>BSBN01000339.1:23509166-24770000 GCA_027924645.1 Cunninghamia lanceolata | reverse complement strand
CTATAATTCTCCCAAATATTTCTCTACTGCCAGTCAGGCATCCATAGCCCTGATAGAGTTACTTGGATGACCTAGAGAGTGAATATCTTTCTTTTGATTTTCAAAAATTTTCTTTCTTGTATTCTCTTTTGATATATCTTGTCATCTCATTTGCAAGGTTATGATACCTGTTATTAGGTTGAGAATTCCAGTGGTAGCAAAGGCAAACCTCTAGATTTTTCACTTAATGCAAACAACTACTAACCTTAGTTGATCCAACAAATTTTAAGCGTATTTGTTTGGGTGATTCCTTGAATGATCCATGTTACTGTTGGTGAATGCAATTTCCATAAACAAACCAGACCAGCTATACCTATGGAAGTCACAACTTATACAAGAATTTAAGAATCTTTCCTAAATTCTAGAAATTCCATTGTTTTCTAAGGTTGCAGTTTGCTCCTTATTGCACCTAACCAAATGAAGACTCAACAAACAAGAAAAAAGAAAACAAGAGAAAACAATAGAGCAATTGTACAAGGATATTTACATATATACAGGTATTTCAATTCTCCTTCTCTAATTGACTAGGCTTGAAAGTAGTGTTTTAAGAACTGTCTATTTACAGGTAATGGAATATCATCACCCATTAAGGTTTTCAGTCTGTAAGTACTGTCACCCAGGATTTCAACGATTTGGAAGGGACCTATCCAAAGTTTGTCGAATCTCCCATGGTCTCCCTTCTTCTCATGAGTCATGTCCCATGACAAGACAAGATCTGATATTTTGAATGTTTTAATTTTGGATCTTTTGTCAAACCAACATTTGACTGTAGCCTAATGCTTAGAGAAATGGCCTATGGCTCTATTTCTCTTTACTTCTAGGTGTAGAAGCTATAGTAACCTAATTTCCTTTTTGTCTTCTAGACTTAGGTACTCTTGGGAAAATTGCCAAGTGGGGATCTTTAAGTTTATAGGCAAGATGGGATCAAGTCCATAAACTAATTTATAAGGTGAATTTCCAAGAGTTGACTTCACTCTTGTCCTGTCTACCCATAGAGCATATTTCAGCAATGTATTCCATTCCTTGGGATTTTTCTCTACCAATTTCTTAATGATATCCAATAGGTTTTTGTTGGTGGATTCAACTAAACCATTCCCTTGTGGATAATAGTTGGATGAGAATTTTAAAGTAATACCGTACTCAAATGCCCAATTAGAAAATTTTAGTGAAGCAAAAGCAGGACCATTGTCACATACCAGAGCATAGGGAACGCCGAATCTGGTGATGATGTTCTCTTCCAAGAACTTGATCACGACGTCAGTTGTGTACAGTTTGTTACACATTGCTTTAGTCCATCTGGTACAGTAGTCAATAATGGTTAGGACGTAATTGTGTCCAGCTGATGATGAAGGATTATTCATCCCAATGAAGTCCAATCCCCATTATGTGAATGGACACACTTTCGTTACTGATTGCAACGGTTGGGTGACATATCTTTCTCTATTTTTGGTGACATGACATATATGGCAATACTTTATATGTTGTGTTGTATCTTTGAACATAGTCAGCTAGTAATATCCAGCTCTAAGGATTTGGTGTGTAGTGGTTAGATGTGACACATTCATTGTTTTGAATTTGTCATGTAATTCATGCAGGATTTTGTCTGCTTCCCCTCGGTTCAGGCATCTTAGGTATATGCCTTCATGGTTTCTCTTAAAAAGGACTCCACCTTTTATCATGTGTCATTTATCTTTGAACCTCAAGGCTCTTCTTTGTGATGCCTTCAAATGTGATGGTCATCTATTCGTGATCAAATAATGGTTGATATTTGCATACCATTTTACTCGTTCAGAGGAATTAACTTCATGTTGTTGACTTATCAAGCCAGGCTTTATCTCTGGGATCATCTACATTAGAGGTTGCCCTCATATTAGTTTCATCAGAGTGATATCTAGGTCATATTCCTGTAGGATAGTTATCCATTTAGATCTACACTCTCTTGGTTTATTTTGCATCAACACCATTTTGACTGTTGAATCAAGTACTACTGCGATCACATAATTTCTCAATATGTAGTGTCTAAATTTCTTGACCTCTCTGACCAACACCAGAGCTTGTCTCTCAACATCTAGGTATTTCAATTCTACATCTTTGAATGGACTGCTTGTGGACACAATAGTTTTTTCTTCTTTTGTGTCACTTCTTTGTGTCAACATTGTAGTACAAGTGTGATCCAATGCAAAAGAATAGATGTAAAATGATCTAGTGTAATCAAGATTGTTCAAGATAGAAGCATTGGCAATAGCTTTCTTGATGTCTTCAAATGCATCCTTAGCCTCAGATGTCTACTCTATCTTGGCATCTTTCTTCAACATTGCATTGAGTGGCCTCACTATCTCAACGAAACCAGTTATGAACTTCCTTACAAAGCTAATCTTGCCAAAATATGAGTTTAATTCTTTTTTAGTCCCAGGTAATTGGAATTTCATGATAGTACTGACTCAGTCAAGATCAATAGATATCCCATTTTCAGATATGACATGTCCCAGTAGCTTTCCAGTTGTGACCCCGAAAGATACACTTCTTTGGGTTAAGAGAAATACCATATTGTTCACATCTCTGTAATACCTTTCTCAGTTCTGTGACATGATCTTCTCTATTTTTAGAGAAAATTGTCATGTCATCCATGTAGATGATGATACATTTTCCAATTAGACCTCTAAAATCAATATCCATAGCATGTTGAAACATTGCGCCAGCATTAATCAAGCCAAATGACATCCTCCTGTAAGCAAAAATTCCCTACTTGGTGGTGAAAGCGGTCTTCAATATGTCTACTTTGTCAACCATGACTTGATTATATCCAAAAAATCCATC
The DNA here is from genome assembly GCA_027924645.1 of Cunninghamia lanceolata. NCBI lineage: Eukaryota > Viridiplantae > Streptophyta > Pinopsida > Cupressales > Cupressaceae > Cunninghamia > Cunninghamia lanceolata. Next base: position 24,767,144 of record BSBN01000339.1, on the reverse strand, counting down.
CAAGAATGACATCATCTGGGCTCCATTTACAATCTGTAACACTTCATCTAGTGAAGGTAGAGGATGGTTGTCTTTCTCAGATGCTTTGTTTAAATTTTGAAAGTCTATGTATAACCATATATCTCTATTTTTCTTCCTTACAAGCACTAGATTTGTAACCCATGTTGAATGTCTAACTGGGAAGATTATGCGTGCATCCAATAACTTCTTGACCTCTTCAAAGATCAAAGGTTCCAGCAATGCATTGACTAGCCTCTATTTCTACTTGAATGTCTTCACATCAGGTTTCAATGGAATGGTATGTGTGATGATTGAGGTGTCATACGTCTTCAATTTGTCGTATGACCAAGCTATCACATGTAGGTAATCCTTTAAGGATTGAGTGATACCTTCTCGTTCCTCTGGGGTACATACATTACCTATCAAGACCTTCAGAGGTTTTGTTCCTTGACTTAGATTGACAGGCTCATAAGCACCTCCATCTGTCTTAGGGATGTCTTTTTGTTTTGTCATTTTATCCAAATCAAACAATCTTTCAATCTTGATCATCCCTTTGGGAATTTTTTTATCTTGCAGGTTAATGATGGATTCCTCGTCCCACTCAAGATCTTCCTAATATTGCTCATCAATCACCTGAGTTTCAAAAATATCATAGTTAGTCATAAAATCAAGGATATGCTTTTCATCGTCAAAAACTTGAAAGTAATTTGGTACGGATGGAGTGTACACTAATTCCATGGAAAATCTCTTCAGTCCTAATATGGATTGTGGCTCTAATGTGCTAGCAGTTGTGGCCAAAGTGTCTACTCAGTGATTAAATTTTCTTGAGATGCAAGTGATATTGAAGGCATCGAAACCTTCAATCAGGTCCCATACCTAATGTCTGTAGCTTGATAATCTTTTATAGTTGCACGTGTACTACTTCTTAACTTGTTTAACAATAAGCTCTGAATCTCCGAATACATGAACACCTTCTTTAATGCCAGGAGCAATCCATGGATTATAGCTTCATACTTTGCAACATTATTTGTACAGTGGAATTGCAGTCTATATGCTGCTAGGAATGACTTACCTTGAGAACTTACTAGATCAATCCCGACTCTGACTCCTTGTTTGGATTTAGACCTGTCAAACTTCAAAATCCATGGGTGATCCTATTTTATGTTCTTTTCAAAATCTTTCTTCTTTTTTATGGGCCTTGGAGTATCGTGTTAAAATCAATAGCATCTAGTTCAAGTTGACTTAGTTGTTCTTCTTTTAATTCTATCTAGAGCACTAATTGTATTTGGGCTTTCATCTAGTTCATCATTTAATTTGATACAAATTTTTGTTTGCACTTTTGTGTTTGATTTATCTGGCAGTATATTCTCACTTGATTGTTGGATGATACTTAGTTTAATCACTTCCTGTATATCTATTTCTTTTTTGATAATGTATGAATCTTTATCTCTTGATCCTTTTCCATCTCTTCTTCCATCTCCATCTTTACCTGTATGATCTTTTGGAACTTTTGTGCTTGAGGTGTTGGGGCTCAAGGTAATTGCAGCTTGGGCTTGTTGGCAACATAGTCAAGAGACATTGCTCTAATGGAAAGTTGTATGTTGTCATTGATGGCAACAAAGCATAGTAAAAGGGTTTACAGTTATGGCACCAAGGTTTAGTAAAGGTCTTAACGAATAATCAAGCTATTATCCACAATTGAGTGCCAACTGGCAATCATGTGCCTTGTTTCCTGATCATTGATGTTGAGAGTGAGATCCCACCCATTCCTTATTGTAACTAATTTTGGATCCTTATCTTATAAAAGACATCTGAATCATTGTAGAAAGGGGGGATTAGATTGATGAAATTTGCTAAGCATTGAGTTAGTAAATTTTGTAGCTTTTTGGCTTACCTCATGATTCTATCTCACATTTAGTGAGATCATTTGTATATTATGTGCATATGAATGGATTACTACATCATTGTAAATAATAAGTGATCTTCCAGTTGATTTCTAGTAAGCAATATCAAATTGTTGCATCCCTTGGAGTGCATTTGAACCATTCCTTGTTGTGGTCAATTGTGCTTCGAAGATTTGCATTTGTTATATGTAGCTGTGGAAAACCTAGTGAAGTATAACTAATTTTAACTTCAATTCATGGATCGTCGGGATATATGTGTGAGTTCACTAGAAAACTTAAATTCTTACGAATTTCCTTTCTCAACCCTATCGTTTGTCTTTTATTCTCACAAATTGTCATAAATAAGTGTAAATAATGATGAATTTAAAGGAGGTAACTAGTAATATCAATGAATTCAACACTTTAAAAAAGATCTTTAAGCAAGTCTAGATGAATTGTGTAAAGATCAGCTAATTTGAATTGTTTTAAAGAACCGATCAAAGTTATGTCCAAATCACAAACAATCTACTCAAAGTTTAGTTATTAATCAATAAATTTAACAAGAATTGTGCAGTATATGTGTAGATTCCATGGAATAATAGTGATATTTGCATAAAGTTGTCTAGATTAGGAAATTCAAGTGCAAGATGTGTAAGTTCCCATTTAAAACAACCTACAATGAGCCCTGAGTGACTATAAGAGAAGTCAAGACCTAACTAACAGAGCCTTGGGATTATAAATTCATATTGAATTTATCATATCTTTCAAAAGAGACAGGTGTTCAAAGTAGAATTTCTATCTATGTCTGATAGTGAGTGACATCATCATCAACAAAAGTGGCGCTAGAAGGAGGGCCATGCTTCTCGTCTTGAGTTAATTTACCTTGAAGATCTAGTTGACGCTTCACATCTCTAACAATTTACATCAAATACCCTCAGTGTTATACAATTTGAATGAAACTTTGCAAAGATCATGTCTTGAACTTTAAAGTTTGTACTGATTTCACGAGCTAGCTCATGGGCCTGTTACAAGGTCTAGATCTAGTGGTCCTTTGAGTGAATTGCCTAATATGAGGCTAAGAACTCATTTGGTTCATGCACAACCAAGAAATCATGCTCATACTATTTTGGTAGCTCCATTACAAGTTCTGATGGCTTTCTTTAATGTTGAGTCACCTATCAACTTTGCTGCATACAATGACATGCCAAAGAATCTAGATAAACTGTGTCTTAAGTATTATTTCCATCAGGATGCTAAGGATCATCTTAGACCCTTTAAGGAAGCTTTCTTTAGAGCAAGAATTCAGCATGAGGATGTTGTATGTCAATTATTCTCATATACTCTTGGAGAAGAAGCTTACGGTTGGTATGTTAATTTACCACACCACTCAATTACGTCCTGGCAACTAATGAAATAAGCTTTCAAAGCTAGATTTAGAGTTCTTGTTGATGCAGTAACGATGTATCATCAGTTCACTGAAATTAAAAGAGTTGAAGGTGAGTTCATAACGACATTCAACAATAAATTTCAAAAGGCCTACTCAAGTTTGACCACTCCTTATGATATCACTAAACCTGCAGCCTTGTTAGTGTATTATTCAACACTAGATCCTTTGACCACAATGTTCATGAGGGGGACTGATCCTACCAATATAGTAGATTTGTTCGGTGCATATGCTGAAGTAGTACAAGTAAATACTAAAATGAAGCAGGTAGGATACAGTCCACTGCAAAGCATGGGAAATCATGTTGTTCCAAACTAGATGCAACATATAAATGGAGCTCTATCAGACCATAATCCCCCGATGAATCCTTTACCAGTGACATCGATCAGTGTGCTCCAACCATAAGAGAACAATCAACTAGTCTTACATCTTGGACCTACTTTTACCGAGGTTGGACCAAAGGGAAACAGTAATTCCTTTTTCCTTCATGCTCAAGATAATGTAGTAGCTAAAGTCTAGGAAGAGAAAGAAGATATAAGAGAAATCACAGCTCAATTGAAGAAATTGACAATTGAAGTAACACAACTGAGAAATCAAAACTTCTTTTCTCAAAACAACAACCAGAATCAACAAAATAGAAGTTACAATGCACCTAGACCTACAAGAGTCTAGATTACGAGGCTGAATAATGGAAGTATTCCATCACTTTTGGATAGTCTTGATCCCGTAGAGCCAAAACAGACAACCAGAGTCAACTTAGCTGAAGCTACACTAAATAATTGGTGTAGAATACATAAGTACATGTTGAACTTGATTGTCCACAATTCAGGATTGCTGCAAGTATCTTCCAAGAGGAAGTACATAACACAGAGAGAGAATCAAATGTTCTAGAAGGAAATGAAATTGTTCCTCTTGGATATGAATAAATGATGATGCTTAAGAGATTTATGTTTCCAAAGAAAGAATGAACACAGTTCATGAAAATTACACTGTCATATGTGAAGAATTAGCTCTAGCACTAGAAGCTTATACTTTCCCTTTCAAACGGGATAATGAGCCAGAACAAGTAGATGAAGTCCACGCCTTCTAGTAGTTTCAAAGAGGCCGCAATTACAACTTGAGGAACAACAACAATAATAGACCGTCAGGACCTTTGACAAGTTCCATTCCACTGAACAACTTCAACACACCTCTGGATGTCTCATCAAGCAATAATCTTCACTTTCAAGGATAAGTCAGTAGCATACCCCCTCATTGTTAGTTACAATAAGCAACATCTCTGTCAAAGGCTTGAGCCTTTACCTTAGCGTACTCATGCATTTGGAGTTGATATGTCAGGGCTATACACTTATGTTTCCTAACATCTAGCTTCTCCTTATACCCTTTGATCTTGGCATATAGGTCCATGACCTCATCTATAGCCTTCTCTGAGAAGTGATTTACCAGATCCTCTAGAATTAGGCCATTCTTGGCCTTCAAATTTATAGTTGAGGCTTGCTCCTCATATACTTCCTTTTTGTCCATCATCTGGCTAGTTATCTCCTCTAGAATCTCCATTTCCTTGGCCAAGAGTTCATGGATCTTGTTACTGATGTCTATGGCCTTATGATGACAAGTTTCCAAAATCTCCTCCTCAAACATTAGGTCCTTCATCCAAGCCGACATGAGTGGCATGGCCTGGATGGTTATGATGTTGTGGCATATCAACATCTTGTCCAACATCACCTAGACAACTTTTAGCTTCATGATGTCCCGATCACTTTGATCTGGACCTATGGCACATGCTACCTTTAGAATGTCGACCTTATTCTTAATTAAGGTCAAAGTACTACCAATTTGATAAATTTTTCTGGATGACCTCTTCTCCTTCCCCCAAGAATTTAAGGTACCATATCTCCATGATTTGAGCTTGATGCTTCGTTGTATCTAGCTCTGTTACATGTTCTTGAGTCACCAACTTCAAGTTACTTGGGACCTCAATTATTAATATTCCTAGGGTAAATATTTCTTATTTCAACTTGTTCTTCCTTACCTGGGCTGCAATGGCCTCTGCACTGCCTTTGAGCTCATCTATCTCTTGCTTTGCAATGGCATGCCCTAAGTCCAAAGTAGTTATCTAGTACTCATTCATACTATAACCAATTGGGTTATCCTACGTCCTATAGCATCTCTTCGAATAGAAGATACTACTCTCGCCTTTCTCTTTGGCTTTATTTCCTTTGCTGAAAATAGTTATTTAAAATCAAATGGAATCAAATGAAGTGGAGGGTCTTGTACCTTCGATGCCAGCCATTCTGGGACAACTGGTGTAGGTCCTTCCTAACCGGGTTGTTCAATATGGACATCTTCTATTTGCCCTTTAGCCTCCTTAAGTTGTTCTTCTCTATGTTGTTCCTCTTTGTGCTAAGGAACTTCCTATTGGGGAACCTCTTGTTGGTGAAGAGTTTCAGATTTATCCTATTCTTCCTCTATGTGTTTCTCTTCTTTATTCGTCTTAGGATCCTGTTCATCATTAAAGGCTTCAGTGCCTTTATCTTGTCCAACAATCGGTGGATCTACATCCATGGGTTGAGGCTCTGGATTCTCTTCTTTAGGAGGTATCTCTTCAGTCTCTTAGTCTTTTAGACCTTCATCAAGGCCAGGGTTTGCTAAACTTCTTTATCCTGATCCCTTGTTTAGTGCTCTTCACCTTAATCTATATCACCTTCCTTGGGGATGTCATGATGATTCTCTTCTTTATATTTAGGGAGAGTAGTGTTCACATTTACTTCCTCTATCTCACTTTGTTGTGATGGACCTACCTCCTCTTGTGTCGCTGTGCTTAGATATTGGACCTATTCCGGTTGGTCTATCGGCACACTTGGAGGACCTGACATCTCTGTGTCATTTATTATCTCAACATTTGGACCTTTTACTTCTTCCACCTCTAGGTCCTTGATCTCTTCTACCTCAACATGCATTGATTGGGGTTCATCTAATTGTGATGCTTGGGGTGTGAACAAAGAGGAGATTGGATCATTGGCCACATCATTGGTGACTTCATCATCAGTCAGGTCTAAAACTTGACTTAATAGAAATTGCATATCTTTAGCCCTTGCTTGTTGTTAGATCTCTTGATCCTTTTCAATCTCTTCTTCCATCTCCATCTTTACTTGTATGATCTTTTGGATCTTTTGTGCTTGAGGTGTTGGGGCTCAAGGTAATTGTAGCTCGGGCTTGTTGGCAACATAGTCAAGAGACACTGCTTTGATGGAAAGTTGTATGTTGTCATTGATGGCAACAAAGCATAGTAAAAGGGTTTACAGTTATGCACCAAGGTTTGGTAAAGGTCTTAACGACTAACTTAGTCAAAATGGCTAAGTATGGGCAAGCTACAAAGTGATAGAGATTGGGTCAGTATGCCTCCACAATTGAAGATCATTATATGTGGTTTACGTATGTTGTTCATAGCTATTTGGTGATCACATATTCTAGTGTTCAAGTTTTGACTTCCTCCGAAAGTCATATGGTGAAATGTCTAAGTTCGGGTGAACAAAGTTAAGACAGGAACAATGCACAGTACCAAAGAAAAAGGGTCTACATCCCTTCGTTGTTACATATTTTGTCTTGCGGTTCTGAGGCAACAAAGATACTTGTTATGACTACCTAAATCAAGGGTTATAGCTTCTGAAGTTCCTTTGATCACTTTCTACAAGTTGTTCTTTAGCAGCTTACAGTATGATAATATTTCACAATGACTGAGTGATAGTTTGAAGATCTACATTTGTCTGTAGTTGAATACTATGTTCTGTGACTCTAAAGGTATGACAAAAGAGCTATAATGGATATTTGATATGATTTTTAGAGTCTCACATGGTCCGCATTGGAAGCTCTAATGTGACAGTTGAACTGGTCAAGTGTGTACTTAAGGGATAAGCCGACATACATGTTACTTCTATATGCGGTGAAGATATATTGTTTGAACAATCAATCTAAGTGGTTGAATGATTGGTCCTGACCTATATGAAGACTATTGTATGTTTGTTTGGGTTCGCATTGTTGTTTGTGTACAAGATCAAGCCGACAAGGTATAACATTTGTATACACGTTTCATGTTTGGCTTGCCGACCTAATGGTGAGATAAATATTGTTGTGGATATATATACTCGATGGATTTCGGTGTTGGAGGAATGTAGAAGTGTAAAAAGTGTGAATTAAATGTGTGTGATCTAAGGTAGTTTTGTGATCAGAAAAAGATAGTAAACGTAGAAGAGCAAAGCATATGTGCAGCAGAGCAGAAAAGCAAGGCAGACATTATGAAGACATTTGAGTCTGTATACTGAGTTGTTAATGAAACTACACTTCATCATTCTATAGATGTATTTACAACATTCATCTCTTGGTAGTGAGCCAATCCTTCTTCTATATTCTCTTCTATTTTATTGGCAGTGAGCCTATTGCAATGAGCACTTCTTTGGATAGTGAGTCTTTGGGCAATGAGCCCTAATGCAGTGAGCCTTCATGTAATTCGGTATTGTTATCGTAATATATTGTGAGCTAACACTCACTGTGGTTTTTCCCTTTTTGGGTTTTTCACAAAAAAATCATGGTGTCTATGTGTTATGTCTTTATGGTTGATGTTCTTATGTTTGCTTTCCTTTCAAGTTATTGAATGTGGTAAATGGATTAATAAATGTGTGAAAGAGAAGTTTTACAGAACACTGATTCACCCCCCCTCTCAGTATTCTTTATGATCAACAAGGCTAAGAGGATGTAGAATTGAACATCATCTCTATAGCATTGGTGACTCCAAATGTTCATGCCTCTTTGTCTTTATCCTTTAGGATGGCACCCATCATATGTGTAGTTGGCTACGACATTCTTCTCTTCTACTTGGGGATGTCTACTCCTCCCAAGATATCCACTGCTAGGCACTTCGATGGGGCTACATATGATAACCGTATAGTGTTGATGAGTTGTCATCTTTCAGGCGAGGGCACCATGTGTTAGGAAAGGCGTCTCAACCATGCAACTATAGAAGGTTACTTTTCCTCCTAGTTTTGGTCTTTCAAATACCCTTTATCTTGAAGAATGGTTTAGAACTTTTAGAGTTTCCAAAAGGGCTAAAAATGGCAAGGATTACTATTTTTAGTAACTCTACATTTGAGCTCAGATGGACCTAAAATTTTCCCAAAAGGTACGAAACTGCTAAGTAAACATCTCGGGTGAGTTTCGACTCAAGATCATACCTAGATTGCATGATATTAAAGTTTCTATTTTTTGAAACTATCAGAAAAAATTTTGAATTTATATTTCAGGCACTTAGAGGTCCCTAAATGCCCCAAAGTTATCATAACTGGTAAAGTAGGTTATAGATTGATATATCTCTTCACGATCTTTTTGATGCATTAAATGGTTCGTCAATCAGACACTTGGATCAAAAGTTATGACCTTCGGAAGTTGGACCTCTTGTTTTTGGGAAATGTGAAAATGTGTTGGACACTTAAAAGAGATGTAAAGGAAAGAGTTACACATGTTGATGTGTCATTTGGCACATCACAAGGCATATTTGATTGGAGATAATTTGGGCACCACTTTTGGGTGGTTTCTTGGCTCATGGCTTTATAATTACCGTTGATAGTTTACTATATTGTATCTCCTATATATCAAGAGCTTGAGATAGAGGTTGTGTAAGAGTCTTATAGATATTGAGTTACCTCTGGATCTTTGGTTGGTTATTGTTGTCCTATTTTGCCTTCAGGCCAAATAGTCCAAGTATCCATGAAATTTCTAAGTGTTTTCCATTTTGAAGTGCAAGGAAAAAGTCCCCCCAAATGGCTAAGTCCAAAATCCTAAGTGTTTTCCTTGTATTTTCTGCCTTTTCAAAGTTTCAGAGTTTGGGGTTCTCCTCTTCACTATGCCATTCTTGTTAGCTCTAAACTCCGCCTTGGTTACTTGTAAATTTGCCTAAGTGTTGTGGGTGTCGAGGGTCGGGAGTTTTCCTCCTTTTTCAAAGGCAGAAGGTGGAAGGTCCGATTGTCGATGCTTGAGGAACTACAATGTTCCTAAGTGTTTTAGAGTTCAGAGGTCGAGAGATTTCTCTTCCCTCTTCTTCTTCCAAGTAGTCAAAAGGCGAAAGGCCCATTCATCGAAGTTCGTTGAGTTTCGCAATTTCTCTAAGTCATCAAACATTGGTGGTTTGAAATTTCTTCTTCTTCTTTCCCAAAAGAAGGTGGAAGGTTGAAGGTCTGCTTGCCGAGCCCGACGAGCTACAAGTTTCTAACCTATTGCCGATGGTGGCAAGTGAGAGTTCTTTTTTCTTCCTTCTTTTTCGAAGGCAAAAATTGGAAGGCCCGACGACCGAGGTCCTCTGGTTTCAAAGGATTCTAAGTATTGCAGATCTTAGCAAGTGGGAGTTCTCTTTTCTTCCTACTTTTTTGAAGGAGAAAAGCAGAAGGCCCAACGGATTAGGTCCATTGATTTCAAATGATTCTAAGTATTACGGATCTTAGGGAGCAATATTTTTCTTCTTCCTCTCTTCTTTTGGAAGGCAAAAGGCGTAAGGTTCGAGGCTCGATCCCTAAAATTTTTCATAATTTCTTTTAAGAATTTCAAAGTCGAGGATCAAGGGATTCTTCTTTTCAAAAGCACGATGCATGGTGAAGGCCTGATATTTAAAGCTTGACGATTTCCCTATTGCCTCTTTCAGACTTTGGAGATCAGGGTTTCCTTCTTCACCTTTCAAAGGTGCAATTGGAGGAAGCTCGATTGACCGGGGCCTGACCTATTTTGCCTTCCCAACTCTTTCTACTATTCTTGATGTGATGGGACTACTCAGCGATCTTCCTGGCCATCATTAATGCTTCTTCAGAGCCCGATTACTTGTGGAAAGTAGATTTCTCGCCCCTATGCCATTGTTGCTCCTTTGCATTGAATTTCTTGTACCCAAGGCATGGGCAAACGTCCTTCTTCAGTAGATTTCCAAGGCAGAGCCATGTGGGCACGCACCAAGGATGCAAAGATGAAGTTATTGCAACATGGGTGCCTGGTTGTCCTTGTTGACCACTCTTTCCCACATCCATGTCTGCTACAGTGTGATTTGAAAAGCTATATATGCATGTATTTGAGATGTATTTATGTTGGCTAGTTGTTTTTCCCAGGTCACTACATGTGTAGGAGATTTGTTGTAGTTTTAAACCTTGTATGTTTTATAGGAACTGATTGGATTTGATACATTGTACTCAATTATGAGCCTTTGTTGTTTCTAATTGTTGTTCACCAATAAATTGTAAACTGTGATTTTGTGTCTATTTCCCCTGCAACTAATCTTCCTTCTTTTGTAATGGTTTTCTAGCCTTCATGGTCAATATAAACTATCATTTTGCCACTCTTTAAAGCTTTACATTGTGTTTATTTGATAGATGTGAGTTGTGCATTATGGATAAAATGATCCTTTTCATAGTTTGTATCTTTCTATCCAAACCTCTGTGATATCTTCTATGAGTCTATGTAAATCTATTTTAGTTTTGAGATCATTGTTTGGCTAATTCAAGTTTGACTAAACACCCTAAATCTTGGTGAATCACCTCCCTTTTAACTTCAGTCTCCTTCTAAATCCATTTTCTTTGGTGATCAGTAGTATAGGTTTAGTTGATTTCTCTAAACCTTAAGTTTAGAAAGAAGAACTAGCCTTCTCTAGAGGTCTGATCTCATCTGCAAGGTCTCACACCTTGAGATCAGCCCCATTGTGTTGTTGGAATGCATAAATGAGCTTCAAGTAGGGTGCACTTCCAAGTGATAATAGTTTTTGGCATGCCCAGTGGGACCCTTTGCCTTGAGTAAGAGCTGAACTGAGAAGATTTTGTGTTGTTCTTAGTTCATTTGCTACTGTGGAAGCATTCAACAAGCACCTAGTGACTATATTGGTCCAGTATTCAAACTAATTCAACATATGCTTGGAGTCTAGACCAGAGCTTCTTATTGAGGTAATTTCTGATTCGTAGAACTATCTTTTACTGATTCAAGAAGAAGAAGTAAGTTGTCTAGGTCCCATGTGAGAGAGAATGGGGGTGTAGTTTCATCTCCTTCAAGAGCCCAATCCACACCACCTCCTATTATATTCTAGTATTCAAGAACCCTGCATATACCCAAAATCAATTTGAATATCCCCAATATAGAAAGAAACCTTCTTTTTGTCACCTTCAATAGGGGAAGCCCACTCGACCTAGCACAATATGATGATATCCCTACTTTGGCTTAGAAAGCTATTCCATTTTTTAATGGTGAAAACTCTACTACACCTACTAAACATATCCAAGATATTTCTAGTGTGTGCTCTGTCCACAATGTCATTGAAGATAATGTTGTGAGACTTCTTGCTTCTTCCTTCAAAGGATAAGCACTCCAGTGGTATAGAGGTCTACCAACTAACTCCATTCATAATTGGGACAATTTGGGGACAAGGCTTTGCCAACACTTTGAAGGTAAAAGTGACCACCTATCTCTGATGGAATAGTTAGCAACAATCAAAAGGGCTCCCCATGAGCTTATGGTGGACTTCAACTATATATTTCAAAAGACATGGGACAGGATTCCATTTTTGGTTAAGTCCTCTCCTAATACTGCCTTTATATATTATTTGAGGTCATTAAATAGTGATATTGTTGTCATGATTCAATCCATGGGAGGGACTGTGTTACTAGGTGCATATGACATAGTAATAAGGGCAGATTTTTTTTTGATTCAGGCTAGAAAGATTGTTGCAAGACCACCAATGCCCCTATTTCTAGAGTCTCTGGTCATCTAACAAGTGTGGCTCCAATCCCTACAACAGTCACCCCTACAACCTCTCTAATTACACCCCCAAATTAATTGCATGAGTTTAACAACCTACTACAAAACTTTGGAAATGAGTTAGTGGCACTGAATTTAGGCAACAATCACAATCAAATAGACCATATCAGCCCTTTAATCAAGTTCACCAACCTAACATGTAGTCTTATTAGGGAAATGTACAAAGGAAAAATCAACCTAGTTATATCAAGCCCCTAAATGCCATCAATCCCAATGCTGCAAGCACATCCAGACCTGTTATGCCTATACAAAACAATTTGGCCCAAGATAGTGATAGGTGCTATCCATGTAATCAGCCCCATTATCAAAATTTATGCCAAAGCGGATAATTCAATTAGGCTTTGATAGTGCAAAGCCCATCAGTCCTTCCGGAGTAGCAGCCTAGTCCTAGTCATGATGTTGGGGAGGACAAGAACAAATACATAACAATTCTACCTTGATGAATTGGACGCAGGATGACTCATGTGGTGTTAATCAAGGTATGAGTCCAAAAGCACACAACACAAGAGTAAAAAGAAGAGTGAATGAGGATGCATGTCAGTTCCTACTATTGGTCAAGCATCTACCTCTCATGCATCTCCAATGGCTATAATTGGTGCAGCAACCAAGGCTCCTTCAAAACAAGTAGATCAAGTTGTTGGTAAGGCAAATCCAGTGTTAGAGTAGCAGCCCCAGACCAGTCAACAATCAAAAGTTGACACTATGATTACCAAGGTATCCTAGAAGGTTAGTTAGATCCATTTTAGCACAGTTGATCAAATGAAAAGGACTAACCTAAATGTCACTATGTGGGATGTCCTATTAATCCCAGCTCAAAGGGATTTACTTCAGGAATCCCTACCAAGCTTCAGTCAGCCTACCAAAGAGATAGAAAAAGAAAAAGAAATCACCCTAGCAAACCTATGCCAACCAAAAGAGGAGGCAAGCACAAGTAAAATCAGTAAGCCCCCTCCTTTCTATGTTTCCCTAATCATTGGTGAAAAATTGTTGCATAATTGCATGATTGATTCTAGGGCAGGTACTTTTGTTATGCCTAAAAATATAGCTAATAAATTAGACATAGAATATGAACCTGTGAGTAAAGGGGTGGTGCAACTAAATGGTACTATTGTTAATATAGTAAGTGTTGTTAAAGATCTAAAGATTACCCTACATGCATGCCCTGGCTGCTTTGTTTTACAAGATATTTTAGTCATTGAACTTCCTGCAAACTTTGGCATATGTTTGTCTAGAGATTTCACTTCTAAAATAGGTGGATACCTATCCTCTAATTGGTTCCACATGTTTAGAACAAGGTATGGCACTAAGGTGACCATTAAGGCTAAACCTATTGTCAATGATCATGTAGAGCCTTATTCCCCTAACCTTACCAACATGAACTTCACAATCCATGATTTAGAGGATGACAACAACATGCATGGGGCTGCCACACCTGTGGAGGAAACTCTTGATATAGTACTTGATGAATGGGCAAATTGTTTTCAATTTGATACTCCTGATCATATAGAAGACACAGGGCTGGGTACATACTGTATCCATGATGAGGATGCCTTCATCCCTAATCTTGTGTAGTCAAAAGAAGATCCAAGTGGGATATGGCGGATGTATTTTGATGGCTCTAGAAGCAAAAATGGAGCAAGTGTTGGTGTTGTGTTGATTTCACCCCAAAAGGAAAATTATTTCTCTACTTTTAGATTTTAGTTCAGTTGTACCAATAATGTGGTTAAGTATGAGGCCTTGATTCAAGGCATGCAACTAGCACATAAGAGAGGAATAAAAATTTTACAAGTATTTGGTGACAATGAGCTGGTTGTTCACCAAATCAGATCACGAAGTGCTTCAAGGAATGACTTGTTGAAGTCATATAAACACAGAGTCTAGGATTTGATTGAAGACTTTGATTCCTTCAATATCCAGATAGTTCCCAAAGAAAGAAATAAAGATGCTGATAGGCTAGCTACAATTGGTGCCCAGTTTGACATTCCTAAGAATGTCAAACAAAACTCAAATCAACATGTGAAGGTTGTTGTGAGTCCATCCATCCCAAACAATGTTACAAGATGGTAGGTATTTGAAAATGATCAATAGATTGTTAATTTATTGCAAGAAGAGGCAAAGTTTTCTACCAGTAATCAGTCAAAATTGCAAGAGCAGTATGGTGATCAGGTGATCTAGCTGAAGACCAACAAACTACTCAAGGGATTGATCACCTTGGAAAACATCTTTGGTGCTAATGATCAACCCAAAAGGGAGAAAATGAACATGACAATAAAAAAAGAGGACTATGAAGAGGTAGAAATTACACATGGTAGATTTCTAAACCATGGCAAGATATGTGATCAAGTTGAAAGACAGGGTTTTGTTGAGATTTGTAATGAGTTTGATGATTTAATTGTTTGAGATTATAGGGATCTAAAATGTTTTGATCCTAGTTTAATTCAACATAACATTGATTTAGATCCTAATGCAAAACTTGTCCACCAAAAACAAAGACTAGTTAATCCCAAAATTGAGCCATTGATGAGGAAAGAGTTGTCCAAGCTCATAGAGGCCAAAATTATCGATCCAATTAAACATTCCTCTTGGGTAGCTAACCTTGTTCCATTTAGGAGGAATAATGGGGAAATCAGACTGTGTGTGGACTTTAGAGACCTAAACAAGGCATCCCTTTAAGACCACTTGTGTATATGGAAAAATCGATCTATTCTAAACTAAATAAAACCAAAGAATCCAATAACATAAAGAAAACGAATTTAAATAAAAGCCATGACAAATAATCAATGCAATAAAGACTTTTACCGAAATTTGTGTTGTTTCCTTTGGATTGAATGTAGAATTGCTCAATGAAATTGCAAAGCCATAGCTGCAACAAGCAAGTGTAGTGCTCAAGAGATCAATGTCAAAAGATCGTTATAGTGCTCAATCGACGCGTTGTGTATGCTCAAAGCTTTGTTAAGTATGCCTGAGAATATGATCGAAGAGAGAGGGGTAATGAAGGAGATGAGGGGGGTTTATATAGGTTTCAAAGAAGATCGATCAATGGTCCAGATAATTCAGAAGAATCAACGGAGGAGATAAGTTGAGGAATGTGCAACGAATGAGAAGAAGACGTGTCTTGCTTGCTTTTGCATGAGAGGAGTTATCAAGAATAGAAGAATAAGTTAACTGAAGAGATAAATCAATTAAAAGAATAAAGCAATCAGTTAAGTGATTTAAAACAAGAAGAAGAGATTTGCATGAGAAAAGAAGATATTTTGCTTTATTAAATATAGAAATCCTGAGTTATATTAGAGATAACTCAAATTAGAAGAAAAAGCAATTTAAATAAATAATTGATTTATCTAAATTTAGAGAAGATATTTTGGAAGAAATAATTAAATAATTAAAATTATTTAATTTAGAAGATTTAAAAGCAAATTAAATAAATAAATTTATTTAATTGTTGTGCATGATTTTGGAAGAATAATTTTTGATTTAATTAAATAATTAAGAATTATTTAATTTTAGATAAGAGGGAATTTGTTGAATTAATTAAATAATTGGGTTTATTTAATTAATGTGGATTTGATTTTTGGAAGGTGACAATGATTTTAATTAAATAATTAAAAATTATTTAATTGTGGAAGAATAATAGAGGAATTTAATTTAATTAATTAAATAAAGAGAATTTATTTAATTAATGTTGAATTTAGGAGATTTAGAAGAATTTGGTGAAATTAATTAAATAATTAGATTATTTAATTAACATTTGCAATGCAAGTGATTAGACAGATAACAGAATGCAAGTGATTTGACGACACGGTCATTTTAGGGTGTCTACATTTTGCCCCTCTTTGATGCAATGCAGCATGTAGCGTTGCGTCAAAGAAAACGATTGTTGAAGATGTAATACAATTTTTATGCCCCAGTGTAGGTAGTTGCCCCAGCATATGCCCCCTCGAGCGGGAAGACAGGGAGGCGACAGAAGAAAGGTGTTGACGCTCGACTAGAAAAGTGCGCGAGCAGTAGGAAGAAAAAGCAGAAACAGGGGGGGGAAGAAAAACTGAAGGGTGGGGACACTATAAATAGGTCCCATGGGGACCACAATCCTCATTTGCACCCACTGAGATTCTAAATTTAGAGAAAAGAGTTTCTAAACTTAGTGGAGAGAGAGTTGAGCAGCCAGCGGAGAGAGATGCCGATTCCTGTGCACAGACATCGGGCGGAGCTGGTGCGGACCTACGGGAGGCCAGTAGGAGCTCCGGCAGCGGTAAGTGATCGAAAACCCCCTTGTAATTTGTCAATTAGGGGTAGATTAGGGCTAGGTTTAGGGAGGTTTGCAATTTGAGCCAAAAGCGCTATAGGATTGTGCAGCGCGGGTGGTAGTCGGCTGGCGCGCTTTTGGCGTGCCGCAACGCGTTTGGTCAGCGGCTGCAGCGCGACTGGCAAAAACAAGTCGCTGTTGGTTAGGTTTGTCAGCGTCGCAGCGCGGTTGCAAAATTCTGCAGCGCTTATGGTAGAGGAGGAGAGCGCAGTTGGACGGGTAGTTTAGCGCGACTGGCGGGGAGTGAAAAAAAATGCGTCACGTATGGTAGTGCAGAAAAGCGCGGATGGTGAGATAGTAGGGCGCGGTTGGTAAACAGGGCGCTTTGGGTAGAAAAAATGCGGCGCGGATGGCGAAATAGTAGGGCGCGGTTGGCAGGGAGGGATAGCGCGTTTGTAAACCAAAGCGCGTTTGGTGTGGATAGAAGGAAAGTTAGGGTTTAATAGAAAGGGGGAGACATAGGAGAGAGACACCTAGCCTAGCCGGCAAGAGGGAAAAGGGATGGCAGGGGTGGGGTATAGCATAGCCAATGGGTAGATAGGTTTTGAGGGATTTGGTTATGAAACTGACAAGTGATATGTTTATGGATGCAGAGGATTTTACCACCGTTGATGTCGCGGGAGCGACACCACGCGATTGCGCACGAGGTTGTTCAGTTGACCTGGGAGGAGGATGCGTTCTTAGAGCATGCAGGGCTATGGCATGTAGCACACCTCACACACATTAGGGTGAATCTCACCCTAGTGACAGCGGTCGTGGAGAGGTATCACAGCGAGACCTCGTCATTTCACTTCCCGACAGGGGAGGCTACAGTGACACTGGAGGATGTATATCGCATCCTGCGGATTCGGATTGATGGAGAGATAGTGGACTTCGACCCGGCACGGGGTGAGGTGGGCTTGGAGGAGGTCTTCTGCACAGACGACCTATGGATAGACGATGGGGAGATCCGATGGGCAGACGTCCCGAGACTCTGCGATAGGATCCACTGGATAGTGGCATCATTGATCGGCGGCTTCCTATGCCCAGATAGGAGATCCAGAGGCTTATCAGTTGGTTGGGGGACAGTGTTATCCGGGATGTTTACACATGGCCGACAGTATGCGTGGGGACCCTGTGTCCTAGGACAGTTATACCATGATATGCATTATTGCGTATACAGGAGAGGCAGGAGCCTCTCAGCAGGGGTGACCTTGTTACAGGTGTGGGTGTGGGAGCACATTCCAGTTATCTGGCCCATGGCACAGCGCCACCGAGACCGAGGGGAGCCGTATGCGTTTCTGTATGATGGGGTGATGACACACAGGAGGATGGGATCGGTCAGCTACTGGCGGCGACAGATCGATGAGATGGACATATTTATCTGGAGGCCGTGGCTACTATGCGAGGAGTGGCCGGATGAGCACGAGCAGCTCATGTACTGTAGACAGGCTCGCTATCTGTTCGGTAGACGGACAGATATGATAGAGAGATATCTTTTGGAGCGGGTACTGAGACAGTTTGGACTACCACAGGGGCTACCAGTGGGGGAGGCCACACATGCCAGGACGCGGAGAGAGACAGGAGACTAGGACGAAGTGATCCCGGTGGCGACAGCATTAGCAGAGGTGCGGGGACTTATCCCCGTGAGATGGGATTGGGACTCTGGGCTGGCAGACCCAGGGACACTGCCAGACTATGACCAGTACTGGCAGACTCACAGGCCGATGCGATTGACTACACCAGGTGTAGTAGGGGTAGTGGGAGAGGTGTTAGTACTTGGCGGAGAGGCCAGGAGGAGGCGGCAGGCCAGGGCAGCCGGACAGCAGGCAGGTGGACAGCAGGCAGGCGGCCAGCAGGAGGATGTTGAGATGGCGGAGGCGTTGGGCCCAGTCGTAGAGACTGATCTGCAGAGGGCCAAGCGACTGCTGCAGGAGGAGATAGCCCGGAGGACTCGACTAGAGCTCCGGATGGTTAGACTGAGGAGAGACAGGGATACAGCGCGGGCAGACGCGAGACAGGTAGAGGCCACAGCCCAGGCACAGACACAGGCAGCCACAGCCGCACAGACAGCCCTGGCACAGGTACAGGCACAGTTACAGGCACAGGTGCAGGCCTACAGACAGCTACAGGCCCAGGTGCATGCATAGGCACAGGCACAGATGCAGCCACTAGCCGCACCAGCAGCCGACACCGAGGCAGTAGCACAGGCCAGACGAGAGAGAGATGCAGAGGTACAGCTACGGCTGACAGCAGAGGCTACACTCTTTAGAGTGAGGCGGGAGAGAGAGGATGCACGCCGTGCACTGGGTGCAGACCAGAGGACCCTATACAGTGAGCTCGTCCGAGTGCAGGGTGAGCTGGTATCAGCTGGCCGGGAGGCAGAGTACTACAGGGGCCTGTATGTGGGTGCGGTGCCAGCAGCTCAGCAGGCACCGAGCTACAGAGACAGGAGTAGATCTGGGGCATCCGGATCTCGGAGGACAGGGCAGTCAGCGTCCTCGGTCAGAGGGCCACTTTTGCCACCAGGGGGAGGAGGAGGACCATCAGGGGGACCTCCACCGAGCACAGGGGGAGGCCAGGGGCCACAGCAGGAGGGTAGCTCTACGCACTAGGGCATACTCATGTACATTGTATCATATTGTATTATTTTGGACAGATGCCTGCGTGCATTCTGATGTTATTTTGAGGGCTCTTGATAACCTTGATGTACTATATTGATGTATATTTGGATGTATACACATTTTGTATTATTGATGTAGACACAGACACTTTGTATGATGACGACCATTACATGATATATATATATGATGATCTGTTCGATTCACTGCTGTTCATGCTTTTGTGTATGCATTATCTGATGTCATGGATGTGATGATATGTATGTATGATTATGGATTCATGTGATGACATATGTTGCTTATATGATGCTTATAGATGTGATGACTAGTGATATCTGACATGTGGGTTTTACAGATATGTACCAGAGATGTATGATGATATAGATGTATGATGATATAGATGTGATGACTAGTGATATCTGACATGTGGGTTTTGCAGATATGCACCAGAGAAGAGAACAGGAGGAGATGGAGGACGCAGACTGTTGATCGATTACTGCAATGAAAACGATATAAAGGGTGTGGGAATGGATGAATGAGCTTGTTGCAATGGCTTCACATTTGTATATAAAGAGCAATCCTTAGTTTGATATAGCACGTGGATAGTTCGCCACCAAGGTATAAAAGACCAAGGTGCAGTAATATCTGAGTGCGTGGACGTTGACTCTGCAAGCAAGCGGTTTGAACTTAGATCTCTTTAGACAGCATATAACCTTGTTGGGACATGTGAATAAGCCATAGTCTTGAACATAAAATAAACTTCAATACATGTAAATGCAAGAAGAATATTAATATGTAAGATGCTAGGTCGTAACACACACAAGATAAATAGAATGCTAAGAAAGATACTAAAGATCATTCCTCAAACACGGCACACAGAAAGCGATGACTATGCCCCCAATCCGTACTGCATCGCAACATACCAAGATTATAGATAAACCAGGGTAGTTTTGAATAAGTATTGGAAAAGGAACAAAAGATAAACCATAACACAAATTGACTGACTTACAAAGTAAAAATACAGCCAACATATTCTCTTGCCAAAGAGGTTGCTCAGGATAGATTGGATAGGAAAGATAACAGCCTTATCGTAGGAACTCTGTGTCCGTTAAAGGGGGCTATCTACCTAAAAAGACAATGTCTCACTACAGGAAATGCCACATGTCGCAGGAGACGCGTGTGTTGGTCTCGACAATGGAACACTTCGTAGAAGACAAGCTTGTTGATCTAGGGCTTAGTTAAGCGGTACTTAGCTGATGCTGGCAATCGGTATGCAGGGCAGTAGATGACTCTGGAAGTAGGCCTCTTTGCTTCAAGTTTGTTAAGGACTTTTGCTTTGAAAGGATGCGCTAGCTTGCTGCTTGAGTTAGTCAAGTCGAGGTGAATGGATTTTGACAAACGGAAGACTAGAAGGATGGAGTGCAACTAGATTGGGATGGGTGGAGAATGATGGATCGTGTGTGCCTGAGTACTAGATACATCCTTCGTATTCCAGACTGCCTACATATCCTGTATCCACGGGATCAAGGCACACTTACGATGGAAGATGAACGTGATAAATATGTAGTTCTGGATAGAGTGATGAATGGGTCAAGGTGGAAGGGGGAGATCTTATGTACCTGAGTACTGGAAACGTCCTTCGTATGCCAGACTGCCTACATACCCATATCCATGGGATCAAGGTACCTTAAGAGTGAAATGATGATATGTAGTTCTGGTTATTGTGATGATGTAGAACAAGTGTGGAGAAGAGGTGATCTTATGTACCTGAGTACTGGAAACGTGCTTCGTATTCCAGACTGCCTACATACCCATATCCATGGGATCAAGGTACCTTAAGATTGAAAAGATGATAATATGTAGTTCTGGTTATTGTGATGATGTAGAAGAAGTGTGGAGAAGATAACAGCCTTATCGTAGGAGCGAAGTGTCCGTTAAAGGGTGTTACCTGTGGAAATGAGACAAGATTGAAGTATGCGCTGCGAACCACGAACAAGGAACCAATCCTAGACTGACGCTAAGGAAAGAGTTGCCCCCATTCTGGTAGAGGAAACTGTAGGGGTGACCGCCGAAGAAGACACCAAAAGATTTGACCTAGGACAAGACAGTGTTAACTGTAGACACAGATCAAGACGTGGGATGACGATGAGGGACACTGACAAATTTCCAAGCTATACTAGGTAGGGAGATGGAAATGCAAACAAAGTCAATGGTTTTATTATGGATGGATGGATGAATCAGGTTGCGAACTGGACAAGGAGTGGACAAGACTCGATAGACGATGGATGCTGACTCTACGCATAGCACCTGTTTGCCAGGTTTTCACTATGGTACTTATCCAAGGCGCCTGTTTGCCAGGTTTTCACCAGAGGATGAATGTTTTTTTTTTGTATTTTTGTATTTTTGATTTTTTTTAATTTTTGATTTTTTGTGGGAATACTCTGAGGATCAGGCATAGAACTTCTTGAGATGGACACTGTTAAGTGGCTCATCTAGAGGAATGCCGTCAGGTGTAGCTAAAGTATAAGCTCCCGATCCATATGCTGCTGTGACAATGAAGGGACCTAACCAGTTAGGCTCAAACTTGCCCTTCTTCTCTCGATCTGCTTGATTTCTCTGATTCTCCTTAAGTACAAGATCACCAACTTGAAACCGTCTTTCTTTGATCTTTTTGTTGTAATTACGTCGGAGGCGGTTTTGATAGACATGGAGATGATTAAGTGCGGCAAGACGCCTCTCATCTAGTAGTTCAAGCTCAGCTAATCTGGAAGTGCGATACTCATCTCCGCCGATCAGGTCCTGCATGGATACTCTGAGGGATGGGATCTCGACCTCTATAGGTAGGATGGCTTCAGAGCCAAAGACCAAGGCATATGGTGTGGCACCAGTGGGTGTTCTGATACTAGTGCGGTAGGCCCATAAGGCGGGATTGAGTTGCAAGTGCCAATCACGACCAGCTTCATTGACTGTTTTCTTGAGGATTTTGAGAATGGTTTTATTGGAAGCCTCAGCTTGGCCGTTACTCTGCGGATAGTAGGGAGTTGAAAAGCGATGTTGGATATTGTACTGTATGCATAAGGCACGGACATCTTGGTTCTTGAATGGTCTCCCATTATCGGTGACAATGGCTTGGGGAATACCATACCGGCATATGAGGTAGTTTAGGATAAACTTGGCTATTTGCTTACCGGTGATATAGGTCATAGGAATGGCTTCCACCCACTTCATGAAATACTCAGTGGCAGTAATGATAAACTTGTGGCCATTTGAGGAGGAAGGGTGGATTTGTCCTACGAGGTCGAGACCCCATTGAGAAAAGGGCCATGGAGTTGTCACAGGTTGTAACTCATGAGCGGGTGCGTGAATCAGATCTCCATGCTGCTGACATTGTAGACACTTCTTAGCAAACTGTGCGACATCTTGCTCTATTGTAGGCCAATAATAACCTGTTCTGAGTATCTTCTTAGCAAGATTAGGACCGGTAGAATGTACGCCACAGACACCTTCGTGTATGTCTCGTAAGGTAGCTTCGGCTTCTTCCGCGTTAAGACATCGTAAGAGGATACCATCGAGACTCCGGTGATATAGTGTATCACCCAGAATGATGTAATGAGAGGATCGACGGATAAAGGTTTTGCGTTGAGTGGATGATAGGTCAGGGGGAAAGGTTTTGTTCTTGAGGTATTCATAGATATCTTCGTACCATGGGGAATTGGGACCAACAAGTTCGCAGATGATTTCAGTAACAGGAACATCGACGGCTGGTATCAATAATTGCTCGATCAAGAATTCACACTTGTGTGTATTTGCAGGCATGTCAATCAGTGACCCTACAGAACCCTTAGAATCTGCAGCTTTGTTATGCTCTCTTGGAATTTACTCAAATGTGATGCTAGAAAAATGTGGTTTGTAGGCATCCACTAGTTGTTTGTAGGGGACCAACTTTTCATCCTTTGTTTGGTATTCATCTGTGACTTGGCGAATGACTAGCTGTGAGTCTCCATATACTTGTAATTCTGTGATATCCCATTGAACTGCTGTATTGAGACCTATAAGGAGTGCTTCATACTCGGCTATGTTGTTGGTGCAAGGGAATGCTAGCCGATATGACTTTGGAATGTAGTCATTCTGAGGTGTAACAAATAAGATGCCAGCTCCTGATCCATGCTGTGTGTAAGAACCGTCAAAGTACAACTTCCACATTATGGAGTTGGAAAGAGTGAAGAGATTCTCATCAGGAAAGTCTGCTACCATAGGATGTGTATCTTTCATAGGTGCTTCTGCTAGTTGATCCGCGAGGGCTTGTCCTTTAATTGCTTTACGATCTGTGTACTCAATGTCGAACTCGCTAAGGATCATGACCCACTTAGCTAGTCTACCTGTGAGAGCTGCTTTTGCTAATAGATACTTCAGGGGATCAATCTTGGCTATCAAATTTGTGTGTTGGTTCAGCATGTAATGTCGCAACTTTTGGGAGGCGAACACTACTGCTAAACAAGCCCTTTCCATTGGTGAATAATTGAGCTCATATCCCACCAAGGTTCTACTGATGTAATAAATTGCGTGCTCTCTGCCTGAATCATCATTTTGTGCTAGCAGGGCCCCTAGGGCCGAATTTGTAGTGGAGATGTACAATATCAAGGGTTTGTCCGCAACTGGTGGAACCAATACAGGAGGTGTAGCTAGATACTCCTTAAGTTGATCAAACGCTGCCTGACACTTGTTGTCCCATCGAAATGAGACATCCTTTCGGAGCAAGTGCTGAAAGGGTTGACATTTATCTGCTAGCTGTGATATGAAACGCCTGATGGACTGTAACCTTCCTTGGAGGCTCCTTAATGCTTTAAGGTTCTTTGGTGGAGGCATCTCCACTATAGCCTTTACTTTTGCTGGATCTACTTCGATGCCCCTATGAGATACTATGTATCCCAACAGCTTCCCTGATGTGACACCGAAGACACACTTCTTAGGATTAAGTCTTACTTGGTATTTTTCAAGCCTGTCAAAGATCTGTCCTAGGACCTGTATATGTTCTGCTCTAGAAGATTTAGCCAATATATCATCCACATAGTGTTCCATGATGTGATGAAATAGGTCGTGGAAGATCACTGTCATAGCTCGCTGATAGGTTGCTCCTGCATTCTTGAGACCAAATGGCATAACACACCAACAGTAATTGCCCCAAGGACAAGTAAAGGTTGTTTTGTGTTGGTCTTCTTCAGCTATCCTTATCTGATTATAACCCGAGAATCTGTCCATGAGAGAAAGCATCTCGTGACCTGTGGTCAAGTCCACTATAATGTCAATGTTTGGTAGTGGAAAGTCGTCTTTAGGACATGCCTTATTGAGATCTCTGAAATCATTACACATGCGGATGCGCCCATTAGGTTTAGACACAGGTACAATGTTTGAGACCCAATCTGAATAGTCGATAGGTCGTATGAACTTTGCGTCTAATAGCTTTTGTACTTCCACTTTCACCAAGAGAGCTATCTGGGGGTGCATTTTTCTCAACTTCTGTTTCACTGGTTTCACCTTGGGATCAACTGTGAGATAATGAACTACCAGCTTAGGGTCTAGCCCTGGCATATCTGCATAGGTCCATGCAAAGTTGATGGTTCATTGTAAGAAGAAGCTGTTAAGATTTCTGTGCTCTGTGTCAGATAATGATGCCGCTAGGAATGTTGTCTTTGGATTCTGTTCTGTACCTAGGTTGATCTCTGTAGAATCTTCCACTAGTAGAGCTGATTTCTCTTGATACTTAGAAGGTAAGGGAAGGTCAAATCCTCCATCCTTAGGTGCCACAGTTGGGTTTTCACCTTTGGATACGTCCTTTATTTTTACTATTTTATGATCAGGAGGTGCCACAGTGTGGTTTTCACCTAGAGATCTTTCTTTATTTGCACTTTTGCGACTAGAGGATTTGGCATTCTCACCAAAGTAAGCCATGGGCTCTAGTTCCATTACAAAACCTGCCTTGTGATCGCCAAGAGGGATACCTTCCCGAAGTCCCATGAACTCAGCTAAAGCTTCGTCATTCTGAAATACATCTATAACGGGGGCCCCTTGTTGGTCCCAATCGATAAGTTCAGGGTAGACAAGCGTGACATTCTGGGTGCTGGTGGTGGAAGTTAAGGATATAGAGGATAGTGTAAAAATGGAGGATTCTACGAATAGATTGGTCATGTGGAGGGAAGAGTCATCGGTGATATCCTCTGTAGATGTCAAATCGGCGGGAAACTTGTCAGCTACCTCGTCGAGGATATACTCGATGTCCGAGGCACGTGGTACCTTCTTACCAAATCCTAATCCTTTCTTGTCTAGCTTCTTTGTTACCACAATGGGCTCCATAGTGCCTTGATTCTGTTTCCCAAGGCCACCTTTGCCTTTATAGCCCATATTTTTCACTATCCTTAAGCCATTGCCATATTGCTTGACTGGTATCGTGACTGGTTCTTTCTCCTTGTAGAGCCAAGAAGAGATGTCCTCAATAGTTTCCTCTTCTAGTAACCGTCCATGTTGGAATTGGGTTAGGAATGTTGGGGGAGGAATAGCTACTTTTTTGGTAACTTTAGCAATGGGTGGTTTGCCGTAAGATTTTGGAGATAAAGGCATCCACCCTACACAACAAGATTCAGAGATATCATAAGTGCCAAAGCCTATATCCCGAAAGCGAGCTGTGATTTTGGGGAGGGGTGTAGGTTCACTTGTAGAGGCTTGCGTGAGAGTTTCAGGGTCAACATAGAGAGGGGATTCAAGGGCTTTATCATTTTTAGGCACTTGGTTGCAATTCTTATAGCTTCCTTGCAAGACACGGCAAAATTCAAAAGGATTAGGATCTCCTGGGATAGTGATCTCCGTACCATTGTATGGGAACTTTAGGGACTGATGGTACGTGGAGGGAACAGCTTTCATTGCATGGATCCATGGGCGGCCTAGAATAATGTTGTAAGGCAGCTCAATATCAAGGACTTGACACCTGGTTTCAAGCATGACAGGGCCCAGTTTTATAGGCAAGTGAATAACACCTTCTGAACGGCGTTCTGCATCATCATACCCCTTGATTGTAATACTATGCTCAGTGTTGACATGATCTTCAGAGTATCCCAATTGCTTAAGTAATTTTAAAGAACAGATGTTGAGACCAGCACCACCGTCTATGAGTATACGTTTGATTTTGCGCTTATGGATGAGAACTTCAATATGCAGGGCATCATTATGACATGGATCATGGGAGGGGAGGTCTTTCTCAGAGAAGACCACATTGTAAGGCGAAGCAATGTTACCTACTATAGCTTGGAAATCCGTGACCGCTATGTTGTTAGGAACGGAGGACTCTTGGAGGGCTTTTTCTAGCACTACTCTATGTGCAGGTGATGACCGTAGAAGGTCCAAAATAGAGATATGTGCTGGTGTTTTCCCTAGATGTTCTACAAGATTATAATCAGACTGAACCGGAAGCCTAGGTGTAGGTGCACGAATGGTGACATGACCTCGACGAGTAGTAACAGCACAGTCCGTAGATTTGCCTTTAATGGTGAGGGTAGACACTCGACTCTCTTCAAAATGACCTACAATGGAATCGAAAGATGTGGATGTGTGATTGATACCTTTACCTCTATCCTGAGGAGGAGGTGGACCATGATGAGGGAATGGTTCCTTGTACATATCGAGATCCTGGTTCGTGTGTTGCGCTAGTGATTCATTCTCAAAGGTGATTTGATTACCGTCGATGAGGTTTTGGATGAGGTGCTTAAGCTTCATGCAAGATGCAGTTCGATGACCTTTGCTCCTATGGAACTCACAATACTCATTGTCTCTGTAACGTGCAGTTTTGTAGATAGGTTCTCCATAAGGAGGAGCATCAAGTAAGGTTATGAGCCTTTTCTGCAAAGCTTGCTGTAAGACTGATTCGATGGGCACTCCCAAAGGAGTAAATTGACGTCGCGGAGGGTAATCTTGTTGGGGACGCTCTTGTTGTCTTTGCTGTTGGTTGGGATAAGGCTGCCTTTGTTGCTGCTGTTGTTGAGGTGGAGCTTGACTTGGTTTGGAGAGTTGCAGCGGTGTTTGCAATGTTTGGACATGCTTAGTATCGACCACCCCATCGTTGACCACGTTTTTGTTCTTGTTCCAATATTTGGGTTTATCATTCGACTGTTGATGCGAATTGCTATCTTTCGTCTCCTTAAAGATTTTGACCACACCCTTAGCAATGAGGGCCTTCTCTATGTTGATACCCTTGTATGTGATTTCATCGAAGGTTGTAGCACTAAGAATTTGCAAATGGAAACCTAACTCTTGGTTGAGGTTCTGCACAAATATGCTAACAAGCTGTTTCTCTGGAATCTTGAAAGGGAATTTACTAGCCATTTGTCTCCATCGTTGGAGGAAAGAAATGAAAGTTTCACCATTTTTCTGTTTATTGTTGCATAGGTCCGTCATGGAAATCTCATGCTCTGCGTTATAAGAAAAATGGGTGGCAAACTTTTCTGCTAGCTCGTTGAAAGACTTGATACCCGTAGGTAAGTGTGAGAACCATTCTATTGCTTGTCCTCCAAGACTGCGAGGAAAAAGACGCATAAGATATGTGTCATTGTGAGAAACCTCGAAGCAAGCAAGATAGAATTCCCTAAGATGGTCTTTTGGGTCACCTTTTCATTTGTACTTATCGAACTTGGGAATAGTGAAATTTTGAGGAAAAGGGATCATTGGTAACGACCGATCAAAAGGATAAGGGCACACTTCCTCCAAGGAGAAGGTCTTTTTGGTGTGGCCAAACGTAAGATCAGATAGCTGTTGTTGCACCTCCGCAATCTTTAGTTCCATAGTCGTGGGAGGGGTTGGTAACGTCTCCTGTTGTCCAAAACGCGGTTGGTGTTGCCCGTATGGAAGATTATAGTGTGAGCCATGCGTACTGGTATTGTAAGGGTCGTAAGATTGATTGGGATTGTATGGATTGTATGATTGGTTCAGATTGGGTTGGAATTGGAGGTTTTGATTAGGCAGAGGTGGAGGTGGCGCTAGGTAAGAATGTTGGCTCTGCGATGGTTGAAGAAATGTATTGGGGGGAGGAAAGCTAAAGTGCATTTGATTAGGTTGTGAAGGTGGCACATAGCTTTGGGAAACCTGATGTTGGGAATGTTGCGAGTGGCTAGGTAATGTATGAAAGAAGTTGAGCGTGGATGAACGTTGTGGAGGAGGAACATAGGTAGAAGTGATCTGCGACGGTTGGGGTTGATTGAAGATGAGAGTAGAAGAATGTTGTGGTGGAGGAACATAGGTAGAAGTGATTTGCGACGGTTGGGGCTGCGTGACTCCAATTGGTTGAGAGACATGCAGGTGTGATGATATAGGAGGTGGCATATGTTGAGACCCTTGTTGCATGGCTACATACGTGTTCCCCGGATTGTAATTGGGTGGGAAACCTACGCGTGATGGGGTAACCAAGATTCCGCTTGCGCTTGGGATGGACACTTTAGGAGGTGGTTGCACATTGGATCGAGCTAAGGTGGCTTGCCTAGCTAACTCTGCTTGCCGTTGGAGAGTTTCTTGTTGGTTTTGATAGATCTCCATAGGAGTCAAAAGTGGTGATACGGGCCTCTCCTCTGTTGGATTTTGAAAAAGGGGATTCCTATACTGCGAACCTTGAGTAAGTAGGGGCGTAGTCACCGTGGACATGGTTTGCACCGCTTGTATGGTTTCTTGGGTGTTGTTGCTCTCCTTGAGAGTGGACACATCAAAATCTTGAGGTAACTTGGCACCTTGCTTTGCAAGCAAGCGAAAGAAATGATTCTAGTTCTCACTAAGGATTTTATCAAAGGCAGCTATAGCTCTAGGATCTTGTATAAATTCGTCAAGATCTTGCCCATCTTCTTGAGAGGATTGACCTATTTCAAAGTGTCGCTCTTCTTGAGATGGGGGTTGATCTATGACATAACCTTGTGGGACAAAATCCGGAGGCAAGCCTGTGGTATACTGCGGTGTATTTAGCAAAGGGGTTCTATCCTCATGAGGATTGCTTGGTTCCTCTATGTGCGGCATGTTTGGAGAGCTGATTGGTCTTGCCGCGGGTGTACTAGGAGTCACTTTGGGAGTAACGTTGAGACGACCTGATTGTGGTGTGCGAGGGGGTGACTTGTGCTTCTTAGGGACAACTTGCCTAGACTTCATAGTTTGTTGTAGCCTAGTGGTGACCATGGGAAATACTGAGGACACAATGTAATGCTGGGAATCTGTGAGATGCTTTGAAGAAACGGACAAACTCTGATGCACAAAGTACTAGACCAAAAGCGCTATACTGTTTGACCAGAGGCGCAGGACTGTGCTACCAAAAAGCGTGCTACTGTGGGCCAGAGGCGACGGACTGAACTGCCAATAGCGAGTTACTGCTATGCCAAAGGCGAGCTACAGTGACCAAAAGCGAGCTACTGTTATACCAAGGGCGCTGAAGTAGAGTTTTTTCCAGAGGCGGGTTACTGCTGTACCAAAGGTGATCTACTGTACTACCAAAGGCGAGCTGCTGTAATACCAGGGGCGCTGAAGTAGTGTCTGATGTTTTTCAAAGGCAAAATTTTTTCTGTTTCTGATTGGATTGGTTTGGCAAGAGAAAACACAGCAAACAAGTGGTCAAAAAGCAAGGGACTGACACAACATATAGTGTATGTTCAAGGCTCCAAACAAGCCCAATGTTTCCACAGGTCTAATACAGTTGCAATCAATAACAAGCACTTTTTATCCCTAGAGACAAGGTTTCATTGCAGTAGATCAGCTCACAGCTTAATACTCCGTCGATAAAAATATCATTCCATAAAGGTGTCAGATATTTAGTATCTTTGCGAGAGACGATAGGTAGGGATATCTCACCCTCCCCTTGGAAAGCTCAAGTAGGTCACAAGAGCTTTATGTCCGAGGGAATACTATCTCTTCTCAAGGGAGCCAATGGTGAGTGTCTTAAGGGTTTAAATCAATTTCCCTTGCACTGATGATTACCGCAATGTTCGGAGGTAGGTCGGGTAGTCTCTATCTAAATTGGTTCTTAGTGACTTTTGAGGGACCAACGCCTTATGAGCAATGTGACAAGCTACTAAAAGCTTTAACCAATCCTACTAAGAGTTTCAAACACTTCGCTCAATGTGAAAATCATTTCCACAAAGGGCTAGTACACCTCTTTTCAGTTTGGCATCACAAGGTAAGGCTGACGTCGGTTAGGACTTGGCTTTCGCCTTATCCCTTTTATATAGCGGTTCAAAGGAAAACTCCGCTTAGGGTCGTCCCTTTTGGATGAATCGCAATCCAAAAGCAGGCCCTTCTAAAGGAAGTACAGAAAAGTAAGAGCAAACACGTCAAACAAAGGTTCAATTGTCCCGTTATAAGAAAAATAAGGTGCAACTAAACTAGGCACACACACGTTTGTAGTTGTAAATTGTCCCTTATGAAATGAAGTGTTTGGCATTCATGTCCATTGTCCTTTAGAAAATTGAGGTGTTTGTTCATACATGTCCATTGTCCCTTTAAGAAAAGCAGTATGTTCCTAAGACTTAGATTTGCAAAAAAGATTTGTTCAATTACTCCTTTTAAGCATGCAATGTGTTTCTAAGACTTAGTAAGGTAAAACAAAAGGGTCTTCAACGCTCGTCCTGCATAAACATGTTAAAAACACCTATTGGCTCTGTGTGAGTAATAAGAAGCTGCAGCAATTCCGTTAGTTCCACCAAAAATTCACAAGTTAGCAAAAATAAATCAATTTTGACCAAAAGCGCTGAACAACATTACCAGGAGCGACCTATTGTTTCTAGAAGCGCTGTAATACAGACCAGAAGCGTCAGAGAATATAGCCAACAGCGTTGAACAATAACCAGAAGCGCTTCACTGTCGTTCCAAAAGCGCTGCGATAAATATCAAAAGCGTGTAACGATAATACCAAAAGCGCTGTAAAATATCCAGGTGCGCTTCACTGTGTAACCGAGAGCGCGATACTATGTGGCCAAACGCGCTGTTCTGTCTCAGATACAGAAAATATTAGTTTTGTTAACAATAACCAGGTCAAAATAACTTTTCATGGTGGACCTATTATTCGAATGATGATATTTGATAGATCTGGGTTGTGTAATCGGGAAACTCAAAAAAAATGGATCAGACCAATAGATTAGCACCAGAAACAAGGATATTCCTAAATAAATCAGCTTAGGAGATATCAAAAAATCAGGTTCTGAAAGACAAATATAACAGCTTGTCCGACAGAACGACAGATCTGAAATGAGAAATCACTGCAAACCCCGAATGAAGTCAAAAAACCTAATTTTAACCAAAAGCGCCTAATGACACCGCCAGTAGCGCTTCTCTGTTCTACTGATGGCGCTTCTCTGTGCTACCAGAAGCGCGGCCGTGCTGCCAAGGGCGCTGAACTGTTCCTGCAAAAGCGCTGTAATATACTGCCAGAAGCGCTGTGAAGTGCCGTAAGCACCATGCCGTACTGTGTCTTCAAAAAAAACAAATTTCTCAAAGAAACCAAGGGATTAGTGGGTCCCACCGGGCGTGCCAGAATGTGTATATGGAAAAATTGATCTATTCTAAACTAAATAAAACCAAAGAATCCAATAACATAAAGAAAACGAATTTAAATAAAAGCCATGACAAATAATCAATGCAATAAAGACTTTTACCGAAATTTGTGTTGTTTCCTTTGGATTGAATGTAGAATTGCTCAATGAAATTGCAAAGCCATAGCTGCAACAAGCAAGTGTAGTACTCAAGAGATCAATGTCAAAAGATCGTTATAGTGCTCAATCGACGCATTGTGTATGCTCAAAGCTCTGTTAAGTATGCTGAGAATATGATCAAAGAGAGAGGGGTAATGAAGGAGATGAGGGGGGTTTATATAGGTTTCAAAGAAGATCGATCAATGGTCCAGATAATTCAGAAGAATCAACGGAGGAGATAAGTTGAGGAATGTGCAACGAATGAGAAGAAGACATGTGTCTTGCTTGCTTTTGCATGAGAGGAGTTATCAAGAATAGAAGAATAAGTTAACTGAAGAGATAAATCAATTAAAGGAATAAAGCAATCAGTTAAGTGATTTAAAACAAGAAGAAGAGATTTGCATGAGAAAAGAAGATATTTTGCTTTATTAAATATAGAAATCCTGAGTTATATTAGAGATAACTCAAATTAGAAGAAAAAGCAATTTAAATAAATAATTGATTTATCTAAATTTAGAGAAGATATTTTGGAAGAAATAATTAAATAATTAGAATTATTTAATTTAGAAGATTTAAAAGCAAATTAAATAAATAAATTTATTTAATTGTTGTGCATGATTTTGGAAGAATAATTTTTGATTTAATTAAATAATTAAGAATTATTTAATTTTAGATAAGAGGGAATTTGTTGAATTAATTAAATAATTGGGTTTATTTAATTAATGTGGATTTGATTTTTGGAAGGTGACAATGATTTTAATTAAATAATTAAAAATTATTTAATTGTGGAAGAATAATAGAGGAATTTAATTTAATTAATTAAATAAAGAGAATTTATTTAATTAATGTTGAATTTAGGAGATTTAGAAGAATTTGGTGAAATTAATTAAATAATTAGATTATTTAATTAACGTTTGCAATGCAAGTGATTAGACAGATAACGGAATGCAAGTGATTTGACGACACGGTCATTTTAGGGTGTCTACACCACTATCCACTTCCTTCAATGGAACATATATTACAAATAGTGGCAGGAGCTGAAAGGTTTTCACTCCTAGATGGCTACTCAAGGTATAACCAGATTCTTGTAAAAGAATCAGATCAGTACAAACAACCTTTATCACCAAGTGGGGTACCTTGGTTTATCAAAAGATGCATTTTGGATTGACTAATGTTGGGGCAACCTTCTAAAGAGTAATGGATTTGGCCTTCAAAGGCCTAATCAATGATATTATCTTAATATATCTTGATGATTTGACTATGTACTCTAAGCATGCTTCTGACCATTTAGATTATTTGAGAAAAGTCTTTGAAAGATGCAGAGAATATGGCATATCATTGAATCTAAAGAAGTGTGTATTTGTTGTCCCAGAAGGCAAACTATTGGGACATGTAGTTTCAAAGGAAGGGCTTGCCATTGATCCAAAAAGAACAAGTGCAATTTTGTCCCTTCTCCATCCTAGTCACAAGAAAGCAAAGCTTCTTGGGAAAGATCAATTTTTGCGAGGAGGTTCATACCTAATTTTTCTTCAATAGAAAAACCTCACCTCTGTACTAAAGAAAAATGCTGCTTTCACATGGTAAAAAAAAAGCAGAGACAATTTTGAAGCTATCAAACAGGTCATTGCACATGATCCCATGTTGGTAAACCCTAACTATTAAAAGGATTTTATCCTTTATTCTTTTGGAGGCAAGGAGGGTATATCAACAATTCTGACGTAGCAAAATGAAGAAAAATTGGAACAACCAATTACTTTTTTCAGCCAGCCCCTCAAAGAATATGAGCTTAATTATAATTTTGGTGTGAAATAGGTGTTTGTTGTGGTGAAAGCACTCAACAGTTTCAGGTACATGCTTTCAAACAACAAGATACAACTAATGGTGAACCATCCTGGTATGAAACAATTTCTTTTGAGTAGAGATGTCACTGAGAAGAGAGCTGGGTGGATCACAAGAGTAATGGAATATGATGTAAACATCAACACTACCAAATTGGTAAGAGGCAAAGGATTGTGTGAGAAAATGGAAGAAGATGTTGAAGTTGGAAATGATATAGTGTATTCCCTTGAGCAAGCCCATCCAACTGAGTTTCATGCTCCAACTGACTGGTATCATGACATGGCTACCTTTCTACAGTCGATTAAATGCCCAGATGGCCTAAATCAATCCAAAAGAAGGTATTTTAGACTCCAATCCATCCCCTATGTTCTTGTTGATGGTGTCTTGTTTAGGAAATACATCAATAGAGTTCTTCTCAGATGGATTGCACAAAATCTAACCTCAAGTGTGTTAGAAGAGTTTCATAATGGCTTTGTTGGTGGCCATTTTTCACCAAGGACAACCATTGTTAAAATCATGAGGGTAGGTTATTACTGGCCCAACTTTTTTAGACATGCCCATAGATGGGTAAGGAGATGCAAAGAATGTGCATTATTTGTAGAAAAATAAAGGTTGGCAGCTCTTCCTCTCCACCTAATTCAAACTGATTAGCCATTTTCCCAATGGGTTTGGACTTCATTGGAATGATCAATCCACCTTCTAGTGTTAGCCACAAGTGGATTTTGATAGCTACAAATTATTTCACAAGGTGGATAGAGGTAGTTTCTTTGAAGGATGCCACAGATGCCTCCATTTTAGATTTCCTTGAGGGTATAGTTACTAGATTTGGTGTTCCATTCACCGTTATTTCTAACAATGCCAAGGCCTTTGCAGGTCTTAAGGTTAGTGAGTGGACATACAAGCATGGGATTTATTTGAAGACATCTTCCAACTATTATCCTCAAGGGAATGGCCTAGTTGAGTCTATAGAACCTGATCAAAATCATCAAGAGAATAATTGAATATAACCAAAGGACTTGGCATTCCAAGTTGAAAACAACTCTCTGGGCTGATATAACCACCCCCAATAGGGCCATAGGCAATTCACATTTCATTCTTGTCTATGGAAAGGAAGCTAGGATTCCCTTATCACTAGAATTGCCTTTCCTTGAGCTTGCTCAATAGCTAGAATTGCTAGAAAATGATGTCATGACAGTGAGGTTTGCTAAATTGATGGAGTTAGAGGAGAAGAGGAACACTACCATGAAGACTCTTGAGGCTCAACAAGACCAGGTCAAAAGAACTTTTGATAGAAAATCAACTGGTAGAATATTCATCAAAGAGAATTGGTGTTGAAATGGGATGAAGATAGAGCCTAATTTGGGAGACATTCAAAATTTGATGCCATGTGGATTGGCCCTTATATTATTACCAGCTGCAGACAGGCCAATGCATTTCAACTTTCCAATATGAATTGAGAGGTTCTATCAATCCCAATCAATGGGATGCATCTCAAACCTTGCTTTTAGTATGGTTGTAAAATTTTGTAAATATGTTAGTTGTGTTTCCTTTCAATAAGTGTTGTTACACTCTGTTGCACCCTCATTAGGAGGATGTTTGCCTTATTTTTTTTGCTTTATCTTGTTTCCTAGAAGTAGTGCTTAGTTTTGTGTTGATCTAGCCAACCCCTGTCCTTGTTGTTGCTACCCTTTTGACTCTGTGCCCAATGGATTGATAAGACCTTTGGATCCCAGTGTTTAGCAGGTAAACACCCCTACATAGTCATTAAAATGTTGTCCTATTTTGCCTTTAGGCCAAATATCCCAAGGATCCATGAAATTTTTAAGTGTTTTCCCTTTTGAAGCACAAGGGAAAATCTCCCCAAATGGCTAAGTCCAAAATCCTAAGTGTTTTCCTTGTGTTTTCTGCCTTTTCAAAGTTTCAAAGTTTGTGGTTCTCCTCTTCGCTATGCCATTCTTGTCGGCTTCAAACTCTAGCTTGGTTACTTGTAAATTTGTCTAAGTGTTGTGAGCACTGGGGGTCAGAAGTTTTCTCTTCCTCCTTTTTTGAAGGCAGAAGGCAGCAGGCCTAATTACCGATGCCTGACGAGCTACAATGTTCCTAAGTGTTTCAGACTTCGGAGGTCAGGAGGTTTCTCTTCCCTCTTCTTATTTTGAGCAGTCGGAAGGTAGAAGGCCTGAACACCAAAGTCTAATGAGTTTCTCAATTTACCTAAGTCATTCAGACGTCAATGGTCAGAAGTTTCTTCTTCTTTCCCAAAAGAAGGAAGAAGGATGAAGGTCTACTTGTCAAATCCCAACGAGATACAAGTTTCTAAGTGTTGCGGGTGGTGGCAAGCGGGAGTTCTCTTTTCTCCCTTCTCTTTTGAAGGAAGAAAGTGGAAGGCCTGATGACCAAGGTCCTCCAGTTTCAAAGGATTCTAAGTATTGCGGAT
Source organism: Cunninghamia lanceolata (assembly GCA_027924645.1). Taxonomy (NCBI): domain Eukaryota; kingdom Viridiplantae; phylum Streptophyta; class Pinopsida; order Cupressales; family Cupressaceae; genus Cunninghamia; species Cunninghamia lanceolata. Next base: position 24,731,111 of record BSBN01000339.1, on the reverse strand, counting down.
CTTGACAAGCGGGAGTTCTCTTTTCTTCCTTCTTTTATGAAGGTAGAAAACGGAAGGCCCGACGGCCAAGGTCCACTGATTTCAAAGGATTCTAAGTATTGTGGATCTCGAGGAGTGGGAGTCTTCTTCTTCCCCTTTTCTTTTGGAAGGCAAAAGGTGTAAGGTCTGAGGCCTAATCCCCGACAAGTTTCATAATTTCTTCTAAGTATTTCAAAGCTGAGGATCAAGCAATTTTTATTTTCTAAAGCATGATGCACGGTGAAGGTCTGATCTCTAAAGCTTGACGGTTTCCCTATTACCTCTTTTGGACTTTAGAGATTAGGGTTTCCTTCTTCACCTTTCAAAGACTTGATCGGAGGAAGCCCGATTGACCTAGGCCTGACCTCTTTTGTCTTCCCAACTCTTTCTATTGTTCCTTACATGACAAGACTTCTTAGCAATCTTCTCGGCCACCATTAATGCTTTTTCAGAGCCTGATTGCTTGTGGAAAGTAGATTTCTTGCACCCCTATGCCATTGTTGCTCCTTTGCATTGAATTTCTTATACTCAAGGCATGGGTAAACATCCTTCTTCAGCAGATTTCCAGGGCAGAGCCATGTGGGCACGCACCAAGGATGCAGAGACAAAGTTATTGCAGCATGGGCAACTAGTTGTCCTTGTTGACCACTCTTTCCCATGTCCATGGCTACAATGTGATCTAAAAATCTATATATGCATGTATTTATGATGTAATTCTATTGGTTAGTTATTTTTCCTAGGTCACTACACGTGCAGGAGATTTGTTGTAGTTGTAGACCTTATATGTTTTATAGGAACTGATTGGATTTGATGCATTGTGCTCGATTCGGGGCCTTTGATGTCTCTAATTGTTGTTCACCAATGATGTCTATTTCTCCTGCAACTAATCTTTCTTCTTTTGTAATGGATTTCTAGCCTTCATGGTCAATATAAACTATCATTTTGCCTCTCTCTAAAGCTTTACATTGTGTTTATTTGATAGAGATGAGCTATGCATCATGGATAAAATGATCCCTTTCATACTTTGTATCTTTCTGTCCAAACCTCTGTGATATCTTCTATGAGTCTATGTGAATCTATTTTAGTTTTGAGATCATTGTTGTGTTAATTTAGGTTTGACTAAACACCCTAAATCTTGGTGCATCACCTTCCTTTTAACTTTAGTCTCCTTTCCCTTTTCTTTGGTGATCAGTAGTATAGGTTTAGTTGATTTCTCTGAACCTTAAGTTCAGAAAGAGGAACCAACCTTCTCTAGAGGTCTAATATCATTTGCAAGGTCCCACACCTTGAGATCAGTCCCATTGTGTCATTGGAATGCTTGAACGAGCTTCAAGGAGGGTGCAATTCTAGGTGATAACAATTATACTCATGTGAAAGCTTTCTCTGCAAGTATATTGTAATCTTTTTTATTTCTGAATAATATATTAGGTGGCTTTGGAGTGTACGGTTTTCTACTCGAAAGGGTTTTCTCCACGTATATCGTGTTGTGAGCATTGTATTTATTTTTGATGCATTGTTACCTTTCTATTAATGTGCGTCTCATAATTTGTAATTGTAAAAGATAAAAATTTGCATAGATCTTTCCTCAGTAGATCAGTGTAGGAAGCATTTCCACATACCTTGCTTCCATTCAATTGGTATCAAAGCCTAATCACCTTTGGTTCTAGTTTTTGGGTAGAGGGTTTTTTGAGCTGATCTTCATTTGAGTGGGAGCTTGTGCAGATGATTTTGAAATATTTGTTGTAGGAAAGAGATGGCAAGCACATTTGGGAGATTTGATATAGTGAAGTTCAATGGAGGCAACTTTGAGTTGTGGAAACTCAAGATGGAGGAATTATTGGTGGATAGAGATCTATGGCTCACAATATCCAAAACCATGCCATTGGGCATGAAACAAGAAGATTGGGATCTGATGGATTGGAAGGCTAAGGCTTTGATAAGACTCTATTTGGATGATTCAGTGCTCTTGAACATCCATAAAGAGAAGACCGCAAAAGATCTTGGGAAGAAGCTTGGAGATGTTTATCAAGATAAATCCCTATAAACAAGTTATTCCTATGAGAAAAATTGTATTCTCTGAGGATGGAAGATGGAGGATCTATCGTTGATCACCTAAATACATTCAATATGCTTGTTGCTCAGTTGACCTCTATTGGTGTGAAGATGGAGGAAGATTGATGTTTGACATTATTATGTTCCTTACCAGATTCATGTGATCACATTGTTATGGCTATTGGGAGTACCACTACCACCTTCAAGATGGATAAAGTGGTTTCTTCATTGTTGTCTAAAGAGATGCAGAGAAAGTCTTCTAAATAAGCTAAGGAGGCTCTTGTGGTTAGTGGAAGATCTAAAGAGAAGGGAAAGAAAAATGATAAGAAGAAGGAAGAAAAAGGAAGATCCAAATCCCATGGGAGATCTATGTCTCTTGGAAAATCCAAGGATCTATGTTGGAACTACAGAAAACCTGGTCACTTCTGCAAGGATTGCAAGGAGGAGAAGAAGAAAAAGAAGAACTATGATTCAGATTCTGACAAGTCCTCTCAGGATGATGGAGAAGCGTTTGTTGTTGCCTTGGAAATGAATGCATTGGAAGATGTGTGGCTTATTGACTATGGTGCATCTTTTCACATGACCTCTCATCGGGGTTGGTTTTTAAAGTAGGAAGAATATGATGGTGGGAAGGTGTACTTGAGTGATGAATCTCAGGTCTAAAGATTGTTGGTCATGGAAGAGTCTTGATTCGATTCCTTGATGGAAGAGTGAAGGGGATCAATGGTGTTCTGCATATCCCTAGTTTGGCATGGAGCCTACTATCTGTAAGTAAGTTGAATGATGTGGGTCTATAGGTTGTTTTCTTGAATGGAGGATGCAAGATGACTAGAGGAGCTATGGTGCTAGCTAAGGGTGTTTAGATTAACACTCTGTTTTAGCTTGATGCTTGTGTGGTTCAGTGCAATAGTGCCTCTATTTCGAATAAGAGAACTTTAGAGTCTTCATCCTCACCATTGGAACCAGAAGCAAGAGGGTGGTTGCATCTACTTCTAATGGTCATGGTTTCTAGGTACCTAAGGGTGCTCATTCTATGGAGATGAAACTTCCAACTGAGAAGACAATGTTATGGCACCAAAGGTTTGGTCACATTGGTGAAAAGGGTTTGAGGACCTTGAAAAATAAAAATATTTTTTAGGGTATGAATGAATGTAACCTTGAGTTTGATTTTTGCAAACATTACATTTATGGAAAACCAAACCATGTTTAGTTTTATTCCAGTCCTCACAAATCTTCTGAGGTGTTGGACTTGATTCATTTTGATGTATTTGGTCCTATTAATGTTCCTTCGATTTCAAAATCTATTTACTTTGTTTCATTCATTGATAATTATAGTAGAAGGACATGGGTGTAATTCCTTAGAAGAAAATATGAAGTCTTTAGTAGATTCAAAGAGTTCAAATCTCTTGTAGAGAATCAGAAGGATAGAAATATTAAGTGTTTGAGGACTGACAATGGTGGTGAGTTTTGTTTAGTAGATTTCGACAGGTTCTATAAAGAACATGGTATTGAGAGGCACAAGAAAACTCCATATACCACTCAACAGAATGGAGTTGCAAAGAGGATGAATAGAACATTTATGAAGAGGGATAGTAGTACGCTAAGTGGAGCTATCCTTGAACAAAAGTTCTAGGTTGAAGATGTTTCTACCGCTTGTTACCCAGTTAACAGGTCTCTTACATCAACACTCATTGATAAGACACCTATGGAGGTGTGGTTTGGTAAAAAGCCTTCATTGAGACACATTTGAGTATTTGGTTGTGAGGCATATGCACATGTGCCTAAGGAGAAGAGGTCTAAGTTGGAGAACAACACTATGAAGTGTATCTTCATCGATTAGGGCATCGGTGTGAAAGGGTACAAGCTTTGGGATCCAGTGGCTGAGAGAGTTTTGTATAACAAATGTGTGATCTTTAGAGAGATCAATCCTTATTCTATTGCTCTACAACTAGAGAAAGAAGAGAAGAAAGTGGATGTGGTTCATCTTCCTTCCACCTCTGAGAAAGTTGAACTGAAGACATCTGTTGGACCTGATGATGAGGAAAGCTCTAGTAGCTCTAAAAGTTCAGAAAAAGAAGAACCTCAACCTCAAATTTTGAGTAGGTCCACATGGATAAGGCAACAACCTGATAGGTTGGTTATTCATTGCATGATTCCAGTTGTATTTTTTCTTTGATTTCTAACACTGATGAGCCTAGGATTGTAAGGGAGCCTATGGGTATGAATGATGTAGATTCCTGGAAAGAGGCCATAGAAGAAGAGATGCCTTCCTTGAAAAAAATAATACTTGGGATTTGTTGCACTTGCCTGATGGATGTAAACCTATTTGATGCAAATAGGTGTTCAAGAAGAAGTTTGGTTTAGATGGTAGTTTTGAGAAATTTAAGGTAAGGTTGGTCACGAAGGGTTATTCCCAGGTTGAAGGAATAGATTATGGTAAGATTTTCTCTCTCGAACTGCAAAGCTGACATCTATCAGATTCTTGTTATCACTTCCTACAACATATGATTTAGAGGTTGAATAGATGGATGTGAAGACAACTTTCTTTCATGGTGACTTGGATGAAGAAATCTATATGTCACAGCCAGAGCACTACATGGTAAAAGGTAAAGAAAATCTAGTTTGCAAGTTGAAAAAGTCTTTGTATGGTTTGAAGCAATATCCTAGGATGTGGTACCAGAAGTTTGATGCCTTTGTGTTGAGTTTGGGATTCATGAGATCCAAATTAGATCATTGTGTTTATTATAAAATGGATAATGATTGTATTCTCATTATTACAATATATGTTGATATGTTGTTCATTGGGAATGGTAAAAGTTTGATTTCTGATTTGAAGTCTCAGTTGTCAGCATAGTTTGAGATGAAATATCTAGGGGTAGCAGGTACATTCTTGAAATAGAAATCAAAAGAGATAGAGCTAACAGAAAACTTTGGCTAGGCCAGAGTAAGTATCTGAACACCATGTTGGAGATATTTAGCATGACATCTTGTAGACTGTTAGCAAAAACCTATGGTCACTTTGTCCACTACTGAAGCTAAGTACATGGCAAAAACTCATGCTTGTAAAGAATCCATTTCACTTAAGAGATTGTGTTCTGATGTTGGGTTTAATGTAGGGAAGATTACTATTTGTTGTGACAATCAGAGTGCCATATGTTTGGCAAAGAATCCTACTTCCCACATGAGCACTAAGCATATTGATGTCCAATACCATTTTGTTCGTGACATGGTAGAGGATGGGAAGGTAAACTTGGAGAAACTTAACACTTTGACGAATGTTGCAGATCCCTTGACAAAACCTGTGAGCACAAAGAATTTCAGATGGTGTTTGGAGTCTATGGGCCTCTTGGCCCCTAGCAATTAAATCATGGTGTTGATACTCCCTTTTCTCTTGCAAGGTGTTCGACAAGTGGGAGAATGTTAGGAAAGGTGTCTCAACCTTGTAACTACAAAAGGTTACTATTTTTCCTAGTTCTAGTCTTTTCGAATACCCTTTATCTTGAAGAATGGTTTAGAACTTTCAAAGTTTCTAAAAGGGCTAAAAATAGCTAGGGTTACTATTTTTAGTAACTCTACGTTTGAGCTCGGATGGACCTAAAATTTTCTCAAAAGGTGTGGAACTACTAAGTAAACATCTCGAGTGAGTTTCAACCCAAGATCATACTTGGATTGCGAGATATTAAAGTTTATGTTTTTTGAAATTGTCAGAAGAAGTTTTGAACTTAGTTTTGAGGCACTTAGAGGTCCCTAAATGCCATGAAAGTTGTTGTGATCAATGAAGTGGGTTATATCTTGATAGATCTCGTCACGATCTTTCCAATGCATTAAACGGTTCATCAATCGGACATCTGGATCAAAAGTTATGACCTTCAGAAGTTGGACCTCCTATTTTTGGGAAATGTGAAAACATGTTGGACACTTAAAAGAGCTATAAAGGGGAGAGTTACATGTGTTGATGTGTGATTTGGCACATCACAAGGCATCTTTGATTGGAGATAATTTGGGTGCCACTTTTGGGTGGTTTTTTGGCTCATGGTTTTGTAATTACTGTTGATGGTTTACTATATTGCATCTCCTATATATCAGGAGCTTGAGATAGAGGTTATGTGTAAGAGTCTTATATATGTTGAGTTACCTCTGAATCTTTGGTTGGCTATACTCCTATGAAAGCTTACTTTGCAAGTATATTATAATCTTCTTGATTCCTAAATAATATATTGGGCAGCTTTGGAGTGTGGGATTTTTTACTCGAAAGGGTTTTCCCCACGTATATCTTGTGTTGTGATGGACATTCTTCTCTTATGCTTGGGGATGTCTACTCCTCCCAAGATATCCACTGCTAGGTGCTTCTATGGCACTGCATATGATAACATAATAGTGTCGATGAGTTCTCTTTCAGGCGAGGGCATCATGGCTACACTCACACCAGCTGAATTTAGAGGAGGTTTGGAACTGGATGCACCATCTCCAGCCAATGATGCCTCCATGACCCTCCTCTTGACTATGAGGAAGTCATTGTAATCTATATCAATTCTATCCTTCCTCTCCCTTTTCTTTCTGTAAGTTAGGTCCACTCCCTTGGCCTTTAGATTATTTACCTATTGGTCTACCCTTCTTTGGGTAGCGATCATGACATTCTTGGATATGACATCAATTGATGTCTCTTCAGGCTTTGTCCAGTCTGGGAGAGGCAATGTATCCTTGTATACCTATTTGTTATCATAGTCTAGGTCTAAGGTTAAACCATCATTAGACTTGACCTGTGGTGGCACCTCTGGAATTCACAGAGTCCTCATTTGATTCAATGTCAATCATTGATATCCTCTCTTCTGGACATCTTCCTCATTATTGCAATCTGCCCAAAAGTCCTCTAGATGGGGGACATGTCACAACTGTTGGGTAGAAATCAACAAAGACCAAGCAAACAAGATCAGATTTGACCCAAACTCAAGAAATCAAACCCAAAATAAACAAAAGACATGCAAATTAAAACAATTTCACTTGGGTTATTAGATTTCTTGTTTTATTTTATGGATTGCTTGTAGTTGATATGAATGTTGATTGCTTCATGTTTGTAGCATAACCATGATAGGTGATTTGATGGATGAAAGATGATTAGATTGATGGATGAGGGATTGAGAAGAAAATTTGGCAGAGTAACGACGTTTAGAAGATTCATTCATGCCAAAATAACTTGGTTGAGGGGTTTAAATAGACAAATATGAGAGAAAGGAGGGATAAAATTTCCATTTTTTCAAGTGATAATGAAATTAGGAAAGTTGCATTGTGCAACTTGGGAAAAGAAACGGAAAGTAGGTGAGTGATTTGGGAGATGAGATTAGAAAGTGGTTGAGTCATCTCAAGAGATAAATAGAAAGTGAGAGAAATGAGTGGAGTGATGAGTTGAGTTGAAAATGGAAAGTGGAAGAGTGATTAGAGAGATTAGTTAAGATAGAAATGGAAGGTGGGCAAAATCATAATTAAATAATTAAATTATTTAATTTATGATGCATGTGAGGATTAAATGATAAATTAAAATAAAATAAAAAGATTTATTTAATTTAATTTAAGAGGAAAGTGGACTAAATAAATAAATAAAATTTATTTATTTAATAATGGTGAAGGATAGGATTAAATTGAATAAATGTTGAATTTATTTAATTTAATAGAGGAAATGCTAGTTAGGATGGTGAAGGGGTGTTTAGGACAAAAATGCTACAATGTTGCGACAAGTGGATATTTTTGGGTGTCTACATTTTGCTCCTTTTTGAGATGATGTTTGATATGATGATATTTGTGTCGAGTAACATCATTTAAAGAAGCTAAGGTATGGATAGAAGAAAAAAGATGATGATGGAAGGGACAACAAGATGGTGATGGAATGATAGGATGATGATGCCCCCTCGAGAGGATGGGTGGGTTGGATAAACATGGGTAGGCTCTCAAAATGAAATGGATTGACCATGGAAGAAAGATGGGGAAATGGAGGAAAGAGATGAAGGATAAATTATGCTGCAATGAAAGTGAGCAACCATATGTTTCATATAGCACAAGACTTTATGCACTAGGGTATAAGGACCAAGGTGATAATGTGTCTCATGCCCCAGTGTAATACAACCTTGTCTAGATATAAGATATGAATATTAGCTGGGTTGGACTTGATGCAAATGCAAGATAAAAATGATAACACACACAAGCAAGCAAGCAAGCATGCACAAATGATACAAAAACAAACAAGGTATTGCCCCTGTCAAGCTGTAAACCGATGATTGATTGCTGATTGATGGATGATACATTGATGATGAGAGTGTTGTCATGGCGGGGAATGATATATCCCTAGATCAACACAAGGATGATGGATTGATTGATGATTGATTAATTGATTGCATTTACAACAAGATTAGGATCAAGAGTAAGAATTGCAATTGGACAATTTGACAAGCTTGAGTAACTTGATTGGCATGGATAAAGGATGACTTGCATTTGAGATTTATTGGATGGATGGTTGGAACAAGTGATTGAATAATTGGTTGATGAAGATGGATTGGAAGAATTGTTTTGAAAGATTGATGAAGATAGATGAGAGAAGGAGATGATGAGAGAAGAAAGAGGAATATCGCCTGTGCCTGAATCTAGGCACTTCCTTCGTACTCTAGACTACCTACATACCTGTGTCCACGAGATCAAGGCACGTAATGATAGAGATGAGATGTAGTTCTGATTTTGTTTTATTGATGGTGAAGATGATTGATGGATTGATGTGATTTTCATTGATTGATTAGATTGATTGATGATAGGATTGGATTGATTTTGATGATTGGATTTTGATGTGATGGATTGATAGATAGATTTAATGATTGATTTTGATGGATTGAAATGATTTGACGTTGATTTGATTTGGATAATTGAATGAATTGGTTTGATTGAAAGATTTGATTGATTGTTTGGATTTTATTCAAGAGAGTTTATGGTTTTTTTGTATTTTTGGGAATATTTAATTTTTATGTATTTTTTCAAGGCATTTTATGATTTTTTTGGTATTTTTTAGGGCTTTTTTATGATTTTTTGGAATTTTGATAATATTTTGATTTTTTTGGGTTTCTTCAGGACATTTTATGATTTTTATGGATTTTTTCAGGATGTTTTATGATTTTTTTGGATTTTTTAGGGCTTTATAGGATGTCACATGGATTTACAATTTGTGCAACCTTTGTGGTAGATACCAGTGACGAGGGAGGACCAAGTCTAGGTGGCAAGAGGTAGGTAAGTAGGATTGAATGGATAAACGGATGGACGGATGGAAAGGAAGACTCATGATAAATGACTGGATAAGAGGATAGGCGACATCGGATGTATGCATAACAGAGCTAGGATATGATCTCAAAGACCATATCACATAGGAAATAACATGCCCCATTCTAGGTGCAATACTTAGGATTTTTCATGACAACGCTTATGGTGATAGGATCATTATAGAAAGATGGCTAATGACAAGAGGATAATGATAGGATGATAGGATTGATTAGTTTGAAAAGGATGGAGTATATCAAGAGATAACCAAAGCATGTTTCAACATTTTGCCCGCAATCTTTTATCAAGATCAAAAGGGAGAAGGATGGATGAATGGATGCAATGGGATATGTATATGTATGTGGATGGATAAGGATGGTAAGATAGGAAATGACAAGATAGGTTGAAAATGATATGGCAGATGAGACAAGGTGCCCCCAAGTGTAGGTGACATAGAAGATCAGACTTATGCATGACACCTGTTTGCTAGGTTTTCACTGTTGGACGAAGGGATTTCTCTTTACTTTTTCCTTTTTTTTAATTTTTTTTCTTTTTTTTGACTTTTTTGACTGGAATAGGTTAATATGGATGAAAGGACTTGAGTGTCTAGTTCCATGAAAGTGATAGTCCTACTAGATGGATGTCATCGCATGGACCATGTCAAGTGTGCTCATAGATGTTGGTAAGGTGATTTCATGAAAGATAGATTAGGTAGATAATGGATTATGAAACGGTGTGATAGTGGATTATGATGTGGATTATGGTGTGGATTATGGATGGAGGGCTTATGCAAAAGCATGGACCATATGAAGGTGATAGGGTAGATATGTAGGATAGTGGATGAAGGATGGGGAGATGGAGGTACATGGAGTGTTGTGAAATGGAAGGGAACCATGACCAATGGCTGCACACACCGTGATGAATGTTGAAGATTTTGGGTGGATGGTGGGGTAGGAAGCAATGGTGTTGTTTTCTTAGGAGATGGATGATTTAGGAATTTAGGGATCCACATGAGCTTAGTATTTTTATGATATTTTCTTTTCATGTGGGATGGAGGATTTTGTTTCTTTTGGATGGAATGGACGGAAGGAGATGGTTGGGATTCACGAGAGGTGGATGCCTCATTTGACTTGATAGTTTGTTTCTTAGAGACCCATACCATTTTAGTTTTGGGAGGTATGGGTTGGGATATATGCGGCTTTTGTGCATCTTTTGAGGTAATTGCTTGTTGCTTGGGGACCCACACCTTTTTCATTTTTGCTTTGAGGTGTGTGGGGTGTATGTAGCTTTTGAGATGGATTTTTCTTTGAGTCTTTTCTTTTGTGCCCTAAGGCATTAGGATTTATAGGATTTTTTGCTTTATAGGTAGAGGCATCCAAATGTTTATTTTGGAATGGTGGAAGGAGAGGAAGCTTCATGTTTAGACAATATGTGCATTTGTTGGTCATGATTGGGATTTTTAGAGGGCTTATGGATGGATGGATAAGGTGTTGGAAGTAGTGGAGGTAGATTGGATGGAGGGATGTTAGGAGTTGGAAGAAGTGGAGGCAAAGTGGATGGCAGGAGGTGTATAGTCACATGCTTTTGACATTTGTAGGATGATGGAGGTGGAATGGCAACATACGTTTTATAAGTATGATGGAATTTGTGAAAGGAAGTGGTGACTTAGGACGAATGGAGGAAGTACCAACATCGTTAGATTGTTGACCTTGAGTTGTGTATCCAAGGCCAAATGAGCTTAGAGAAGGGACTTTGACATGGATGGGCTCCAAAACACCTTGTTCAAGAAGGCCAAAGCCTTTACCTTGATAGTTCATGTGTTGAAGCATATAGTCGAAAATGGGACTAGGTGTAGGTGGAACACTAGACACGAGTTCCTTATTGGATGGAGAAGGTGAGGTGGTAGACAAAGGTCATTGTGTTCCTATGGAGGTACATTCACGAATTAGGGTGGAAAGACCAATAGGACATGATGGTGGAGTTACGATAGGGTTGATAGTGGATATGGAAGGATCATTAGGATCTTTCTTTTGCTCATTATGATCCAAGGTATCTATTTGATCTTCTATGCTTATGTGGGAGCCACATGTCTCATCAAGGCAAGTGGAAGTTGGCTCATTAGAGTTAGATGGAGGATGGATAGGAGCAATTTGGATATCTTGCTTAGGGATGGGTATGGGACTATGAATAAGATCAAGGTGCTCATGGATAGCTTCTTCATGGGTAAGTTCATCTTGGCGGTTTCTCCCTCTTCAAAGGCTATTAAGTCTTGTAGCATAGGTAGAATTAGGGATACTTGGTTTATGTACAAAGAGCCACTTAGATTGACATGTTCATGTTGTGGGGCCCACTGATAGTTCTATGAATGTGTTTGATGAAGAGATGAAATGGTGGGATGTGTAGGCAAAAGATCTTGGGGTATGGGTTGTTGTGGATAATGGTAGATATTGGAAGATGTAGGGTATGATGATGTGGCATTGTTATGAAAAGGTATAGGATTAGGTGATGTGGAAGTAATTTGAAATGTGGGTGGAGAAGGGGATACCACATAGGAATGAAATGGAATTGGTTGGTATTGAATGGATAAGAGATGATGATGTGGGGTTTGTGATTGGAAAATGGCTACAAGGTGTTAGATGTTTGCTATGAGGTGCTGCATTTGTGGGGATTGGTTTGTTTGAAGTTGTTGGATCATGTTATGGGCAGATTGGATCATTTGTTGGCTTAGAGGAGATTATCTTGTGTGAACTTGGTAAAGTATGTGAATGATCTCTTGTGCTAGGTCCTCTAATGTCGACATGGTGTAAAATGAATGTGGATTGGACTTATGCGAAAAAATTGAGACTCTTGGATTGAGTGGTTTTCTTGATTAATTGATTGGATTGCTTGGTCGATTAATTGGATTGGTTTGATCAGTTGGTTGACTGGAAAAGATTATCTCCCAAGAGATAGACTCATGAACTCAAGGGTAGACAAGGTTGGTTGATAATGCTGATATGATCAAATGCTAGATAAGGACCAAAGCTAAAGAACAAGGTTGGTTGATTGGATCGATGTTGAATAGCTGATGTAAGGTCTCAAAAAGGATGTAGGGCTCAAGAAGTCCAATGATATGATATGGTCAAATTGGATGGGATGGTGTAGAATAGTGTAGATTGGATGACAAGGATGATCTAGTTTGGAAGGATTGGATGAAGTGTAATGATTGGGAAATGAGTTATGACAAAGAGGTTGAGGATGATATGGAAATATCAAACACAAGATCTCACATACACATGCATGCACACTAAACACAATGATCAATGTATACACCCTAGGCTAGGCAAGGATAGTATATGTTGGGTTCCCACTTCCAGCTGCGCCTACTTATGGTGTATAGCTCTAGGAACTTGGGGTATAGGCTCCCCCTTCAGTGCACTCACTTCTCAGGCACACCAAGTTCTAGGTCCTCAAGACACGCAGATCTTGAGGTACCTTGCTATCTCTACCATAAGCTGCAAAAAATATGGGACGGCTATCAGAGTTTCCTCTTGTACCAACAGATAGGGGTTTTTGGCTGCTACACAGAGGTTTTTAGTTAGGGTTTTTGTTTGGGTGGCTATACGTGCCAGTGCTACTCTTCGTTATGGAGTCTCCTAGCCTTCAAGGGTTGCGTCTTGGAGGGTTTTGGGGGAGGTTGGTTGTTGGTATAATGGAACAACACCGTTGTTTGTGACTTTCGTCACAAATGCATTATTTATATAGCAGCTTGGAATGGTCTAGCTTTGACGTGTTTCCGCTTGGGTTGTACCCCTTCTCACAATGGGAAGGCAGGCCCTCTAGAGTTGACAATGATTTCTTGTGCACCCCAGATCTGTTGGTTAGGCAAGGGGAGAGGATACCTTCATTGCCAAATCGTGTTACACTCAAACTCAGCAAGCAAGCAAAGAAAAGAAAAGTAGACACAATGAAGATAGATTGTTAATTTTAAGCATCAAATTGAAGTATGCCTACTCTAGTGATAAATAGATTGTTCTTTGACCACTAGAACCTGTAGAAGATAGATCAGTAGTTTGTTTTCTCCATTCTTTGACAAGCAGATAAGACAAGCTGCACAGATAAAATGTTAGCTGCCAAAGACATGATCAGATAAAAACTTGTAAATGATGATCTGATATAGCCAAATAGATAGTAAAAATAGAAAGTTTAGATGATTTTGTGCAATTTAAAAAAAAAACCTTTAAATTTGGATATGTTTTGCTCTAGTTATGTGCGTTTTAAGTTTAAAAAAAGGCTAAACTTTGATAGAGAAATTAGCTACCGAAATGATGAAATTACCTAAAGATATTGACACCACTATGAAGTTTACAAAGTCAGATCTCCAATGCCTATAAAAATACAAAAATCTGATATGATATGCAAAAGTTATGGTAGTTTTAAAAAAGAAAACTATTTTAAGCTTTAAAAAACATTATTCACGGCCTAAAAACACTGTTCACTCCCTGAAAACACTGTTAATGGCCGGAAGTACTATTCATGTTGGAAACTATATTCATCGCCAGAAGTACTGTTCATCACCGGAAAACACTGTTCACAACCGAAAACACTATTCATCATCGGAAGTACTGTTCATTGCAGGAAAGAGCTGTTCACCGTCAGAAACACTGTTCACTGCCAGAAACACGGTTCATCATCAGAAAGCACTATTCACCACCGAAAACACTGTTCATCACCATACAAACATTTGTCTAAATTTGACTTACAGCAAAAATGGTCAAATTATATGTTTTTCTTCACCTCTTGGCCCTTCTGGATGCAATCGTGATATCTGTTTTAGCTCAGGAGGTCACTTGTAACAATCCATTGCAAAACTTGCAACACAAAAGTTAGAAAAAAATGCAAATTTTTATACCAAAAATCTGCCAAAACGATCAAGCGAAGTACGTCCCACTGGGCGTGCCATTTTGTGTTGGGTAGAAATCAACAAAGATCAAGCAAACAAGATCAGATTCAACCCAAACTCAAGAAATTAAACCCATGGATTGCTTGTAGCTAATACAAATGTTGATTGCTTCACGTTTGCAGCATAACCATGATAGGTGATTTGATGGATGAAAGATGATTAGATTGATAATGTAAGATTGATGGATGAGGGATTGAGAAGAAAATTTGGCAGAGTAACGACGTTTAGAAGATTCATCCATGCCAAAATGGCTTGGTTGAGGGGTTTAAATAGACAAATATGAGAGAAAGGAGGGATAAAATTTCCATTTTTGCAAGTGAATGAAATTAGGAAAGTTGCATTGTGCAACTTGGGAAAAGAAATGGAAAGTAGGTGAGTGATTTGGGAGATGAGATTAGAAAGTGGTTGAGTCATCTCAAGAGATAAATAGAAAGTGAGAGAAATGAGTGGAGTGATGAGTTGAGTTGAAAATGGAAAGTGGAAGAGTGATTAGAGAGATTAGTTAAGATAGAAATGGAAGGTGGGCAAAATCATAATTAAATAATTAAATTATTTAATTTATGATGCATGTGAGAATTAAATGATAAATTAAAATAAAATAAAAAGATTTATTTAATTTAATTTAAGAGGAAAGTGGACTAAATAAATAAATAAATTTATTTATTTAATAATGGTGAAGGATAGGATTAAATTAAATAAATGTTGAATTTATTTAATTTAATAGAGGAAATGCTAGTTAGGATGGCGAAGGGGTGTTTAGGGCAAAAATGTTACAATGTTGTGACAAGTGGACATTTTTGGGTGTCTACAACAACCTCTTGTCCATGTATGTTTCCATCCTATGGTATGGATCGAACATTTGTTGGAGTGGGAATGGCTATAAGTTGAGCATTTGTAATTCAACCTCAGACAATTTGGAGTCCTTAAACTCCGCACATCTATACCACCCAATGTCTAGTGGGAATTTGATTGTTCCTTGGCCATGCTTCTAGATATACACCTCAAAAGAGGGGATGATTTGCTTGGTTATCTCCAGGAGTAGTATTTTATTAGTAGGGTACCTTGTTAACATGAGTGGATAACCCTCAAATCCTTCCATTCAAATATAGGTGAAAGTGGGAAACTAGATAAACCAAGATCTGTGAGCTGTGATGACCCCCTGGGCCTCCCTGGATATCCTTTTCTCTCGGTCCCCTTCCATTAACTGGACTAGCCACATCAGGAAGTAGTCATTCACTCTTCAAAAGTGTGCAATGGACTAGTTCCTCTCCAACTGGGGGTACTATTGCCACACTATTTATTCTTGTAAGCCAGATATAAGCCATCAAATTGTGACTTGTAAGCATAGGAATAGGCCACATATAAAGTCATGAGGAACCTCCTCCTCTTCTTCTTCTAGTTGACCATACCTCTATGTATTGAGTCACTGATCAAGTGTGCCCAATGCACAACTCCACCGACATCCTTTACAAATCTGATCAAGCTGAACATCCACAGCTCAAGGGAGTCAGTATCTTCTTTCTCGACCATCTTAGTTAGTAAGGTGATCATGTATTGGACTTCCTCATTGAAGTCAAACTTGAATAGGGTGTGTGCCATCTTTGACACTGCTTTAGGTTTGGTTGTTAGATCTAACCATGAATTGTGCATGACCTTCTTGCACCCAGCAATGGTAGAGTTGTACTGTGTGGTTAACACATTAAAGTCAATTTCATACACATCCCTACTCCTCGGGAGGTTGAATGTTTCAGCTATGCCATTAGGTGAGAAATTAGCATATATTCTTCCCTGGTGCTCTACCTGACTTTTGAGTGGATTATAATTCTACACACATTGGATAACCAGTTCCAGTGCATCCATGGCATATGGGAACCTTACTACATTGTACATGTCACTTGAGACTGTGTTTTTCAATACTTCATCTGCATCCTGGGCATGGATCTTTGCCAGGTGAATGCCTCTATATCCACGTTGCCATAGTGAGTGTCAGAAGCATATCCAAACTTGCTCCAAACTCCTTCAGGTGTGTGACCCATTGGGTTTTTTAACTCATCATCCCTTTGCTTTTGTCTTTTCATCATCATGTCATGCATGATGCACACACAAAAGTTGGTTACCTATGTGGGGCTAGGGTTACGAGTTAATCCTTTACTACCTTGGTGGAAAGTAAATCTTGTAGAAGAATGCAGTTACAGCTTAAAACATGTAGGTAATAATCGAGATTTATGATGGAAAATGAACAAATCTTATTTTACCCTAGTTTAAAGAAAATCACCCTGCTATAATTGACAAAGTAAGTTTTGTCATATATGTACCTGTAGAAGTGAATATTCACCTTTGTAGAGAGTTGCAACAGATATCCATTTACCTTTGGGTGAGTTCTATTCTCCAAGCTCATTCTGTAATTCCATCTCAAGATCTCTGCAAATCGCTCTAATAACTATTTCCAATTTAACTCAAGATACTTGAATACTTTGTGATTATCAAAGGGATTGAATTACACTTTTATCCTTTGTGAAATTCATTAAGTGTCCATGCATTCAATACTATGATATAATAGGTGGGCAATTACTCTTCAAGGGTGGGTAAATATGATAGTTGGGTAAATTTATATTTTAAATTTCAACTTCCAATGGCAAAAAAATAGCTCACTTTATGTGGGTTTAATATGAATAGGACCATATGGATATCAGGATATCTAGTTGAAAGGTCTGGCAAGACCTTCAACAAAGTTCTTGGTAAGGGATGTCATGATGACTTGTCCTAATGATGTCATTGTGGTTGTAGTCAAAGTTGCATTGACAGGATGTTTAGGTGAGTGGATCTTCGCATCTAATTTAGAAGGTCTGGACATGAGAATGTCTGGTTGAAATGTCAGGTAAATATATCAGGTTGAAAAGTCAAATGGTTAATCAAGACATGGGAGGTCCCTTGTAAATCTTAGATGAGATCTTTAAGTAAAACCAGACATGATAAATGTTTGGTCTATTGGGTTGAAATATCCTATTTGATTGGAATTTTTAGTGCTTACGAGGATAAATTTGACTGTTTTGATGGGATCTGGACACAGACCTCATGAGCATGCTAATATCCGGTCCGGTTGGGAAATCGATGAGTTGTATTTGAATTTGGCTTCATCTTGGGGTGTTTTTATAAGGGATCTGCAACCTGATATAGATACTAGACATGACCTGATCATTTCGTGAATGTCCATGTCCAGTAGACTGAAATGTCCAGTTGACCAAAATGTCTAGTGGTCATAATTCACTCATTTTGGCAAGTTTTCAAAAGTTCCAAGAGATAACCCTAGATAAAATTTCATTCTTTACCCATCCATGACCTTTTTAGGGTACACTTAGTAATTTGGAATTTAGCCTAGTGACTTGACATTTTATGTATACCGCCCAAGCAAAGAGCAAAAGGACCAGCAAAACAAAAAAAATGGTTGGGTCCTCATTTTGATAGGAAAAAATGAAGTGTGTTGTGAGACTACACAATATAAACCATCTGGCTTAGGAGCTTTACTCCCCTTAAAGAAGAAAACATATTTAACTTCTTCAATGGATACGGGCCTATCAAGTCCTCTTTATCTTTTTGGGACATGATAGGTAGGACAACCTTAAGAATTTCCTCTCCCTGATTTGGGTAGCAAACTCTATCCTCCTTAAGCAAGTTTTTAAAAAAGGAAATGGCCTTCTCTCTAATAACCTCTTCATGAGACGACAACCCTCCATCGGGAAATGACTTGCTCAATTAAGAACTAACTCTCATCAACTCCATGTTGACAACTTGGCAAACATCATTAAGAGAGAGACATTGTTGGTATGATGATTCAAATGTTTGAGCAGGATGTTTGAAGGTGTTGTCATTTATGGAAACAAGAAAAGGAATAATATTAGAATAGAGGTTTTGATCCGGTGAAGAAGACTTAGTCATTTTGGCTAAGTATTGGCAGTATACAGAGATAGTGATAGAGAGACAATGTTTGAATTGGAATTGGTTTGCAGTTCAAGATCAGATCATGTGGTTCTGGTATGTTGTTTGCAGTCCTTGAGTGAGCTTATATCCAATATGTTAGCTCTTGATAAGTACCAGAAGTATATCTTCAAATAGAGTAAGTTCGATACAGCAGAATACAGTGCTAGTTAGAGCAGAACACTCACTTGTTTTGGTCTGCATTCCTCCAGTGTTAGATATTTTATTATACAGTTTTGAGGTGTTGTACATACTTGTATGAAGTGTCTAAATCTAGAGTAGTATATTCTAAAGATCCACCAAAAAGATAGTTGTGAGCGTCCAAGTATTGCTACTTAGTTTGGCAGAGCTTGATTGTGATAGGGCATGTATTCTTGGGGTCTGCATTTTACCGCAAGATGATATCATGGCTTGCGGTTCTAAAGGTAAGCTTGGGGATGTATGAAGAGCCTCTAATATGATTTTGAGCAAGTATTTTGACCCACAGTAAAAGATGTAGTATGACAGATAGATTGAGTCAGCAACAATTTATGTTTAAGGCCGACATGGCAATGTGATGTGTGTGCAATAAGATCTGTTGTTTGGAATCTTATCCTAAGTGGTTTTATAATTGAAGCTGACATATGTGAATATGATTCAAGTGTTGCTAGGGTCCGCTGTGAACTTTGGTGAAGGAATTTGGCTGACAAGTTACTTAAGGCATGACTACGTGCTACACCTTATTAGGCTAACCTAATGTGAAGAATCTAAGTGTTGCGGATATATATATATATATATATATATATATATATGTGAGATCAAACTTGGTGTTTAAATAATGAGTAATGTGAATGTGTGTGTGTGGCATGCGAAGTTTGATGAGTTTGTGAGGACGACAAGGGTAGAAGAAGAGAGATCTTGTTCCCATGTAAAAGTAGAGTAGCAAAACAGAGTAGTTTTGAGATAGTATTTCTGGATTTCATTGGAGCTGTAACCATGCATGTGTATATGCAATCAGAGCAATTCAACCTAGTAGTGAGCATTCTTCTTTCTTCCTCTTTTTCTCTAGGCAGTGAGTCTTTTTGCAGTGAGCATTTCTTTGGGCAGTGAGCCTTCTTGTAATTCAGTATTGTTATTACATAATTATTGTGAGCTAACACTCACTGTGGTTTTTCCCTGTTTAGGGTTTTCCATGTAAAAATCTTGATGTTTATGTGTAATTCTTTGTGGTTGCTTCTTCTGTGCTTAATTTGCTTTGTTACTATAAAATGTGGCAAATGGATTAATGATTTAATAAGTAAAAGGTTTAATAGAATATTGATTGACCCCCCTCTTAGTATTCTGGGTGTTCAAAAATTAGTATCATAGCCTGGTTCCTTGGAAGAAGTCTAACAACTTGAGGAAGATCTTGGAGATTGAACACATGACAGGCAAAAAGTATTCTACTCCTCCTGAACAAATTAATTCAACTGGAACTATAGAAGAAGATTATATACTTGTCAGTGAAGAACTCAAGGTTGCCCTTGAAGATCTTGAAAAGGTTGAATTAGAAAATAGGGATTTGAAAGATAATGTCAAGGAAGCAGATGAGTGCATCAAGAAATTGAGGGAGCAAGTCAAGAGGTTTAAAGAAAAATATAAGGAGGTTAGTGAACAATTGGTATCTACAAATGAAACCTTGAATGATCTGAAAGTAGAAGTTGTAAAAAGAGCAAAAGTAGAAGACCTAAATCAGTTGGTGAAAAGAAAATATGAAGACTGTACAAAGCTTGAACAAGAAGTTGTGGATCTGAAAGCTTATCTAAAACATGCATGTAGTCAGGAAGATAAATTCAGAGTGAGTACTGCCCAACTTGGTAGAATTCTTGCAAGTCAGAAGAGTCCTGATGACAAAGAAGGCTTGGGATTTGAGAAAGGTGAAAGTTCTAAAACCGGTCAAGAAAAGAATGTTGAGATCAAGGACAAATGAAAACAGATTCAAAATCAAAGGAACAGACCTAGAAGACCACCGGTCTGGAAACCAAATGCTAAAAGGTACCCTTCTTTCAATGGTTATTGTAATACATGCAATAAGTTTGGTCATAAGTCTACTCAATGTAGGAGCAGAGTAAATCAAAATGTTCCATCATTCTTTGGCCAGTGCTTCACTTGAAATAAAATAGGTCACAAAGCTAATGAATGCAAAAGTCAGATAAGGAATAGTTACAACAATGGAAGGAACACTCAAACTTTCAAAGGTAACTGCTTTATATGCAAGAGGTTTGGTCATAGAGCTAGTGAATGCAAAAGTCAGATACGGAACAACTATATTAATGGATGCAATGCTCAATCTTTAAATGGGAATTGCTTTGCATGCAATAAATTTGGACACAAGGCTAACCAATGCAGATCAAGGATGAATGAAAAGAACAATGGATAGAGAAATGTTGTATGCTTCAATTGCAACAGACCTAGACATATTGCAAGATTCTATAGAAGCAAGAACATGAAGAAGGATAATCAGGCAGAGTTGAAGAAACCAGTGGGAAAGGTTGATCCAACAGAAATCAAGAAGGAGATGAACAAGGTTTGGGTTAAGAAGGAAGTAAATGGAGACAAAGATGGGTCTACACCAACTTCTGGAGTAGATACTTCCTCTGGGAAGTGAATTGGGAGCTCTGGATTAGGGGGAGCCTCAATGAAAATCCTATTCCCCTAGATGGAAGTGTGGTGTTGATATCCAACATGAAGATATAAGTTGTAAGATAGAATGATAGATCTTTTGGAGAAGATTCTGATAGAAAATAACCTAACGCGGTGGATTGCAGAGCAATTTGGATCGACTATGAGTGACAGAGAAAGTATTTGACATCTTTTGAAATAAGCATTTATGACGATTGAGTCTTGATGAAAAGAGGATATAAGGAATTCATTTGAAAGAAAATCACTTTGCATTCAAAATCTCAAGTGACCAAAGAGATTTGAGAAGTGAGCTAAGGCAAATTCAAGCATCCCATGAAGAAACCCTAATGGAAGCAAAAGGTATTTACCATTCTCTCTTTTGAAAATTTTTTGTGCTAAGTTTGTAAAGATGTCTACTCCTCAAGTGGTTGAGATAACAGAGAGTCCCTACCCTAAGTTCAAGAAGCATCCCTTTAAATCATTAGAGACTGATCTAGATGGTGCATTTTCTAAGGTTCCACATGGCATCATGCGTACATAAGATATTAGGGTATACATACATGCAAACTTTGAAGAATATGATCACATGAAATTAGGGCAAATATACTTAGATGAGTTGACCAATAACAATCTCAAATTTAAAGAAGAATACAATGCTCTGCATGAGAAGAATCTTGATTCTTGGTTAGACTTTCTAGTATTCTCAAATGATGCTTGGGTTAGGTATGTTCTGAGTAGGATTCATGATGAGTTCTTTTGGCTTGATGTGCCCTATATGATAACAAAGGATGCCATCAAAGCAGTAACTAGCATGTGCTCCACCAGAAAGGTTCTAGCTTTGAAGACTATGAAGAACAATACAGTAATACAATTGATAGGTGCAAAATTTGACAAGAGGGCACTAACTGTAAATGATATTGTGGATCCAATAGTCAAATTTGTGTTAATGGTTATTGGTTACAAGGTCTACTTCTCCAACAGGAAGAACTCAATCTCTACAACAACCATATATACAACATATGATATGGTTAAGAACAATACAGATATGACTTAGGTGAGTTGCTCCGACAACAATTGATGGAGAATTTGAAAAGTACAAAAGATACAAAAGACCCCTTCAAGTATGGAACTATAATCATCTATATATTCTTCTATTTTCTAAAGGAGTTACTAGGTATGGATAATATTGGTTGGCTTGGTCATTCACCAGTAGCAGCACAAATTATAAATCATCTATAGAGTTTGGGAGATGTTGATAAACAAAATGCAGACTTATGGGGATACTTCAAGAATTTCCAAAAGAAAATGCAGGCTAGGGCTAGGATCCCTGAACAGATAGTGAAGAAATATGAGAAGGATATTGTATTTATGGTGGACAAAGATAACTATCTCATGGAGGTTGTAGAACCCAGAACTGTATGGGTCCATTCCATGGGATATGAAGTCATAGAGGACATCCTAACTAGCTTGGCAGACCTGATGTTGAGTAAACCAAAAGACCCTAAGGAGGGAAGATTTGGAACATTTGAAGAATTATCTCTCAAAGTGTTTATGGAACAAAAGCAACCAGAAATCAAGAAGAATGCAAGAAAAATGGCAGATGAGTTTTTTAAAAGCCAAGGATTTATAGATGAACAAATAAATGAAGCAAGAGCCAAGGCAGAGGCATCAAAGATTGCAAGTACTCTAGTAGGACAAACATCAAGTGCTCCAGAGAAGAAAGAAGATAAATCTGAGAAAGAAAAGCATGCCTCCAGCTCTGGAAGGAGAACAAGAGCCTCCTTCTCCATAGTAGCTACCTCTGAGAGCTTCGGACCACTCCATGCTACAGAGGTTGAGAAAGAAAAGACAAGGCCTACATATATTAAAGAACAAGTGCCAAAGAAGAAGCCGAAAGAGAAGAAGAAGAGAAAGAAAGTAAAGGCCAAAAAGAGAGTATATGTAAGCCTTGGAGGTGGAGAAGAAGAAGAAGAGGAAATAGAGACAGATGAGGAGATCAAGGAAAAAAGGGTGAAGATAGATGAAGCCACCTCTGGAAAAAAGGAGAAGCCTTCTGAAAAGGTTAAGGAAAAAAAGAGAAAGAAAAGTGAAAATAGTGAGACCAAAGGAGATGAAGAAACAATAACTCTGGAAGCCACAATCAATGCATTTACTCAGCATGGAACCTTGAAACCCATAGCTGATTTGTATGATGAAAGATCAAATGCAGATAAGGTAATAATTGAGACAATAGTTGTAAGATATTTAGTTATGTTTAGTAAAATGTTAATTGTCAAAGTTATAGATCAGTTACCAGATAGTGTAGCTAGCATCATGACAACAAGAAAAGAAGGGGCCATGGCCAAAGATGTTGAGATAAAGGAATATGTCCTGTTGAAACTTTGCCCAAACATCACAAGAGAAGAAAAAGTTAAGGTCACTAAGACGCTCAGTGATGAATTTAGAACCAAGAAGAGAGTTAATGCTCTAATGTCTGGTGACACTGAGAATCTAGTCAAGGAAACCGAGCAGATAACACTAAAAGTGTTACATGAGCTATAAATTCCAACCATTGGTGACACTAATGAAGAGGAATAGGATGATGATGCTGATAATACGGTTCTGGAGATAAATATGGAACAAAGCACAGTTTCTCCTCCGGTGGGCACATGAAATGAAGAAGAAGTGAATACAAAATAGAGTATGGATCAAGGTGGAACACCTCCTCTAGTAAACTCTGAGCAAGTTGAAGAGATGAAAGAGACTGAGGGAGAAAAGAAGTCTGAGGAAGAAAAGGCAACACCTAAAGAAAATGCTTCTGAGGGACAAGGTGAGTAGAAGGATGAAGCCATTAAACAAATGAATGACAATCCTGCTCTGGTTGTAGAGGGAAATGAACAAGAGTTTGACCAAGAAAATCCTCCGAAGAGACAAGATGCTGAGGCATCTCAAGTTGAAGAGAACAGAGACACTGCTGACTCTTTGAGAGAGTTTTTGGAAAAGAAGAAGGAAGCTCATATTTTGACTACATCTGAGCTATTGCAAGGACCTATTAACCTTTCTACAATGTCCCCATTACAGAAACTAAGACTTGGGACAATCTTTCAAGCTACAACACAAGAAGAGATTGAAATCTCACATGGAGGACAGTGAGCTAATAGGAGATGCATCGGTAGTTTTTGAAAAGATTATGCTTGGTTTGAAGAGAGACACATCCCTGACTCCTACTACATAGTTGAAGAAGCTCATTGAATCTGTCAACTCTCATTTTGAGTCACTTGAACAAGCAGTAGAGAAGAAGATAAGGGCAGAGATTGATGATAAAAGATTAGTTGAGCTTACTGACAAATTTGCTCTAGATAAAATTTTGTTAGATAAAATTATAGAGTATGCATAGATGGCCATTAAAGAAGCTAGTGAACTATATCAATTTTGTCTTACATGGCATGATAAGACTAAGGAAATAAAAGAGAAAATAAATGGATGGGAAGCTCAAATAATGAAGATCTCCATAACTTATGACCCGACAAAAGATGCTATTGGCAATCAGATGGCACAAGTTGAGACCATTCATTCTAATATACATAAGTTACAAACCCAGAGGGAAGTTATAAAGCATAGAATGAGCCAGCTCTAGGAGATAGCAAGCTTCAAGATTTCATCTCTGAGCAAGCTAGTAGCAGTAGCAGAAAATACAAGGCAAATCAATGAGGCCCTTGCTACTGTGAAGAAAGTAGAAGAATTGGTGTCCTAGGTTAATGGGCATATACTAATTTGAGTGATGATAAGGTTAGTTGGGATGAAGAAGTGGTGCAGCTGAAGAAGATATGCAAAGATATTCTCCCTGAACAACAGTAAGTAAATTGATTTCACTTGTATATATGTAGAGAGTAGAAAACTAGTTTTGAAGTTTTGACAACTTGTACATATTTTTGTATCATACACCTTTGCCATTGATATCAAAGGGGGAGAATAAAACATGTGAAAAAAAATTGAAAAGTAACAAGAGAAGAAGGAAGATAGGGGGAGTAGTGTGTAAAGAGAAAGGGGGAGCAGTGTAACAACTTTTCACATCAAGTGTTGCCATTAATGCCAAAGGGGGAGATTGTTGACAACTTAGCAAACATCATTAAGAGAGAGAGACTACTGGTATGATGATGAATGATTGAGCATGATGTTTGAAGGTGTTGTCATTGATGGCAACAAAAAAAGGAACAATATTAGAACAAAGGTTTTGATCCGGTGAACAAGACTTAGTCATTTTGGCTAAGTGTTGGCAGTATACAAAGACAGTAATAGAGAGACAATGTTTGAATTGGCATTGGTCTACAGTTGAAGATTAGATCATGTGGTTTTGGTATGTTGTTTATAGTCCTTGGGTGAGCTTATATCCAAGATTTTTGCTCTTGATAAGTACTGGAAGTATATCTTCAAATAGAGTAAGTCTGACAGAGCAGAATACAGTGCTAGTTAGAGTAGAACACTCACTTGTTTTAGTCTGCATTCCTTCGGTGTTAGATATTTTGTTATGTGGTTTTGAGGTGTTGAAAACACTTGTATGAAGTGTCTAAATCTAGAGTTGTATATTCTAAAGATCCACCAGAAAGATAATTGTGAGGGTCCAAGTATCGCTACTTAGTTTGGCAGAGCTTGACTGTGACAGGGCATGTATTCTTGGGGTCTGCATTTTGCCGCAAGATGATATCATGGCTTGCAATTCTAAAGGTAAGCTTGGGGATGTATGAAGAGTCTCTTATATGATTTTGAGCAAGTATTTTGACCCACAGTAAAATATGTAGTCTAACAAATAGATTGAGTTAGTAACAGTTTGTGTTTAATGCCAACATGACAATGTGATGTGTGTGTGGTAAGATCTGTTGTTTGGAATCTTATCCTAAGTGGTTTTATAATTGAAGTCGATATATGTGAATAAGATTGTGACCTTTGGTGAAGGAATTTGGCTGACAAGTTACTTAAGGAATGACTATGTGCTACACCTTATTAGGTTGACCTAATGTGAAGAATCTAAGTGTTGTGGATATATATATGAGATCAAATTCTTTGTTCGAATAATGAGTAATGTGAATGTGAATGTGTGTGTGACATGCAAAGTTTGATGAGTTTGTGAGTGTGACAAGGGCAGAAGAAAAGAGATCTTGTTCCCATGTAAAAGCAGAGCAGCAAAATAGAGTAGTCAAAGATGAAGAGTTTTGAGACAGTATTTCTAGATTTAATTGGAGCTGTAACCATGCATGTGTAGATGCAATCAGAGCAGTTCAACCTGGCAGTGAGCCATTCTTCTTTCTTCCTCTTTTTCTCTAGGTAGTGAGCCTTTTTGCAGCAAACATTTCTTTGGGCAGTGAGCCCTAAGGCAGTGATCCTTCTTCTAATTTGGTATTGTTATTACATAATTATTGTGAGCTAACACTCACCATGGTTTTTCCCTGTTTAGGGTTTTCCACATAAAAATCCTAATGTTTATGTGTGATTCTTTGTGGTTGCTTCTTTTGTGTTTAATTTTCTTTGTTGCTATCAAATGTGGCAAATGGATTAATGATTTAATAAGTAAAAGGTTTAATAGAATACTGATTCATCCCCCCTCTCAGTATTCTGGGTGTTCAACACTCCGGTGTGAAACAAGGTGGTGGAAAAGGCCTAAAGAAACATGGGAAGAATGGGTGTGTATTTTTTGCACTATTAGGGTAGTGGAATTAGAAAAACACTTTATTATGGAGTGTGAGTCTTTCAAGGACATCGGGGACAAGTATTCTAGTAGTTTGACAACTCTTTCTTGGCATAGTTTATTCAGTGAAGAGAATGTTACAAAGTTTGGGGGGACTCATCCTCACTTTGAACAGGAAAAGGATTGAAGTGCAAAAGACTAAAACAGCTAGGCTAGTTGTCCCATAGGCTATTTTTTAGCCTTGTGGACTTTAAAAGATATTCATTCATTCATTCATAATGTCTTAGTGCTCTGGATTTCTACCTCCAAAAAGTTTCCTCCTTAGCAACCATAGAGTGGAACAAGATAAATAGATTCATCTCCTTAGAGTAATTCTCTTGATCCATTGCGTTAACTTGGACTTGCCTTCCAAGCTCCTCCAATTGTTATTTAATTTCCTTTTTGGGCAAATATGTTGCCAAAGGAAGCCTTAATCCATTTCTTAATCTTGAACATCGTTGTCCCTCTTACATCTATCTCTCACAATTCCTTCACTTTCTCCTTTAATTTTGGGTGGTGAGGCCACATGTTTTCAAATGTGAAAGGACAACCCTTCTTCCTTTTATCACTCTCCAAAATTAACACAAGATGATTGTGATCAGAGCCTATCTAAGGATAACTTAAAAAATGATTAATTAATCATAGAAGGCGGGAGGATTCCCTTATACAAGAGGAATTTATAGAGGACGAAGAAGCTATATCAAGTACATTAACGATACTACGTTAAAAGTTGAAATGATGTACAAAAATTGGTCTTAAAGTCTAGTGTGTTACATAATATCTTTTATAAGTCCACTTTTAAGACTTATGTAAAACCTTGTGTTAAATGTGTCGATATTTCTCTAGAATATCAACTAGACAAAGCATTCTAGACCAAGCTCTTGCGTTTATTTCCTCTCTTTGATATATAATACATTTGGATTCATAAAGATGTATAGTTTGTACATTTTGGATCTATATTGGTCTATGTGAATTATTGCATCCCTATAGCTATTTGTGACCGTTAGCAAGTTAAATTCTCCCATGTCTATCAACTATTATCCATCTTTGGCCACAATGATGGATTTGGCTATTATGAATACTACCCAAATCTGACAGTCTTTGCTCAAGAAAAGGGTTGTAGAGAAGTTAAACATGGGTCATTAGGTTGATGGTGGGCATTCTCATAAATTTTGGATTGGAAAGTCCAAATATGCTTCAGTTAATATCCAGGTTTTGTATTCAATGATAAATACTAATAACCTGTTTCTTTTAGAGAATTTGCCCTATGCCAAGTGTCTAAGTGGAGTAGTTCAACTCCAAAAAGGTGTTGGAATATTCAATAATCTTTAGTCAACGTATTTATTGTTCCCTACCCCTGCATCAGTTTTGAGGATCTACCAAATCTATCCTAGCAACCATTTGCCCCTACCAACAATTAATATGGTAGATAATTTTGAGTGGAGTTTTGAGCACCAGTTTTTGGCATGGAATAGATAAGACAAAAAAGGAGAATGTTATAGTCAGTTTTAGAGAGAGTAAGATAGAGAGAAAGAAAGCCTGCAGTAGCAAAAGGAATGTGAAGGAGAATATTGTAGAGAATAGAAGGGTTTGTATGTAGCAGCATAGGGTATGCACAGGCAACTACAGAGTTCCTACACAACAACTCTAGAAATGAATGTTCAATAGCTCCAGAGATAGGAGCAAATTAGAAAATAGAGCAGCAGCTCTGAACTAAGTTGTATGAAGTTTTGCATGTAATTTTTGAAAGGAAAATATAATATATATTGTTGTTTGTTTTTGTGTATTCTCTCTCTTTGTGTGTTTGTTTTTATTCTATCCACATTATTGTAGCAATTTGGTTTTGGACAACAAACACCCCCTACCTGCCAACAAGTGGTATCAGAGTCCTATTTTTCTGGGTAGTTAGTTTCTTTTGTGGGTGTTTTGTATAAGCCCTAGATCTTCTAGGAATTAATGGTCTTCTCAGTTTGGAGAAGCATGGAAGATGGGGACAACAAGGGATGACAGCAACCACCAAACTTTGATGAGAAAAAATGTGATATATGGGCTAAGAAGATGAAAACAATATTGGTTGCAAATGACCTATGGGAGTTGGTCATTAATGGTTTCATAGATACTACAGACCCAAAAACCTATGCAACCCTTTCTAATTCCCAAAGGAATCAGTTGAAGGAAACTCGGATGAAGGATGCAAAAGCCCTCAGTCTGATTGAGGTAGCCTTGACAGAGGCAATTTTCCCCTGCATTGCAGTAGAAAACTATTCAAAATAGGCATGGGAAATACTCCAAAATAGTTATAAGGGGACCGATAAAGTGAGATTGGTAAAGCTTCAGCTACTAAGGAGAGATTTTGAGACTTTGTAAATGAAGGACAATGAGTCTATTTTAGACTTCCACACTAAGGTTTCTACCATGATTAATCAGCTAAGGATAAATGGAGACTATGGAAGATTAAAGGATTATTGAGAAAATCCTAAGGAGTCTACCTTCTAGATTTGACCATATTGTCATAGCCATTGAAGAGGCTAAAGGCTTGTCCAAGATGATAGTTGATGAGTTGATGGGTTCACTACAAACCCATGAGTAGCGGTTGAATAGATCCACTCCTTCCCTAGAGCAAGCCTTCAAGGCTCAAACCAATCCAAGAGGTAGGAGAAGAGGAAGAAACAGTAGAGGTAGAGGTCAAAGAGGTAGAGGAAGAAGCAACTCTGGAAGAGGAGTTTCAAAGAGCTAAGAGGAGGAAAGCACCTCACAGCCCAGCTACCAAGACAAGAAGAAGAACAACAGTTCTAATCAGAGGTATGACAAAAGCAATGTGTAATGCTATTACTGTCATAAGTTTGGTCATTATGCTAGTGAGTGTAGGAAGAAACAATGTGACCATGGAGGCCAAAATACTAATGTAGCAAATGAGAACAAGGCTGAAAATGAAAAATAGTCAAATGTATTTATTGTTTGCAACCTTGCTAAGTGGAGTAGTGATGAAGTATGCTATCTAGATAGTGCTTGTAGCAACCACATGAGTGGTAACATAAATTTATTTTCCTCCATAGATAACAACATACAAACTGAAATCAAAATGGGAAACAATGAGAAAGTTCCTATCATGGGAAAAGGTACAGTCAACATCCAAACCAAGCATGGTGAAAGGAGGAAGATCCAGGATGTCTACTATGCCCTTGGCATAAAACATAACCTATTGAGCATTGGGTAAATGGTCCAAAATGGTTATGAAATCTTGATGAAAAATGGAGAGTGCATAATATTTGACAAAGGAGGCAGCAAGAAAGTGATTGCAGCAGTATAGATGACAAGGAATTGAATGTTTCCTCTTAGGATACATATAGAGTCTCTGATGCTATCTCTGGTGCTATCTCTGGCGCTCACAATAGTGGGACAACAATTTGCCTTTAGGACAATCATCAAAGACCCACCCAAACTTTGGCATTTGAGGTATGGGCACTTAAGTTTTTCTGGTTTGAGTTTATTGTCCAAGAAAGGCTTGGTTAGAGGATTACCAAACATTGTAGAGCCTGATGGAAAATGTGAAGCCTGCAGTTTAGGAAAGCAACATAGACAACCCTTTCAATTAGGGTATTATGAGAGAACAAAAGCACCATTGGAGTTGGTGCACTCAGATTTTTGTGGTTCCATAAAAACCCACACCTTGGCTGGAAATACGTATTTCATGACATTTATAGATGTTTACAACAAGAAAATTTGGGTTTATTTTTTGAAAAAAAAAATCAGAAGCCTTCGATAAATTCAAATGGTTTAAGGCCTCAATTGAAAAGCAAAACAACCACTATATCAAGGCTTTAAGAACAGATAGAGGGGGAGAGTATATCTCTAAAGAATTTCTGAATTTCTATAGGAATGAAGGCATAGAAAAACATTTTACCACAAAGTATACTCCATAGCAAAATGGAGTGGCTAAAGAAAAACATAATCATTCAAGAGATGGCAGCAAGCATGCTGAAAGCAAAAGGACTATCAGATGATTTTTGGGGTGAAGCTGTAGTAATAGCAATTAACCTATTGAATAGGTGTCCTACAAAGGTTGTTCATGATAGGATTCCACAAGAGACGTGGACAAACAACAAATGGATTGTTGAACACCTAAGAATCTTCTGGTGTGTGGCATATGCATTCGTGCCAAAGGATAAGAGGCAAAAATTTGATGATAAAGGTGAAAAATGTATCTTTATAGGCTATAATCTACAAGTTGTTTAATCCCATCACCAAAAGGTTGTGATCAATAGGGACATTGAGTTCATTGAGAATGAAGCATGGGATGGAACAGTGGACATCACCATGGGTATTTCAGTCAATACCCCTTGAAGATGAAGAAGTTCTAGAGGACAGCAACTCTAGAGGAGCTCTAGAGAGCAGCAGCTTAGGGAGAAACTACTCTAGAGCATTGGAGAATAGTATCTTTGGAGGTGCTCAACAGAACAACAGCTCTAGAGGTGGACAATAATGCAACAGCTCTAGAGATCAGCAGCTCCAAAGGTCTGCAACTCTAAAGATCTATAGCTCTAGAGTTCAACAGAGCAGCAACTTTGGAGGTCAGCAGTACAGTAGCTTTGAAGGTTAGAACAATAGCAGTTCTAGAAGTAATTTAGACCCCACACTCACATCATTGATGCCACGTAGGACAAGGAGTGTGAGGGAGATTTATAACAACACAAGGTATGTTGATGTTGATGAGAATTTAGATTTTGCATTATTTTCATGTAGTGATACAATGCACTTTGAAGAGGTTGGGAAAGAAGAGAAATGGTGTAAGGCCATGGATGAGGAGTTGGATGCAATAGAGAGGAATGACACATGGCAGCTAATTAATTTACCCAAGGGTAAACAAGTGATTGGAGTTAAGTGCGTCTACAAGACCAAGTCTACTACCGATGGAAAGATTGAAAGACATAAGACAAGGCTAGTTGTCAAAGGGTACAAACAATAGCATGGAAGAGATTATAATGAGACATATACACCAGTTGCAAGGCTGGAAATAGTTCATGCAGTCATAGCAATTGCAACCCAACACAAACGGAAGGTGTATCAAATGGATGTGAAGTCAACCTTCTTGAATGGAGTGCTGAAAGAGGAAGTGTATGTGGAGCAGCCACCTGGCTATGAAGTCCCAGGACAAGAGGACAAAGTATATAGGCTTCAGAAAGCCCTCTATAGGCTGAAACAAGCACCTAGGGCATGGTACAGTAGAATAGACTCATATCTAGTGAGTAATGGATTTAACAAAAGTAGTAGTGAGCCCATTCCTTACATCAAAATAGCTCAAGGTAATAATTTGATTGTTGTTTTGTATGTACATGATCTGATTTTTATTGGAAATAGTGATCTCTTCACTGTTGATTTCAAAGAGGTAATGAAGAATGAGTTTGAGATGACAAACTCAGGTTTGCTAAAGTATTTTCTTATCATTGAGGTCAAACAAACAGAGCATGGCATATTTATTTCACAAACTAACTATGCCAAACAAATTGTGAAGAGATTTAAAATGGAGAATAGAAAACCTGCCCCAACACCAATAGCTACAAGTCTAAAGTTGAGTAAAGAGGACAACAATAAGGAAGCAAACCCAACCCTCTACAAGAGCATGGTTGGAAGTCTCATGTACTTGATAGCTACTAGGCCTGATTTCATGTATGCAGTAAGCCTGATTTCTAAGTTCATGGAGAAACCTAAGGACATACATTGGTAAGTAGGAAAGAGGATCTTGAGATATGTGAATGGCACAAGTTATGGCATCTTGTATGATGCATCCAATGAGTTTAAAGCTGGCTGGTTTCATGGATAGTGATTGGGCAGGTAATATAGATGACAGGAAGAGCACATTAGGCTATGTTTTTCACATGGGTTTAGGAGCAATTTCATGGGCATCCAAGAAGAAGCCATTGTCTCTCTCTATAGTAGAAGTTGAGTAGATTGCAGCAAATACATCAACATGTCAAGCTATTTAGTTGAGAAGGTTCCTTGCAAATTTGAATGAACAACAAGAAGATGGTACAACCATTCATTGTGACAACATTTCATTAATAGCCCTGACAAAGAATCTAATCTTCCATAGATGAAGCAATCAAATTGACATCCGTTATCACTTCATAAGGGAGTTGGTAGAACAAGGAGAGGTTGAGATTCAGTATTATAGATCTGAGTAGTAGCTCACTGATATTTTTACCAAGGCATTACCAAAAGATTCATTTGAACGCCTAAGAGCTAAGCTAGGCATTGTAGACAACTCCAAAGGTGTGCAGCCCCAGAAAGAAGACAGGTCTGGAGGTTCTGCTCTAGAAAGATAGTTACAGCAGAGCTCCAGAGGTTCAACCCTAGAAAGTTTGTGCATCTCTGGAGATACAAAAATAGAGCTCTAGATATGTTCGAAGTTATCTCTAGAGATGCAAAAAGGTGCTTTGGAGCTGGTCTAGAATGACAGAAACAACTCTGGAGATCTGCTCTGAAAAGACAAATACAAAGGTTTAACTCCAAAGGTTAGTTCTGGAAAGAAAATTATAAAATGACACATCTAACTTCAGATTAAGGTGGTGTTGGAATATTCAATAATTTTTAGTTAGTGTTATTTTTTCTTCTGAATCAACATTAGGATTTGCCACTTCTAATGCACAAGTAGATTCAGCCAACTAATACAGGAGGTTGCGTGAGCTGCCTCCCCTTCACTTCTGGTTCTACCGCACCAAGGGGGGATCCCTATAACTCAAGATGTAACCTTGACTAGCTCAAAGATAGAAAGATCTAACTTGACAACAACAGGCAGAATACTCTCATTTATGGAACAAGATATGCATGATAGATCACAAGGTGGGCAACATTTTTGGACATATATGTCTGGTTGGGTATGAGAGCATGCAGGGGGTTCCTAATCCTACTCCTACAACTAACAGGTGGAAGATATGAAATGAGTTGATTTGATGTTTGGATGCAAACCTGGACCTGGTGTATAACCTCAACACAGAGCTAGATTGGTGCCTATCCAGGGCTTGGAGTCAGTAGACATACACCTATGAATGATCAGCATGAACAACTAAAACTGGATTTCAGGGGGACACATATGATATCTGCCTTACAGATATCTCCCAATACAGAGTGTTAAGTTATCTCTACTTATGGCATCCCTATTGCAGTATACCCTTCCCAATACTTAATCTGAAAACACTTTAATCTACCCCTTGAGCAGAAGTTGAAAGATCAAGCATTCAATACAGGAATTCTATATTCTAGAATACCAGACACCCCTTAGATATCTAGATTCAGAAGAAGAACACATGCAATACTGGAGACAGAATTAACATAACACATGCAAATATAGCATTACTCATATAAAACTAATCATGAAATCAGTAGATTCATGCATGAGACATACAACAAGTGATACACAAACTCACAAGACCTCCTATACAGAGCAACCAAAATGAGTTGTATCTTATTACAGAGCCAAAATGTCCAGTTTTCAACAACAACAAAAATGGTAACACAGTCTGCCTATATCGGCCAGAAAGTGTACCCACAAAAATTAATTACATGATGGACATAAAAAAATGTCAGATACAAATCCCACAAAGGAATGGCGCTCAAAATTTATTGCTACAACAGACAAGAGAGACCTCAAGCCCTGCACCGCCATCTAGGAGTCTTCATTCACAATTGGGTACATGACTGTTCAACAACTCGCCCACGCCTCAACACTGTCGCCATTGATGGCTCAACCACCCGTGTTTCACCTGGAAACTGTCGCTGTGCTCAAAAGAGAAATTCCTGCCAAAACGCACTTCTCTGCAGGTTCAAATTATACAGGGGAATAATCCCATATGCATGGTGCGGAGACTCCTTCAGTAGTTTAAAAGCATGCCCGCAAGCATGATAGGTGTCAAGCGCTTTTGCCACGCTCGACACACACCTTTCTCTTCAAAAGCCCATCGCTAAGACCACTACCATTGGCCAACTTGAAAAACCTCTCACCGATCTCAATAGTCTGGCCAATCGCTACACCACACTCCCCCTCATCGGCCAGAGATTAGTCTATCGGCCAACCATTCCACAGTTCACCCAACAATACAACTCACGCCGATAGACCCTAGCTTCCTCCCTTCCGTCGGTGTAACACACACCATCGGAGCATCCAAAAAGTTTCCTGCTGATCTCAAAGGTCACGCCAACGACATCTTCACCAGCTACACACTGCTCCTCCATCGGTCAGACTCACGCCGATGACACCCCATCAGCCAAACACCTTACATCGGTGGCCTAAAAATTTGCTTCGCCGATAGCCAAACACATGCCGATGGACATCCATCGGCCAGACCAAAATAATCAGAGCACTCAAGAAATCTTTCACCGACATAACAACTCCTGCCGATAACATATTGGCCTCCCACTTCCCCCTCCGATGGGTTGAACCAATGAACCTCTGAACCGGTTCAACAGCTAGGTTCAAAAGAAAGGTTCAATCGAGAAGTTCAATGCTGATACCAACTCAGTCGGCAACATTAAAGCAACCCCACTAACCCATTAAATCAATGAACTGGTTCAACCCGATGGTTCAATGGCAAGGTTCGAACATAAAAAAAAGAAATACTCCATCGGCAAAACACTTGACCGTCAGCCAAGAAACTCGAAGCTTCGAACCATTGAACCTTGAACTGTTGAGCAAGGGTTCAAGTTTAAACCGGAAGTTTGAAGACACAAAAACAAACTCATGCCGATGGAGAAAACATGAAGACCACCTCCATTGAACTAAGATGCAGACGCTGAAAAACACTGAGGGGCCCCAAAACTTAGAACTTTTTTGGATTTTTTGGGAGGGTGCCTGCGTGAAAATTGCTCAGAAACTGACAGTCAATTCAGGCACCAACAGTGGCTCTGATTAGGGACGTGCAGGTGCAAGACTGCAGCGAGAACCCCAGATCTCTGGGATGCAGACCAGTCCCTATCCATTGGGCATAGAGTCATGAAAATCTAATGATCTGCATCACCAAACACTCTTGATGGCCTAAGGCCACCAAGAAAAGAAAAACATGTATCTCCCTTTGTCAAATATCTTGTTTTCATCTGCATGCACTGGGTCAAGCTTGTAGATACTACAAAGATCCACCCACAAACAAACCTTGTCATCTGTATATTTAACCCTTTGATTTGGCTTGTCATTGTCACCCCTATGTAGACAAACTTCAACATCATGTGACATGTGGGTGTAGAATGTATCAAGCAATGCATATTCATATGGCATAGAACACAGGTTATCATCACTATGCATTGCAAAATGATTTCCTAGCTGGACTAAAAACTGAAAACACTCAAAGTCCACCATGCAACTAGGAAAAATAGGGCTCTCTTCATTTGCTGGCACATCAAAAGAAAAGCTTTCAAATTCACAATTGTGCACATCATGCACACAACCAATAGCAGCATCAAACTGGAAAAGATCAGGCTCTGGCACCTCTTTCAAATCAGGCACATTTTTACAGTCACCTATCTGATGTATGTTGTTTCCTCTTTCATCAGGATGAGAAATAGAATCCAAGTCAAAAACAGTGTCTAAACCTTCACCATACTCAAATAGATCCTCATCATCATATGTGTCAAAAATGGGTGATCCAGGTACATAAGCTTGATCATAATATGCCATTTGTTCATGGGCAACAGAGCATGTATCTTCATCACCAATGGATTCCCTTTGTGGAGGAGTATCAGCCCATGTGTCATAAGCAAAACAACCATCAAACAAAGAATAATCATGCTCTGTACTAGCACTTGTTTCAATCCTTGACTGCTCTTCATGATCTCCATGTGTTTGAAAGGAAAACAATGGATCACACATGGGACTGTTTCCCTGTTTGCTTATATCTTCTCTGTCTTGAGTACAATACTCACAATTATCTCCATAGCTCCATTCCAAAAGTTGCTCATTTCTGTCCACAACCTCATTATTATTTTCATGGCTAGCTGCCTCATCATTGCAATGGGAGTCCTCACTAGTCCCTTCATTGGCATCCTCAACTGGTGAACAATCCAGTTGAGCAGTATTGTCAGCATTATGTTCAAATACATCAGTCTCAACCTTTATGCTTTCATTTTCATTTTTATCTGCACATGATGCCTTAATTATTTGGTCATTTGCAACTTCACAATCATTTCTCACACCAAGGCCTGGAGATAGGGATTTCAGCAAGTGCTCATTTTTTATTTTTTCTATATTTTCTACGAACTTGTATGCCATCTGCATATTTGTCACCTTGAAATCCCTCAGTAATGCACTAGAGGCCTCCTCAAAAGCCTCAAAGAATATGCCAACACAGGCTGAAGTGTCAGGTCTGAAGACTTCTAGGATCTGTGAAAGGGCCACTGCAAACCTATGACTGAAATCAATACATAGCTCTTTATCTTGTTTTCTGATTTTCATCAATTCTGCAACAAGATCAATAGGTTCTTTTGCAAATTCCTTTTTGAAACAATCAGTAAGCTCATCCCAATAGGCAAAAAATCTCTTTGGAAAGCTCACATACCAGTCTTTTGCTTTTGCATCAAAGGACCTAACAAAAAACCTCATCCACATATCCTCATCTCTAAATGAATGTTTTCCCATGAACTCATGAAAATTTTGGATATGTGCATTCCCATCACACACACTGTGACCACTAAATCTAGGCATCTGATAGTATATCCTAGTAGACATACTTTCTACTTTATAATCAACCCATGACAAATCTAACTGGTCATACAAAGGATCAAAAGGGCTGACAGGAGGTTTAGCTTTCTGACTGGCAGACACAACAAGGTTATCATGATTCAACTGGGCCTGCCTAGCTTCTAAGAATATCAACCTATTTTTCATCTCTTCTATTCTTTTATCCAACAAATCATCCCCCTTTTGACTGAGTATGGGTGTATACATATTTGGATTCATGAAATTTCTATTTTTAGACATCCTTTGCATTCCTAAGACCTATAGCCTCCCCTGGCATCTAACTTATGCAGAAGAACAATAAATATAAGTGGGAAGAAATAGGGTACCTTTTCTCATATAGATGCTGAAGTCTGAAAAGCACATTTTCTGTCACAACACACATCAACTTTTCATGTGCACTTGAATCTTTTACAGAGTCGCCACCTCTCCAGAGAGGACAAAATTTACAGCAGCTGAAAGCTCAACACATATTTTTTTGAGTTCATACCACCAGCAGAGCATTATCATTCACATGAAAGACTCCCCAGCGGAGTCACCATTTTGTTGTTTTTTCTTCTAAATCAGCATTAGGATTTGCCACTTCTAATGCACAAGTAGATTCAGCCAACTAATACAGGAGGTTGCGTGAGCTGCCTCCCCTTCACTTCTGGTTCTGCCGTACCAAGGGGGGGATCCCTATAACTCAAGATGTAACCTTGACTAGCTCAAAGATAGAAAGATCTAACTTGACAACAACAGGCAGAATACTCTCATGTATGGACCAAGATCTGCATGATAGATCACAAGGTGGGCAACATTTTTGGACATATATGTCTGGTTGGGTATGAGAGCATGCAGGGGGTTCCTAATCCTACTCCTACAACTAACAGGTGGAAGATATGAAATGAGTTGATTTGATGTTTGGATGCAAACCTGGACCCGGTGTATAACCTCAACACAGAGCTAGATTGGTGCCTATCTAGGGCTTGGAGTCAGTAGACATACACCTGTGAATTATCAGCATGAACAACTAAAACTAGATTTCAGGGGGAC
Source organism: Cunninghamia lanceolata (assembly GCA_027924645.1). Lineage (NCBI taxonomy): Eukaryota > Viridiplantae > Streptophyta > Pinopsida > Cupressales > Cupressaceae > Cunninghamia > Cunninghamia lanceolata. The sequence goes on along the minus strand of BSBN01000339.1, from coordinate 24,692,738 downwards.
ACATATGATAGCTACCTTACAGATATCTCCCAATACAGAGTGTTAAGTTATCTCTACTTATGGCATCCCTATTGCAGTATACCCTTCCCAATACTTAATCTGAAAACACTTTAATCTACCCCTTGAGCAGAAGTTGAAAGATCAAGCATTCAATACAAGAATTCTATATTCTAGAATACCAGACACCCCTTAGATATCTAGATTTAGAAGAAGAACACATGCAATACTGGAGACAGAATTAACATAACACATGCAAATATAGCATTACTCATATAAAACTAATCATGAAATCAGTAGATTCATGCATGAGACATACAACAAGTGATACATAAACTCACAAGACCTCCTGTACAGAGCAACCAAAACGAGTTGTATCTTAGTACAGAGCCAAAATGTCCAGTTTTCAACAACAAAAAAAATGGTAACACAGTCTGCCTATATCGGCCAGAAAGTGTACCCACAAAAATTAATTACATGATGGACATCAAAAAATGTGAGATACAGATCCCACAAAGGAATGGCGCTCAAAATTTATTGCTGCAACAGACAAGAGAGACCTCGAGCCCTGCACCACCATCTGGGAGTCTTCATTCACAATCGGGTACATGACTGTTCAACAACTCGCCCACGCCTCAGCAATGTCACCATTGATGGCTCAACCACCCGCGTTTCACCTGGAAACCATCGCTGCGCTCAAAAGAGAAATTCCTGCCAAAATGCACTTCTTTGTAGGTTCAAATTATACAGGGGAATAATCCCATATGCATGGTGCGGAGACTCCTTCAATAGTTTAAAAGCATGGCTGTGAGCATGATAGGTGTCGAGCACTTTTGCCATGCTTGACACATGCCTTTCTCTCCAAAAGCCCATCGCCAAGACCACTACCATCGGCCAACTCAAAAAACCTCTCACTGATCTCCATAGTCTGGCTGATCGCTACACCACACTCCCCCTCATCGGCCAGAGATTAGTCTATCGGCCAACCATTCCATAGTTCACCTGACAATACAACTCACGTCGATAGACCTTGGCTTCCTCCCTTCCGTCGGTGTAACACACACCATCAGAGCATCCAAAAAGTTTCCTGCCGATCTCAAAGGTCACGCCGATGACATCTTCGCTAGCTACACACTGCTCCTCCATCGGTCAGACTCATGCCGATGACACCCCATCGGCCAAACACCTTACATCGGTGGCCCAAAAATTTTCTTCGCCAATAGCCAAACACATGCCGATGGACATCCATCGGCCAGACCAAAACAATCAGAGCACTCAAGAAATCTTTCGCCGACATAACAACTCCTGTCGATAACATATCAGCCTCCCACTTCCCCCTCCGACGGGTTGAACCAATGAACCTCTGAATCGGTTCAACAACTAGGTTCAAAAGAAAGGTTCAACCGAGAAGTTCAATGCCGATACCAACTCAGTCGGCAACATAAAAGCAACCCCGTGAACCCATTGAACCGATGAACTGGTTCAACCCGATGGTTCAATGGCAAGGTTCGAACATAAAAAAAATACTCCATCGGCAAAACACTTGACCGTCGGCCAAGAAACTCGAAGCTTCGAACCATTGAACCTTGAACTATTGAGCAAGGGTTCAAGTTCAAACCAGAAGTTTGAAGACACAAAAACAAACTCATGCCGATGGAGAAAACATGAAGACCACCTCTGTTGAACTAAGATGCAAACACTGTGTTGGTTTTTCTTCTGAATCAGCATTAGGGTTTGCCACTTCTAATGCACAGGCAGATTCAGCCAACTAAATACAGGAGGTTGCGTGAGCTGCCTCCCCTTCACTTCTGGTTCTGCCGCACCAAGGGGGGTATCCCTATAACTCAAGATGTAACCTTGACTAGCTCAAAGATAGAAAGATCTAACTTGACAACAACAGGTAGAATACTCTCATGTATGGACCAAGATCTGTATGATAGATCACAAGGCTGGCAACATTCTTGGACATGATGTCTGGTTGGGTATGAGAGCATGCAGGGGGTTCCTAATCCTACTCCTACAACTAACAGGTGGAAGTATGAAATGGTTTAGTTTGAATTTTGGATGCAAAGCTGGACATGGTTATAACACAAAAACAAAGCATGATTGATGCCTATCCAGGGCCTGGAGTCAGTAGACATACACCTGTGAATGATCAACATGAACAGCTAAAACTGGATTTCAGGGGGATATATGTGATACCTGCCTTACAGGTATCTCCCAATACAGAGTGTTAAGTTATCTCTACTTATGGCATCCCTACTGCAGTATACCCTTCCCAATGTTCAACCTAAAAATAGTTTAATCTACCCCTTGAGCAGAAGTTAAAAGATCAGACATTCAACACAGGAATTCTATGCTCTAGAATCTGAACATTACCCAAATATCCAGATTCAGAAGAAGAATACATGCAATACTGGAGACAGAATTAACAAAACACATGCTAAGACAGCATTATTCATATAAGATTAACCATGAAATCAGTGGATTCATGCCAAATCGTACAACAGGAGATACATAAACTCACAGGTTAAGCTGTACAGAACAACCGGATCAGCTTGTTTTGAATTACAGAGCCAAAAATCTTCAACTTTCAACCACCACAAATGAGTAACACTTCCTGCTTATAACAGCCAGGTAGTGTACCACAGCAATTAATTACATGGTTGACCAAAAAATCCTGCCAGATACACAGTATCAGCAAAATGGCGCTAAACGCATTACCAGATTGGCGCCCAAACATGAATGCAGCAGGTAGGGGAGGAGACAGGAAGAAATCTCGAGCCCTGCGCCACTGTCCGCTGATGTACACCTTCAATCGGGTACCAGATCCGCCCATACCTCTGCAACCCTCGCCATTAAAGGCGCACCAACCCGCGGCCTCGGGAAAATGTCAATTCTGCATCGCAACCATTTCCCGCCGAGATTCATCATCATGATATTTCAAATATGCAGGATATCAATTATCCCACATGCACCCCGCAGCAACCTCTTTAACACTTTATATACTAGGTCATGAGCATATATGATGTCGGTGCTTTTGCTCCTGACGACACTAGTATAAGACTTCATCATCATCATCCTCCAGCAGCATGATATCCTGTCGCTTGAAATATCACCCTGACGTAAGAATGACGTCAGCATCATCAGGATGATAAAACAACGAACATGAAGTGATACAACATCATCAGGATGATATTGACTAGGATCATCCTGACGTTCAAAATATGATGACCCCAGTGAATATCGGGTCACACTTAGAACTCTTCAACAACATCATCAGGATGATCATAACCAAGATCACCCGATGATAAAAATATCACCTCGGCGAAATATCATGCAGGCAGAAAATATGATGACCCCCGCAAGCAACACGGTGATAACTGGAAATATGATGATGATGATGACGACCCTTAAGAAAGAACAAGTCAGGTCGAAACAACTCAAAGAATAACCCCTTCAGAATATCGGGGCAACATCATCATCATGTTTGGGCAAAGTGATAATTGGAAGATCACCGGATACTTGAAAAATCACCCCCGCAAGCAAATCAGGGCGCACTGTAGCTCATCAGCAGGATCAGGATGATATCCAAACATCACCTGATAGTGAAATATGATGATCCTGATGAGAAACCGGTCGACAGAGAACATGATGATGCTGACCACCATCGAAGAAAATATGATGATGATGACCTCCTCCTCAAAGAAAATATGATGCTGCAGCTGAAAAATGCTGAGGAGGTCCAACACTTAGAACATTTTTTGGATACTTAGGGAGAGTGCCTGCATGAAAATTGCTCAAAAAACTGCCAGTCAATTCAGGCACTAACACTGGCTCTGTCTGGGGACGTGCAGGTGCAAGACTGCAGCGAGAACCCCAGATCTCTGGGATGCAGACCAGTCCCTTATCCATTGGGCACAGAGTCAAATACTGCACTGACCTGCATCACCAAACACACTTGATGGCCTAAGGCCACCAAGAAAAGAAAAACATGTATCTCCCTTTGTCAAATATCTTGTTTTCATCTGCATGCACTGGGTCAAGCTTGGAGATACTACAAAGATCCACCCACAAACAAACCTTGTCATCTGCACACTCAACCTTTTGATTTAGCTTGTCATTGTCAAACCTGTGCAGATAACCTTCAGCATCATGTGACATGTGGGTGTTGAATGTATCAAGCAATGCATATTCATATGGCATATAGCACTTATCATCTATATCATCATCATGCATTGCAACATGATCTCCTAGCTAGACTGCAAATAGGAAACACTCAGAGTCCACCACACAACTAGGAAGATCAGGGCTCATTGTATCATATGCTGGCACATCAAAAGAAAAGCTTTCAAAATCACAATTGTGCACATCATGTACACAATAATCAGCAGCACCAGGCTGGAAAAGATCAGGCTCTGGCATCTCTTTCAAATCAGGCACATTTTCACAGTCACTTACCTGATGTATGTTGTTTCCTCTTTCATCAGGATGAGAAACAGAATCCAAGCCAAAAGTAATGTCTAGATCCTCACCATACTCAGACAGATCCTCATCACCATATGTGTCATAAATGGGTGATCCAGGTGCATCAGTTTCATCAATGTATGCCATTTGTTCATGGGCAGCAGAGCACACATCTTCATCATCAATGGATTCACTCTGTGGAGGAGTATCAGTCTGTGTGTCATAAGTAAAACAGCCATCAAATGAAAAACAATCATGCTCTGAACTAGCACTTATTTCAATTTCTGACTGCTCTTCATGATCTCCATGTGTTTGAAAGGTAGGCAATGGGTCACATATAGGACTGCTTCTCTATTTGCTTATATCTTATCTGTCTTGAGTACAATACTCACAATTGTCTCCACAGGTCCATTCCAAAAATTGCTCATTGCTGTCCACAACCTCGTTATTGTTTTCATGGTCAACTGCTTCATCATTGCAATGGGAATCCTCATTAGTCCTTTCACTGGCATCCTCAACTGGTGAACAATCCAGTTGAGCAGTATTGTTAGCATTATGTTCAAACACAGCAGTCTCAACCTCTATGCTTTTATTTTCATTTTTATCTGCACATGATGCCATAATCATTTGGTCATTTGCAGCTTGATAACCATTTCTCACACCAAGGCCTGGGGACATGGGTTTCAGCAGGTACACATTTCTGATTTTTTCTATCTTTTCTATGAACCTGTATGCCATCTGCATACCTGTCACCTTGAAATCCCTCAGTATTGCACTAAAGCCCTCCTCAAAAGCTTCAAAGAATATGCCAACATAGGCTAAAATATCAGGTCTGAAGACTTCTGGGATCTGTGAAAGGGCTAGTGCAAACCTATGACTGAAATCAACACATGGCTCTTCATCTTGTTTTCTGATTCTCATCAATTTTGCAACAAGATCAGCCAGTTCTTTTGCAAATTCTTCCTTGAAACAGTCAGCAAGCTCATCCCAACAGGCGAAGGATTTCTTTGGAAAGCTCAAATACCAGTCTTTTGCTTTTGCATCAAAGGACCTAACAAAAAACCTCATCCACATATCCTCATCTCTGAATGAATATTTTCCCATAAAACTGTGAAAAACTTGGATATGTGCATTCCCATCACATACATTGTGACCACTAAATCTAGGCATCTGACAGTATATCCTAGCAGGCATAGTTTCTACTTTATAATCCACCCATGACAAATCCAGTTGGTCATACAAAGGATCAAAAGGGCTGACAGGAGGTTTAGCCTTCTGACTGGTAGACACAACAGGGTTACTGCTTCTTAACTGGGCCTGCTCAGCCTCTAAGAATATCAACCTATTTCTTATCTCTTCTATTCCTTTATTCAACATTTCACCACTGAGTATGGGATAATTCATACTTGGATTCATAAAAATCTTACTCTTAGACATCCTTCGTCTGTCTAAGACCTAAGGCTTCCCCTGACATCTAACCTATGCAGTAAAACAACAAATAAAGGGGAAGGAACAAGGTACCTTTTCTCATACAGATGCAGAAAAATGAACAACACATTTTTGTCACATCACATACATCCATCTTTCATGTGCATTTGGATCTTTTTTGCAGAGTCGCCACCTCTCCAGAGAGGACAAAATTTTCAATAGCTGAAAGCTACTTTTCCAGGTTCATTCCACCAGCAGAGCATCATTTTGTTGCTGACTCAGATAGGCCACAAGATTTAACACTTTTTCATCAATTTTCTCCCCAGCAGAGTCACCAATTTGTTGGTGACTCAGATGGGTCACAGATATATTACTGGAGATGATTAGATAGTACTTTTACTTCCCATTCCCCAGCAGAGTCGCCAATTTGTTGGTTTTTCTTCTGAATCAGCATTAGGGTTTGCCACTTCTAATGCACAGGCAGATTCAGCCAACTAAATACAGGAGGTTGCGTGAGCTGCCTCCCCTTCACTTCTGGTTCTGCCGCACCAAGGGGGGTATCCCTATAACTCAAGATGTAACCTTGACTAGCTCAAAGATAGAAAGATCTAACTTGACAACAACAGGCAGAATACTCTCATGTATGGACCAAGATCTGTATGATAGATCACAAGGCTGGCAACATTCTTGGACATGATGTCTGGTTGGGTATGAGAGCATGCAGGGGGTTCCTAATCCTACTCCTACAACTAACAGGTGGAAGTATGAAATGGTTTAGTTTGAATTTTGGATGCAAAGCTGGACATGGTTATAACACAAAAACAAAGCATGATTGATGCCTATCCAGGGCCTAGAGTCAGTAGACATACACCTGTGAATGATCAACATGAACAGCTAAAACTGGATTTCAGGGGGATATATGTGATACCTGCCTTACAGGTATCTCCCAATACAGAGTGTTAAGTTATCTCTACTTATGGCATCCCTACTGCAGTATACCCTTCCCAATGTTCAACCTGAAAACAGTTTAATCTACCCCTTGAGCAGAAGTTAAAAGATCAGACATTCAACACAGGAATTCTATGCTCTAGAATCTGAACATTACCCAAATATCCAGATTCAAAAGAAGAATACATGCAATACTGGAGACAGAATTAACAAAACACATGCTAAGACAGCATTATTCATATAAGATTAACCATGAAATCAGTGGATTCATGCCAAATCGTACAACAGGAGATACATAAACTCACAGGTTAAGCTGTACAGAACAACCGGATCAGCTTGTTTTGAATTACAGAGCCAAAAATCTTCAACTTTCAACCACCACAAATGAGTAACACTTCCTGCTTATAACAGCCAGGTAGTGTACCACAGTAATTAATTACATGGTTGACCAAAAAATCCTACCAGATACACAGTATCAGCAAAATGGCGCTAAACGCATTACCAGATTGGCGCCCAAACATGAATGCAGCAGGTAGGGGAGGAGACAGGAAGAAATCTCAAGCCCTGCGCCACTGTCCGCTGATGTACACCTTCAATCGGGTACCAGATCCGCCCATACCTCTGCAACCCTCGCCATTAAAGGCGCACCAACCCGCGGCCTCGGGAAAACGTCAATTCTGCATCACAACCATTTCTCGCCGAGATTCATCATCATGATATTTCGAATATGCAGGATATCAATTATCCCACATGCACCCCGCAGCAACCTCTTTAACACTTTATATACTAGGTCATGAGCATATATGATGTCGGTGCTTTTGCTCCTGACGACACTAGTATAAGACTTCATCATCATCATCCTCCAGCAGCATGATATCCTATCACTTGAAATATCACCCTGACGTAAGAATGACGTCAGCATCATCAGGATGATAAAACAACGAACATGAAGTGATACAACATCATCAGGATGATATTGACTAGGATCATCCTGACGTTCAAAATATGATGACCCCAGTGAATATCGGGTCACACTTAGAATTCTTCAACAACATCATCAGGATGATCATAACCAAGATCACCCGATGATAAAAATATCACCTCGGCGAAATATCATGCAGGCAGAAAATATGATGACCCCCGCAAGCAACACGGTGATAACTGGAAATATGATGATGATGATGACGACCCTTAAGAAAGAACAAGTCAGGTCGAAACAACTCAAAGAATAACCCCTTCAGAATATCGGGGCAACATCATCATCATGTTTGGGCAAAGTGATAATTGGAAGATCACCGGATACTTGAAAAATCACCCCCGCAAGCAAATCAGGGCGCACTGTAGCTCATCAGCAGGATCAGGATGATATCCAAACATCACCCGATAGTGAAATATGATGATCCTGATGAGAAACCGGTCGACAGAGAACATGATGATGCTGACCACCATCGAAGAAAATATGATGATGATGACCTCCTCCTCAAAGAAAATATGATGCTGCAGCTGAAAAATGCTGAGGAGGTCCAACACTTAGAACATTTTTTGGATACTTAGGGAGAGTGCCTGCATGAAAATTGCTCAAAAAACTGCCAGTCAATTCAGGCACTAACACACTGAAAAACACTGAGGGGTCCCAAAACTTAGAACTTTTTTGGATTTTTTGGGAGGGTGCCTGCGTGAAAATTGCTCGAAAACTGACAGTCAATTCAGGCACCAACAAGTGTATTTATTGTTCCCTGCCCCCGGGTCAATTTTGGGGATCTACCAAATCTAACCTAGCAACCATTTGCCCCTGCCAGCAATTAATATGGTAGGTAATTTTGAATGGAGTTTTGAGCACCAATTTTTGGCATGGAATAGATAAGACAAAAAAGGAGAATGTTACAGTCAATTTTAGAGAGAGTAAGACAGAGAGAAAGAAAGCTTGCAACAACAGAAGGAATGTGAAGGAGAATATTACAGGGAATAGAAGGGTTTGTGTGCAGCATCATAGGGTACACACAGGCAGCTACGGAGTTCTGACACAGTAGCTCTAGAAATGAATGTTCAACAACTCCAGAGATAGGAGCAAATCAGAGAACAAAGCACCAGCTCTGAACTAAGTTGTATGAAGTTTTGTATGTAATTTTTGAAAGGAAAATATAATATATATTGATGTTTGTTTTTGTGTATTCTCTCTCTCTCTCTCTTTGTGTGTTTGTTTTTATTCTGTCCACATTACTGTAGCAATTTGGTTTTGGACAGCAAACACCCCCCTGCCTACCAACAAAAGGTTTAATAATAAAGTACCAAATGAGTGGAAGTTGGATTGGGTCCAACATGTAGCCCCTCATTTGAGAGAAAGGAGAAGATCCTCTATTCATCCTCTCTAAAAATTTATCACTTAATTATGCTTTTACTTGAACATAGTCTTGTTTTAAAGGACATAACTAAGTGTCTAGCAATACACAGAGGGGAATTTTTTTTTGAGTTTGATAAACCTGTGAACTAGGATTTAGACCTTGTAGGAGAAAATGTTGAGGAAGAAACCAGAAGCCTTCCTTTTACTGGTATGTCTATGTCATTACCTAGGAAATCTTCCCTATAATTTATAAAGAAAATGATGTTTCATTTCACACGGGAGGTAGATGGACACCATTAAAAGGATGCTACAAACTTGCTAAGGTCAGATTTCATATTTTCACTATTCATTTTAGCCTTCTAAGGCTGAAGAGAAAGAACCTTCCTTTGAATACAAGCATTAAAATTATGTGTCTAGGTACAACAACCACTACTAAGAAAATTTTGATGATCTTTGAAGAGATGTATATACTAGAATTTTCTTTTGACAAAGTTTGTAGTAGATTAGATAAATTTTTACATTATCATAGTGAAAATAGTAACAATGTACAGTCTATTAGAAATAGTTGTAGTGAGATTTAGAAATATTTAGAGTAGTCTCTAAATATGTTACATTCTGTAGGGGATAAGGTAGAGCACACAAATGATAAATTACAACATTTTGATGATAAGTTTGCAAAATTAGAAGCAAAAGTCTTGACTGGCTTGAAGCAATAGAAAAGACAAAGCAGGCAATAAAAAGTGACAAAAAAGAAAAAGAATCCTCTATGGTAAAGCTATCATTATCTAAGCCTTTAAGTTTTTCTTCATTAAGAAGCCTCAAAATTGATCCTACTTTCAAGGAAATGAAATTGCGAGAACAACCACCTTTTATAATTATGACAGGAGCCTCAATTCCAATACAACTTTCGTATTTAGATATTGATGATGAATTAAACCAATTTTCTAAAATTTATGCTTGGGCAAATACTATTCTCAATATAGTAGCTATTGCTAGCATAGATGGCAAAGCAACTACAATATTTAGTATTTAGTATCTTTGGCGTATAACATTACAATAGTGGAGTCAAATGCTTGCTCCAGCATAGATGTGTTTGAATACACTCAATGTAGTACTACTCCATCATGGCCAGCTCATTGCCTATTACTAAGAGACCTTTAGTGACACCATATGATGCTACTCTACTTGTGAAAATGAACTTTATGCTATTTTTAGGCTATCAAAAAATGGTGTCACTATGTCCTTAGTAAGGAAACTATCATTCACTCTAATCATGGCCACTTCAATTCCTACATACATAGGGTAAATTAGAAAATATGTGGGACATGAAGTGGATGCTTTACTTATAATAGTTTCATATGGTAATCAAGCATAAGAAGGAGTGTGACAACAAAGCTTCAAACATAAAAAGTGGTACAACAACAAATCTATAAACTACTTTAGTTGGCCTCTAGCCTAGGCACTAGTCACTATACTAGAACTATGAGGACATGATCTTTCTAATTAGGGATTACTATACATTATAGACAATTATTTTGTGTAACCCTTCAACATGCTTACGCAAAGTACACCCTCAAGAAATTTAAAAATGTCCAATGAACTCTACAAGCTTGGATAATTATGTGTTCCTTAATGTAATGCCCTAACTTTTACATTAGGACACTAGCGGACAAAACATGTTCTAGCAATTTTTTTTGCAATGTAATTGTAAGACTCTAACACACACCAACAAATAAAAAACATGCATAAGACTTCATTTATGGTGTGACCATGTCACAACAATGACTCTACAAGCTAGGGATTGACCTACTCTAATAACCATCTATGCTCACAAATGGATAGGTTATTATGAAGATGGTATGACAACACATCCCACAACCTCCAACACCAAGAACATATATACATAAGGTTGTAGACACAACAAGAAGACCTTGGTACACACACGCCAAAGGTCTGGTATGAGAAGATCAAAATCTCACTCAATACCAAAGGACCACCCAAACTAAGATGCTAGGCATGCTAAGTAGACCTATAAAAAAATCTTCAAGAATTGTTCTAAAAATGTGTGGGAAATGCTTACTATCTAAAGGATCGAAACTACAATGTACTTTTGGATCACAGTGCACTTTCAAGACTTTAGTGTGCCTTTAAGACTCCAATGCACCTTTAGGATGCTAGCACTCCAATGCTATAGTCCTCCTCCTATTCTCTAGTCCTACACTTTTGTCTTATATAGAAATTCCATATAACTAACTTACCAAACCAAAAACATAGACTTTCCTATGGGTTCTCTGACATTGAACTCAGTGCTCTGACAAAGTACAAACATAGAGAAATCCAAACATCCACACACATCTACTAGGATGTGGATCAACATGCAGATCTAAGGATCATGCACCAAGAGGGAAAGAGAGATAAGGAACCCAATGACACACTCATCTCACTCTAGGCTAGTCATCTTAACGTGCTAGGTATGACTCCTAACACCAAGGTGTCCTAGCTTAAAAGTACCTCAAACCTCCAAAAATAGGAATATGACAAGCAAAGAATTTAGAATACTTCAATAAAGCTCTAAAATCTCACACATCTATCCACTTGCACACATGGGTACACACATGTGACAAGAATGGTAAGCAAGCTAGGAATATGACCACTTCCCAAGTTATCATTTTTTACCATCCATCACATCCTTCAATTACATCCATTACACATAGCATACATCCATCTACACTAGTTTACATGCTCAATTATACAAGAATATGAAACTAGGTTCTCTAATCATGCTTCTATCTCATAGAAAAACATGAGAAAAATGACAAAATTTCATGCTCATTCAATACCAATGTCAAGACACATCAAAAGCAAAGATAGATCTCTCACCCTTTATGTGGGAAGAATACATCCCAACTCAAATGAATTCAATATAATAATTACAATTTTACAAGCAAGGACTCCAACGTCCCAAATTATACATTTCCTTCACAAGAGACAACATAGCATAATTCAATAAATCTCTAAATTCTCACACATCTATCCACCTACACACATGGGTACACACACATGCAACAAGAATGGTAATAAAGATAGGAATACGACCAAATCCTAGGATATTGTCTTTGACCATCCATCACATCATTCAATTACATCCATTATACATAGTAGACATTCATCTACACTAGTTTGCATTCTCAATTCTACAAGAATATGAAACTAGGTTCTTTAATCATGCTTCTATCACATAGAAAAACATGAAAAAATGACACAAAATGCTATCCTCATTCAAAACCAATATCAAGACACACCAAAAGAAAAGATAGTGATCTCACCCCTTATGGGGGCACGATACATCCCAACTCAAATGAATTCAATATAACAACTTTTACATTAGGACATTAGCAAACAAAACACATACCAACATTTTTTTTTGTAATGCAATTGTAACACTCACATGTCAAAATTGCACGCCCATGTACTAGAAATGTTGTGACATCCCATGATAACACTCTAGAATACAATGAAAAATCACCAAGCAATGACCACACATGGTTAACACACACTAACAAACAAAACACAAGGATAAGACTTCATTAATTGTGTGACCACATCACAACGATGACTCTACAAGGTAGGGATATTGTCTTGCTCTGACGACCATCCATGCTCACAAATAGATAGGATATTATGAAGATGGTATGACAACACATCCCACAACCTCTGACACCAAGAACATATGTCCATAAGGTTGTAGACGCAACAAGAAGACCTTGGTACACACACACCAAAGGTTGGGTATGAGAAATCAAAATCTAACAAAATACCAAAGGACTACTCAAACTAAGATGCCAGGCATGTTAGGTAGACCTATAAGAAAAATTATTCTTCAAGAATTTTTTCTAAAAATGCGTGGGAAGTGCTCACTATCTGAAGGGTTTGGACTACAATGTACTTTTGGATGGCAGTGCACTTTCAATATTTTAATGTGCCTTTAGGAATCCAATGCACCTTCAAGACACTAGCACTCTCACACTGTAGTCCTCCTCCTATGCTCTAGTTCTACACTTTTGTTTTAGACAGAGGTTCCTTAAAACTAACTTACCAAACCAAAAACATAAACTTTCTTATGGGTTCTCTAACATTGAACTCAATCCTCTAATGAAGTATGAACACAGAGAAATCCAGACATGCATACACATCTACTAGGATGTGGATCAACATGTAGATCTAAGGATCATACACTAAGAGGGATAGAGAGATAGGGTACCCAAAGGCACACTCATCTCACTCTGGGATAGTCATCTTGACACTAGGCATGACTCCACACAACAAGGTGTCCTCAAGCACCTCAAACACCATCCAAAAATAGGAATAGGACAAGCAAAGAATTCAAAGACTTCCATAAAGCTCTAAACTCTCACGCATCTATCCACGCACACACATGGATACACACATTCAACAAGAATGGTAAGCAAGCTAGGAATATGACCACCTTGTAAGTTATCATTTTTAACCATCCATCACATCCTTCATTTACATCCATTATACATAGCATACATTCATCTACACTAGTTTGCATGCTTAATTCTACAAGAATATGAAACTAGCTTCTCTAATCGTGCTTCTATCACATAGAAAATCATGAGAAAAATGACACAAAATTCTATGCTCATTTGATACCAATGTCAAGATGCACCAAAGCAAAGATGGAGCTCTCACCCCTTATGTGGGAAGAATACATCTGAACTCAAATGAATTCACAATAATAATTATAATTTTACAAGCAAGGACTCTAACAGATCCCAAATTATACATTTCCTTCACAAGAGACAACATAGGATAATTTAATAAATCTCTAAACTCTCACACATCTATCCACCCACACACATGGGTACACACATGTGACAATAATGGTAAGTAAACTAGGAATATGACCATCTCCTAGGATACTATCTTTGACCATCCATCACATCATTCAATTACATCCATTATATATTGTAGACATTCATCTACACTAGTTTGCATGCTCAAGTCTACAAGAATATGAAACTGGGTTCTCTAATTATGCTTCTATCACATAGCAAAACATGAGAAAATGACACAAAATTCCATGCTCATTCAAAACCAATGTTGAGACATACCAAAAGAAAAGATAGAGATCTCACCCCTTATGGGGGCATAATACATCCCGACTCAAACGAATTCAATATGATAATTATAATTTTACAAGTGAAGAGTCCAACATCCCAAATTATACATTTCCTTCCAAGAGACAACATATGATAGTTCACCACATGATTTTCCCATTCTAGAACAATGATCGATTTCCATTCAAATGCTATCATAGTATGATCATAAGATAGAGGCTACTTCCCAAACATGGAAGGATCATACTCCAATACAAATATGATACAATAATTATAATTACAACATAATTGAGCCTCTCCAAAGGTGCTCAAATAATCACAAATTATAAAATGATTACAATATATAAAATAAATTTTCCAACTACCACAAGATCTTATATAAGGGACTGATGGAGGATGTCACCTGCCACCCAAACATATTACCATCTTCGATCATAATATCTACCTGTGTCACTCTAGGCAACCCTCGAGCTATGGAGAGAGAAGATCATGGGCATGCCATTATCAAAGCCAAAAATCACACACATAATGGACCTAAAGCAAGACACCAACATTCACATAAGAGTCATACATGGTTTTCTCAACACACAATTGGATATAAATCAACCCAATCAAACAAGAAAGAGCAGGGTTGCTAAGGCATGGGTTTCTTAGTTCTCCATAACCAAGCTAGGAAGTGAAGTAGACCACATAGGGACTTCATAGTGAGCACCCACCCCATGTATGCTTCTCATTATGCAAGGGACCTCTTCAATGCTTGCATGCATGTAAGGGGCTTCTTCAGCACCTACACCTATGTATATAACTTATTCAATGCCTACACGCATGTAAGGAGCTTCTTTAGGGCCTACACTCATTTATTATCTTTCATTAATGTATCATGATTAATCAAGTTTTAAATTCAATAATCTTTAATTAATTGACATTATGCAATTTTATGCAAGAGCTTCTTCAACACTTGCCCTCAACTCTTCCCAAGAGTCTATGTAAGTAGGTACTCCAAGCCTCCTACAAGTATCCTCTAATCCTAAACAATCCAAGGGCCAATTATTCTTCAGAAAGCACCAAGGATGGGTAAAGTTGGGTTTTCCCACACAAATAGGCTCCACAATGTAAACACATTTTATTTCTATGCAAGAAGTCATAATTCCACATAATAATATCTCAAAAATTCTAAATTTAAAAAAGAAATAAATTAAAATATTTTCAAAATATCTAAGTTCAGCCATTGATGGGTCTTCAATCTCCCTTCCTAATTTTTTTTCTAAATTTTAAGAACACTCAAAGTTTAAATTCTAAATATACCCTTAGAAGCACAAAATGTACAACATCACTCTTTTCCATTCACGTAAGATTTTAGGAAAATTTTTCCATAACTCTAGGTCATTTTTTCATTTTTCAAAAAAATAAATTACAACTACAAAAAGAATTGAATCTATCACTGCTCTTATGAATTCAATCTTTAAAGGAGACCCTATGCAAGGGAAGCCATATTCATCCACCTATTGTGGGCATGGTAATTGAATAAATCATTTTAATATTTGCATAAACAAACAAGAAAATTATCTTTCAAATTAGGAGCTCACAACAATGGAGGAAAGTCTCTTTGGAAGAAAGCACACCACAAGCAATCTTAATCCAAAGCCAATCCAAGTTCAAGAAAATTCTAAGAAAATAATAATTTATTTTCAAAATAGGAAAGAAGAGGGGTTTTCCCAACAATGTAAAAGTGATAAAAATGTATTTCCTTTTCCTTTTAACCAAAATTCCCTAAACCCCTTTCCTCTTTTTCCCTCTTTTCCCATTAAACAAGCTATTTCAAAATGGTTATTTTAAATGATAGATATTTCTCATTTTTAGATATAAATTTGTTTCCCAATTCACTAACAATTGCTAATTAATTACTTTTCACTCAAAATACAATATTTCTAAATTCAATTAACTTAATTAAACCAATATTTCCTTTTTCAATTATTCTAAAAGCATAAAAGCATTTCAACAAAACTATTTAATTATTTTCATATACCAAGCAATACACAAATGATGATAAATAAAGTCAACCAAGAAAGACATGTTTATAGGTTTAACAGTTAGGGAATCCAGAATCATGACTGATTCAGATATTAGTTTTAGGGGTTTCAACATCACATGTCTATTACTCTACTCTGAGTAGGACAATTTACGAAATCAAACAAATACACCCACAAAGGTTACATGGCTACTAACTTAACCTCGAGGACTAGTTAAGGTGAGATAGATAAGTGAAATTCATGTCATTCTCCTTCACATGCCTTCCATTGGTCAAACAATTGTAAATTTTTTATACACTGAATCAAACATTATGCACATCTGCTCAATATGTAACAATAGTCAAAGTGAACGGTAAAATTACCCAATATCATAAGATTCACATTTAATAATCACATTTCGATTAAATCATCTACCAAATCAATACAATCAATGTATAATTTAATCATTTAATAAAATAACACTACAAAAACTTAATTTACTCAACTAGCATATTAGTATAATGAAAAAAGGGAAGATGAAACACCAATATAGATTCAACATAAAAATAAAACACATAATATATCTCTATATAACCAAATATACATAATGAGTATCAAACTATTACTGCGTTGGTATCCATAAGCGATAACCAACCAATACAAAACTAACATAATACAATCATATAAATTTGTTACACCAACACAAAAAGAGAGGAAGGCACAAATACTTGTGGGCCTTACACCTCAATTGCATCTCACCAATGTTCGATTTGTGAGGCACATTATTCTAAGACTCCAAGTCATTTTGGTACCACCAAAACACTTGCCAACCATAGCAAAAATTTGACTAGATCGCATGCACAATAACATTACTTCACCATACCAAATCTTGTATACTATGCTACATCACAAAACCTAAGAATAAAACTTTATGATTTTACACTCCTTTAATAGTTCCTAGCACCCATAGGAATCGTTCAACATGGATTTTCTGAACAACCTTCTCATCACTAAATACCAAAATGATTATGTGTTTGTTGTAGTTGAAAGGTTTTTAAAAATGAGCATCATGGTTGCTTGCAAAAAGACTATCATAGTGATATAAATTGCATGTATTTTCTTTAATCGTGTCTAGATCCACTTTGGGCTCCTGACATCCATTGTGTCCAAATGCAACATGAAATTTGTTAGCACTTTTGGAAAACTCTTTGGACAATGTTATGCACATAACTAGACCATTATATAGCCTTCCATCCCAAAATTAATGAATAAACAAAGGTCATCAAACGCACAATAGTACACCTCATGTGCATCCACAATAGTGCTCACGTACACACATGGGATGACAATTTACCTATATTCAACATGCCTATAACTAAGTACTTCACAACTCTATGGCACGTAACCCTTTTATGACATTTCTTAGGATCCGACCAATCACACCTCTTAACATCTCATATTGCACCCCCTTAACAAAAAACACACATGTGCAAGAAAATGGAGTGGATAAAGCACAATGCTTCATCCAAACATTCAAGATCTTCATCAACAGGTCCAATAAATTCTTCAGCAACAATAGAAAAATATAAAGAGCACCATAACACCCATCACACACCTCATACTCGTTAGGTTAACAAGGTGTGGCTTCATCTACAAAAGGAATTATTCTGTGCTCCCATCATAAGATTAAACCATTATACTATGGTCCCTACAAAATCCTACACGTAGCTAGTGAGAATACGTTCATTCTCGATATTCCATAATATTTAGGTTTACATATCATCTTCAACATGGAGCTTCTTAAGCCATATTTTCCCCCACTTTTGAAGCCAACACAATCCCACCATCCTATATACCTAGATCCTTCTCATGTTAATCTATCTACAAAGGATGTCATCATTGATACCACAACCATCCATACTCACTTAAACACTGACCAATTATTAGTCAAGGCTAAACATTATGTCAATCAAGCAAAGTGGTATCATCTAGAACAACTTAACACCCAATTTCCTTCACTAAGGGTCAATGCAATGACATTGCTTCTCAAGAAGGGGCAACTGATCTAAGTGAACAACCACAACCTACACACATCTCCACTCACTATGTGGTGCTCAATCTTTGGTCAACTCAAAGAGTTGTTGTTTTGTGTAGCATATTTCACAAAACCATTTTCATAACTCTTCATTCAAAGTCCCTACATATTATTGTGTGACCTTGTACATGGACACCCTTACCTTCATTTGGCTACATTCAATTCGACACATTTTCAACACATGGAAACATCTATACCAGATGATCCTACCATCTTATTGGCACCATATGAGTTTGATAATCTATCAAGATCCCATTTACATGAAAAGCATATCATATGTGTAGGACATGTGTTAGCCTTCTATTGCTTAACTAAATACCTATTGTATAAAATGCATGTTTTGTACCAAGTGTAGACAAAGAAATTCATACCAACAAAGTAGTTGTGTATGTTGTTGGGAATTAAGGTGTCTCAACCTTTGCAAGTTTCTAGCATTTATTATTTAATTGTATTTATTTTTTACCTATTATTGTAATTTGGATGTAAATCCTATTTCGTCACTTTGTGGGAGTTGGCACGGTAATGTGTCATCCTACATGGAAGGTGACCACATGTATTTTTGTCCTCATGTGAGGAGATAGGCATTCCACCTTGTGGTAGAAGAGTTTTGCCATGTGTCGGCATCTTTCAGGTGTTGTCAAAGGTTTATGATGCGTAAGAGTTATGACAGATTCCTATGATAGAATCTATGACATGTAAGAGCCAGAAATGGAAGATTATATGATAGGTGAAGACAAGTGTCTAAAAGCATCTTGCATGGGGAAGTAGGCACCCAAGTTTGACTATGACAAGGTTGTAAGAGAATCTACTATTAATAGACAGTTATGACAGATTCTCTTACAACTGTAAGAGTTGTCATATATGATAGATTCTCTTACAACTGTAAGAGTTGTCATATATGACAGATTTTATGACATTGTAAGAGCATCTATCATACCTTAATTGGGTAAATTTGGGGTGCCCAAGTTGGGGGTTGTAAGGGATGAAAGAGAATCACTTACAAGTGTCATATGCATGTTTTATGGCTTTGAAAATTGGGCCACATGGATTTGGACGAGTTCCTTGTGTGACTTTCTCTAGAAGCTACCTCCATTCGTACTACTTCTCTTTATATACAGGTGCTTGGAGAGGAGATGTAAGAGGTTATTAACAGGTGTTGTTATGCTGCCAGTTTGTCTCTAGATACGAGTGTCGAAGACTCCTGAGAAGACTTGCATTGCAAGTGTGTTGTAAACATTGTTGTTTTGATAATACATTGTGCAGGTTTTGGAGTGTGGGGTTTTTTACTCGAAAGGGTTTTCCCCACGTTATATCTTGTCTCTCTCTTCTATCTACATTTTCTGTGTATGTGTATTGTTGTAATATCTCTGTTATTGTGTTAATAACTTTGTAACTGTAAGATTTAAAATGAATTTGTACTCATCTCTCCTCATTAGATTAGTGTAGGAAGCATTTCTGCATACCTTGCTTCCTTTCATATGTTTCATTGTTTAAATCCTCTTCCATGCAATATAAAATTCTTTCCCCTTTTTTTAATGTTTATTAGAATTGTTTTATAATTCTTTTAGGTTATCTACTAACTTACAAGTTTTGTCCATCAATCTACCTAGGATTGAATTAGGTTCCCTAATAATCTCACATTATTGTATTGTCTACACTAGAATAGTAATTCTTTGCAATAATTTAATAATAGTTATTATATTTCATATAATTAAACAATTGTAAGAAGTGTAACGCTAGTTTTTTCCATAGCTATTTAAGTATTAGTAGCAGATTTTTTATAGTTAACACTAGAGTTAAGTTGATTATAAATATTAAATGAAGTTGAAATAGCAAAGATAAATTGCACCATATGATAATTTAATAAGAACTCTAAAGTAAATCATTAACAAAGAAAATTGGATAACATTATCACATAATCATATTAACATCAAAACCCAAATATATAATAATTATAATATCTTTTATTAGCAATAATTTTAGTACTTATTTGAATCACTCAGTGCTTGGATTGACCACTCTCACCCTAGGAAAAGTTTAGTGGTCTTGGCCCTCATAGCTTTGGAAAATTTTAGGAGGAACCAATTCTTATTCAGAACCAAAACACATGCTTCCCAAGCACCCAGTTCTTATTCAAAACCAACACATGTGCTTCTCAAGCACATAAACCCTAGCCAAGACAATCCTAATGTATACTGTACCCCAAGATGGACACACACTAGGTGCCCCTTCTCCTAATGCCCATAGCCCAACAAAACCACCTTCTTCTTCCTTGAGTGTTCTCCATGTCCTTTCCAAGCCTCACATAAATGCCTTATATAATCTTTTAAGGGGTGGTTCTAAACCATCACACCCTTTCACAAAGGTTATCATTAATAATTATTTAATAAACATAATAATTCCTCCCTTTTAAAAGGGGTTTTTATAAATATTTTTTTATTTATCTCCATTTTAACCAAAGGATCATAACATCCTTTATTTTTTCCATCTCCTTTTAATTATAAAGGGTTAAATTAACTTTATCCTCTTATAATTTAAAGGGTTATTCATAAAATAGCTTTGTTTTCCATTTTTGGGGAAAAAGTCCCATAACATTTATCCCCTGTAAATCAGTT
Organism: Cunninghamia lanceolata; assembly: GCA_027924645.1. Taxonomy (NCBI): domain Eukaryota; kingdom Viridiplantae; phylum Streptophyta; class Pinopsida; order Cupressales; family Cupressaceae; genus Cunninghamia; species Cunninghamia lanceolata. Next base: position 24,671,697 of record BSBN01000339.1, on the reverse strand, counting down.
GTTGTCCTCAATAGCTCAAGTTAAATCTACAACATAATTCACCAAAAAATAATTAGTCAATTAAGTGTGGATGAAACACTATCGATATCACAACAAATCTATTTCATTTTAACTTCATCTATAATTATATTACTCATTTTTTTGATCTTTTCAATAACTCAAGATTCTACTTTAACTGAAACTACAATTATCCCATAGAAATACTATATTAATCAATAACATGATTAGAACTATAAGTACATTTTCACATGAAATAGATCATGAATTTATACTTGAGAAGCTACTACAAATGTATACACTAAATCTTCTTTTAAATTTGGTCATTCATGTGTAACCTTATCTTTAATACAAATATTTCAATCTTTTAGGTGTCACTTCAACATAAAATATACAAAAGTATTATCATGTGATCACATAGCACTTACTTAGTGAATGACATGTATATCTCATACTATGTAGTCACTCATCATAGGGTACCATATACTCAAAATACATTCAAAGATGATAGTCATGCATTCCAGACTACATGAATATCCTCTTTTCATGTACCAATTACAATTGAATAGAAACAATTCCATCAATGTTTATATAATTTCCTGCTACTCAAATAAAGTTTTAGGACAAGTCTAAATCTAACAAGGATTCAAATGTAAATTGGTTTGTTACAGTTAATAGAATGTTTATAATACCTAACCTAGATCTCAATCCTATACAAAACATATCCAAGGTTATTGGGTTGATCAAGTCCAATAATAAAGTACAATAAAATAAATATGGTACAAATAATTCAAATAAAGCATCTTAAGCAAAAATAGAACAAACAAACTATTACTAGCTTCATAAATTTCTTAAATTTGTATATAATAGGTTTATACTAATATAATTCTCATTGAACTTCCATAACAAAAGAAAAATCAGAGGTTGTCTCTCCCCTTATAAAATTTTACATGTCCTCATGTCCGTGTTGATAACTGAGAGGGGGGGTGAATCAGTTATCTTAATTATTTCAGCTTTCTGAACTTTCTTAATAATTAATGCAACATTAATTCAAATAAGCAAACATAACCATGAAATGGAAATACACATGACACAATATTTTTGATGTGGAAACCCTATTAAGTGAGAAAACCACGGGGTGATTAACCCAAGATTGTATTCTCTGTTAGAAGAATAGAATTACAAAATGGCACTTGCCAATTAGGGCTCACTGCCTGAGCACACTGCTCACAAGAGGCTCACTGCCTACAAGAGACTCACTGTCTACAAGTTGTAAGAAGAATAACAGGATCCTTGAACTGATGAGAAGCATCCACACATGCTGGAGTTTAGTTCCAGTTAGGCTCAGTATACTGATCTACTGCACTTCATCCTTTCTCTTCTTTTATGCTACTATCCTTTCACATACCAGACCTTCTTTACTGCTTTCCTTCTTCTCTGCTACTTTTCTTCACATACACAACACCACACCAACAACACCCCCTCTCATCAAAATCCATTTGGTATATATATCTGCACAAAGGATTTCATCCTCTTTCTAGTCAGCATTCAGAATAGTCAGTATTTCCCAATCTTTAGTTTGTCAGCTGAATCCTCGCTTCCCAAGTGATGTGAATCAAAAAGATACTTATAGAAGTCATCTAACATGTCAGCCAATCATGAATGATGCCTTAGGAACCTTGATCATCATCATTATCTTATCCGGAATAATGTCTGATCCTCTGCCGATCAGTTCTTCCTCTGTATGTTCTGCCAAACAGGACCCCAATACTTGAATGCTCATATCTCTTCACTCTTTCATCACCAGAGGCTCAATTCCTGAAATCTAACATTCAAGGTACTTCTTTTGACTTCCCCAAGTCTGCACTTTCCAAAGATACTTCCTCTGAGAGATCCAGACCTAACTGTAAAACCTTGCCACATGCTCTGTTCTTGCTTACCGGATCACAACACTCTTCAATCTGACTTCCGGTATAGGCACACCATGTCCTGCGGATGTGTGGGATGAACTTTGTTGCCATCAATGACAACAATCATGAAGCTCCAATGTGTCTCTTGCTAACAATCTCCCCCTTTGGCATTGATGGCAACACTTAGTGAAAAATGACTAAGTGTTATACTATACTCCCCCTTGGTTGATGCTCTCTTCTAATGTATACTTTACCGGAGCTCCCCCTTAGCTGGATTCCACATTTTTCACTGTTCCTCACTCCCCCTTTGACATCAATGGCAAAGGGTAGGGTCCGCACACCAAAATTGCCCAAAAATTCAACTATACTTAGCTACATAAGTATATAAACAGGTTATACTTACATATATTGTAATATGTTTGCAAAAGTTGTCTTCAACTGTACAACTTATGTCGCCCAACTCTACTTCATCCTGTCCAAAATTGAGATGTGACCACTCAACAAGAATGCAAAAGCTTCTGTCCTCTTAAGATTTGTCAGATCACTGGTCCAGGCTGTGGTCTAAGCATTAGTTAGAGCCTCATGCATGGCTTCTAACTTAGGGATAATGATCCCTCTAAGTTCACCCATCCTGCTTATTATTTTCTTCCTCTCCTTTTCAAGTTTCTTGATCTCATTCATGACTACAATAGTTTGACATTCCTGGTTTACTATGGATACAGTGAGAGGATCAAAATTATGAGAGAGGCTTGATAGTTTATCCTCTTGTTCCTTTACTTTCTTCTCAATATCCTTGGTCACTTTAGGCCAGGATACACAAAATTTATAGATATCTCTGCCATCTTTTAGAGCATTTTCTAAGCTCTTTGTCCCAATATCCATATTTCTCCTATCATTGGTTATAAGTCCTTTAAACTCTGAGAATCTCTTATCCAAAAACTCTTTCCAGACTTTCTCTTCTGTTGCTTTCTCTAAAGAATCAAAATGTGTACTAATAGAATTTACAAGAGACTTTAGATTACCGGATGTGGATAATGTAGGATCCTTTTGGAAGGATGGCATGATCTTTTCCAGTACACCAGATGCAGTTTCTATGAGTTCACAGTCTTCCATGTGAGACTTCAGCATTTTTTCTTATGCCTTTGCTTGAGTGAAGGAAGCCAGCTTCATGGTTTGCATTGGAGAGAGGGAATCAAAATTGAATGGACCTTGAAGTAACTCTGGTTCATCAAATTCCATAATCTCTTTGGTCAAGAAATCCTTGACTGCTTCTGCTGTGTCTCTTGTCGGAGACAAAATTTTCTCCCCTTCTGCAGCCTTACCACTGTCATCTGTAGCTTTTTCTGTCTTTGACTCTTCTTCAAATCCCTTTCCTTGTTCTTCTTGACTAGATTTTTCTTTTATACTTTCTTCTCCTTTAGATCTGGAGACTGCTAGAGAGTCTGGATTTACTTCTCCTTGGACTTCCTCTTCCGGAATAGAGGAATCTAAGTCCTTATCTTTTTCTTCACCTGTCTCCTTTACCTCTTCTACTACTGTCTCAGTAGTTTCTTCCTTGTTGTCCATGGCAAAGGGCTCATTACTTATGTCCTCTATGATAGGAATGTTGAACCTTTTGTAGGCATTCCGAAGGATTTCTTCAGTTTCTTTAGCTATTTTGTCAGTTTCTCCAAGCATAAGCTGATTCATTCTAGCTTTGCTCTGGAACTCATCCTTGCAATATTTGAAAATCATATTCATTTGTTTCTGCGTGATTGAGGGATAGAGCTGAATAGCTATTTGTTCCCTGATCTCAAGGTCCTTGGCCTTGGCATTGTTCTTTCTGATTTCTAGTTCTTTCTCTAGGCTCTTTGGAATTAAAAATATAATCTCAATGAATGCTTTATTATAAATGTTAAGGTACCTGACTGTGGCTTCTTGCAGGATCTTCTGATCAGCCTCACTGTAGTAGTCATAAAATTCAGTCATTGGTTTCAAGTTCCCATCTATAGTGACTGATTTGACTACATTATCAATGGATAGAGTGGGCCTTTCAACAAACTCTTCTGCCATCTTTTCCTTGTCTTCACCAGTAGAGGGTTCACCAGATACTTTCTTCTTTTTCCTCATTTTCCTTACCTCCTCATCTGATTCTGTCTCATCTTCATCCTTCTAACTGATATAAGACCTTGTGGCCTTTGTCTTAGTCCTTTTCTCTGCTTTACCGGATGATTTTGCTTCCAGTTTTGATGCCTTTGAGGTCTTAGCAGTTGTAGGTGCAGACCTCTTAGAGGATCTGGTTCGGGAGGGGGGGGCTTCTACTGGATCACTTTCCTTTTCTGCTTCTTCCTTCTCTTTCTCTGCCCTTTCCATCTTTTCTCTATGTGCATCAAGTACCTCTTTTGAGATTCCATGCCTCTTGGCAAATTCTTCTACCTCTTTTCTCACTTTTCTCTTCATCTCCGGTTGTCTGAGCTCAACATGGATTTTTATACTTAATTCTTCAAAGGCTCCAAACCTTTCTGCCTTAGGATCTTTGGGTTGACTAAGCATGTGTTGAACATGTAGCTCAACAATTTTCGTATCTACTTCATACCCCATGGGCATGATCCAGACTATCCTTGGTTCCACAACCTCCATTAGGCACTGATCAGTTTCTACCATAAAGCAAACTGTATCCTTATACTTTTCAACTAGAGATTTTGGAATTCTCTCCCTTGCTTGCATCATACTCTAAAGTTCTTGAAGTAACCCCACAGAGCTATATTTCTTGCCTTAGCATTCCCAAGCCCATGCAGGTAGTCTCTAATTTGAATGGCAACAGGTCTATCATTTTGCCATACCCAACCATTGGATCCAAGCAGCTCATTCATAAAGTAGAAAAAAAAACACAATATTAGTCCACCATACTTAAAAGAGTTCTTCTTGTCCTTCTTAATCTTCTATAAGTTTTCCATTAGTTGGCTTAGAAGGAGTTCATAGAGGTCATAATCTACATTCTTTCTCAACATCTCATAAGCAGTATACACAGCAGTTCTGGGTACTGAATTCTCCCTGCTGGAGTGATATATCTTATAACCAATTATCATAAATGCAAACTTGATATCCCGATCAGAGATATCTTCTATGGTCATTGTTCTCTTATCAAATTTTGATCCGGTAGCTTCACTCACAGTGTGGTTTTTGACAGATTTGAGAACTGGTATCCCTCCGGATGAGTACAAGCTGGTTACTGCCCTAATTGCATCCTTAGTGATCTTAAATGGTCTATTCAACCATAAGAGGTTATCATGTACTCTGCTCAACACATACCAGACCCATTCATCCTCCTCAAAATAGGGGAAATGAATGTACTGACCAAAATGTTTATCCCGGATGGCCTAGTACTGTGGTTTGAGTTCAAAAGTATCATCTATTAAATGATTGTGATAGATGTCTGGCAGCTTGGATTCCCCAAAATCTTCAATGTTCGCATGAATGTAAACCCTAACATCTTCTACATGCAAAATACCATGTGGAATGCTGGAAAAAGCACCCGAGGGATCCACTTCTAGAGATTTGTATGGGTGCTTCTTAAATTTAGGGCATGGCCTATCAGAAATCTTCACCACATTCGGACTAGCCATTTTCAAAAGATTTACAGAGAGATATTCAGCAACAGAAAATACCTTTTATGCTTCTAGGGTTCGCTAAATGAGCCGGATTAATTTGCTGGATGAATCAACTTCAATGATTAATCTTTAAGAATTTGAGACAATTTGTTATAGAGCTCCTTTTCTTTTCTTCTTGAGTGCAAATGTGCAAATGACGAATGAATGAACTCTTTTATTTCTGGGAGATCCCTAATTTCATACTGTAATAAATGCACAACCTAAGTCATTCTAGTTGCCTTGTTCATCTTATTCTGAGACAGATCTTTTCTGGATCACTGAGATACACCTAGAGTTATTCTTGGAGAATAGTGATAATCTATCATCCTTTCCTTAATCATTTGATCTATCTGCAGATCAAGATTCCATAGTTTGAATCATGTCAGATTTAACTGTGAAAAACCTACTACTCACCGGATGACTGATGAACCAGATTAGTCTTCAACCTGTTCAAAACTTATTGCAGATCTTTCATCTCTTAACCAAACCTTATTTGGATGTCCTTTTGTGAACCGTTTAATCCGCAACTCTCCTTGTGCCAGTTCTGGCACCAATTAACTGGCTGGGGGAAAATGTTTTTCTTTGTGTCTCCCCTTGATCCAGGGCTCACCTTTTAATTTCTGGAAGGAATATCAGCACCAGATTCTGGTGCGGATCCATCCCCTACATTTTCTGTACTTCTCTTCACCCAAATCTTGTTCATCTCACTTTTCCTTTTCCCTTGTCTTGATTCTGATTATGATGTACCGGACCTCTTTTGTCCTGATTCTTGCTTCTATAGAATTTGGCAATATGACCAGATCTATTGTAATTGTGGCAAACAACATTTCTTTGCATATTTGATTGATGTCCTCTTGATCTACATTGATTAGCCATATGACCCATTCTATTGCATGCAAAGCATCTACCATTGAATGAATTGTTCGTTTGCATATTTTTGTATTCATGAGATTTGTGACCATACCTTTTGTAGTTAAAACACTGTCCAGAGAAGGATGTGTTAGTCTGATTCATTCTCCTTCTGCACTGATTAGCTTTGTGACCAAAGTTATTGCAGTTGTGGCAGTATCCATTGAAGGATGGATATCTTTGAGCATTAGATTGCCTTACCGGAGGTCTTCTAGGCCTATTCCTTGAATTTTCTGATCCAAACTTCTTCTGACCAGATCCGGAGCTTTCACCTTTCTCATATCCCAAACCACACTTGTCATCTACCCTCTTTTGGCTTTCAAGAACTTCAAGTTGAGCAGAACTTATCTTGAATTTCTCTTTATATTCATTTGCTGTTTGAAGATCCCTTTTAAGAGAGATAATTTGATCCTCAAATTTTTCTTCATTTTCTTTAGCATCTTCAAGATCAGATTCAAGATGTCTGATTATTCTATCCATCTTGTGGCAGTCTTCTGATTTCTCCTTGAGAGATTGTCTTAGATCATCTTTAGTTTTTCTTTTCTCTTCAATTTCTTGAGTAAATTTCATAACTCCTGATTCCATTTCATGTCTTACCATAATGATCTCTTTTGATAACTTTTCACATAACTTGGTTTTCTCCTTTAGATCTTCATTTGTACCATTTGCTTCACTTTGACTTGCCAATTGCTGAAGTAGATCCTTTCTCTTTTTCATAGAGAGACTTAGTTTCCCTTTTAGTTCATTTATGAAATCATCAGCCTGTTTGAGTCTTTCCTTCAGTTCATTGACTTCAGAATTAGATTGCTCAAGATCATCTAGGGTAGACTGAAGTTGCTCCCTCATACCATACACATCTATTTTAATTTCCAGATCCTCCTCAAGCTGTTAGGCTCTGTTTGGAGGAACTTGGCTCTGATACCAATTGTTGATAACTGAGAGGGGGGGTGAATCAGTTATCTTAATTATTTCAGCTTTCTAAACTTTCTTAATAATTAATGTAGCATTAATTCAAATAAGCAAACATAACCATGAAATGGAAATAAACATGACACAATATTTTTGACGTGGAAACCCTATTAAGGGAGAAAACCACGGGGTAATTAACCCAAGATTGTATTCTCTGTTAGAAGAATAGAATTACAAAATGGTACTTGCCAATTAGGGCTCACTGCCCGAGCACACTGCTCACAAGAGGCTCACTGCCTACAAGAGACTCACTGTCTACAAGTTGTAAGAAGAATAACAGGATCCTTGAACTGATGAGAAGCATCCACACATGTTGGAGTTCAGTTCTGGTTAGGCTCAGTATACTGATCTACTGCACTTCATCCTTTCTCTTCTTTTATGCTGCTATCCTTTCACATACCGGACCTTCCTTACTGCTTTCCTTCTGCTCTGCTGCTTTTCTTCGCACACACAACACCACACGAACAACACCCCCTCTCATCGAAATCCATTTGGTATATATATCCGCACAAAGGATTTCATCCTCTTTCTAGTTGGCATCCGGAATAGTCAGTATTTCCCAATCTTTAGTCTATCAGCTGAATCCTCGCTTCCCAAGTGATGTGGATCAAAAAGATACTTATAAAAGTCATCTAACATGTCGGCCAATCATGAATGATGCCATAGGAACCTTGATCATCATCAATATCTTATCCGGAATAATGTCTGATCCTCTGCCGGTCAGTTCTTCCTCTATCTGTTCTGCCAAACAGGACCCCAATACTTGAATGCTCATATCTCTTCACTCTTTCATCACCGGAGGCTCAATTCCTGGAATCTATCAATCAAGGTACTTCTTTTGACTTCCCCAAGTCTGCACTTTCCAAAGATACTTCCTCTGAGAGATCCGGACCTGACTGTCGGACCTTACCACATGCTCTGTTCTTGCTTACCGGATCACAACACTCTTCAATCTGACTTCCGGTATAGGCACACCATGTCCTGCGGATGTGTGGGATGAACTTTGTTGCCATCAATGACAATAATCATGAAGCTCCAATGTGTCTCTTGCTAACAGTCCGAGCCTAATAGAAACATTTTAATATCACATCTGATAAAATCATTGATTTTTACCAACTTATTCCAATAATAGCATCATATCATCCCAAGTGTAAGAGTTGAAAATGATCCTAGGACCTATGAGGGTCCACAATGAACTTAAATACTAAATAAATTAAGGTGTCAAAATTTAGGAACTTGGTCCTTAATAGTCCTATGCCTAGATTGTTCCTGCATCAATCATACTTGGTACTTCACTTCATTTCACAAATGATAGAGTCCAAATTATTACTTATTGATTACCTAATAATATAGACAATTTTATAATTGTGCTTTGAAAATTTTCAATTTAGATGGCATTTTACTAAGTTACTCTACTAGAAGTACTTCTTAACCAAGGCTCATCTTAGTCAAGGGTGAGAACATAGATAAGTAAACTTTATACATCAAATGTGTTTAACCAAAAAAAACTATGAATTTTTCTACTAACGTTTATATGTATGCTACCTATATTCAAAATAAGACTACATTATTTTCTCAACATAGACTAGATGCACATTCAATGATTGAGCTATCACTATTATCTTGCCATGATTACCTAAGGCCAAACTTAAATATCTAATTTTAAACATTGAATTAGTGTACTCAAATAAATAAATTGGGGGTATGACGTACCCTAAGAAAAACAAGCCTGTATATCCAACTCAAAGTATCCAATACAAATAGACATCTTATAAAAGTGATTCATAATATCACACTTATTTACATATATTGGTTTGTGAAAGAGGCAAGATTATGTAAGAGATAAAATTATTTATGCATTATATATGTATGTGAGGCCATTAGGAAAAGGAGATGAAGAAGATACTATAAAAACTAGACTTATTTTGTTACAAATATCTATGCTTTACTTGCTTGGAAGTCTAGGTAGTTGCTAGTGGAATACCTAGCACCTTCTGGCTGTGGACCCACACGCACCTCTAAGGAAGAGGGGCCAATTGCCGCCCACGCCCCAATAACCGCTCTGTTTTTGTGCACTTGACCCCCCAATTAAAGTTTTAAAAAGAACCAATACATGAAAAATACCAACCTAATAAATTAACACAAATGCACCAATACATGTTCACAACACTTGTACATGTTCACAAATGCACCAATACATGTTCAGAACTCCAATAAATTAACCAATGAAATTAAGACAAGTGTACAAATGTGATGGCGAGCGGTTACTGGCACATTGTTGTGCATGTATGGGGTGACGTGTTGAAATGACACTTTTTTGACACATGTGCACATAATGCATCCTACAGGGAAATGTATAAGTGCCCAGAAGCTGAAAGAATAGCTTTAAGCTCTTCGGTCGCATACAGAGAAACCCAAAAAAAATCGTCAAAATTTGATATGTTTAGCTATGAGCTTGACATGCGCGAAATTAGGGTGGGCAGCTACTGGCCCCTCTCCCTTACTAATGATATCGGACAAGATCTGCATCTTCATATAATGGTTCATCTACCGACCCGCACCACCCAAACTTCATTGTGTACCTTTGAGAAAATTTGTGGCAAGGTTGTTGATCATCAACATAATGCCTAACACCATGAATCATGATTGTCTTTGAATTTCCAAGGCAAAAAAATGTCAGTGCCACATGAATACTATCATACATCACTGAGCAAGTGAACACCATGGGAATGCAACTGAACCTTATCACATGGAAGGCCACATACATTGAAACTGGTTAGCAGGCTATTCAAGGTAATCGTTGGCAATGAGAAGACCGTGATCTTCAATATCATCACAAGCATTTAGAGATTCCGTTGACGGGGCCAACACCTCTACTTTGAAAATGACCATTCTGCCGCCAGTCATGAACGAATAATGGCATCATTTAAAGACTTATCAAGTCCGTTTGAAGGTCCATTGCTTGGAAAGACTATAGTTAATGTTCTAGAACTGCTCAGGACTGAAACAAATACTCTATCACATATTTCCCATGGTTATGAATGATATAAGATCAAATATTGGGATAGCTTCTTTGTCCGTTTGGTACTAAAGTTCAGAATTGGTTGGAAGTTTTGCTTCACTTGTTTTCAAATCTTCACTACATGTTTGAAGGATTTGTTTCCTCTAGTATCAGTTCACAGATTAGATTGCTTTGGCTCCTTACAAGGTTATAGTTGGAAAGATATTATTGGCAATGTAATCAAACCATCATACATGGATAGATTGTATGCTCGCATAGGAATTACGGTTTATATTTTTTTGGCATTCCCTATAGTGGTTCAAATAACTACCATCTGAAACGATGTGTATGCATTTCAAACATTGTTTTACCTCTTCCCAATTTGATGACAACTTTTTATATCTCGCCACCCTTCTATTTGGATATTAGAATTGCCAGGAGAGACAATGGTAGGAAGGCCTAATTCATTATCTACTGTAATAGATTGGTATCGTCCGACTCTTGTGAATTATAAAGATAATGGACAATTATCTAACGTCACATGCACTATTCTCTCTAAATTAGAGGTAATGAGTATGCACAAGCGAGGCATAGCATTACCGAATATGGAAAACTAAATTAACACATACTATAAAATTTAACCTTAATTGTTTTTTCATTGTATTAAAATGTTTGAACTACTAATAAATCCTTGCTTCTATATGGTTATATAAGGTGGGGAAATAACTTTTATAGGAGGCAACTATGTTGTGATGTTCAAGGTATTGTAAATTTTCTTGTTGAAGATATTAAAAGTTTTTTTATTTTAAGAGCATTTTGTTTTTTGTTTTTTGTTTTATGTATGTATTTTATTTGACGAATTTTCAAAGCAACAATTAATTGAATTCTTTATTGTATTAAGTCTTTTTCCTAACAGCATTTTTTTAATCAATAGTTCATTCTTAAAATATGTGGTTATGCTTAAGCTCAACCCCTATTTTTAAATTTTAACGAAACAAACCATTTTCAATTGGGTGTATTAATTGAAGGATTAACTCTATTACACACACTAGTTTCTTACTACATCACTAAAATATATTTTCTATAGGAACTTTGATGAAGATATAAGCTTGATGTCACTTTGATTTTACTAGTATTGTTACCAAAAATAGATGTTGATGATATCCCACTCGAGGGCATTGGCCAAAATTAAATCTCAATTCAATGGAAGGTTGGTTGAAGTAATTTTGTTTGTTTATCCTTGTGATTTTATTCTTATTTGTTAGGACACAAAGAAATAAGAACATATTTAACAATCAATAACACAAAAAGCTCAATTTTTTCTCTAATACCAAAATGTAATGCTATTTTTCTCCCATAGCTATTTAAGTATTAGCAGCAGATTTATCATAGTTAACACTAGAATTAAGTTGATTATAAATATTAAATGATGTGTAAATAGAAAAGATAAATTACAACATATAATAATTTAATAAGAACTCTAAAGTAAATCATTAACAAAGAAAAATGGATAACATAATCACATAATCATATTAGCATCAAAACCCATATATATATAATAATTATAATATCTTTTATTAGCAATAAGTTTACTACTTATTTGAATCATTAAGCACTTAGACCACTCTCACCCTAAAAAATTTTGAGCATATTTTTGATTGAGGAAGTGCGTCAAAATTAGAAAGAGGCATGCTTTTTATGAAGGATACACACCTAATGAAGAGAGGAGGCATATCTAGAAGGATGAAGATGCGCCTAGGATATCAAATAGGTACATCTAAATAAAGAAAGGTGTGTCAAAATTAGAGAGGCATTTTTAGTAATAGTGATAGTGAGGGAACACTTGATTGCTTTTGCCTTGGAAAATTAAATTTTTTGAAGGATGTTGAGGGCCTTTCAGATAATGATGGAGATGTTTTGTCTCCTAAGTTTGTGAGGGAAAATATAGAGCAATAACCATTGCCACAAGTGGATTGGTCAATAAAGGAAGGAACTTCTATTGAAGAGGGGACCAATGTAGTCATTAAGCACAGTAAATTCTTCCTAAATTGCAAGATGACTAGAAGAGTGAAAGTACATAAGGATAAGACACCTGTTGCAAAGCTCCCATCATGGGAATGTTAGCTCCACCTTCAAGGCTGATAACTAAGTTAAAAGAGAAGGTGATTGATGAAGAAAGAGATGATAGTCTTCCTAAGGAGGGGATCTATTGCAAGTATGTGCCTAATCGGTATTGTCATTGATGTCAACATATTTTTGTTGTCATTGGTGTCAACTGTATCCTATTTTGTTATTTGTTTAGAAGCTTTATATGTTGAGGATATTGAGAAAATTTGCCCCTCTGGAAGAAACAATGAGTTGCAATAAATTGTAGTGAAGACAGTGTGTTGCTAATAAAAGAACAATGTAGAAGATTGATCTGCATTTCTTGTTGATTGAATATCTTGGTCTATGGATTGGAAGATATTTAGAGGCATGTTTGAAGATGCTACATTCTGATCTTGAGCCTCCGGTATGAAGAATTGAGGAAGTTGTGTTCACCAGAGTAAAACCTACTTTTTTTGTTCATTCACTCGTGTCCGGGAGAAAGTATTTTGCTTTGCATTCCTCTGCAGTTATGTATTTCAGTCTACAGTTCTAGAGTGATGTCTGGGATGATGATCTATGCACCTACAATTGCAATGGTTAATGATTTGGCAGTCTACAAGTGATCCTTCTTTAGTGATAGTTGATGACAGTTGATTTCTTATGCTCCGGTTAGAGAAATCTCATGGTTTGAGTGGTTAGATGTTGTGCAGATGTTCCTGGTGACTACAACGTGCTTGTGGATGTCTCCTAATTGTGCTCCTACCTTTACATTGGTCCACGAGGAGCATTTTGGATCAGAATTGAAGATTGTTTCTAGATAACATAGTGTGAGTTCCAGTCTTAGCCAACTCGGATGATTCCACTAATTACAGAGATTCATAGAAGATTGTAGAAGCATGTAGCAGCGTAGAAGATTATATTTGTGCCCTTGCTAAGGCGCAATGTGTTCTACTTATAATTTTGTGTCTTCTCCTTAGCATAATTTTGTATTAGGTCAAGACCTATTTTATTTGTTTGTAATATCATCATTGGAGAGTGGCCCAATGCTTGATAAATGTAATGTGGTTCTAATGCCGACTTTGATGAACATTCCAAAGTTGATGAATTATATATATATATATACTTGTAATTGAGTCGTAGAAAAGATGTCCTTGTGTGAATACGAAGAGAAGGGAAAGAGTGAGAAGGCAGAGCAGAGCAGAGGAATTGTTTTGTGCTTCAATGGAACTAAACTTTGGCATGGTGTAGATGCTATCATCTTAGTTCAAAGCCTTGGTAGTGAGCCACCCCTTGGCAATGAGCCTCTTTGAGCAGTGAGCTCTGGGAAGTGAGCCCTAATGGCAGTGAGCCTCTGATTTTTGGTATTGTGCTTTACATAATAATCTTGTGGGTTAACCCCCACCGTGGTTTTTCCCTTTACAGGGTTTTCCACATAAAAATCTGGTGTCTATTGTGTATGATCTTGCAGTTGTATTAGAATTACTGATTCTGTGTTTTCATATTCTAATCATAATAACAATAAATAAGTGGATGATGTTTTAAGATGCAAAAATTGTTTAAGTTTTGTGACAACTGATTCACCCCCCTCTTAGTTGTCTGTGCACTTCAATAATTGGTATCAGAGCCAAGTTCCTCGGAAGAAAGCTTGACTGCTTGAGGCCGATCCAGGATGTCATATAAGAAGGAAAGTCCACAGTTCGATGGAACGAACTACTCCATTTGGAAGATCCACATAAAAACCCATCTCCTCTGTTTGGGTTATAGTGTTTGGAAAATAACTGAAGATAAGTATGAAACACCGAAGAATGGTTTGCAAACTGAAGATGAGATCAAGCAATTTGAGTTAAACATAAAAGCCAAAGATGCCTTGGTAAGCGCCTTATCTAACACCGAAGTAACAAAGATCATGGAGCTGAAAATTGCTTATGAAATCTAGGAAAAGATGAAGAATCTATATGAAGGAGATGAATCTGTGAAGAGCGCCAAGTTGCAAAGTTTGAAGGAAAAATATGAATGTTTGAAGATGAGTGAAGATGACAACATAACATCCTTCATGCAAAAGGTTGACAAACTTGTGAGTAGCATTAGAAGTGTGGGAGGAAAAATTGAGGATATTGAAGTTGTGAACAAAATTCTTAGATCACTGCCTAAATCATATAGTCATAAGGTGGTTGCAATTGAAGAAGTAATGACAATGACAAAGATTACAAAAGATTAGCTGCTCGGGAAGCTGACAGCCTTTGAAATGAGAGAACTTGGGGATTCACTTCCAAAGACAGAGACTACTTTTCAAGGCCAGCACTTCAGAAAGAACCCCCAGATTTGACAAGTACAAGGTAGAACCAGATTATGAGCTTGAAGAACTTGAAGCCAACTTTGTTAATAGTCTGCCCAGAGGTACTGGTAAGTTCAAAGGTAAACTACCTTTCAAATGTTTCAGTTGTGGTAAAGTTGGTCATTATGCTTCTAGATGCCCCACAAGAGTTCCTAAGCCAAGACTTGATAGACCTAGGATCCCAAAGAAATGTTATTATGTTGAAGATCTTGATGATGATGAAGGAGTATCAGATGGTGAACCAAATAATGCTAGTACTTCTGGTAATGAATGCTTGTTTATTTCTATTAAAGAAGAACCTGTGTCTACTAATCCTGCTAGCTGTGTGAAGGAAGAAAAATCAATGGAAAGTGCCTTGGCTGCTCAGGTTGTTGAAGACAAAGATGAATGGGTTATTGATAGTGGATGCTCTCATCACATGACTGGTGACAAAAGTAAGTTTGTAAGTTTGGAAAGATATGATGGAGGATTGGTTAGGTTTGGAGATGATACAACTGGTAAGATTTGTGGAAAATGATCCATTTCTTTTGATGGCAAGCATAATACTGAAGATGTCTTGTATGTGAAAGAATTAAAGCACAATTTTTTGAGTGTTGGTTAGATGTGTGACAAAGGATATGATTTGAGATTCAAGGACAATGGATGCAAGATCATGGAAAGCTTCAGAACAGTGATTGCAACTGGTAAAAAGACTAGAGGTAATATCTATCACCTGAAAGGAAATGATAACTATGGCTTGTTGCTTCAAATTGATGAAAGTTGGCTATGGCATAGAAAGTTGTGTCACATCAATTTTTACAACATTGTAAAGATAAGTTCTGCATAGGCTATTAGAGATTTGCCTAAACTAGTAAAGCTAGCTAATCCTATTTGCAAGGAATGCCAATGTAGGAAACAAACAAGAACAAGTTTCAAGAGAAAAGATCTATCTGTTGAAGGATTGCTGGAGCTAGTACATATGGATTTGTGTGGACCTACCAAAGTAAGAAGTTTGCAAGGAGATAGGTACTTTATGTTGCTTATTGATGATTATTCTAGAATGGCTTGGGTTACTTTTTTGAGAGAAAAAGAAGAAGCCCTAGATAAGTTCAAGGCATTCAAGGCAATGGTTGAGAATGAGATGGATTTGAAGATCAAATGCTTGAGATCTAATAGAAGAGGAGAGTTTACATCAAATGAATTCAACTTTTTCTGTGAAGAGCAAGGGATAAAAAGACAGTTATCAGCACCTAGGACTCCACAACAAAATGGAGTTGTTGAAAGGAAGAACATAATAGCTCAAGAGGCTGCTAGAACCATGATGGAGGTTGACCTACCGGAAGTATACTAGAGAGAGACTATTCATACAACTGTCTACATTCTAAACAGAGCTCAAGTCAAAGGTAATAGCACCTAAACCCCCTATAATTTGTGGTATGGAAAAGTTCCTACAGTAAAATACTTCAAAGTTTTTGGTAGCAAATGTTATATCAAAATAGATGAAGATCTAAGCATGTTTGATGCTAGATGTGATGAAGGAATCTTCCTTGGTTACTCCACCAAGAGAAAGGCCTACCGGTACTATAATAAGAGGTTGAAGATCATTGAGAGTGCAAATGCCAAAGTTGATGAAAGCAAGGAAAGGTGTTTAGGATCAAGTGGATATGAATAATATGAACTAGATGTTTCAACAAGCAAAGAAGTGGTACAGCATGAAGATAATTCAGATGAAGAGGAACAAGCTTTGAAAATTGGCACCAAGACACCAAGGTATGTAAAACTTAATCATTCTGAAGATCAAATCATAGGAGATAAGAGAAAAGGAATTCTAACTAGAAGAAGAGCTGCAGAAGAACAAGTGAATTTTTGTCTGATCTTCAAGATTGAACCTAAGGCTGTAAATGAAGCCTGCAATGATGAAAATTAGGTAAAGGCTATAAAAGAAGAATTGATGCAAATAGAGAAGAATCAGACTTGGGATCTTGTTCCCAGACCAGAAGATAAAAATGTAATTGGCACCAAATGGGTCTTCAGGAACAAGATGAATGAGAATGGTTAAGTGGTAAGAAACAAAACAAGGTTAGTATGCAAAGGATATGCTCAAGTTGAAGGAATAAATTTTGAGGAAACATTTGCACCAGTGGCAAGGATTGAAGCAATAAGAATGTTTTTAGCATTTGCAGCCTACAAAGCTTTCAAGGTATATCAAATGGATGTGAAGTCTACATTCTTGAATGGAGAATTGGAAGAAGAAGTCTATATTGATTAACCGGAAGGATTCCAGTCATCAGATTAGGGTGACATGGTGTGCAGATTGAAGAAAGTATTGTATGGACTAAAACAAGCCCCCAGGGCCTAGTATGCAAGATTGGATAAATATCTGATACAATTAGGGTTCAGTAAGGGTACTACCGACAATAATCTCTATTTCAAGATCAATGATGAAAAAATCCTAATTGTTGCAGTCTTTGTTGATGACATTATCTTTGGAGGCAATGAAGGTATGTGCATGGTTTTTGATGGGGAAATACAAAATGAATTTGAAATGTCCATGTTTGGTGAGATGATTTTCTTTTTAGGTATGCAAATTAATCAATCAGATAAAGGTATCTTAATTTCTTAGTCTAAGTATGTGAAATAGTTGTTAAAGAAGTTTGGGATGGAAGACTCTAAACCGGTAAGCACTCCCATGGTAACTGGTTGTAAGTTGAGCAAAAATGATGACCCACCTATGGCAGATCAGAAAAGGTATAGATCTATGATTGTAGGATTACTTTAACTGACCCAAACTAGACTTGACATAATGCATGTAGTTTTTCTTGTGGCAAGATTTCAAACAGAACTAAAGAGTCACATGTGATGGCAGCCAAGAGAATACTGGGATATTTGAAAGGCACAATGGATTATGGTTTGTGGTATCCAAAGGACAATGATTTCACTCTCAGTGCATACACTGATGCAGATTGGGCCAGAGATGTGGATGATAGGAAAAGTACAAGTGGAGGTGCATTCTTCTTAGGAAAAAGGCTGGTATCCTGGTTAAGCAAGAAACAAGACTCAATATCCATGTCTACTGTAGAAGAAGAATACATTGCAGCAGCATGCAATTGCACTCAAGTGTTATGGATGAAACAGACATTAAAGGACATCAGAGTTGTGTATGAAGATCCAATTGCAATCTTTTGTTACAATACAAGTGCCACAAACATATCAAAGAATCCAGTAATGCATTCAATGACAAAGCATATATCCATAAGATATCACTTTCTGAGAGAAAAAGTGACAGAATGAAGTCAAGTTGGAGTATGTATCTACAAAAGATCAGATTACAGACATTTTCACCAAGCCTCTGCCTAAGGATACTTTTGAGTATCTCAGAGAAAAGTTAGGGGTTATCACCCCTCCTACTCTAAACTAAGATGCACAAGAGTGCATTAGTCTAGTGGTGCTTAGAGTCCCACCTCCAAATCTGGATTGATGCTTTAAGGGCTACTTCTCAGGGGGAGTAGTCAGAGAGTTCAGAGGAGAGTTGGATCAGAGCAGCAGAGTGCAAGTTTGTGCCCTTTTCCATTGATGTCAAAGGGGGAGAGAAATCATGTGAAAAAATCAAAGAAGAAGGAATGCAGATGTGTAAAGAGATAGGGGAGAATCTTGTCTTGATGACTGTTATAGTTTTTCACATCATATGTTGCCATCAATGACAAAGGGGGAGATTGTTGCAAGTATGTGCCTAATCGGTATTGTCATTAATGTCAACATATCTTTGTTGTCATTGGTATCAAATGTATCCTATTTTTTTATTTGTTTAGAAGCTTTATATGTTGAGGATATTGGGAAAATTTGCCCCTTCGGAAGAAACAGTGAGTTGCAGTAAATTGTAGTGAAGATAATGTGTTGTTGATAAAAGAACAGTGCACAAGATTGCTCCACATTTCTTGTTGATTGAATATATTGGTTTGTAGATTGGGAGATATTTAGAGGCATGTCTGAAGATGCTACATTCCAAGCTTGAGCCTCTGGTATGAAGAATTGAGGAAGTTGTGTTCACCAGAGTAAAACCTACTTTTTCTATTCATTCACTAGTGTCCAAGAGAAAGTATTTTGCTCCGCATTCCTCCGCAGTTATGTATTTTAGTCTGTAGTTCTAGAGTGATGTCTGGGATGATGATATGCACCTACAATTGTAATGGTTCATGATTTGGTGGTATGCAAGCAATCCTTCTTTAGTGACAGTTGAGTTCTTATGCTCTAGTTGGAGAAATCTCATGGTTCGAGTGGTTAGATGTTGTGTGGATGTTCCTAGCGACTACAATGTGCTTGTGGATGTCTCCTAATTGTGTTCCTACCTTTGCATTGGTTCACGAAGAGTATTTTGGATCAGAATTGAAGATTGTTCCAAGATAACATAGTGTGAGCTCCAGTCTTAGCCGACTCAGATGATTCCACTAATTGTGGAGATTCATAGAAGATTGTAGAAGCATGTAGCAGCATAGAAGATTGTATTTGGGCCCTTGCTAAGGTGTGATGTGATCTGCTTATAATTTTGTGTCTTCTCCTTAGCATAATTTTGTATTAGGTCAAGACCTATTTTATTTGTTTGTAATATCATCATTGGAGAGTGGCCCAATGCTTGATAAATGTAATGTGGTTGTAATGCCGACTTTGATGAACATTCCAAAGTCGATGAATGATATATATACTTGTTGTGATAGGTGAAAGTCAGATTTAGCAGATCAGACATAGTCATGAAACCCTAACCCTACCACCATCAAGGAATCTAATCTAAATGAAATCAAAGAACAATGCAATTCAAGCATAACATCACCTAGACCGTGCGATTCCTTGTTTGAGAGATGTGAACTGCTTCTTCAACAATGAATAATTGCAAAGCTGAAAGCTACCATGATGGAAGATGAAAGCTCAATTGGATGCTCAGATGCTCAAGATGCTCAAGATGATAATGTAGGTGCTATATGATTGCTGGA
Source organism: Cunninghamia lanceolata (assembly GCA_027924645.1). Classification (NCBI taxonomy): domain Eukaryota; kingdom Viridiplantae; phylum Streptophyta; class Pinopsida; order Cupressales; family Cupressaceae; genus Cunninghamia; species Cunninghamia lanceolata. The sequence goes on along the minus strand of BSBN01000339.1, from coordinate 24,651,895 downwards.
TCCCCCCCTCTCATATGGAATGAGAGGGTGTTTATATAGGACTCAACCAAGATCAATCAACGGTGGAGATTCAGAGGCTATGTGAATGGCTAGGATTGAAAGATACTAAATTTAGGTTCCATTAGTTGTGCATGTGAAGGATATGAGTGAAAGTTGTCTTACAACACATGATTGACTGGACAAGCCTTGGAATGTGATAAAAGATGAGTAGTTAATTCAAATAAAATATTTGAATTAGTTAGGATATAGTTGGATATTAATTAATTAAATAAAATTTATTTAATTAATTGGATAAATGAATAAAATGGGATAAGATATGATGTGGAAATTAATTAAATAAATAAAATTTATTTAATTAATTGGCTTGATGGATAATGATGATTTAACAAGGTGTTACTAGACATGGACAAAGTTGGGACAATTTTGGGTGTCTACATTTTGCCCCTCTTTGATACAATGTTCGATAGAGCGTTGTGTCAAAGAAGATACGATATGTGTTCGATAAACAAGTTATGCCCCAGTGTAACTGGCAGGTGATGCCCCCTCGAGAGGTAAGTCAGGCTAACCAGGAAGGGCTGGGTTGGCTCTTGATAGAAGAAAAAGGCTAAAAAGAAGGCTAACATGAAGAAAATGGGAGTTGGATGGAAGAAAATAGGCTGTGGCATAGAAGAATTAGGGTTGTGAGAAGGGCTATAAGTAGGTTCTAGATAGGATGATGGGCAGCTTTCAAGTAATTGCTTAGAATGAAAAGAAATGCAGTCCTTATGTTTGATATAGCATATGGATGTTATGCACCAGGGTATAAGAGACCAAGGTGTCGAGATATCCAATGCACAACTAGCATGTTACAATCTTATCTGAACGCATGAGCTCAAGATGTTGAGCCAACATGCACAAGATATGAATAACAGCTAGTGTTGGACTTTGACACTACAAGCAATGGTTTGAGCTTATCTCCACTACACATAATGATAGCTTGTTGGTTATATGTATGGAGTTAGTCTTAACATAGAATAGTCTCAAATGCATAAGAGACTGTTTAGCTTCTCAGATGCTAGAGATATTGATATGTAAGATGCTAATCCCAACACGTACAAGATACCAATACGCATAGGAGGAGAATAGGATCATCCCGCAAATGCAAGATAAAATGATAACACACACAAGCAAGCATGCACAAATGATTCAAAAACAAACAAGGTATTGCCCCTGTCAAGCTGTAAACCAATGATTAATTGCTGATTGTTTTGTTGATGATAGTTGAGAGTGTTGTCATTGTGGGGAAAGCTATATCCCTAGATCAACACAAGGTTGTTTGCTGAGTTGGTTCGCTGATTGGCTGATTGATTTGTCTTACAACAAGGCTAGGATCAAGACCATTGATTGCACTTGGATAACTTGGCTTGATTGATTAACTTGATTGGTATGGATTAAAGATTGACTTGCATTTGGATCATTGCTTGGAATGGTTGGAAGATGGTGAAATGATGAATGAAGATTGATTTGATTGAGATTGATTTGATGGTTGGACTGATGTGCTTTGGTTGATTTACTTTGGTGTTGATGCTGATGATTGATAGGATTTGTTTTGATGGTTGGCTTGATGTGCTTTGGTTGTAATGTTTGCTATTGCTGGGTTGATTGTTTTGATGATTGGATTGTTTTGAATGATGATAATGATGGTGTGATGATGAGAGTGTCCACTCAATCTAAGCATAAGCAAGTGTTCTCAGTGTGCTCAAAGGATGTAAAACAAACAAGGTATTGCCCTTGTCAAGTCATTAGCCAATGATTGTTTGTTTGATTGATGAGGATAGTGTTGTCATTGTTGGGAAAGCTATATCCCTAGAGCAACACAAGGATGTGGGAACGATATATCCCATTGATGATGATTGATGATGAGTGATTTGGCTTATGACAAGATTTTGATCAAAAACTTATTGATTTGATTGGATATGTTCCTTGATTGATTAGCTTACCTGATATGGATTAATGTGACTTGGATTTTGAGATTATTGCTTAGATTGATTTGATTGATATGATTGGAAGAGGTGATTGATTGAAATGGATGAATGAATGTTATTGATAACAAGAATTGATGATGATGATGATTTGATTTTGATTGAATGCTAGAGTGGATTGTTTTGGATGATGTGATTGGTTTTATTGCTTGGATTTTTTGTTGGATATTTGATTTTTTAGATTTTTTGACATATTTTGATTTTTTTGGGATATTTTGATTTTTTTGGATTTTTGAATGTTTCAGGATGTCAATGGATTTACAATTTGGGTAGCCTTTTTGCTTGATACCAACGACAAGGGAAAACCAAGTCTAGGTGTAAGGATGGATGTAGTGAATGAGATGAAAGGCTCATGATAGATGGATAGATAAGAGGATAGGTTGTATAAGGGATGGATGCATGCCTCATGATAAATGGATAGGTAGGCTATAGTGGAAACCTCATGATAAACAGATGGGGATAAGCTATAAGATGGAAAGCTCGTGATAAGGGTATGCCATAGTGGATGGATCATAAGGGAGCTAGAATGTGATCTCCAAAGGCTATGTTGCATAGGAGGAACTTGCCCCATTCTAGGTGGTAATGCTGAGAATTTTTACATGAAAAAGTTCATGACCAAGGGATGACATGATGGATTGGATTTGGATGGGATGGATAAATTGTTAATGGATAGGACTTGGTTTGGAAAGAAGGTATGTCAAGAAATATCCAAACATGTTTCAACATTTTACCCCTATGTCTTCATCAAAATCAAAAGGCAGAAGGATGGGTAAATGGGTTCAATAGGATAGGCATGTTTATGTAATGGATAAGGATGGTAGGATGGTATGGTAATAGTTTGGAAATGGATAGGTTGGATGAGACAATGTGCCCCCAAGTGTAAGTGACATATAAGATCAACCTACACATGATGCCTGTTTGCTAGGTTTTCATCATGGTACTTATCCAAGGCGCCTGTTTACCAGGTTTTCACCATTGGATGAAGGGCTTTCTCTTTACTTTTTTTTAAATTTTTTTTTCTCTTTTTTGCTTTTAGATGGGTTGACAATTACACATGGCGCTTGTTTGCCAGGTTTTCACCATCGTAATGGATAGGAGGGACTCAAGTGGCTAGTTCAATGGATGTTGGTAGTCCCATTAGAGATAGATGATGTCTTCGCATGGACCATGTCAAGTGTGCTCATTGATGTTGATAAGGGATTGCATGGATGGGAGATGGATTAAGTAGATAGTGGATGATGATGTGGAATTATAGTAGGGTAGGCTAGTGGCTTATGGTGTGGATTTATATAGGCTTATGGAATGAAGATGGATGAAAAGTTTATGCCAAAGCATGGACCATAGGGATAGCATGGGGGAGATATGTAGGACAATAGATGGAAGATGGGGAGATGTAGTTGTGTGGAGGTGCTGCGGAGTGGAAGGGAACCATGACCAATGGTTGCACACACCGTGATAAACATTGAAGCTTTTGATGAGATGGTGGTGTAGAAAGCAATGGAGATGTTTGCTTAGGAGATGGTTGATGAAGTGATTTAGGAACCCACATAGATTTAGTATTTTTAGTGCTTTTGCTTTTCTTGTGGGAGTTTTGAAAGTTTTGGATAGGCTCTTGGATGGATATAGGCTTTTGGATGGAGGTAGGTGATTGGGATTCTTGAGATGTGGATGAGGATGCCTCATTCGCTTGGCTAGCTATTTTCTTAGGAACCCAAACCATTTTGCTTTTGGGCTTTGCATTTTGAGGTAATGGTTTAGATGGCTGTTTAGATGAACTTTGCTTTGATTTTGATTCTTTATGTCCTAAGGTATGAAGACCTTTAGGATTTTTGGTAAGATTTTTAGCTTTATAGGTAGAGGCATCAAAAATTTTTCTTTTGAATCCCATGGGGTGGGTGGAGTGGATGGAATGATTGGAAGCTTTATGCTTAAATGATGTGTGCATTTGTTGGCCATGATTAGAGATGTAAGGATACTTATGAATGATAGGTATGTTAGGTGTTGGAAGCAACGGTGGCAAGGTTGATGGAGGGATATTTGGAGTTGGTAAAAGTGGAGGTAAAGTGGATGGCAAAAGGTGTATGGTCACATGCTTTTGACATTTATAGGATGATGGAGGTGGAATGGCTACATATGTTCTTGGTAGATGATGGAGGGTGCAATGGAAAGTGGTAGGTTTAGGATGCATGAAAGGATTACCAACATCTTGGCCTTGTTTACCTTGGGGTGTGTATCCAAGGCCATATGAGCATGGAGGAACTTTGACATGGTTTGACTCCAAAATACCTTGTTCATAAAGGCCTAGACCTTTGACTTTGTAGCTCATGTTTTGGAGGATACGATGGACAATGGGACTAGGTATGTTTTGGAAACTAGACTTGAGCTCTTTATTGGATGGAGAAGGTGAAGTGGATAAAGGTCGTTGTTGTCCTAAGGAGGAACACTCATGTATAAGGGTGGTAAGACCAATAGGACATGATAGTGGATTTGAAGTGGAATCGATGGTGGATGTGGAAGGGGGATCATTAGGATCTTGATTAGCATTGTGTTCACTAAGATCCAAGCTATTTGTTTGATCTTCTATTCTTATGTGTTCTTGAGAGGCACATGTCTCGTTATGACAAGTGGATGTTTTCTCATTATGGATAGGGCTAGATGGAGGATGACTAGGAGCAATGTGGATATCTTGCTCATGGATAGATATAAGATTATGGATAGGATCAAGGTGCTCATGGATAGCTTCTTCATAGGTATCATCTTGATCATAAAGAAGGTAAATGTTATGGATGGGTTGGATTTGGATAGCTTGCTCATGAATAGTTGTTGGGAGATGGATATGATCAAGTGGCTCATGGATAGATGCATCATTATGGCTATCATCTTGATCATGGACAAGATACATGTTATGGATGGGTTGCATAAAAGTGATTTGATCTTGAGTTGGACTAGGGCTTAATGTTTCCACATGCTTAGAATTAAACCTTTGACATACCTCTTGGGTTGCTTGAATGGAAGTGGAAGGCTCTTGGATAGGCTCAAGGATAGGTGGACCACATGATAGAATTATAGGATTGGACATGACCTTTGGAAATTCTTTGGTAGGCTCATGAATGGGTGTTTGACATGGAGGTAGTTTATTCCTTGCTAGTAGCCAATAGATCACATCCTTCGCAAGGGTATGAGTGGATGGGAAATATAATGGATGAGCAATAATAGCAGATGATGTTGCAGGCTTATGATTAGGATTAGGTTGAGGGCTAATTGGATTGGGTGGATTAGGATTAGAGTGGGGTGACACATGGGATTTGAATGATGTGGCATGTTTTCCCATTATAGGTAGGTACACCTTGTAAACAATTGCGACAAATATTAGGCATTGATTTGTATTATGGCCTTTGGTCCTATGGTATGCACAATAATCATGTTCATCATATGGACTTTCCTCACATGGTTTGACTTTAGGAAGTTCAATGAGTTTTGCTTCAAGCATCCTTTGTAAAACTCTCTCAGCCGCATCCTTTGGTGAACGATTAGAATGACATGGTGAGGAAGGTAATGAAGGGCTTGGTGGTTTGAAAGGTAAAGGGATCAATGGACTATGATTGGGATCACATGATGGTGTTGGGATAGGACTTGTTGGTTCATGTGATGGCATGTGATTGGATGGTGGTGGCCACTCTAGATTGGTATCTCTCTTGTGAAAGGTTATTAGATCTTTCATAGGATAACTTGGGCTTGTTTGATTTATGTACAAGGGGCCATTGGGATTTGGATATGATCCTTGTTGGAAAGATGGATTTAGATCTATCAATGGTGCTTGGTGGTCTTGTCGAAAAGGTGTACTTGGACTTACTTGATTTATATATAAAGAGCCATTGGGACTTGGATGTTGTTCTTGAAATATCACTTGATGACTTTGTGGATGGGCTTGGTAGTGCATTGGAATGGTGGTATGAGGGATTGGATAAGCTTGAGGTGGATGTTCATAGGTTGATGTGGTATTGACTTGGTGGATAGGTGGATTAAGTTGATATGAAGTGGATGGATATGACATGTGGCTATGAAGTGGATTAGGTTGATAGGAAGTGGCTAAGGATTGTTGTACTTGTCGAGCTTGACTAGTGGCTAAAAGGTGTTGGACTTGGGCTATGAAGTGTTGTAGTTGAGGTGATTGGCTTGCATGGGGTTGAGCTTCTTGGATGAAGAATTGTAATATTTCAACGGCATCTTGGTTGAGGGGTTGTGATCCTTGATAAAGATTTTGGAGGAATCTTTGGAATTTGATTTCTAGGTCCTCTAGTGTAGACATGTTGTCACCAAGTGTTTGTCTTAAGTCCTTTTAGAAAGTGCTTGCTTAGGGATTTGGATGATGATGTGGATTGTTTGGATGACTTGGCTATGTTCGGGATGAAAGTGATTGGGTTTGAATGTTATTGGAAGAATGTGTAGGATGACTTGTCTTTATGGGTTTTGGTGTTTAGAGCTTGATGTGGCAATATTCAAACAAATGATTATGCATATACACACATGAATCACTCACGCAAGACACATAATCAAGTTTTAGTTTGGAAGAATGTGATGATGGTTAAGCAAGCACATGAAGACAATTCAACAAGTCCTAGTTAAGGCAAGGCCACTATCACAAGGAGGTTCTAGTGAAAATCCGGGGGACCGGCACCCCATGAGCATCCAGCAAGCCACTTAAGACTTTAACTAACCCTACTAGGAGTTTTAATATACACAAAGGTACACCTCCTTTTGAGTTAGCACTGTATGGTGAGCGCTAATACCAGTTAGACTTGGCTTTTGCCTTATCCTCTAATTTTTATAGCGGACCGGATGAAAGTACCGCTTGAGGTTGTTCTCTTGGGATGGATACCAAGGCAGGCCTCTCTAAGGATAAACAAAAGCAACACAAGTAAATATTTTTGATCTCCAAGTTCGTGTTGGGACGCGAGGAGAGAGCATACACATTTACTTGGTCACACTCGCATGGGGTTCATTAACATTAGAAATCAATGTGTGATCAAACAGTTCAAGCACTTGTTTGTTTTAGATCCAAATCCAAATGTGATGAAAGACACTTGTTCATTTTATCCCAATTTCTTGATGATGTGATAGCAAACAATGTTCGTTTTAATCCCAAAGTCCAAATGTGTGATCAAACAAGATTAAGAGATGAAAGATTAGAATGAGTGCACCTGATACAATTGCTTTCCAATTTGCTGTAGATGTTGATGCCAATGCTGCTCTAGCTCCTTAGATGCCTCTACAAGTCACCAATTCCAAAAAGAAACAAGTAAACTTGCAAAGAAGATGATTACATGAAAAGGATGAAATCTAAAAATATTGATAAAAATGATCTGATATAGAAAAATAGATTGCATAAACAGAAAGTTCAGGAGATTCTAAGCAATTTGAAAAAATGTTTCGTTGAAAAACGATCAAAATTGCTCAAGTTATGCTCAAAATGAAGTTTGCAATGAACCTAAACTTTGACTGATAAAAAAGAGGGTAAAATTATACAATCACCTGATAAAACTTGCTCCACTGTGTAGTTCATCCTCTCAGCTTTCCAGTGAGTCCTTGTTTGTGCAATTTGGCCTCTGTATGTGAAAGTTATGATAGAAATACCAAGATGCACAATGACAGCAAGCAGAAGCAAGTTACAGTTGCCAGATGCGACATACTGTTGATTAGAGGCAATCTGTATTTTGCGACAGGCACGGGATACTGTAGATCAAATGCGACACGAAAAATGCTAGATGTGGTTCCTGTTAGCTTGTAAGTGATGCGGATATACCCAGAAGCGACCGATTGCGGGCTAAAAGCGACCCGTATCTGCAAAAACACAGTCAAAACCCTGCCCTGCATAGGCGATCACTGTCAGTTCATAAGTGATGCCTATCAGTTTAAACGCGGCTTCTGTAGGATCATAAGCAATGCAAATTAGTTTGAAAGCGACCACTGTTCAATCAAAAGCGCATAAACTCTTAAGCAGTCACTGTTAATTCATAAGCGACGCGCATCAGGTTAAAAGCGACCACTGTTAGTTCATAAGCGAGCAACACATTTCAAAAGTGAAACTAATAGTGTAAAACATCATAAAGCACATAGGTGAATTCTGTTGAAGCAAAAGTGATGCATTTCATACCTTAGGTGATCACTGTTGATGTAAAAGCGATCCAGAAAATGATAGATGCGGCCGATCCCAGTGTAAAAGCGATGCGGATATCCAGAAAGCGGCGGATTTTTGCTCATAAGTGATGCAAAAATGGATGGAAGCGACAAGTAATAGCTTATATGTGACTAACAAAAGCCCAAAAGCGAGACATAATAGCCCAAAAGCGATCTGGAGAGTTTCAGGAGACAGAATGCAAATGTTAACCATAAGCGACCAATTTTACCATATGCGGTCTCTGTTTGTTCAAAAGCGAGCACTATTTGTTTAAAAGCGGACCAAATTTGACCATAAGCGACTGCTGTTTGCCCAAAGGCGAGTTGATTTAGCCCAGGCGACTGCTGTTTGATCAGAAGCGACCTGAATTACCAGAAGCACATTGTTGCAGTCCAGTTGTTGTTTTCTTCACCAAACGCTCCATTTTTCATCAAATTTAGGCAAATTTGTACTCAAATTTTATGGAAATGGCATCCCGGACGCAATGGTGAGGTTAGATTTGGGCTAAGAGATCATCTACGTACATGTTTAGCCAAATCTTTGCAAACTAGGGTTAGAAAAATGCAAATTTTTGCTACAAAAGCTTGCAAAAATGAAAGATTGGCGCTCCAAGAGATCTAAACTTCATAAAAACAACTCAAACAAGAGAGGTTAATCAAGGACGTGAGTCCACCGGGTGTGCCAAAATGTGATAGGTGAAAGTCAGGTTTAGCAGATCAGACATAGTCATGAAACCCTAACCCTACCATCATCAAGGAATCTAATCTAAATGAAATCAAAGAACAATGCAATTCAAGCATAACATCACCTAGACCGTGCGATTCCTTGTTTGAGAGATGTGGATTGCTTCTTCAACAATGAACAATTGCAAAGCTGAAAGCTGCCATGATGGAAGATGAAAGCTCAATTGGATGCTCAGATGCTCAAGATGCTCAAGATGATAATGTAGGTGCTATATGATTGCTGGATCCCCCCCTCTCATATGGAATGAGAGGGTGTTTATATAGGACTCAACCAAGATCAATCAACGGTGGAGATTCAGAGGCTATGTGAATGGCTAGGATTGAAAGATACTAAATTTAGGTTCCATTAGTTGTGCATGTGAAGGATATGAGTGAAAGTTGTCTTACAACACATGATTGACTGGACAAGCCTTGGAATGTGATAAAAGATGAGTAGTTAATTCAAATAAAATATTTGAATTAGTTAGGATATAGTTGGATATTAATTAATTAAATAAAATTTATTTAATTAATTGGATAAATGAATAAAATGGGATAAGATATGATGTGGAAATTAAATAAATAAATAAATAAAATTTATTTAATTAATTGGGATGGGGATAGGATATGATTGGGTTATGATGTGGAATTAATTAAATAAATAAAATTTATTTAATTAGTTGGCTAAGTAGGATGAGGATGGGATTTTAATTAAATAAATAAAATTTATTTAATTAATTGGCTTGATGGATAATGATGATTTAACAAGGTGTTACTAGACATGGACAAAGTTGGGACAATTTTGGGTGTCTACACTTGTAATTGAGTCATGGAAAAGATGTCCTTGTGTAAGATTGCGAAGAGAAGGGAAAGAGTGAGAAGGCAAAGTAGAGCAGAGGAATTGTTTTGTGCTTCAATGGAACTAAACTTTGGCATTGTTGTAGATGATATCATCTCAGTTCAAACCCTTGGTAGTGAGCCACCCCTTGGCAGTGAGCTCTGGGCAGTGAGCCTCTAATTTTTTAGTATTTTGCTTTACATAATAATCTTGTGAGTTAACCCCCACAATGGTTTTTCCCTTTACATGGTTTTCCATGTAAAAATCTGGTGTCTATTGTGTATGATCTTGTAGTTGTATTAGAATTACTGATTCTATGTTTTCATGTTCTAATCATAATAACAATAAATAAGTGGACGATTCACCCCCTCCTAGTTGTCTTGTGCATTTCAATAGGATCTTGAGGAAAATTTAGAATTATAGGGTTGGCATTACATTGCCAATACAGTACGAACAACCTACAAGAGTCACGTCACCGCTCTAATGAATACTACATACATCCATTCCAAGGCAATCAGAGCACAAGTCCCCTATGCAAGATATTTCCACACCATTTGACTCATCAAGAGTTGAAGAGATGGAGGCAGAGGTAGGAGAAGAGGCTCCCACTTGGTTGTACAAGGTCATTGGATAGAAAAGAAAAAGGTCCTCATACCAAGTTGATTTTGGCATGCTTGAAAAGGTTTTCAAGGAACCCATAGCCAAAACTCCTAAATGACAAATGCAGATATCAAAGACATCCAAAGGGGTTTTGATCCTTGAGATGGCTATTCCTCCTCAAGTTAAGATGCTACTCGATGTGGAGCCTAATGATTTTCAAATAATCAAGGCCAATTTGGGCCAAAGTACTAGGCACATGTGTTGTATTGAGAGGGGGGGTGAATTAGTATGTATTCAAATTCATACCCTTTAGATGTATTCAATCAAATGCAAGAATTTAAACCACATAAAGCAAAAGAAAACACACACACATAACACCAGATTTACGTGGAAACCCAAGATGAGAAAAACCATGGTGAGCTAGCATCTTGGATCTACTGTCCAAATCTAGCCTCACAAATAAAATGAAGTATACAATGAGTTTTATGGGCACCAACCCAAAGGAGACACCAATCCCCTATTACAATGACTTATGAGCACCAACTTAAAAGAAGCACCAACTTCCTAATACAATGCTTTTATGGGCACCAACCCAAAGGAAGCACCAACTCCCTGAAACAATGCTTTATGGGCACCAACCCAAAGGAAGCACCAACTCCCTGAAGTGCTACAACACTTACAAGATGAGGCACCAACCTTTGCTCTGCAATTCTTGACTGATGGCTCAATTACCTCCACAACAATATCTCTACTAACACTTTGACATCCTTGACTTGTTCTGATAACTTAGACACCTCTGCACTATCATCCCTGATATCTTCTTGATCATTTGACTGATTCTGATAGCTCAAAACACCTCTGCAATACTAACTCTGCTATAGGTTATGCATTATTGCTTACAAAGTTATTTATCTCTCTTTAGAGCATTCACTTGTCATCATGTGCATGCTTACCACTTGTAGCAATTTTCTTACCTTCATATATATATATATATATATATCCTCCACAAGCCTTCTAAACATCATCTTTGTTGGCCTTAAGGTAACGTGTATCATGAAACGTGTAATTGGTCTTACTTGTCAGCTCCCAAATCATCTACAGTAATGTGAGAGTGAAATCCCATTATGTGGTTCATACCATAGGATCCACTAGACTCATTTTACTTCCTCCTAAAATTTCTTGCTGGTGCACGCTTCCCTACACACAACACAAGCTCTCAAATACACCATGTTAGCTCAACAAGCACTTAGCCTTTCATACATTAGCTCCAAACCCTATGCGATACCGAAGAAGTCCTATACCATCAAACGATTCATACCATGAACATTATGTGACCTGAAAAACCTTCTCATATACTCCTCTTTCTAGTTCATGCTTCTGCTTGCTGGCGCAAGCATTCAACTATTGATTTTGGTATCCTTTACACAATCCATTCATACAATCTCAACTCAGAACATTGAAAAACACACTTGCAATACTTTATATCCTCTAATAATTGAGTATGTCATTCTTGTCTCTTTGATTTACATAATCTCCAAACTACCAAGTCATATATGGAGATGCAATGGAATGTGGTAGCATTCTGTATCATCTCTGATTGTCTTTTACTGCAACAACACTATTTTCATTTTTCTCACTCTAGATGTCTTTGCGGTAGTCCATATGCTCTGAAACATGGATCACACATACCTCATAGCTATATTTATCTATCCTCCAAACCGCAAAGTCATATCTTTGTTTGTGATAGAATGTGGTACAATTTCCTGTGCTTTTGCAGTACAATTCCCTGTGCCTTTGACATTCTTGATAACTTAGACAATTTCCTTCGTATCTCATGCAATTCTTTTCATCAAATCACAATATATGTAACAATCACAATTCCATGAAAACATCAATAACATAATACTTTGACAACCTTCACCTGTCCATGAACTTGAGAAGATTAGGTGCATCAATGAATTTCAGAAGATAAGGTACAACTATGTATAGATGATATTGATTCATTTTCATGTTTCAGTGATAGTATGACATATATAATAGCATGTTCATGTCTTTCATCATCATGTATTTCACATCGCAACTCCTCTGATCACCACTCCTTTGACATCAATGACAACATATGCAACAATCTCCCCCTTTGTCATTGATGGCAACGCTAACCTGATATTCAAATTCTCTCCCCCTTTGACATCAAGGGCAAAGGGCCACTGGTCTTCTTTTGTACTGACAAAACATACTAGATCCCCCTGTCAGTATTATCCCTTACATACCTTTACTATCTCTTTAACTACTTGCTCCCCCTAAGTGGTAGTTGTTGTCAATCTAGGGATGATAAATGAATCTTGAGCTACTCCCCCTAGATAGATGCAACATCTATTCATCGAATTATGAGAAGGAGAGGGAGGGGCAACAACCCCTAAATTTTACCTGAGATATTCAAATGTGTCCTTAGAAAGTGTATTTGTAAAGATGTCTACAACCTGATCCTTTGTAGGTACATATTCCAATTTTACTTCTTGATTTGCAACCTTTTCTCTTAGGAAGTGATATTTAATGGATATGTGGTTGGTTCTAGAGTGCATTACTGGATTCTTTGAAATATTGATGGCACTTGTATTATCACATAAGATGGAAATAGGCTCATCATATATTACCTTGATATCCTTCAATATTTGCTTCATCCATAACACTTGAGTGCAACAGGATACTGCAGCTATGTACCTTTCTTCTGTTGTTGATAAGGAAACTGAATCCTATTTTTTACTAAACCATGAAACCAATTTGTCACCTAAAAAGAAAGCTCCACCACTGGTGCTTCTCCTATCATCAATGTTGTCAGCCCAATTTGCATCAATATATGTTTTCAAAGAGAAATCATTATCTTTTTGATACCATAGCCCATAATCTATAGTGCTCTTTAAGTATCTGAAGATTCTTTTGACTTCCTTCACATGTGTTTCTTTTGGATCAACTTGAAACCTTGCAACCATACATACTTCTTGCATAATATCAGGCCTTGATGTTGTTAAGTACAGTAGGCCCCTGATCATAGACCTATACAGAGTTTGATCAGCCTATGTTGACTCATCATCTTTACTTAGATGATTACCTGTTACCATAGGTGTACTCACTAGTTTGCAATCTTCCATTCCAAACTTTTTCAATATCTCCTTGACATACTTTTCTTGTGAAATAAAAATACCTTCATTTGATTGAGTGATTTGAAGTCCAAGAAAGAATGATAGTTCACATATAATAGACATTTCAAGTTCCTTCTACATCTCTTCTGCAAACTTTTTACACATTTCATCATTGCCACCAAAGATAATAACATCAGAATATACTGCTATTAATATGTACTCATTCTCTATTTTGATATATAGGTTACTATCTGTTGTACCTTTTCTAAAGCCTTGCTGGAGTAAATACTTATCCAACCTTGCATACCAAGCCCTAGGGGCTTGCTTAAGACCATACAGTGCCTTTCTTAGTCTACACACCAAATTTTGATCTTTGGATAGTTGAAATCCCTCAAGTTGCTCAATGTAGACTTCTTTTAAATCACCATTCAAGAAGGCTGACTTGACATCCATTTGATAAACCTTGAAATTTTTGTAGATTGCAAATGAAAGAAACATCTTGATTGCTTCTAACCTTGCTATAGGAGAAAAGGTTTCCTCAAAATATATACCCTCTACTTGTGTATAACCCTTGCAGACTAATCTTGCCTTGTTTCTAACAACTTGTCCTTCTTCATTTGGTTTATTTCTGAATGCCCATTTTGTGTCTATCACATTCTTGTCTGTGGATCTTGAAACCTATTCCCAAGTCTGATTTTTCTCTATCTGATTGAGTTCTTCTTCCATAGCCTTGATCCATCCTTCATCCTTGCTAGAATCAACAAAAGTTTTAGGTTCCATCTTAGACAACAAAAGTAAAGTTTACATGTTCATTTGTCCTTGCAAATTTTCTTCTAGTCTATACTCCTTCATTCTTGTCTCTAATTATCTGATCTTCTGAGCGGTTTTTTTGAACATACTTAGCAGGAGTCTTGGTGGCCTTCTCTTGTGATTCTTCTTTTTCTTCAACTTCATCCTCTTCTTTTGTGCAAGCATATCCCTCTGAGCAACAATCTTCTTGATTATATGTGGATGGACGTAGGTATTCATCAACTCTCACATTGACACTTTCGACAATCTTTTGTAGCCTATTGTTGAAACACTTGTATGCCTTACTTCTAGATGAATAGTTAAGGAAGATACCTTCATCTGACCTTGAATCAAATTTTCATAGGTTATCATCATCTCTCCTAATGTAGTACTTACTTCCAAACACCCTGAGATGTTTGACCGAAGTAGGTCTGCCTTTGAATAGCTCATAAGGTGTCTTGGAACTATTTACTCTTGCGGTGTGTACTACCTCTTTCCAATAATTGTTAGGAATTTTTGCATCATTAAGCATAGTTCTTTCCATCTCCTATATCGTCATATTTTTTCTTTCAATAACTCCATTTTATTGAGGGGTTCTTGCAAAAGATAGGTGCCTCCTTATTCCATGTTCTTCACAATATTCCTCAAATTCATTTGATGTGAATTCACCTCCTTTATCAGACCTTAAGAACATGATTCTAGAATTCATTTCATTTTCAACCATGGACTTGAAAATATTAAACCTACTGAAAGCTTATGATTTTTCTTTCAAAAATGTAACCCATGTCATCCTAAAGTAATCATCAATGAGTAACATAAAATATCTCACCTTGGAGACTCTTTGTTTTTGTAGGACCACACAGATTAGTATGAATTAGTTCCAATGGCCTTGTAGAAGAAAACTCCTTTGACTTGAACCTTCTCATCGTCTGCTTCCCAGTCTGACATTCTTTATATAGGGTACTTGCAGGCTTGGCAATCTTTGGCATGTCTCTTACTGCTTGTATGGAGTTGATTTTCACAAGATTGTCAAAATTGATGTGTCCCATCCTTTTGTGCCATAGCAAACATTCATTTGTCTATCCTAGAAGATAGTTCCTTCCATTAACACCACTTAGGTTGTACACATTATTTTTTTGTCCTACTAGCTTCTGCCACCAATTTACCAGTATTTGCTCTTTTAATTTCACATCCTTGTGCATGAAATATCCTTTGTATCCTTTGCTACACATCTGACTTACACTGAGAAGATTGTGCATGAGACCTTCTACATATAGAACATCTTCTGTTTTAGACCTTCCATCAATACTTATGGTGCCCTTTCCACAAATTTTTGAAGTTGTATTATCTCCAAACTTGATTGATCCACCATTCCACTTTACAAGGTTGATGAATTTGCTCTTATCACCTGTCATGTAGCTTGAACATCCATTGTTTATCACCCATGGGTTTGTTTGTCCTTGGGCATGAAACTTTGTTTGAACAATCATTAAATTTTCCACCTCTTTATTTATTTGCTATCTTTTGGATGTATCAGTCTCCTTGTCTTGCTTATTAATGTCTGTCATCTAAGTTTCTAACTTTGTCAATCCACTTCTGCAATATCTTGCTATGTGTCCAAAATTGTTGCAAGTATGACACATCACATTGAAATTAACCAGGGGAGCAAGAGGATTCCTACTCACAAAATATCTTCTATTCATCCTAGATTTGCACTCAATAGCCTTGTGACCATATTTATTGTAGATAAAACAATAACAAAAAAATGCATGATTGAATTTGTTTATGAAGGTCTGCCTTGCATGAAATGGTCTTCTATATCTTCTTCTTCGAGACATGATCAGAATGAAATCTAATTCTCCAATGTCGTTCATATTTTTAGGCCTTTTCCAAAATTGATACTCATTTCCAACTGATCATATACTTTCTCCAATTCTCTTCTAAGTGAAACAATCTCTTCCTCAAGTTTTAAACATTCTTTTGTCATGGCTTCAATTTGAGCTTTTAAACTAGTAGTCAGTTCCTTAGATTCTTCAATCTTTGCCTTTCGTTCTTTGTTATCTTTTCTTACACATTTCAAGTCTTCAAGAGAAAAAATGAGTTCACCTTCAAGATCAACTTCACATTCTTCTTCATCAATAGTATTTTCTAAATTATCAAGGACTTCCATAGTCATGAATAGGGATTCTTCCCTTTCATCATATGATGAGTAGTGATCTACTTCTTCTAAGGAGATTCTTTTTGAAATTGTTCTTTTTAAAAACCTTTTTTCTATTTTAATTTTCTCCAAAGGGACATTTAGAAGCATAATGACAAATTTTACCATAGTTAAATCATTTTAAGGGTAACTTACCTCTATACTTGCTTGAGCCCTTCTTGAGCTTTCTCATAAAGTTTGCTTCTTCTTCCTCGGACTCGCTGTGTGGACCAGAAGTTCCTTCTTTCTTTGATGCTTTGAAAGTAGCTTCCATTTTGGATATATCTTTGATATCATTTCTCATCTCATAGGCAGTGAAAGAACCAAGCAATTCATCTCTAGTGAATTTTTCTAGATCTCTAGCTTCTTCAATAGCAAAAAGTTTTGAATCAAATCTATGATGGAGAGATCTTAGAACCTTCTTCACAATCATTGAGTCTTTTACTTCTTTGCCTAGTCCTTTGATTGCATTAACAACTTCATCCACCCAGAGCAAATAGTCGGTGATGCTTTCTTCTTCTTTCATCTTCAGACTCTCAAACTTTACTCTGTGTGTTTGTAACTTAGCTTGCTTTACCTTGCCATCTCCTTCATAAATGTTCTGAAGCTTATTCCATATGTCCTTAGTAGACTTATAGTGCATCACTTTAACAAATTCAGTATTTGTCAGTCCACTCAAAATTGTGTTCTTAGCCTTAGCATTATTGTCACATGCTTTCTTCTCAGCATGATCTGGAGAAGATTCTGAAGGGGTGTAGCCATCTACAACTAATTGCCAAACATCAAACCCTAATGAGGTTAGATAATCTTCCATTCTTATACTCTAGAATGCATAATTTGATCCATAAAAAACTGGTGCCTTGTTTGATGATGATCCTTCATGTCCCACCATGTGTTCCAGTCGAAGATCTACCTTCAACTATTAGACTGTATCAAGGAACCTTGCTCTGATACCAATTGTTGAACACACACAATATACTGAGAGGGGGGGGTGAAATTCTTGCCCTTTAGATGTATTCAATCCAATGTAAGCATTTAAACCACATAAAGCAAAAGAACACACACACACACAAAACACCAGATTTACGTGGAAACCCAAGATGGGGAAACGGTGAGCTAGCTACTTGGATCTACTATCCAAATCTAGCCTCACAAATAAAATGAAGTATACAATGAGTTTTATGGGCACCAACCCAAAGGAGACACCAATCCCCTATTACAATAATTTATGAGAAGCAACTCAAAAGAAGCACCAACTTCCTAATACAATGCTTTTATGGGCACCAACCCAAAGGAAGCACCAACTCCCTAAAGTGCTACAACACTTACAAGATGAGGCACCAACCTCTACTCTGCAATTCTTGACTGATGGCTCAATTACCTCCGCAACAATATATTTGCTAACACTTTGACATCCTTGACTTGTTTTTATAACTCAGACACCTCTGCACTATCATACCTGACATCTTCTTGATCATTTGACCGATTCTGATAGCTCAAAATACCTCCGCAACACTAACTCTGCTATAGGTTATGCATTATTGCTTACAGAGTTGCTTATCTCTCTTAGGATCATTCACTTTTCATCATGTGCATGCTCACCACTTGCAGCAATCTTCTTATCTTCATATATATCCTCCACAAGCCTTCTAAACATCATCTTTATTGGCCTTAAGGTAACGTGTATCATGAAACATGTAATAGGCCTTACTTGTCGGCTCCCAAATCGTTTGCAATAATGTAGGAGTGAAATCCCATTATGCAATTCATACCATAGGATCTACTGGACTCATTTTACTTCCTCCCAAACTTTCTTACTAGCGCACGCTTCCCTACACACAGCACAAGCACTCAAATACACCATGTTAGCTTCGCAGGCACTTAGCCTTTCATACATCAGCTCCAAACCCTATGTAGTACTAGAAGAATCATATACCATCAAGCGTTTCATACCACAAACATTATGTGACCTAAAAAACCTTCTCATACACTCCTTTTTCTAGTTCATGCTTCTGCTTGCTGGCACAAGCATTCAACCATTGATGTCGGTATCCTTTACATAAGCCATTCACACAGTCTCAACTCAAAACATTGAAAAACACACTTGAGGTACTTTATATCCTTTGAAACTTGAGTATGTCATTCTTGTCTCTTTTCTTTACATAATCTCCAAACTACCAAGTCATATATGAAGATGCGGTGGAATACGGTAGCATTCTGTATCATCTGTGATAGTCTTTTACTGCAACAATATTGTTTTCATTCTGCTCACTCTGGATGTCTTTGCGGTAGTCCATATGCTCTAAAACTTGGATCACACATACCTCATAGCTATATTTATCTATCCTCCAAACCACAAAGTCATGTCTTTGTCTGTGGTAGAATGCAATACAATTTCTTGTGCTTTTGCAGTATAATTCCTGGTGCCTTTGACATTCTTGATAACTTAGACAATTTCCTTCACATCTCATGCAATATTTTTCATCAAATGACAATATATGTAACAATCACAATTCCATGAAAGCATCAATAACATAATACTTTGACAACCTTCACCTATCCATGAACTTTAGAAGATGAGGTGCATCAATGAACTTTATAAGATAAGGTGCAACTGTGTACAGATGATACTGATCCATTTTCATGTTTCAGTGACAGTATGACATATATAACATCATGTTCATGTCTTTCACATCACAACTCATCTAATCACCACTCCTTTGACATCAATGACAACATATGCAATATCATGTTGATGTCAATATGTTGGAGGTAGCAACAAGAAACCTCAAAGAAAGAGTTATCAAAGACAGAGAGGATAAGGCAGCCTTAAAGGTTGAAGTGAAGCAACTATGGGAATATATTTCCTATCTTCTTCATTCTACTTCATAACCAATGTTGTTTCTACTACAAGTTCTTGAGTCTCTTGATCAACATAAACAACTAAATCAATTAGTTTTTTATGGTAAACACTTGAGATATTTACTCAAGGATTTTGTTAGTAGAGATACCAATATACTTTCAAAATTATTTCATTTGGTGGCAGACTCTAAGAGGGTCATCCAAGACATGGATAGTATGGTAAAATGTATGACAGAGATGTTGCCTACCTATGAGTAGATTTCTGGAAATTTGAAGGCAATAAGTGTGCAAGACTTGACCAAGGAGCAAAGGAATAATATTTTCACATGGAGGGAGCAATATGTCTTCTTGATGAAAATCTTAGATGAGGTTGCAGGGTAAAAGCAAGAAGTTGGGTAAAAAAATCTTGATAGGAATGGGTACCCATTTTTAAAAAATGGGTACCTGTTTAAGAACAGGCGCTTGAGCCTTGAATCAGAACGGGTACTCGTTTGGTTTTTAAAATGGGTACCTGTTTAAGAATGGGCACCTAAGCCTTGAATTAGAATGGGTACCCATTTTATTTTTTACTATTTTTTAGAATGGGTACCCGTTGATACCCATTTTAAAACGGGTACCCATTTTGTTTTTATTATTTTTTATAACGGGTACCCATTCTAGAATTTTGAATTCTACACCCATGTTTTTTATTTGGTTTTAGGATCAGGAAAGGCATGGTAAGTCAACCCCTAGATTTGGACCTACAAGTACAAGTCCATGTTCAGAGCAAGAGAAAAGACTAACTTTACCAATATGGTTGACGATGTTTTTTTTCTAAATTTTTTTACGAAATTAAAAACTCATTATAGATGACGATGTTTAGTTTTCAAATATGTATTTTTTTCTTTGACTTGTTTTTCTATTTATTAATTAATTTATGAGCAAACTGGTCCGTAAACTTGAAATGAAAGGTTTTTATATTTTTTTAATAACTTCTAATTTTTAAAGTTTTTTTTAGAAAAAAATATAAGTCATCAATCTACACATCATGCTTTACACAATGAAAAAAAATCATTTTATAATTAGTTTAACTCAAATTATGTTGGTCGTACACGAGTGATTTTCAAAAACAACAATTAGGGCCAATAAAAAATTAATAAAAAAATATTTGGAAAAAAATTATAAAAAAATATCCTCATCAAACTTCACTATAATACACATCTTTCCCCAAAAGGATTTAGAAAAACACTTTTATTTAGGTCAAATTATTTTGGTCGTATACGTGCATGGTATGGTCCTAAAAAAGTCATTTTTAAAAAGTGGGTTTTGTACAAGCCTATGCAAAATTAATTTGTATCATCTGGGTATTAGAATAAATTACATATTTGAAAACTAGATTCAAAATGCTACATTTCATATTACTAGACTTTCTTAAGATTTTATGTGTAAGTTCTTCAAATTTTGACTCCAACTTTGACAAACTTTAATTTTCAAGGAAAACACTTCCACATTTTAGCCAAAAAGTGGACCCAACTTCTTGCACACACCCTGCATCAATCTTGATCGAGTGGAAGGAGAAATTATTAAGAGTTGACAAATGTTTTTCTAAATTTTCCTAGAGATTCCATGTAGATAGTTCAATTAAGATGGTCATGTTTGCGACTTAGATGAAGTGCAAGGTGAATTCCAACAATTGGTCAGAGACATATTTTGTAGAGATCCCCAAATTGACAAGATATACCTCTTAGCATAAATAATAGTGAAGTTTGAAAAACAAGAAAAAGAGTCTAACAAAATCAGCAAGATTATTGAAGAAACCAAAATTGTTCTTCAACAACAAATTGTACACTTAGACTCTGTGATAGTGTCGAGTGAAGCAAAGGTGGAAGAATATCAATGAAGTTTGTAATCCCATACTTAGCCAAATTCACACGTGCTCTAGTATGCTATTTTTGGTAGTTGATATTTCCAAGGATCTATTTTGAGAACTGAAGTTCACTCAAAAGATAAATCTATTTTTGTATCCTTTTTATCATGAAATAATGGAACTATAATTGTAATAAATGCAACTATCAGTTTAGCTAATTTTTGCATGGATTAGTTTTCTTTTAGAGAATTGTTTTAGTTTGAAAATAAAACTTGCATGCATGCAAGTCTACTTTTAGAATAAGGAGTATTAGTTAAACTCCTTTATCTTTCATGCAATTCTTTGTAAAGGGTATAAATAAGTGCCTCCTATGCACTTAATTTCTTAATCGTGAATGATAAAGCTTTTTTGTGCTAATCTCTTGCTATTCAATTATCTGATGTGCTAATTCATTGTTCATTCTTGAGGTTAGATATTCTCATTGGGTCTTAATAAACTTTGTGTTATTAAGGTTATGAGAAGAATAGTTGTAACTTTGGATTCAATTATTCAGTCTAGTTCATTGGCAATGTATGTGAAACATAATTTATCTTCATTCGATCAAGACTTTGTTCATTTGTATCTTCAATCTCTGAATTTAGTTGAAAGGTACAAATGTCATAATAGGAATAATTTAATTTTTTGCAATAGATAGAGTCGTCATATAAAAATTCTCTCCTATCCTAGAAGAGCTGAAAATCACCTTGTGCTTATAGCTGAGAAAATAAAAAGATGGGAATTTAAGTTTATTTTTCTTTAAAGTTTGTAAAAGGGAGCTTCCCCTCCTAATTTGAAGAACAATTTTACTGTACATGATGTTCTATTTTGTGTCATAGTAAAAGGTGCAAATTAAAATGCTAACACTTTTTGGCACCCATCGTGGGGTACGATGCAATAATTTTTAGTGTATGCTTTATTTCATAAAAAATGACCATTTGGCATCTTGTTGCACCTATATTACAGCCTAATTTGAATTCAATTCAACAAGAGCAAGAAGACATTGTGGATAGTTTAAGGTTCTTCTTTTTTTAATGAAAGAATCCTACATATTGGAGGGTTGCAGCTACTATCCTCGATGAAGAAGAAAGAAAGGCAAATCTTATAGTAGGAAGACCTGTGTTACCTCCTCTTGCATGGAACTAAGTAGTTCTAGGTTTTAAAGTCTATACAAAATCAATGAGGAGAGTCGTGCTTGATGATCCTTTCTTTCAAATGCTTCATCCCTCTAATGGTGAAGGGTCATCTACTAAAGTTCCTAAATTAGTAGAACTTTTCTCACTCGAGAGAAGAATCACTTCAAACAATGGGTGATAACAATGATACAGATGCTAGAAACAACAACAACAATGGTGGGAATCAAAGATGTGTAGTCCCTTTTCCATGGGGAAATAATATTGGTCCCTTGGCCCTTGTTGGTAACCATGAGCTTCCCAAAGGATCGAGAAAACATTTTCCAAAATTTCAAGGCGATGGATGTCAACACCCAGATGAACATATTTTTGCATTCACAATAGCTTGTTTTGTTTTGAGTGTTGCTAATGAAGATGTTACAATGCATCTCTTTGTTGAGACTCTAGTGAGGAATGCAGCTAATTGGTTCAATCATTTGGAACCTCACAACATTACAAATTGGGAATCTATGAATGACACGTTCCTAGCATGATTTAAACCAGCTAAAGATAGTCACTTGCTATTTGCACAACTCTTCAATTTTAGGGTGGAAGTTCACGAGCCTATGAGAGAATTCATTGTGAGATTTAATTGTCTCATTACAAGACTTTCTATTACTACGAATCCTTCCCCTAAAACTCTTTTGAATAATTTCATAAATGCTTTGTCATCTAAAATGTCCTTCCTTCTCAAGTCAACTCATGAAACAAAATTAACTGATGTTCAAGAACATGCTATTGAGTTGGAAGACCACATGATTGCATCAGGTGAGATGTAGAAGGATTGTATCAGACCTCTTGTTAAGAGCTCTGCTGATCCCTTACTACAGAAGGTAGTCAATGATGTCACCATTATGAAGAGACAAATGCCACAACAGGGACAACCTTCTCAACAATATCAACTGCCTCCTAGAAGAAATAACTCTCAACCTAATAATAATAGGTCATGATTGCCAGCTCCACCAACTAGACCAGCTATTGAGGCTCCTTAACTAGCTGCTTATTTTTTTTCTTTACATGAGATGGATGCACATAATGGAAATAAATGCCCAAAGAATCAAAGAATGCATCAAATCATGGGCTTTATTGACCCTGGGCATTCAAGTTTGGGTGTTATCCAACCTCAATTAGATAACCTCAATAGCTACTCTGCAATGGTTTTTATTCAATACAAACCCACATATGAAGAAGAGGTTGATGATCTTGATCAATACTCTCTTGTTGTGAATCTTGAGAATTTCTCAATGGTTGTTTTCACTCATGCACAACACTTAAAAGCACAAAAGGAAGAAGAGAAGAAAGGTTGAAAGCTTAGGAAAAATACAAAGAAGTTCATGTAGCTTCTACTTCTAAAGTACTATATGAGAATGTCAAGGTGGATACTCAAGATCCATCTTAAAAAAAATTTGACATCATTGATTATATGATGAAGATCAAGGTTAAGATCTCATAACTGGAATATCACCAAGATCATCTTGACTGAATGGATAGAATCATCAAGTATGTAAGAAAAGAGACTCCTATTCAATCCACTCTCTTTGAATTTCCAACGGCAGCGAGAGAGAAGCCAAAGCCTTTCTATATATCATTATATATTAGAGGCTATAAGTTAAGTAACTACATAATTGATTCTGGTGCTTTAGATAATGCCATGCCACTTCAAGTCATGAATGCACTAGGATTATCTTGCACCAAAACTCAAGGCAAGCATCATTTACCTAAGTCAAAATTAGTTCCACTAGTTGGACAAATGAAGGACGCTCAAGTAGCTCTAGCGGCATGTCCAGAAAAATGAATTATGATGGCTATTTTGGTAGTAGACATTCTAGCTAGCTATGGGATATTATTAATCCATAGCTTCTATAAATATTTGGGTGGATAGATTCAATTAGATTGGTCATTAGCAACCATTCCAATCAAGGATGGTAAAATCAAATTGGAACTTAAACAAAATGCTCATTTCATAGTTGTGAAATCTCAGGACCCTAAAGCTCAAATCTTGTATCAAGAAATAGGTCCCGTCACCTACATGATGATGGTTGAAAATGAAGTTGAAGATAAAGCCATCATTTGTTTTAGAGAAGGCAAAGAAGAAGATATCGACTTATGGGCCATGCAATTTGATGGTAGTTGCTCAACAATAGGATCGGGAGATGGAGTGGTGCTAATATCCCCAAAGGGTCAACTTTCCCTTTTACATATTATCTACAATTTAATTGCACTAACAACACAACATAGTATGAGGCGTTGTTGTTAGGTCTCAAAAATGCTCATGACATGGGAAATGAATTGTTGAAATTTGAAGGAGATGCTGAATTGATAGTCAACAGACCAAGGAACAATTTCAAGTAAAAAAGGATCACCTTCGACATTACAAAAATTGATTGTGGGATGCCATAGAATGGTTCAATGCTTTCAGCATTAAGTACATTCCATGTATGGAGAACAATAAGTTTGATGGCCATGCCGTATCTACCTCTTTGTTTATGCCACACCCAAACATTCATCAAAGTGCATTTTCCATTGAGCTAATCTACAAGCTAGCAATACCAGACAATTCAAAAAGTTGGTAGGTTTTTAATAATGATGAACACATTGCTAATTTTCATGGAATTGATGATCATTTCAAATGCCTATTCTTTGAAGGGAGTCCATCACGTTATCAGGAATCACTCGTAGAAAGTTTAGAAGAAGCTGAAGCTAAAGAGAATATTGAGACGGAAATCATTCAGCTAAAAGGCAATAAAATTCCAAAGGGCTTAGTGTCCTTGGAAGACATCTTTGATAGACATAATTGATACATCTAGGATTAGGTGAATTCTCAAGAGAGAACTTCAATGGAATACCATCAAGTTAACATTGGTACTATTGATGAGCCTCAACTTGTCAACTTGGGTAAATGTTGTTCTTCTGAAGAAAGTGAAAAATTCATTACGCTCTTTCATCAATACAAAGATGTAATTTCTTTGTCCTATGAAGTTCTGAAGGTCTTCACTCCAAAGGAATTGTCTTACACAATTCCCCTCAAAACAACAATCAAGTCATTTAGGTAGAAACAATGCCACTACAATCTGCGGATACAAGAAACCATCTATGCATAGATTCAAAAGATGTTGGTAGCTAAGATAACTTTTCCAATTCATCATTCCACTTGGGTATCCAACATCATTCTTGTTTAGGAAAAGAATGGAGAAATTAGAATTTGCATGTATTTTAGGAACCTAAATTAGGCATCCTTAAAGGATAACTATCCCTTGCTGATCATGGATCATACACTTCAAACAATCACTAGCTTAGAGATGATATCATTGTTGGATGGATATTTATGATATAAATAGATCATTGTTGTGGTTGAAGGTCAGTATAAAACTACCTTTACTACCCCTTGGGGTAGTTTGGATATGAGCGGATGACATTTGGCCTTATCAATGCTGGAGCTACTTTTTAGCAAGCCATGGATTTGGCTTTTGGTGACTTGAAATACAAGGTCATCATGGTGTATTTAGATGATATCATAGTATTTTCAAAAAGATGTGATGATCATTTCCAACACTTGGTAAGTGTGTTTGAGAGATGTAGGTTTCATGGAATCTCTTTGAATCCAAAGAAATCAGTTTTTGCAGTGACTAAAGGAAAATTTCTTGGTCGTATCTGTTGGAATTAGGGCAGACAACTGAGAGGGGGGTGAATCAGTTGTCTTAAAAACCTTAATACTTGCAGCAATTAATTCTTCTTTTCTAATCAAACCAGATTAATGATGTAAACATTAAAGCATGAATCAACAACACATGAGTAGAAATAAATGAACACACTTGACACCAAGATTTTTGATGTGGAAACTCAGTTAAGGGAAAAACCACGGTGGGGGTCAACCCACAAAGATTATACTCTGTTAAAAGTATTACAAAAGGGGAAGGCACATGCCTTCGGGCTCACTGCCCAGAGCTCACTACTCAAAAGAGGCTCACTGCCTACAAGAACGATTACAAAAGGATTACAGATTGTTTGAATTGATGAGTAGCATCTGCCAATGCAAGAATTTAGTTCTAGTTAAGCAAAAAATACTGATCTTACACACTTCATCTTTATTCTACCCTGTTTTACTATTTGCCATAATCCAGGCTGTAGATCTCTTCTTTTTTGCACTTTAATCTACCTTTTTCACACTTACTCCATTATCACACTCCTTTTTCCAAAACACTCAAATCCATTGGCTATATATATCTGCATCAACAAATTCAATCAACTATAGTCAGCTTCAATAAAACTTAGAACATTTATTAAACACTCTGCTTTGTCGGCTGAATCCATGCACAAATATCAACGCGGACCAAAAACTTGTGTTTCCAGATCATCAATCATGTTGGCCAATACTGCTTATTATCACCAAATCCAACAACTTTTTTGCATTCAGACCAATATCAAATACTAGGTTTCCCTGTTCTTCTTTTGACTGTACTAACTGACTGGAACTTGATACTCAGATCCTTATAACTTTTGAATCCTTTATTACTGGAGGCTAAATCTCTAGATTTAGATAGTCTTGACAATCCTTATCACTCCCTCAGATCCACAACACACTGTGAATTGTCACCAGAGAGATCCGGACCAAGATACCAGACCCTATCACATGCTCTGTTTTTGACTACCCGGACTTAACCAAATCTTCACTCTGACTTCCGGTATGAACAAATTATGAAATGCGGATGTACAAGGTAGACTTAGTTGTCATCAATGACAACACTTGTCATGCATAGCAGTGTCTCTTGCCAACAATCTCCCCCTTTGACATTGATGGCAACACTTAGTGAAAAATGACTAAGTGTCGGAACAACTCCCCCTTTCTATGTGCACTTATGCTTTTCACTATTCTCCAATGCTCCCCCTTTGCTGGATTTCCCATTTTTCACTATTCTTCACTCCCCCTTTGACATCAATGGTAAAGGGTGGGGTCCGCAAAACAAAATTTACACCAAAATTCTACATACCAGGCCGCATATGTACAAACAGTCTTTTAAGTCTTATTTACATAAACTTAAGTACATCACCAAAAATGTTCTTTAATTGTGCCAACTCACTATCCCAACTCTTCTTCATAGTGTTCAAAATTGATATGTGGCCACTGAATAGAAATGCTTGTGATTTTGTCATCCGCAGATCAATGGGGTCACTTGACTGAGTTGTAGTTTGTGCTTCAGTCAGAGCATTAAACATTGTTTCCATTTTGGGGGGAATTAGTCCCTGGAGCTCACACATCCTTGTCTCAATATTGTCTTTTTCTTTTATCAGTTTCTTTATTTCTTCAATCAGGCTGATTGTTTGACATTCTTGGCTCATCATTGAAAGTGCCAGAGGATCAAAAGATTGGGATGCACTTGACAGTTTTTCTTTAAACTTCTTTATTTTTGTTTCAATGTCCTCTATAGCTTTAGGACAAGATAAACAGAATTTATATACCTTCCCTCCTTCTATAAGAGCATTTTGAATATTCTTTATACCAATATCCAACATAATTATATCAAGTGCAATCATCCTTTTCAGAGCATCAAATCTTTTATCATTGAATTCATTTTTAACCTTAACCTCTACAGATTTTTCAAGAGATTCAAAATGAGAACTTACAGAGTTTATTAAGTTCTTTAAATGTCTGGAGGGGGATGCTGAACAGTCCTTCTGAAAAGTGGGTGTGATTTTCTCCAAAATTCCTGATGTGAGACCAAGTAGCTCACTATCCTCTATGTGAGACTTCAAAATGTCTTCTCTAGCCTTGGCTTAAGCTATAGAAGCCAATTTAATCTTCTGCACTGGAGATAGTGTATCAAAATTTATTGGACCTTCTATAATGTCTTGATATTCTTCAATTTGTTTGTCTCTTTCCAGAATTTCCTTTACTACTTATGCAATGTCTCTTGCCCAAAATGATGATGTATGCTTTTTATCCTTTCCGGTACTGTCAACCAAGTTGTCCTGCTTGGGCTCACAATCAATCTTTGCTATCTCTTCCTCTTTTCCATTATTCTCCTTGACCTTTTCTGCTTCTTTGTCCTTAGCTTCTTTTAATCCATGTTGCATATTCTTTAATGAATTATCTTCAGTTTGATCATCACCTTCAACATTCATCTTTGTATCTTCTTTGGATTGATCCAGAGGAGTTTGAATACCTCCTACATCATCAAATTTATTTTTCATCTTTTCATCTTCCTTTTCCTTTTCCAGAACAGAGGAGTCATCTAACTCTGTTTGCTGCTCATTGATCTTCAATTCTTCAACATCTAGAATTGAGGAGTCAATCCTATCATCAATCTCTTCTTCAACAATAGGAAGATTGTGTCTTTTCAATGCATTCAGGAGAATGTCCTAAATATCTTTGACTATCTCATCTATTTCACCAAGCATGAGTTTATTCATTCTCTTCTTGCTCCTGAAGTCATCCTTGGCTTCTTTGAATATCATGTTCATCTGATATGGAGTAATTTGAGGGCACAAATTTATAAACGCATTCTCCCTAATCTCAATGTATTTACCTTTTGCATTTTCTTTTCTTAACTCCAGAATATCTGTAAGACTTCTTGGAATTTCAGAAGTTGTTTTAATAAAAGCCTTATTGTAGATGTTCAAATATTTGACAGTTGCTTCCTCTAGGACCCTCTTATCAGCATCATTATAATAATCAAAGAATTCAGTCATTGGTCTTAAGTTCCCATCTACAGTGACTGATTTGACGATGTCATCCACAAAGAGAGTAGGCTTTTCAACAAATATTTCAGTCTTTTGCCTCTTGCTTGCACTTTTGCTTCCTGAGGGCTTCTCCTTAGTTATCTTGGTTGTTTTTGTACCTGAGGCCTTCAACTCTTTGATCTCAATATCAAAATCAGTTTCTTCCTCATCATTTTTTATGCTTTTATATGTTTGGGTGGCCTTAGTTTTCACTCTTTTCCCTTCTTTTCCAGATGATTTTCCTTCCAATTTCTCAGGATTGGCAGGTTTTGGGGGAACAAGGGCAGCAACAGAGCTTCTAGTAGTTATTGATGTGGAGGAGGATTCTATAGGAATACTTCCTTGTTTCTTATCCTGCTTCTCCTTCTCTGCCTTTTTCAGTTCTCTCCCTAAATTGCCTCACAGCTTCCTTTGTGAGGCCTAGATTCTTAGCCAACTACTCAACTTCGTTTCTTACTTTCCTATTGATTTTAGGTTTTATGAGCTCAACATGGAGTTTTGCACTTAGCTCCTCATATGTCCCAAATCTTTCAATTGTTGTGTCTTTTGGCTTGCTCAAAAGGTGTTGAGCATACATATTCAAGATTTTCTCATCTACCTCATACCCCATGGGCATGATCAAAATAGTTCTGGGTTCTACTGCTTCCATTAAGCATTGATCAGTGTCAACCATAAAACATATTTCATTCTTGTACTTCTCAACAACCGATTTAGGGATTCTTTCTCTGGAATGCATCATATTCTAAAAATTCTTGAAGTATCCCCAGATTGTAGTTTTCTGTGCTTTGTAGTCACCAATGCTGTGTAGATGATCTCTCATCTGAATAGCAACTGGCTCGTCATTAGTCTAGTGCACACCCTTTACTCCAGGTACCTCATTCATAAAGTAGAAAAATAAAAACATAACCAATGTACCATATTTAAAGGTGTTTTTCTTATCTTTCTTAATTTTGTTCAAGTTCTCAATTAGCTGGTTCTACAATAATTCACACAAGTCATAATCAAAATTTTCCTTTAACATTTTGTATGCAGCATATATGGTCATTCCGGAGATAGAGTTCTCCCTGCTGGAATGATAAATTTTGTAACCAATTACTATTGAAGCAAACTTGACATCTGGATCAATAATATCATTGATAGTCATTGCCCTTTTGTTGAATTTGGCATCAGTTGCATTAGTTATGGTCTGGTTCTTCACGGATTTCAGCATGGGTAAACCACCGGTAGAATTGAACCTAGTCACAATCCTGATAGCATCCTTTGTAATTTTGAATGGTTTCAACAGCCACAAAAACTCATCATGCATTCGGCTTAAAACATACCAGACCCATTCATCTTCATCGAATGTTGGAAACCCCATAATCTGAATAAAATGTTTATCTTGCAGTGCCTTGTACTTAGGTTTAAGATCATGATTTTCATCCATTAGATGACTCTCAAACAAATCTACAAACCTTGAGTCCCAAAATTCATCTATGCTCACATGAATATAAACCCTAATATCTTCAACATGCAGCACACCATATGGAACACTTGAAAATGAACCTAATGGGTTGACTTCTACCAATTTGTGTGGGTGCTTCTTAAATTCTGGGTTGAGGCCTTTCAGTAATATCAACAACCAAAGATGTAGCCATTTGCAAAAGATTACAAGTTCAAAGCTTCATAGATAAATACCTTTTTCACGAAATTAGGGCTGGTGGGCAAATTCGCCAATCGCACTTCAAATCCTTGAAATCTCAGCTCAGACGTTATTCTTCTTGCTCTCTTTGAATGCAAAGTGATTCAAATGAAGAGTGAACGACCTTTTTATACTCCACAAAACCTAATTTACCTTTGTAATAAATGCTCTACCCTAACACATCTGGTTACACTATTTCTACATATAGTCGACCTTCAATTACTCTGCAAATCGTCATATCCACTTTTTTTCTTCTAGAAATCCTTTCAAATGATCTGTAATAACCCAAATTATTTTCTCTCAACGTGCCAAATTCAGGCACCTACTAACTGGCTGGGGGAATTTGATATTTAATGCTTCTCCCCCTGAGCTAGAGCTCCTATTTCAATTCCTGGAGGAATTGTCAGCACCAGATTCCGGTGTGGACCCATTATTATTGTTCATTATACTTTTCTTGACCCATGTCTTGTTCATTTCATTTTGGATCTCATTCACATCAATTTTTCCCTTGCCTTTGTCTTGTCTCTGCTCATCTAGTTTTTTGTTTACCAGACCTCTTCTTTCATTGTTCCTGTTTCTGCAGAATCTTGCAAAATGACCAGATCGATTACAGTTGAAACATACAACATTTGTTTGCCCATTTGATTGATTTCCTCTTGATCTACACTGATTTTCCATATGTCCAAATCTATTGCATGCAAAGCATTTTCCATTGAAAGAATTGGCATTTCCTCTATTGTTAGAATTATTCATTATTACACTTATGCATTCTTTGGATCTATGACCATACCTCTTACACTTGAAGCATTGACTAGAGAAGGATGGACCACTTTGATTTACTCTGCTTCTGCACTAAGTAGCTCTATGACCAAATTTATTACAATTGAAACAATTTCTATTGAAAGATGGATACCTTTGAGCATTAGGCTATCTTACCGGAGATCTTCTAGGTCTGTTTATCCCATTCCTTGATTGAGAATTTCTTTGTCCGGATCTGGAGCTTTCACCTTTCTCATATCCAAGACCATGCTTATCATCAGCCTTCTTATGACTCTCAAGCAACACTTCAAGTTTTGTTGAGCTTATCTTGAACTTCTCCTTGTATTCATTTGCAACTTCTAGGTCGTGTTTGAGGATAACAATTTGCCTCTCAAGTTCTTCATTTTCCCTGGTTTCTTGTATATCAAACTCTAGATGGCCAATTATTCTATCCAATCTGTAGCACTCTTCAGTTCTTTCTTTCAGAGATTGATTCAATTTTTCTTCAGTCTTCTTTCTTTCTTCAATATCCTTGGTTACCCTCATTACCCCAGATTCCATTTGATGTTTTAGAACAACTTCTTTTGCTGACTTCTCACATTCCTTTGTCTTCTCTTTTAGGGCCCTATCCATGTCATTGTCCTCATTCTGTTTTCCTAGTTGAAGAAGTAGCTCCTTTCTCTTCCCATTAGATTTACTCAATTTTTCTTTTAAGATCTCAATGCAGTCTTTAACATCTTTAAGATTCTCTTACAGTTCTTTGACTTCTGCTCTGGACTAGTCAAGATCATCTAAAGAAAGTTGAAGTTGTTCTTCGAAGTTGTATGAATCCATTGTAATACCTTCCTAGGTCTTCCTCAAGCTATTAGGCTTCTTTCAAGGAACTTTGCTCTGATACCAATTGTTGGAATTAGGGTAGACAACTGAGAGGGGGGGCTGAATCAGTTGTCTTAAAAACCTTAATATTTGCAGCAATAAATTCTTCTTTTCTAATCAAACCAGATTAATGATGTAAACATTAAAGCGTGAATCAACAACACATGAGCAGAAACAAATGAACACACTTGACACCAAGATTTTGACGTGGAACCCCGGTTAAGGGAAAAACCACGGTGGGGGTTAACCCACAAAGATTATACTCTGTTAAAAGTATTACAAAAGGGGAAGGCACATGCCTTTGGGCTCACTGCCCAGAGTTCACTGGCTACAAGAATGATTACAAAAGGATTATAGATTGTTTGAACTGATGAGTTGTTGGCAAGAGACACTATATGGATTCATGGTTGTTGTCATTGATGGCAACAAAGGTCATCCCACATATCCGCAAGTCATGGTGTGTCTCTATCGGAAGTCAGAATAAAGATTGTTGTGGTCCGGTGAACAAGAACAGAGCATGTGGCAAGGTCTGACAGATTGGTCTGGATCTCTCAGAGGAAGTGTCTTAGTGCAGTGCGGATTTGGGGAAGTCAAGAGGACTACCTTGAGTAGTATATTCCAAGGATTTAGCCTCTGGTGATGGACAAGGAAGAAGATATGAAAGTTGAGTACCGGATTCCTGAGAGACAGTGAGAATAGAGGAAGAACTGACTGACAGAGTATCAGACTATTTTCTGGATGTGTTACTGTTGATGGTAAAGGTTGTGAAGGAATGAATCATGTTTGGCCGACATGATTAATGACATCTACGAGTATATGCTTGATCCGCATTACTTGATATGCAAGGATTCAGCTGACAGAACAGAGTTTGTGAGAAGATAGACTATTCCGGGTGCCGACTAGAAAGATAATGAAATCACTAGTGCGGATATAAATAGAGGATGGATTTTGTTGTGAGAAGTGAAGTTGTGTTATGGAGTATGCGAATAAGTGCAGAGCAGAGCAGAAGTAATAAGAAAGATCTGATATGTGAAAGGAAAGAAGAATAAAGAGCAGAGGAAAGATGAAGTGCAGCAGATCAGTATACTGAGCCTAACCGGAACTGAACTCCAGCATATGTAGATGCTTCCAATCAGTTCAAGTATTGTATAACATTCTTTTGTAGATAGTGTGTCTCCTTGTAGGCAGTGTGCCTCTTTGTGAGCAGTGTGCTCGGGTAGTGAGCCCTAATTGGCAAGTGCCATCTTGTAATTCCTTATTCTTCTAACAGAGAATAATATTTGGGTTAATCACCCCATGGTTTTTTCCCTTAACCAGGTTTCCATGTCAAAAATACTGTGTCATGTGTTTCTCATTTCATGGTAATGTTTGTTTGTTTGATTCAATGATGCTTTGATTAATAAGAAAGTTCAAAAGAAGAAATAATTAGGATAACTGATTCACCCCCCCTCTCAGTTATCAACATGAGTAGCATCTTCCAATGCAAGAATTTAGTTCTGGTTAAGCACAGAATACTGATCTTACACACTTCATCTTTATTATGCCTTGTTTTACTGTTCTGCCATAATCCAGGCCTTATATCTCTTCTTTTTCACACTTTAATCTGCCTTTTTCGCACTTACTCCATTATCACACTCCTTTTTCCAAAACACTTGAATCCATAGGCTATATATATCTGCATCAACAAATTCAATCAACTGTAGTCAGCTTCAATAAAACTTAGAACATTTATTAAACACTCTGCTCTGTCGGCTGAATCCATTCATAAATATCAACGTGGACCAAAAACTTGTGTTTCTAGATCATCAATCATGTCGGCCAATACCGTTGATTATCATCAATTGCTTATCCAACAAATTTTCTGCATCTGAACCAAGATCAAATACTAGTTTGCCCTGTTCTTCTTCTAACTATACTGACTAACTGGAACCTGATACTCAGATCCTTATAACTTTTGAATCCTTTATTACCAGAGGCTAAATCTCTAGATTTAGATAGTCCTAACAATCCTTATCACTCCCTCAGATCCGTAGCACACTGTGAATTATCACCGGAGAGATCTAGACCAAGATACTAGACCCTATCACATGCTCTATTTCTGACTACCCGAACTTAACCAAATCTTCACTCTGACTTCCGGTATGAATAGATTATGAAATATGGATGTGCAAGGTAGACTTAATTGCCATCAATGACAACACTTGTCATGTGTAGCAGTGTCTCTTGCCAACAGTATCATCTCCAAGGAAGGAACTAGGATTGATCCTAATAGGGTTGATGCCATCTATAACCTATCATTACCTATAAGTAAGACTAGTGTAAACTCCTTTAGAAAAGTCAATTTCTTATGAAGGTTTACACTAGAATTGTTAGAAATCACAAAGAATATATCAACTATGATGAAGAAGACTTCGGTGTTCAAGTGGATAGAGGAAGGAAAGGAATCCTTCATAAAGATCAAAGAAGAAATCAATAAGGCTCTAATATTGGTGTGTCCAGATTTTAAAAAAAAATCATTCTCTATTATAATGCTTCAGAGCATACTATGTTTGTCATTCTTACACAAAAGTTACATGAGGAAGCCAAGTCTCCTATAGATTTCATGATTAGCAATTATGAGATGCAATATTCACAAATTGAAAAGCATGCTTATGTAGTGGTTAGAGTTGTCAAGAACTTCAGGCTCTATATTCTAAATTCTCACACTATGGTCTTTGTAATGGATCTGACATTGATAAGTGTCCTCACTCAACAAGAGATGGGATCTAAGTGTGGAAATTGGATCACTAAGGTTCAATAATATGATCTAGAGATCAAGCCAACCAAACTGATACGTGGGAGAGGTCTCTACCAACTCATAGCTAAGGATAGAGATAAAAATAAAGAATATTCTATTTATTCTATAGTTGAAGAACTCCCCTTAGTATTATTTATGGATTCCACAGAGGAATGGTACATAGACCTAGTGTATTGTTTGATCTATGGAGAGTGCCAAAATCATATGGATAAACAATAGAAAAGAACTCTGCTATTGAAAGCACTCAAATATGTATTATAGAAAGATGTGTTATACAAGCAGGGACTTGATGGTACATTTTTGAGGTGCGTAGAGAAAGATCAACAAAAAAATTTGTTGGAAGGTTTTCATGATAAAGCATGTGGTGGTCACTTTTTGTCTCAGATCATATCATTCAAGATCCTACGAGCACAATATTAGTGGCCCATCATGTTCTGAGATACATACGAGTGGGTGTAGAAATGTCAAACATTTCAGCAATTTGTTGGAAAGCTAAATCTAGCAGTTATACCACTCAAAATAGTCATTATTGAAGCCCCTTTTCAGCAGTGGGGGTTAGATTTCATCAGACCTCTTAATCCTAATTCGATCAAAGGACATATCTATGTTCTCACTACTACATATTATTTCACAAAATGGGTTGAGGCTATTTCTATCAAGTGGGTGACCTTGGAGGTTGTGTCTGACTTTCTAAAAGAGAACATTATTTCACGCTTTGGGGCACCTCACAAGATTGTGATAGAAAATGCAACAAGTTTTTCTTTGAAATAACTTCTAGGTTTCTATTTTAACTATGTAATCACCTTGTCTCATTCATCGAACTATTACCCTCGAGGTAATGGACAAGCATAATCTTCAAATAAGAATATTGTCACAATCATTCTTGAATTGGTTGATACCAATCAATGTACTTGGCATAATAAATTGTATGATTCCTTGTGGGAAAATAGGATCACTCATAAGAGAGCCATTGGCACCTCTCCATTCATTTTCATGTATGGCATAGACACAGTATTGCCAATCACGCTTGAGCTATTAGCATTGCAATTAGCCTTGATAGTTGAAGATATCTAGTTTAAGGATCCCATTGAAAAATGCATAATATACCTAAACAAGCTTGAAGAAGATAGATCAGAGGTGGTTGATAAGATCACTTATCATCAAGAGCGCATGAAAAATATCTTTGATAAAAAGGCTTGCCAAAGGAATTTTAATGTTGGAGATCTTGTCTTGTTGTGGGATAAGAGGCGTGATCCTAAAGGAATGCATGGAAAATTTGATTCCTTATGGCTCGGACCTTTCAAGATTCACAAGCTCAGTAGAGACAATACTTATCTTCTCTCACACTTGGAAGGTATGCTACTTCTATTGCTCTATAGTGGGAAGTATCTGAAATGTTGAGCATTCCTTAGGGTTTGGAGGGGTTTCCCCCTTTGTGTTTTGTTTTGTGTTTCCCCTTTTGTGACGTGTTCATTTCATCATATTGTTTCTCCCCTTTATGTAATGTGTAATGTTGTGTTCCATTAGGTAATCTAGAGTTACATTTTTAGGTGATTTAGGAAATATCTTTACTGTATTGCCCAACTAATAAGACATCACTCTTCTTGTAAAACTAGAGAGAAAATCCCTAAAAAGAAGGGTCTCAACTACTCCAATTTGAGTTAAAATAGCTCTAAACTCTCCCTCTCAATTTGTTTGACCAAGAAGAACTCCAAAATCACCTTAGTTTGACTATAAATCAAGGAAAATCACTCCACAGCTCTGAGTTTGCATTTCAGTTTAACTCTCTCTATTTTTACATGATTGAGAGGCAAAATTAACTAAAATAATAATTATTAAATCTAATCAATATGATTGACTTAATAATTTCTCCTATTCTGCAAGTATATACCATGGTCCCCAAACAGAGCCAATTATTGTACCTATACAAAAAAAAATTTATTGTGTCTAAATTAAACTTGCCTTTTATGTCTCTAGGACTAACTTTGCAGAAAAAGAAGATTGGAAGATACAAAAGAAAAGTGTGCCTACAACTTATAAAGCACACCTGAAGGAGCCCAAGCACTTTCCTAAGAAAAAAATCAGTACGCTTTCTTAGGAAAATAGTGTCAAAGTGTGAAGTGGCATGCCTATGAAGGAAAACTCAAAAGCATGTTGTTTTGGTAAAGGGAACCTAAGGGAATGGAAGCACCTGATCAAGGAAGTGAGTCCAAGTCTTAGAAGGTGATCAACCACATAGAGAAGTGTGTCCAGTTCAAGCAAGATGTTGAAGGAACAACATCACACACTAGACGGACAAATGCAACTTGAAGAGAGTTCCAACACCATTAAGAGTATAAGTGTGTCTAAATCTTCCTAAGCATGCCAACAATAAATATTTGAAGCACTCGATCAAACAAGTAGGTGCGCCTAACTAAAAAAACCATGTCCACCTCTAGAAAGGCATGTCTCACTCAGACAAACATGCCTTAAATAAAATTTGAAGCACCCGATCTATAGAGAAGTGTGCCCTCTCATTCTCACTCATGCTTATTGTAGACACCTAAAAGTGCCCATCCCTCGCAAAACCCTAATCACTTCCATGTTCTCCTAATTTTCCCTAATTTGCCTCCATGGTTAAATAATTGATTTTAATTAATTAATTACTTAATCATTCATGTCCCTAAGGTTCCCTTCATTTGATTTATTCAAGCAAATAAATCAAATCCCATCACCTAATTATCCCCTTTCATATGCATCCCTTTCATATAAATTAAATGAATTGGGCAAATTTATTTAATTTAAATCCCATTTCCCACCTCACCATTTACCTCAATTTAAAATTCTATTTTTTCCTCTTGTGGTGAGGAAACCCTAATCAACCTCCACCCTTGATTTGGCCTCAAAGTCAACTTTAAATCTGAGCCATTCATTCAAGATCCCTCTTCTATAAAACACCTCATTCAGCCTCATTTTGACCCCTTATGCACTCTCTTAGTTCATTTTTCTTCTCTCTCAACTAGAAACCCTCCAAAATCTTGCTTAACACACCCATGAGCTTCTCATGATGTTGTATGAACTTGCAAATATGAGAACAAAGAATGCAAGATAGAGGAGGACAATAGAGATAAGATAATGTTAGCTTAGATTTTGGTTGTTTTGCATGCTTGTTTGATAAATTTCTAGGCTAGATTGCTCTCTATTGCAGTTAGGGTTTGTTGTAGTTTCATTTCTGCATATTTGAAATCCTAAACCCTAGCCCACATTGGTGAACTCAACATGAAAAGATCAGTTTTTGTCAACTTTTGAAAGGAAAATTTCACAAGTGACCTCCTGAGCTCAAATGGACCTCACTGTTGAGTCCAGGAGGCCCTTTCGGGGAAAAATAACATAAAATTTGATAGGGTTTGGTCTCTACAAAAATTTTTGATTTTTTTTGAAATTTTTTTTGGTACAATAGTTCGTACCATATGGATTCATATGGTACGGACATGCCATACCACTCTGGTCTCTAGTTACAATCAATGTTTGTAGGCTTGGGGATTTTTGTTTTTGGAAGGTTGAATATTACAGGTTTTGTTTGCAAGGCGAAGTTTCATTATAGTGTATATTGCTTTTTCTTTTGCAAGTCTAATAAATCCCCTCTGTCATGGCTTAGAAACCCTAACTACATTTAAACCCTTGCAGCCCTACTTCCTGCACACTGTCACCACGGTGAAAGCCTCCGTCGACACTTCTTTTCTTCTCTGATGCCACTCACTTGGTGTCGGTCGCTGTCGATTCCTGAACTACCTGGTCGCTACTATTTCACCTTGGTCACCACCACATATTCCTCTACTTCCACTCCCTTATTCCTCTCGTTGACTCACCATTCTTCGTCAAACCCTACACTCCACTGTCTACTCCTTCTGCCGCCACTTCCAAATACCTTACAACCTCCGCCAGGGAACCACTCTGTCGCCACTTCCCTTAACCTGTTGACCATCTTCTGCCTGCCCTCAGCCCTATCAAAACCCTAACACCTCACACTGATTGACACCTCCCACTGGTCAACACCTCCCAAAATTATGTTGCCGCCCTAAGTCTTAACTGGTCACTCAAACTAAACCCATACCCACCTAGTCTAAGCCTTAACATCTTGTCGCCCATCGCCTAAACCATCGACCTTTAACTGTGGCTGCCAACTTTAACCCCTTTTGGCCTTTGATCTCCAATCACTGTGCCTTTACTTACTGACCATCTCATAGCAGTCAAATAATGAGGGAATGGTCATATTAGTGACCGGGTCATGGCAGGGACCAGCAAGGCCCTTTATTCTTTTTATTTTTCTATTTCATTGGCCCCCAGTCACATTAGTGACCAGAGGCATAGCCCATAATAAACCACCAGTTGTAACTGCTAGTTGAGACTATAACATGTGAACAAATCTTTCTAACTGCCAATGGTTAAATAAACTGTCTGGGTTCCCCTCTTTGTCATAAGATACCATAATAGGCTTTTTTTTTCAAATTTTCACAACTTTTGCAAAATAGGTTGCAATCGCACGAAACGAGTTGCATTGCGGAGAAGACTCAGCCAATTTTGCAATGGTAAGATCAATTTTAGGTGATGACATCATTTTATTAGTCTTTTTTGTGGTCAAAGTCAACCCTAGTTCTAAACTTCAAAGACTCATAACTCATGCAAAATTGATCAGTTTTCGACGAATTTTTTTTCAAACTGCTTAAAATTTCCTAAATTTTCTAATTATGCTTTTTATTTCATTGTATCTGATCAATATTTGAAGATTTTTATCAGATTTTATTTTTTGACCTCTTTGACTTGTGGTTCACAAAACGAGGCATTCACTCAATATTTCATGTTTTTTGCATTATCATGTGGATTTTCTATTACTAATATCTAATTTTTAGCATGTGGCAATCGCTGGGAAAAGAAAACAAACTAAAACTACTAACATATTTGATGCAGGGATTTAATTTCTTTCATATGCATGTGTGTTGGTTATCATAGGCACACTTGGTTTTGGTGCACTAAAATGAACATAACTTATTTTCACACTTGGTTTGGAGGATTAAAATGAACCACTGTCTACTATTCTTGGTGATTGTGTTAATGTTGTGAAGTGTGTATGCTTTTCCCTCGTGCTTTATGTGATCTTGGGAATCAAAAACACTTCACAACGTTTGCATAAATCACACCACACATCTATTTTCTAAGGTCAATGAACATGTGTGAGTGTGAGCAAGTTCACATATGTAAGCTCTCACCTTGCGACTTAGTGCGAGCCTGGGGATCAAAAACATGGTGGCTTGTCTCTCTTTTGTCAGCCTTAGAGTGGGCCTACTCTTGAGACACATCCGCAAGGAGAACTCATTTGCGACCCCAAGTGGGACTTTCATCTAGCCCGCTATATAAATTGAGGATAAGGTGAAAGCCAAGTCTAACCGATATGAGTGCTCACCATACATTGCTATCTTGAAAGGAGGTGTACCTTAGTATATATTAAACTCCTATTAGGGTTAGTTAGAGCCTTTAGTGGCTTGTTGGATGCTCATGAGGTGCCGGTCCCCTAGATATTCACTAGAACCCTTTTGTTTAGTGGCCAAAAACCCTCTATTTGTTGACGCAAAAAGGTAACCTTTGAAGCCACCCTAATTCATGCAGTTCTTAGTAGAGGTAGTAGGGACAATCCTAAGGTTTGTGAGCCTTGGGAAGCCCAGAACTTGGTATGTGTGAGAAGTGAGTGCCGTGGAGGGGAGACGATGCTACCAAGATCCTGGAGCTATCCGCTTTGAATAGGCACAGCTAGGGGATTCAACAAATATAGTCCTTGCCTAGCCTAGGATTATGCATGTCTACAAGTGTTTGCAAAACATCATGAGTCATCAAAAATAGCCACAAAAATGCCAAGTGTCTTCTATAGACTATGATTGATGTGTGTGCTTGCCTAATCATCATCCCAAACATTCTTGACCACACATTCATTCCATGCCATCATCATATCCTCATCATGCCAACTCATCCTATCCTAATCACATTCCTACCCATATCTTCCACCATTCAACCTTCACATCCTAATCACCATCCTTAGCCACTTCACATCCTAGTCACAACCAAGTCATCATAACCCTATCCGAATCACATCCCACTCATATCTTCATCATTCAACCTTTGTATCCTAATCACCTTGCCTAATCATCACCCCACCATCCATATTCTTATCACTATCCTAACCATTATACCCTAATCACATCCTAATCACCCTTCCTAATCACATATCATTCATCCTAATCATCCCATTCCTCATCATTCAACCACATCCCTAATCCCATTATCCTTACATCATCCTATCATATCCAAAAAACATCGATCCCAATCATTCCTAATCACATTCATGTCATATCTTCTTCATGCCACCTCATCATATTTATACCCTAATCATTCATAATCATTACATCCATTCCACATCATAGCATATTCATCATGCCCACTCATCATATCCTAATCACATTCCTATTCATCCCTTCATCATTTAACCTTCATGTCCTTAGCTACATCATACCATATCCTAATCATATTCTATTCATCATTCCAAATCATTCCACTTCATCCCAATTATATCCCAAGAATCATAATCATATCCAATTCATCATGCATAACCATCCACATCGTAATCATCCTACTTGCATTTCATCCTAATCTGTCCAAGTCATCCTCCCTAATCATTACACATCGTCATCTAATCTCATCATTGCACAACATCATCTTCATCCTAAACATTCCCTAATCCATCCTAGTCATCATATCCTCATCATTACACTTCATCTTAACCTTATCCCATTTCATCATATCTAGTCATCACCCTAATCAATCAAAGTCACCCAATATTGTCATTCCACATCATTCAACCTCATCTTAATCATCATCCTAATCATCTTTACTAATCAATCCAACTCATCATAACCATATCCTAATCATCATTTCTAATCATTACACCTCACCCTAATCACTACAATTCATCCTAATCGTCATCCTAATCATACCCTAATCATATCCTATCATACCCAAATCATTTGTAATCATATTATCCTAATCCATCCACATATCTCAATAATGTCCTATTTACCATACCCTAAGCATACCCTAAGCATACACTGACCATACCCTAATCATTCCTAATCACCCATCTAATCATCCAATCAATCTCATACCCTATCACATCTCATTCATCCTAATCATTCCATCTCATCATTCATCCTAGTCAAGCACAACATGATCCTAATCCCACAAGAAGACATACAACGATATGAAGACATGCATCATTCCATGCCAATCCTGGAGAACAAGGTTCTAGCACCCCAAGCTCATTCACAATTCTATCCAAGTCCACCTCGGCCACAATACAAAATGCCTTTAAATTCATTCTACCTTTGACAAGAGGAACATAAGTCTACCTCATCCATCATGAGTACATTATATCACCACACTCCTAATGCTAATCACAAGTCTGCATCACCTACCCTCACTGTCCATCCACTATATGGTCCTTCAACACATGTACCTATAAAGGATGTGATCCAAGGGTTACTAGCACAGGATATATCATCCCCATATCAAACACCCATTCATGAGAATCTCAAAGAACCTTTGAATGCCATGTCCATTCCTTCGACCCCATCATGTGATCCATAACATATCGACCCTATTGAATAGTCCTCCATATCCACTTCCACCCAAAGTCAATATATATGTCAAGAACATAATCCTAAGCATGAGGAAACATTACCCCATCATACACATCAAGATCAAACCCCTTCCCTTGTACCCCTTCATAACACACTTGATCCCATTTATGATCATGATCCCCTCTATGATCAAGAAGGACATGATGATCCACTTAGCCAACTCTATGCATTCCATGGTCAAGAGCTTATCACCCCATCCGTCCATCCTCCATCTAGCTCTAATGTGCAAACGTGTGCCTCCCAACAACACATAAACATAGAAGATCAAACAAATAACTTGGATCTACATAAACATAATAAAGATCCTAACCATCCTTCCACATCCACCATCGACCCCATTTCAAGTCCACCATCATATCCACTTGTTCTATCCACTTTCATTCATGAGTGTTCTCCCTTAGGAACACAACAACCTTTGTCCTCCACATCACCTTCTTCATCCAATAACCAACTCAAGTCTAGTGTTCAAACTACACGAAGTCCCATTGGCAATCGCATGCTCCAAAACATGAACTACCAAGGCAAAGGCTTAGGCCTTAATGAACAAGATATTTTGGAGCCTATCCATGTCAATGTCCCCCCTTGCTCATATGGCCTTGGATATACACCTCAAGGTCAACAATCTAACAATGTTGGTACCACCTACATTCATCCTAAGTCCACCACTTTCCATCGCAAACCCTATCATATTCCCAAAACATATGTCATCATTCCACCTCCCTCATCCTATAAATGTCAAAAGCATGTGACCATTCACCTTCCACCATCAAATTTGTGTCCACTCCTTCTAACTCCTAGTATCCGTCCATACACTTTGGCACCCTTGCTTCTAACACCTAATATCCCACTCATTCATAAATACCCTTACATTCCTGATCGTGACCAACAAATGCACACATTGTGTAAACATAAAGCTTCCACCCATTCCATCCACCCCATGGGATTCAAAAACAAACATTTGGATGCCTCCTCACATAAAGCCAAAAACCCTAAGGGTCATAATACCTTAGGACATCAATGCAAAAAATCAAAGTCAAATACATCCAAAAAGCCCATACCTCCAAAAGCAAAGTCAAAAACTACAAATGGTGTGGGTCCCTACAAAAAAAGAAATCAAATGAGGCATCCACCTCTCAAAAATCCCAACCATCCTCTTCAACCCATTCCATTCAAAAATATCAAATTCCTCCATCCCACATGAAAAGCAAAAATCATAAAAATACAAAGTCTATGTGGGTCCCTAAAATCCTACGTCACCCATCTCCTAAGCAAACATCGCCATTGCTTCCTATACCACCATCCACTCAAAAGATTCAATGTTTATCATAGAGTGTGCAACCTTTGGTCATGATTCCTTTCCATACCTACATCACCCATCATTCAACCATTACTCTACATATCTGCCTTATCACCTCCCTATGGTCCATGCTTTTGCATAAGTCCTACATAATCCACTTTCATCCCCTACATAATCCACATCATAATCCACTATCGGCCCTACATAATCCACATAATAATCCACTCTCGCACGTTTCATAATTCACTATCTACCTTACCCATCTCACTTTCACATAATCACCCTACCAACATCGATGAGCATTACGACTCGACATGGTCCATGCGACGACATCTTTCTCCAATGTGACTATCACCTTCATGAAACTAGACACTTGAGTTCCCCCTATCCAATTCAAAAAGTCAAAAAGTTTAAAAAAAGTCAAAAAAGTCAAAAAAGTAAAGATAAATCCCTTCATCCAATGGTGAAAACCTGGTAAACAGGTGCCTTGGATAAGTACCATGATGAAAACCTAGCAAACAGGCATCATGCATAAGTTGATCTTCTACATCACTTACACTTGGGGGCATATTGTCTCATCCACCCTATCATTTCCTTCTTATCATATCCTATCAATTATATACACATTCCTAACATATCACACCTAGCCATCCTCCCTTCCTCTTTTGATCTTGATAAATATTGGGGGCACAATGTGGACAAATGTTTCAG
Organism: Cunninghamia lanceolata; assembly: GCA_027924645.1. Classification (NCBI taxonomy): domain Eukaryota; kingdom Viridiplantae; phylum Streptophyta; class Pinopsida; order Cupressales; family Cupressaceae; genus Cunninghamia; species Cunninghamia lanceolata. The sequence continues at coordinate 24,606,932 of BSBN01000339.1, read as the reverse complement.
ATGTCTCTTGACATACCTTATCCCTCTAAACCAAGCACATCCTTCATCATCCTATCATCGTCCTATCGTCATAAGCCTTTTCATGACTAATCTTAAGTGTTACACCTAGAATGGGGCATGTTATTCCTATGCAACATAGTCCTTGGAGATTACATCCTTGCCCTCTTATGCATGTATTTCTTCCATCCACTATCACCCACCCTTTTTATCCATTCACCCAATCCCATTCATTCCCCTGCACCTCAACTTGGTTTCCCCTTGTCATTGATATCTAGCGCAAAGGCTATCCCCATCGTCATCCAATACAACCCCAAAACAATAAAAAACACACAAAAAGTCAAAACATCCAAAAATACAAAAAAATCAAATATTCCCAAAAATCCAAAAAAAATCAAAACATTCCAAAAACACAAAAAAAATCAAAATGTCCTCAAACACTCAAAAAAATCATAACATTCCAAAAAATTTAAAAAAAAAAATCAAAACATCTCGAAAATCCAAAAAATCACAACATTCGAAAACCACAAAAAAAAATACAGCATTCAAAAATCCAAAAAAATCAAATATTTAAAAAAAAACCAAAAACATAAAATATTCCAAAACTCCAAAAACATCCAAATATTCCTCAAAATCCAAAAACATCCAAATATTCCCCAAAACACAAAAAAATCAAATATCCTAAAAAATCCAAGCAAAAAAATCAGTCAATTCATTACATCATTCTGACCAAATTAATTCTTCAAAGCATTCAATAACTCAATCAAATCTCTCAATCGATCCATTCAAACATCCTAATCAATCACATCATCATACCATTCAAATCAGTTCTTCCAGTCATCCACCATCTGCATGGTTGAACTACATTGCCTCTAAGCTTTCATGTAGGCAAGGCCATCTTTGATGCACCCCCGAGGCATTAGGTTAATCCCCTAGGACCGTCCTGTCCACCATCATAATAAGTTGTCCTTTCGAGATGGAAATTTTGATTAGACAATCAATCTTTCACAGCAACATGCACTTCAAACCAATCCTGAATTCAACCAGCCAAGCTATTCAAATCAGTCTAACCAATCAATTGCCTTGTGATAATCATATGTCACTATCCTCATCAACTATCACATACACTATATGGAATGGGGTATCGTCAAAACCAGGATTTTGTTCCTTATATGACATGCATCATTTAGCAAACATCATCAATCAAACCCTGGTGTTGCTCGTATGACCAACAACACTAGTGTCAATCAATCAATCACTTGTCTTAGACAAGTAGGGGCATTGTCAAAACCAGACCAGACATCTTATACGACTTGTTTCTATCCTGAAACTAGACCTCCATCATTCATCCAATCACAATCAATCAAACACATATCACTTGGCAAAAGTTCCAACTGGTTGTTGGTCTAGTCTATCTTATTTTACTGGATTATTTTTTGTAGTCTCGTTCTTATGCTTCTCAAGGCAATCCCTAAGTGATGAAGAGAAGCAAGGATAGAGCGAGACCTTTTTCTTTGATTGTTGTTTGCAGTTTGTCATGGAAAAATGACTGGGGCAACTTGGTGCCTTGCGTGTGATCAGGATTCCATTGGGTGTGAATCAAAGACATCCTATGCATTGGAAAGAACAAATTCTTCCTTGCATCAGGACTTGCACACCTCACAGTTGTCTCATCGCATTTTCCGACAAGGTATCATAGTTACTAGTTTGAGTCAGACATTCCTTGTCTATCATGTGCCAGTTTCACAAGGGACTACACTTTCCACTTTGGCCTCTGTCATGCCATGGTGATTGTTGTCCTTTGACATAATAAGTTCTATGATGATAAGTAGAAAAAATTGCAAGTGAGAAGCTCAAAAATCCATCAAAGCAAGATCTAATTTCCCTTCTAGCCAATCTTTCATTCTTCCACCATCTCTCTCACACATCTTCATTCCTGCACCTTCATTGTAGCTTTGCATACCATACCTTTCGTTTCCTCCATCCATTTCCCAACCAATCCCTTTCATTTCGAGAGTCTACCCGTGTTTGTCCAACCCGCCTAACCTCTCGAGGGTGCATCATCATCCTATCTTTCCATCATCACCCTCTTTCCTCTATCCATTTCCTTAGCTTCTTTGAAATGATGTTATTCGACATAAATCTCATCATCTTGAACATCATCTCAAAGAGGGGCAAAATGTAGACACCTAAAAGTGTCCATCTCTCGCAAAACCCTAATCACTTCCCCATTCTCCTGATTTTCCCTAATTTGCCTCCATAGTTAAATAATTAATTAATTACTTAATCATTTATGTCCCTAAGGTTCCCTTCATTTGATTTATTCAAGAAAATAAATCAAATCCCATCACCTAATTGTCCCCTTTCATATAAATTAAATAAATTGGGCAAATTTATTTAATTTGAATCCCATTTCCCACCTCACCATTTACCTCAATTTAAAATTCTATTTTGTCCTCTTGTGGTGAGGAAACCCTAATCAACCTCCACCCTTGATTTGGCCTCAATGTCAACTTTAAATCTGAGCCATTCATTCAAGATCCCTCTTCTATAAAACACCTCATTCAGCCTCATTTTGATCTCTTATGCACTCTCTTAGTTCATTTTTCTTCTCTCTCAACTGGAAACCCTCCAAAATCTTGCTTAACACACCCATGAGCTTCTCATGATGTTGCATGAACTTGCAAATCTGAGAACAAAGAATGCAAGATAGAGGAGGACAATAGAGATATGACAATGTTAGCTTAGATTTTGGTTGTTTTGCATGCTTGTTTGATAAATTTCTAGGCTAGATTGCTCTCTACTGCAGTTAGTGTTTGTTGTAGTTTCATTTCTGCATATTTGAAATCCTAAACCCTAGCCCACACTTATTAATAGAGTGCCATTAAAAAGAAGGGTTGCATACAAAGCCTACAACTAATGCTTGTGAAGGAAGACATCACACATTTGAGCAAGGAAATGTAAAGTTTCATTGATATAAACAGAGGCAGGTTCAACTTTTAGAAGATGCATTTATTAAATAGGAAAATGCGTCCAACCTAAGTTGAGCATGACATAGCAAAAGGATCTAGTGGAGGTATGTTTCTGATTGAGGAAGTGCATCAAAATTAGAAAGAGGCATGCTTTTTATGAAAGATACACGCTTAATGACGAGAGGAGGCACATCTGGAAGGATGAAGATGCGCCTAGGATAGCAAATAGGTGCATCTAAATAAAGAAAGGTGCATCAAAATTAGAGAGGCATGTTTAGTAATAGTGAGGGAACACTTGATGAAGAGATCCACCATGTGAAGAGCACTTGGAGCAAGAAGGACATGCTTTTATATGGCATCTAAATTTGAGCCTTCAATACAAACTCAAGCGCATCTATTTTTAGTTAAACTTTAGTTTAATCCCCTATTTGGTCGATTTCTTCAACTGATTCAAGTCATCCCTTTTCATGCAATCACATGACTCTTCAAAAGGATATAAATAAAGTTAGAACTCTAGTTCTGAATTTACAAAATTAAAAGTACATTCAAAAATTTAAAAAGTGGATTTACATGAGAGAAGGCGGCGCACCTTTAAAAGGAAGAATCTCCTCTTCAAAGAAATACAAAAATTCTATTTTTCACTACAAAACAAAGCCAAAACAACAAAATTTTGTGTTTCTAAAATAGTATAGAGGGTAGAAGGAGGACTATATGCTTAAATTCTATTATCTGTAGCAAGAACAACAATATTTAGGAGTAGAAAATTAAGCTTTTTAAGGCCTAGATCACCAATTTGAAGGGGCAAGTCTTCAGAAACTTAATTTTTCAAGGAAAAAGAAATCATTTTTTCAGAATATTTATGAGTTAAATTATTATTGTGAGGGTGAACATGTAGGCAAAAAAGTCTAGACCAGTAGCGACAAATTTATTTTAAAATTTCAAGGATGCAATATTCAGTTATTAACAAGGATATTCAAATAGTCTTGAATTTGTTCTTGCTTGTATCAAGCATTATGATCTCAAGACTAGAGAGATTAGGACATTTGATGGATGTACTTTATGCAACCTCAAGTCAGACGACATTGAGCTAACTTTCTCTATTTTGCATTGTGAAGACTCCCTTAAAGTAGACCTTGATGAGTGTGAGAAACTGTGGAACAAGCACCTGGTAAAATGTCAAAAGCAAATGGCGAACAAGTGGTTGAAGGAAAAAAAGGGTTACTTTGTTGAAGAATCTGGGTCAAGGAGAGTTTAAGGATGAATTTTCCTTCAGGTACGTTGCTGAACCAAATCACTAAATAGGCTAAAGCAAGGAGCTTCAAACCGTGGATGTTTTATCTTATCAACAACATAAGTAATGGCAATAAAAAATTTGATTGGGCAGCTCTAGTCAACAATTGCCTCCACAAGCAAATAACTAACTTTCCTTGAACTCATGAGTTCATAATGTATTCATACCTGATATACATGATGGATCATCATGGTAATTTCAAGGGATTAAACTTTATAGGGTCACTTTAGTGCACCTGAATCTACAAACATTTTTGCAGTTGGAATATTTTGCATCACAAAAGCATTTTAGATGCATTCCTCATGCATTCAATGTGTGATATGAATAATCAAATGCATATGGGGATTTTATAAGAAGCCAACATGATCATAGTTGATTGGATAGATTGGTTTATCCAATTTCTCACCTTTAACCACATCAGGGTATATGGTTTTTCCTCATATCTATATATGGTTCTGAAGTATCTGTCTAATGAAGTTATCTTCATGGAGTACCTATGTCAAAGCTCGAGGGTGCATACACGTTTGCGAAGCCAACATAAGCATGGGGTTCGATTTCCAATCCAATTGGGTATTTATAAAATCAAGACTACCACAGATGCCAAGTTAGTTGGTGAAGAGATGGCCAAGTTCAATTTCAAGAATTTTAAGGAGAAGTGCACCTATGACCCAAAGGAGGTCATGTCATCGAGGTTGGGTAGTAAGTTTGCACATATTCCCAAGATTGAAGACTTTTGAGCAAATTGTGAAGATGAGGTTAAGGTGTACTGAAGGGATCATAGTAGGTTCATATTGTAAAAAATTGCAAACTTCCTATCTGATGTAGAGACACTAGGATATATAGAGGATAGCACAAATTGACAAGGTTTTCATTACACTCTAAAACCCAATTTTGAAGGTCAACTTGCAAAAGTGGGAACAATAATTAGTGGCTCTGAAATCATGGATAGGTTGATTTGGCATGCCATGGGACCCATCCAAACCATTTACAAAGGCAGAACAAACTTGGTTTTGATACTTCCTTCTTTAGACCTCTAAATCCCTTGTAGCCCTTGAAACAGAGATAGTCAGCAATATCTTTTGACACAGGCTTGAAAAATCAGAACTTAGACAATCTAGAGATACCCATTTGGACTCCCCATGACATATTTCAAAATGGGTATGGGTTGTTTTGGATAGTATAGTCCAACCTATAACCCCTCCTAGTGACCTAGAGCCCCAATTAGGCCAAATTTGTGAAGCAACCACCCTTTCAGAGACTCACAGAACTCAACTAATCATTTGGAAATCTCAATCACATGACCAAACCAAGACTTTTTCAGGTTTTGAACTCCTACAATCGACTGTTCCCTCAAATGCATCTATGGCTCCTCAAATAGGCTTAATACATGGACATATTAAGCCTTCTCCATCAAAACTTGCAACTGCCAACTCCCTCTTCTCTACAAACAGCCAAATCCATTTAAATATAAATGGACACATCCATCTTGCTGGTCTTATGGCCCTGAGAGACAATGGGATGGTCAAAGTTCCATTGTTTGAAGCAAACGCTAGATTGGGTTTTGATAGAATAGTTTTTAGAAAAAACCTTATATCTCCCTACAACAGAAATGTCAAAGCACCTAACTTACTTCAAATGAAAGACAACTCCATGCTCTAACCAATCAAATCATGAGAAAGTGGAAACAACATTGTACCTTTGCAAAGTACGGCTTGTAGCAGCGTAGGAGTTCAGGAAAACAAAGTTTCAATGAGTAGTCCAAGGAAAATGGTTATAAATTGCTTCCTGATCAGTGTCAAGGCCTCAAACTAGTCTTGAATGGAAGTCACTTCACCACACTACACATTCCACTAACTTAGAAGTCATGATAGTTCCGTACAGGAAGATGGTACGGACTATTTTCCCACAAAATGCAGAAAATGACAGTAAACAACAGAGAAATGGTTTCTTATTGCATTGAACCTTCTTGCACACCTTACAATGATCTTGTTCAAGGTTATTTAAACCTGCATACACCTTGATAGATCCCTTGGAGATAGTTTTGGTCAATGGGAAGATCCATAACTACTCTTCAACCATCAAACTTCCCTGTTTAGTTTTAAAACTGCAACTAATTACAAGTTTTATCATAGGCATCGGTGATTATGAGGCTTGACAATGCCTTCAAACACCTTTACAATGTTATTAATCTTTTGACAAGGTCTATTACTCCTTTGTACATGCCAAAAGGCTTATAATGCATGACAATGTATGACTACCTCTTACATGCCTTAGAAGGCTTACAAATATGACTGCCTATTACACCTTATGACTGCTCCATCATAACATGACAAGAGATGTTCTTGGACATGGTCCTTATTACAACATGAGAATGGTCTTCCAAGACCTTATTACAACATGAACAAACATGGATCTTCATGATTCTCTTGGTGCTCCTGCACCATACTCCCCGGGTGGAAAAAACTCAAGTCTCTTGAGGAATCAGATCAGCAACTATGACACCATGCTTCAAGATGTCTTCTTCACTCATCCAAGTGGCATCTTCAATGGGTAATCCACTCCACTTGACAAGGAACTGTTTGTATGTCTTCTTTTTAGTCTTTTTGATGACCTTGGTATCAAGAATGTATTCCAATTTCAATGGTTGGCTGGGAGGTAGATCTTTTATCCAATCTTCATCTTCTTGGGCTGCTTCAAAACCTGCAACATTATCACCCTTGTATGGAAACAAGTCAGCAACATTGAAGATGGGAGAAATTACCAAGCCTTGAGGAAGCTCAATCTCATAGGCATTGGACCCAAACTTGTGCACAATTCGGCATGGACCTATCTTCTTCATGAGGAGTTTGGTTGGCTGCCCCTTTGGAAGTCTCTCCTTCTTCAAATGTGCCATGACCAAATCCCCAACCTTGTATTGTACATCTCTCCTTCTCTCATTGGCTTTCTCTTTGTACTTCTCATTGTTCCTTTGAAGATTTTCTCTTACATTATCATGGATGTCCTTCATGGCCAATGCAAAGTCTTCACCTTGAGCACTCTTCTTTTCCAATCCATGGAGATCTCTCAATTCAAGAATACCTCTTGGGTGAACACCATAAACAATCTCAAATGGACTCCTTCCTGTGCTTCTATTGGTGGAGTCATTGTAAGCAAACTCAGCTTGGGGGATGATCATATCCCATGCCTCTCCATGCTGCTTTGTAAGACATCTAAGGAGATTTCCCAAAGACCTATTCACTATCTCAGTTTGGCCATCAGTCTGAGGGTGATAGGCTGAAGTGAATGACAATTGAGTGCCTAACTTCTTCCACAAAGTAAACCAAAAGTGGCCTACAAACTTTGGATCCCTATTAGTCACAATGTTAAGAGGCAAACCATGGATTCTAACAATTTCTTTGAAGAACAAACTAGCAATGTGTGAAGCATCATTAATGCATTTACATGGTAAGAAATGAGCCATTTTACTGAATCTATCCACCACAACAAATATGCTATCAAAGCCTCTTTGAGTCCTAGGAAGACCCAAGACAAAATCCATGCTAATACTTTCCCATGGCCTATTAGGAATAGGAAGTGGCTGATATAGACCAGCATTAGATGAAGTACCCTTTGTCCTTTAACAAATACTACAACATTCAACAAATTTTCTGATATCTGATTGCATTTTAGGCCAAAAATAAAACCTTTTCACCTAATCCAATGTTTTGTCCAGCCCAAAGTGACCTCCTAGTCCACCACAATGTTTTTCCTTTATGATGTTCTCCCTCATGGAACACCTAGGAACACATAATTGGCTGCCTTTGAACAACAACCCCTGCCACAACAAAAATTTGGAAAAATAAGAATGATAAGAGTCTGAAAAATGTGAACAAACTTCATATACCTCCTTGAAATCATCATCATCCTGGTACATATGTTTGAGAGCATCAACCCCTACACTTTGCAACTGAATTTCTTGAACCATACACACCCTTCTACTCAATGCATCTGCCACTTTGTTGGCCTGTCCCTTCTTGTGTTTGATTGAAAAAGTATATGCTTGGAGTTGTTCAACCCATTTCATATGCCTATGGTTGAGTTTCTCCCATGAATTTAGAAAACTAAGTGCATGGTTGTCAGTATAAACAATAGACTCTTTAGGTAAAAGTTAGTGCCTCCATTTTTTCAAAGCTTGCACCATTGCATACAATTCCAAGTCATAAGTAGAGTACTTTCTCTTAGCATCATTCAATTTTTCACTAAAGAAAGCAATTGGCCTGCCTTCTTGACTTAGGACAACCCCTATAGCAAGGATACTAGCATCACATTCCACCACAAACAACTTGTTAAAGTTGGGAAAAACAAGAATGGGATGTTGTACTACTTTTTGTTTCAGAATTTCAAAAGAATCATTGGTTGCCTTTGTCCAAGAAAACTTAAATTTCTGCCCCCCTTTGATGGTATCCAAAATTGGTGCACAAATATGACTAAAACCCCTTATGAACTTCCTATAAAATGTTGCCAAACCATGAAAAATTTTTACATCACCTGCTGTTTTTGGAGTTGGCCATGACAAAATGGCCTCTACCTTTGCTGGATCCATCTTCAAACTACCTTGGGAAATGACAAAGCCAAGATAGGTGAGTTCTTCCTTCATGAAGACACTCTTTTCCATGTTGATCATCAATTGTTCATCATGTAACTTCTTCAAAACCTGATCCAAATGTTGCAAATGCTCTTCCTTAGTCCTGCTGAAAACAAGAATGTCATCCAAGTATACCACAACAAAATTGCCAATGAAATCCTTCAACACTTCATTCATGAGACACATAAAAGTACTTAGGGCATTAGATAGACCAAATGGCATCACCAAACACTCATAAAGACCCTCATTTGTTTTGAATGTTGTCTTCCATTCATCCCCTTGCTTTATCCTAATTTTATGATACCCACTCTTAAGATCAATTTTAGAAAAGTATCTAGCCCCTCCCAAATAGTCCATTAGGTCCTCAATTCTTGGCATAGGGAACCTATATCTTATAGTAATCTTTTTAATGGCTCTAGAATCCGTACATAACCTCCATTTACCATCCTTTTTAGGGGCTAGGACTGTTGGGACAGCACATGGGCTAAGGCTCTTTCTTACCAATCCCTTATCCAACAATTCTTGCACTTGCTTGGAAATCTCTTCATTTTGAGAAGGTGTCATCTTGTAGGCTGCTTTGTTTGGCAAAGTAGACCCTGGTATGAAGTCAATTTGATGGCTTATGTCCCTAATAGGTGGTAACTCATTAGGCATTTCTTCTACCATAATCCCCTTATACTTCTCTAACAATTGTTGCACCTCCTTAGGAACCTCTTCCTTACTAGGATCATGCAAATTAGGACTGTTTTTAGGCTTCAAAATTAGAGCATACCCTTGGGTTCCTTCCTCCTTAAGGGTGTCTAGAGACTCTTTACCACTCACAATCATGACACTTGACCCAACACTCTTCTCTACATTCTCATCAGGATGGATCCATTCTATACTTCCTACCATTCTTGGTTATAATGAAAGAGTTAGTTTTACCATCATGTTGGGATTGAACATCATATTGCCATGGACATCCTAACAGCAAATGACAAGCATCCATGGGAATTATATCACACAAAATCTTGTCCTTGTACTCCCCTATCTCAAATTCTACCCATGATTGTTCATCTACCAAAACTTGTTGCCCCTTATTCAACCATGATACTTTATAAGGACTAACATGAGGAAGTCTTTTCAATTTCAATTTGTCTACCATTTCAATAGAAACCAAATTTTTAGTTGAACCTGAATCAACAATTACCTTGCAAATCTTACCATAGGCCTTGCATGTTGTCTTGAACAATGTCTTCCTTTGAGGGGGTTCTTGTGTTTGAGGCACCTTCAACATGGTTCTTCTCATCTTCAAACTTTCTCCTTCATGGACTGGGGCTGCACTTCCAATTGGAGAGTTAACACTTTGGCAATCTTCCTCTTGGATCAATTGGTTCCTTCTCTCTCCTCCATGAGAGCTTGAGGCTTGCTTTTTAGGACATTTGAAGGCTAGATGTCCCACTTGGTTGCAATTGTAGCACCTTCCTGTGAAGACATTAGGACCTCTCCCTGGTCCACCAAATCTACCCCTTCCATTGGGCCTCCTTCCTCTAAAGCCTCCTCTAGAACCTAATTCTCCACTTTGCTCTTGGGAACTAGATTCCCCTTGACTTCTTTGGGACTGATTTCTGCCTCCAAAACTGCCCCTACCTCTAAAATTTCTACCACCTCTTCATCTATTTTGCTGCTCACCTTTCCTCTTCAACTTCTCTTCAGCCCTCAATTCCACTTGAAATCATTTATCCACGGTTTCAGGGGTTAATAGACTGATTTCATCTTGAATATTAAACCTCAAACCATTTAGATACCTTGCCACTTTACCTTTTTCATCCTCCATGTATCCACAACGAAGAGAGAACTTGTGGAACTCCTCAGTGTAAGTGGCCACATCCAAATCTCTTTGTTTGAGATTTTGCATCTTCTTGTAGATCTGCACCTCATAATCTGATGGAAGGAATTGGGACTTGATCCTCTCCAACATTCTTCCCATGAAGATATCATGCTCTTCCCATTCTTTACCCTCTCACCTTGGGTGTAATTCCACCATGTAAGGGCAACACCTTTGAGTTTAGTTTTTGCAAATTTCACCCTCTTGTTCTCAGGACCTTCTTTGTATTCAAAATAGTTGTTTAGGGCCTCAATCCACTCCATGACTTCATCAGCATTCATCTTGCCACTAAACATGGGAATCTCCATCCGAGCCTCTGAAGAATCTTTGCCAATTGCCTTGATGGCTTCAAGGAAATGTTTTTGATTTGCAGGTACCTCTACCTCTTCTTGATCTTCTTCTTCCTCCTCTTTTTCTTCTTCTTCATTAGAAACTTCATCTATCCTCTTCCCTATCCTCAATGCCTTCAACTCTGCTTGGAGTGCTTCCTTGACTCCACTTTTGATCTTTTCTTCCATCTCCTTGAACTTCTTAACCACCTCAGTGGTCATCCCCTTTGGAGGCATATTGCTAGCCTCTCCTTCACTCTCCTCTACTAACATATACCAATTCTTACACAACCAACAACAGAACCTTTTATGGCTCTGATACCACTATGATGTAGAGACACTAGGATAGATAGAGGATAGCACAAATTGACAAGGTTTTCATTACACTCTAAAACCCAATTTTGAAGGTCAACTTGTAAAAGTGGGAACAAAAGTTAGTGGCTCTAAAATCATTATGGAAAGGTTGATTTAGCATGTCATGGGACCCATCCAAACCATTTACAAAGGCAGAACAAACTTGGTTTTGATACTTCCTTCTTTAGACCTCTAAATCCCTTGTAGCCCTTGAAACAGAGACAGTCAGCAATATCTTTTGACACAGGCCTGCAAACTTAGAACTTAGACAATCTAGAGATACCCATTTGGACTCCCCATGACATATTTCAAAATGGGTATGGGTTGTTTTGGACAGTATGGTCCAACCTATAACCCCTCCTAGTGACCTAGAGCCCCAATTAGGCCAAATTTGTGAAGCAACCACCCTTTTAGAGACTCACAAAACTTAACCAGTCATTTATACATCTTAATCCCATGCCCAAACCAAGACTTTTTCAGGTTTTGATCTCCTACAATCAACTGTTCCCTCAAATGCATCTATGGTTCCTCAAATGGGCTTAATACATGGACCTATTAAGCTTTCTCCATCAAAACTTGCAATTGCCAACTCCCTCTTCTCTAAAAATACCCAAATCAATTGAAATATAAATGGACACATCCATCCCACTGGTCTTATGGCCCTGAGAGACAATGGGATGGTCAAATTTCCATTGTTTGAAGCAAACCCTAGATTAGGTTTTGATAGAACAATTTTTAGAAAAAACCTTATATCTCCCTACAACAGAAATGTCAAAGCACCTAACTTACTTCAAATGAAATACAACTCGATGTTCTAATCAATCAAATCATGAGAAAGTGGAAACAACCTTGTGCCTTTGCAAAGTACAGCCTGTAGCAGCGTAGGATTTCAGGAAAACAGAGTTTCAATTAGTAGTCCAAGGAAAATGGTTATAAATTGCTTCTTGATCAGTGTCAAGGCCTCAAACTAGTCTTGAATGGAATTCACTTCACCACACTACACATTCCACTAACTTAGAAGTCATGACAGTTCCATACAGGAAGATGGTATGGATTGTTTTCCCAGAAAATATAGAAAAAGACAGTAAATAACAGAGAATTGGTTTCTTATTGCATTGAACCTTCTTGCACACCTTACAATGATCTTGTTCAAGGTTATTTAAACCTACATACACCTTGATAGACCCCTTGGAGATAGTTTTGGTCGATGGGAAGATCCATAACTACTCTTCAACCATTGAACTTCCCTGTTCAGTTTTAAAACTGCAACTAATTACAAGTTTTATCATAGGCATAGGTGATTATGAGGCTTGACAATGCCTACAAACACCTTTACAATGTTATTAATCTTTTGACAAGGTCTATTACTCCTTGGTACATGCCAAAAGGCTTATAATGCATGACAATGTATGACTGCCTCTTACATGCCTTAGAAGGCTTACAAATATGACTACCTATTACACCTTATGACTGCTCCATCATAACATGACAAGAGATGTTTTTGGACATGGTCCTTATTACAACATGAGAATGGTCTTCCAAGACCTTATTACAACATGAACAAACATGGAACAAACAAAAACAATCATGGATCTTCATGATCCTCTTGGTGCTCCTGCACCACTATCATAGGATGTTGTGGATCTTTCTATAATGTCCTTTTTTTGGCACATATATATTTTGTGTGCATTTATGTTATTCTAGTCTTCAGGAGGCTATTACCTATGTTTGAGAGGACTTCAATGTTATTGGAGTGGTCATGGCTCAGTCTTGCAAAACAGATTTTCATGGTTTTAAGTTCGGCTAGTCATTTGGAGTTCTTAGATGCTTTCAAATTTTAGTTTTGATTTCTTAGGTGCTCTCCAACCTTCTTCAAGAAACATGCTATTTTTAGACAGTCACCTAATGGCCTCTGATTTTTGTCCCAAGTCTTCTACTACATTTTGATATGGTTAGAGTTGTTCAATCAGTGCATCTCTATGCTTTTTGTAGCTTGGGACTATTATTTGGTAGTTTAATTAATATTTCACTAAGGTTGCCTAAGGTTTGGAATAAGAATTAGTAACTTAGTGTAATATTAATTATAAATTGGCATTCCCTTCTTGGAGTGGATTCTTTTATATGGCATTGATCTCAGTTGGTGTACAAGAGTACAGTGATGCTTTCAGAACCACTTTTGACTTTCTGATTTGCTCTCCAAACTTCTTGGAGAAGTTGTCTATTTATAGTAAGTCACCCAATTGGAATCATTCTTCATCCCAAACCTTCAAGATCATGTTGGTATGGTTTAATTTGCAATTCTCTTCATTATGGGATTTTTTCGTAAGTTGGGTGAGTTATTAAGCCATTTAATTAATATATTTTCTTAAGTTATCTAAAGTGGGATTATTAAAAGATAACTTAAGTGTAATAGCTCTTTAGAAAGGTAATTAAGTGTTTTTAAAGAAAGAGACTTAAAAAAGGGGCCTTGCACATGAAATATTAATACTATTTCAAAAAGGGTCTTTTGGAGAGGAAAAATATTAATATTTTGAGGAGAAATATGAAGAGGTAAAAAGAAAATAATATTCTATTTCCCTCAAAATGTTATAAAAAGAGGATATGAGCTCATTGTTGAGGTTATGCTATTGATTTGATATTGTTATGCTATTGGATTGAACCTATGAGTTCTTCCATTATCTCTTGAGGATGAAAACCCTCTTGTAGATTAGGTGTAGTTTCATACAAGAATCACCATTGGTGCTGAATGCAGAGTTATTAGAGAAATCTCACTTAGAGTTTTCCTTTGTGTTGAATAGATGTTTTGATGAGATTCAAGTTGTATTTCCTTTGATGTTTTAGACACCAATTTTGAGGGGTTTTTGCAGATTTTTTGGAAGTAGATTTGGAGTGTTCTTTGCTATTTGCCCTCTTGAGTTTCAGTGTCATTTTTCTCTTGTTGTATGGCCTTATCATGGTGTGGGGAACTGTTGTTCATATCATTCATTTGGTGTGAGTTTTGGTGTGGATTATTTCTTTGATAGGTGATTTCCACTTTCATGGCAATTGGAGGGTTTGAGAAATGTTGTTCATGTGTATGTGACGCCTTGAGGAAGTGATCAGACCTAGCTGTGAGGGTTTGTGTTGAAGGAATCACCTCTTATTGCATATCTTGTGTGATTTTGACATTATATCAACCCATTGTCTTTGGTCGCTTGCTTGGATGTTGGAAGAGTAGAGTTTGGAGGGAATATAAGGAGTTTTGATGTGATTTGTTGATCATTTTTGTTATGACAGTCCACTTCTACAGTTTGGACAGCCTTGCATCCAACATCATTGGGTTAACAGAGCTTTATGGCACCTTCATGTGGGTATTCTTTCTTCTCATTACAAGAGAATATATAGTATGCTCATCTAATGTTGCATTGTGACATATCATACTTTGTAATCTCTGGATGGTAGTACCGCCAATGGAATAATCTTTCTTGTTTATGTTACTCACACCACTAAATAAATGGATTTCATTTTAAGGCTTCCCCCTGAATAAGTGGAAGTGCCTATGTTCTTATTATTTTACTACTCCCATTGAATAAGTGGTGAATCCCCACTATATAATTGGATGCTCACTTCAAATAAGTGGAAGTTGTATTTGATTTGCACTGCTTTATAATTGTTTAGCCTGAAGCACTTGTATGCTCTCAGCTCACCCATTTGGGAACTTGGTGATCAAAAAGTGTGGAGGAGATTACATGGTTGCATATGATTTTCTAATATTGTTTGATAGTGTTGAAAATTTGAAAAAACATTGGTGTAGAACACTACACTTTAAGATGATTATGGAGATGTTTTGTTTCCTAAGTTTGTGAGGGAAGATATCAAGAAACAACCATTGCCACAAATGGACTGGTCAATAAAGGAAGGAAATTCTATTGAAGAGAGGATCATTGTAGTCATTAAGCGTAGTAAATTCTTCCTAAATTCTAAGATGACTAGAAGAGTGAAAGTACATAAGGATAAGACACTTGTTGCAGAGCCACCATCATGGGGAATGTTAGCTCCACCTTCAATGCTAATAACTAAGTTAAAAGAGAAGGTGATTAATGAAGAAAGAGATGATATTCTTCCTAAAGAGGGGATCTTGAGGAAAATTTAGAAATCTAGGGTTAGCATTGCATCACCAATACATTACAAACAACCCACAAGAGCGGCTTCACTACTAGTGGAGCCTTCTTTGAAGACTACTACATCCATTCCAAGGTGATCAGAGCCTAAGTCCCCTGTGCAAGATACTTCCACACCATTTGAATCATCAGGAGTTGAAGAGACAGAGGTAGAGGTGGGAGAATAAACTCCCACTTGGTTGCAGGAGGTCATTGGAAAGAAAAGAAAGAAGCCCTCATACCAGGTTGATTTTGGCATTCTTGACAAGGTTTTCAAGGAACCCATCTAGCCAAAAAACCTAAATAAAAAATGAGGATATCAAAGACATCTGAATGGGATTTGATTCTCAAGATGGCTATTCCTCATCAAGATAAGACAATACCGATGTGAAGCTTGATGATATTTAGATAACCAAGGCCAATTTGGGTCAACGTACTAGGCATGCTAATGTCTATATGTTGGAGGTAGTAGCAAGAAACCTTAAAGAAAGAGTTATCAAAGACAGAGAGGATAAGGTAGCCCTACAAGATGAAGTGAAATAACTAAGGGAATATATTTCCCATATTCTTCATTCTACTTCACAGCTAACCTTATTTCTACCACAAGTCCTTGAGTCTCATGACGACCAAAAATAGATAAATTAGCTAGTTGTTTATGGTAAATGTGTATGAGGAAAAATTGATTTAATCTAAACTAAATAAAATCAAAAACCAATCACATAAAGAGAACCAATCTAAGTAAAAGCCATTATCATAAAATCAAAGACAAATGAAAGCTATTTACCAAAATTTGTGTTGTTCCCTTTGGAGATGTGTGGATTGCTCAATGAAGTTGCGAAACCATAGCTGCAACAAGCAAGTAGTGTGCTCAATGTGCTCAAAGATCAATGTTAAGAGATCGTAAAGTTGCTCAATCGACGCATTTTGTATGCTCAAAGCTCTGTTAATTATGCTCGAGAATACGATCGAAGAGAGAGGCTCAATGAAGGAGATGAGGAGGGTTTATATAGATTTCAAGGAAGATCAATCAACGGTCCAGATAATTCAAAAGAATCAATGGAGGAGAACAGTTGAGGAATGTGCAACGAATAAGAAGAAGACATGTGTCTTGCTTTCTTTTGCATGAGAGGAGTTATCAATAATAGAAGAATGAGTTAAAGCAATTAACAGAACGTAATGATCAGTTAAGTGATTTAAAACAAGAAGAAGAGATTTGCATGAGAAAAGAAGATATTTTGCTTTATTAAATACAGAAAGCTTGAGTTATTTTAGAGATAACTCAAATTAGAAGAAAAAGCAACTTAAATAAATAATTGATTTATTTAAATTTAGAGAAGATATTTTGGAAGGAATAATTAAATAATTAGAATTATTTAATTTAGAAGATTTGAAAGCAAATTAAACAAATAAATTTATTTAATTGTTTGTGCATGATTTTGGAAGAATAATTTTGATTTAATTAAATAATTTAAGAATTATTTAATTGTAGATAAGAGGGATTTTGTGATGAATTAATTAAATAATTGGATTTATTTAATTAATGTGGATTTAATTTTTGGAGAGAGGATAATGATCTAATTAAATAATTAAAATTATTTAATTGTGGAAGAATAATAGAGGAATTTAGTTTAATTAATTAAATAAAGAGAATTTATTTAATTAATGTCGCCAGTATGTGATTTAGAAGAATTTAGTGAAATTAATTAAATAATTAGATTATTTAATTAATGCGGGAAATGCAGGTGATTAGACAGATTATGAAATGCAAGTGATTCGACGACACGGTCATTTTAGGGTGTCTACATTTTGCCCCTCTTTGATGCAATGCAGCTTGTAGCGTTGCGTCAAAGAAAATGATTGTTGAAAATGTGATACAGTTTATTGTTGCCCCAGTGTAGGTAGTTGCCCCAGCATATGCCCCCTTGAGCGGGAAGATGGGGAAGCGGTAGAAGAACTGGGTTGATGCTCGACTAGAAGAATGCGTGACTAGGTAGGAGGAAAAGCAGAAAGGGGTGGGAAGAAAAACTAAGGGTGGGACACTATAAATAGGTCCCATGGGGACCACAATCCTCATTTGCACCCTAGGAGATTCTAAATTTAGAGAGGAGAGCTTCCAAACTTAGGTGGAGAGAGTTGAGTAGACAGCGAGGAGAGATGCCAATTCCAGCGTACAAACGTCGGGCGGAGTTGGTGCAGACCTACAGGAGGCCAGCAGGAGCTCCGACAGTAGTAAGTGATCGAAAATCCCTTTGTAATTTGTTGTTTTAGGGTGGTTTAGGGCTAGGTCTAGGCAAGGTTACCATGTCAGGCAAAAGTGCTTTAGGAAGTCGTGGCATGTATGGTAGTCGTTTGCAGCGCTTTTGGTGCGCCGTAGCGCGGTTGGTAGGCAGGTGCAGTGCAGTTGGTAAAAATGCAGCGCATATGGGTGGTCGGTAGTGTAGTAGCACCTTTGGCAGTATGCCACAGCGCGTATGGTTAGGTAGGGCAGTGCGTTTGGTATGGTAGACTAGCGCGGGTGGTTGGGGATAGGAAAAATCGAAGCGCCTCTGGTAGGACAGAGCGGCGTGTTTGGCATGTGGGTGAGGTGCGCTTGGAAAACAAGGCTCATTTGGGAGAGAAAAGCATAGCGCAGTTGGGTAGACAGTGCGGTGCATTTGGTATGGCAGTACAGCGCCCTTGTACAACACAAAGCGCTTTTGGTGAAGTAGCAAAAAAGTTAGGGTTTAAGGAGAATGGGGAGGCAATCCTAGGTTGTAAAAGGGGAAAGGGATGGTTGGGGGTTGCATAGCATAGCCCATGGGTAGATAAGAATGGTGAGATTTGGTAATAAAAAACTGACAAGTGAGTTGTTATGGATGCAGAGGATTTTGCCACCACTGATGTCGCGGGAGCGACACCACGCGATTGCACACGAGGTTGCACAGTTGACATGGGAGGAGGACGCATTCCTAGAGCACGCAAAACTGTGGCATGTGGCCCACTTGACACACATTAGGGTGAATCTCGCCCTAGTGATAGCAGTTGTGGAGCAATACCACAGCGAGACCTCGTCTTTCCACTTTCTGATGCGGGAGGTGACAGTGACACTGGAGGACATGTACCAGATCCTACGGATTCAGATTGATGGAGAGACAGTGGACTTTGACCCAGCATGGGGTGAGGCAGGCATGGTGGGGGTCTTCTGCACAGATGACCTGTGGATAGATGACGGGAAGATCTGATGGGCAGACATCCCGAGACTCTGCGACAGGATCAGATGGATAGTTGCGTCACTGATTGGCGGCTTCCTGTGTCCAAACAAGAGATCTAGAGGATTATCAGTTGGCTGGGGGACTGTGCTATCAGGGATGTTCACACATGGCAGACAGTATGTGTGGGGCCCCTGTGTACTTGGACAGTTGTATCATTACATGCCACCATTGCATTTACAGGAGAGGCAGCAGCCTCTCAGCAGGGGTGACTTTATTACAGGTATGGGCATGGGAGCATATTCCAGTGATCCGACCCATGGCACAGTACCATCGAGACAGAGGCGAGCCCTATGCATTCTTATATGATGGGGTGATTACACACCAGAGGATGGGGTCGATGAGCCACTGGAGGCAGCAGATTGATGAGATGGACTTGTTCATATGGAGGCCTTGGCTACTATGTGAGGAGTGGGATGACGAGCATGAGCAGCTCATGTATTGCAGACAGGCTCGCTATCTGTTCAGGAGACGGACGGATATGATAGAGAGGTACCTGCCAGAGTGAGTTCTCAGGTAGTTTGGATTGCCGCAGGGACTAACCGTGGGGGAGGCCACACATGCCAGGACATGGAGGGAGGTTGGAGACTGGGATGCAGAGATCCCAGTGGCTACAGCATTGGTAGAGGTACAGGGACTTGTCCCCGTGAGATGGGATTAGGACTCTGGGCTGGCAGACCCAGGGACGCTGCCAGAGTATGATCAGTATTGGCAGACTCACAGGCCGATCAGATTGACTACACCAGGTGTAGCAGGGGCAGTGGGAGAGGTACTAGTCCTCAGAGGGGAGGCTAGGATGAGACGGCAGGCCCGAGCAGCCAGGTAGCAGGCAGGTGGAGAGGGTAGCGGCCAGTAGGCCAATGTGGAGATGGCTGAGGCAGTGGGTCCAGTTGTAGAGACCGATTTGCAGAGAGCCGAGTGACTACTGCAGGAGGAGATAGCCCGAAGGACTTGCTTAGAGCTCTGAATGGTACGATTGAGGAGGGATAGAGATACAGCGTGGGCTGAGGCGAGGCAGGCAGAGGCCACGGCCTAGACACAGACACAGGCAGCCTCAGCAGCACAGATAGCCCTGGCACAGGTACAGGCTAGTATGCAGGCACAGGTACAGGCCTAGGTACAGGCACAGGTACAGGCAGCAGTGCAGACAACACTACAGGCACAAGCACAGGTAGCACCCACACCGGTAGGGGATGATGGGCAGCTAGCACAAGCCAAGAGAGAGAGAGACGCAGAGGTACAGCTACGATTGACAGCCGAGGCCACACTCTTTAGAGTGAGGCAGGAGAGAGAGGAGGCACGCCATGCACTGGGTACATATCAGAGGACCCTATACAGCGAGCTTGTTCAAGTGCAGGGAGAGCTAGTATCAGCCGGTAGGGAGGCAGAGTACTACAGGGGTTTGTATGTGGGCGCGGTGCCAGTGGCACAGCGAGAGCTGAGCTACAAAGATAGGAGCAGATCTGGGGCATCCAGATCCCGTAGGACAGGGCAGTTAGTGTCCTCAGTTAGAGGGCCACTTTTACCACTAGGGGGAGGAGGAGGAGCAGCAGGGGGACCTCCACCAAGCACCGGGGGAGGACAGGGGCCATAGCAGGAGGGCAGCTCTACCCACTAGGGCATACACATTTGTATTGTATCATATTTGTACCATTTGTATCATTTTGGACAGATGCCTGTGTGCATTCTGATGTATATTTTGCGGGCTCTTGATAGCCATGATGTACTATTCTGATGTATATTTGGATGTACACATAGTTTGCATTATTGATGTAGACATAGACATTTTGTATTATGATGACCATTACATGATATATATGATGATCTATTCGGCTCACTGTTGTTCATGCTTTTGTGTATACATTCTTTGATGTCATGGATGTGATGATATGTATGTATGATTATGGATTCAGGTGATGACCTATGTTTCTTATATGATGCTTATAGATGTATGATGATAGAGATATATGATGATATAGATGTGATGACTAGTGATATCTGACATGTGGGTTTTGCAGATATGCACCAGAGAGAAGAACAAGAGTAGATGGGAGAGAGACTGTTGATCGATTACTGCAATGAAAATGATATAAAGGTTGTGCGAATGGATGAAGGAGCTTGTTGCAATGGTTTCGCATTTGTATATAAAGAGCAATCCTTATTTTGATATAGCATGTGGATAGTTCGCCACCAAGGTATAAAAGACCAAGGTGCAGTAATATCCGAGTGCATGGATGTTGACTCTGCAAGCAAGCGGTTTGATCTTAGATCCCTTAGACATAACATAACCTTGTTGGAACATGTGAATAAGCCATAGTCTTGAACATAAAATAAACTTCAATACATGCAAATGCAAGAAGAATATTAATATGTAAGATGCTAGGTCTTAACACACACAAGATAAACAGAATGCGAAGAAAGATACTAAAGATCATTCCTCAAACACGGCACATAGAAAGCAATGACTATGCCCCTAATCTGTACTGCATCGCAACATACCAAGATTATAGATAAATCAAGGTAGCCTTGAATAGGTAAAGGATAAGGAACAAAAGATAAACCATAACACAAATTGACTGACTTACAAAGTAAACATACAGCCAACATATTCTCTTGCCAAAGAGGTTGCTCAGGATAGATTGGATAGGAAAGATAACAGCCTTATCGTAGGAACTCTGTGTCCTTTAAAGGGGACTATCTACCTAAAAAGATAATGTCTCACTACAGGAAATGCCACATGTCACAGGAGACACGTGTGTTGGCAATCGGTATGCAGGACAGTAGAAGACTCTGGAAGGAAGCTGCTTTGCTTCAGGTTTGTTAAGGACTTTTGCTTTGAAAGGATGCGCTAGCTTGCTGCTTGAGTTAGTCAAGTCAAGGTGAATGGATATTGAAAAATGGAAGACTAGAAAGGTGACAATGCTAATGGATTGGGGTGGGTGGAGAATGATGAATCGTGTGTGCCTGAGTACTAGATACATCCTTCGTATTCCAGACTGCCTACATACCCTGTATCCATGGGATCAAGGCACACAATGATGAAAGATGAAAGTGATAAATATGTAGTTCTGGATAGAGTGATGAGGTGGATCGAGGTGGAGAGGAGGGGATCTTATGTACCTAAGTACTGGAAACTTCCTTCGTATTCCAGACTGCCTACATACCCATATCCATGGGATCAAGGTACTTTAAGACTGAAATGCGATAATATGTAGTTCTGGTTGATGTGATGATGTGGGAAAAGAGCTAAGAAGATAACAACCTTATCGTAGGAGCGATGTGTCCGTTAAAGGGTGTTACCTACAGAAAGGAGAAAGAGATTGAAGTATGCGTTGCAAACCACGAACAAGGAACCAATCCTAGACCTAAGTTAAGGAAAGAGTTGCCCCCATTCTGGTAGAGGAAACTGTATGGGTGACTGCTGAAGAAGACACAGAAAGATTTGACCTAGGACAAGACAGTGTTAACTATAGACACAGATCAAGACATGGGGTGATGATGATGGACATTGACAAATTTCCAAGCTATACTAGATAGGGAGATGGAAATGCAAACAAGGTCAATGGTTTTATTATGGATGGATGGATGAAGCGTGTTGTTGCGAACTGGACAAGGAGTGGACAGGACTCGATAGACGATGGATGCTGACTCTACACATAGCGCTTGTTTGCCAGGTTTTCACTATGGTACTTATCCAAGGCACCTGTTCGCCAGGTTTTCACTAGAGGATGGATTTTTTATTTTTTTTTTGGAATACTCTGAGGATTAGGCATAGAACTTCTTGAGATGGACACTGTTAAGTGGCTCATCTAGAGGAATGCCATCAGGTGTAGCTAAAGTATAAGCTCCTGATCCATATGCTGCTGTGACAATAAAGGGGCCTAACCAGTTAGGCTCAAACTTGCCCTTCTTTTCTTGATCTGCTTGATTTCTCTGATTCTCCTTAAGTACAAGATCACCAACTTGAAACCATCTTTCTTTGATCTTTTTGTTGTAATTACACCGAAGGCAGTTTTGATAGACATGGAGATGATTAAGTGCGGCAAGGTACCTCTCATCCAGTAGTTCAAGCTCAACTAATCTGGAAGTGCGATACTCCTCTCCATCGATCAGGTCCTACATGGAAACTCTGAGGGATGGGATCTCGACCTCTATAGGTAGGATGGCTTTAGAGCCAAAGACCAAGGCATATGGTGTGGCACCAGTTGGTGTTCTGATACTAGTGCGGTAGGCCCATAGGGAGGGATTGAGTTGCAAGTGCCAATCACGACCAGCTTCATTGACTATTTTCTTGAGGATTTTGAGAATGGTTTTATTGGAAGCCTTAGCTTGGCCATTACTCTACGGATAGTAGGGAGTTGAAAAGTGATGTTGGATATTGTATTGTGTGCACAAGGCATAGACATCTTGATTCTTGAATGGTCTCCCATTATCAGTGACAATGGCTTGGGGAATACCATACCAGAATATGAGGTAGTTTAGGATAAACTTGGCTATTTGCTTACCGGTGATATAGGTCATAGGAATGGCTTCCACCCACTTCATGAAATACTCAGTGGCCGTAATGATAAACTTGTGGCCATTTGAGGAGGAAGGGTGGATTTGTCCTACGAGGTCAAGACCCCATTGAGAAAAAGGCCATGGAGTTGTCACAGGTTGTAATTTATGAGCTGGTGCGTGAATCAGATCTCCATGCTGCTGGCATTGTAGACACTTCTTAGCAAACTGTGCAGCATCTTGCTCTATTATAGGCCAGTAATAACCTGTTCTAAGTATCTTCTTAGCAAGATTAGGACCAGTAAAATGCGTGCCACAGACACCTTCGTGTATGTCTCGTAAGGTAGCTTCGGCTTCTTCCGCGTTAAGACATCGTAAGAGGATACCATCGAGACTCCGGCGATATAGTGTATCACCTAGAATGATGTAACGAGAGGATCGACGGATAAAGGTTTTGCATTGGGTGGATGATAGGTCAGGGGGAAAGGTATTGTGTTTGAGGTATTCATAGATATCTTCATACCATGGGGAATTGGGACCAACAAGTTCGGAGATGATTTCAGTAACAGGAACATCGACGGCTGGTATCAACAATTGCTTGATCAAGAATTCACACTTTTGTGTATTTGCAAGCATGTCGATCAGTGACCCTACAGAAGACATAGAATCTGTAGCTTTGTTATGCTCTCTTGGAATTTGTTCAAATGTGATGCTAGAAAAGTGTGGTTTGTAGGCATCCACTAGTTGCTTGTAGGGGACCAACTTTTCATCCTTTATTTGGTATTCATCTGTGACTTGGTGAATGACTAGCTGTGAGTCTCCATATACTTGTAATTCTGTGATGTCCCATTGAACTGTTGTATTGAGACCTATGAGGAGTGCTTCATACTCGGCTATGTTGTTGGTGCAAGGGAATGCAAGCCGATATGACTTTGGAATGTAGTCATTCTGAGGTGTAACAAATAAGATGCTGGCTCCTGATCCATGCTGTGTGTAAGAACCATCAAAGTATAACTTCCACATTATGGAGTTGGCAAGAGTGAAGAGATTCTCATCTGGAAAGTCTGCTACCATAGGATGTGTATCTTTCATAGGTGCTTTTGCTAGTTGATCTGCAAGGGCTTGTCCTTTGATTGCTTTATGATCTGTGTACTCAATGTCAAACTCACTAAGGATCATGACCCATTTAGCTAGTCTGCCTGTGAGAGCTACTTTTGCTAGTAGATACTTCAAGGGATCAATTTTAGCTATAAGAATTGTGTGTTGGTTCAGCATGTAATGCCGCAACTTTTGGGAAGCGAACACTACTGCTAAACAAGCCCTTTCCATTGGTGAATAATTGAGCTCATATCCCACCAAGGTTCTACTAATATAATAAATTGCATGCTCTTTTCCTGTGTCATCATTTTGTGCTAGTAGGGCCCCTAGGGGTGAGTTTGTAGTGGAGATATATAATATCAAAGGTTTGTCCGCAACTGGTGGAACCAATACAGGAGGTGTAGCTAGATACTCTTTAAGTTGATCAAACGCTGCCTGACACTTGTTGTCCCATCGAAATGAGACATCCTTTCAGAGCAAGTGTTGAAAGGGTTTACATTTATCTGTTAGCTGTGATATGAAATGCCGAATGGACTGCAACCTTCCCTGAAGGCTCCTTAGTGCTTTAAGGTTCTTGGGTGGAGGCATCTCCACTATAGCCTTTACTTTTGCTGGATCGACTTCGATGCCTCTACGAGATACAATGTATCCCAACAACTTCCCTGATGTTACACTGAATACACACTTCTTTGGATTGAGTCTTACTTGGTATTTTTCGAGCCTGTCGAAGATTTGTACTAGAACCTATATGTGATCCGCCCTAGAAGATTTAGCCAATATATCATCAACATAGTCTTCCATGATGTGATGAAAAAGATCGTGAAAGATCACTATCATTGCTCTCTGATAGGTTGCTCCTGCATTCTTCAGACCAAACGGCATGACACACCAACAATAATTGCCCCAACGACAAGTAAAGGTTGTTTTATGTTGATCTTCCTCTGCTATCCTTATCTGATTGTAGCCAGAGAATCCGTCCATGAGAGAAAGCATCTCATGACCTGCTGTCAAGTCCACTATAATGTCAATGTTTGGTAGTGGAAAGTCATCTTTGGGACATGCCTTGTTGAGGTCTCTGAAATCATTACACATGCGGATGCGCCCATTGGGTTTAGACACAGGTACAATATTTGAGACCCAATCTGAATAGTCGATTGGTTGTATGAATTTGGCATCTAACAGTTTTTGTATTTCCACCTTTACCAAGAGAGCGATATGTGGGTGCATCTTTCTCAACTTTTGCTTGACTGGTTTCACCTTGGGATCAACTGTGAGATAATGAACTACTAGCTTAGGGTCTAGCCCTGGCATATCCGCATAGGTCCATGCAAAGTTGATGGTTCTCTATAAGAAGAAGGTGTTAAGATTCCTGTGCTCTATTTCAGATAATGATGCTGCTAGGAATGTGGTCTTTGGATTTTGTTCTGTGCCAAGGTTTATCTCTGTAGAATCTTCCACTAGGAGAGCTTACTTCTCTTGATACTTAGATGGTAGGGGAAGGTCAAATCCTCCATCCTCAGGTGCCACAATTGGGTTTTCACCTTTGGATACGTCCTTTGTTTTTACTATTTTTTGATCAGGAGGTGCCACAGTGTGGTTTTCACCTAGAGATCTTGCTTTATTTATACTTTTGCGACTGGAGGATTTGGCATTCTCACCAAAATAAGCTGTTGGCTCTAGTTCCATTACAAAACCTGCTTTATGATCACCAAGAGGGATACCTTCCCGAAGTCCCATGAACTCAGCTAAAGCTTCATCATTCTGAAATACATCTATAACGGGGGACCCTTATTGGTCCCAATCGATAAGTTCAGGGTAGACAAGTGTGACATTCTGGGTGTTTGTGGTGGAGGTTAAGGATACGGAGGATAGTGTAAAAATGGAGGATTCTATGAATAGGTTGGTCATGTGGAGGGACGAGTCATCGATGATATCCTCTGTAGATGTTGAAGCAGCGGGAAAAGTGTCAGCTACCTCGTCAAGGATATACTCGATGTCCAAGGCGTGTGGTACCTTCTTACCAAATCCTAATCCCTTCTTGTCTAGCTTCTTTGTTACAACAATGGGTTCCATAGTTCCTTGATTCTGTTTCCCAAGGCCACCTTTGCCTTTATAGCCCATGTTTTTTACTATCCTTAAGCCATTGCCGTATTGCTTGACTGGTATTGTGACTGGTTCTTTCTCCTTATAGAGCCAAGAAGAAATGTCTCAATAGTTTCCTCTTTCAATAACCGTCCATATTGGAATTGGGTTAGGAATCCTAGGGGAGGAATAGCTACTTTTTTGGTTACTTTGGCAATGGGTGGTTGGCCGTAAGATTTTGGAGATAAAGGCATCCGCCCTACACAAAAAGATTTTGAGATATCGTAAGTGCCAAAGACTATATCCTGGATGCGAGCTGTGATTTTGGGGAGGGGTTTAGGTTCACTTGTAGAGGCTTGCGTCAGAGTTTCAGGATCAACATATAGTGGGGATTCAAGGGCTTTGTCATTTTTAGGCACTTGGTTGCAATTCTTATAGCTTCCTTGCAAGACACGGCAGAATTCAAAAGGATTAGGGTCTCCTGGGATAGTTATCTCCATACCATTGTATGGGAAGTTTAGAGACTGATGGTACGTGGAGGGAATATCTTTCATTACATGGATCCATGGGCGGCCTAGGATAATGTTGTAAGGTAGCTCAATATCAAGGACTTGACACCTAGTTTCAAGCATGATAGGGCCCAGTTGTATAGGCAAGTGAATAACACCTTCTGAACGGCGTTCTGCATCATCATACCCCTTGATTGTAATACTATGCTCAGTGTTGACATGATCTTCAGAGTATCCCAATTGCTTAAGTAATTTTAAAGAACAGATGTTGAGACCAGCACCACCGTCTATGAGTATACGTTTGATTTTGCACTTATGGATGAGAACTTCAATATGCAGGGCATCATTATGACATGGATCATGGGAGGGGAGGTCTTTCTCAGAGAAGACCACATTGTAAGGCGAAGCAATGTTACCTACTATAGCTTGGAAATCCGTGACCGCTATGTTGTTAGGAACGGAAGACTCTTGGAGGGCTTTTTCTAGCACCACTCTATGTGCAGGTGATGACCGTAGAAGGTCCAAGATAGAGATTTGTGCTGGTGTTCTCCCTAGATGTTTGACAAGATTATAATCAGATTGAACTAGAAGCCTAGGTGTAGGAGCACGAATGGTGACATGACCACAATGAGTAGTAACAGCACAATCCATAGATTTGCCTTTGATTGTGAGGGTAGACACTCGACTCTCTTCAAAATGACCTACAATGGAATCGAAGGACGTGGAAGCATGATTGATACCTTTACCTCTATCCTGAGGAGGAGGTGGACCGTGATGAGGGAATGGTTCCTTGTACATATCAAGGTCTTTGTTCATGTGTTGCGGTGGTGATTCATCCTCAAAAGTGATTTGATTACCGTCAATGAGGTTTTGGATGAGGTGCTTAAGTTTCATGCAAGATGCGGTTCGATGTCCTTTGCTCCTATGGAACTCACAATATTCGTTGTCTCTGTAACGTGTAGTTTTGTAGATAGGTTCTCCATATGGGGGAGCATCAGGTAAGGTGATGAGCCCTTTCTGCAAAGCTTGCTGTAAGACCGATTCGATGGGCACTCCCAAGGGAGTGAATTGACATCGCGAAGGGTAATCTTGTTGAGGCCACTCTTGTTGTCATTGCTGTTGGTTTGGATAAGGCTACCTTTGTTGCTGCTATTGTTGAGGTGGAGCTTGACTTGGTTTGGAGAGCTGCAGCAGTGTTTGCAACATTTGGACATGTTTAGTATCGACCACACCGTTGTTAACCACATTTTTGTTTTTGTTCCAATATTTGGGTTTATCGTTCAGTTGTTGATGAGGAGCGCTATCTTTCGTTTCTTTAAAGATTTTGACCACACCCTTAGCAATGAGGGCCTTCTCAATATTGATTCCCTTGTAGGTGATTTCATTGAAGGTTGTAGCACTAAGAATTTGCAAATGGAAACCTAACTCTTGGTTGAGGTTCTGCACAAATATGCTAACAAGTTGTTTCTCTAGAATCTTGAAAGGGAATTTGCTAGCCATTTGTCTCCATCTTTGAAGGAAAGAAATGAAAGTTTCACCATTTTTCTGTTTATTGTTGCATAGATTAGTCATAGAAATCTCATGCTCTGCGTTGTAAGAAAAGTGGGTGGCAAATTTCTCTACTAGCTCGTTGAAAGACTTGATTCCCATGGGTAAGTGTGAGAACCATTCTATTGCTTGACCTCCAAGACTGTGAGGGAAGAGACGCATAAGATATGTGTCATTATGTGAAACCTCAAAGCAAGCAAGATAGAATTCCCTAAGATGGTCTTTTGGGTCACCTTTTCCTTTGTATTTATCGAAATTGGGAATAGTGAAATTTTGAGGAAAAGGGATCATTGGTAATGACCGATCAAAAGGGTAAAGACACACTTCCTCTAAGGAGAAGGTCTTTTTGGTGTGGCCAAACGTAAGATCAGATAGCTACTGTTGAACTTCTACGATCTTTAGCTCCATAGTCGTGGGAGGGGTTGGTAACATCTCCTATTGTCCAAAAAGTGGTTGGTGTTGCCCATACGGAAGATTATAATGTGAGCCATTCACACTAGTGTTATAAGGGTCGTAAGATTGATTGGGATCATACGGGTTGTACGATTGGTTCAGATTGGGTTGGAATTGGAGGTTTTGATTTGGAAGAGGTGGAGGTGGCGCTAGGTAAGAATGTTGGCTTTGCGATGGTTGAAAAAAAGTATTGGGTGGAGGAAAGCTAAAGTGCGTTTGATTAGGTTGTGATGGCGGCACATAGCTTTGGGAGACTTGATGTTGGAAATGTTGAGAGTGGCTAGGCAATGTGTGAAAGAAGTTGAGCGAGGATGAACGTTGTGGAGGAAGGACATAGGTAGACGTGATTTGTGAAGGTTGGGGTTGATTGAGGATGAGAGTAGAAGAATGTTGTGGTTGGGGTTGCTTAAGGATGAGAGTAGAAGAATGTTGTGGTTGGGGTTGCATGACTCTAATTGGTTGAGAGACATGAAGGTGTGATGATATAGGAGGTGGTATTTGTTGAGACCCTTGTTGCATGGCTACATAATTGTTCCCCAGATTGTAATTTGGTGGGAAACCTTCGCGTGATGGGGTAACCAAGATTCCACGTGCAATTGGTGTGGACATTTTAGGAGGTGGTTGCATATTCGATCGAGCTAAGGTGGCTTGCTTAGCTAACTTTGCTTGACGTTGGAGAGTTTCTTGTTGGTTTTTATAGATCTCCATAGGAGTCAGAAGCGGTGATACGGCTCTCTCTTCTGTTGGGTTTTGAAAAAGGGGATTCCTATACTGCGAGCCTTGTGTAGGTAAGGGCATAGTCACCGTGGACATGGTTTGCACCACTTGTATGGTATCTTGGGTGTTGTTGTTCTCCTTGAGAGTGGATAAATCAAAATCTTGAGGTAACTTGGCACCTTGCTCTGCAAGCAAGTGAAAGAAATGATCTTGGTTCTCACTAAGGATTTTATCAAAGGTGGCCACAATTCTAGGCTCTTGTATGAACTCATCAAGATCTTGCCCATCTTCTTGAGAGGATTGACCTATTTCAAAGTGTCGCCCTTCTTGAGATGGGACTAAATCTGTAGTATAACCTTGTGGGACAAAATCCAGAGGCAAACCCGTGGTATATTGAGGTGTACCTATCAAAGGGATCCTATCCTCCTGAGGATTGCTTGGTTGGTCAACAGGCGGCATGTTCAGAGAATTGGTAGATCTTGCCGCGGGTGTACTAGGAGTAACCTTGGGAGTAATGTTGAGACGACTTGATTGTGGTGTGCGAGGAGCTGACTTGCGCTTCTTAGGGACAACTTGCTTGGACTTCATAGTTTGCTGGAGCCTAGTGGTTACCATGGGATACACTAGGACAGAAGGAAATGCTGGGATTCTGTGAGGTGCTTTGAGAAAAGGACAAACTCTGATGCACAAAGTACTGGACCAAAAGCGCTATACTGTTTGACCAGAGGCGCAGGACTGTGCAACCAAAAGCGTGCTACTGTGATGCCAAAGGCGACGGACTGAGCTACCAAAAGTGAGTTACTGCTATGCCAAAGGTGAGCTACAGTGACCAAAAGTGAGCTACTGTTATACCAAGGGCGCTGAAGTAGAGTTTTGCCAGAGGCGAGGTACTGCTATACCAAAGGCGATCTACTGTACTACCAAAGGCAAGCGGCTGTTATACCAAGGGTGCTGAAGTAGTGTTTGATGTTTCTAAAAGGCAAAATTTTGATGGATTATTTCTGTTTCTGATTGGATTTGTTTGGCAAGAGAAAACACAGCAAACAAAGTTGGCACACACAAGGGACTAACACAACAGATAGTGTATGTTCAAGGCTCCAAACAAGCCCAATGTTTCCACAGGTATAAGACAATTGCAATCAATAACAAGCACTTTTTATCCCTAGAGACAAGGTTTCATTGCAGTAGATCAGCTCACAGCTTAATACTCTGTCGATAAAAATATCATTCCATAAAGGTGTCAGATTTTAGTATCTTTGCGAGAGATGATAGGTAGGGATATCTCACCCTCCCCTTGGAAAGCTCAAGTAGGTCACAAGAGCTTTATGTCCAAGGGAATACTATCTCTTCTCAAGGGAGCCAATGGTAAGTATCTTAAGGGCTTAAATTGATTCCCCTTGCACTGATGATTACCGCAATGTTCGGAGGTAGGTCAGGTAATCTTTATCTAAAATGGTTCTTAGTGACTTTGAGGGACCAACGCCTTACGAGCAATGCGACAAGCTACTAAAAGCTTTAACCAATCCTACTAAGAGTATCAAACACTTTGCTCAATGTGAAAATTATTTCCACAAAGAGCTAGTACACCTCTTTTCAGTTTGGTACCACAAGGTAAGGCTGACGTCGGTTAGGACTTGGCTTTCACCTTATCCCTCTTATATAGCGGTTCAAAGGAAAACTCCGCTTAGGGTTGTCCCTTTTGGATGAAGCGCAATCCAAAAGCAGGCCCTTCTAAAGGAAGTACAGAAAAGTAAGAGCAAGCACGTCAAACAAAGGTTCAATTGTCCCGTTATAAGAAAAATAAGGTGCAACTAAACTAGGCACACACACGTTTGTAGTTGTCAATTGTCCCTTATGAAATTGAAGTGTTTAGCATTCATGTCCATTGTCCCTTAGAAAATTGAGGTGTTTGTGCATACATGTCCATTGTCCCTTAAGAAAATCAGTAGGTTCCTAAGACTTAGATTTGCAAAAAAGATTTGTTCAGTTATCCTTTTAAGCATGCAATGTGTTTCTAAGACTTAGTGAGATAAATCAAGAGGTCTTCAATGCTCGTCCTACATGAACATGTTAAAAACACCTATTTGCTCTGTGTGAGTAATAAGAAGCTACAACAAGTCAGTCAGTTCCACCCAAAATTCACAAGTTAGCAAAAATAAATCAACTTTGACCAAAAGCGCTGCACTATCTTACCGGAAGCGACTTACTGTATTTCCAAAAGTGTTCTAACATAGACTAGAAGCGTCAAAGAATATTACCAGAAGTGCTAAAAAATAACCAGAAGCACTGTACTATGCATCTAGAAGTGCGATACTATTATGCCAAAAGTGATGTAGTGTATACTGGAAGCACTGCAGGATGCTACTAGAAGCGCTGAACAAGGACCAGAGGCACTGTACTTTGTATCCGGAAGCACGATACTATTATGCCGAATGCGCCACACGGTCTCAGATCATAAAAAGATTAGCTTTTGTCAAAAGGACCAGGTCAAAAACAAGATTTCATGGTTGATCTACTATTCTGAGCAATAATATCTGATAGATCTGAATCGTGAAATCCAGAAAACTCAAAAAATGTAACAACACAATAGATTAACACAACTACCGAAGATACCCCTAAATAAATCAGCTTAGGATGTATCAAAAGTAGGTTTGCCAGACAAATACAACAGCTTGTCAGACAAATGAATAAGATATGCAATGAGAAAACCCTGCAAAAACACAAGATGAAGTCAAAAACCTAATTTAGCCAAAAGCGCTTAACGATGCTGCCGAGAGCGCCATTCTGTTATACCGGAAGCGCTACTCTGTGCTGCCAGAAGCGCCGTAGTGCCCCCAAGGGTGCTGAACTGTACCTCCAATAGTGCTTAATGATGCTGCCAGAAGCGCTTTGCAATGTCGTTTGCATTGTACCGTACTGTGACTTAAAAAAAAAAATTTCTCAAAGAAACAAAGGGATTAGTGGGTCCCACCGGGCGTGCCAGAATGTGTATGAGGAAAAATTGATTTAATCTAAACTAAATGAAACCAAAAACCAATCACATAAAGCGAACCAATCTAAGTAAAAGCCATTATCATAAAATCAAAGACAAATGAAAGCTATTTACCAAAATTTGTGTTGTTCCCTTTGGAGATGTGTGGATTGCTCAATGAAGTTGCGAAACCATAGCTGCAACAAGCAAGTAGTGTGCTCAATGTGCTCAAAGATCAATGTTAAGAGATCGTAAAGTTGCTCAATCGACGCGTTTTGTATGCTCAAAGCTCTATTAAGTATGCCCGAGAATACGATCGAAGAGAGAGGCTCAATGAAGGAGATGAAGGGGGTTTATATAGATTTCAAGGAAGATCGATCAACGGTCCAGATAATTCAGAAGAATCAACGGAGGAGAACAGTTGAGGAACGTGCAACGAATAAGAAGAAGACATTTGTCTTGCTTTCTTTTGCATGAGAGGAGTTATCAATAACAGAAGAATGAGTTAAAGCAGTTAACAGAACGTAATGATCAGTTAAGTGATTTAAAACAAGAAGAAGAGATTTGCATGAGAAAAGAAGATATTTTGCTTTATTAAATATAGAAAGCTTGAGTTATTTTAGAGATAACTCAAATTAGAAGAAAAAGTAACTTAAATAAATAATTGATTTATTTAAATTTAGAGAAGATATTTTGGAAGGAATAATTAAATAATTAGAATTATTTAATTTAGAAGATTTGAAAGCAAATTAAACAAATAAATTTATTTAATTGTTTGTGCATGATTTTAGAAGAATAATTTTGATTTAATTAAATAATTTAAGAATTATTTAATTGTAGATAAGAGGGATTTTGTGATGAATTAATTAAATAATTGGATTTATTTAATTAATGTGGATTTAATTTTTGGAAAGAGGATAATGATCTAATTAAATAATTAAAATTATTTAATTGTGGAAGAATAATAGAGGAATTTAGTTTAATTAATTAAATAAAGAGAATTTATTTAATTAATGTTGCCAGTATGTGATTTAGAAGAATTTAGTGAAATTAATTAAATAATTAGATTATTTAATTAATACGGGAAATGCAGGTGATTAGACAGATTATGAAATGCAAGTGATTCGACGACATGGTCATTTTAGGGTGTCTACAGTAAACACTTGAGAGATTGGCTCGAGGATTTTGTTAGTAGAGGTACCAACATACTTGCAAAATTATTTTAGTTGGTGGAAGACTCTAAGAGGGTCATCTAGGATATGGATAGTATGGTAAA
Source organism: Cunninghamia lanceolata (assembly GCA_027924645.1). NCBI lineage: Eukaryota > Viridiplantae > Streptophyta > Pinopsida > Cupressales > Cupressaceae > Cunninghamia > Cunninghamia lanceolata. The sequence goes on along the minus strand of BSBN01000339.1, from coordinate 24,572,960 downwards.
ATATATGATGGAGATGTTTCCTACCTATGAGAAGATTGCTAGAAATTTGAAGGCAATAAGTTTGCAAAAATTGACCAAGGAGAAAAAGGATAAGATTTTCACATGGAGGGAGCAATATGCGTTCTTGATGAAAATCACAAATGAGGTTTCATCAATCTTCATTGAGTGGAAGGAGAAATTATTGAGAGTCGACAAATTTTTTACAGAATTTGTCCTACAAATTCCATGTAGATACTTCAATGAAGATGATCATGTTTGTGACTTAGATGAAGTGCAAGGTGAATCCCAGCAATTGGTCAGAGAAAGATTTTGTAGTGATCACCAAATTGACAAGATGTAGCTCTTAACATAGAGATAATAGTGAAGTTTGAAAAAGTAGAAAAAGAGTCTAATGAAATCAACAAGAATATTGAAGAAAGAATAAATGTTCTTCAATAACAAATTATACACTTAGACTCTATGACAGTGCCAGGTGAAGCAAAGGTGGAAGAATTTTAGGGAATTTTGTAATCCCAAACTTATCCAAATTCACACGTGCTCCAGTATGCTATTTTTAGCGGTTGATATTCCCAAGGATCTATTTTGAGAATTGAAGATCACTCAAAAGATAAATCTATTTTTGGATCATTTTTATCATATGCGATAATGAAACTATAATTGTAATAAATGCAGTTGTCAGTTTAGCTAATTTTTGCATGGATTAGTTTTCTTTTAGAGAATTGTTTTAGTTTGCAAATAAAACTTGCATGCATGCAAATCTACTTTTTGAATAAGGAGTATCAGTTAAACTCCTTTATATTTCATGCAATTCTTTGTAGAGGGTATAAATAAGTGCCTCCTATGCACTTAATTTCTTAATGGCGAATGATAATGCTTTTTGTGCTAATATCTTTCTATTCAATTATATTATGTGCTAATTCATTATTCGTTCTTGAGGTTAGATATTCTCATTGGATCTTAATGAACTTTTTATTATTAAGGTTATGAGAAGAATAGTTGTAACTTTGTATGCAATTGTTTGCATCTAGTTCATTGGTGGTGTTTGTGAATTAGTATTTGTCTTCATTTGATTAAAAAATTGTTCATTTGTATCTCCAATCTTTGAATTTAATTGAAAGGTGCAAATGTTGTAATAGGAATAATTTAATTTTCTGCAATAGATAGTCATCATATAAATTTTCTCTCATATCATAGAAGCGCTGAAAATTGCCTTGTGCTTGTAGGTAAAAAAAAAAGATAGGAATTTAACTTTATTTTTCTTTAAAGTTTGCAAATGGAAGCTTCCCCTCTTAATTTGAAGAACAGGTTTACTGTACACACTATTCCATTTTGTGTCACATTGAAAGGTGTGAATTAAAATGCTAACAAGTGTAAAGGCACACTAGAATGTCACCATGCACACCAAAGAAAAGAATTTTAAAAAATATCCAGTTCAAAAGCATGCCTAAGATGATATGAGCATGCTTGAACTAGGGAAAAATGAGTGTAGCATAAAATCACACCTACTGAAGAATAGATGCACTTGAAGACAATCAAAGGATTTCCAGTACAAAAGCGTGCCTAGGTGAAGAAAGGCACACCTGACCAAAGAAAAAGTCACATGTAAAAGCATACCAAAAAGGATTAAAGTGCGCCTAAACAAGGGAAAAGTTGAAGTTCTAGACCAAAAGCATGCCTGTAGGATTCCAAACACACCTAAACAAAGACGAAGGATTGCAGAGTATAGGTGCATGTACTAGGCACTTCACATGCCTGGTTTAGGAGTTTTTTGTAAAGTGTGTTTTCCTACATATTCACATTCTTGGAGTAATTAATGGCACACTATGTAAGGCCACACAGACCATTACACAAAAGATTCATTATAAAGAAAGTGCATCTAGTGCTAAGCACATTTTAATAAAGGATATTGAATGAGGTTTCTATAAGTAAAAGCACACCAATATGGAGTTTGATGTTGCATTCCAAGGTGGAAGAAAGAGCAAAAGCGTGCCTTTTACCATTCTCATGTGCCTATATAGAGTAAAAGCACACCTTCCATTCATCTCACGTGCCTATACAAGACTAAAAGCATGCCTATTGGACCATTAGCATGCCTGGACTGGAAAATAATTCCACAGTGTATAAGCACACCCTTTGCCAAAGGTGCATGCCAGAACATGGGAAGAATAGAAATAGAGTAAAGGCACATACCCTCAAGGTATCATGCACCTAAACAAAGGAAATAAATTTAGAGGTTTTAGGGAAAGAATTTGTAGTACAAAAGTGCACCAAGAAGCATCTGAATGCACCTTTATAAGATCAAAGATGTTTTAGACTATTGGTGCACTGCTTGAGTCCAATCATGCCTCAACAAGTGAATGTGAGCTTGTGAAAAAAAGCTCACCACTCTCATATTAGATGTGTCACATCAAAGGAAAAGTAAAGTTTTGAGAATATTGACATGCCTTCAAGGCAGTAGATCCACCTAACCAAAGATAAAAGTGCACTCATCTATAAATCCACATGCCAAAATGAAGAAAAGTACACCTAGTAGAAGTTTAGCGTGCTTGAATCTTGCAAAGACACACAGTTCAAAAGTGTGCCTAGGTGGAGATAGGCACACCTGAGCAAAGAAAGTGAGGAAAAGTGTGCCAAGAAAGATTAAAGCATGCCTAAACAAGGAAAAGTGACACCTATCTCATGCCAAATGTACTTGTCCAAAGAGAAAAGCATGCCTAATTCAAGTCTCATAAGCCTATACAAGGAGAAAAGTGTGTCTATTGAAGACTCGATGCATCAATATAAGGAAGACAATTTTCAAAGATAGTGTATTGGCACACCTAACGATCATCTTGTGTGCCTATACAAAGGATGTATTTTAGTGTATTGGTGCACCAGCGACAATGGAGCACACTAATACAAAGGAGGGAGGAATGAATGGATTTTTCAAGGTTTTTGTAGGGGGTTTTCTACAAAATCATCAAAAGTCATCTAGAGCCACCTATCCAAAGGACTATTTTTAGCCAATGCTAAAAATAGATTTACTATTTTTAGTCATTCTAAAAATAGATTTACTATTTTTAGCCATACTAAAAATAGATTTTCTATTTTTAGCAGGTCCCCATTTTCAAAGAGAATAGTATAGTTAAATAATTGTTATTTTTATCCATTTGAAGCTATTTATAACTTGTGCTATTTTTAGCAATTTCTATTTTTAACGTTAACTTGGAGTTAGTTTTTTATTTGATTATCATGCCAGAGGATGTGACATTGAAGTCATAGTTTGTAACAAATTTATGTTCAATTTAACTAGAGGTCAGATGTTTGCATGTCAGTTGAGCTACAATTGCATGGTTTTAAGTTTTAGTTTTAGTGGAGCAAATAAATTGTAATAAAGTTTACATGTCATGCAAACAAAAGTCAACTAGGATAGGAGTTTAGTTAACTATTTTATTTATTTTCATGTATTTGCTTTGTAAACAATATAAATAAGTATTTTTGCACATAGATTAGGGTATTTATTATTCATTATTTTTAGAATAGATCAGAGTTAAGAGAAATCAGTTGTATCAGTGAATGGACATTAATAAAATGGCAATTCTCATGCCTTCATTATGTTGAAATTGCTAGTCATCTGGTGTTCAATGTGATTATGATCTTATTGTTTATTCAATAACATTTATTATGCCTATTTTACTTATGAATATTTATTGAAATGTGTCATCATCTATGCTAAAAGTTAAGTCAATTCAATGAATATACAAACTTTGTGTCACAGATGAAATTAAAAATATAAGTCATGGTTTTGTACCATCTTATATGCAATTTAATAATACCATTCATGATTATATATTTGTGTTAATCAATTTAATCTTTGTACTTTCCCTGCTCAGTCTCTAAATTTAACTGAGTGGTGTAAGCATCTAGAGGTAGAGTTTTTCAATTCAGTCAAAAAACACAAAATCCTTGCCTTGTGATTGAAAGTGTGTATCCACCTTTTGCATGTCACAAACCCAAAAGATTGTATATTTATGTTTTATTCAACATGAACGTGAAAACACCTTTGAAACATTGTAAATTTTGTAAATTGTAAGTACATAGGCAATTTTAGGTTAGGTTTATTTTATAGGGAGCTTCCCGTTCTAATTTGAAGAGTGATTTTACCACATATCTGTTCCATTTTGTGTCGCACTAAAAGGTGTAAAATAAAATGCTAACAGTTTTTGGTGACTCTGCTACATAGGAAAGACATAATATTGTTGTCTTATCGATTGCAACATTCAAAAAGGTCCAAAGTTCACAAATATTGGAGTTCTAGACAAAAACTTCCTATGGTTGATCAAGAAGGTAACTACATCCACCACCACTGAGACTATGATGTGGATACTTGTTTATAGTTGATTTTATTGATCATTATGTGTGGACATGGTTGATACTGATATTTTAGGATCATGGACTTATGTGTTTTGATATGCATATTATATGTGTGTGGAAATTATTCCGGATCATAGCTGGTATTAGATGTTTTAATTTAATTGAATGTTTTTAATTAGGTAATTTTTATGATTATGTATTTAATTTTCACAAAAAATGAATATTGTATTTCAATTATGAAAATTAATAAATTATTTCATTTTAGACATTTTTAGATATTTAATATTTATATGTTGCTTTGGCTATCTTTTCCATGATATACTAATGTTCAAAATTGAGTTTTATAGGTAGGCAGCCCAGATCCTTTTAGTTTGGAGATATACTCAAGATGCCCAATTTTATTTGATTTTCCTAATTTTGTTGTGGTTAACCTAGTTGCTGTGTATCAGAGATTATTTGGGTTAATATCTTGGTCATTTTATTTTAATTATTTTATGTGAATTATTTTAGTGGTGTGAAGGTATTTAATTTAATAGTTGTTATTTAACTTTATTTTATTTCATTTTATTGAGTATTGTTATTTAAAAGTTGTGGTATTATTTATTTGCTCTTTTAAACTTCCATTTGGAAGTTGAAATGAATTGGTGTAATTTATTTTATGAGGAGAGTTTTATTCTTTGAGGATGCTATGCGTGAGTGCTTGGTTTTGGTTTTTCTCCTCTTTGCTTTATTCTTGGGTTGGGAAGGAATTGGAATTCTTGCATTTGTTGGACATTATTGGTGATAAAATGAAGGGCTTGAAGTTGGCTGGAATTTTCTAGTTGAGAGGCTTTTCTGCTAATTTGGAACCCAATTTCTTGGGCTGCTCTTAACTTGGACAGACAAGGTAAGGTTTGGAAAATTAAAATGGTATTTAGATTTATGGATAAAATTTGTGAAATTTATGATGTGGTTGTTGTTGTTTAGCATTTGTATTTTGTGTGTGAAAAAGAATTGATTTTTATTGCAAATTGTTGGCAAACTTGCTGGTTTGAATGTGATTGGGGTTTGGGTGTATAAGGAAGCAGATCTCCCTTGAGGGGTGAGAGCCTCCCTCATGTGGGGTTGAGAGAGGTGTGGAGCCTCCTTTGGGGAAGTTTTGTTGTATATTTGCATTATGGTGGATGTGGGGTTTTGGTGGTTGGAAGGGTTGTGGAGTGGTGGAGTATGTTGTGGCTTGGTTGGAAGGGTTGTGGTGTTGTGGGGATGGCTGTATGGAGGAGTTGTGGTGTGGGTTGTATGGAGTGAGGATTTGAAGGGTTGTGGAGGTGATTTTTATGATGATATTATGTGTGGAAAGAAGTAATATTTGTTGTTGTGAATACTTCCCCAAGAGGGAAGGGAATCCCCTCTCTCCCCCTTTGCAAGAATCCAGAAAGGATTCTTTGTGTGTGTGTCAGCCTTTGTGAATTTGGTTTTTATTTGTGGTTTTATTTGTTGAATTTTATTTTGGGCACTTGAGATTTATCTCCCACTTGGGGTGGGTTTGGAAACCAAGCCATACGCTTGGGAGGAGAGTGGGACTGGGCAGTTCATTTGTTTGCATGTGTTGATTTCAGCCAAGAGGAGAACCTGGTTAAGTTTTCATGCCTTATGTTGATAGAAAGAATCAAATTCCATTTTGTCTTCAAATCTTGTTGTTAGGGTTTTCAAATAACCCTATTGTATCAAGGAATCATATTGATGTAAGATTTCTATGTAATATTACCTCTAGTTGGAAGTTATACTGTGCAATTGAATCTTCTTGATTTTGGTTTTTCAACTATAATACATGTTCAAGAAGTTTTGTATAATTATCTTTGCCAAAATACCCTGCAAAAATAATTATTTGAAGTAGACCTCTGTAGTTTTCATTTGATAATATTTACTGTTAATGTGCATCACTTGAATCCATGAATTTAATGGCAGTATTGTAGTTGTTAAAAAAATTATATACATATGTTATATTCTATGTAGATGAATAAGAATATGCTATATTTATAAAGAAAAATATATATTTTAAAGATCTTTTTTGTGAAGGCCTTGGGCTTGGGTGTCGTGGCCACCGTGACTACCACAACCCCAAAGAAGCTATGGTGTTGTGGGGGTCACAACCCCCATGGGTGCCATGAATCAGCCGGTCGTGGCATGGCCTCGGCTTAGTCAGGCCTGCCATAGGCCTGTTCGTGGCTTGCTATTGCATTCGTTATGTTTTAACATTGAAATGTGGTTCAACAAAATATTTTGATCTTTTGATATATATATATATATATATATATATATATGAATTAACATATATACACTCCCTCTCTCTTATATATATAATTCTACTGATCAATGAAGCTTTGTTGATGTTCTTTTCAATGTTGCTATGTGTATATATTCAATTACATGCATATATATATATATAATTTATATATATCACAGTAAGAACATTTCTTATGCATATTTATTCAGAAAAAGATCTTGTGTTGTTTTGTTATTCAATGTATATATCTATATGTATAGATATAATATATATATATAAAGATGTGTATATTATATATATACATATGCATGCTGGTATATACTTATGCAGTTCAATATATATATGTGTGTGTGTGTATGTGTGTATATATATATATATCTGTGTGTGTGTACATACCTTCATATATTACTTTGAACAAATGTGTATAAGTTAGAATAGTTATCTTTCTTGTTATGGTGCAAACTTTCATATTCCAGGTATATAAATATATGTTCATAGATGTGTATATATTTATCTATGTGTGTGTGTGTAAGTATATATATTTGTTCATGGCTATTTGAATGCATTTAAATCTATATGACTTCCTATCTTGAGCAAGTTTAAAATTAGTCACTCTACTAGATATATTACTGTCTTTTCAAATTCATGAATGTAGTAAATTCATTATGTCTGAAATATAATTTAGATAGATGTAATTTGCTAAATTTACTTATGAGAATGATTATATTGTTATTCAATTCCGTTGTTTAGTTTACTTGATTCTTGTCCATTACTTGTATTAGTTTTGCCTAACTAGTTTAATCTTTCCCTTTCATAGTTTCAAAAGAAAATAAGTAGCACACTCTCTGAGACACTTCAAAATCAAATTAGGAGATTTGTTCAATTAGGTAAACTACTTCCTCAAAGTTGTTCAACAAGTGTTTTTCTGCAAAAGTTAGTTTAGAAAAACAAAAAATTGTACCATTTTTGTGATCATGCTCATTCTTATAGTGATCTATAAGGGTGGGCATGACACTAGGTATCAGAGCCCAGGGTGCCACAATTTGGGAACTCTGTGGTAATTTTATTGTTGTATAACCTTATTTTCTTGATCTTGTAGTGTGCCTCCCCGACGAAGGCGTACTCATTCTGCACCATTAGAATTAGACCATTTTGATGAACATGTTAATCATGGGCCTCTGATTCTCTAGACTTTGCAACATCTATAAGCACCAAAATCACGCACAACCTCCACGAGAACCCCTATGATGATTTATAATCTTTGTCATGTACATGTAAGTGTGAAATAACATCCTCTCAGAAGCAATTCTCTGGGTGATGCATCTTTTCTTTTGTCTTGTATTGTTTCCCCTTTGTCATTTTCTCTCTCTCTCTTTATCATCCACGCTTTTTGACAATTTTTGACACTTGTCGATATACATTTTCTGAGCTTGTGACCTTGTTCCTAAGCCTTATGTGCATCTTGTAGGTGAGTTTTCACCTCTCCTCAGTGTTTTTCATCTTCTCCACCCCCTAGAATCCTTCTAGAGGTCCCCCCTAACTATCTCCCAGTTTTAGTTTTTAGTTTCACTCAACCAATCCAAATCTCCCCCTATTATTTCCAGATCTCCCCCCGAGAGATCCTACTTTGCAAGTGGAGATTTAGATTTTCACACATGACTGACCTATTTCCAGAGGTAGATCCCCTTCTTTTCCCCTCCTCTTCCATCTCACATAATGCATGTCAACCCAGGTGCCCTCCTTTGTGGGTTGCCCATGGATCCCCCTGGGTGACCTGACTAGTGAAAAGGGTGACCCTTGGGCGACCATGTCATGTTTCCAGCTGCAGAAAAAATTGAGTTTCTAACTCAAAAAAGATCTGTTTTCACTCGTTTTTCTTCCTGTTTGCATGGATTTTTATGCCAAATATAGAGTTAACTATTTCATGCACCTACACATGCATAATTAGCTCTATTTTATCTTTAATTAACAACTCATGTATTCCCATGCACTCCTTCTTCTTCACCTCTTCTTGAGTGGTAAGCTTTTACTAGGTAGATCACTCCAATTTTAGCCCAGATCACTCTTAAATCCTCTGTGTTAACTCTCCAATCAAATTGAGTTAACTCTCCTTCTTCACCTTTCATCCCTTCTTCTAACCTATAAATACCCCCTCCCTCAAGCACAAAGAGAGGCAATTTCATTTGTGCACACAACTCTTGCAAGTTATTGCTCTCCACATCAAGCATTCTCATGCTCATACAGGACATAGGAGCCTTTTGTTTTTGTTCGTTGCTTCATCTAGCTTTCATACAAAGCTCATCACACATTCATACACTACTCATATCAAGCCATAGTGTTCAACAAATCTCTCATTAAGCTCTTTTTGCAAAGCTTCAAAAGCTTCTTTTGCTTCCATTGTCATCTTGTCGCCAAGAGGATTCCCTGCTTCTACAAGAGGATATGAGGTTGCCATCACAAGGATTTCTGAGGGTAGTGGAGGCTGACACATCTCTAGGTTCCTTTATTCTTTCTTTCAATTCATAATAACTAGATAACCAAAATTGCTCTTGGGATCAATAATCTTGTTGCTTTTTCCTTGATAGGATAGATAGATCTTGCATTCTTAGAGTAATTTGCTTTCAAAGTTCATAGATTAATTCATTTAAAAGCAATTTCCATTTTCTTAGATTAATTTGTTTCAAATATTTAGAAAACCCCAAAAACGTAGTTTACATTGCATTAGGTAAATTAATCATAGCTTGCATACATTCTTTGATTTCTAGAATAGAGAAAAGCATCTTCAATTCCAAAAACATTAAAAAAGCACAAAAAGAATTTTTGTATTCATTTAGATTTGCATTCATAAAAACCCAAAAAAGAATAAAAACATTAGAGACTTGGAAAGTTTGCAAACCCTTGATTCTACCACAAGGTCAACCATAGTCAATGTATAGTCAAACCTTAGGTCAACAAGCCCTAAGTCAAACCCTAGGTCAAGTCAAGGTTAGCTCGCAATCGCCTATCTCTTGTCTTGGCTCACAAATATACCCTAGATTAAGAGGTGAGTGGGTGAGGGAAATCCTCAATGAGATAGAGGAAATCCACCCAAGACCGCAATAGGACCCACTAGTCATCCAACAACAAGAAGCGTTTAGACAACTCTTAGTACAACAAGCATCCATCCAACAGTTTGAAAGACAATGCCAACGTGAACAGGCAATCAATGAAAATAATAACTTACCCACACAAAGGTGGAATATCAGGAATCCAAACAGGAAAATAGTGACTAGTGACCCTTTGGGTCAAATAGTTATCTTTACAACCATGATCATAGAACAACACATCTGCACAGGTGCACAACAACATAGGCCCTAGGACGTGTCAACCCCTCTCTGTAAAGTCTAGCTCTCCAACGAGATAGACCACCCTCGTGTCTCACCTCCTCTCGATTGGCTACTTCCACGAGAGCAAGAGTGACATGGTGGTTTGCCCCATGGCAAGGAGAGAAGGGTCCATGTGCACACCAAAATCTAACTCGACAGTCCCAGGCCACTAAAGTCATGATTTGGAGCATACATCATCTAGTAGATGCCATTTAGGATAGAATTTCTCCACCTGCTACTAACCTGCCCCATAATCAAGATCAGCCTCATCTGGATGAGCACCACTATGTTCCTTGAGAGTGTAGCAGAAGCCTTGATAGAGGCAGAGTAGAGCATGTTGAGGAAGGGATGAGTGATTCAAGACATTGTGAACCCCCTCCTCGTTTTGTACAGATTGATCAGGATACACGAGTTGATGTTGGCAAACAAATCAGAGAATTCCTCTATCTACAACCTCTAAAATTTTTTGGTTCCACTGATGGTATGGAGGTAGAATCTTGGTTGCTAGGTCTTGAGAAGTGTTTTGCACTTAAAACTTGTGAGAGTAACCTCAAGGCTAGGTTAGCAGTTCATTTTCTTAGAGATAATGTTGCTACTTGGTGGCATCAGGAGGAGACGAAAGGACACTTGACACCAAACATTGTTACTTGGGAAACCTTCTTAGAGTTGTTCAAGAAAAGATACATCTCATAACACTTTTAGCAATGAAAGATTGATGAGTTTCATGATCTTCAGTAGAGAGGACTTACAGTAGCATAGTATGAGAACAAATTCCTAGAGTTGCTACAATATGTTGATTATATTCAGGATGAGAAGTTGATGGTCAATCACTTCATCAGAGGACTTGACCATGGCATTGTAGGACCTGTACGTTTGTTTAAGCCCTCAACCTTGAGATAGGTAGCAAAGAAGGCTCTAATTGTAGAAGAAATCCAACCCAATCATCATGATAACTGAGACAATTTATGGAACCAATCACAATAGAATCGTAACTTCTCTCATCCATCTATGCCTCCTAGGAGTGGATTCAGGGCTAACTCCTTTCCTACTAGGTCAGCTTCGTAGCAAGAGTAGGGTTAGAAGGCTAAGTCCTTTCAGGGAGGACCATCTAGATCTTGGCAGGCTCTGTGTATGAGAAAAATTGAGAGGTCAAATGATAAAATCAAAGCAATGATAATAACAACTCAATAACCCATAACATAAAGAGATCGATCTAAGTAAAAAGCCAATATCAATGAATAAATCAAATAAAACAAGAAAGACTTCACCTAGATTGTATTGTTCTCTTTGTAGATATGTAGATTGCTCAATAACATTGTGAAACCATGGTCACAGCAAACGGATGTAGGGGTATTCGTGCTCAAAAGATCGATGTCAAAACATCGTAAGGTGCTCAACAATGTGATGTATGCTCAATGCGCTATGAAAGGATGCCTGAGAATAAGTGATCAAAGAGGATTTGTGAAGGATATGAGGGGGGTTTATATAGGTTTCAAACATGATCGATCAACGGATGAAATAAATCCATAGAATGAATGGTTGAGATAAATCAAATAACTCATGCTGAATGTCAAGATAAATCAAATAACTCATGTTGAATGTGCACATGACATGTGTCACTCCAAAACGGTATTCAGATAGATTTGATTTCATAAATTAGAATGTTTTTTCTTCTAATTCATGAGTTGATGAAAATAAGATAAATTAAAGCCAATTAACTTAACTTTAGATTTGTCTTTTTTAGAGTTCTAAAAATAAGACGGATTGTGCACATGAGTTAACATGATATTTTTAGAGGAATTGGAAAGATAATTGAAATTAAATAAATAAATTTATTTAATTGTTTGTGCATGATAGAGGAATATGAAGATTATAAATAAAATACTTCATTTTATTTATTTTTAGAGGATTGAGATCATTTAAATAAATTTGCATGATTTATTTAAAATTGGAAGAATAATTGATTTAATTAAATAATGAAAATTATTTAATTGTAGATAAGAGTATTTTGATGAATTAATTAAATAATTGGATTTATTTAATTAATGTAGATTTGAAATTTGAAAGAGGATAATGATTTAATTAAAATTATTTAATTTGGAAGAATAAAGGGGAATTTAATGAAATTAACTAAATAATTAGATTATTTAATTAATGTTGAAATGTAGGTGATTAGATGAATTTGATGAAATGCAAGTGATTCAAAGACCTGGTCATTTTAGGTGTCTACATTTTGCCCCTCTTTGATGCAATGCAATTTATAGCATTACTTCAAAGAACGATTGTTGAAGACATGGTACAATTTTTGATGCCCCAGTGTAGCTAGCTGCCCCGCATATGCCCCCTCGAGAGGAAAGATAGGGAAGCGATAGACGGACTGGGTTGACGCTCGACTAGAAGATTGTGTGATGATGTATAAAATAGCATGGGGTGGGAAGAAAAAGGGGAGGGACACTATAAATAGGTCCAAAAGGGGCAACATCCCTCATTTGCACACTTAGAGTTTGTCAATTTTAGAGCTTGTAGCCTCCTAGCTTAGTTTGTGAGAGCTTTGAGTGGAGAGAACCTGTAGCTTGGAGAGATGCTGATCCCTACGCATAAACATCAGGTAGAGTGGGTGTGGACATACGGAAGACCAGCGGGAGCACTAGCGACGGTAAGTGCTTGAAAACCTCTTTGCATTTGAATTTTTAGGTCATTTCTAGGGTTTTTCTAGGTTTTAGGTTTATGTCAGCCAAAAGCGATGTGTAATGACAACGTGCCTTTCATGGTCGGCTAGAGTGCTTTTGGCGTGCTAAGGTGCAACTGGTAATGTAGTGAAGCGCGTTAGGTAAAAGCTTGACACCTTAGGTTCTAGGGTTATGCGCCATAGCATGGTTGGTATATCTCTGAAGCGTGTTTGGTAATTTAGTAAAGTGCGGTTGGGCCGGTAGTTAGGCACGATCAGTTAGGGTTTGCAAAAAAATGCAGTGCACTTACAAGTGTAGGAAGGCATGGTTGGATATACAGTGCAGTGCACTTATGAAAAATAAGTCACCTTTGGTTTAGATGGAAAAGCGCGTATGTGCAAATAGTAAAGCGCAGGTGGTAAAATAGTGAAGCGCCTTTGGAGAAAACAAGACGCTTTTGGCCTTTTATCTAGTTTGACCTAGGTTAAGTGTAACGTGAGATGCTAGGGATGACCTAGGAGTTGACCACTTAGGTTAAAGATGTGCAAAGTTGACCTAGGGCTTATTTGCATCACCTTGTGCATGTAGATGTCCTTAGTGACTTGGGTAGACTTAAAAAATTTGCAAAGGTTTGACAAGTGGTTTTGTGGATGCAAAGAGTCTTTCCTCCTCTGATAACGAGGGAGTGACACCATGTCATTGCAGACGAGGTGGTGCAGATTACTTGGAGGGAGGATGCATTCTTGGAGTACATGGGATTATGGTACATGGCACACTTGACGCATATTAGGGTGAATCTCGCCCTTCTGACAACTATTGTGGAGAGGTATCACAGTGAGACTTGCTCGTTCCACTTTCTGACAGGGGAGGCTACTGTGACACTTGAGGATGTGTAATGCATCCTCAAGATCTTGATTGATGGAGATAGAGTTGACTTTGACCTAGGGCATGGTGAGGCTAGCATGATAGAGGTATTCTGCATAGATGACTTGCAGATAGAGGATGGTGAGATCTGTTGGGCTGATGTTCCGAGACTATGTGACAGGATCAAATGGATTGTTGTTGCTTTGGTTGGTGGCTTCCTCTACCCAGATAGGTGATCATGAGGGTTATCTATTGGATGGGGCATGGTACTACAAAGGATGTTTACACATGGCACCCATTATGCATGGGGCCCTTGTGTTTTGGGACAACTATATCTAGACATGCATGATTGTGTAAACAGGAGAGGATGGAGCCTATCAACTGGTGTGACTTTGTTACAAGTGTGGGCTTGGGAGCACATCCTAGTTATCAGACCGATGACTTAGCATCGCCACAAGAGGGGTGAGCCATATGCATTTCTATATGAGGGAGTCATTACACATAGGCGGCTCAATTCTGTGAGCTATTGGAGGTGACAGATTGACGAGATGGACATTTTTGTTTGGAGGCCATGGCTACTGTGCGAGGCATGGGAGGATGAGCATGAGCAGTTGATGTACTGCTAGTAGGCATGATATTTTTTTGGAAGATGCATAGATATCATTGAGAGGTACTTGCTAGAGAGGGTACTTAGACAGTTTGGTTTACCACAGGGGTTGCTTGTTCGAGAGGCGACCCATGCGTAGACACGACAAGAGGTTGGAGACTGGGATGCTGAGATTCCAGTGACTACAACATTGGAAGATTTGCACGGACTTACCCCAGTGAGATGGGATTGGGATTTAGGCCTAGCTGATCTAGGGACACTGCCAGAGTATGACAGGTACTAGCAGACACATAGGCTAGTGAGACTAACCACTCCAAGGGTGGCAGGGGCAGTACAAGAAGTTTTAGTTCCTGGTGGAGAGGAGAGGGTCAGATGAGAGGCTAGAGAATAGGATAGATAGCAGGTGGGTGGAGAGGATAGAGGCCAATAGGCCAATGTACAGATGGCAAAGGAGGAGAACCCAGTCGCAGAGACTGAGCTGCAGCAGGCCCAACGACTGCTTCAGGAGATAGCATGAAGGACTTGTGTAGAGCTCTGGATGGTGAGGCTGAGGAGAGATATGGATACAGTGAGGGAGGAGGCTAGGTAGGTCGAAGCCAATGCCCAAGTACATTCACAGGTAGTGGTAGTAGCACAGAGAGCATTGGCAAGCAGTACAGGCCATGCTAGCACCAGCAGCAATTGATGGGCAGATTGCCCAGCTGACTTTGGAGAGAGACGCAATAATTTAGCTGCGTTTGATAGTAGAGGCCATCTTACAATGGGTTAGATGAAAGAGAGATGAGGCACGTCATGCACTGGGTGCCAATCAAAGGACTTTGTACAGTGAGCTCATCCGTGTACAGGGAGAGCTTGTGTCAGCAGGTAGAGAGGCCGAGTACTATAGGGATCTCTATGTTGGGGTAGTACCGATAGATCAGCAGGCACCTAGCTATCAAGAGTGGAGAAGGTCTAGAGCATCTGGGTCACATAGTATAGGGCAGTCAGTGTCCTCAGTTAGAGGACCCTTTGTGCTACCAGGGGGAGGAGGACCAGCAGGGGGACCTTCGCTGAGTACAGGTGGAGGACAGGGATCACAGCAGGAGGGCAGCTCTACGCACTAGAGCATGTATTTTTTATATTGTATCATTATGGACATTGTATATTTTAACTGACATCTGCGTGCATCTGATATATATTTTGTAGGCTCTTGATAGCCATGATGTACTTATTGATGTATATTTGGATGTATACATATGGACTGTTGATGTAGAAACATACACTTGTATTTTGATGACCTTCACATGATGATATATGATGACATATTATGCTCACTGATGTTCATGCTTTTGTTTTATGCATTTACTTGTGATATGGATGTGATGACATGTATGTATGATTATGGATTTATGTGATGATGTATATGCTTATATGATGCTTATAGATGTATGACACATGATGACATGATGATATGATATAGATATGACATGCGATATCTAACACGTGGTTTTTGCAGATATGCACTAGATGGTGATGGAGATAGAAGAAATGAGACAAGAGAGAATACAAGAGAAAGAATGTTGATCGATCATTACTTGAAAACTTATATAAGGCCATGGATAAATGGATAAGCTTGTTGCATTGGTTTCACAAATGTTGATAAAGAGTAATCTTTATTTTTGATATAGCACGTGGATAATTTTCCACCAAGGTATAAATGACCAAGGTGCTGTGATATCTGAGTGCGTGGATGTTGATTCTACAAGCAAGCGGTTTGAACTTAGATCCCTTTAGACATAATATAACCTTGTTGTACATGTGAATGAGCCATAGTCTTGATCATAAAATAAAATTCAATACATGTAAATGCAAGAAGAATATTAATATGTAAGATGCTAGGTTGTAACACACATAAGATAAATATGTTGCTAAGAAAGATGCTAAAGATCATTCCTCAAACACTGCACACAAAAAGCAATGACTATGCCCCCAATCCGTACTACATCGCAACATACCAAGATTATAGATAAATCAATGTAGTCTTGAATAAGTATTGGAAAAGGAACAAAAGATAAACCAAAAAGCAAATTGGCTAACTTACAAAGTAAACATATAGCCAACATATTCTCTTTCCAAAGAGGTTGCTCAAGATAGATTGGATTGAAAAGATAACAGCCTTATCATAGGAGCTATGTGTCCATTAAAGGGTGTTATCTGTTGAAAGGATAATGTCTATTTTTAGGAAATGCAATATGTCGTATAAGATGCATGTGTTGGTTTGGTTTTGAGCATGGAACATTCTGTATAAGACAAATGTGTTGATCTGTTTCTTGGTTGAGATTGATTTCGCTGATGTTGGCAATCGATATGTAGGATAGTATATGACTCTATAAGTAGGTTTCTTTGCTTCAGGTTTGTTAAGGAATTTTTCTTTTAAAGGATGCGTGTGTTTGTTATTTTGCTTCTTGAGTTAGTCAACTAGAGGTGAATGGATTTTGATAAATGGAAGACTAGAAAAGTGACATGTCAATGGATTGAAATGGGTGAAGAATGATGGATCGTATGTGTCTGAGTACTGGATACGTCCTTCGTATTCTAGACTGCCTACATACCCTGTATCCACAGGATCAAGGTACATTACGATGAAAGATGAAAATGATAAATATGTAGTTCTGGGTAGAGTGATGAGTGGGTCAAAGTGAGTGAGCTTGGAGAGGTGAAATGATGATATCTTATGTACCTAAGTACTAGATACTTCCTTCGTATGCCAGGCTACCTACATACCCATATCCATGGGATCAAGGTACCTTAAGATGGAAATGAGATGATATTTAGTTCTGGTTTTGTGTGATGATGTAGAAAAACGTGTTGTTGTTGTGGGGAGATGGTTGAAGTGCTTGTGTTTGCATTTGGATTGTGGATGTGTTGTTGGGAACCATGAACAAGGATGCATTCCTAGACCTAGGTGAAGGAAAGAGTTGCCCCCATTCTGGTAGAGGTGTTGTTATGGTTGACCGACATAAGATAGCTGATGATGGAGAAGACATAGAAAGTTTGACCTAGGACAAGACAGTGATAACTGTTAATATAGATCAAGATGTGGGATGACGACGATGTGCATTGACAAATTTCCAAGGTATTCTAGATAGGGAGATGGAAATGCAAATAAGGTCAATGGTTTTATTATGGGTGGATGGATGAAGTTTGTTGTGAAATGGTCATGGAATGAACAAGACTCCATAGATGATAGATGCTAACTCTAGACATAGTGTCTGTTTGCCAGGATTTTACTATGGTACTTATCCAAGGCACCTGTTTACTAGGTTTTCACCAAAGGATAGATTATTTTTTATTTTTATTTATTTTTTGATACTCTGAGGATCAGGTATAGAACTTCTTGAGATGAACACTATTAAGTGGGTCATCTAAAGGAATGTCGTTAGGTGTAGCTAAAGTATAAGCTCCTGATCCATATGTTGTTGTGATAACAAAGGGTCCTAACTAATTAGGCTCAAATTTGCCCTTCTTTTCTTGATCTGCTTGATTTCTCTAATTTTCTTTAGACAAGATCACCAACTTGAAACCATCTTTCTTTGATCTTCTTGTTATAGTTACACCGGAGGTAGTTTTGATAAACATGGAGATGATTAAGCGCAGCAAGGCACCTCTCATCTAGTAGTTCTAGCTCAGCTAATCTGGAAGTGTGATACTCCTCTCCATCAATCAGGTTCTGCATGGATACTCTAAGGGATGGGATCTCGAACACTATAGGTAGGATGGCTTCAGAGCCATAGACCAAGGCATAGGGTGTGGCACCAATTGGTGTTCTGATACTAGTGTAGTAGGCCCATAGGGTGGGATTGAGTTACAGGTGCCAATCACGACTAGCTTCATTGACTGTTTTCTTGAGGATTTTGAGAATGGTTTTGTTGGAAGCCTCAGCTTGGCTATTACTCTATGGATAGTAGGGAGTGGAAAAGTGATGTTGGATATTATATTGTGTACATAAGGCACAAACATCTTGATTCTTGAATGGTCTCCCATTATCGGTGATAATGGCTCTGGGGATACCATACCATTAAATGAGGTAGTTTAGGATAAACTTGGCTATTTACTTACCGGTGATATATGTCATGGGAATGGCTTCAACCCACTTTGTGAAGTACTCAGTGGTGGTAATGATGAATTTGTGGCCATTGGATGAGGATGGATGTATTTGTCCTACGAGGTTGAGACCCCATTGTGAAAAAGGCCATGGAGTAGTCACAAGTTGTAGTTCATGAGCTGGTGCGTGAATCAAATCTCCATGTTGCTGGCATTGTAGACACTTCTTAGCAAACTGCAAAGCATTTTGTTCTATTGTAGGCCAGTAGTAACCTATTCTAAGTATCTTCTTAGTGCGATTAGGACCGGTATAATGTGTGCCACAGACACCTTTGTGTATGTCTCGTAAGGTAGCGTTAGCTTTATCTGTGTCAAGACATCGTAAGAGGATACCATCAAAACTCCAGTGATAAAGTGTATCACCTAGAATAGTGTAATAGGAGGATCAATTGATAAAGGTTTTGTGTTGGGTAGTGGATAGCTCAAAGGGAAAGGTACCATGTTTAAGGTATTCATAGATATCTTCATACCATGGGGAATTGGGACCAACAAGTTCGCAGATGATTTCAATAGTTGGAACATCAACGGCTGGTATCAACAATTGCTCAATCAAGAATTCACTTTTTTGTGTGTTTGCAAGCATATCTATAAGTGACCCTACAAAAGCCATAGAATCTACAGCTTTGTTATGCTCTCTTGGAATTTGCTCAAATGTGATGCTAGAAAAATGTGGTTTGTAGGCATCCACTAGTTGCTTGTAGGGGACCAACTTTTCATCTTTTGTTTGGTACTCATCAGTGACTTGTTGAATGAATGGTTGTGAGTCTCCATATACCTGTAGTTCTATGATGTCCCATTGAACTGTTGTGTTGAGACCTATGAGGAGTCCTTCATACTCGGCTATGTTGTTGGTGCAAGGAAATGCAAGTTGATATGACTTTGGGATATAGTCACTTTGTGGTGTGATAAAAAGGATGCCGGCCCCTGATCCATGCTGTGTGTAGGAACCATCAAAATACAACTTCCACATTACTGAGGTAGAAAGAGTGAATAGATTCTCATCTAGAAAGTTAGATACCATAGGATGTACATCTATCATAGGTGCTTCTACTAGTTGATCTGCTAGGGCTTGTCCCTTGGTTGCTTTACGATCCATATACTCAATGTCAAACTCACTAAGGATCATGAGCCATTTAGCTAGTCTACCTGTGAGAGCTGCTTTTGCTAGTAGATACTTTAATGGATCAATTTTGGCTATTAGATTTGTGTGTTGGTTTAGCATGTAATGCTGTAACTTTTGGGAAGCGAACACTAAGGCTAAACAAGCTCTTTCCATAGGTGAATAATTGAGTTCATAACCCACCAAGGTTCGACTAATATAATATATTGCATGATCTTTTCCTGACTCATCATGCTGTGCTAGAAGAGCCCCTAGGGCTGCAGTTGTATTTGAAATGTACAAGATCAAAGGCCTATCAACGACTGGTGGTACCAAGACAAGAGGTGTAGCTAGATATTCTTTGAGCTGATCAAATACGGCTTGACACTTATCATCCCATCGAAATGAGACATCCTTTCGGAGCAAGTGTTGAAATGGTTGACATTTATTTGCTAGCTGTGAGATCCTAATAGACTGTAACCTTCCTTGAAGGATCCTTAGTGCTTTTAGATTCTTTGGTGGAGGCATTTCCACTATAGCTTTGACTTTTGCTGGATCTACTTCAATGCCTCTATGAGATACAATGTATCCTAATAGTTTTCCTGATGTTACCCCAAAGACGCATTTCTTTGGATTGAGTCTTACTTGATACTTTTCTAGTATGTCAAAGATTTGTCCTAGAACCTATATGTGATCTGCCCTAGAAGATTTTGCTAGTATGTCATCCACATAGTCCTCCATGATATGATGAAAGAGCTCATGGAATATCACTGTCATTGCTCTTTGATAGGTTACCCCTGCATTTTTAAGACCAAATGGCATGACGCACCAACAATAGGTACCCCAAGGACAAGTGAAAGCAATTTTATGTTGATCTTCTTTCGCTATCATTATCTAATTATAGCCAAAAAATCCATCCATGAGAGAAAGCATTTCATGACCAGCGGTCGAGTCTAATATGAGGTTAATGTTTGGTAATGGAAAGTCATGTTTGGGACATGCTTTGTTAAGATCTCTGAAATTAGTACACATACAGATGCCCCCACTTGATTTAGACATTTTCTAGATAATCAATAGGCCTGATGAATTTTGCATCTAGCAACTTTTGTATTTCCACTTTCACCAAGAGAGCGATCTGTGGATGTATCTTCCTTAGCTTTTGATTGACAGGTTTAACTGTTGGATCAACTGTGAGATAGTGAACTACTAACTTAGGGTCTAACCCTGACATATCAGCATAGGTCCATGCAAAGTTGATGGTGCGTTGCAAGAAGAAATTGGTAAGATCCTTATGTTCTTTCTCTTATAGTGATGTGTTGGCAAGTATGAGGTGAGCCAGTGTTGTCATTGATGTCAACATACTCATACTGCACTGACAAGAAGGATTTGATGAGCTTTGTGCTGAGGATATTGAGAAAATTAGCCTCAGTCAGGAACAGTGAAGAACAGTGATGAGAAGAAGGTAAATATACTGTATAGGATGAGAACCGGAGGATGCGGATTAAAGGGTTAGTAGATATGAATCTTGAGATGCTACAGTTAAGATTTCAGAGGTCCGCATGAAGATCTGAAGGAGTTATGGCTGCCGGTATAGAACCGGGTCCGGCAAGTATCCGGAGGTGACAGAGGATCACAAAAAGGTCCGGTGAGGTCCGGAATTGTATTATCATAATCTGCGGATTGGAAGGAGTGTTTGAGATGTCCTTGTGATGTGTCATCCTGATTTGTGTGTGATTTGGAGGTCCGGAAGTACCTCTTGCATTATGACAGTGGCGACAGACTGTGTTCTTGAAGTTCCGGATGAGGAAGACAAGAGATCCCAGTAAGCAGAGGAAGTGCGGATGTATCCGGACATTCAGACAGACTTGTGAAGGTTCTTGAATCATGTTTAGGTTGTGTTGTTGGTCCGCATTGATGGTAGAGCCCGGAATTGAAGTTATTCTTCCGGATGAAGTTATTGCTCTGTTTAGCCGACCGGATGAGTTGTTCATCCTGCGAATGTTCTTGTGATAGCCGACCGGATGTGTTATTCATCTTGCGGATACTCCTATGGTTGTTTGCCGACTTAGATGCTTGTTCCTAAGTCGATGTCTTGTATAAATAATGATTTGTGAATTCATTTCAGTGTGTGGCATGTGGATGAGCAGGATATAGCGAAGAAAGGTGCGAAAGGCAGAGCAGAGATTGTTGGGCTTAATTGGAACTGATCCGGACATAGTAGAGATGTCGTTCTCCAGTTCAAGACTGTGATTTTCATCACTTTGTAGACAGTGTGTCTCCTTGTAGGCAGTGGGCCTCTTTGTGAGCAGTGTGCTCGGGCAGTGAGCCCTTATTGGCATGTGCCATTCATTTTTCCTTATTCTTCTAACAGAGAATAATTCTTGGGTTAATCACCCCGTGGTTTTTCCCTTAACCGGGTTTTCCACGTCAAAATCTTGGTGTTCAATATGTTGATGCTTATCTGCTCTTGTGTTTATGTATTGTGCTTCCATGAATGATTATTTGATATGCTGCTAACTAACAACAGAGAATTAAGTGTTTGAAAAAGAACAAGTTCTATACAACTGATTCACCCCCCCCTCTCAGTTGTATGCCCTAGATCCAACAATTGGTATCAGAGCTAAGTTCCTCTGATAGGAGCTTAACCGCTTGAGGTGATCCAGGATGTCGTCATACAAGAAGGATAGTCCGAAGTTCGATGGAACCAACTTCACTCTCTGGAAAGGTCGCATGTAGTGTCATTTGGAATGTATGGGAAAAGCATACTTGGCTATGATTTCAAAACCATATATACCCCCACAAGGTGGTCCGACAACTCCAGATGAAACCACAGAAGCTGAAAACAATCTGCGGACCAAGGAAGCTCTTCTAAGCGCATTGAATGACTCAGATCTCTCGAATGTCATTGACCTACCAACTGCATATGAGATCCTAACTAAACTGGAACTTCTGTATGAAGGAGATGAGTTTGTCAAAAGTGCAAGGTTGCAAAGTCTGAAAGGGAAATTTGAAAGATTGAAAATGAGAGATGATGAAAACATTACTACCTTTATGCCAAGAGTAAATGAGTTGGTATGTGGAATCAGAAATGCTGGTGGAACTCTAGATGAAAATGAGATTGTCTGCAAAATCCTAAGATCCCTTCCTGCTGCCTACAAAATCAAAGTTGCTGCCATTGATGAATTCAGAGCCCACACAACAGTCACAAGAGAACAACTGGCTGGCAAACTAGCTGCATTTGAAATGACCGAGTTTGGAGATGATCCTCCCAAGACTGAATCTGCTTTCAAAGCCAGTGCCTATGTGAAAGGCAAACAGAGATTTGATCCGGGTGAAAACTCATCAAGGAAAATGTCATGGTATGATCAAGCAAGAAGAGACATGGAAGAAGAAGAAGCAGAAACAGCTCAACTTGAAGCCCTCATTGCAAAGAGACTGCCAAGAGGATCCGGTAAGTATGAAGGAAAACTACCCTTTAAGTGTTTTAACTGCAATAAGATTGGTCATTTTGCCTCAAGATGTCCGGAGAGATCTGCAAGATCTAATACTCACAGACAAAGGTTTCAAAAGAATTGCTATTATGTTCATGAAGAAGATGACAATGAAGGAGTAACAGATGATGAATCAGATCCAGGAAGCAAATCCGGAAATGAGTGGGTGTTTATAGCCATCAAGGAAGAAGATTCCTTGCTCTCTGAATCTGTCAATCACAAAGTTGTTGAAAAAGCCTTGGCTGCTCAAGTGGAAGAAAAGGATGATTGGGTTATTGACAGTGGATGCTCTCACCATATGACTGGTGACAAGAATAAGTTCTTAGACTTGGAAAGATATGAAGGAGGAATGGTAAAGTTTGGTGACAATTCTGCTGGCAGAATCAGAGGTAGGGGAACTATTTCCTTTGATGGTAAGAGCAAAACATGTAATGTACTATATGTTGAAGGATTGAAGCACAATCTTCTTAGTGTTGGTCAGTTAGTGGACAAAGGCTATGATCTCCGGTTCAAGAATGGAAAATGCAGAATCTTTACAAGCTCCGGAACTGAAATTGCATCCGGTACTCAGACAAGAGGTAACATCTTTCATCTGGTTGGTTCAAATAAAAGTTGTTTGTTTGTTCAAATTGATCAGAGTTGGTTATGGCATAGAAGAATGTGTCATGTAAATTTTGATAACATCATCAAAATAAGCAATACTCAGGCTGTGAGAGATCTTCCAAAGTTGATAAAACCTACAAACAGTGTGTGTAAAGAATGTCAGTTAGGCAAACAAAGCAGAGTCTCTTTTAAAAGCAAAGGTCAGTCTTCTACCGGATTGTTGGAATTAGTACATACTGATCTATGTGGTCCGACAAGAATCAAGAGTCTGCAAGGTGATAGATATTTCATGTTGTTAATTGATGATCATTCCCGGATGATGTGGGTTACCTTTCTAAAAGAAAAATCAGAAGCTTTTGAGAAGTTCAAAATCTTCAAAGCTATGGTGGAGAATCAAACCGGATTGAAACTAAAGTGTCTAAGGTCTGATAGAGGTGGTGAATTTACATCTGGTGAATTCATTGACTTTTGTGAGAAACAGGGTATAAGGAGACAGTTGTCTGCTCCTAAGACTCCACAGCAGAATGGAGTAGTTGAGAGAAAGAACCGGACCATCCAGGAAGCTGCTAGGACAATGATGTTGGAAGCAAATGTTCCTCAAATGTTTTGGAAAGAAGCTATCAGCACAGCAGTCTACACTCTCAATCGAGTTCAAATCAGAAACAACACCGGTAAGACCCCCTATGAACTTTGGTTTGGCATCACTCCTACTGTGAAATATTTCAGGGTATTTGGTAGCAAGTGTTATATTAAAAGAGATGAAGATCTAGGAAAGTTTGATGCTAGAAGTGATGAAGGAATTTTCTTGGGCTACTCCACTCAAAGCAAAGCATACCGGTGTTACAATAAGAGATTGAGGAAGATGATAGAAAGTACCAATGTAAAGGTTGATGAAGGAATTGAGAAGCCTTCAAGATTTTATGAATTTGATGAAGATGACCAAGATAGTGTTCAAGGAACTCAATCCTCTCCGGTGAAACAGAGTCAGCCTGATCCGGTAAATCAGGAAGAAGAGTTAGGTTTGAATGAGCCTGATCAAGAAACAGCAGTACTGGATACTCCCAAAATTCCAAGGTATGTAAAACTGAATCACTCTGAAGATCAGATCATAGGTGACAGAAGCAAAGGTGTACAAACTAGAAGGAATATTGCTCAAGATCAGAATGAATGTTGTCTGATTTCAAAGATTGAACCTAAAACAATAAATGAAGCCTGCAATGATGAA
Organism: Cunninghamia lanceolata; assembly: GCA_027924645.1. Lineage (NCBI taxonomy): Eukaryota > Viridiplantae > Streptophyta > Pinopsida > Cupressales > Cupressaceae > Cunninghamia > Cunninghamia lanceolata. The sequence continues at coordinate 24,548,275 of BSBN01000339.1, read as the reverse complement.
AATTGGACCAAAGCAATGGAAGATGAACTGATGCAAATTGAGAAAAATCATACTTGGGATCTTGTTCCCAGACCTAGAGACAGGAATGTAATTGGAACCAAGTGGGTCTTCCGGAACAAACTAAATGAAGCTGGTGAAGTAATCAGAAACAAAGCTAGATTGGTCTGCAAAGGCTACTCTCAAATAGAAGGAATTGACTTTGAAGAGACTTTTGCTCCGGTAGCAAGAATTGAAGCAGTCAGATTACTTCTTGCATTTGCTGCCTTCAAAGATTTCAAGGTATATCAGATGGATGTCAAGTCTGCCTTCCTAAATGGTGATCTGGAAGAAGAAGTCTACATTGAACAACCGGATGGATTTCAATTGTCTGATAATAATGATATGGTCTGCAAGTTGAAGAAAGCTTTGTATGGATTGAAGCAAGCCCCAAGAGCATGGTATGAAAGGTTGGATAAGCATCTTGTGCAGATTGGATTCAACAAAGGTACTGCTGACAGCAACTTATATTTCAAAATTGATCATGAAAACATTCTGATTGTTGAAGTGTTTGTGGATGATATCATTTTTGGAGGAAGAGATAGTATGTGTAAAACTTTTGCAAATCAGATGAAAAGTGAGTTTGAAATGTCTATGCTTGGTGAAATGAATTTCTTCTTGGGTCTGCAAATTACTCAAACAAAAGAAGGGATCTTCATCTCTCAGACCAAATATGTGAAAGAATTGTTAAAAAAATTTGGTATGGAAGACTCAAAGCCTATGAACACTCCTATGGCAACCGGATGTAAGTTAAGCAAAGATGATGATTCTCCAAAGGCAGATCAGACAAAGTATAGATCAATGATTGGTGGATTGTTGTATCTCACTCAAACTAGACCAGATATAATGCAAGCTGTTGGTCTTGTGGCAAGATTCCAGGCTGATCCTAGAGAATCTCATGTTATGGCAATCAAAAGAATTTTTAGATACTTGAAAGGGACAGTTGAGTATGGTCTATGGTATCCTAGAGATCCGGATTTCTCTCTTCATGCTTACACAGATGCAGATTGGGCAGGAGATGTGGATGACCGGAAGAGCACTAGTGGTGGAGCATTCTTTTTGGGGAAGAGATTGGTTTCTTGGCTAAGCAAGAAACAAGATGCAATATCTCTGTCTACAACTGAAGCAGAATACATTGCAGCAGCAGGTAGTTGCACTCAAATCTTGTGGATGAAGCAGATGCTAAGAGACATCAAAGTTGAATATGAGGAGCCTATTACAATTTTCTGTGATAATTCAAGTGCAATTAATATTTCCAAGAATCCGGTATTGCATTCTAAGACTAAGCACATATCTATCAAATTTCACTTTTTGAGAGAACAAGTAAACAAGGAAGAAGTCAGATTGGAGTATGTTCCCTCCAAGGATCAGATTGCAGATATCTTTACAAAACCTCTTCCCAAGGACTCTTTTGAATATCTCCGGGAGAAGTTAGGGGTCATGGCCCCTCCGGTGATGAACTAAGATGCACTGATGTGCATCAGTCCGGTGGCTATCACAGTCATATCTTGTGATCCGGACTAATGGGGAGCTGCAACTAAGGGGGAGCAGCTGGTATTATTCTGATGCATGAGAGTTGCAAGTATGAGCCCTTTGCCATTGATGTCAAAGGGGGAGAGAAGACATGTGAAAAACAAGTGGTTGATGATCAAAGGGGGAGCAGCAAAGGAAGACATGTGAAGAGTTGTTGTTGATAGGGGGAGCTGTGACAGAAAAGAGAAGTTCTTGTCTTGATGGTTTTTCACATCATATGTTGCCATCAATGACAAAGGGGGAGATTGTTGGCAAGTATGAGGTGAGCCAGTGTTGTCATTGATGTCAACATACTCATACTGCACTGACAAGAAGGATTTGATGAGCTTTGTGCTGAGGATATTGAGAAAATTAGCCTCAGTCAGGAACAGTGAAGAACAGTGATGAGAAGAAGGTAAATATACTATATAGGATGAGAACCGGAGGATGCGGATTAAAGGGTTAGTAGATATGAATCTTGAGATGCTACAGTTAAGATTTCAGAGGTCCGCATGAAGATCTGAAGGAGTTATGGCTGCCGGTATAGAACCGGGTCCGGCAAGTATCCGGAGGTGACAGAGGATCACAAAAAGGTCCGGTGAGGTCCGGAATTGTATTATCATAATCTGCGGATTGGAAGGAGTGTTTGAGATGTCCTTGTGATGTGTCATCCTGATTTGTGTGTGATTTGGAGGTCCGGAAGTACCTCTTGCATTATGACAGTGGTGACAGACTGTGTTCTTGAAGTTCCGGATGAGGAAGACAAGAGATCCCAGTAAGCAGAGGAAGTGCGGATGTATCCGGACATTCAGACAGACTTGTGAAGGTTCTTGAATCATGTTTAGGTTGTGTTGTTGGTCCGCATTGATGGTAGAGCCCGGAATTGAAGTTATTCTTCCGGATGAAGTTATTGCTCTGTTTAGCCGACCGGATGAGTTGTTCATCCTGCGAATGTTCTTGTGATAGCCGATCGGATGTGTTATTCATCTTGCGGATACTCCTATGGTTGTTTGCCGACTTAGATGCTTGTTCCTAAGTCGATGTCTTGTATAAATAATGATTTGTGAATTCATTTCAGTGTGTGGCATGTGGATGAGCAGGATATAGCGAAGAAAGGTGCGAAAGGCAGAGCAGAGATTGTTGGGCTTAATTGGAACTGATCCGGACATAGTAGAGATGTCGTTCTCCAGTTCAAGACTGTGATTTTCATCACTTTGTAGACAGTGTGTCTCCTTGTAGGCAGTGGGCCTCTTTGTGAGCAGTGTGCTCGGGCAGTGAGCCCTTATTGGCATGTGCCATTCATTTTTCCTTATTCTTCTAACAGAGAATAATTCTTGGGTTAATCACCCCGTGGTTTTTCCCTTAACCGGGTTTTCCACGTCAAAATCTTGGTGTTCAATATGTTGATGCTTATCTGCTCTTGTGTTTATGTATTGTGCTTCCATGAATGATTATTTGATATGCTGCTAACTAACAACAGAGAATTAAGTGTTTGAAAAAGAACAAGTTCTATACAACTGATTCACCCCCCCCCTCTCAGTTGTATGCCCTAGATCCAACATGATGCTGCTAGGAATGTTGTTCTAGGATTTTGCTTTGTGCCAAGATTTATCTATGTAGAATCTTCCACTAGGAGAGTTGATTTCTCTTGATACTTAGATAGTATGAGAAGGTCAAATCCTCCATCCTCAGGTGCCATAGTTGGGTTTTTACCTTTGGATATGTCCTTTGTTTTTACTATTTTGTGATCAGGAGGTGTCACAGTGTGGTTTTTGCCTAGAGATCTTTCTTTATTTTTATTTTTACGACTAGAGGATTTGGTATTCTCAACAAAATAAGCATTCTTCTCTAGTTCCATTACAAAACTAGCTTTGTGATCACCAAGAGGGATGCCATCCTGAAGTCCCATGAACTCAGTAATAGCTTCATCATTTTGAAATACATCTAGAACGGGGGCCCCTTGTTGGTCCTGATCGATAAGTTTAGGGTAGACAAGTGTTACAATCTGGTGTTAGTGGTGGATGTTAAGGATACCGATGATAGCATGAATATGGAGGATTCAGTGAATAGGTTAGTCATATGGAGGGAAGAGTCATCGATGATATCCTCATTAGACGTTGAATCGGTGGGAAAAGTTTCTGCCACCTTGTCGAGGATACCCTCGATGTCCAAGGCACATGGTACCTTCCTACCAAATCCTAACCCCTTCTTGTCTAGTTTCTTCATCATAATAATGGGTTCCATTGTTCCTTGATTCTATTTTCCAAGGCCACCTTTGCCTTATAGCCCATGTTTTTGACTACCCTTAAGCCATTGGCATATTGCTTGACTGGTATTGTGACTAGTTCTTTCTCCTTGTATAGCCAAGAAGAGATGTCTTCAATAGTTTCTTCGGCCAATAATTTCCCCTCTTAGAATTGAGTTAGAGATGCTGGGGGAGGAATAGCTTCTTTTTTAGTTGCTTTGGCAATGGGTGATTGGTCATAGGATTTAGGAGATAGTGGCATCCTCCCTACACAACAAGATTTTGAGATATCATATTCTCCAAAGCCTATATCACGGATGTGAGCTTTGATTTTAGGAATAGGATTAGGATTAGGTTCACTTGTAGAGGTTTTTGTTATAGTTTTAGAATCAACATCTAATGGGGATTCAAGGGCTTTGTTGTTATTGGGCACTTGGTTAGAATTTTTATAACTGCCTTGCAAGACATGACAGAATTCAAAAGGATTAGGATCTCCTGGAATAGTTATCTCTGTACCATTGAATGGGAACTTGAGAGACTAATGGTACATTGAGGGAACAACTTTCATGGCATGGATCCATGGATGTCCTAGGATAATGTTGTAAGGTAACTCAATGTGAAGGAATTGGCACCTAGTTTCAAGCATGACAGGGCCTACTTGTATAGGCAAGTGGATAACACCTTCTGACCGATGTTCAACATCATCATATTCCTTGATTGTAATACTTTGATCAATGTTGACTTGATCCACAGAGTATCCCAATTGTTTGAGTAACTTTAGAGAATAGATATTGAGACCAGTACCACCATCTATAAGTATACATTTGATTTTGTGTTTGAGGATGTAGACTTCAATGTGAAGGGCATCGTTATGACATGGATCATGAGATGGGAGGTCTTTTTCAGAAAAGACCACATTGTAAGGTGAGGCAATGTTACCTATTATAGATTGGAAATTTGTGACCGCTATGTTGTTAGGAACCAAAGACTCTTGTAGGGCTTTTTCGAGCACAGCTTTATGTGCGGGTGATGACCATAGAAGGTCCAAAATAGAGATCTGTGCAGGGGTTTTCCCTAGATGTTTGACAAGATTGTAATCCGATTGGTTTGGGAGACTTGGTGTTGGGCCACGAAGCGTGACACGACCAGGACAAGTTGTAACAGTGCAATCGGTAGATTTGCCTTTGATTGTGAGGGTAGATACATGACTTTCTTCAAAATGACCACAATAGAGTCATAGGAAGTTGAAGCTTTGTTAACACCTTTACCTTTGTCAGGATTTTGAACTTTACCATGGTTAAGGAATGGCTCCTTGTATATGTTGATGTCTTTATTGGTGTTTTGAGTTGGTGGTTCATCCTCAAAAGTGATTTTGTTTCTGTCGATGAGGTTTTGGATTATGTGCTTGAGTTTCATGCATGATGAGGTTCTATGTCCTTTGCTCCTATGGAACTCACAATATTCACTTTCTCTGTACCGTGCAGTTTTGTAAATAGGTTCGCCATATGGGGGAGCATTTGGTAAAGTGAGGAGTCCATTGTTTATAAGTTTCTGTAAAACAGTCTCAATAAGCTCTCCCAAGGGAGTGAATTGACGTGGTGGAGGGTAATTTTGTTGAGGTTGCTCTTGTTGTCATTATTGTTGGTTTTGTTGAGGTAGAGGTTGACTTGGTTTTGAAAGATGAAGGGGTGTTTGTAGTGTTTGGACATGTTTGGAATCTACCACACCATCATTGACCACATTTTTATTTTTGTTCCAAAATTTTGGTTTGTCGTTTGATTGTTGTTGGAGAGCATTGTCTTTGTTATCTTTGAAGATTTTGACTACGCCTTTTGTGATGAGGACCTTTTCAATGTTGATTCCCTTGTAGGTAATTTCATCAAAGGTTGTAGCACTAATAATTTGCAAATGAAAACCTAATTCTTGATTGAGGTTCTGCACAAATATGCTAACAAGCTGCTTTTGAGGTATCTTGAATGGGAATTTGCTAGCCATTTGTCTCCATCTTTGAAGGAAGGAAATGAAAGTTTCCTCATTTTTCTATTATTGTTGCATAGGTCGGTCATGGAGATCTCATGTTCTGTGTTGTAAGAGAAATGGGTGGCAAATTTCTCCGCAAGCTCATTAAAAGATTTTATACGCGTGGGTAGGTGTGAGAACCATTCTATAGCTTGACCTCCAAGACTGTGAGGAAAGAGGTGCTAAGATATGTGTCATTATGTGGGACCTCAAAGCAAGCAAGATAAAATTCTCTAAGATGGTCTTTTGGGTCTCCTTTTCCTTTGTATTTATCAAATTTGGGAATAGTGAAATTATGAGGAAAAGGGATCATGGGTAATGACCGATCAAATGGATAAGGACAAACGTCTTCCAAAGAGAAGGTTTTCTTGGTGTGGCCAATGTAAGATCAGATAGTTGTTGTTGAATCTCTAGAAGTTTTAGTTTCATAGTTGTGGGAGGGTTCAAAAACATCTCCTATTGTCCGAAAGGTGGTTGTTGTTGCCCATATGGAAGATTGTAGTGGAAGCCATGGGCATTGGTGTTGTAAGGGTCATATGATTGGTTGGGGTCATATGTGTTGAACGTTGGGTTTAGATTGGGTTGGAATTGGGTGTTTTGATTTTGGGGAGGTGGGGGTAGTGCTAGGTAAGAATGTAGGTTTTGTGATGATTGTTGATAAGAAATCTGTTGTTGGTATTGCGAAGGGGTGTGATGAAAGAATTTGGTGGAGGAAAGCTAAAGTTTGTTGGGTTTAGTTGCAGTGGTGGAACATAGCTTTGAGAAGTTTGGTCTTGGGAATGTTGAGAATTGAGATAGGTGTGGGTTAGATTGAGAGTGGAAGATCGTTGTGATGGAGGGACATAGGTCGATGTGTTTTGTGATGGTGGAGGTTGATTGGGAAATGTGTTGAAAAAGGTTAGTGTCGATGAGCGTTGTGGTGGAGGGACATAGGTAGATGTGTTTTGTCATGGTTGAGGTTTATTAAGATTGAGTGTAGAATAATGTTGTGGTGGAGGGACATAGGTTGTGTTAACATTTTGCGATGGTTGGGGTTGCATGACATTGTTTGGGTTAAGGATATGAAGGGTTGATGATGTTGGTGGTGGTGTTTGTTGAGACCCTTGTTGCATGGCTACATAAGTGTTTCCCGGATTGTAATTTGGTGGAAAACCTTCTCATGATGGGGTAGCCAATGTTCTAATTACGATTGGTGTGGGAATTTTAGGAGGTTGTTGTGTGTTTGATTTTGCTAGAGTGGCCTATCTTGCTAGTTTTGCTTGACTATATAGAGTCTCTTGTTGTTGTTTGTAGATCTCCATAGGACTCAGGAGTGGTGATATGGGTCTCTCTGCCATTGGGTTTTGATAAAGAGGATTATCATATTGTGCAATTGTTCTCCCTTGTGGGCTTTGTTTGGGTATGGGTGTGGTCACAGTTGACATGGTTTGGACTGTAGTTATGGCATCATGGGTTTGTTTTGGCTCACTAAGATTTGATAGATCAAAACCTTTGGGTAATTTGACTCCTTGTTCGACTAGCAAGCGGAAGAAATGATCTTGGTTCTCACTAAGGATTTTTTCAAACATGGCTATAGCTCTAGGATCTTGCATGATTTCATCAAGGTCTTGTATATCTTCTTGAGAGGATTGACCTATTTCAAAGTGCCGCTCTTCTTGAGATGGGACTTGAACTGTGGTATAACCGAGTGTAGCAAAATCATGAGGCATGCCGGTGGTGAATTGAGTCACATCTACCAAAGGAACATTACCTTCTTGAGGATTGTTTGTTTGGTCATTTTGTAGCTTGTTTTGAATGTTGGTTGGTCTTTCCATTGATGTTTTTGGAGTACCCTTTGGAGTCATGTTGGATTGGCTTGGTTGAGGTGTATGAGGAGGTGATTTGTGCTTCCTTAGGGGAACTTGTTTAGCCTTCATAGTTTGCTGGAGTCTAGTAGTTACCATGGGATGCACTAGGATACTCTATTTGAGATGCTTGCTGGGATTTTTGATGTGTTTGTTTGGAAAAGACAATTTTGATGAATAGTTTACTGGACCAAAGGCATTGTGTTGTTTGACCAAAGGTGCAGGATTGTGTTACCAAAAGCAATCTACTATGTTACCAAAGGCATTAGACTAAGCTGCCAGAGGTGAGATACTGTTATACCAAAGGTGAACTACTGTTAGACCAAAAGTGAGCTACTGTTATACCAAAGGCGCTAAAGTAGGTTTTACCAAAGGTGAGGTACTATTATACCAAAGGTGAGCTACTATTATACCAAAGGTGAGCTACTATTATACCAAAGGCACTGAGTAGTGTCTGTGATGTTTTATAAGGCAAATTTTGATAGTTTTGGTTTTGAGTTCAATTGGATTTGCTTTGGCAAGAGAAAACACATCAAAGAAAGTGGCAAAAAGGACTGACACAATAGATAGTGTATGTTCGAGGCTCACAAAAAGGCCAATGTTTCCATGGGTATTTAGACAATTGAAAACAATATCAAGCACTTTTTATCCCTAGAGACAAAGGTTCATTGTGGTAGTTCAGCTCACAACTTAATTCTCTGTCGACCAAATGTCATTCCATAAAGGTGTCAGACATTTGTATCTTTGCGAGAGATGATAGGTAGGGATATCTCACCCTCCCCTCGAAAAGCTCAAGTAGGTCACAAGAGCTTTATGGCTGAGGGAATACTATGTCTTCTCAAGGGCGCCAATAGTGAGTATCTTGAGGGCTTAAATCAATTCCCCTTGCACTAATGATTACCGCAATGTTCGAAGGTGGATCAGGTAGTCACTATCTAGATTGGTTCTTAGTAACTTTGAGGGACCAACGCCTTATGAGCAATGTGACAAGCTACTAAAAGCTTTAACCAATCCTACTAAGAGTATCAAACACTTCATACAATGTGAAAATCATTTCCACAAAGTGCTAGTACACCTCTTTTCAATTTGGCACCACAAGGTATGGCTGACATCAGTTAGGACTTGGCTTTCACCTTATCCCTCTTATATAGAGGTTCAAAGGAAAACTTCACTTAAGGTCATCCCTTTTGGATGAAGCACAATCCAAAAGCAGGCCCTTCTAAAGGAAAAACTAAAATGTAAGATCAAGCACGTCAAACAAAGGTTTAATTGTCCCGTTATTAAAAAAAAGGTGCAACTAGATTAGGCACACACACGATTGTAGTTGTCAATTGTCCCTTATGAAATCGAAGTGTTTGGCATTCATGTCCATTATCCTTTAGAAAATTGAAGTGTTTTTGCATTCATGTCCATTGTCCCTTAAGAAAGAAATATGTTCCTAAGACTTAAATTGCAAAAAAGATGTTTTGTCCATTAAGAAAGCAATATGTTCCTAAGACTTAGATTGCAAAGATGATTTGTTCAATTGTCCCTTAAGAAAACAATATGTTCCTAAGACCTAAATTGATAAATTTGGCAATTCTTTAAAGCTTGTCCTGCATGAACATGTTAGAAAAAACTCATTTGCTCTATTTGAGTGATAAGAAGCTACAACAAGTTGATTAGTTCCACACAAACTCAAAAGTTAGCAAAACAAAAAATCAATTGACCAAAAGCGCTTTACTGTATAACCAAAAATGACTTAATGTATAACTGAAAGCGCTGTAATGTATTACCGAATGTGAGTTGCTGTAGAACCAAAAGTGATTTACTGTGCTGCCAGAAGCGTTGTACTGTGATTCCAAAAGCGTGGTACTATACTACCAAACACGCTTTGCTACCCTAGATTTAGAAAAAGTGATATTTCGTTAAAAAAGCTAGATCCAAAGATGATGTCATGTTGACTTGAGGATCTGGAATGTAATAGATGATAAGACCTATAACCTGAATCAAGAACAACTCACAAGATGCTGGAAAAAGATAGGTTAACTCAAAAAATGCTAATACTCCTAAATTCATTATCTTAGGCAATATAAATGATAATTGAAAGACAAATAAATTAGCTTGTCAGTTAATAAGTGATAGATATAGTGAGTAAAAACCCTGCAAATCACAAAACAAGATCAGAAACCCTAATATGCCAAAAGTGCTTTACTGTTATGTCAACCGCGCTGCATTATAGTAACAAAAGTGAGGTACTGTGATGCCAAAGGCGCCACAGTATCGCCTGAGGGTGCTCTACTATTTTGCCAAAAGTGCTTTACTCTACTGCCAATAGTGCTTTTCTGTGTTAGGTACATTGTTCCATACTGTATTTCAAAAAAATCAATTTCTCAAAGAAAAAGAGGGATTAGTGGGTCCCACTGGGCATGCCAGAATGTGTATGAGAAAAATTGAGAGGTCAAATGATAAAATCAAAGCAATGATAATAACAACTCAATAACCCATAACATAAAGAGATTGATCTAAGTAAAAAGCCAATATCAATGAATAAATCAAATAAAACAAGAAAGACTTCACCTAGATTGTATTGTTCTCTTTGTAGATATGTAGATTGCTCAATAACATTGCAAAACCATGGTTGCAACAAAAAGATGTAGAGGTATTAGTGCTCAAAAGATCGATGTCAAAAGATCGTAAGGTGCTCAAGGATGCGATGTATGCTCAATGTGCTGTAAATGGATGCCTGAGAATAAGTGATCAAAGAGGATTTGTGAAGGATATGAGGGGGGTTTATATAGGTTTCAAACATGATCAATCAACAGATGAAATAAATCTATAAAATGAATGGTTGAGATAAATCAAATAACTCATGTTGAATGTGCACATGACATGTGTCACTCCAAAAAGGTATTTTTATTAAGATAATTGCTTTTTTGATAAATATAGATTTGATTTCATAAATTAGAATGCTTTTTCTTCTAATTCATGAGTTGATGAAAATAAGATAAATTAAAGCCAATTAACTTAACTTTAGATATGCCTTTTTTAGAGTTTTGAAAATAAGACTGATTGTGCACATGAGTTAACATGATATTTTTAGAGGAATTGGAAAGATAATTGAAATTAAATAAATAAATTTATTTAATTATTTGTGTATGATAGAGGAATATGAAGATTATAAATAAAATACTTGATTTTATTTATTTTTAGAGGATTGAGATAATTTAAATAAATTTGCATGATTTATTTAAATTTAGAAGAATAATTGATTTAATTAAATAATGAAAATTATTTAATTATAGATAAGAGTATTTTTGATGAATTAATTAAATAATTAGATTTATTTAATTAATGTAGATTTGAAATTTGAAAGAGGATAATGATTTAATTAAATAATTAAATTATTTAATTTGGAAGAATAAAGGGGAATTTAATGAAATTAATTAAAGAGGATTTATTTAATTAATGTCAAATTTTAGGAGTTTTGGAAGAATTAGATGAAAATAATTAAATAATTAGATTATTTAATTAATGTTGAAATGCAAGTGATTAGATGAATTTGATGAAATGCAAGTGATTCGAAGACCTGGTCATTTTTAAGTGTCTATAAGCTCCACCTCAGAGGAGAGATCAAAAACCACAAACACAGTTTGTGGGGCCAGCTCATACACAATAGAGTTTCAAAGGCAATCAGGCCAACTCTAGTAAACCTGCTTTTCAGCCACTAACGAAGGCACCACCTAAGGGTCCTTGTTATACATGCGAAGGTATGGGACATATTGCTCGAGAGTGCCTTCAGAACAATTTAGTTGTAGGAGGTTAGTAGGCAGCAGCTTCTAAGCCTACAGTTGCTGATGTGGGGAAAGCCCACTGGATTTTTGCTACAGTAGATAATCGGTAGGCAGATCATCAGGCATCAATCATTGAGGCTCCTGGTAAAATTGGTAATATTGTTGTTTCCATACTCTTTGCTTCTAGGGCTATGAATTCATTCGTATCCCTATCGGTAGTGGAGAAATGTAGGTTGGTGGTTATAACTCAGCAAGATGCTAAATGGGATGTAGAGTTAGCGTTGGGAGCCAGAATGTCTGTTAGTTCTTTGGTCAAGGATTGTCAAATAGGACTTGGATTTTTTTCCACTTTTTCTTTTAGGGTCCTATGATGTGATTTTGCGTATGGATTGGTTGAATGCTCACGAGGCTAAGCTTGATTGCTGCAACAAATCTATTGAGTTCTTGGATGATGAGGGTAATAGGGTGAAGATCTTAAGAGTTCAGAGGCTAGTGTCTCTTAGGATTATCTCAGCTATGTAGCTTAAGCGTAGTATGTGAAATGGATGCCAACTCTTTGCTATTTCTATCAGCAACAGATTAGAGGACAAACTAGAGACTTCATTAGATGATCATCCTATTCTTAGGGAGTTCTCTAATGTCTTTCCTTTAAAGATTTTTGAGATGCCACCGTGGTGAGATTGATTTTCACATTGACTTGATGCCAGGAGTGATCTGAAAAGATCTATTACAATAGCTGCCTGAGTGAATGTTAAATTAGGTAAATGGAAATTGTCTTAAAATTAAATTTAAAAACCTTTTAAAAGATATTTAAATAACTAAAAATATGAATAAGAACATAGAAAGAGAGAAGACAAAAGACCACAATTGATAACAGAGTTCACCCAAAATTGGCTACGTCTTCAGGCCACTCTCCAATGAGTTTATGATCCTTTATAATGCTCCAATGCTTAAATACATCAAAAGGCACATTTCAATCTACAACTAAGGCCTTTACACAGTCTTCTCAATAGTCAAGAAGTCTTCAAGCATTTTCCCCCTCCTGATTACAAGGATTAGGCTTCAAAAGCCTTTAAAAAAAACCCATGGCTATCCTGAGAAAATGTGACTTCAAATAAAATTCTGCACATTATAATAATATCCTTTGGGCTCCCCTCTATGGTATAAGGTTTTGCAGTATATATAGGCCCCTCTTTTTTGGCCCACATGGATTAATCATATAACAAAGTGGATTTGTCCTCATACTATATTAAAGACAATGCACCTGGTGTAGTGGAAAATGACTGGTGGTTCGAATTTGGGGGGTCGACAGTTCAAACTGTCGACCGTCCACTTTGCTTAATAAAGGCTTTGTTTTCATTTAAATAGAACATATCACCCATTGTTACCAAGAATCACACGTGGCCTAGCGGTGGGGATTGAAAATAGCAATGGGGAGGTTGTGTGTTCAAACCTTCCCAACAAAAATTTTAACTGTCCATCCTTCCAGAGCAATGCAGTGGTGCCATGCACCATGGCACCCAACCATTGGTCTATGTGGCATCTTTCCATTCACCTGCATCCTGACACATGGCACCATGCCATTGGTCCACGTCAGTTGTTTGTGCTATGTCATCAAACTGCCAACTATACCTACCATGTCATCATGCTGATGTCATCACCTGCTACATGTCACCTCTGATCGTGCCACGTCATCATGTTGATGTCATGCTAATGTCAGCATATGTACTACCCAGTCAACATGTTCTTGGAAACTTTGACTAGCCATAACTTGCACATACGGACTTTGATTGACGCAATTCAAGAGGCATTGGAATTGTCTCGATGAGCTCTTCGATATGGTGTCATCTTCTTTAGCATTTGGAACTATCAAATTTTTGGTTAAAAATATCCACCTGGATCAATCCTCCCCACTAGAGAGGTTTTGGACCTTCGAAAGCTTGATTACACAGAAAGTAAGTGAGGATACAGCTCCCTCACTTTTCCAACCTCCATCCACTTTGCTTTGTTAGGATTAGTCCCTTTAAGTCCCACTCTAAGGACTCAATAACACCCCTTTGTGAAGTTCTAACATTTTTGTCTAGGATTACATCTTCCTGCAACTCATTCATATACTCAGGCGATAGATCATCAACAGAAGGAATTTGAACATCAACCTCCTCATCTAGTATCATAGGAGGTTCATACAATTTCAAATTCTCTACATTAACAACTAAGTAGATATGCATATAAGGTGGTAAATTTAAGTGAAATCATTTGTACCAATCTTTTCTTGAATCTCAAAAGGTCCATACCTGATTGGCTTGAGCTTCTTACCTTCACCTTGCATTATTTCCTTATTGATGTGTAACCAAACTCTGTCACTAACATAAAATTGATGATCAACATGATTCTTATCATGCCAGTCTTTGTACTTTGCCTGGCTTTTCTCCAACTGTGCTTCAACTACCCAATGGACTACTTGGATCTTCTGGATGAACTTCAAGGCCTTGTCTACATCATGATGATGTCCATCTTTAACATCTTCCTTCTTGAAAGCAAAATCCATAGGTGTCCTTCGCACATAACTAAAACAAGTTTCAAAAGGAGATCTTTGAGTAGAAGAGTGTGTTGCATGGTTGTAAGCATGTTGCATGGTTGTAAGCATGTTGCACATAATGTAAACTTTCATCCCACAACTTATGATGTTTATTGCAGTAACCTCTGAGAAGATGAACCACTATTTTATTGACTACTTATGTCTGTCCATCTATCTGTGGATGGAATGTTGTGTTCTTCTTTAGTCTTGTGTCCATAAGCTCCCATAATGCTGACCAAAATTCCCCCAAGAATCAAGAATCTTGATATGATACAATAGAAGTTGGAAGGCCAAAATGAACCCATACAAATTGGAAGAACAAGTGTGCTATTAGTTCCACTGTGACTTGTTTTTTACAAGGCATCAAAATGCACATTTTGCTGAACCTATCCACTACCACAATCAGATAATCATGCCCTTTCCAATATATTGGTAGTCCCCTGACAAAATCCATTGAGATACTCTCCCATGGATGGGATGGTACAAGTAGAGGTGTATACAATCCCAACTTCCTATTGCTAGGCTTGCTTGTTGCACACATTACACATCCTCTAATGTGCTTAGACACAGTTTCTTGCATACAAGGCCAATAACAATATTTTTGTGGTTGTGACATTGTCTTGCTTACCCCAAAGTGTCTAGCAATTAATGATGTATGTGCTTCTATAATTACCTGTGCTCGTTCATCTTGTGGAATACACAACTTTCCTAAGTGATACAGTAATTTGTCTTGCACATGGTAGTTTATCTCTTCTACATGTTTGCCTTGAATTATTGCTACATATATATCCTTAAAATCTTTGTCTTTATCATAGTATTCTTGATAACTTTCATGTGCCATTGAACTACTTTGAAGAATAATTGTAGCATTTGTTATAGGAGGCCTAGACAACCTATCTGCTACTTCTTATACCTTATAACTAAATAAAACTAATGTAGAAAACCCATCCACCTAAAGTGCCTACTTTGTTACAATTTAGATTCTGAGTGCAAATATTGAAGTGGTTGATGATCTGTGTGTATTATCGTTTCCTTACCCATTAGGTAGTGTTTCCACTTCTTTACACTTTGTACTAATGCATATATCTCTTTATCATATGTGGGATAGTTACTTAAACCAAAGTTGTGAAAGTTTTAGAATAAAAGCAAATATGTTTACCTCCTTGCATGAGTACTGCTCCCATGGCAAACCCACTAGCATCTGTTTCAATTTTGAATGGTTGTTGTAGATCTGGTAGAGCTAGAACTGGTGCAGTACTTATCTTTTCCTTTAAAGTATCAAAGGCCTTTTGCTGAAGACCTTCCCATTGAAAGATTTCTTTACACTTGTTAGTGTGTGCAATGGAGATGATATGTAGGAGAAGTTATCTATGAACTTCCTCTAATATTGTACTGCACCTAGAAAACTTTTGACTTCTATAACTGTACTTGGCTTTGACTAGTTTACAATGACTTTGACCTTTGTAGGATCCACTTTCAAGTGACCTCCTCCTACAATATAGCCTAAGTACACTAGTGATGTCTTAGGGAATTCATATTTTGACATCTTTACATACAATTTCCCTTTCCTCAATACATCCAGTACTTTTCTCACATGCTCTACATGCTCTTCCCAAGTTTAACTAAATACAAGTATATCATCCAAATAAACTATGACAAAATCATCTATGAATGGTTGGAAGACATCATTCATGACTCTCATAAAGGTAGCTGGTGCATTACATAGACCAAAGGGCATGACCAACCATGCATACAGTCCCTACTTTGTCTTAAACGTAGTCTTCCATATATCAATATCTATACTTCTTATTTGATGATATCCACTACGCAAGTCCAACTTAGTAAAATAAACTGCATATTTCAATTGATCAGGTAAATCATCTATTTGGGGAAGAGGATACTTGTTCTTTACCATTATCTTGTTCAGGGCTCTGTAATCGATGCACATTCTCCATGACCTGTCCTTCTTTGGCACCAACATAATTGGGGAACCACAAGGAGAGGTACTTGGATGAATAACTCCTTTCTCAACCAACTCCTAAACCTGCTTCTTGATTTCCTCATTCTACAAAAATGATAAATGGTACATGCCAATGTTTGGAAGAGGCACATCTTGTTGTAACTGGATTTTATGTTGTATCTCTGTCTTTGGTGGCAATCCATTGGGATCCTAAAATAAATCATCATAGGCGGAAACTACTTTGACTAATTCAACTTTGTGCTTTGGATCACACCCTTTGAATGCCTCAGATTTGTCATCCTCTTTGGCTTTTACAATCATCAATACAAAGTTTTTACTAGCATTGACTAACTTCTTCATTTGTCCAGTATTTACTAATGCTAGATTAGTCTTTGTCCTATGTGCATGTACAATGTACTCTTTACCATCCTTAAAAATGTGATATTTGTTTTCTCCCCTATAAAAGATTACTTTTTGGTCATAAAGATAGGTATTCCCTAGTACCATGCCACAAATATTTAAAGGGACTACATCAACTTCTACCTCAGGGTATTGCCACAATAATGGGTGTTTAGGGTAAAATTGGATTTTGTTAATCATTGTTGTTTAGATGTTTGAATCCTCCTTTCACCCTAACATTGAAGGATCTAGAGTCGAGTGGCGAGCACTATCATACCCTAGGTCACTTGCAAATGAGGGGAAGCTTGGATTAGGGATTTTAATTATTAATTTTCCTTCTCTTGTGTCTAATTAACCATTAAAACCCTAATTATGCAAATATGGCAACAAATTGATGAAAGATGGAAAAAGCTCTTACAAACGGGAGTAAAATAACAAATTACAGAATACCTATTTTTGGGGTTCTGAGTCAGAATAGTCGGGGACACTGGTGCGGGCGGCCAAGTCCAAGGTACCTACTTTTTTAGGGAATCTGGACCTCCTTCCGACACTGATCGCCCTGTAACTTCTATTTTCTGAAATCTATCTGCAGAGGACACTTTTGTGAGTGCCCTAGTCCTAGAAGTGCTCCTTTGTCTGACTTTTCTTCAGATCTCAAATCCTTGATTCCTGCCACTCCTTCCTGCAACTCCACTTCTTCCAGATGTGACACCTGTAACCTGCAATCACAAGACTTGGTTTTGGGGGTTGTGGTGTTTATAGGTTTACCTTAGTCAAACCCCAGAGGACACTTAAGTCTCCAAACACCATTGTCAAATAAAGAGGGCATGCCATTGTGAGACAGAGGCCAAAACCAAAGGAATCAATGATAAAAACACAATGATATGTCACTTTGTAGTGAAGCTCTCATGGAGGAAGATGATCTTCATGCCATGAGGAGATTGAAGCTTAAATCTGCAAATATCAACACACAAAACATACAAGTCTGCTCTTGCAACACAACAGAAGCCTTGAATCACCTTTAGAACACTTAAACATCACACTTGCTATCTTATTAAAATCTAGTTTACAAATGAATGCCTACACATGCTTATATATGCACCTACAAGCATTCCCGCCAAGATATTAAAACCAAACTTTACCGTGTCAGCAAAATAACCTCCTAACGGTCATAAACCGACACCCAAAGATTAGGGCTACCCAAAAATAGTGCAGGACTAGGGCACGAGCGCCCAAGTCCTCCCCCCTATTTTAGGCAAGGTACAGCTCAAGGGGTCCTCCTAGGTCCTATTTGCCATGGGACTTAGGCCTCATTCCATCGGGATGCTAAAATATGAACTAAAATGTCCTAAATGCACTCTAAAGACTCGAGAGCTAAACCTTATGAGAGAAAAGCCCCCAAGGGGACATTTTTTGACGTTACATTTCACCCCCACTTTAATGTATGTATGAACACAAGGCCCAAACATGCATTAAAGTAAGGTCACAAACACAATAAACACAATAAGCATGGAGAAGAAATGCCAACCGTATAAAAGACAATAACAGGCACACAAAACACAGAGAAGACAGTGACAGTCATGCAGAACATGGAGTAGACGACCAATGCATAGAAGACACATTAATGCATGGAAGACAAAAATGATATCTTTTCTTTTCTTTTTCTTATATATATGAAATACAAATGCAAGTATTGGAAAGTAAACAAACCTCCCATAATACACGAAGCACTACTCAGGGGTGTTGGTCTTTATATATGGGGCAACACACACGCAATACACGTAAAACCTCCCAAAATAAATGAAGCACTACTCAAAGGCGCTGGTCTTTGCATATGGGGCAACAAACATGCCATACAAAACAAGCACGCCAAAACACACACTTGGAGACATAGAGAAAACATGACAAACAAGCGATGGTGTGTTCCCTATTTCTAGGCTCATCACCATCTCAGGCACATTACAGGCACACACCGATGATTGGGCTTTGCCACAATAATCACCGAAGACATGCTTAAGGGTTGAGTTAGTCAAATAACCACTCCCTACCTCTACAAAGGACTTTTTAAAATGATAGGATGATGCAATCTGCTCTGAGAAATACACCATCCCCGCCTCCACATAGGGCTTAAGAAAAAGGATATACATGATATCCCACCTCCATAGAGGGCTTACATGATTGATTGATTGATTGTAAACAAACTCAGGATGCACGATTCACTACTCTGGGGTGCAAGTCTTTGCATCTGAGGTCAAACACATTGCTAACATCTATAATAGATAGCTTACCTTATATGCCCCGACCTTAAGGTGGTTGATATCAGTTATCGATATCAAGCACGTTAAGGTAGGAAGAAAATACACAAGGGAACACTGACTTTTGCAAAGACCATGCCCCCCGGAGGTGACATGTACTTTACGACCACTAAATGTTCCCACAAACACATCCCTACAAGAAACATGTTAGTGTCTACAAAATCATGATAAACAACAACATCAATGTATGTGATTAACCACACAAAGAGCCAAGGTTATACAACAAATTTGGAGTTTGAGGATAACTAGGGGCTATATCACGAAGCTCTTCAAATCGAGTATCGCCAAAGCTAGATTCAAAGGCAAACAAAGGTGCATGGAGTAGTAGTATTGTTAAGGTTTGTAAATGCGATTAAAACATCATGAGATTCACTACGTGGAAAGCACGAGTGCTTCCACTAGCCAAACGTCGGATAATATATACAACCCCGTCGTCATATTAGGAACTAGGTCCATTTTTTATTTCTCTCGAAAGGGACACTAGGTCCGCATCAGTATAATTTTTTGTCATCATCTGCCCACTAGGTGGAAACACTAGAGGAAGGGAAACAATAAATAAGAGAGGAGAAACATGTGTCTTAGGGAAAATCATGTAGGAGGGTGCCCCCAAGTCACCAACCATGATGCTATGTCCGTAAGACACAACACACAACAATGAAATCAGAGAGAGAAATTTAGAAGACTAATGATACAAATAGAAGAAGGTCACAACAGATGTGGTCTCTTGGTATCCCGAACCTTACAGGAGAATCCGAGGTCATTCCAGGAGGCCTAAACAACACATAACACATCACAGGGGAATCACATTATGATAGAAATAAAAGTTTATAGATACTTACTTGTAGGGTCTTCATATTATATCTTGGAGCTCTTGAACCTCTTGGAGAGGTACTCGATCATGTTTAAAGCAAAATTTGAGTGGTTCTTATGAAAGTCTTGTTTGTTATCATTTGATGCTTGTTCCTTAAATCCTTGTTTAAATGAGACTTTTTGATGCTTATGAGGGGGAGAACCACTATTATTTCTGTTTGTTGATTGTCGTCTTGCTTTTTTCTAATTTTTAGTGAGTTTTCATTGTTGAATCTTCCTAGGCTATTAACAGGAATCATCCTATACCATCTTTCTCATCTATATTAGTTTTTGTTCTTGCTTTTTAAAGACATTATGATTATCTCTCGATCCATATAAGGATAACAAAGGAGGAATCTCAGCATAAATTCCATTTCTTCGAGGAAGAGGTGGGCTATCCACTTGTTTCTTATCCACTTCAATCATACCCACGATACTATCATAGTCAAAGTAATCATCCTCATCTACTTCCACTAAATCTTGTTCCACCATATTATTTTTGGTATGTTTAGGAAAAGGATTAGTGAAGATTTGTAGATTCTAATTTGGCGGAGCAACCGACTTATTTCCATTGTCATTCACACCCGATACCGGATGACATTTGAATCAATAAGGTCTTGTATCTCATGTTTAAGATGCATACATCATTTAGTGTCATGTCCTTACGTCTGATGAAAGGCATTCGCATCAAAGTAAGGTCCTTGTTTATTGGGATCAATAGGCTTGATTGGGGGAAGCTTCAGAATGTTATTACTCATAGCTTGATTCATGATAGAATTATAGGACTCAGATATTAGAGTAAACTTTCTTGGTTGATATAATGCTTTCTTTGGATTATTTATAGCTGATACATTCGTATTTGGTCCATTGATCTTGATGAAACTCCTATTATTGTTTCTCTTAAAATTGTTTTGTGATGATCCACCCATGGATTGACCAACTTGAGCCGATGAGTTTTGGTTTTCATACTAACTAGATGAAAGTTGGTAATCACGAAGAGCGGTGCATAAATGTTGAAAGGAGTTGTATTTCATCAAGAGAATCTTATCACAAATACTAGGTTGTAGATTTGTAATGAATATCTTTTGAACATCTTCATCTTTCATCTGATATTGAATTTGTGCATAAAGTCCTTGATATTGACTAATGAATTCAGTCAACTTTTCTTTGGGACCTTGTTTACATTGAACCAAGTCAATAAGGGTGACTTGGGGTCCGATATTTTATTGAAAATATTGTAAAAATTGATCAATCAACTGCGAAAAGGAGTGTATTGAATTCAGAGGCAACAAGCAAAACCATTCTAAAGCAGTATCTTTGAGAGATCACAAGAAAAGTTTTGCCAACAAATCCTCTTCAAAATAGAAATCACTACACATAGTTGTAAATGCTGCCACTTGAATATTGGGATCACCTTTTCCACCATATTTTTCAAAGCGAGGAGTCTCAAACCTCTCAAGCATAGGAGTTCTCAAGATTGCATAGGATAACGGATTACGAACATGATATGTTGGTAGACTAGGCTACGAAGAATTTGTCAAATTTGTTACCTTTTGTTGCAAAGCAGTCATGCCCTGTAAAAGTTGGTTTAGGATGGCATCATTTGGAGATGTAGTTTGTTTTAAGGAATTAGAACCAAGGTGAGGAGGTGATTGAGCTTGAGATACAATAGGTGGAGGCTAAGAATATGTTAACGGTGGTTGGCCATAATGATAGGTGAAAGATGGTTGCAAGTATGTGATAGGTAGTTGGAATTGAGTGAAATGAATAGGTGGTTGAGAACAATTATGCATAGAGGAGGTCCCTTTAGGAACCAAATTTTGATAATCAAATCCCACAACTTTGTAATTAGTGCCATTAGATACTCCAATACCAGTGGTAGCATTACTACAAGCATTCGCATTAGTTGTTAAGATTGTTGATGTAAAAGTGGATACTCCTGTATTTGGTATAGGTATGGAAACTTGAGTATGAGATGGTGATAAAGTGTTATGTATTGCTTGCGCACATTCAGTTACCAACATGATATTGGTTTGTACAATATGTGCTAGACCACGAAGTGCATTTACACCATCTTGTCCCTCTTTTATCAACTCTCTTATATTATGAATTGTAGGAACAGCTTCTTCGGCTATTCTCTCATTTTCCATAAATGTTTGAAATTCAGCTAGGTCTTTATCCAACTTCTCTATTTGCTCATCAGATACATATCCTATTGCCTTAGTAGTATTATCAACATCATGAAAAGTTTGTTCTTCGATTGAGGTTGGAGGATGTATACTATCTTGCACAATTTGAGTTTCTCCCTTTGTAAAGAAGGTGTTCAAAGTACCAACTTCTTCAAGAGCACTAGATCCCATTAATATTTTACTTCTTCTCAAAGGAATATTGTTTTTAGGACATCATGTCATAAAGGTTATACAAAAGCATACAACACACACTACACAAACCAAGAGAACAAATCCTAGGAGAAGGATACGACTCAATGCCAATGAATGGGACAAAGGGTGCTGTAAGGATTTCAGTCAAGGGAAGAAAATTATTTGTCTGATATCAGTCCAAAACAACAATCTAATCACTCTCAACACACTCTTGATGTAAATCCAAGATAATGCCAAGTCAAAATATAGTGAAAATATGTCAAAATGAGCACTTTTTTCACCAAAATTCAATGCAAAAGAGCATAACAAAGGGTGTTGTGAGGAAAATGATGATGGAAAGAAAATAATATCAGTAATAACAGCCACTTGATGCAAAAATATCCAACACAACACGCTTTTAGCACCACTTAAGGTCAAACCCTAGTGAAAATATAGCAAAATATGTAATTTTTCACGGTTTATCAACTCCAAGACCTAGAAAAAGGGGTTTTGTATGGAATTTTAGGAAATATAGTAAATAATATCAGTAATATTAGTCACCTAAATCCATAAAATTGATCACAACATGCTTGGAGTGCAAACTAGGCCAAACCCTAGGGCAAAAATAGCTAAATGTGTAGTTTTTTGCCAAATTTTCACTACAAGAGCCCGTAAAAAGGGTGTTGTGAAGATTTTTTATGAGGGATAGAAAATTAATACCCTAATAATAGCAAATTAATGCAAAAATATCTTTCACAACACACCTATAGTGCAAATTTAGAGAGTTGACAAGGTCAATTTTAGTGAAAATTATCATTTTTGAAGCCCTAGATTTTAGATCTTGGAACAAAATTCTATGTGAAATATTTGAAGTCTTATTTATGATGAAATTAACTTACTCTCAGATCTGAAAATTATTTTCAAGCCTTAACATGCAAAATGCCCATGCAAATTTAATGAAAATGCACCAAAATTGCTAGTTTTTGTTGAAATTTTCTATGTAAAAATGCAAATATTTTAAATCTAAATGAAAATTCACACTACAATGAAAGACTAAAGTCAAATAAAAATTTGAATGAGCCTCTAAAATCAGTAGAAAAATCTGATAAAAGATTTTTCCTACAAACCCTAGATTTTGGAATTACTAGGTTATATCAAATTGACAAAATTTCCACAAAACCCTAGCAATTAAATGATGAAAATGCAAGGCAAAATTTTGAATTTTTGTATTTTTCTGTAGTTTATATAAGATCTGATGCAAAAATCATGAATTAGGAAAATCTAGAAAGAATTGATGCAATTTAGTAAGCCAAACAATGCAATTTTTTTGTATATTTCCAATTTTTCATTTTTTAAAAATTTTTCTCAATGCAATAAAATAAATGACCAAATGAATGAATGAAATCAATCCAAATCTGCAGACAAACACTCAACAAGTTGCAATTTAAGTCCAAAAACATAGGTTCACCAAAATGTTTAGGGTAAAATTGGATTTTGTTAATCTTTGTTGTTTAGATGTTTGAATCCTCCTTTCACCCTAACATTGAAGGATCTAGAGTCGAGTGGCAAGCACTATCATACCCTAGGTCACTTGAAAATGAGGGGAAACTTGGATTAGGGATTTTAATTATTAATTTTCATTCTCTTGTGTGTAATTAACCATTAAAACACTAATTATGCAAATACGACAACAAATTGATGAAAGACAGAAAAAGCTCTTACAGATGGGAGTAAAATAACAAATTACAGAATACTTGTTTTTGGGGTTTCGAGTCAGAATAGTCAGGGACACTGGTTCTGGCATCCAAGTCCAAGGTACACCTACTTTTTTAGGGAATCTAGACCTCCTTCCAACACTGATCAGCCCTGCAACTTCTATTTTCTAAAATTTGTCTATAGAGGACACTTTTGCGGGCGCCCTAGTCCTAAAAGTGCTCCTTTGTCTGACTTTTCTTTAGATCCTGAATCTTTGATGCCTACAACTCCTTCCTGCAACTTCACATCTTCCAGATGTGACACCTGTAACCTGCAACCACAAGACTTGGTTTGGGGGTTTTGGTGTTTATAGGTTTGCCTCAATCAAACCCCAGAGGACACTTAAGTCTCCAAACACCATTGTCAGATAAAGAGGGTGTGCCCTTGTGAGGTAGAGGTTAAAACCAAAGGAATTAATGATAAAAACACAATGATATGTCACCTTGTAGTGAAGCTCTCATGGAGGAAGATGCTCTTCATTCCATGAGGAGATTGAAGCTCAAATATGCAAATATCAACACACAAAACATACAAGTCTACTCTTGCAACACAATAAAAGCCTTGAATCACCTTTAGAACACTTGAACATCACACTTGCTATCTTATTGAAATCTAGTTTACAAATGAATGCCTACACATGCTTATATATGCACCTACAAGCATTCCCGCCAAGATATTAAAAATCAAACTTTACCGTGTCGGAAAAATAACCTCCTAACGGTCATAAACTAACACTCGGAGATTGGAGCTATCCAAAAATAGGCCAAGACTAGGGTATAGGTGCCGAAGTCCTCCCCCCTATTTTAGGTAGGGTACAACTCAAGGGGTCCTCCTAGGTCCTATATGCCATGGGACTTAGGCCTCATTCCATCGGGATGCTAAAATATGAACTAAAATGTCCTAAATGCACTCTAAAGACCCAAGAGCTAAACCTTATGAGGGAAAAGCCCCCAAGGGGACATTTTCTGATGTTACAATGGGTTACACTTTTTGGGACGTCTTGATTTTTGCTAAAATTACATATTTTTAGAAAATATAATGATTTAATCCTTGAAAGGTTGCATTTAAAGGATTTTAATTGAAGAGGGTTTGATCAAACCCCCTTAGATTCAAACTCCCTTGGATAGAACACCTCTAGTTTAAAACCATACCTATAATGGAGTCTCCTCTACACCTATCAAAATGCTAATAAAAAACCACTTTTGATTTACCTTTTGGGGGATCAAATGAATTCATTTACAATTTATGTTTTGTAAGTATGTAGTCCTTATTATAAGCTTCTCAAAAAGTATAATTTTAAATATATTTAACTTGATTATAATATTTATTTTTTATTTCTTGTGAATGTAGGTTTTTCAATGAACATCAAGGTCTTTATTTCACACATACGAAAAAATAGGAAAATAAAGAAAAAAATTTCTAAAAAATACATGTCCTCTAGGCATTGATGTCCTTATTCCAACAAAAAAAATTGAATTTTGATACATACAAAAAAAAGTTATGTTGGACAGAATACACCTATGTCTAAATTATAATTGGTTTGACTTTCAAAACTTAATTAAAAAAATATTCAACAAAACATTATGAAACCAAATGCATCCTCTAGATATCGGTGTTACCAATCTAAATTCAAAAGAATCAGAATTTTATCCTTTGTAGAAAAAATATTATGTGTGACAGAATACACATCACTTTAAAAAAATGTTGTTTACTATTAAAAACTAGTTATCAAAGGAGATGCAAAAAATTTACAATTTAATTCTAATTTTTTAAAAAAATATATATTTAGAATCTACAGACAAAATCTCACAAATCACTAGTTTGCATCATCTTCAAATTCCTAACGGTTTAGAGGCTATAGGTGTTAGAAAGTGAAGATTTAGTTCAAAATGTTGATTTCAATGTCAAGTTTGGCCAAAACGTGTAACCCATTATTGTGGGATCACCCCTCATCTATGAAGTTTGCAGTGATGGAAAATCTTAACTTACATTTATTTGTTACTTGTAATTGTGCATCATTACAAACCCATCCAAGTGGATATGGCTTTGGATGAGGTGTTGTAGCCAAGTTGAGTTTCTTTACAACTTCTTCAGATATTAAATTTACTTGAGATCCTGTATCAAACAAAGTATCAATCTTTGTATGGTTTGTTACAACCCGAATATGAAATAACTCATTTCGATGCTTATCAATCTTAGGTGGAGAAGATTCTTTACTTGTACTTCCATTTGTAAAACTTGTATCAGTAGAAAGAGATATACCTTTTTCTTTACCTTGCATCTCAAAAACGACAATCTTTGTCTCATCCCCGGAGTTAGATCCAAGATCCTGTTGTACTATAGCAATAGTCTTATGTTTGCCTTTGTTTCCTACATACCTCTTCAGCCTTAATTCTGGATGCAACTTCCAACATTTTGCATCATCATGCCCCTCCTTGCAATGGGAGCATGTGGGCTTATCACCCTCCTTGATGGTAGCTGTCTTTTTCCCCTTTCCTTTGCCTTTGGGTTTACCTTTAGGCTTAGATGGCTTCTTAACAAAATTGTCATTGAAATTACTCTTACCTCTCGACTCCAAATGTGTGGCATGTACACACACTTCATCCAGATTACTAGGATTTAAAACAAAAATGGTATGTCTTAAATAAGAGTGAAGACCACCTATATACTTGACCAATGTGTCATGGGTGTATAATGGGACATTAATTGCAATAGCTCGCTTCCTAAATTCATGAGTATAGTCTTGGACAATTTGACCTTTAGCCTGCCTAAAAGTTTGCCAGTTCATAGTTAATTGTTGCATATGGCCTAAGGGATAAAACTGCTTCTTGAGGGCAGCTATAAACTCCATCGAAGTTAAGTTCACACTACCAAAATATTGTGGAGAGTTGAATTCTGAGAAACTAGATGATTGGGTTCAACAAGTACAAGTCTATTGTAAATTCAAGGTCTCTTAGATGATGCTTCTAAAATTCAATTAGCTACTCTTCAGTTGGGAGGAATCGCTCTCACCTAGGTTTGAACCTGAGCCCTCCTATATATACTACAAAACCTTATACCATAGAGGGGAGCCCGAAGGATGTTATTATAATATGCAGAATTTTAATTGAAGCCATATTTTCTCAGGATAGCTAGGGTTTTTTTTAAAGGCTTTTGAAGGCTAATCCTTGTAATCAAGAGGGGGAAAATGCTTGAAGACTTCTTGACTATTGAGAAGACTATGTAAAGGCCTTAGCTATAGATTGAAAGGTGCCTTTTGATGTATTTAAGCATTGGAGCATTAAAAGGGATCGGTAAGTCATTGGAGAGTGGCCTAGAGATGTAGCTAATTTTGGGTGAACTCCGTTATCAATTGTGGTCTTTTGTCTTCTCTCTTTCTTTGTTCTTATTCATATTTCCAGTTATTTAAATATCTTTTAAAAGGTTTTTATTTAAGTTTAAGACAATTTCTATTTACCTAATTTAACATTCACTCAAGAAACTATTGTCATAGATCTTTTCAGATCAACTTAGTGGTGCCACATGGTATCATTCCATTCGCCTACATCTCGACATGTGGCACCATGCCATTGGTCCACGTCAGCTGCCTGTGCTATGTCATCAAATTGCCAATTATACTTGCCATGTCATCATGATGAAATCATCACCTGCCACATTTCACCTCTGAGCTTTCCATGTCATCATGTTGATGTCATTCTAACGTCAACATCTGTACTGCCTAGTCAACATGTTCTTGGAAACTTTGGCTGGCCATAACTTGCACATACAGACTCCAATTGACGCAATTCAAGAGATGTTGGAATTGTTTCAACGAGCTCTTTGATATGGTGTCATCTTCTTTAGCATTTAGAACTATCAAATTTTTGGTTAAAAATATCCACCTGGATCAAGGAGCACAACCTATTTCCAAAGCTCCCTATAGAATGACGAATCAGGAGCTTAAGTTGCAGTTAGAGGAACTTTTGGAGAAAGGTCAAATTCTCCCTAGTGTTTCTCCTTGGGGAGCACCTGTTATCTTTATGAAGAAGAAGGACAGGTCTCTTCACCTTTGCATTGACTAAAAGAAGTTGAACAATCTCATAGCAAAGAATTGCTACCTGTTGCCAAGGATTGATGATTTGTTTAATCAAATTCAGGGAGAGAAGGTTTTCTCAAAGATTGAACTAAAGTCAAGATACTATCAGCTAAGGATAGCAGAAGTTGACATTCACAAGACAACATTTTACACATGCTATGTCACTACAGGTTCACTGTATTTCCTTTCGGGTTGACCAATACCTCAACAATCTTTATGAGCCTGATGAATGGAGTCTTCTGTACCTTTTTGGATCGGTTTGTGGTCATCTTTCTAGACGACATTTTGGTTTATTCCCACACAGTAGAGGAGCATAAGGATCATTTGTAGCTATTATTGTAGTGCCTGAGAGAGAACTAATTGTACGCTAATATTTCCAAATTCAAAATTTTCCAGATAGAGATCCAATACCAGGGGTACATTATTTCAGGAGATGAGATTTCAATGGATCCTTCAAAGATTTAGGCTATTTTGGGTTGGCTAGCTTTGACTAATGTTGCTGAGGTTAGGAGTTTTATGGGACTAGCTGGATACTATAGAAGGTTTGTGGAAGGATTCTCTAGGATTGCGCATCCAATTACTTCTCTTCAGAAGCAGAGTAAGAAATTTGTATGGACTGAGCAATGCGAGAGAGCTTTTCAGATTTTGAAGGAGAAACTTACCAGTGCTCCTATTTTGGTGATTCCAAATCCTACAGGTGACTTTGTTGTTTCCACAGATGCTTCGATTTAGGCTCTTGGAGTAGTTCTCATGTAGGAGGGACATGTGATTGCCTTTGAATCTCACAAGTTGAAGGTGCACGAACTCAACTATATGGCTCACGACTTGGAGCTTGTAGCTGTGGTACATGCTTTGACTAAGTGGTGCCATTTTCTTCTTGGGCATCATTTTGAGGTGCATTCCAATCACTAGATCCTATAGTACATCTTTTCCTAGCCCAACTTGAATGCACGACAGCATCGATGGATGGAGTTTCTATGCAAGTATGACTTCAAGATCTAGTATATTAAGGGGAAAGAGAATGTTGTGGCTAATGCTCTCAACAGGTGAAGACATAAGATGCTCTTGTTGATAGTGAAGATGGATTTGAGGGGGCATATCTTGGAGCTTTTTCCATAGGATGCTTTATATAGTGAGATAGTCCAGCTTCAGGATCCCTTGAGGGACAAGTTCGAGGAGTATTCTTTCGATGATGATTGCTTGCTTAGACATTATGGTCATATCTACATTCCTTCATTAGGGAACCTGAGAGAGTTTGTTCTTACAGAGGCTCACAGAGCACCTTATGCAACAGATCCAGGAGTCAAGAAAATGCATGCAGATCTTCAAAAAATCTACTTTTGGGTAGGTATGCAGAAGGATATAGCAGAGTTCATTTCCCGTTGGCTCAAATGTCAAAGAGTGAAAGCCAAACATCAACACCCGGCTAGATTGTCGTATCCTCATGCTATTCTAGAATGGAAGTGGGATGTCATATCGATGGATTTCATTGTAGGCCTTCCTATGACTATGCGGTAACATGATGCTATCATGGTGACTATGGATAAGTTAACTAAGGTGGCACATTTCTCTTTGATGAGTTCGTCATACAATGTTGCTTCAGTAGCCAAGGTTTTCTTGCATGATATTGTCAAACTTCATGGTGTTCCGAGGAGGATCATTTTAGACAAAGATCTTGTTTTTACTTCATCTTTTTGGACTACCCTACAGTAGGCCTTGGGTACTTAGCTTAATTTTAGCACTTCTTATCATCTAGAGATAAACAAGAAGATAGAGAGAGTGAACCAAGTATTGACTAATGTTGCTAGCTTTGACTAATGTTGCTGAGGTTAGGAGTTTTATGGGACTAGCTGGATACTATAGAAGGTTTGTGGAAGGCTTCTCCAAGATTGCGCATCCGATTACTTCTCTTCAGAAGCAAAGTAAGAAATTTGTATGGACTGAGCAATGCGAGAGAGCTTTTTAGATTTTGAAGGAGAAACTTACCAGTGCTCCTATTTTGGTGATTCCAAATCCTACAGGTGACTTTGTTGTTTCCACAGATGCTTCGATTTAGGCTCTTGGAGTAGTTCTCATGCAGGAGGGACATGTGATTGCCTTTGAATCTCGCAAGTTGAAGGTGCACGAACTCAACTATATGGCTTACGACTTGGAGTTTGTAGTTGTGGTACATGCTTTGACTAAGTGGTGTCATTTTCTTCTTGGGCATCATTTTGAGGTGCATTCCAATCATTGGAGCCTATAGTACATCTTTTCCCAGCCCAAATTGAATGCACAATAGCATCGATGGATGGAGTTTCTATGCGAGTATGACTTCAAGATCTAGTATATTAAGGGGAAAGAGAATGTTGTGGCTGATGCTCTCAACAGGTGAAGACATAAGATGCTCTTGTTGATAGTGAAGATGGATTTGAGAGGGCATATCTTGGATCTTTTTCTATAGGATGCTTTATATAGTGAGATAGTCCAGCTTCAGGATCCCTTGAGGGACAAGTTTGAGGAGTATTCTTTTGATGATGATGGCTTGCTCAGACATTATGGTCATATCTACGTTCCTTCATTAGGGAACCTGAGAGAGTTTGTTCTTGCAGAGGCTCACAGAGCACCTTATGCCGTAGATCCGGGAGTCAAGAAAATGCATGCAGATCTTCAAAAAATCTACTTTTGGGTAGGTATGCAGAAGGATATAACAGAGTTCATTTCCCATTGACTCAAATGTCAAAGGGTGAAAGCCAAACATCAACACCTGGCTGGATTGTCGTATCCTCATGCTATTCTAGAATGGAAGTGGGATGTCATATCGATGGATTTCATTGTAGGCCTTCCTATGACTATGCGGTAACATGATGCTATCATGGTGACTATGGATAAGTTAACTAAGGTGGCACATTTCTCTTTGATGAGTTCATCATACAATGTTGCTTCAGTAGCCAAGGTTTTCTTGCATGATATTGTCAGACTTCATGGTGTTCTGAGGAGGATCATTTTAGACAGAGATCTTGTTTTTACTTCATCTTTTTGGACTACCCTATAGCAGGCCCTGGGTACTTAGCTTAATTTTAGCACTTCTTATCATCCAGAGATAAACAGGAAGATAGAGAGAGTGAACCAAGTATTGGAGGATATGCTTAGGATGTACATCATGGATTAGTAGTTTAATTGGGAGGAGTACTTGTACCTAGTAGAGTTTGCTTATAATAATGGGCACCACAGTTCACTTGGCATGGCACTGTATGAGGCTTTATATGCTAGACCCTACAAGACACCACTAAGCTGGGACCGACTTGAGGATTGTGTTGTAGTGGGACCTGAGCTTGTTTGTGAGATGCAAAGGCCAGTGACCTAGATTTGTGAGCAGCTGTAGATAGCATAGGACTAATAGAAGCAATATCCCAGAGATGCTAGGAGGGTGGATCAAGAGTTCTAGGTTGGGGATAGAATCTTCTTGCGAGTTCACCACATAAGAGTTCTATCCATTATGGAAAAGGCTCTAAGTTGGTACCAATATTTGTTGGCCCTTTTGAGATTCTGGAGAGGATTAGTCATGTTGCATAACACTTAGCATTGCCACCCAGCCTGTCTCGTATCCACGATGGGTTTCATGTTTCTGTTCTTAAGAAATATGTACCTGATATATCTTATGTTCTGGAGTGGGATGCTCTACAGGTGGCATAGGATAAGTAGCTAGCCCTAGAGACCATTCGCATATTGGATCGTCAAATGTTGGCAAGCGAGGGTGGCAGTTGGATCAGGTCAGGGTCTAGTGGGATCTCTACGATCAGTCTACTCTGACATGGGAGGATACAACTTGGATGAGGTCTATGTTTCCCTAACTCTTTGAGGGCTTCTAGGAGGAAGCATAATTTTAGAGGGGGAGGATGTGAGGCCTAGCTAGCATCGCCACTGAGACTATGATGTGGATACTTGTTTATAGCTGATTTTATTGATCATTATGTGTGGGCATGGTTGATACTGCTATTTCAGGATCATGGACTTATGTGTTTTGATATATATATATATATATATATGATGAGTCTACTCCGACATGGGAGGATACAACTTGGATGAGGTCTTTGTTTCCCTAACTCTTTGAGGGCTTCCAGGAGGAAGCATAATTTTAGAGGGGCAGGATGTGAGGCCTAGCTAGCACCGCCACTGAGACTATGATGTGGATACTTGTTTATAGTTGATTTTATTGATCATTATGTGTGGGCATGGTTGATACTACTATTTTAGGATCATGGACTTATGTGTTTTGATATGCATATATATATATATATATATATATATATATATATATATATATATATATATATATATATATATCTATGTGTGTGTGGACATTATTCTGAATCATAGATGGTATTAGATGTTTTAATTTAATTAAATGTTTTTAATTAGGTAATTTTTATGATTACATATTTAATTTTTGTAAAAATGAATATTATATTTTAATTATGAAGATTAATAAATTATTTTATTTTAGACCATTTTTAGATGTTTAATATTTATATGTTGCTTTGGCTATCTTTTCCATGATATACTAATGTTCAAAATTAAGTTTTGCAGGTGGGCAACCCAGATCCTTTTAGTTCGAAGATATACTCAAGATGTCCAATTTTATTTGATTTCCCTAATTTTGTTGCGGTTAACACAGTTGCTGTGTGTCGGGGATTATTTGGGTTAATTATCTTGGTCATTTTATTTTAATTATTTTATGTGAATTATTTTAGTGGTGTGAAGGTAGTTAATTTTATTTTATTTCATTTTATTGAGTATTTTTATTTAAAAATTGTGGTATTATTTATTTTGTCTTTTAAACTTTCATCTGGAAGTTGAAATGAATTGGTGTAATTTATTTTATGAGAGTTTTATTCTTTGAGGATGATGTGCGTGGATGCTTGGTTTTGGTTTTTCTCCTCTTTGCTTTATTCTTGTGCTAGGAAAGAATTGGAATTCTTACATTTGTTGGAGATTGTTGGTGATGAAAGGAAGGGCTTGAAGGTGGCTGGAATTTTCTAGTTGAGAGGATTTTCTGCTAATTTGGAACCCAATTTCTTGGGCTGCTCCTAACTTGGACAACCAAGGTAGGGTTAGGAAAATTAAATAGACATTCATATTTATGGATAAAATTTGTCAAATTTATGATGTGGTTGTTGTTGTTTAGCATTTGTATTTTGTGTATGAAAAAGAATTGATTTTTATTACAAATTGTTGGAAAACTTGTTGGTTTGAATGTGATTGGATTTTGGGCATATAAGGGAGCAGATCTCCCATGTAGGGTTGAGAGAGGCATGGAGCCTCTCTTGGGGAAGTTTTGTTGTATATTTGCATTATGGTGGATGTCGGGGTTTGGTGGTTGGAAGGGTTGTGGAGTGGTGAAGTGTGATGTGGCTTGGTTGGAAGGGTTGTGGTGTTGTGGGGATGGTTGTATGGAGGAGTTGTGGTGTGGGTTGTATGGAGTGAGGGTTTGAAGGGTTGTGGAGATAATTTTTATGATGATATTATGTGTGGAAAGAAGTAATATTTATGTTGTGAATAATTCCCTAGGGAAGGGAATCACCTCTCTCCTCCTTTGCAAGAATTTGGAAAGGATTCTTTGTGTTTGAGTCAGCCTTGTGAATCTAGTTTTTATTTGTGATTTTATTTGTTGAATTTCATTTTGGGTACTTGAGATTTATCTCCCGCTTGGGGGTGGGCTTGGAAACCAAGCCCTATGGTTGGGAGGAGAGCGGGACTGGGTTGTTCATTTGTTTGCATGTGTTGATTTCAGCCAAGAGGAGAACCTGGTTAATTTTCCATGCCTTACGTTGATGGAAAGAATTGAATTCCATTTTGTCTTCAAATCTTGTTGTTAGGGTTTTCAAATAACCCTGTTGTATCAAGGAATCCTATTGATGTAAGATTTCTATGTAATATTACCTCTAGCTGGAAGTTATGCCATGCAATTGAATTTTTTTTATTTTGGATTTTCAACTATAATACATGTTCAGGAAGTTCTGTATAATTATCTCTGCCAAAATGCCCTAATTTGGCTAGAAAAATTCAAGGATTTCTTTCTACAAAAATAATTATTTGAAGCAAACCTCTGTAGTTTTCATTTGATAATATTTACTGTTAATGTGCATCACTTGAATCTATGAATTTAATGGCAGTATTGTAGCTATTAAAAAAAATTACATACATATGTTATAGTCTTTATAGATGAATAAGAATATGCTATATTTATAAATAAAAAAATATATTTTAAAGATCTTTGTTGTGAAGGCCTTGGGCCTAGGAGCTGTGGCCACCACAGAGACCATGACCCCAAAGGATCTGTGGTACCATGGGGGTCATAGCCCCCATGGGTGCCATGACCTGGCCGGTCATGGCATGGCCTCGGCTTAATCGGGCCTGCCACAGGCCTGGTCGTGACTTGTTATTGCATCATTGTGTTTTAACATTGAAATGTGGTTCGATAAAATATTTTAATCTTTTGATATATCTCAGTAATATATATTATATATAATATGAATTAACATATATATATATATGTATATATATACACTCCCTCTCTCTCTTATATATATAGATATGTTGATCAATGAAGCTTTGTTGATGTTCTTTTAAATGTTGCTCTGTGTATATATTTAATTACATGCATATATATATTATATATATATATAATTTATATATATCACAGTAAGAACATTTCTTATGCGTATTTATTCAAAAAAAGATCTTGTGTTGTTATGTTATTCAATGTATATATCTATATGTATATATATAAAGATGTGTATATTATATATACATATACATACTGGTATATACTTATGCAGTTCAATATATATATATACACACATACCTTCATATATTGCTTTGAACAAATGTGTACAAGTTAGAATAGTTATCTTTCTTGTTATGGTGCAAAATTTCATATTCCAGGTATATAAATATATGTTCATACATGTGTGTGTGTGAGTTTATATATTTGTTCATGGCTATTTGAATGCATTTAAATTTGTATGATTTCCTATCTTGAGCAAGATTAAAATTATTCACTCTATTAGATATATTCCTGTCTTTTCAAATTCATGAATGTAGTAAATTCATTATTTCTGAAATACAATTTAGATAGATGTAATTGCTAATTAATTATGAGAATGATTATATTGTTATTCAATTTTGTATTTTAGTTTACTTGATTTCTTTTCATTACTGTATTAGTTTTGCCTAACTTACTAGTTTAATCTTTCCCTTTCATAGTTACAAAACAAAACAAGTAGTACACTCTCTGAGACACTTCAAAATCAAATTAAGAGACTTGTGCAATTAGGTAAACTACTTCCTCAAAGTTGTTCAACAAGTGTTTTTCTGCAAAAGTTAGTTTAAAAAATGAAAATTGTAGTGTTTTTGTGATCATGTTCATTCTTATAGTGTTCTATAAGGGTGGGCATGCCAATATTGTTGTCTTATCCATTGCAACATTCAAAAATGTACAAAGTTCACAAATATTTGAGTTCTAGACAAAAACTTCCTATGGTTGATTGAGAAGGTAACTACATCCACAACAATCGTCCACCTCCTTTGCGACCATGGGGAAATCAGATTGGTCCATTATCATTGGCAGAAAATCATGAACTTCATGAAGGTTCAAGGAAGAATTTTTTGAAGTTCTATAGTGACGGAAAGTAGCATCTCGATGAGCATATTTCATTCTTCACCACCACTTGTGGAATTCTTGGCATTCACATGAAGACATTGCAATTCACTTATTTATGGAAAGCTTATGAGGCACAACATCTGATTGGTTTAACCACCATGTTATTGGTTCAAACGAAGAGTTGGGAGTCAATGAATGAGAAATTTCTTTCTTTCTTCAAGCCTACAAAAGATAGTCATATCCTATTTGCACAACTCTCAAATGCTAAGAAAGATAAAGGTGAACTGATGCAAGAGTTTGTAGCTAGAATCAACCATCTGGTTGCCAAAGTTGTAGGCACTTTGAATCCTTCTTTTGAAATTCTTCGTAATTGTTTTATCAATACTCAATCTTCAAAAGTTGCTCTCTTTCTCAAGCAAATAAATGCTACAAAATTGAGAGAGGCTCAAGAATATTCTATTGAGTTGGAGGATCATATGATCACTTTAGAAAAAATTCAGAAAGATTCAATCAGGTCATTGGTCCCTTTAAACATCTCACCACTTCAGCAAGATCCATCTCCTCCAAGTAGACAAGATTCT
The DNA here is from genome assembly GCA_027924645.1 of Cunninghamia lanceolata. Lineage (NCBI taxonomy): Eukaryota > Viridiplantae > Streptophyta > Pinopsida > Cupressales > Cupressaceae > Cunninghamia > Cunninghamia lanceolata. The sequence goes on along the minus strand of BSBN01000339.1, from coordinate 24,512,329 downwards.
TTTATTAATTATGTTAGTGATAGGCCTCATGTGCCTATTTCACTAATGAGGCAAGTGGTGGAACCATATTCTCCTGCATACACATATTGCTTGTTCCATGCAACAAACGAGCATGATGGAGAAAATTGTCTTGAAATGCTCAGATTCATACAAATATTACTAGCTTCAAATGAAAATCAAGGATTTTTGGATAATCCTTAATGTCTTTTAGATGAATCTGATGGTGGCTCAGTAGTGGGATTTACCCAACATGAATCTAATTTAAGAAGGAATGATTTTCATAATCCTATTTCAAGTGACATCATGTGTCTACATAATCAGGAACTAGCAATGGAACAAGAATATCCACCAGAGGCAGAAATCTTGCCCATTTTGCATAAATTCTTTGAAGCCAAAGAAGGATTATTGATGGAAGAGGAACCCAATGTAATACAATTATTGCATACTTTCTTTGAGGAGAATGAAGTGACACTATTGCAAGTATGTGCCTAATCGGTGTTGTCATTGATGTCAAAATATCTGTGTTGTCATTAATGTCAACTATGCTCTTGTTTTTATGATTTCTTATAATGAGTTATATGTTGAAGATAATGAATAAGTATTCCTGATACTAAATTTCCAAATGCTTTTGAGAAAATTTGCCCCTCCAGTGGAAATAGTGTATTGAAGAGTATCTTTGTTTACAATAGAACAGTCCAGTAGATTGCTCCGCATTTCTTGTAGAATGAATATCTTTGTCTATGGATTGGAAGTTAGGCAGAGACATGTTTGAAGTAGCTATGTTCCAAGTTTGAGCCTCTGGTATGAAGATTTGAATGAGTTATGTTCACAAGAGTGAAAACTTCTTTTTCTATACATTTGGTGATGACAGGGAGAATGTATTCTACTCTGCATTCCTCCGCATTTAAATGTTATTATGTGCCTTCAACATTGATGGTTCATGATTTTGTGGTCCGTAAGTGATCTTTTTCTTATGACAGTGGCTGACAGTTATGTTATTGTGCTCTAGTTTGAAGAATCTTATGAATAAAGTGATCAGAGGTGGTGTAAAAGTTCCTGATGGTTATAATATGCTTGTGGATGTCTCCTGACTGTGTTCATATCTTGTGATTGGTCTATGAAGAATAATTTGGATCGTAGAGGAAAATTATTCCTAGAAGACTTAGTGTTAATGCTAGTCTTGGCTAAATTGGTTGTTTTCACTACTTGCAGAGATACATCAAAGATTGTGGAAGCATTTTGTGGCATGGAAGATTGCATTTGAGTCCCATCTAAGGCATAACATGATCCGCATACATCTTTACCCTAGCAAATTTAGTTTAGGTCTAGACCTATTTCTATGTATGTTTGTAATGCCAACCTTGGAGATTGTTCCAATGGTTGATGAATATAATGTCAAACTTGATGTACATTCCAAGGTTGATGAATTGTATAAAAAAATGTAATGTAGTTGCAAAAAACATATCCTTGTGCGAAAATGCGAAGATAAGTGAAAAAGAGTAAGAAGAGCATAGCAGAGGAGTTATATTGTGCTTCAATGGAACTGAACTCAGGCATGGAGTAGATGCTCTCAAATCAGTTCACCAACCCTTGGTAGTGAGCCACCCCTTGGCAGTGAACCACACCTTGGCAGTGAGCTAATCTTGGTAGTGAGCCCCAACATTTGCAGTGAGCATTTTGGGCAGTAAGCCCTAAGGCAGTGAGCCTCTATTTTTTGGTATTGTTATAACATATTTATTTCTATGGGCTAACACCCACCGTGGTTTTTCCCTTTTAGGGGTTTCCACATAAAAATTCTAGTGTCTCATGTGTTGGATGTGTTATTGTGTTGAGCTTCTCGTTTCTTGCTTTCATGGTTAAATCATAATAATAGTGATTGAACATTTGATGCAGTGATATTCATAAGTAGTTAAAGTTTTTGAGACAACTAATTCACCCCCCTCTTAGTTGTCTTGTGTATTTCAACAATTGGTATCAGAGCAAGGTTCCTTAGAGGTAAGCTTAACAACTTGAGGTAGATCTAGGATGTCTTACAGGAAGGAAGCTCCATAGTTTGATGGAATGAATTACACTCTCTAGAAGGTACAAATGAAAATCCATCTCCTTTGTCTTGGTTATAGAGTGTGGAAAGCGACAGAGATAAAGTATACGATGCCTCAAAATGGTTTAACAACTGAATATGAAATCAAATAATATGAGTTAAATATAAAAGATAGAGATGCTCTATTAAGTGCCTTGTCAACCACTAAGTTGATAAAGGTCATGGATCTGGAAACTGCTCATGAAGTCTGGAAAAGCTAAAAAATCTGTATGAAGGAGATGAGTCTGTAAAAAGTGACAAATTGGAGGGCCTAAAAGTGAAATATGAGGGTTTAAAGATGAGTGAAGATGAGAACATAACAGCCTACATGCAAAAGGTTGATGAAATTGTCAATGGAATAAAAGCTATGGGAGGAACTATTGATGAGAAGGAAGCTATGATGAAAATTCTTAGGTCATTACCTAAGTCTTACAGTCACAAGGTGGTTGCAATTGAAGAAGTAATGACTGTGAAAGATGTCACCAAAGATCAGTTTCTAGGAAAGCTTATAGATTTTGAGATGAGAGAGCTTGGTGATGCTCTGCTGAAGATTGAGACTACTTTGAAAGCTAGTACTTCAGAGAAGATCTCTAGAGCTGAGAAGTACAAGGTGGAACTTGATGATGAGCTTGATGAAATTGAAGCCAACTTTGTTGACAGACTACAAAGAGGTTCCGGTAAGTTTAAAGGCAAATTACCTTTCAAATGTTTTACATGTGGTAAGGTTGGTCACTATGCTTCTAGGTGTCCTGAGAGAATTGAAAGGAATAGAAAAAGATTTGAGAATAGACCTAGGGTTCCAAAGAAATGCTACTATGTTAGAGATCTTGATGATGAAGGTGTGATAGATGATGAATCTGATGATGCTAATACTAGTACAAATGAATGCTTGTTTATTACCATTAAAGAAGAAATTGTGTCTATTAATCCTGCTAGCTGTGTGAAGGAAGAAAAAATGGTAGAAGAAAGTGCTTTGGCTATTCAGGTTGAGAAAGATAAGGATGAATGGATTATTGGCAATGGATGCTCACTGTTGGCAAGAGACACTATATGGATTCATGGTTGTTGTCATTGATGGCAACAAAGGTCATCCCACATATCCGCAAGTCATGGTGTGTCTCTACTGGAAGTCAGAATGAAAATTGTTGTGGTCCGGTGAACAAGAACAGAGCATGTGGCAAGGTCCGACAGATTGGTCTGGATCTCTCAGAGGAAGTGTCTTGGTGCAGTGCGGATTTGGGGAAGTCAAGAGGACTACCTTGAGTAGTATATTCCAAGGATTTAGCCTCTGGTGATGAACAAAGAAAAAGATATGAATAGTTGAGTACCGGATTCCTGAGAGACAGTGAGAACAGAGGAAGAACTGACTGACTGAGTATCAGACTATTTTCTGGATGTGTTACTATTGATGGTAAAGGTTGTGAAGGCATGAATCATGTTTGGCCGACATGATTAATGATATCTACAAGTATATGCTTGATCCGCATTGCTTGGTGAGCAAGGATTCAGCCGATAGAACAGAGTTTGTAAGAAACTAGACTGTTCCGGATGCCAACTAGAAAGGTGATAAAATTACTTGTGCGGATATATATAGAGGATGGATTTAGTTGTGAAAACAAGTATGGTGTGAAGGTATATGCGAATAAGTGCAGAACAGAGTAGAAGTAGTAAGAAAGATCCGGTATGTGAAAGGATAGCAGAATAAAGAACAGAGGAAAGATGAAGTGCAGCAGATCAGTGTACTGAGCCTAACCGGAACTGAACTCCAGCATATGTAGATGCTTCCAATCAGTTCAAGACTGTGATTCTTATCACTTTGTAGACAGTGTGTCTCCTTGTAGGCAGTGGGCCTCTTTGTGAGCAGTGTGCTCGGGCAGTGAGCCCTAATTGGCAAGTGCCATTTTGTAATTCCTTATTCTTCTAACAGAGAATAATCTTTGGGTTAATCACCCCGTGGTTTTCTCCCTTAACAGGGTTTCCACGTCAAAAATACGGTGTCATGTGTTTTTCATTTCATGGTAATGTTTGTTTGTTTGATTCAATGCTGCATTGATTAATAAGAAAGTTCAAAAGAAGAAATAATTAGGATAACTGATTCACCCCCCCCTCTCAGTTATCAACAGCTCACATCACATGATCGGTGATAAAAGTAAGTTTGTGAGTTTGGAAAAGTATGATGAAGGTCTGGTTAGGTTTGGAGATAATGCAACTAGTAAGATTTATGGAAAAGAATCTATTTCTTTTGATGGAAAGAACTGTTGGCAAGAGACACTATATGGATTCATGGTTGTTGTCATTGATGGCAACAAAGGTCATCCCACATATCCGCAAGTCATGATATGTCTCTACCGGAAGTCAGATTGAAGATTGTTGTGGTCCGGTGAACAAGAACAGAGCATGTGGCAAGGTCCGATAGATTGGTCCGGATCTCTCAGAGGAAGTGTCTTGGTGCAGTGCGGATCTGGGGAAGTCAAGAGGACTATCTTGAGTGGTATATTCCAAGGATTTAGCCTCCAGAGTTGGACAAGGAAAAAGATATGAATAGTTGAGTACCGGATTCCTAAGAGACAGTGAAAACAGAGGAAGAACTGACTGACAGAGTATCAGACTACTTTCCGGATGTGTTACAGATGATGATAAAGGTTGCGGAGGCATGAATCATGTTTGGCCGACATAATTGATGATATCTACAAGTATATGCTTGATCCGCATTGCTTGGTGAGCAAGGATTCAGCCGACAGAACTAAGTTTGTAAGAAACTAGACTGTTCCGGATGCCGACTAGAAAGGTGATGAAATTACTTGTGCGGATATATATAGAGGATGGATTTAGTTGTAAAGTGTGTGAATGTGTGAAAGGATATGCGAACAAGTCCAGAGTAGAGCAGAAGTAGCAAGAAAGATCCGGTATGTGAAAGGATAGCAGACTAAAGAACAGAGGAAAGATGAAGTGCAGCAGATCAGTATACTGAACCTAACCGGAACTGAACTCCAGCATATGCAGATGCTTCCAATCAGTTCAAGACTGTGATTCTTATCACTTTGTAAGACAGTGTGTCTTCTTGTAGGCAGTGAGCCTCTTGTGAGCAGTGTGCTCGGGCAGTGAGCCCTAATTGGCAAGTGCCATTTTTGTAATTTCCTATTCTTCTAACAGAGAATAATTCTTGGGTTAATCACCCCGTGGTTTTCTCCCTTAACAGGGTTTCCACGTCAAAAATACTGTGTCATGTGTTTCTTATTTCATGGTTAATGTTTTGTGTTTGATTTTATGCTGCTTCAATTAAAAGGAAAGTTCAATAAGGGCAATAATTAGGATAACTGATTCACCCCCCCCTCTCAGTTATCAACAATTGGTATCAGAGCCAAGTTCCTCCTAAATAGAGCCTAACAGCTTGAGGAAGATCTGGGATTTCAAATGGATGCATATGGTTTAAAGGAGCAACTCAAGACTGCCCTTGAGGATCTTGAACAGTCAAATTCTGAAGTCAGTGAATTAAGAGAAAGACTCAAACAGGCTGATGAATTCATGAGGGAATTAAAAGACAAATTAAGTCTCTCTATGAAAAAGAGAAAGGAGCTGCTCCAACAGTTGGCAAGACAAAGTGAAGAAAGCAATACAAATGAAGAATTGACTGAGCAAACCAAGTTATGTGAAAAGTTATCAAAAGAAGTCATTATGTTAAGACATGAAATGGAATCAGGAACTATAAAGTTCACTCAAGAGATTGAAGAAAAAAGAAAGGCTGAAGACAATCTAAGACAATCTCTTAAGGAAAAATCAGAAGAATGCCACCAGATGGACAGGATTATCAGACATCTTGAATCTGATCTTGAAGATGCCAAAGATAATGAAGAAAAACTTGAGGATCAAATTACCTCTCTCAAAAGAGATCTTCAAACAGCAAATGAATATAAAGAGAAATTCAAGATAAGTTCTGCTCAACTTGAAGTTCTTCTTGGAAGTCAAAAGAGGACTGATGACAAGTATGGTTTGGGATATGAGAAAGGAGAAAGCTCCGGATCCGGTCAGAGGAATCTTGGATCAGAAAATCCAAGGAGCAGGCCTAGAAGACCTCCGGTAAGACAGCCAAATGCTCAAAAATATCCATCCTTCAATGGATACTGCCACAGCTGCAACCATTTTGGTCACAAAGCTAATCAATGCAGAATGAGAATGAATCAGATTAATTCATCCTTCTCCGGACAGTGCTTCAACTGCAAAAGGTATGGACACAAATCCCATGAATGCAGAATTATGCAAGTAAACAAATCATTCAAAGGTAGATGCTTTACATGCAATAGAGTAGGTCATATGGCTAATCAATGCAGATCAAGGGGATATCAGTTAAATATGCAAAGAAATGTTATTTGCCAAATCTGCAATAGGTCCGGTCATAATGCTAAAGTCTGCAGAAACAAGAATCAGGACAAAAGAGGTCCGGTGTATGATCAGAATCAAGACAAGGGTAAACAAAAGATGAATGCGGATGAAGTTAGGAATCAGATGAGCAAGATTTGGGTGAAGAAAAGCTCAGGGAATGTAGAGGTTGGATCCGCACCAGATTCTGGTGCTGATATTTCTTCCGGAAATTAAAAAGTGAGCTCAGGCTCAGGGGGAGACTCAAAGAAGATTCTGTTCCCCCAGCCAAACAAGTTGTGCCGGATGTGGCACAAGATGCGGATTAAAGGGTTTGTAGATATAAGTCCTGAGATGCTTCAGTCAAGTTTTCAGAGGTCCGCATGGAGTTATGAAGAAGCTGTGTTCGATTAAGTTAGACCTGTTCAGGGAGGTGCTTCGGTATGATAAAGGATTACAAAAAGGTCCGGAGAGATCCGGAAGTGCACGATCTTGTCTTGCGGATTGGACAGAGTGTTTGGGATGTTCTTGTAATATGTTACCTAGATTTATTTATGATTTAAAGATCCGGATGATATTCAGTGATCAGGACTAATCCGGGATACTCCAAGCTGTCCAGACATGGTAAACCGGAATAATGCAGGTGAAGCATTTATTGCAGACAGATATTAGGGTTTGCGGAGCAATATAAGGGATTTCTCAAAAGTTATCTGCTCATTCTACACTTGAGAAGAAGCGAATAGTGGAGCTCTGCAACAAGGTTCATCAAGCACACCAAGGATCTCCTGCCGAAGCTATTGCATAAAGAAATCAATCCAACCACTCCATGCAAACCGAAGGCGCATAAGGTATTCTTCGTTTTTCATTGCCTCACTGCAAATCTTTGAAGAATGGCTACTCCAAACATAGTTAAGATCTCTGATAGACCTCGCCCCTCATTCAAGAAACATCCCTACAAATCATTGGAGGTAGATCCACTAGGAGCCTTCTCTAGTGTTCCCCACGGAGTCTTACATACTGAAGATATTAGGGTTTACATACACGCAAACATTGAGGAATTTGGGGAATTCAAATTAAGAGACCTCTATCACAAGCAACTGATAGACAATGCTTTTGAGCTCAAACCAGAGTATAAGGGTATCCAGAAGAAACAATTTGAGCAATTCATTCATTTCCCTAGCTTTGAAGAAGATGAATGGGTCCGGTATGTACTGAGCAGGATGCATGACAACTTCCTTTGGCTAGATAGACCCTGTAAGATCACAAAAGAAGCAATTAGAGCAGTAACTGGTCTATACTCTTCCGGGGGGGTACCTATCCTCAAATCTGTCAAGAACAACGTTGTAACTGAGGCCACCGGATCAAAATATGATAAGAGGGCAATGACCATTGAAGATATTTCGGATCCGGATATCAAATATGCATCAATGATAATAGGATACAAGATCTATCACTCCAGCAGGGAGAATTCTGTATCCGGAACTGCAATATACACAGCATATGAAATGCTAAGAAAGAATGCAGATTATGATCTTTGTGAACTACTACTAAGCCAATTAATGGAAAATGTACAGAAAATCAAGAAAGACAAGAAGAACTCCTTTAAGTATGGTACTCTCATTGTATGTCTATTCTTTTACTTCATGAATGAGCTACCCGGAACAAGTGGATGGGTATGGCAGAATGACAAACCTGTTGCAGTCCAGATAAGAGACTATTTGCATGGACTTGGGGATACAAAAGCAAGAAATACAGCTCTATGGGGATACTTCAAAAACTTTCAGAGCATGATGCAAGCAAGAGAGAGAATTCCCCAGTCTCTCATTGAGAAATACAAGGACTCAGTATGCTTTATGGTTGACACTGATCAGTGCCTAATGGAGGCAGTGGAGCCAAGGACTGTCTGGATCATGCCCATGGGGTATGAAGTTGATGAACAGATAGTAGAGCTGCATGTTCAACACATGCTAAGTCAGCCCAAAGATCCTAAGGCAGAAAGGTTTGGAACCTTTGAGGAGCTGAGTGTGAAATTACATGTAGAACTCAGGGAACCTGAGATTAAGAGAAAAGTGAGAAAAGAAGTAGAGCACATTGCTCAAGGCCTAGGCATCTCAAAAGAGGCACTTGATGCCAGCCGGGAAAAGAGGAGAAAGGCTGAGGAAGAAGAGAAAAGCAAAGAAAGTGCTCCGGCTGAAACCCCCACCCGGACCAGATCATCAAAGAGATCTGCACCTTCCACAACCAAAAGCTCAAAATCGGAAGTCCAGGCATCCGGTAAAAGATCCAAGACAAAAGCATCAAGGGCTTATGAAAGCCAAAAGGATGAAGAGGAAACAGAATCAGATGAGGAAGTAAGAGAAGTAAAGAAACAGAAGAAGAAAGGATCCGGTAAGCCCTCCACAGGCCAAGACAAGGATGAAATGGCAGAGGTAACTGTTGAAAAGCCCACTCTGTCACTAGAGAGCATAATCAAGTCGGTCACGGTGGATGGAAACCTTCAACCAATGACTGAATCCTATGATGACTTCAGTGAGGCAGACCAAAAGACTCTGCAGGAAGCCACAGTTAAATATCTGAACACATACAATAAGGCTTTCATTGAGATCATATCTCTCATTCCTAAAAGCCTAGAGAAGGAAATGGAAGTAAGAAAGAATAATGCTCATGCCAAAGATCTTGAGATCCGGGAGCAGATAGCTATTCAGCTATATCCTCAAATTGATCCCAAGACAATGAACATGATCTTCAAGGACTGCAAAGATGAGTTCAGAAGTAAAGCCAGGATGAATCAGCTCATGCTTGGTGAGACTGACAAAGTGGCACAAGAGACAGAAGAGATCCTCCGGAAGGCCTTCAAAAGGTTCAATCTTCCTGTTGTAGAGGACTTAGGTGCAGAAACAGCTGCTGATTTGGAATCTTCTGTTCCGGAAGAAGTGAGCCCTGAACAGACAAGTGAGGACTTGGGACCCTCTGCTCTAGAAGAAGTGGCCCATGAACAAGCAAGCATCTCTCCTCCGGTTTCCCCTACAGTCTCCGGATCCAAAGAAGAAGAGCAATTGCAGGAGAAGGAAGCAGTGGTGACAGACAAAGAGGTTGACAGTTCTAAGACTGCAGAAGAAAAGAAACATCTGTCTCCGGCAAGAGACACTGCACAAACTGTTCAACAATTTTTGAGCAAAGAAACTCTAGAGATTGATGAACCGGAGCTTCTAAAAGGTCCATTTGATTTTGACTCTCTCTCTCCGGTACAAACAATGAAGATAGCTTCATTTGCAAATGCCAAGGCAAATGAAAAGCTCCTGAAGTCTCATATGGAAGACTGTGAGTTGATAGAGGCTGCTTCCGGAGTACTTGTAAAGATCATGCCATCAATCCAGATAGATCCGACAGCCTCCACTTCCGGTAATCTAAAAACCTTAGTCAGCAGTATTGATACACATTTTAATTCTCTAGAAAAATCAGCTGAAGAAAAGGTCCGGAAGGAATTTTTGGATAAGAGATTTTCTGAAATATTAGAATTAATCTCTAAGGATAGGAAGATTGTAAGCATTGGAATAAAGAGCTTAGAAAATGCTCTTAAGGATGGCGGTGACATCTACAAATTTTGTATATCTTGGTCAAAGGCAACAGCAGCAATTGACAAGAAAATAAAAGAGGAACAGGACAAGCTTCAAAGCTTATCTCAAAGTTTTGATCCTCTCTCTTCCTCTATAATAAATCAAGAATGTCAGACTATTGCAGTCTTGAATGAAATAAAGAATCTTGAGAAGGAGAGGAAGAACATTACCAACCGGATGGGAGAACTTAGAAGGATTATAGTCCCTAAGTTGGAAACTATGCATGAGGCCATCAGTGATGCCCAGACCACCGCCCATACAAAAGATCCGACAGATCTCAGGCGGGCAGAAGTTTTTGCATTTTTGTTGAGTGGTCACATTTCAATCTTGGACAGAATGAAGCTAAGTTGGGCTACTGAAATGGTTCAACTGCAGACATCCTTTGCAGACATTCTGCAGTATATGTGAGTATGTAAATATGCGGCTATATATAGAAAATTTTTGAAAATTTTGGTGTGCGGACCCTACCCTTTGCCATTGATGTCAAAGGGGGAGTGAGGAGCAGTGAAAAATGAGGAATCCAACTCAGGGGGAGTTCCAGAAATTGTATATAAAGATAGAGCATCAGCAAAGGGGGAGCATAGTGTAAACACTTAGTCATTTTTCACTAAGTGTTGCCATCAATGCCAAAGGGGGAGATTGTTGGCAAGAGACACTATATGGATTCATGGTTGTTGTCATTTATGGCAACAAAGGTCATCCCACATATCCGCAAGTCATGATATGTCTCTACCGGAAGTCAGATTGAAGATTGTTGTGGTCCGGTGAACAAGAACAGAGCATGTGGCAAGGTCCGACAGATTGGTCCGGATCTCTCAGAGGAAGTGTCTTGGTGCAGTGCGGATCTGGGGAAGTCAAGAGGACTATCTTGAGTGGTATATTCCAAGGATTTAGCCTCCGGAGTTGGACAAGGAAAAAGATATGAATAGTTGAGTACCGGATTCCTGAGAGACAGTGAAAACAGAGGAAGAACTGACTGACAGAGTATCAGACTACTTTCCGGATGTGTTACAGATGATGATAAAGGTTGCGGAGGCATGAATCATGTTTGGCCGACATAATTGATGATATCTACAAGTATATGCTTGATCCGCATTGCTTGGTGAGCAAGGATTCAGCCGACAGAACTAAGTTTGTAAGAAACTAGACTGTTCCGGATGCCGACTAGAAAGGTGATGAAATTACTTGTGCGGATATATATAGAGGATGGATTTAGTTGTAAAGTGTGTGAATGTGTGAAAGGATATGCGAACAAGTCCAGAGTAGAGCAGAAGTAGCAAGAAAGATCCGGTATGTGAAAGGATAGCAGACTAAAGAACAGAGGAAAGATGAAGTGCAGCAGATCAGTATACTGAACCTAACCGGAACTGAACTCCAGCATATGCAGATGCTTCCAATCAGTTCAAGACTGTGATTCTTATCACTTTGTAAGACAGTGTGTCTTCTTGTAGGCAGTGAGCCTCTTGTGAGCAGTGTGCTCGGGCAGTGAGCCCTAATTGGCAAGTGCCATTTTTGTAATTTCCTATTCTTCTAACAGAGAATAATTCTTGGGTTAATCACCCCGTGGTTTTCTCCCTTAACAGGGTTTCCACGTCAAAAATACTGTGTCATGTGTTTCTTATTTCATGGTTAATGTTTTGTGTTTGATTTTATGCTGCTTCAATTAAAAGGAAAGTTCAATAAGGGCAATAATTAGGATAACTGATTCACCCCCCCTCTCAGTTATCAACAAGAACAACATTGATGATGTCCTATTTGTGAAGGGTTTAAAGCATAATCTTTTGAGTGTTGGTTAGATGTGTGACAAAGGTTATGGTCTGAGATTTGAAGATAATGGGTGGAAGATCATGGAAAACTCTGGAACAATGATTTCTACCAACAAGAAGACTAGAGGTAACATTTACCAATTAAGAGGAACTAATGATTATTGTTTATTGGTTCAAACATATGAGAGTTGGTTGTGGCATAGAAGGATGTGTCATATCAACTTTGATAATTTAGTGAAGATAAGTTCAGGACATGCTATGAGAGATTTACCAAAGCTTGTGAAACCTGCCAATACCATTTGTAAGGAATGCTAGTTGGGGAAGCAGACAAGAACAAGTTTCAAGAGAAAAGAGAAATTTTCTGCTGGTTTGTTGGATCTAGTGCATATGGACTTGTGTGGTCCAACAAGGGTGAGAAGTCTTCAAGGAGACATGTATTTTATGTTACTTATTGATGATTATTCTAGAATGACTTGGGTCACTTTTCTAAAAGAAAAATTTGAAGCCCTAGACAAGTTCAATTTCAAGGCAATGATTGAGAATGAGTTAGAGTTAAGGATCAAATTCTTAAGGTCTAATAGAGGAGGTGAGTTCACATCAAATGAATTCAATATTTTCTGTGAAGAACATGGGATAAAGAGACAGTTGTCTACACCTAGGACTCCTCAACATAATTTAGTTGTTGAAAGAAAGAACATGACAATTCAAGAGGCTGCTAGAACTATGTTAAAGGAAGTTGACTTGCCAGAAGTATACTAGAGAGAAACCATACATACTATTGTATACATCCTAAACAGAGTTCAAGTCAAAGGTAGCAGCTCTAAAACTCCTTATGAGTTGTGGTATGGAAGAATTCCTAAAGTGAAATATTTCAAATTTTTTGGAAGCAAATGCTATATCAGAAGGGAAGAAGATCTAGGCAAGTTTGATGCTAGGTGTGATGAAGGAATCTTCCTTGGATACTCTACCAAGAGTAAGGCCTATCGGTGCTACAACAAAAGGCTGAAAAAGATTGTTGAGAGTGCTAATGTGAAGGTGGATGAAGACAAGGAAAGAACATTAGATCTGACTGGCTATAAATAAGATGAACTTGGTGTCACAGTAAATGAGAAGAAAGATGAACAAGAAGACATTCAAGATGAAGATGAAAAGGGTCTAGAAAATATAGTTAAGACTACCAAGTATGTAAGGATCAATCATTCTAAAGATCAAATTAATGGAGACCAAAGCAAAGGGGTATTGACAAGGACAAGAGTTGTAGAAGAACAAGTGAATTACTGTTTGCTTTCAAAAGCTGAACCAAAAACTGTGAATGAAGCTTGCAATGATGAAAATTGGGTAAAGGCCATGGAAGAAGAGCTGATGTAGATAGAGAAGAATAAAACTTGGGAATTGGTTCCTAGACCTGCTAATAAGAATGTGATTGGAACTAAATGGGTCTTCAGGAATAAGCTGAATGAAAATGGAGAAGTAGTTAGAAACAAAGCAAGGCTAGTATGAAAAAGATATTCTCAAATTGAAGGGATAGATTTTGAGGAGACATATGCTCCTATGGCAAGAATTGAAGCAATTAGAATGTTTTTGGCATTTGTAACATTCAAAGATTTCAAAATGTATCAAATGGATGTTAAGTCTGCATTCTTGAATGGTGAGTTGGAACAAGAAGTCTACATTGAACAACCGGAAAGATTTAAGTTATCAGACCAAGATGACATGGTGTGTAGATTGAAGAAGGCCTTGTATGGACTGAAACAAGCCCCCAGAGCTTGGTATGCAAGGTTAGACAAGTATTTGTTGCAATTAGGGTTTAGTAAAGGCACTATTAATAGCAATCTCTATTTCAAAATCAATGATAATCAAATCCTAATTGTTGTAGTCTTTGTTGATGACATTATCTTTGGAGGAAATGAAGGTATATGCATGAAGTTTGTTGAAGAAATGCAAAATGAATTTGAGATGTCCATGTTTGGTGAAATGAATTTCTTTCTAGGTCTACAAATTACTCAATCAGATAAAGGAATCTTTATTTCTCAGTCTGAGTATGTGAAAGAGTTGTTGAAGAAGTTTGGGATGGAGGACTCCAAACTAGTATGCACTCCCATGGTGACTAGCTGCAAGTTGAGAAAAATTGATGAATCACCTAAGACTAATCAGGAAAGGTATAGATCTATGATTGGAGGATTACTTTATCTAACTCAAACCAGACTTGATATAATGCATGCAGTATGTCTTGTGGCAAGATTTCAAGAAACTCCTAGAGAGTCACATGTGATGGTAGTCAAGAGAATATTGAGGTATTTGAAAGTCAAATCAGATCATGGCTTATGGTATCCAAAAGATAATGATTTCACTCTTAGTGATTATACAAATGTAGATTGGGCCAAAGATGTTGATGATAGAAAAAATACAAGTGGATGTGCTTTCTTCTTGGGAAATAGATTAGTTTCATGGCTGAGCAAGAAGCAATATTCAATCTCTTATCTACTACAGAAGTAGAGTATATTGCAACATGTTATTGCACTCAAGTGTTATGGATGAAGCAGACTTTGAAGGACATAAGAGTTATGTATGAAGATTCAATTGCAATTTTTTGTGACAATACAAGTGCTATAAACATTTCAAAGAACCTAGTGATGCACTCAAGAACAAAGCATATATCAATAAGATATCACTTTTTGAGAGAAAAGGTGACATAGAATGAAGTAAAGATGGAATATATGTCCACAAGAGATCAGATTCCAGACATTTTTACCAAGCTTCTGCCTAAGGATAACTTTGAGTATCTTAAGGAAAAGTTAGGGGTTATTACCCCTCCTGCTCTGAACTAAGATGCATAGGAATGCATCAATCTAGTGGAGCCTAGAACCTCATTCATTGATTTGGATTGATGTTTTGAGAGCTACCTCTAAAGGGGAGTAGCGAGTGTTGGAGTACAGGACCACTGAGAGGGGGGTGAATCAGTGGTCTAATTAGAAAACAAATTTCAAAACTTAACTCACTTGTATTATGCAAAGAGACCTATTGAAAACACTTCAAACATTACAGGTATTGAATGTTGAGGGAGTCACAATGATATGCAAATCATAACATAAAACTTGAACAATAATGATTAATCAAGCACAATATGACAAAACACCAAGAGGAGACATTTAGTTTCTTACTGGTTACATTTAGTGTCTCACTGACACAACCTCACTGGCAAACATAATATGCCTCACTAGAAAAATTGTCTCACTGACAAATCAGATTGCCTCACTAGCAAACTACTATGTCTCACTGGCATCAAATTATCTCACTGACATGATATTGTCTCACTGACATAAAACTGATCACATCAAGGATTTTAATACAGGAAAAAAAATTCAAAGAGATACTCATTCTCTACAATGCTCTACACTTCACCACATATCTTAACTTTGCATCTTCTTTGACGTATATTTAATACAACTTTTCAGTGACAATACAACAATCAATCCAAGACACCATGGTTTTCTTTTGCAGACAAAAACATACAATCACCTTATATGCATACTACAGATCATTCACTCTGACCCTCCTTGTACACATTGAAATCACATTTAAAGTTTGAACCTTTCAAAAACATTGGTTAACATTAGAACTTTGGTATTATGCACACGAGCATATAGATACTGCTCTCAGGAACTTGTATCACTAACCAACCACCAAAAATTCATCACACAAATTTTAAAAGAAATTCTCTGGCCCTCAGGGTCAATAACAAAGTAGTTAGGGCTTCAATGATGAAACTTCCTATCAAATTTTACACCCACAAAGTAACTGTTGAAGTTTGAAATGTATTTGAACCTTGTTCATCTATCATCTTCTTTGCACCTTCATAAGGGTCATTGATTGAAGACTCCCGCTTGAATTAAAGAGTGTTACTATGGATACCGGTAACAACTAGGAGTTGGGGCCAGTTATCACATGGACTCGATACCCTTAAGAGTTCACTTAAGTCAACCTTAACCGACAAATGCAAGTCACAGATCAAATAGACAACAAGCAATGACGGGTAACTAAGGGTTATCACCTAGTATATCTTAAGCATTTGATTTAGGGTTTGAATCCCTAAAACCCAAAAATACATCAACCCTTAACTTAAACAATGAATACCTAAATGGAAATTTTCACCTTTAATCAACTGTGAAGCCATTAGACTGATACATAAGTCCTTGGAGAAGAAATAACAAAAAAGCCACAACCACAAACCCTTTACATGTGTAATATGAATGACATAGAAAGGAGCACAAAGTGTCAATGCACACTAACACAAATGAGCACAAATGAGTTCAGATTGCATCCTAATTCCCAAGATTCATTTTCCAAGATAAATACAATCTAACAAGATCATCAAGAGTCAAGAGTGAGAACATGACTATAAGAAGGACACAATATACTAGATTTGCAACACCACATACTTTGAGGGACATTGTGAAGAGGAACTTCAAAGACACTGTAGCAGAGAAATAGTATGATAGAATGAAGGAAAGATATGACATCAACCATTTACATCAATGCAAACTTCACACTTATTGGAACCCTTGTAACTATGGACTCATCAACCACATCCTCATCAACTGCATCATCATCATCAACCTTTGACATCAATGACAAATCATCAACAACCTCCCCCTTTGTCATTGATGGCAAAACTTTCCACAATCTCTCTCTCCCCCTTTGACATCAAATGACAAAGGATTCTAGGAGCATCACTCCCCACTATGCAAACTATGAATGAGAGTTTTGGCAAATAGGTTATTGTCATATTGAAAGCATTGCCAATATCGTTGCCACCACTGTTCTAGACCAAGCAATCCAACAAAGAAAAAGAAGATACATTGAAAAAATCATTGTCACTGCCTCAAAATTCATTGTCACTGCATCAATGAGACAAGTCACTATCAAAATACATAGTCATGGCATTAAAGTGAGAATGAGAGCACAAGAATGAGAGCACTGATCACTATCATCCCAAAGTCATCACAGAGACAAATTCACTATCATCATAGAGTTGTCATCACAAAGGACTAGACTATCAATGGAATCACACTACCAAATCTTGTCTACTATCATCCAAGCCTACAACCAAACCTTGTCTTGCAATACTCATCAACCCCTTATCATCCAAGCCTACAACTTCAACAATGGACTGTCAAAACACACTTTTAGGCTCACCCTTTCTATGCATTTAATATTAGCAACTAAGTTAGGCTTCTATCTGCACTTGACTAGTCAAGCAAGATCAACCAAGTAACAAGATTTTTGTCTTGGAAAGAGATTCACAATCATATACAAGTTGATCATTATCTTGACAACATAGCATCTCACTTATGCTCCTCCCCCTACCAAGACACTTGAACACTAGGCATAAATAAAATTGTCCTTGCAAAGATGTACTAGACTTTCATTTCACTATCCTATCATGAAGCCTCATCAATTAAGTTTGCAACTCCTTGTAATTTCTAACATGAACACACGACTCCAAAACAAACATAGATGGCCTACATCACAAAATCTTTGCATGAAGAACATCTGTCAGAGAAACATCCAGTTTCAAGAAATAGCTTCCTTTAGATTTGTCAAGTAGCAACTCTCTGAGATGAAGCATAACAAGAATCAATCAAAAAGATCCACCAATCATCCAAGACATCAACAAGATGAAACACCATGATCTTCACATGAAGTAACTTGAAGATGACATAACCATACAACCTTGATACTCATTCAAACTTTGACATACTCCATTCAACATTGTACCAAAATACTTATTACACTGTCAAGAGATTACTCCATACTATATGTCACAATTGAGTATCAAGAAACACTAATACTATATATCATTGCATGACTTTCACTATCACTATCCATTGTTGCAAAACAAGAGGAAGACCAAGATCACTGTCAAACCAGTACAGTCACTATCACGGAAAAATAAAATTTTACACCAAGATCACTGCACCAACTATCAATTAACATCCTTCATTGCAACTTATGACAACAGGATGTCTCACATCTCATAAGGTCACAAAAAATTGTGGCACTTGTCATTTACTGTTGAAGAGATCATTGTCAACATATAACATACTGTTACAATAAATGTCAGAGATTTTGTCAACAAGCAAGATAATCATTGTCTAAAACACCAGGCCATGCACCAAAAATGACTACACCATAGAGCACTAGAGCACTTACTACACCAAAATCCATGAGTGACTGCATCTCAATCATAAGAAACATAAGAAGAATTGAACCATTGAAACACCATTCAATGAAAACCACTACACCACTGTACTTTGTCAAAGCCATACCACACCACTATTTCAACATTGTCAATGAATGTAGAATCTTTGACATGATGATCTCTTGATTCTATTCATGATGTTCTTGATGCATACATAGTTCTTTGACTAACTTTAGGTTCAATTTCAATGTTTCTATGCCAAGAGAATAACACACTACTTCCAACTTGGGTGAATACCATACAGTACCACCAATTACCAAGAACAAAACATCATGATATGAAGATGATAGGAATTGATCTTTATGACAAGCATATCCTATGATATAATGACTGATGACTGAAACCATTGATATGTCTGACATAAGATTTCTATCTCATACTCATTATTATCCTTGAATGTGCCTTGATACAAGGTAGGATTTGATAAAAAATGCATTCTCACTGCCACCAAACTACTGTACACATGCCAATGCATTGACTCTGCACTATCACTTATCATAAACATACTATAACTGATATACAACCTCTCTGTTGTTGTCTATGGGGGTAAATGGTACATTCATGTTTATCTCCCCCTAACCTCATGCTGTCCTTTAAGAAGTTATGCATGTTTCTTGTGCAGTATGCACAAGCTTTGTTTTTTTTCTTTCTCTTGCACATGTTTTCTCCTCCAAACCCTCTTAGGTTCTACCTTCTTATACTCAATCAGGCTATCTATGTTCTTGTTGCTTGTATATGATTTGTTCAACTTGCTCCTACAATGTTATACCTTATGCCCAAATTTATGACACTTAAAACATGTGACATTATAACCAATTAGAGGAGTAAAGGAATCATATCTTCTTGACATCCCAAAAGTACTTCTATGATCAGATCTTCCCTGCATCTAACAATTTCTTGCTAGATGACCAACTTTATTACAGTTATAAAAAACATTATATAGTCCTAATTTGACAAGCTACAAGAACTTTTATCCTTATTCCATCTAAAACCATTTCTTGAATGAGTTCTATAGTCTCTAGCTCTATGACCATAAATATGACAAGAATAGCTATAACCATGAAATTGAGAATAGTTGTACCTTATTGAATGGTATTTCCTGCGAGGTGGAGATCTTGAGGATCTACTTGTCCTTCTACCTTCATCAACACATTTATCTTTTGTTTTATCTTCAAGAGCAACAACATGATGACCTAAATCTATCTTCTTCCTTGGTGCATTTCTGACTTTAGAAGGCTGCCCTTCTTCATATCCTAGGCCTGTAGTATCTTTATGACATTTTTATTTGTTTAAAATGTCATTTAAGCATTCAGTACTCTTTTCAAATTGTAGATTCTTGTACAACTTAGAAGATGCCTTTTCCAATTTCTTTCTCAAAGAGACTATTTCTAACTCTAGTTTTAGGCATTCATTCGTTTTGACTTCAAGATTAGATTTTGTAAAATCATATACTCTTTTTGCTTCTTCTATCTTTGTCTTTAGACTGATAATAAGTTTGTTAGACTATTTAACTTGTACCTTTGACTCTTCAAGATCTAAAGAAACTTTTACAAAGTTTGAAAGTACCTTGGCCTTGGAGTCTTTTTCTTGTTGAAGTTGGTCTTCTAATCTCTAGTTCCCTTTTTTGAGTTGCTTGATCTTATCTAGGGCACACAAGAGTTCACCTTCTATATCAATCTCACACTCACATTCATCAAACTCCTGTTCATAGTCATCTTCACCCACAAAGAGATCTCCTTCTGTGTCATCAATCTCAACAACAAAATCATCTTATTTTTCAGATACATCACATGTCTTGTTTGAAACAGGTTGATCAACTTTTTGCATAGCACTTTTCCTTCCTCTATTTCTTCTACACTTTTCCATAGTACTCCACTACTAGAATCTACTATGATGATTAAACTTTGAGCAAGGAACCCAAGGCTCTGATACCACTTGTTGGAGTACAGGACCACTGAGAGGGGGGTGAATCAGTGGTCTGATGAGAAAATTAATTTCATTACTTAACTCACTTGTATTATGCAAAGAGACCTATTGAAAACACTTCAAACATTACTGGTATTGAATGTTGAGGGAGTCACAATGATATGCAAAACAGAACATAAAACTTGAACAATAATGATCAATCAAGCACAATATGATAAACCACCAAGAGGAGACATAATACAAGTTTTATGAGTGGAAAACCCTTATAGAGATAAAAAGCCACTCTTGAAAATTCACTTCATTAAGCCTCACTGGCAAAACAAAACCTCATTGGTTACATTTAGTGTCTCACTGACACAACCTCACTGGAAAAATACCATGCCTCACTCACAAACATAATATGCCTCACTGGCAAAATTGTCTCGCTGACAAATCAGAGTGCCTCACTAGCAAACTACCATGCCTCACTGACATCAGATTGTCTCACTGACATGATATTGTCTCACTAACATAAAACTGATCACATCAAGGATTTTAATATAAGAAAAAAAATTCAAAGGGATACTCTGATTCTCTACAATGCTCTACACTTCACTGCATATCTTAACTTTGCATCTTCTTTGACGTATATTTAATACAACTTTTCAGTGAAAACACAACACATCAATCCAAGACACCATGGTTTTCTTTTGCAGATAAAAACATATAATCACCTTTTGTGCATACTACAGATCATTTAATCCAACCCTCCTTGTACACATTGAAATCACATTTGAAGTTTGAACCTTTCAAAAACACTGGTTAACATTATAACTTAGGTATTATGCACACAAGCATGTAGATACTGCTCTCAGGAACTCGTATCACTAACCAACCACCAAAAATTCATCACACAGATCTTTAAAAGAAATTCCCTGGCCATCGAGGTTGATAAGAAACCTGTCACAAAGCAGTTAGGGCTTCAATGATGAAACTACCTATCAAATTTTATGCCCACAGAGTAACTGTTGAAGTTTGAAATGTATTTGAAATCTTTCTACCGATCATATTCTTCGTGCCTTCATAAGGGCCATTGATTGAAGACTCTCACTCAACTTAAAGAGTGTTACCATGGCAACTAGTAACGACTAGGAGTTGGGGCTAGTTTTCTCACAGACTCGATACCCTTAAGAGTTCACTTAAATGAACCTTAACTGACAAATGCAAGTCACCGATCAAATAGACAAAAAGCAATGACAGGTAACTAAGGATTATCACTTAGTATATCTTAAGCATTTGATTTAGGGTTTGGATCCCTAAAACCCAAAAATACATCAACCCTGTTGGGAATTAAGGTGTCTCAACCTTGGTAATTCCTTGTATTTTTACATTGTATTTATTTATTATTTGCCTATTATATTAATTGGATGCAAATCCTATGTTGTCATATTGTGGGAGTTGGTACGGTGATGTGTCATCCTACATGGCATATGACCACATGTATTTTTATCCTCATATGAGGAGATAGGCATCCCACTTAGTGGTAGGAATATTTTGCCATGTGTTGGCATCTTGGATGTTGTGTAAGGGAATATTGACCATAACGGTCATGACATATTCCTATGACAAAGTTATGACATGTAAGAGTCAGAAATAGGAGATTGTATGACAGGTGAAGACATGTGTCAAAGAGCATCTTTGAAAAAGGCATCTTTGGGCATCCCAAGGTGGACTATGACATGTTGTAAGAGAATATGCTATTTATAGCCTGTGTATGACAAATTCTCTTACAGCTATAAGTTATGATAGCTATGATAGATTCTATGATGGTTGTAAGAGTCATAAGTGTTGATAACTAAGAGGGGGGGAGGTGAATCAGTTATCTTAATTATTTTAACTTCTTGTTCTTCTTTAGCAACTAGTGCAACATCAAATCATATAAGCATGTATAACCATGAAAGCAGAAATAAAATCAATACACATAACACAATGATTTTGATGTGGAAAACCCTGTTAAGGGAAAAACCATGACGTGATTAACCCAAGATTGTATTCTCTATTAAATTAATAAGGTAGTACAAAATGATACTTGCCAATTAGGGCTCACTGCCCGAGCCCACTGCTCACAAGAGACTCACTACCTACAATAGTTTATAGAAAGAAACCAAGTACTTGAATTGATGAGAAGCAGCCACATATGCTGAGGTTCAGTTCCAGTTAGGCTCAATATACTGATCTACTGCACTTCATTCTTCCTCTGCTTTAGTGCTATTGTTCTATCACATACCGACCTGTATTGCTATTTCCACACTACTATATGCTTTTCTTCACACAACACAACACACCACACACCCCTTCTCATCTAAATCCATCTGGTATATATATCCGCACCAAGGATTTCAACATCTTTCTAGTCAGCATCCGGAATACTCAATATTTTCCCAAACTATGGTCTGTCGGCTAAATCCTTGCTTGCTAAGTGATGCGTATCAAAGAGATACTTATAGAAGTCATCAATCATGTTGGCCAATCATGAATGATCCCTCAAGAAACTTGATCACCATCAATATCTCATCTGGATTAAGGTCTGATGCTCTGCCGGTCAGTTCTTTCTCAGTCTTCTCTGCCAAACAGAAACCCAATACATAGGTGTTCATATCTTTTCACTCTAAATCATCACCAGAGGCTCAATCTCTGGAATGTATTAGTCATGGTACTCCTCTTAACTTCCCCAACTCCGCACTTTACTGAGATACTTCCTTTAAGATATCTGGACCTAATTGTCGGACCTTGCTATATGCTCTGTTCTTGCTTATCGGACCAAAATACTCTTCAGTCTGACTTCCGGTATAGACATACTATGTGCTGCGGATGAGTGGGATGAACTTTGTTGCCATCAATGACAACACTCATGAAGCCACATAGTGTCTCTTGCCAACAATCTCCCCCTTTGGCATTGATGGCAACACTTAGTGGTAAATGACTAAGTGTCATACTACACTCGCCCTTAGCTGATGCTCTATTCTAATGTACGCTTTTCTGGAGCTCCCCCTTAGCTGGATTCCACATTTTTCACTACTCTTCACTCCCCCTTTGACATCAATGGAAAAGGGTGCACACCAAAATTTCCAAAAATCAGCCTATACATATCCGCATAAGTATATATACAAGTTATACTTACATATACTTAAGTATATCTGTAAAAGTATTCTTCAACCATACAACTTCTGTCACCCAACTCTGCTTCATCCTGTCCAAAATTGAAATGTGGCCACTCAATAGAAATGCAAAAGCTTCTGCCCTTTTTAAATCTACCGGATCACTGGTCCAGGCTGTAGTCTGAGCATCAGTTAGAGCCTCATGCATGGCTTCTAACTTAGGGATAATTATCCCTCTTAGATCACTCATTCTGATTATTCTATTCTTCTTCTCCTTCTCAAGCCTCTTTATCTCATTCATAGTGGCAATAGCCTGGCATTCTTGATTCATTAT
This sequence comes from Cunninghamia lanceolata, assembly GCA_027924645.1. NCBI lineage: Eukaryota > Viridiplantae > Streptophyta > Pinopsida > Cupressales > Cupressaceae > Cunninghamia > Cunninghamia lanceolata. The sequence goes on along the minus strand of BSBN01000339.1, from coordinate 24,488,851 downwards.
GGATGAGGTGATAAGATCAAAATTTTGAGATAAACTTAGCAGTTTACTCTCTTGTTCTTCCACCTTCTTGGTAATATCTGTTGTCACGGTGGACTAGGATAGACAAAATTTGTATAGATCTCTGCCATCTTTAAGAGCATTTTCTAAGCTCTTTATCCCAATATCCAAATTTATCCTATAATTTGTTATAAGTCCTTGTATCTCAGAGAATCTCTTATCCAAAAACTCTTTCCAGACCTTTTCTTATACCACCTTTTCTAAAGAATCAAACTGAGTATTCACAGAGTTTATCAGAGATTTAAGATTACCAGATGAAGAGGTCAAAAGATCCTTCTAGAAGGATGACATGATCTTCTCCAACACACTAGATGCAATCTCTATCAGCTCACAGTATTCCATGTGAGACTTCCGAAGTTTTTCTTTTGCCTTTGCTTGGGCAAAGGATGCTATCTTCATTGTCTGAACCAGGGAGAGGGAATCAAAATTGAATGGTCCTTGAAGCAGTTCCAGTTCATCAATCTCCATTATTTCCTCGGTCAAGAAATTATTTACTGCTTCTGCAGTGCCTATTGCTGGAGATAGAGTTTTCTTTCCTTCTGTGGCCTCAGAACTATCATCTGGGGTTTTTTCTATTTGATCTTTTTCTCTTCCCTTGACCTCTTCTTCTTGACTAATTTTCTCATCTATTCTTTCTTCTCCTTTAGATCCAGAGTCTGCTGGGGAATTCAGATGAGAGATATTTACTTCCTCATGGACTTCCTCTTCCGGAACAAAGGAATCCAGGTCCTTGGTTTTCTCCTCACCTATCTCCTTTGATACGCTTAGTCCTTCGACATTAGAAGGTTCATCACTTATGTCCTCTATAATAGGAATATTGAATCTTTTGTATGCATTCCAGAGGATGTCTTTAGTCTCTTTTGCCACCTGATCAGTCTCTTCTAGCATAAGCTTGTTCATTCTGGCTTTGCTCCGGAACTCATCCTTGCAGTCCTTGAAGATCATGTTCATTTGTTTTGGAGTGATGGAAGAATAGAGCTGAATAGCTATTTGTTCCCGGATCTCCATATTCTTTTCCTTGGCATTGTTTTTCCTCATCTCAAGTTCCTTTTCTAGACTTTTGGGGATTAGAGAGATGATTTCAATGAATGCTTTGTTGTAGATGTTTAGATACCTGACTGTGGCATCTTGCAAGATCTTCTAACCAGCTTCATTATATTCATCATAAAATTTAGTCATTGGTTGCAGATTCCTATCCACAGTGACTGATTTGATGACATCGTCAATGGAAAGAGTAGGCTTTTCAACAAATTCTTTTGCCTTCTCTTCTTCCTTGTTCTTTCTGGCAGATGATTCCACAGAAGTTTTCTTTTTCATTTTCTTGATCTCCTTATCTGATTTTGTCTCTTCATCATCCTTCTAACTAGTGTAAGACCTTGTAGCCTTTGTCTTAGTTCTCTTCTCTCCCTTTCCGGATGTCCTGACTTCCAGTTTTGATGCTTTTTGACTCTTAGAGGTGGCTGGTGTAGAGCTTTTGGAGGGTCTGGTCCGGGAGGGGGCTTGCACTGGAGCACTTTCTTTTTCTGTTTCTTGCCTTTCTTTCTCTGCCCTTTCCATCTTCTCTCTGTTGGCATCAACTGCCTCCTTTCATATTCCATATCTCTTGGCGACTTCTTATACTTCCCTTCTCACTTTTCTCTTGATCTCAGGTTGTCTAAGTTCAACATGAACTTTTACACTCAACTCTTGGAAGGTTCCAAACCTTTCTGCCTTAGGGTCCTTAGGCTAACTTAGTAGGTGTTGGATATGCAGTTCTAACATTTTCTCATCCACCTCATAGCCCATTGGCATGATCCACACTGTTCTTGGTTCCACTGCCTCCATTGGGCATTAATCAATGTCTACCATGAAGCACATTGTATCCTTGTATTTTTCAACTAGAGATTGGGGGATTCTCTCTCTGGCCTGCATCATGCCTTGGAAGTTTTTGAAGTAACCCTAGAGAGCTGTGTTTTGTGCCTTGGCATCACCAAGCCCATACATATAGTCTCTGATTTGTATGGCAACTGGTCTGTCATTTTGCCATATCCAACCACTGGATCTAGGTAGCTCATTCATGTAATAGAAGAACAGACATAATATTAAGCCACCGTACTTAAATGAATCTTCTTATCCTTCTTTATTTTCTGCAGGTTCTCTAACAGTTGGTTTAGGAGAAGCTCGCATAGATCATAGTCTACATTTTTCCTCAGCATTTCATATGTAGTATATATAGCAGTTCCAGATACTAAATTTTCCCTACTGGAGTGATAGATTTTGTAACCAATTATCATAGAGGCAACTTTGATATCTAGATCTATGATGTCTTCTATTGTCATTGCCCTCTTATCAAATTTTGATCCGGTAGCCTCACTCACAGTTTGGTTTTTGACTGATTTGAGAGTAGGCAACTCACCGGATGAGTGCAATCTGATTACCGCCCTAATGGCATCTTTTGTGATCTTAAATGGCCTCAACAACCACATGAAATTATCATGCATTCTGCTCAAGAACATACCAGACCCATTCATCTTCAGCAAAATAGGGGAAATGGATGCAATGTCTAAAATACTTATCCCAGATGGCCTTGAATTGGGGTTTAAGTTCAAATAATTCATCTATCAGCTCCTTGTGGTAGATATCCATCAGCTTGGATTCCCCAAATTCTTCAATGTTTGTGTGTATGTAGACCCTAACATCTTCTACATGCAGAACCCCATGCAGAATGCTAGAGAATGCGCCTAGGGGATCAACTTCCAGGGATTTGTAGGGATGTTTCTTGAACCTAGGGCGCAGTCTATTAGTGATTTTAACAACATTTGGAGTAGCCATCTTTCAAAGGATTCAGAGAGAGATTCAAGAGTAAAAAATACCTTTTATGCTTCTAGGGTTCACGATAAGAGCCGAAAAGATTGTTGGTTGAGTCAAATTCTGCGATTGATCCTTGAGAGAGAGTTGAAGCAATCTTGTTGCAGAGCTCTTTCTTCCTTCTTCTCGAATGCAATTGTGCAAATGATGAACAAAAGAACCCTTTTATTTTTGCGCAAACCCTAATTCCATTTTGTAATAAATGCACAGCTTAAGTTATTCCGGTAGCCTTGTTCTCCTTGTCCTGAGAGATCTTTCCGGATCATTGAGATGCACTTAGAGTTATTCTCAGTGAATATTGACAATCTATCTACCTTTCTCCAATCATTCCATTTATCTGTAGATCAAGATATCTCAATTTTGAATCATACCAGATCTAACTATGAAAATCCTACTCTTACTAGATGATTGTTAAACTGGATCAATCTTGGATGATTAACCTCTTCAAAACTTCTTGCAGATCTTCCAAATCTTTACCAAGGATTATTTAGGTGTTTCTCTGAGAACCCTTTAATCTGCAACTTTTCATGTGCCAATTTTAGGCACCAATTGGTTGGATGGGGTAATTTGTTTTCCTTTTTGACTCCCCCTGAGCCAGAGCTCATCTATTTAGTTTCCAGAAGGAATATCAGCACCAAATTCTGGTGCGGATCCATCCCTAACATTTTATGTACTTCTCTCTACCCAAATCTTGTTCATCTCCCTTTGAACTTCATCCGCATTCACTTTTCCTTTTCCTTTGTCTTGATTTTGATTATGATGCACCAGACCCCTTTTATCTTGATTCTTACTTCTGCAGAATTTGGCAATATGACCGGATCTATTGCAGTTGTAGAAAACAACATTTCTTTGCATATATGATTGATATCCTCTAGATCTGCATTGATTAGCCATATGTCCAATTCTATTGCATGCAAAGCATCTACCATTGAATGAATTGTTTATTTGTATATTTCTACATTCATGAGATCTGTGACCATACCTTTTGTAGTTAAAACACTATCTAAAGAAGGATGAATTAGTCTAATTCATTCTTCTTCTACACTGATTTTCTTTATGACCAAAGTTATTGCAATTGTGGCAGTATCCATTGAAGGATGGATATCTTTGAGCATTTGGTTGCCTTACCAGAGGTCTTCTAGGCCTGTTCCTTGGATTTCCTGATCTAGAGTTCTTCTGACCAGATCTGGAGCTTTCCCCTTTCTCATACCCCAAGCCTTGCTTGTCATCTACCCTCTTTTGGCTTGCAAGAAGAACATCAAGTTGAGCAGAGCTTATCTTGAATTTCTCTTTGTATTCATTTTCTATTTGAAGATCCCTTTTAAGAGTGTCTATCTAATTCTCAAGTTGTTCTTCATTGTCTCTAGCTTCTTCAAGATCAGATTCCAGATGCTTGATTATTCTAGCCATTTTGTGGCAGTCTTCTAATTTCTCCTTGAGAGATTGTTTTAGATTATCTTCACTTTTTCTTTTCTCTTCAATTTCTTGGGTGAATTTCATAACTCCTGATTCCATTTCATGTCTTACCATAATGACCTCTTTTGATAACTTCTCACATAACTTGGTTTTCTCATTCAAATCTTCATCAGTATCATTAGCTTCACTTTGACTTGCTAATTGTTGAAGCAGTTCCTTTCTTTTCTTCATTGAGATACTTAGTTTTTCTTTGAGTTCATTTATGAAGTCATCAGCTTGTTTGAGTCTTTCCCTCAGGTTATTAACTTCAGTGTGAGATTGCTCAAGATCATCTAGGGCAGACTAAAGTTGTTCCCTCATACCATACATATCCATTGAGATTCCCAGATCTTCCTCAAGTTGTTAGGCTCTGTTAGGAGGAACTTAGCTCTGATACCAATTGTTGATAACTGAGAGGGGGGGTGAATCAGTTATCTTAATTATTTTAACTTCCTGTTCTTTTTTAGCAACTACTGCAACATCAAATCATATAAGCATGTATAACCATGAAAGCATAAATAAAATCAATACACATAACACAATGATTTTGATATGGAAAACCCTGTTAAGGGAAAAACCATGGGGTGATTAACCCAAGATTGTATTCTCTGTTAAAAGAATAAGGTAGTACAAAATGGCACTTGCCAATTAGAGCTCACTGCCCAAGCACACTGCTCACAAGAGACTCACTGCCTACAATAGTTTATAGAAAGAAACCAAGTACTTGAACTGATGAGAAGCATCCACATATGCTGAGGTTCAGTTCCAATTAGGCTCAATATACTGATCTACTGCACTTCATTCTTCCTCTGCTTTAGTGCTACTATTCTGTCACATACCAGACCTGTATTGCTATTTCCACACTGCTCTCTACTTTTCTTCACACAACACAACACACCACACACCCCTTCTCATCAAAATCCATCTGGTATATATATTTGCACCAAGGATTTCAACATCTTTCTAGTCGGCATCCAGAATACTCAATATTTTCCCAAACTATGGTCTGTCAGCTGAATCCTTACTTGCTAAGTGATGCATATCAAAGAGATACTTATAGAAGTCATCAATCATGTCGGCCAATCATGAATGATCCCTCAAGAAACTTGCTCACCATCAATATCTCATCCAGATTAAGGTCTGATGCTCTACCAGTCAGTTCTTCCTCAGTCTTCTCTGCCAAACAGGAACCCAATACTTAGGTGTTCATATCTTTTCACTCTTTCATCAGTAGAGGCTCAATCTCTAGAATGTATTAGTCATGGTACTCCTCTTGACTTCCCCAACTCCGCACTTTACTGAGATACTTCCTCTGAGATATCCGGACCTAATTTTCAGACCTTGTTGTATGCTTTGTTCTTGCTTACGGGACCAAAATACTCTTCAGTCTGACTTCTGGTATAGACATACTATGTGCTGCGAATGAGTTGGATGAACTTTGTTGCCATCAATGACAACACTCATGAAGCCACATAGTGTCTCTTGCCAATAGTAAGAGCATCTGTCATAGTCCATTTTGGAAATAGGCAACCTCTTTGGGATGGGGTGACCTGACAAGTGTCAGGAACATTCTACAAGGTTGGACAAGTGTCCATAGGCATGGGTTTTGGGCCATGAGGCCATGTTGGACGTCCATTCCAAGATAGAGCCAATTTTGCCTTGTATATTCTATATAAACAGGTGCTTTGAGGAGGTGATGTATTACAAGTATTATAGGTACTGTTATGCTGCCGGATCATCTCCAGATACAAGTGTTGAAGACTCCTGCAATAGCATTGGCTCTGTGTTGTATTGTAACCTTCATTGTTTACGTAATACATTTGAGTTGTGTTTTGGAGTGTGGGGTTTTTCACCCGTAAGGGTTTATCCCACGTATATCTTGTGCCTCTCTTCTTCTGTCATTCTTTCATGTTTATGTGTTTGCTGCAATATCTCTGTTAGTGGGTTTAACATTGCTGTAATTGTAAGGATAAAATTGAATTTGTACTCTCCTCCCCTCATTAGATTAGTGTAGGAAGCATTTTCCACACACCTAGCTTCCTTTCAGTTGGTATCAGAGCCTAGCCACTAGCTTCTGGGTAGGGTTTTTTTGAGCTAATCTTAGGTTGAGCAAGAGTGTTGTGTAGAGTATTCTGTATCTTGTTGCAGCAAGGAGATGACAACCACATCCGGAATGTTAGAGGTTGAGAAATTCAATGGCACTAATTTTGAGATGTGGAAACTCAAGATGGAGGACCTACTTGTTGATCGTGACCTATGGGAAACTATATCCAGTGTGAAACCTACAGCAATGTCACAAGTTGATTGGGACCTCAAAGATCAGAAGGCTAAGGGTCTCATAAGACTCTATTTAGTTGACTCTGTCCTGTTGAATGTCCATGAGGAGAAGAGCACAAAAGATCTTTGGAAGAAGTTGGGTGATGTTTATCAGGCCAAGTCCTTGGTAAACAAACTTTTCCTAAAAATGAAGTTGTTCGCTCTGAAGATGGAAGATGGAGGATCTGTTGCGGACCACATGAATGCTTTCAACATGATTGTTGTATAGTTGACATCTGTGGGTGTGAAAATGGAGGAGGAGGATCATTGCATGACCCTGCTTTGTTCTTTGCCAGATTCATGGGATCATCTTGTCATGACAATCGGAAGCACCACTATCACCTTCAAGATGGAAGATGTGGTGTCCTCTCTATTATCTGAAGAAATGCAGAGGAAGACATTTGAATCAACCAAAGAGGCTCTTGCAGTTCGTGGAAGACCCAAGGAGAAAGGGAAGAAGAAGGACAAGAAAGCTGAGAAGGGCAGATCTAAATCCTGTGGGAGATCCAAATCTACTGGAAAGTCCAAGGCTCTTTGTTGGAACTATGGCAAGTCTAGGAATTTTTGAAAGGAATGCAAAGAAGAGAAGAAAAATAAAAAGAAATCAGCCCCAAATTCAGATTCTAACAAGTCACAAGATGATGGTGATGCCTTCATCACCACCCTGGCCACCCATGCATCTGATGATGTGTGGTTGATTGATTCTGGTGCATCATTCCACATGACCTCACATCAAAGCTGGTTCACAAAGTATGAAGAGTTTGATGGTGGAAGAGTGTACCTGGGTGACAACTTTCATCTAAAGATTGTTGATTGTGGAAGAGTCTCAATCAGATTCCCTAATGGACGAGTGAAGGGGATCACTGGAGTTATGCACATTCCAGGCCTTACACAGAACCTGCTTTCTGTAAGTATGTTAAATGATGCAGGTGTGCAGGTTGTCTTTTTGAAGGATGGATGCAAGATGGCTAGAGGATCTATGGTGCTTGTGAAGGGTACTCAGAGGGGTACTATGTTTCAACTAGAGGCATACACTTCACAGTGCAACAGTTCTTCTGATTCAAAGAAACAAGTTGCAGTCACTTCATCCCCACCATCTGAATGAGGAGTGAAGAAATATGTTGTAACTAGTTCCAATGGTAGTGCACATGCTATGGAAGCTAAGCTTCCTACTGAAAAGACTATGTTATGGCATTTGAGATATGGCCACATTGGTGAGAAGAGTCTGTGTACCCTAAAAAATAAAAACCTCATTGAGGGGTTAAATGATTGTAATCTTGAGTTCAACTTATGTGAACATTGCATTTATGGAAAGCAAAACCGTGTTCATTTTTATTCTAGTTCTCACAAGTCTTCTGGTGTATTGGATCTTATTCACTCTAATTTGTTTGGTCCTGTTAATGTTCCTTTGATTTTAAAATTTATATATTTTGTATCTTTCATAGATGATTATAGTAGAAGGACATGGGTTTATTTTATCAGAATCAAGACTAAAGTCTTTGGTTGGTTTAAGGAGTTTAAAGCCTTTGCTGAAAATTAGACTAGTAAAAAGATTAAGTGTTTGAGAGCTGACAATGGTGGTGAGTTTTGTTCAGTAGAGTTTGATAAGTTCTGCAAAGAGCAAGGGATTGAAAGGCATAAGACAACTCCATACACCCCATAGCAAAATGGAGTTGCAGAGAGGATGAATAGGACACTGATGGAGAAGGCTAGGAGTATGCTTAGTGGAGCAAGCCTCGAATAAAAGTTTTGGGCTGAAGCTATTGCCACTACTTGCTATACAGATATCCTACATCAGCTCTTGTTGGTAAAACACCTATGGAAGTGTGGTCTAGTAAGAAGGCTTCAGTTAGGCATCTTCGTGTTTTTAGTTGTGAGGCATATGCACATGTGCCTAGGGAGAAATGGTCTAAATTGGAGAACAAGGCTGTTAAATGTATTTTCATTGGCTATGGTGTCAGTGTGAAAGGATACAAGCTTTGGGATCCTGTGGCTGAAAAAGTGTTGTATAACAGAAGTGTTATCTTCAAAGAGCTAACACCTTCTTCCATTGTTCTATAGCCAGAACAGACAGAAAAGAAAGAAAATGTGATTCAGTTTCCCTCTACCCCTGAGAAGACTAAACTGATAGACCCTGTGAGACCTGATGATGAGGAGAGCTCTAGCAGCTCTAAAAGTTTAGAAGAAGTAGAACCTCAACCTCAGCCATTGAGGAGGTCTACATGAATGAGAAAGCAACCTGATAGGTTTGGTTATTCATTACTTGATTCTAGTTATGCTTTTACTTTACTTACAAACACTAATGAGCCTAGAACTGTGAAAGAGGCTATGGGCATGAAAGATGCAGGTTCTTGGAAGGAGGCCATGGAAGATGAGATGGCTTCTTTGGAAAAGAACAAAACATAGGACTTGGTGCCTTTGCCTGATGGATAGAAACCCGTTGGTTGCAAATGGGTGTTCAAGAAGAAATTTGGTGCAGATGGCAGTGTTGAAAAGTACAAGGCTAGATTGGTTGCGAAGGGGTATTCACAAGTGGAGGGAATTGATTATGGTGAAATTTTCTCTCCCGTTGCAAAGCTGACATCCATTCAATTTCTGTTATCTCTTGTAGCTGCTTATGACTTAGAGGTAGAACAGATGGATGTGAAAACAACTTTTCTTCATGGTGATTTGGAGGAAGAAATCTACATGTCACAGCTAGAGCATTACATAGAGAAAGGTAAAGAAAATTTGGTTTGCAAGCTTAAGAAGTCTTTGTATGGTTTGAAGCAGTCTCCTAGGATGTGGTACTTGAATTTTGATGCCTTTGTGTTGTCGATTAGCTATCTAAGATCGAAATCTGATCATTGTGTGTATTACAAGTTTGACAATGATCAGATTCTCATTATTGCATTATATGTTGATGATATGTTGTTGATTGGGAATGGTAAGAATGTGATTTCTGATTTGAAGTCTCAGTTGTCAGCACATTTTGAGATGAAAAATCTTGGGGCAGCCAGGTACATTCTGGGAATGGAAATCAGAAGAGATAGAGCTAACAGAAAACTTTGGTTAAGCCAGAGTAAGTATGTGAAGACCGTGTTGGATAGGTTCAACATGGCAGATTGTAGACCATTGTGTGTTCCTGTTTCATTGGGGACAAAGTTATCTGTTAATGATTGTCCAAAATCTCTTAGTGAGGTGGAGGACATGAGCAGAGCACCTTATGCTAGTGTTGTTGGCAGTTTGATGTATGCTATGGTCTACACAAGACCAGACATTGCCCAAGTAGTGGGAGTCCTTAGTCGATTTATGGCTAATCCTGGATAGGTACATTGGGATATAGTTAAGCGAGTGTTTAGATATTTGAGGGGTACTTCTGAGTATTCCAGCTATCATGGCAATGCTACAAGACCTCTGCATTCAGTTTGTGGTCGTGGATTTGTGGATTCTGATTGGGCAGGTGACATTGACAGCAAGAGATCCACCAATGCCTATGTGTTCACTATGTTTGGTGGTGCAATTAGTTGGATGAGTAAATGACAACCTATGGTTGCTTTGTCCACTACAGAAGCTGAGTACATGGCTGCAACTCATGCTTGTAAGGAAGACATTTGGCTTAAGAGATTGTGTTTAGATATTGGTGTTAATGCAGGTCAAATTACGATCAGTTGTGATAGTCAGAGTGTGATTTGCCTTGCAAAGAATCTAACTTTCCATGCAAGAACAAAGCATATTGATGTATAGTTTTACTTCGTGCAAGACATGCTAGAGGATTGGAAGGTAAATTTGGAGAAGGTAGATACTTTGAAGAATGTTGCAGATGTATTGACGAAACCAATGGGCACAGAGAAGTTTAGATGGTGTTCAGAGTCTATGGGCCTCTCAACCTATAGCAGTTAAATCCTGTTAATTTTATTGGCTCTTACATGGTGTTTGACAAGTGGGAGAATGTTGGCAATTAAGGTGCCTCAACCTTGGTAATTCCTTGTATTTTTAAATTGTATTTATTTATTATTTGCCTATTGTATTAATTGGATGCAAATCCTATGTTGTCATATTGTGGGAGTTGGCACGATGATGTGTCATCCTACATGGCATATGACCACATGTATTTTTGTACTCACATAAGGAGATAGGCATCCCACTTAGTGGTAGGAATATTTTGCCATGTGTCAACATCTTAGATGTTGTGTAAGGGAATATTGACCGTAACGGTCATGACAAATTCCTATGACGAAGTTATGACATGTAAGAGTCGAAAATAGGAGATTCTATGACAAGTGAAGACATGTGTTGAAGAGAATCTTTAAAAAAAGGCATCTTTGGGTGCCCCAAGGTGGACTATGACATGTTGTAACAGAATATGCTATTTATATCTTGTGTATAACAAATTCTCTTACAGCTGTAAGTTATGATAGCTATGATAGATTCTATGACGGTTGTAAGAGTCGTAAGAGCATCTGTCATAGCCCATTTTGGAAATAGGTGACCTCTTTGGGATGGGGTGACCTGAAAAGTGTCAGGAACATTCTACAAGGTTGGACAAGTGTCCATAGGCGTGGGTTTTGGGCCATGAGGCCATGTTGGATGCCCATTCCAAGATAGAGCCAATTTTGCCTTGTATATTCTCTATAAATAGGTGCTTTGAGGAGGTGATGTATTACAAGTTTTACAGGTACTGTTATGCTGCCGGATCATCTCTAGATACGAGTGTTGAAGACTCCTACAAGAGCATTGGCTCTATGTTGTATTGTAACCTTCATTATTTACGTAATACATTTGAGCTATGTTTTGGAGTGTGAAGTTTTTCACCCGTAAGGGTTTTCCCCACGTATATCTTGTGTCTCTCTTCTTCTGTCATTCTTTCTTGTTTATGTGTTTGCTGCAATATCTCTGTTAGTGGGTTTAACATTGTTGTAATTGTAAGGATAAAATTGAATTTGCACTCTCCTCCCCTCATTAGATTAGTGTAGGAAGATTTTTCCACACACCTAGCTTCCTTTCAAACCCTTGACTTAAACAATGAAGACCTAAATGGAATTTTTCATGTTTAATCAACTGTGAAGCCATTAGACTGATACAGAAGTCCTTGGAGAAGAAATAACAAAACAAGCTACAAACCATTTACATGTGTAATATGAATGACAAAGAAAGGAACACAAAGTGTCAATGCACACTAACACAAATGAGCACAAAGGAGTTCAAACTGCATCCTAATCCCTAAGATTTATTTTGTAGGATAAATACAACCTAACAAGATCACCAAGAGCTAGGAATGAGAACATGACTATAATAAGGACACAATATACTAGATTTGCAACACCACATACTTTGAGGGACACTGTGAAGAGGAACTTCAAAGACACTATAGCAGAGAAATAGTATGATGGAATGAAGGAAAGATATGACATCAACCATTTACATCAATGCAAACTTCACACTTCTTGGAACCCTTGTAACTATGGACTAATCAACTGTATCCTCATCAACTACATCATGATCATCAACCTTTGACATTAATGATAAATCATCAATAGACAAATGTTACTGACATGAGTCCCTGATTAAGAGCAGTAAGTGTTACAGTGTTGATGAAAGAACAATTTTAGATTGATCAGAGCAGCAGAGTGCAAGTATGTGCCTTTTGCCATTGATGTCAAAAGGGGAGAGAAATCATGTGAAAAAATTAGGGGGAGAAAGAGTGTAGATGTGTAAAAGGAAAGGGGGAGTATCTTGTGTTGATGGTCTTTACAGGTTTTCACATCATATGTTGCCATCAATGACAAAGGGGGAGATTGTTGCAAGTATGTGCCTAACTGGTGTTGTCATTGATGTCAACATATCTGTGTTGTCATTAGTGTCAACTGTGTTCTTGTTTTTATGCTTTCTTGTAATGAGTTAGATGTTGAAGATAATGAATATAAAGTATTCTTGATACTGAATTTCCAAGTGCTTTTGAGAAAATTTGCCCCTCTAGTGGAAACAGTGTATTGAAGAGTATCTTTGTTTACAACAAAACAATCCAATTTTAGATTGCTCCGCATTTATTGTAGAATGAATATTTTTGTTTGCAGATTGGAAGTTAGTTAGAGACATGTCTGAAGTTGCCATGTTCCAAGTTTGAGCCTCTGGTATGAAGATTTGAATGAGTTATGTTCACCAGAGTGAAAACTACTTTTTCTGTACATTTGGTGATGATAGGGAGAATGTATTATGCTCTGTATTCCTCTGTATTTAAGTCTTTTGGTCTGTAGTTCTGGAATCAAGTTTGTAATGTTGTTATGTACCTTCAACTTTGATGGTTCATGATTTGGTGGTCCGCAAGCGATCTTTTTCTTATGACAGTGGCTGACAGTTATGTTAATATGCTCCAGTTTGAAGAATCTTATGAATAAATTGATCAGAGGTGGTGCGGAAGTTCCTGATGATTATAATGTGCTTGTGATTAGTCCATGAAGAGTAATTTGGATCGTAGAGGAAAACTATTCCTAGAAGATTTAGTGCTAGCACCATTATTGGCTGACTTGGTTGTTTTCACTACTTGCAGAGATACATTGAAGATTGTGGAAGCGTGTCGTGGTGTGGAATATTGCATTTGAGTCCCAGCTAAGGCATAACATGATTTGCATACATCTTTACCTTGGAAAATTTAGTTTAGGTCCAAACCTATTTCTATGTATATTTGTAATTCCAACCTTGGAGATTGTTCCAATGGTTGATGAATGTAATTCCAACCTTGATGTACTTTCCAAGGTTGATGAATTATATAAAAACATGTAATGTAGTTGCAAAAAACACATCCTTGTGTGAAAATGTGAAGATAAATGAAAAAGAGTAAGAAGAGCAGAGTAGAGGAGTTATACTAGGCTTCAATGGAACTGAACTTAGGCATGGAGTAGATGTTATCAAATCAGTTCACCAACCCTTGGCAGTGAGCCACCCCTTTGCAATGAGCCCCAACATTTGCAGTGAGTATTTTGGGCAGTGAGCCCCTATTTTTTAGTATTGTTATAACATATTTATTTCTGTGGGCTAACACCCACTATGGGTTTTCCCTTTTAGGGTTTTCCACATAAAAATTTTGGTGTCTCATGTGTTGGATGTGTTATTGTGTTGAGCTTCTTGTTTCTTTCTTTCATGGTTAAATCATAATAATAGTGATTGAACATTTGATGTGGTGATATTAATAAGTAGTTAAAGTTTTTGAGACAATTGATTCACCCACCCTCCTTTCAGTTGTCTTGTGCATTTCAATAGACACAAACCTCTCAAGACCAAAATTACGAACCAAAAATCAAATATACTAAAGAGAGCAATGATGAATCCAATTTCTTCTTGTCATCATTTGAAGGGTTGTTGAATGAGGCTGCATCACATGTAGTCAAAGAAGAGCAAGATGTTTTTCTCTCTTAGGAGTTTTCAACTTCTAATTCAATTGATTATATTAGCATTTATGATGAGGAATTTCAAGATGCAAAAAAAAATAGTATCTCATGCTTGAATTGATGTTTTTCTTCATCATCTAACTCTAATGCTCAAAGGCTCAATTATTTCTTTAACTGATGAGATTGATGCTACAAGTTTTATGGATGAAAAGAGTGCTTTCGATCAAAAGCTTTAAATATGCTTGAGTTTGATATTGTTCATGATATCCATGACAACTCACACTTAGATGAACAATCTCCTAAACATAATTTAGCTTTGGCAACACCCATCATATCAAAAGACCATTTGGAAGGTTCTTTATCAGATTTTGATAGTTTTCTACAAGTACTTGATAGTAAACTTTTAGTGGAGGACATAATGAACTCTCTTTTTATTTTTTACACATCTTCATCTTCAATGGACCCTATATATGTTAGTGACGAAGAATTAGATCTTTTTATCCAAGATATCAAGGAAGAAGAATAATTGTTGGTCAAAGAAAACAAAGTACCGTTAGAATATCATATTCATACTCCTATCTCAGTGATAAGAGATAAAAATTACTTGATTGATAGTGGAGAACCAATGTTAATTGAAGATGATTGCACTAGGGAGACTCAATTTATCCATGAATTGACAATATGGGGTGATGGATGGCAAAGTGAGCTACCATAAGAACATATCTTTTAGCGAGTGTACTTTGATAACGACTTAGTGTTGGAAGATTTAGACCTTGATAGTATTTCATATTTAGACTCCACAATTTGGTTAGTAGAAAGATCAATTCGTGAAGATGGTCAAGAAATGTTGTCATCACAAGGTATATCATTGATATCCATTGTGGACTTAGTAAGTCATGAGTTGGTGAGCAAGATTTTCTTTCAACAAGTCCAACCTTTCTTAAAGGTTGATAGTTGGACTGAGTCTAGGATCACATATGTTGAAGAGATAGTTGAACAAGATCAATTCTGACATGTAATGATTACAATGCCTACAAATGTAATATGGCCATAGGATCTTTGGTGTAGTCACAGTAGGAGGGTTCACAGAATGAACTGTTTGGATTGTGCATCAAGAGTAAACACAATGGAAACAACTCCAAGAAATGGAACAAATGCAGATTCAGTCATTCAATATATCATAGAATTCAAATAGAGATGGGCCAACAACATGCGGGCTTACAATTAGGGTGCACAAGCCTGATTACATACATGCGCAAGATAAAGCTTTGGAGTGCCTTTGCCAAAAAATGAATAAGCTATCTATCTAGAACTTAGTAACTTATGAACTACTTTCCTAAGGATCTATTACATCAATATATATCAAGTCTAGATCATAAGATTTCTCTGCATCAGCCAAGGAAGATTATAAACTCTAATGAAGAGCTGTAATGTGTGTACAAGGATAGGTCAGACCTAATTGCATAGAATTCCTCCAGAAAATGAATGGAATGATGTGTGGATCTTCAGGGAAGGTTAGCCATGAACCAAAGATCATTGAATGATGTGTCATTAGGTTTCACAGATCAGGAAATGCTTCCACAAGTTTCTCCTTCAGCTGGTTGTCAGGATGCTCTCTTCTGAGAAACAGTTGATCTTCTGAGAGCGATATCTTTTTGGTAATGATGTACAAATATTTGCATTCTGGATATGATGCAGATGAATGAATTTAGATGATAAGTCCATCTCCGTAAGGTCTGAAATGCAACTGGACCAAAATACAGGAACTACTTCTGACTGAACTACCTGAACTGAACTGGAAAATGAAAAGAAACAACTGAAATGCAAACAAACTAAAATGTAAATGTTTTTTTACTTGATGCAAGATTGCTCTTAAACCAGGGATGCTCCTGCATCAAACATCCAGGGTTATTGAAAAAGTGAGTCCCTCACTTTGTTGGGGCTAGGGGAGAACGAAGACGATCCACCTCAACCTAAGAAATCCATGATGAATCTTTTTCCAGTCTACCTTTGCACTTCACAAGATATTCTTTCTATTGTCTTCCTCTAGTGTTGCATCCAATTCTACTGTTCAAAATGTCTTCAATATGCTCATGTACTTGTTGTGGTAACTACTTCTTAAAGTCTTCTTCTATGTTGTTACTAAACTTTGCTTCCTGATACTGATATAGTGTTAGACTTAGGGCACACAACTGAGAGGGGGGGTGAATCAGTTGTGCAAAACTTTCTCTAATTTCCACACTTAAATCTTCTTGGTGATTAGCAGTATATTATACATGAAACATAATGCATTCAAATCAAAGGCAGAAACTCATCAACACATAAGACACCAAGATTTTGATGTGGAAAACCTGGTTAAGGGAAAAACCACAGGGTGATTAACCCAAGAAATTATTCTCTATTAGAAGAATAGAAAGAACAAATGGCACATGCCAATTAGGGCTCACTGCCTGAGCACACTGCTCACAAGAGGCTCACTGCCTACAAGAGACACACTGTCTACAAAGAAATAAGTATCACCTTTATGAACTAGAGAATAGCATCTTCACCATGCTTGAATTAGTTCCATTAAGCCCAATACTTCTGCTCTGCCTTTCACACTCCTCCTCACTACCACACACTCATCACCGCAAGACACACTTTGGAATGACTTCACAATCCCTTATTTATACAAGACATTGACTTAGGAATAATCATCTAAGTTGGCAAACACCTACAAGAACATCCACAAGACATGTAATACATCCGATCGACCATTCTTAGGAAGAACACCAACATCCGGTGGTTATTCTTCAAATATGAACTTTTAACTTCAATGAGGACCACCAACATGAATTGGAACCGATCCACAGATCACCACAAGCTTTCCTGAATCACCAACAACATTCGCACTTCATCTGCTTACTGGAATCCTTCTCTCCTTCATCTGGAACCTCAAGAACACAGTCTGTCATCACTATCACAAAGGAATAGGTTCTTTCAGACCTTCAAGCCACAAACCAATCTACTTGACACTTCACAAGGACATCCTCAACACTTCCTCAAATCTGTAGAATGGGATAATGCATTACCAGACCTCACCAAACCTATCTGTGTCACTTTGTCACCTCTGGACACCTACCGAAGCCAGTTCTACTTGAGTGGTCATAACTTCTGCAGACCTCTGAAAACTTGATTGGATCATCTCAAGACTCATTTATACAAACCCTTTAAACCGCATCCTCTGATCCTTAACCTATCTTGGACTTTTACCTTGTTGTCATCACTGTTCTTCATTGTTCTTGATTGAAACTAATTTTCTCAATATCCTCAGCACACAGCTCATCCAATCCTTCTCATTAATGCAACATGAGTATGTTGACATCAATGACAACACTAGTTAGACCTATACTTGCAACAATCTCCCCCTTTGTCATTGATGGCAACATATGATGTGAAAAACCATCAAAACAAGAACTTCTCCTTTTGTCACAACTCCCTCTGTCAACAACAACTATTCATATGTCTTTTCTTCCTTTACTGCTCCCCCTTTGATCATCAACCACTTGTTTTTCACATGTCTTCTCTCCGCCTTTGACATCAATGGCAAAGGGCTTATACTTGCAACTCCAATACTTCAGAATCATACCTGCTGCTCCCCCTGAGTAGCAGCTCCCCATCATCAATCCAGATCATAAGATATGACTGTGATATCCACCGAACTGATGCACATTAGTGCATCCTAGTTCATCACCGGAGGGGCAATAACCTCTAACTTCTCCTTGAGATACTCAAAAGAGTCCTTAGGAAGAGGTTTAGTAAAGATATCTACAATCTGATCCTTGGAGGGCACAAACTCTAGTCTAACTTCATCCTTGTTCACTTGCTCTCTCAGAAAGTGAAACTTGATAGATATATGCTTAGTCTTAGAATGCAACACCGAATTCTTAGAAATATTTATTGCACTTGAATTATCATAGAAGATTGTGATAGGCTCCTTATACTCTACTTTAATATCTCTTAGCATCTGCTTCATCCACAAAACTTGAGTGCAACTACCTGCTGCTGCTATGTATTCTGCTTCAGTTGTAGACAGGGATATTGCCTCTTGTTTCTTGCTTAGCCAAAAAACCAATCTCTTTCCTAAAAAGAAAGCTCCACCACTAGTACTCTTCCGGTCATCCACATCTCCTGCCCAATCAGCATCTATAGATGCATGAAGAGAGAAATCATGATCTCTAGGATACCACAAACCATACTCAACTGTTCCTTTTAGATACCTAAAAATCCTTTTGATTGCCATGACATGAGATTCTCTGGGATCAGCCTGGAATCTCACAACAAGACCAACAACCTGCATTATATCTGGTCTAGTTTGAGTGAGATACAACAATCCTCCAATCATTGATCTATACTTTGTCTGGTCTATTTTAGGAGAGTCATCTTCTTTTCTCAACTTACATCCAGTTGCCATGGGAGTATTCATTGGCTTTGAATCTTCCATTCCAAATTTCCTCAACAATTCTTTCACATATTTGGTTTGAGAAATAAAGATTCCTTTCTTTGTTTGAGTAATTTGTAGACCCAAGAAGAAATTCATTTCACCAAGCATTGACATCTCAAACTCACTTTTCATTTGATTTGCAAAGGTTTTACACATACTGTCTCTTCCTCCAAAGATGATATCATCAACAAATACTTCAACAATCAAGATGTTTTCATGATCAATTTTGAAATATAAGTTATTGTCAGCAGTACCTTTCTTGAAACCAATCTTCAAGAGATGTTTGTCCAATCTTTCATACCAGGCTCTTGGGGTTTGCTTTAGTCCATACAGTGCCTTCTTCAGCTTGCAGACCATATCATTATGCTCAGATAATTGAAATGTTAGACTTAGGGCATACAACTAAGAGGGGGGGTGAATCAGTTGTGCGAAACTTTCTTAATTTAAACACTTGAATCTTCTTTAGTGATTAGTATAATATTAATCATGAACCATAATGCATTCAAATCAAAAGCAAAAACTTATCAACACATAAGACACCAAGATTTTGACGTGGAAAACCTGGTTAAGGGAAAAACCATGGGGTGATTAACCCAAGAATGTATTCTCTATTAGAAGAATAGAAAGAATAAAATGGCACATGCCATTTAGGGCTCACTGCCTGAGCACACTGCTCACAACTGCCTACAAGAGACACATTGTCTACAAAAGAATAAGTATCACCTTTATGAACTGGGGAATAGCATCATCAGCATGCTTGAATCAATTCCATTCAAGCCCAAAACTTTTGCTCTGCCTTTCACACTTCTCTTCACTACCACACACTCATCCCCACACAACACTCTTCAAAATGACTTCACAATCCCTTATTTATACAAGGCATCAACTTAGGAACAATCATCTAAGTCGGCAAACACCTACAAGAACATCCGCAAGATGTGTAATACATCTGGTCGACCAGTCTCAAGAAGAACACCAATATCCGTCGTTATTCTTCAAATGCAAACTCTAACTTCAATGCGGACCACCAACATGAACTGGACATGATCCAACAATCATCATAACCTTCCCTGAATCACCAAGAACGTCTACACTTCATCATCCTACTGGAATTCTTCTCTCCTTCATCCAGAGCTTCAAGAACACAGTCTGTCATCACTGTCACAAATGAATAGGCTCTTCTGGACCTTCAACCCATGAACCAATCTAGTTGATACTTCACAGGAACGTCCTCAACACTCCCTCAAATCCGCAGAATAGGATAATGAAATTCCAGATCTCACCGGACCTATCTGTAGCACTCTGTCACCTCTGAACACCTACCGGAACCGGTTCTACTTGAGCAACCATAACTTCTTTAGATCTTCATGTAGACCTCTAAAAACTTGACTGGAGCATCTCAGGACTTATATCTATAAACCCTTTAAATCGCATCCTCTAATCCTCAACCTATTGGGGACTTTTACCTTCTTGCCATCATTGTTCTTCACTGTTTCTGATTGAGACTAATTTTATCAATATCCTCAACACACAGCTCATCTAATCCTTCTCATTAATGCAACATGAGTATGTTGACATTAATGACAACACCAGTTAGGCCCATACTTGCAACATGAAATCCATCCGGTTGTTCAATGTACACTTCTTCTTCTAAGTCACCATTCAAGAAAGCAGATTTGACATCCATATGATACACCCTGAAATCCTTGAAGGCAGCAAATGCAAGAAATAATCTGACTACTTTAATTCTTGCCACTAGAGAAAAATTTTCTTCAAAATCAATTTCTTCTATTTGAGAGTAGCCCTTGCAGACCAATCTGGCTTTATTTCTGATTACTTCACCAACTTCATTTAGTTTGTTCCGGAAGACCCATTTGGTTCCAATCACATTCTTGTTTCTAGGTCTGGGAACAAGATCCCAAGTGTGATTTTTCTCAATTTGCATCAACTCTTCCTCCATTTCTTTGGTCCAGTTTTCATCATTGCAGGCTTCATTTACTATCTTAGGTTCAATCTTTGAAATCAAACAATATTCATCTGAATTTTGAGAAATTTTCCTTCTAGTTTGCACACCTTTGCTTTTGTCACCTATGATCTGATCTTTAGAGTGGTTCAGTCTTACATACCTTGGAACTTTGGGAGTTTCTTGCACTTGATCAGGCTCATTCAGACCTATCTCTTCTTCCCGATTTACCAGATCAGTCTGAATCTGATTTTCAGAAAAGGATTGAACTTCTTGAACCAAAACACCATTCTGATCATCTTCGTCATATTCATAAAACCTTGAGGGTTTTTCTATTCCCTCATCAACCTTCACATTTGTACTTTCTATCATCTTTCTTAGTCTCTTGTTATAACACTGGTATGCTTTGCTTTGAGTAGAGTAACCCAAGAATACTTCTTCATTACTTCTAGCATCAAACTTGCCTAGATCTTCATCTCTTTTGATGTAACATTTGCTACCAAAGACTCTGAAATATCTTACAGTAGGAGTAATGCCAAACCAGAGTTCATAAGGGGTCTTATCGGTATTGCTTCTGATTTGAACTCGATTGAGAGTATAGACTGCAGTGCTGATAGCTTCTCTCCAATGGATCTGAGGAACATTTGCTTCCATCATCATGGTCCTAGATGCTTCTTGGATGGTCCAGTTCTTTCTGTCCACTACTCCATTCTAGTGTGGAGTCCTCGAAGCAGACAACTGTCTCTTAATTCCATATTTCTCATAGAACTCTATGAACTCATCGGATGTGAATTCTCCACCTCTATCAGATCTCAGACATTTCAACTTTAGTCCTGTTTCATTTTCTACCATAGCCTTGAATATTTTGAATTTCTCAAGAGCTTCCGATTTCTCCTTTAGAAAGGTTACCCACATCATCTGGGAATAGTCATCAATTAGCAGCATGAAGTATCTATCACCTTGAATACTCCTGGTTCTTGCTGGACCACAAAGATTAGTGTGAACTAAGTCCAGTAATCTGGTAGAAGACAGTTCCTTGCTTTTGAATGTGACTCTGCTCAACTTACCCAACTGACATTCCTTACACAAACTGTTAGTAGGTTTCACCAATTTTGGAAGATCTCTTATAGCCTGAGTATTGCTTATCTTGATGATATTATCAAAATTCACATGACACATCCTTCTATGCCATAACCAACTCTGATCAACTTGAACAAATAAGCAGCTTTTATCAGTACCAACCAAATGGAAGATGTTACCTTTAGTTTGAGTATCGGATGCAATCTCTATTCTGGAACTTTCAAAGATTTTGCATTTTCCATCCTTGAATTGGAGATCATAGCCTTTGCCCACCAACTATCCAACACTAAGAAGATTGTGCTTCAAACCTTCAACATACAGTACATTACCAGTTTTGTTTCTTCCATCAAAAGAAATAATTCCTCTTCCTCTGATTCTACCAGCAGAATTGTCACCAAACTTTACCACTCCTCCTTCATACCTCTCCAAATCTACAAACTTATTTTTGTCACCTGTCATATGGTGAGAGCATCCACTGTCAATGACCCAATCATTCTTCTCTTCAATTTGGGAAGCCAGAGCTCTTTCCACAGTCTTAAGATTGACAGATACAGAGGACATTAGATCTTCTTCCTTGATGGCAATGAGCACCCATTCATTTCTAGATTTTTTTCCTATCTCTGATTCATCATTTGTTACTCCTTCATTATCATTATCTTCATGTACATAGTAACAGTTCTTTTGGAACCTTGGCTTGTTAGGATTTTGCCTTGAAAGTCTTTCTAGACACCTTGAGGCAAAATGACCAATCTTATTGCAGTTAAAACACTTAAAAGGTAATTTTCCTTCATACTTACCGGATCCTCTTGGCAGCCTCTTTACAATAAGGGCTTCAAGTTGAGCAGTTTCTACTTCTTCTTCTTCCAGATCTTTTCTTGCTTTTTCATACCATGACAATTTCCTTGAAGAATTCTCTCCCAGATCAAACCTTTGTTTACCTTTAACAGAGGCACTGGCTTTGAATGCAGATTCAGTCTTGGGGGGTCATCTCCAAACTCTGTCATTTCAATGTAGCCAATTTCCCAGCCAATTGATCTCTTGTGACAGTTGTATGGGCTCTGAATTCTTTAATGGCAGCAACCTTGATTTTGTAAGAAGCAGGAAGGGATCTAAGAATTTTACCAACAATCTCATTTTCATCCAAGACCCCACCAACATTTCTAATTCCACAAACCAGCTCATTCACTCTTGGCATAAAATTGGTAATATTTTCATCATCTCTCATCTTCAATTTTTCAAATTTCCCTTTTAGACTCTGTAACCTTGCACATTTAACATACTGGTCTCCTTCATGCAAAAGTTCCAGTTTATTCCAAATCTCAAAAGCAGTTGGTAGGTCAATAACATTTGAGAGCTCTAAGTTAGATAATGCGCTTCGAAGAGCCTCTTTGGTCCACAGATTATTTTTAGCATATGTGATTTCATTTAGGGTTGTCGGACCACCCTGTGGAGGTACATACGCCTTTGTAACCATGGACCAGTATGCCATTCCCATACACTGCAAGTGACATTTCATGCAACCCTTCCAAAGAGCAAAGTTGGTTCCATCAAACTTCAGACTATCCTTCTTGTAAGATGACATCCTAGATCTCCTTAAGTAGTTAAGCTCCTTTTAGAGGAACTTGGCTCTGATACCAATTGTTAGACTTAGGGCACACAGCTAAGAGGGGGGTGAATCAGTTGTGCAAAACTTTCTCTAATTTGCACACTTAAATCTTCTTGGTGATTAGCAGTATATTAAACATGAAACATAATGCATTCAAATCAAAGGCAGAAACTCATCAACACATAAGACACCAAGATTTTGACGTGGAAAACCCAGTTAAGGGAAAAACCACGGGGTGATTAACCCAAGAAAGTATTCTGTGTTAGAAGAATAGAAAGAACAAATGGCACATGCCAATTAGGGCTTACTACCTGAGCACACTGCTCACAAGAGGCTCACTACCTACAAGAGACACACTGTCTACAAAGAAATAAGTATCACCTTTATGAACTGGAGAATAGCATCTTCACCATCTTGAATCAATTCCATTAAGCCCAATACTTTTGCTCTACCTTTCGCACTCCTCCTCACTACCACTCACTCATCACCGCAAGACACACTTTGGAATGACTTCACAATCCCTTATTTATACAAGACATCGACTTAGGAATAATCATCTAAGTCGACAAACACCTACAAGAACATCCACAAGACATGTAATACATCCGGTCGGCCATTCTTAGGAAGAACACCAACATCCGGTGGTTATTCTTCAAATATGAACTTTTAACTTCAATGCGGACCACCAACATGAACTAGAACTGATCCACAGACCACCACAAGCTTTCCTGAATCACCAACAACATCCGCACTTCATCTGCTTACTGGAATCCTTCTCTCCTTCATCCAGAACCTCAAGAACACAGTCTGTCATCACTGTCACAAAGGAATAGGTTCTTCCAGACCTTCAAGCCACAAAACAATCTACTTGACACTTCACAAGGACGTCCTCAACACTTCCTCAAATCTAAAGAATGGGATAATGTATTACCGGACCTCACCGGACCTATCTGTGTCACTCTGTCACCTCTGGACACCTGTCAGAGCTGGTTCTACTTGAGCGGTCATAACTTCTTCAGATCTTTATGCAGACCTCTGAAAACTTGACTGGATCATCTCAAGACTCATATATACAAACCTTTTAAACCGCATCCTCTGATCCTTAACCTATCTTGGACTTTTACCTTGTTGTCATCACTATTCTTCACTGTTCCTGATTGAAACTAGTTTTCTCAATATCCTCAGCACATAGCTCATCCAATCCTTCTCATTAATGCAACATGAGTATGTTGACATCAATGACAACACTGGTTAGACCCATACTTGCAACATATAGGTCTACAATGTTAAAAATAGGTGAAATACCCAATGCCTTTGGTAACTCCACTTCATATGCATTCCCTGAATCAAATTTCATGAGTATCTTACAAGGTCCAAACTTCTTCATCTTCAACTTGTTATATGTCCCAACTGGAAATCTTTCTTTTCTCAAGTACACCATCACTTGATTTCCAACTTTAAACTCCTTATGTCTTCTCTTCTCATCTTCCTTTTCCTTATATTTACTGTTCATATTCTCCAAATGCTTCTTAACCTGATTATGCACTATCTTCATATGATCTACAAATTCTTCTGCTTCTGCACTTCTCTTTTCTTGCATGCTGATATCTCTTAATTCTGCTACTCCTCTAGGGTTCACTTTGGTCACAATCTCAAAAGGTGTTCTTCTAGTACTCCTATTTACTAAATTATTGTATGCAAATTCTGCTTGTGAAAGAATCAAATCCCAACTTCCTGTCTTTTCCCCAACCAAACATCTCAACAAATTTCCCATACTCCTATTCACTAGCTCTGTTTGTCCATTAGTCTATGGATGAAAAGTTGAACTAAACTTCAAATATATCTTCATCTTCTTCCAAAATGTCCTCCAAAAGTATCCAACAAACTTTGTATCTTTGTCTAAAACTACACTCTTAGGTAATCCATGCAATCTTACAATCTCCTTGAAAAATAGGTCTGCTACATGCACTGCATCAATTGTCTTCTTGCAAGGTATGAAATGAGCCATCGTTGAAAATCTGTCAACCACTACAAATATTGAATCATGTCCTCTCTGTGTCTTAGGCAATCCCATTACAAAATCCATGCTTATGTCTTCCCAAGGTCTCTCCAGTACTGTCAAAGATTTATACAATCCGGTATTCTGACTACTCCCTTTTGCAACTTGACAAACTCTACAACTCTGCACAAATATCTGAACATCCTTATGTATCTAAGGCCAAAAGTAGTTTTCACTCACCAAAGCCACTGTCTTATCAATGCCAAAATGTCCTGCCAATCCATCACTATGCTTCTCCTTGATTAAATTATCTCTCATTGAACTTCTAGGTATGCAAAATTGATTTCCTTTGAACAACATATCTTCTTGAATGAAATAGTCCAACCACTTACTCCTATCTATCACAACAGGTTCCTTACATGCTTTCCAAGGTTCTGCAAAATCAGTGTCTCCCTCATACATGTTCTTCAATTCATCAAAACCCAACACTTCAACTCTCATTTCTATCAACAAGTTTCTTCTTCTACTCAATGCATCAACAACTTTGTTTGATTTTCCACTCCTATGCTTCAACACAAATGTATAACTTTGCATGAAATCTACCCATCTCATATGTCTCTGATTCAACTTACCTTGACTTTTCAAATATTGCAAAGCTTGATGATCTGTATATAAAACAAACTCCTTAGGCAACAAATAATGTCTCCACTTCTTCAAGGCTCGAATTATGACATAGAACTCTTAATCATAAACTAAATATCTTCTCCTTGCATCATTCAACTTCTCACTGAACTAAGCTATAGGTCTACCTTCTTGACTTCATACTGCTCCAATTGCATTTCCACTTGCATCACAATCTACTTGAAATACCTTATTGAAATTCGGTAATGCAAAAACAAGTTGCTCTGTCACTTTCTGCTTCAACAACTCAAAACTTTTATCTGCTCTAGATGTCCACTTAAAATCTTTTATGTCACCTCTCATTATTTTTGTCATAGGGTTACAAGCTAAACTAAAATTTATGATGAACTTCTGGTAGAAAATAGCCAATCCATGAAATGATCTAACTACTCCAATGCTCTTTGGTGTAGGCCATTCAATAATTGCTCTCACTTTCTTAGGTTCCATCTTCAATCCTTCCGTAGAAATCACAAATCCCAAATATACTAACTCTTCCTTCATGAAACTACACTTCTTGATGTTTATCAGCAATTTCTCTTCTCTCAACCTCTGCAAAACTTGCCTAATATGCCACAAATATTCCTCTTTTGTCTTACTGAAAATTAGAATATCATCCAAGTATACAATCACAAACTTACCCAAGAATTTCTTTAAGACTTCATTCATCAATCTCATGAAAGTACTCAGTGCATTTGTCAATCCAAAAGGCATCACTAACCACTCATACAATCTTTCATTTGTTTTGAAAGTAGTCTTCCATTCATCTCCTTCTCTGATTCTGATATGATAGTATCCACTCTTCAAGTCTATCTTTGTGAAATATCTTGCTCCACTCAAACAATCCATGATATCATCCATTCTAGGTAAAGGAAATCTATACTTAACTATGATCTTGTTTATTGCTCTAGAGTCAGTACACATTCTCCAATCTCCATCTTTCTTAGGTGCTAACACTGTAGGCACTACACAAGTACTTAAAATTTCTATGATCAAACCTTTCCTCAACAACTCTTGTATCTATCTATTCAGTTCTTCATTCTCTACCGGTGTCATTCTATGTGCTGCTTTGTTAGGCAAACTTGCTCCCAATATAAGATCCATGTGGTGACTGATACTCCTTATAGGTGGCAATCCTTTAGGTACATTATCTGATATGATGTCTTCATACTCTATCAGCAATTCTCTTATCTCCTCCGGTTGTGATTCTTCATTCTCTTTCTTCAATGCTTCAGGTTTCTTAGGAATCAAGGCATAACACATATTCTCATGTCTCAAACCATCCAAAAATTTCCTTCCATCTACCAAATAAATTCTAGCATTTCCACATACCACATCTTTAGGATCATCCTCCAAAGGAATCAAAGTAATTCTCTTTCCATTTGCTATTATAGTATATGTATTCTTTCTCCCATCATGTATAGCTTTTCTATCATATTGCCAAGGTCTACCCAACAAGATATGACATACATCCATAGGCATAATATCACACAAGACTTCATCATGATAAGATCCAATATGAAATTTCTCCAAACAATGTTCACTCACTAGTACCTTATGATTATATTGAATCCATGCTATCTGATAGGGCTTGGGGTGTTTCAATCTTTCCAACTTTGGCTTAGTCACCATCTCTTCTGAAACTAAGTTATCAGAACTACCACTATCAATCACAACTTTACAACACTTACCTCCTGATTTGCATCTGGTTCTGAACAAAATCTTCCTTTGCAATGGTTCCTCATTTGTCTCTATTTGAAATAATGCTCTCCTCATTACAAGTGATTCTCCTTTCTCCGCTTTACCAATAGAATAGGGGTCACCTAGTTTAATAGGTTCTTCAACATAGGCTACTCTTCCACTATTTTTTATCCTCTTACTTGTACTACACTAATTATATTTGAATGCTCTATGTCCTTCACCTCCACACTTGAAACAAGTACCTCTGAATGTTCTCTTATCCAATCCTCTTCCTTCTCTTCTATACCCTTCATTCTAGTATGAATTTAACTTGCCTCTGGGATGAAAATTTCTATCATTTTTCTGGTATGCATTAGTATCTCTGTCATCCTTCTTAAATGGGCTGTCAAACTTGTTCTACTCTGGAAATGATCTGTTTCCTCCTGAATAAGTCCCCCCTCTCTAAAATCTACCTCCTCTTCCTCTTTGCCTTTGATCATACCTCTTATTCAACTTCTCTTCAACTTTCAGGGCAAACTAATATGCTTCCTCTAAAGATGTCATCCTCACCAAGCTTAGTTCCTCTTGAAAGTTCAATCTCAGTCCATTGATGTATCTAGTCACTTTCTCCTTTCTTGCTTCACTATGTCCTATCCTTATGATCATCTTATGAAATTATTCAATATACGCCTTCACAAATTTCTCCTTTTGTCTCAGGTTTTGCAATCTTTTCAACAGCTCCAACTCATAGTCAGCAAGTATAAATTGATTCTTCAGTTTTGTCACCATCCTATCCCATTTTGTAATCTTTTCTTTTCCTCTTCTATTTATTTCCAATTGAACTTCTTTCCACCATATAGTAGCATGTCCTTTCAACTTTGTCTTTGCAAATTCACCTTCTCCAGATCTTCAATTTCTTCATATTCAAAGTATTCTTCCATATCATTTATCCATTCAATCAATTCTTCAGGGTTCAAATTACCAGTATAGTTTGGCACATCAACTCTAGGTCCCTTTCCAATCTTTGAAATAGCTCGCAACATCTTCACTTGGTCTGATTCTTCTTCTTCATCACCTCCTAGGGTTTCGCCAGTTTATTCAATAGACTAAAATTTTTCTTCATCCTCACTTTCAACATTAGGTCTCAGTGTCAATCCTCTTCACCTATCTTCTTCAACAACATCCAATCGAATTCACATTGTTTTCATCATTTCCATCATTTCATCCATTCTATCAGCCATTGTTTCAATAGTAGCAACTCTTCGTGGCGGCATTCTTCCTAGGATCAAGTGTAAACTACCTCAGGTTTAGAGATCAGGCTACAGGGTGACAACTACCTCTGAATTGATGATCGGTTGCAACATGAGTAACTTACCTTAATTCAGTGATCTGTCCACAGCAAGATCTTACGGAATTCCTTGCTAATTTCACTCAATTCACTCCCAAAGATTTGAACTTTTGCTCTGATACCACTTGGTGCAGTCATGGTAGGAGGGTTCACATAATGAACTATCCAGACTATGCAGCAAGAGTAAACACAATGGAAACAACTCCAAGAAATGGAACAAATGCAGATTCATTCATTCAGTATATCATAGAATTCAAATAGAGATCAATTGGCAACATGTAGGCTTACAATTAGGGCGCACAAGCCTGATTACATACATGCACAAGATAAAGCTTTGGAGCTTCTTCGCTAGAAAATAAATAAGCTATCTATCTAGAACTTAGTAACTTATGAACTACTTTCCTAAGGATCTATTACATCAATATATATCAAGTCCAGATCATAAGATTCCTCCATGTCAGCGAAGGAAGATTACAGACTCCAATGAAGAGCTATAACATGTGTATATGGATAGGTTAGACCTAATTGCATAGAACTCCTACAGAAAATGAATGGAATGATGTGCGGATCTTCAGGAAAGGTCATCCATGAACCAAAGATCACTGAATGATGTGTCATTAGGCTTCACAGATCAAGAAATGCTTCCACAAGTTGCTCCTTCAGCTGGTTGTCAGGATGCTCTGTTATGAGAAACAGTCAATCTTCTGATAGTGATATCTTTCCGGTAATGATGTGTGGATCTCTAAATTCTGGATATGATGTAGATGAATGAATGTAGATGCTAAGTCCAACTCCGCAAGGTTTGAAATGCAACTGGACCAAAATACAGGAACTACTTCTGATTGAACTACTTGAACTGAATTGGAAAATAAAAAGAAATAACTGAAATGCAAATGTTTTTTTTTGGTTGATGCAAGATTACTCTTGAACCAGGGATGCTCCTACATCAATCTTGCTAGATATCTTCAAAAGGAGGCTCAATATCTTCACTTGCTAGATAGTTTTCTCATTATGGACAACAATGATCCATAACCAATGCATATCAATTAGTTTGTCTTGAAATTTTCATTGCATGATCATGTTTATCCACTTGAACCATGGCTCTTTGAGAAGGTGTTGTAGAGATTGAAAAGTTACGTGGTGCCACGATAGGGTTCCCATCTCAACAAGAGCGGTTGTTATTTTTTCCAGCCTGTAAATGGTTTCGTGTAACCCATTTGGTAGTCCTTTATTCCTTCTCGTAAAGAGCATTTATGTTTTTCATATTATTTGTATGATGTTTCCCAATTTGTGATGTCTTTGTTATGTCATTTTGTTTTTTCCTTTTCTGTGATGTAATGTCATGTTTTTAGGTGATTTAGGAATGTTTAAGTGTTTTAGGAAATATCCCGACTCTATTGCTCAACTAATAAGACAGTGATCTACTTGTAAACCAGAGATTTTGAGGTCCTCCTATTCCACAAGTATACACCATGGTCCTCAGACGGAGCCAATTGTTGTACCCATACAAAACTTTTGTATGTCAATTTTGTCAAGCAAAAAAACCTTGTTTGTTGGCCTTCAACTTGTTCTAAAATCTCATTTCCATTATATCATTATATCAAATTTACTAACCTTGCAGAGGCATCAAAGTACTTAACCAATTCAAGGATATCATTTCATCCATTTAATTGCAAATTTAGTCTAAAGGTGCACTAGAATGTCACCATGCATGCTAGAGCAAAGAATTTTAAAAAGATCCAATTCAAAAGCATACCTAAGAGGATATGAGCATGCCTGAACAAAGGAAAAGTGGGTGTAGTATAAAAGTGTGCCTATTGAAGAATAGATGCCCTTGAAGAAAGTTAATAGATTTCTAGTGCAAAAGCGCACCTAGGTGAAGAAAGGTGTGCCTGGGTAAAGAAAAAGTGAAGTCACATGTAAAAGCATGCCAATAAGGAATAAAGTGCCTAAACAAGGGAAAAGTTGAAGTTCTAGACCAAAAGCATAACTAGAGAACTCCAAACGCACCTAAACAAAGAAGGATTGCATGGTATAAGTGTGTGTACTAGGCACTTCACATGCCTAGTTTAGGAGTTTTTCATAAATCGTGCTTTCCTACATATTCGTGTGCATGGAGTAATCAGTGGTGCACTTATTTAAGGCCACACGCACCATTACACAAAAGATTCATTATAAAGCATGTGCATATAGCACTAAGCACATATTAATAAAGTATAACATAAGGTTTGTATAAGCAAAAGCGTGCCAATGTGGATTTTGACATGTTGTTCCAAGGTGGATAAAGAGCAAAAGCATGCATTTTGACATTCTCATGCACCTCTATAGAGTAAAAGCACACCTTCCATTTCTCTCACGTACCTATACAAGACTAAAAGCGTGCTTGGAAAAGGAAAATGATTCCACAGTGTATAAGCATGCCCTTTGCCAAAGGCGTGCACCAGAACATGGGAAGTATAGAAAAAGACTAAATGTGTGTCCCCTCAAGGTATCACACACCTAAACAAATGAAAGAGGTTCAAAGGTTTCAGGGAAAGAAGTTGTAGTGCAAAAGTACACCAAGAAGCATCTGAATGCACCTTTTCCAAATTAAAGATTTTTAGACTATTGGCACACCTGCCTGAGTCCAAACATGCCTCAACAAGTGAATGTGAGTTTGTGAACAAAAACTCACCACTCTCATATCAGATGCATCACATCAAAAGAAAAGGAGAATTTTGAGAATATTGGTGCTCCTTCAAGGCACCAAATGTGCCTAACCAAAGACAAAAAGTGTGCTCACCTACAAACCCACATGCTATAATGAACAAAAGGTCACCATTCTCATGCCTTCATTACACTAAAATTGCTAGTCGTCTGGTGTTCAACGTGATTGTGATCTTGTTGTTTATTCAATAACATTTATTGTGCCTATTTTTCTAATGAATGTTTAGTGAAATGTGTCATCATTTATGCTAAAAGTTAAGTCAATTCAATGAATATGCAAACTTTGTGTTGCAAACAAAATTGAAAATATAAGTAGTGGCTTTGTACCATTGTATATGTGATTTAATCATAGCATTCATGATTATATGTTTATGTGTTAATCAATTCAATCTATGTGTACTTGCCCTACTTAGACTTTGAAAATTAGACAGAAAATTTAACAACTTGAGGAAGATCATGGAAACTGAACACATCGTTGGTAAAAGGTATCCTACTCCTCATGAAGAGATTAATCCAACTGAAGGTATAGAAGAAGAATGCATTGAAGATCAACTCAGAGTGGCTCTTGAAGATCTTGAAAAGACTGAAATAGAAAACAAGGATCTAAAAGATAATGTCAAGGAAGCAAATGAGTGTATCAAAAAATTGAGGGAGCAAGTCAAGAAGTTCAAAGAAAAATATAAGGAGGTTAGTGAACAGTTGATAGCTACAAATGACACCTTGAGTAATCTAAAAGTGGAAGTTGTAAAAAGAGAGAAAGCAGAAGAAGACCTAAATCAGTTGGTGAAAAGCAAAACTGAAGATTGGACAAAGCTTGAACAAGAAGTTGTGGATCTGAAATTTGATTTGAAACAGGCATGGATTCAGGAAGATAAATTCATAGTGAGTGCTACCCAACTTGGTAGAATACTTGCTAATTAGAAGAGACCTGATGATAAAGAAGGCTTGGGATTTGAGAAAGGTGAAAGTTCTAAAACCGGTCAAGAAAAGAATGCAAAGATCAAGAAGGATAAAGGAAAATAGATCCAGAATCATGGGAACAGACCTAGAAGACCACCAGTGAGGCAACCAAATGCTCAAAGGTACCCTTACTTCAATGGTTATTGTAATACTTGCAATAAGTTTGGTCATAAGGCTACTCAATGTAGAAGCAGAGTGAATAAAAATGTTCCATGATCATTCTCTGGTCAGTGTTTCACTTGCAATAAAGTAGGTCATAAGGCTAATGAATGCAGAAGTCAGACAAGGAATGGTTACAACAATGGAAGGAATGTTCAAAATTTCAAAGGTAACTACTTTATATGCAAGATGTTTGGTCATAGAGCCAGTGAATGCAGAAGTCAGATAAGGAGAAACTATAATAATGGAAGGAACTATTTTTCATGCAATAGATTTGGGCACAAGGCTGACCAATGCAGATCAATGATGAATGAAAGGAACAATAGACAAAGAAATGTTGTATGCTTCAATTGCAATAGGCCTGGACATATTGCAAAGTTCTACAAAAGCAAGAATGTGAAGAAGGAGAATCAGGAAGAGGTGAAGAAACTGTAGAAAAGGTAGATCTGATAGAGATCAAGAAGGAGATGAACAAGATTTGGGTTAAGAAGGAAGCACAGGAAGTTAAGGATGGGTCTGCACCAGCCTATGGTGCAGATACTTCCTCCGAGAAGTGAATTGGGAGCTCTGGCTCAGGGAGAGCTTTAGTGAAAATTCCTATTCCTCTAGCTAGAAGTGTAGTGCTGATATCCAGCACGAAGATATGAAATGTAAGACAAATTGATAGATCTTTTGAAGAAGATTCCAGCATAAAATAATCTAATGTAGTGAATTGCGAAGTAATCTTGATCGACTGAGGACAACAAAGAAAGGGTTTGACAACTTTTTGAACAAAGCATTTATGTTGATTAAATCTTGATGAAAAGAGAATAGAACTTGGGATCCATTTGAGAGAAAAAAAAATACTTTACATTCAAACTTTCAAGTGACCAAAGTGATCTGAGAAGCGATCCAAAGCAAATTGAAGCATTCGGTGAAGAAACCCTAACAGAGGCAAAATGTATTTACCACTCTCTCTATTGAAAAATTTCCTGCTTTGAGTTTGTAAAGATGGCTACCCATTAAGTAGTTGAGATAATAGAGGCCTCGCCCTAATTTCAATAAATATCCCTTTAAATCATTAATGACTGATCCGAATGGTGCATTTTCTGAGGTTCCACATGGTGTTATGCATACGAAAGATGTTAGGGTATACATATATGCAAACCTAGAGGAATATGATCACATGAAATTAGGGAAATTGTACTTGGATGAGATGGCTATTGTTCATATTGTGTTAAAAGAAGAATACAATATTCTACATGAGAAGAACTTGGATACCTGGTTAGATTTTCTGATATTCTCAGATGATGTGTGGGTTAGATATGCTCTAAGCAGAGTTCATGATGAATTTATGTGGTTAGACATGACACACATGATCACTAAAGATGCCATTTATGTAGTAAATAGCATGTGCTCCATTGGAAAGGTCCTTGCCTTGAAAACTATGAAGAATAACATAGTAATGCAGTTGACAGGTACAAAATTTGATAAGAGGGCACTAACTGTAAATGACATTATGGATCTAGTGGTGAGGTTTGCATCAATAGTTATTGGTTACAAGGTTTATTTCTCCAACAGAGAGAACTCAGTCTCTGCAATAGCCATATACACAGCATATGATATGGTTAAAAATAATATGGACTACGATCTATATGAATTGCTCCAGAAACAACTGTTGGAAAATTTGAAAAGAACAAAGGACACTAAGTACCCTTTTAGGTGTGGTACTCTGATTATCTACTTGATCTTCTACTTCCTGAAAGAATTACCAGGCATAGGCAACATTGGGTGGTTAAATCATTCTCCAGTAGAAGTCCAAATTAGAAGTCATCTGTAGAGCTTAGGAGATGTTAATAAATAAAATGCAGCATTGTGGGGTTACTTCAAAAACTTCCAAAAGAAAATACAGGCTAGGGCTAGGATCCCTAAAAATGTTGTAAAGAAATATGAAAAGGAGGTTGTATTTATGGTGAACAAAGACAAATGCCTTATGGAGGCAGTAGAACCTAGAACTGTATGGGTCCCTGAATTGGGATATGATGTAATAGAGGATGTTTTAACTAGTTTGGTTGATTTGATGTTGAGCAAACCAAAAGATCTAAATGAGGAAAGGTTTGGAACATTTGAAGAAAAATCACTCAAATTGTTTATGGAACAAAAATAACCTAAAATAAAAATAAATGTAAAGAAATGGGTAGTTGATTATGCTATGAGCCAAGGGTTTGCAAAGGAACAAATAAATGAAGCAAGAGCACAAGAAGCTAAGAAATCAAGTGCTCTGGAGGGGCAATCTTTAAAGGCTCTGGAGAAGAAAGAGGAGAAATCTGAAAATGAAAAGCCTGCACCCAGCTCTGGAAGAAGAACAAGAGCATCCTCCTCTGCAATAGCTACTTCCAAGAGTTCTGATACTCTTGTTGAAGTTGAGAAAGAGAAGATAGAGATTGCAAGTGCTGAGAAAGTGGTGCCTGAGAAAAAGGTTGAAGAGAAAAAGAAGAGAAAGAAAACAAAGGCCACAAAAAGAATGTATATAAGCCTTGGGGCTGAAGAGAAAGAAGAAGAGGTTGAATCTGATGTGGCAATCAAGGCCAAGAAGGGTAAATTTGATGAAGCAGCTACAAGCAAAAGGGAGAAGTTATCTGGAAAGACCAAAAAGAAGAAAGGAGATGAGACCAAGAACAGAGAAAATGAAGCAACAATGTCCTTATAAGCTACAGTAAGGGTAATGGCTAAGCATGGAAACTTGAAGCCAGCTGCCAGTACATATGATGAATGCTCTGATGCTGACAAGGTGACAATTAAAGCAGTTGTTGTAAGATTTTTGGTTATGTTCAATAAATCCTTAATTGAAATAATAAATGACTTACCAGACAGTGTAGCCAACATTATGACAGCAAGGAAGGAAGGGGCTATGACAAAAGATACTGAGATAAAGGAACATATTCTAATGAAACCATGTCCTAATATCACCCCTGAAGAAAGAACAAAAGTCACTAAGATACTTAGTAAGAAGTTTAGGACAAAGAAAAGAGTAAACACTTTGATGACCAGTGATATTGAAAACCTAGTGAAGGAGACAAAGGAAATAACATTGAGTGTGCACCATGAGTTACAGATCTCCACTGTAATGGACACTGATGAAGAACAAGATGTTAAAGCTTTGGAAGCAAATGTTGAGTAGAACTTGGATCAAGGTACAATAACCCCTCCAGAGAGTTCAGGAAAAGATGAAGAGATGAAAGAATTTGAGAAAGAAAAGAACACTGAAGAAGCAAAAGCAGCTCCTAAGGAAAATGTTCTGAGTAAACAAAAAGAGCAAAGAGAAGAAATAAGTGAACATCCTGCTCTAGAAGAAGAGAGAAGTGAATAAGAACACAACCAAGGATAGCCTCTGGAAAGACAAGAAGCTGAGGTATCTCATGGTGAAGAGAAGAGAGACACTACTGACTCCTTGAGGGAGTTCTTGGAGAAGAAGAAAGAAGCTCAAATTTTGACTACTCTTGAGTTTCTGTAAGGACCTATCAACCTTGCTTCTATGTCCCCTCTACAGAAGTTAAAACTTGGGACAATTCTACAAACTAATGCACAAGAGGAAGTACTAAAATCTCATATAGAGGATAGCAAGCTGTTAGAAGATGCATTAGCAATTCTTGAAAAGCTAATGCCCGGAATAAGGAGAGACACATCCTTGGGTCCTGTTGCACAAGTAAAGAAGTTAATGGAATCCATCAATACTCATTTTGAGTCCCTTGAAAAGGTTGCAGAAAAGAAAGTAAGGACAAAGATTGATGATAAAAGGCTAGTAGAGTTAACATATAAATCCTCTCAAGATTTAGTCTTGTTAGATAATA
The DNA here is from genome assembly GCA_027924645.1 of Cunninghamia lanceolata. NCBI lineage: Eukaryota > Viridiplantae > Streptophyta > Pinopsida > Cupressales > Cupressaceae > Cunninghamia > Cunninghamia lanceolata. Next base: position 24,452,317 of record BSBN01000339.1, on the reverse strand, counting down.
GTATAGAGTATGCACAAATGGCAGAAAAGGAAGCCAGTGAAGTATACCAATTTTGTCTCACTTGGCCAAACAAGACAAATGATATAAAGGAGAAAATAGATGGGCTAGAAGATAAAATCATGAAGATCTCTAGAAGCTATGATCCGGTGAAGGATGCTATTGGCACTCAGAGAGCGAAAGTGGAAACAATTCATTCTACTATTCATAAGCTACAGACCCAAAGATAGGTCATCAAGCACAAAATGAGTCAGCTCCAGGAGATTGTGAGCTTCAAAATTACATCCATGGCCAAATTGGTGGTAGTAGTAGAGCAGACCAAGCAAATTACTAAGGTCCGTGCTACTGTAAAGAAAATAGAAGATATGGTAGCTCAAATCAATGGAAATATATTAGTTTTGAGTGATGCAAAAGTTAGATGGGATGAAGATTTGGTGCAATTAAAGAAATTATATTTAGATATTCTCCCAACAAGTTAGAAACATAATTGACTTTACTTGTATATATGAGGGTAGTAGGAAAACAGTTTTGAAATTTTGGTAACTTGTAAATATCTTTGTATCGAGAATGAAACATATGAAAAAAACTTGGAAAGTAAGAAGAGAAGCATAAGATTAGGGGGAGCAGTGTGTAAAGAGTAAGGGGGAGTAGTATAACAATTTTTCACATCAAGTGTTGTCATCAATGCCAAAGGGGGAGATTGTTGGCAACTTGGTAAACATCACTAAGACAAAGACACTATTGGTATGATGGTGAATGATTGTACATGATGTTTGAATATGTTGTCATTGATGGAAACAAGGAAAGGAATAAGGTTGAGACAAATTTTTTGGTTCAGTGAAAAAGACTTAGTGATTTTTGACTAAGTTTGGTAGTATACAGGAGACAATGACAGAGTAGTAGTATAATGGATGGCATTGGTCCGTAGTTGAAGATTGGATAATGTTGTTCTGATATGTTGTTTTCAATCCTTTGATGATCCTATATCCAAATTTTTAGCTCTTGATAAGTACCGGAAGCATACACTCAAACAGACTAAGTCTGGAAGAATAGAATACATGGTGATTCAGAGCAGAACACTCATTTGATTTGGTCCGCATTCCTCCGCTATTGCATATCTTGTTATGTGGTTTTGAGGTGTTGTAAACACATGTATGAAGTATCCAAACCCAGAGTTGTAAGTTCTAAGTTCCACTGGAAAGATAGTTATGGGTGCCTAAGTATAGCTACTTGGTCTGATAGAACTTGACTATGACAGAGCATGTGTTCTTGTGGTCCGCATTATACCGCAAAAGAATATTTTACTTTGTGGTTCTAAAGGTATGATCTATGATATGTGAAGAGTCTCTGATATGGATTTGAACAAGTCTTTTGGTCCACAGTGGAAGATGTAGTCTAGCAGTTGAACTGAACCAGTGACAGTCTGTGGTTAAGGTTGACATGATAGTATGATGTGTGTGGTAAGTTTTGTTGTTTGGAATCTTATCCTAAGTGTTTATATGGATGGAGCTGACATATGTGAATATGATTCAAGTGTTGTTTTGATCTTCCATGTATTTTGGTAAATGATTTCGGTCGACAAGGTATGACTACATGCTACATCTTAGCATGCTAACCTAATGTGTAAATTTCAAATAATGCAGATATATATGTGTGTGTGTGTGTGATCAAATTCAGTGTTTGGATGGTGCAGTACGAATGTGACTATAAATTTGGTGTGTGAAGAATCATAAGTGCGACAAGAGCAGAAGAAGAGAGATCTTGTTTGATGTAGAAGCAAAACACTAAAACAAGGTAGTCAAAGATGAAGAGTTTTGAGATAGTATTTTTAAGCTTCATTGAAACTGTAACCATGCATGTGTAGATGCAATCAGAGAAGTTCAAATTGGCAGTGAGCCACCCTTATTCTTTCTTTCTTTCTCTAGGCAGTGAGCCTATTTTGGCAGTGAGCCATTCTTGTAATGAGCATTTCCCTGGGCAGTGAACCCTAAGGCAGTAAGCCTTCTTGTAATTCGATATTATTATTACATAATATAATGTGAGCTAACACTCACAGTGGTTTTTCCCAGTTTTGGGTTTTCCACGTAAAAATCCTAGTGTTCATGTGTGATGGATTATGGTTGTTTCTTTTTTTTTTTTTTAATTTGCTTTGTTATTGCATGCGATAAATGGATAACTGGTTTAATAAATAAAAGGTTTAATAAAGTACTGATTCACCCGCCCTCTCAGTACTTTGGGTGTTCAACACAATTGCACATGGGCATAAAAGACTATGCCATAGCATCTTTAACTTCCCCTCTTTCATCCTTACTTAGGCAAACTAAAATTAGTTTCCCAAGTTTTTGGAAGCATTCACGTGCAAATTTTTACCCCTGTGGTAAAAGTGTTTTCCCAACTTGATTTTCACCCCATAGGTGAAAAAATTAACCCCTAGCACTTACCCTTTGACTTGCAAGTGAAAACTAATCACACCAGCAATTTTAGCCCCCATAACTCATTTTTTCTTTGTTGTCATTTGAGTCATTTCATTAAACAGTAAGTCAACATCCATTTTACCTCCATTTTTTATTTGCATTTACACACAACCCACCTCTACTATGATATTTTGCAAAGTTTGAAGGCTCCTCTCGGTGGTCACCTAGGCCATATAAGAGGCATTTTGTCAAATAGTTCTCATTCATGCATATCTTTGACTCTCTCTTTTAGTGCATTTTCATCTTAAAATCTCCCCAGATCTGGAGCTGCATTACTTGCATTATTTATGGAGACTAGCACCCTCATTTGCATAATATTCTAGTAAGTTTCATTGCACTTTATTGTTGTAACAAAAGAACATTGAGGTGCCTTCTTCCATTTACTATCTACTACAAACTCCACTCCAACCTCTCAAGTGTGATGCCCTTCTCTTGCAAAACTCCCCTAGACTTCTCAACATCTTGCTATTGCAAATTTTATTTTTAAAGACAACTCAAGCTTTGTACCCTTGTCTCTTTTATTATCTGTTGCAACAAACCCTTCCACATTTCTCTGTTGCATAGTGAATAAACTAGGTGCTTCCTCTCATTTTGTTTGTTGTAGTAGATATTATAAAAACAAATTAAAATGGTGTCCCATTTTTTGATGTCTCTATATGATTTAATGGACTAAAATTTCATTGAGGAGCCTCCCTTTCTGGATTAGAAATTACAGATTTAAAAGGTCTAAAAATTATTTCAATAAGGGAGAGGGCCCGATCGTGGGTAGGGTAATATTGAGCAAGGGGTCCATGACAATAGCGTCTGAGTCAGAAATTTTGTTTTTGCCTCGTCCCTTGACAGTCGAGCTGGCACCTCCCCATTTTTTTCCTGGCATTTTTTAAGCACGTTTATCAATGTTTTTAGTGTGTTTTTAAAAAACTATCAAAAAATGCTACAAAGTATCATCAACAATATTGGACAATAGTAGGGTCCTTTCGTGGGTTGGTGCCATGCTAGTAATGGCTCATTTTAATACTAGTTAATGTGCATTAACTGCCCAACATCCTACCACGACAGTCTTAATGCCTACCACCTCTGTATGCACACCATTCACTTAGTCTTGCTTTAGCTTCACGAAAACTCCATTTATGAGAACAATTTGCATTTGGAGTGATTGCATTCACTTAAAATTGAGAAAGTGGTAAAAAAATACCCTACCCACCATAAGACATATTGTGAATTTTATATGAACCTGTCCTATCATATTAAAAAGGATATTTGAATCTTTTGTTGGCTCTTTTATTGCCCAAAAATGGGCCCCAGGCTGTCACATACTATACCCACAATGGGTCCTATACCCACGATCGGTCCCTCTCCCTTAGTATTATTCCTCCAACCTAGCGTCTCACTACTCCAGCATGGCACAAAAGATGAGGAATAAATATTTACACTTCCTCCTCCCTTGTGAAATGCTTTTATTCAAAACAAGGTGTGCAAGAAAAGAGCATCACACATGCTTTCAGCTAGGAATATTCTTCCTTTCTTCCAAAGATCTGTGAGAATGAAGTGGCCTTCTCAAACATTACAAACTTAATCTCTACATTTAGTAAAGTTTCTAACCAATAAAGAATCTGAGTGTCTTCCTTGGTGCGTGGTTAGGATCAACGAGTAATCATTTTATTTTACCTCCCAAATGAAGTATTAACTAGTATTAACTAGCAATTGCACAAAATTTACTAAATATTTGAATACAAATATGATCAACTTATGTTAAATAGCAATATGTAATAATCAAATTGTAGCAAACATATAAGGGAAAGGGACCAGTGGTTGCCCACTCTAACTTCGCGCATGTCAAGCTCATAGCTAGACATATCAGAATTCAACGAATTTTTTTGGGTTTGTCCATATGCGACCGAAGAGCTTAAAGCTATTCTTTCAACTCGTGGGTACTTATACATATCACTCCACCATGTTTTATGTGCATAGGGGTCTAAAATGTGTGATTTCAACTTGTCATCCCATACACATGCAAGGATGCCCCAATACCCTCTCACTATGACACCCAAAAAAATTCACTCCTCCACTAAATAACTTATACACTTGGTCCCTTAAAAAAATCATTTATACCCCACCTTAAATCATATTGACCCTTTATATTACATACTCACACGAACATAACGTGTTCCAATTTAGATTATTTTTCATGTACATTCTAGATAGGTGTTTAGGGTTTCATCACTTTCTCTTCTGGTAATCATGGCTGTCGTCCTCCTCCGTTCATGCCAATTCCCCGTTCATGTCAACTAATTACATGTTGAATCTCTCTGATTTCATAGGGAAACTTGGTTCCAAAAGCTTCAACATTCCCATCTGGCATTAAGGAGCTTTCTGACTATGTTCACATCAAAGGTCTCTGGGAATATATTCAGATGCTGGGTATGGATAGCAGAAATCTATTTTCTGAAATTGTGTAGGCTAGGGTATGGAAAGCAGAGATCTATACCTCATCCTCTAACAGTCCCGAGTTCAAATTTTTAATGTAAGTTTTGAACAAATGAAATTGGCCTCACTAATTATTGTTAATGATAGGAAGTGGACTATCTCAAATATGACAACGGCAACACGGATGGTAGTAAACTAGAAGTTTGGTGTGCATTTTAAGTGATTTGAGCAAATGTTACTAATGTAAGATTCACTATTTTAGCTTTGAGAGGTTACAAGAAGGTAGCCTTATTATGTGGATTTTAATTTAATCTATTTCAATTTTGCAGGAAGAGAATTTGATGCTTCAAAAAGGAGAGAATAAAGAGGTATGCATGATATTCATTATTTCTTTAATATTTAGTCAAATTATTTGCACTTTTTAGCAATTACTTAGCCTTGTTCTGTTTGCAGTATCTTCTAATTGAGGGTTTGGTTGCATTCAATAAGGTTACTGCTGAGTTGCTTCTAGGGGCTGACAATGTTGCAATTAAGGAAGGAAGGCTAAGATTTTTATGATTTTGTAGCCAAACCTTTGTCTTGTCTCTTTGTATACTCAAGAGAAGGAATTGATAGTGCGTTAAGAGTTTATCTCATTGATTTTTTCATGCATATGTAATGTGTATGTTAGAATAGGAAAAAATTGATGGCATAGTTATGTTGAATGTTGCTCTCTTCGGCTTGCAGCTGCATTTATTCAAAGATATTTTCCTAGAGAGAAAGTCTTAATCTCATCTCCAACTTGGGGTGAGTTTTAGTGTTATTAATGAAATGCCTAATTCTGTATGTGCATGTTTAAAAAGTTAAGTATATCTTGCAGATCAATATCTTAACTTCTTAAGTCATTTTTAATGCAAAATTATGTTTTGGTTGTGACCAGGAAATCACAAGAACATTTCTAATGATGCTAGCGTTCTTTGGTCACAATACCGATACTATGATCCCAAAATAGTGGGACTAGATTTTGAAGGGATGATTTTTGACATTAAGGTAACATTTAGAGTTCTTTCTCACCTTCACTTTCACAAATTTGATATTCTATTCATAGAAATAGAGACTAATAACTTGACATTTTGTAGGCTGCACCAAATGGCTCATTTATTTTGCTCCATAGTTGTGCACACAATCCAACTGGAATTGATCCAACTCTTGAGCAGTGGGAGAATATTGTTGATGTCATTCAGGAGAAAAACAAACTGCTTTCTTTGGTGTTGTGTACCAGGTTTGTGGTGATACAGAGATCAAAATTTTCCCTCCATCCTTATTTGTGAATTTGAGATGACCTGGAAGCCTGGTTACATCACTTACTAGATTACTTCTCTCCCTATGTAACAAGAGTGTTGCACTGGTATTATTTTGAATATTTATTTATTTTACACTTTCTCTAGTAATTTTAAACTTTCCACTCTCTCTTCAAGAAATGAGTTATATATTTGACCACTATTTTAAAATTCAATGTCATGCATTTTCATGACTTGCATATCTGCCTGGTATTTCATCATGTAGCCCATTTTCTCTTAAATTATGCTTTTTATAATAAAATAACTAACCACTAAGTTGAAGAGGGAAGACCAATTAATAATATGATCATAGAATATGATTTTACCTTTTTTACATGGATTTGCAAGTGGAAGCCTTGATGAGGATGCAACATCTGTGCAGCTATTTGTAAATCATGGGATGAAAATTTTTGTTTCTCAGTCCTATAGCAAGAACTTAGGTCTGTATGCTAAACGAATAGGAGTTATTAATGTTGTTTGCTCATCATCAAATACTGCAAATAGGTATAACTAGTAGCAATAATGATTTTTTGTGTTTCTCTCAAAGAGTTCAAGTATTCTCTAAGTTGGGTACTAAATGTTTCTGTAAATGTACTTCTGACAGGGTAAAGAGCCAACTTAAAAGACTTACTAGACCAATGTACTTAAATCCTCCTATTCATAGGGCTCGGATTGTCGTAAATGTAGTGGGTGATTCTATTATGTTTGATGAATGGAGATCAGAAATGGAACTCATGGCTGGAAGAATCAAGGGTGTGAGGCAGTAACTCTATGACTACCTTTCCACAAAGATAAGAGTGGCAAGGACTGGTCTTTTGTCCTCAACTAGATTGGCATGTTTTCATTCACAAGGCTTAATAAATCTCAGGTAAATTGGTGCCCCATAGTGTTTCCATTCAAGATTATTATTTTTACATTATCCTAGCAGTTCATTAATCATTAGCATATGTTTTTAATCAATACAGAGTGAGAATATGACAAACAAGTGGCATGTCTATATGACAAAGGACGGACGTATCTCCTTGGTTGGGCTTTATTCAATCAAAGCGGCTAAGGTTAAAATATAGATAGTCTCTGTTTGGATTTGAAAATGTCTTTAACAAAGAATTAATCACCCATTTTTTAGCCTCTATGCTCTCCTACATTATCCTAACCTTGTGACATGTAACCAATCGTATTCATTGTGTGTTTGTGGATTAGATCCTGACATGTTGGAGGTAGGAATGGTGGCATGAGACCAGAAGAATACCATTCACATTTCAGCCTTTGGGCCCTAATGAAGGTACACTTATTTTATCATTTATTCTTGATCTTTAAAATTTTGTAGATTCTCATGTTTAAATTTATTTGGGAGGCATTACTAGAAAATGCCATATCAAATCTTGACCACAAAACATGGAATTTGTTGTGGTAGAATTGAAGAAAGCTTGGTAAACAATGTTACCCACAGTGAAGTATTGAACCCTCACTCCAACTATGTTTCTGTCTCATTAAGAAATTGCCTATGGGAACACTATTATAGCTAAAACAAGTGTTATCAACTATACACTGAATGACGATGACAAACAATATGAAATGTCATTTCCTCTTAATCATGATTGCATCTGCCATTGCTGATTGGATGTGATGTGAGATCTATGAGTCTAGGGACAAAAGATATTCTTGGCAATGTAGAGGTGGTTGCAGTCAATCAAGGTAAGATGCTTTTTTATTTATACCCACTAGAATGGTGTGCATCTAGGTCTAGATCTATATTTTAATCAACTTGTGTTTAAAGGCTCACTGGAGTATATGTGTTGGAATCAGTTCTAATTTTTATAAAGTATGCCTAATCCTACAGCCTCTCACCAAGGTTCACCATAATAAAACATATCAATGTCCCATTTTTCAGACCAAAGGAAGAAGATGAGAACTGACTCCTAATCCCATCTCTTCACATTCTCTACAGACTCATTTGGAGTATAAGGAAAAAAAGTGAGCAAATATAATGATCTTGAGGTATTCATGTTCATCACAGATTGTTTGATTCTTATAATACTCTTTCAGGGTATATACTACATATATATAGATTGCACCTTGAAGCATAATCAAATGGATTATGCAGGTGTGGGCAAGGCCTTTATCCAATAATTGTGTGGCTGTAATCCTATGGACAAAAGTGAGTCAAGAGATATGATCACAACCAAATGGGAGAAGATCGGTCTCCATCCTGGAGAAGAAGTTAATGTCAAGAACGTATGGAAGGTAATATAGTACCCACTTAGCACAAATTTCCTTATTATGATGTAAGATTGACATAAACAAGGATTAACATTAAGAATGAGGAGCAACCCTAGAGTCAAATCAAATTTGTTCATACTCTTTGAGGCCCAAAGACCAATATGATTGAAAGGACCTTTAATAGTGTTGAAGGCACAAGACAACTGAGAGGGGGGTGAATCCATTGTATCAAAAAACTTAACTTCTTTAAACAAAATTGCATTCACATTAACTTACTTTAGCTCCTTATTCTGTTATGAAAATTAAACATGAATAGCAGAATCAAAACATGAGCACACCAATGTCATACACACATGAACACCAGATTTTTACGTGGAAAATCCTAAAAAGGGAAAAACCATGGTGAGTGTTATCTCACAATATAATGTAGTAACAATACCAAATAACAAAGAGGTTTACTGCCTTAGGGCTCATTTCCCAAAATGATCACTACAAAAAGGCTCACTGCCAAAGGGCTGGATCACTACCAAAGGGGTGGCTCACTGCTAAAGGGTGGCTCACTACTAGGATGGGTGGCTCATTGCTAGGATGGGTGGTTCACTGCCATGAACTGATATAGTAGCATCTACAACATGCCCGAGTTTAGTTCCATTGAAGTGCAATATATCTCTTTTGCTCTACCTTTATAACACACACCTTATCTTCACATATTTGCACACTCTCACATCACTCATAGGTTCATTACATATATTTATACTAATCATCAACCTTGGAACATTCATCAAGGTCAGCAATACAACTTACAATCATTGGAACTATCTCCAAGGTCGGCATACACACATAAATCAAATTAGGTCTAGACCTAAACAAACTTACAAAGTAAGTGAATGAAAGAAGAACACTTCATGGCTTAGCTTAGACCCAAATACATCTTCACATGCTTGAACACACTTCTACAATCCACGAATGACCTCTGCAACAGGTGTAAATAACCAGGTCGGCTAGAACTAGTGCAAACATCAAGAATACTTAAATACATGCTTCTAAGAACTTCATTATAGCTTGCGGATCAAGCACATGCCTTCAATACATTCTTGAGACATCCAAAAACAACATAGAATCACCTAGGAGCTGACAAGTCCAACCACAATAGATCTTACTTGAGAACAACAAATATCACCGAAAAATAGATCACAGACTGCTCTCAACAAACACTGTCGAACTCTGCTAATTAATAACTTGCTTTTTAGAGCACCAAATCACAAATCCTTTAGAATGAAGATGGATAGGGACTTTATAAACTTAAGTCCAAAACCACAAGACCAAAATCCAAACCGCGGAGAAATGCAGAGCAAACACTAGTAGAAATTTGGTAAATAAATGACTACGTGACTAAAACTTTTAGTCATTCTACTATTTTTTTGCAACACAGCTATAAATACAAAATAAATGACTAATTTGATCATCAGGTAAAAAACACAACTAAATAATTAGTCACACAAATAAAAATGACTAAATTGACACTTATTATGTCTTTAAAGAAGCACTTTTGAAAAGCAAATTGTTAAAATTTTAAGCACTAAAAACAAGCGCGTTTTTGTTTGAAAGGGAAAATCAAAAGATATTGGAAAATAGAAAATTTTCAAATCTTAGGCACCAAAGTGGGAAATGGTTTTAGTTTTGTCTTCATTACACCTATGTGATAAGGAGGTTTAGGGTTATGGCACATTGTGTTTGAAGGAGTCTTCCAGGGAAGCAACAACAAAGGAGTCTTCACTACCAAGCTAATAATCTCACATATTTAGTAGATTCATTCACTAAAGATAGTTTCTTTGTGCATATTCTACTTCATATCCAGGAGCCATTTTAGACAACTAAGAATTTTCTAAGGTTTTAGGGTTTGTGACAGCCATACTAGTGGTGGGCAGTTGTGATTCGATTAGAAACACATGGGCTTAGAGTCTACCAAATTGGTGGTGGAGTAAGTTTGTGGTTGAGGCCAATTTAAGGTATCTGAATGGATTGAATATGAGTGTAGTGAATGTAACAAATGTGATAGTACTGGACAATCCTATAACGTTTCTCAATCCCTTCCAGTTTGAGATCTCATATGAGTGCCTTCTTCCTCTCAAAGATGGTGTGTGTGTTTATCTTTGGTCCTATTTTGCAACATTTTAAGGATTCCTATCTATTAATGGTTTTCTTTAATAGATTTACCGTGTGGTTTCTTATCCTTTATTTTTTTAAAAACATTTTCTTAAATTTTTATTGGTAATTAGGAGAGAATCAATATAACTGGGGCTTCAATCCCATTTAACATGGAGTCCAAGCTTGTGAAATGAGGGCATGAAGCTTGAGTTCACCTAGCTCAAGGGAACTTGAATGCCACTTTAATAGATCTACTAGATGTCTTCTTGTCCTTTTGTTTTTAGGTTGGTTGGTAGTTTTGAGAGATCCAATGAAATTGGGGTCCAATCCCATCAAACATGAAGTCCAAGCCTATGAAACAAGGGCACAAAGCCCGTGAGTTCACCTGGCCCTGTGGGGACTTAAATGCTACTTTAATTGATCTATTGGGTGGCTTCTTGTCTTTGTTATTTCTTTTTAGAGTTTATTTTATAAGCCTTTCCTTTGTTTCTTTTCAACACTTTTGAGGGAGTCAATGAAAGGGGGCTCCAATCCCCCCAAACATGGGGTCTAAGCCTGTAAAATAGGGATACAAAGCTTGTGAGCACACCTAATCCTATGGGTTTTGGTACTATTCACTACTGTAACAATGCACCCCAATACCAATACACTATGCTATTAATGGTCTATCCTTGATATTCTTATTGTTTTAAAAATCTTGGAAAGCCCAATGACATGGTCATCTATTGAGATAGTGTGTAGTGATGTTTTTACAATGGCATTGTTGAGGTGTATTTCATTGCTGGTGCTGTCAATTTGAACAATGTTTATGTCCAATTTCTTTGTGTTTAGATTCAATTTTTTATGTGGGTACATTATGTTCATCTCAATGTAAACTTGTGGAGATACGGAAGGTGTCCTTTGCACATCAGATTATCTTCTCTCTATCTACATGCCATTTATTCAAGATGTGTTGCACAGGATAGAACATAACTTGGTTTGAATAGATGGTTTGAGAGGTATTTATCCTTAAAAAAATCTCACATATTTCTCCAACTTTGCATAGATCCCATGTTTTTGGATGTAATCTGTCTCCCACACAAAAAGAATATACCATTTTATGGCCTTCAATCCAACTACATCTAGGAATCTTTTTAACTCATCTATCTTTCATCAATCTTCTTAACATTTGAACCTTGCCCCACCTACCCACTTCTGCATGGATGTTTCAGAGAAGAGCATAAGTCAAGGCATTTTTAGGATCCAAATAAAAAGTAGGGTCATTGTAAATACTCCCAACCCTACATTCATATGTGATCTACATGCACCAAGAAAACACATCCACACAACCATGACATATTTAAATGACATCTTAATGATATAGTTTAGAGTTTCCTCAAGATAGCCAGCACGAGCAAGAAGGTCAACCACGCACACATAATGATCAATTGTAGGTGTAATACAATAAGGGTTACTAATCTGATTGAAGTATGTACAACCCTCATCCACTAAACCTACATGTTTGCATGCACATAGAACACAAGCAAAGTTTACAATGTTAGGATATGTTCCAGAGTGCTTCATTAATTCAAATATTTTGAGGGCATCCTTGCAAAATCCATTTTGTGCATATCCTGCAATCATTGTATTCTAAGAGATGACATATCTTTGAGCCATTCCATCAAACAGTTCACATGCCTTATCTATACTTCCACATTTTGCATACATGTCTACTAGAGCATTTCTAACTATAATATCTGAAAAAAAATCCCCCTTCCATTATGTTATGATGGATGTCCATACCCTACTCCAAATCTCCCATTTTGGCATAGGCAGGGAGGATGCTGGCAAAGGTTGTCAAATTTGGCTTTACACCTGCTAATTGCATTTGCTTGAAAGTTTCTAAAGCCTTTTAAAAAAATACATTTTGTGCATATCTCACAATCATTGCATTCCATGAGATTGTTGAATACAATGAACACTGAGAGGAGGGGTGAATCAGTGTTCTACAAAACCATTTGTGCACTTGCTCTATTATCCATTTACCAAATTCAATTATGTGAAAGCAGATTAAACAAATGAACAACAACCACAAAGACATAACACATGATCACCAAGATTTTTATGTGGAAAACCCAAAGAGGGAAAAACCACAGAGAGTGCTAGCTTTCAATATATTATTATAGCACAATATTGAAATACAAAAGGCTCACTGCCTTAGGGCTCACTGTATGGAGCTCACTCCTCAAGAAAAGGGTCATTGTCAATTAGAAGAAGAAAGAAGAAGAAGGGTGGCTCACTTTCCAAGAATAAACTGATGTGATTGCATCTACATATGCATGGTAACAGTTCCAATTAAGCTCATAAACACTAAATCAGAACTCTTCATTTCAGTCTGCCCCTGTTTCTTTGCTTTGCTCTTACATATGCTCAAGATCTCTCTCTATTTTCTATGGCCATTCTATCTTCACATATTTGCATTCATCTACATCACTTGCACACTACACACTACACACCATCAAACACCGAAATCCATCCTCTATTTATATCCACAACTAAATCTTTCTCATGATCAGGTCGGCAAGCAAACTGTGAAACATGTATACCAAGTGTTATATCCTATTGGCTTGTTTTTGTGTTAAATCTTTAGTGTGGATCCAAACCATAATGCACATGTCTTCATATGTGTTGGCTCTAATCATACAACCACTTACATTTATCATCCAACTCATATTTTTTCTCCTCATAAGGAATTAGCCATCCTGTCGGCTTGTTCCTTCATAACATATATGATAGGTTCCTCTGTCACTTCACAACTTATGTTGTGGACCAAATGGGACTTCAAGAATCATTATTGATCTCTTGACATGTCTCCAACTCAGCAGAATAAGACAAATATGTATGCCAAAATGCAGACCTTTGACTTGATGCATGGTCACACTGGAACACTGTCAAACTAGATGCATGTATTGGAGAGCCTGTAGAATAAGATCTGCTACACTTCTGGAGCTACAACCTTGGATTCTGATAGTCATGACCTATTTCTATCTTACTTCAGAACCATAGAACAAAACATACTAATGCGGAGGAATGCAGACCAATTTACTCAGTACTATTCACTGCCTCTATCTTACTTCTGCAGATCCATACTTGGTCTTTTCATTAGATGACTTATGGAGGAAGTCATGACTTGATTATTGAAATGTAGCATCAATAGATAACTGTGAACATCATACCTGAGCCACATCTTCATATCTTCATTTGCGGAGGAGTACTGATCCTTTTTCTATCTCATACCTGAACACTTCCAACACTTAGCTAATTTAGGGCTTTCCAGACTTGTGCCTTGTTCACAATCACAAATGAACTTTCAGAGTTATGTCTTTCTGTCATGCTAATGCATTCTCCTTATCTTGTTTCCATCAATGACAACACTCGTCTTGATAGCAATGTCTCTTGCCAACAATCTCCCCCTTTGGCATTGATGGCAACACTTAGTAAAAAATGTTTGTCTTCTCCCCCTTACTATATACATTCTGAATTTGTTCTCCCCCTTAGCTGATTACTCATTTTTCACTAATCTTCTCTCCCCCTTTGACATCAATGGAAAAGGGGTGTGATCTAGAATAAAAACTTATCAAAAAGGAAAGATTTTGTCAAAAGTTTTTCAAAATTGTCTTATTCTGTTGCATATGTATAAGTGCACATTTCCACTTCAATTTATAGATGAGGGTAGAATATCATTATAGATAGTCTTTATCAAAGCTATCTCTCCATTCCATATATTCCTTACACTTTTCAAAATTTGTATGTGGCCATTTATTAAAAAGACTAACTTTTCTGCCTTCTGTACATCTGATGTTGTATCAATTAATGCTTGTGATTTCAGGGCTTCATCTGCCGGATTGGTCATGGAATGAATTTTTGGACTTATCAGTCCCCTGAGCTGGCACAACTTGTCTCTAATTTCTTCCCTTTTCTTCATCAAAGTGCCCAAATTACTGTGAATATTTACTTGTGTTCCTTTGGTATTTATTGACTCAACTGTCGGATTATATGTCTCAGAGATATTAAGTAGTTTGAGTTCCAAGTCTCTGATTTTATCTTCTAAATCCTTTGTAACTTTTGGCCAAGATAATGAAAATTTATATATTTTATTGGCTTCTTCAATGGCACTTTGTATTCTTTTTATTCCATTTCCTAACAGAGTTTTATCTTGAGCTATCATAGCCTTCAACTCAACCATTCTCTTTTCATCAAACTCCTTTTTAACTTTTACTTCTACAGATTTTTCAAAGGACTCAAAATGTGTACTTATAGAGTTCAAAAGGCCCTTGAATTGATCAGTGAAGGATAATGAGGTGTCCTTTTGAGATGTTGGCATCATCTTCTCTAGAATGTTGGTGGCATCACTGATCAACTTACTATATTGAATATGTGATTTCAGCATCTCTTCCTATGCCTTGGCCTGAACAATAGAAACTAATTTGAATTTTTGCACAGGTGACAATGAGTCCAAGTTAATTGGTCCTTGAATAAATTTTGATTTATCTAGATCTTGTTGTCTCCTAGAATCAACTGAGACATCTGTAGTGTCTCTTGCTTTGGCAAAGGCTTCTTTTTTCTAGTTATGTTCTGGATTATCTAAATTCATGTCTTTATTAGCATCCTCCTTCTATTTCGGTGGAGAGGTTTCCTTGATGTGCTCCTCTAATTTCTCCTTGTTATTTTGTTCTTTCGGAGAAGGTGTTATTCAAGTTTCTACTGCAGATGATTCCATTTCCTTAGGCACATGGTCATCTTTTCTTGCTTCTTGTTCTGGGTTCATTTCCAGAACAAATACATCATTTCCACCATCTGTTACTTCATTATCATAGATGGTAGGGATATTGTACTTCTTCAGTATTTCCAAAATGATCTTCTATGTTTCCTTGACCACTTTATCAATTTCTCCTATCATCAGTGCATTCATTCTTTTCTTTGATTTGAACTCATTGTTAAGTGCTTTGGAGGTTTTAGCCTTTTCTTCTGGAGTAATATCCGGACATAATTTTATCAATGTATGTTCTTTGAGTTCAATGTCCTTAGCCATAGCAAGTTCCTTTCTGACTGACAAAATACTACCCAAGGTATCTAGGAGATCACCAATGATCTCAATGAGAGCTCTATTGTATATGTTCAAATACTTTATGGTAGCTTCTTCCAAAATCATTTTATCAGCATCATTGTAATCATCATAAAATTCAGCCACAAGTTTCAGATTTCTATCAATAGTGACAGACTTTAATACATCTTCAAGTGTTAATGCAACTTGAGGCTCATCTACCTTCTATCTTTTGCTGGGTTTCTCCTTTCTGGAGGTCTTTTCCTTGCTACTTCTAGAGGCTTTAGTAGTTTTATCTTTCATTTTCTTGACATCTTCATTAGACTCAGTCTCTTCTTCATCTTTTTCACTTACACTTATATACATTCTTCTACCTTTTGTTTTCTATCTTTTTTCTCCTCTGTCAATTGGCTTCTTTACAGATTCCTTTATGCCAGTAGATGTAGGATAGGAAGAGGAGGCAGAGTTTCTGGTACACCTCTTTTTTGCTTGAGGTTTTTCTTCCTTTTCTTTAGGTTTACCCTGAACCTTAACTCTTTCACTCCCTTTCTTTTCCCTTCCCTTTTTTCTTGACCTTTTTCCCTTGCTTCTTTGACTTGTTCCTTCGTGAATCCATATCTTGCAGCAATTTCTTCCACCTCTTTTCTCACCTTCTTGGTTGTTTTTGTTTGTCTGAGTTCAACATGGAGTTTCACATATAACTCTTCATATGTTCCAAACCTCTCTTCTTTAGTATATTTAGGTTTGCTGAGCAGGTGTTGGGCATAGTTTTCTAGTATTTGTCCATCTACCTCATATCCCATGGGCATTACCCATACAGTTCTGGTCTCCATTGCTTCCATCAAACATTGATCCTTGGTGATGATAAAACAAATGGTATCTTTGTATTTTTCTACAATTTTCCTTGGGATTCTCTTCCTTGAATACATCCTACTCTAAAAGTTTTTGAAATACCCCCATAGTGCTGTCCTTTTCTCATCAAAACTTCCAATGCTATTCAAGTGATTTCTAATTTGGGGAGCAATTGGTCTGCTACTTAACTAGAATAGATTGTTCATGTTGGGTAATTCCTTTAAGAAATAGAAGAATAGACAGATGATCAACGTACCATACTTGAATGGATAGTTCTTGCTTTCCTTTATCTTCTCCAAATTCTTCATCAATTGAATCCACAGTAGCTCACATAGGTCATAATCGGCATTCTCTTTAATCATCTGATAGACGGTGTAAATTGCAGTGCCAGAGACAGAGTTCTCCCGATTTGTGAAATAGACCTTGTACCCTATAACCATGGAAGCGAACCTAACTGCATGATTTGTGATATTGTTAATTGTTAGTGCCCTTTTATGGAATTGTGCTCCAGTGGCCTCTGTAACTGTTTGGTTCTTCACAACTTTTAACATGGGTATGCTTCCGGTATCATTTAACCATGTTACCACCCTAATTGCTTCATTTGTAATTTTGAAGGGTTGTTCCAACCACATGAATTTGTCATGGATTTGTCTTAGTACATACCTTACCCATTCATCCTCTGCAAAACGTAGGGAAATCCACATATTGAATGAATTTCTTTTCCTATAGGGCTTTGTATTCTTCCTTAAGATCATATTGGTCATTGCTTAGATGCTGGAGATACAAATCTGATAAACAAATGTCACTGTGCTCATCTAGGGAAACATGAATATATGCCCTAACATCCTCAAAATATAGAACTCCATGAGGAATGTTAGAGAACGCACCCATCGGATCCACTTCTGTGGCTTTAAATGAGTGTTTCTTAAATTTGGGTCGAGGTCGCTCGGTAATATCAACCACTTGTGAAGTTGCCATTTCAAAATTTTAATTGGATTCTCCAATGGGGTTTTAATGAAAGTACCTCGTTTCGCTGAGTTAGAGTTTCCTTTCTTTGAATTACTTTGAATGCTTCAAATCTTGGTTGTTGTTGCTTAAATTTTGCTTCGATCTCTTTGAATACCTGATAGCTTTGAGTGAAAAGTGATTTTGAGACCAAACTAGTTCCCTTTTATCCTCCGCATGACTTAACCTAATTGTCATTAATGCTTGTTCCAAAAAGTTGTTTGTTCCCCTTTTGATAGATACAATCAATTGAAATTGCTCCACAATGTTTTGTGATGGCTTAATCTCTTCTAGTTTTTCTTTCAGAGGATTTATCTTGTTGAATTCCACCATATATCTCCGTGCTGGATTTTAGCACCAACTTTCTAGCTGGGGGATTTAGAATTTTAACACTGCTCCCCCTGAGCCAAAGCTCTCAATTTACTTCCTGGAGGAAGTATCTGCACCAGATGCTGGTGCAGATCCATCCTTAACTTCATTCACACCCTTTTTGATCCAGATCATACTCATCTCCTTCTTGGTTTCTATAGGATCAACTTTATTCTTATCTTTAACATCTTTCTGCTATGTTTTCCTCTATTGTGTAGGATAATCTCTTTCCACATTCTTGCTTTTGTAGAATCTAGCAAGGTGTCTGAACTTGTTGCAATAGTGACCTTGATTTCTTCTGACATTTGAATTTGGCCTTGATCTACATTGGTTAGCCATATGCCCAAATCTATTGCATGCAAAACATTTTCCATTGAAAGATTGACCATTCCTTGAATAGTTTGGTACATTTCTTGACACACTTTTGCAGTCATTTGCTTTATGACCAATCTTCTTGCAATTGAAACATTGACCAAAAAATGATGGAGCATTTTGATTTATTCTACTTCTACACTGAGTAGCCCTATGACCATACTTATTGCATTTGAAACAATGACCATTGAAAGATGGGTACATTTGTGCATTTGGTTGCCTGACCAAAGGTCATTTAGGTCTTCTTCTTTGATTCCTTACTGGATGGTCTCTGCCTCTTCCTTCTTTAGATCTGTCTTTCCCTAAATGTGAACTTTCTCCCTTTTCAAATCCCAAACCTTTTTTATCATCTGGATACTTCTAACTGGCTAGCAACTCATGAAGTTTTGCAGAGCTTATTTTAAATTTTTCTTTGTAGTTGTTGGCTGCTTCTAGATCAAACTTTAAGAGCAGAACTTCTTTCCCCAATTTTTCACATTCTTTTGACTTGTCCTTCACAATTTGATTCAGACATTCCTCACTCTTGGTCTTTTCTTCAATCACCCTAAGAAGACTCTGTGGATTCATTTGCTTGTTTTAGTTTCTCACATAATTCTTTCCTTTTTTCCAGAGATTTATTGATATGTTCTTTTAATTTTAGAGTGCAACCATCAACTTCTTTGATACTCTCCTCTAAACCCTTGATATCAGCCTTGGAGTTGTCAAGATCTTCTAGAGCTGCTTCAAATTGTTCATTGTTGACATAAACATTATCACTAATCACAATGCTACCAGGATGACTTGTTTCAGAATAAGTGAGATAGCTTTTTACTTCCATGAGAACACCTTCCCAAATCTTCCTCAAGATGTTAAGCTTCTTCCAAGGAACCTTGCTCTGATACCAATTGTTGAATACAATGAACACTGAGAGGGGGGGGGTGAATCAGTGTTCTACAAAACCATTTGTGCACTTGCGCTATTATCTATTTACCAAATTCAATTATGTGAAAGCAGATTAAACAAATGAATAGAAACCACAAAGACATAACACATGAACATCAAGATTTTTATATAGAAAACCCAAAGAGGGAAAAACCATAGAGAGTGTTAGCACTCAATATATTATTATAGCACAATACTAAAATACAAAAGGCTCACTGCCTGGAGCTCACTGCTCAAGAAAAGGCTCACTGCCAATTAGAAGAAGAAAGAAGAAGAAGGGTGGCTCACTGCCAAGGATGAACTGATGTGATTGCATCTACATATGCATGGTAACAGTTCCAATTAAGCTCATAAAAACTGACTCAGAACTTTTCATTTTAGTCTGCCCCTGTTTCTCTACTTTGCTCTTACATATGCTCAAGATCTCTCTCTATTTGTTGCGGCCATTCTATCTTCACATATTTCATATTCATATACATCAATCGCACACTACACACCATAAAACACCGAAATCCATCCTCTATTTATATCCGCAACTAAATCTTTCTCATGATCAGGTCAGCAAGCAAACTGTGAAACGTGTATACCAAGTGTTATATCCTATCAGCTTGTTTTTGTGTTAAATATTTAATGAGGATCCAAACTATCATGCACATGTCTTCATATGTGTCATCTCTAATCATACAACCACTTACATTTATCATCCAACTCATATTTCTTCTCCTCATAAGGAATTAACCATCTTGTCGGCTTGTTCCTTCATAACATATATGATAGGTTCCTCTATCACTTCACAACTTATGTTGTGGACCAAATGGGACTTCATGAATCATATTTATCAATCATTGTTGATCTATTGGCATGTCTTCAACTCCGTAGAATAAGATAAATCTGTATACCAAAATGCGAACCTTTGACTTGATGCACTATCACACTAGAACACTATCAAACTGGATGTCGGTATTGGAGAGTCGGTAGAATAAAATCTGTTACACTTATGGAGCTACAACCTTGGATTCTGATAGTCATGACCTATCTCTATCTTACTTCAGAACTGCAAAACAAAACATGCTAATACGGAGCAATGTGGACCAATTTACTCAGCACTATTCACTGTCTCTGTCTTACTTCTGCAGATCCGGACTTGGTCTTTTCATTAGATGACTTCTAGAGGAAGTCATGACTTGATTATTGAAATGTAACATCAATAGATAACTGTGAACATCATACATGAGCCACATTTTCATACCTTCATTTGCGGAGGAGTACTGATCCTTTTTCTGTCTCATACTTGAACACTTCCAACACTTAGCCAATTTAGGGCTTTCTAGACTTGTGTCTTGTTCCCAATCACAAATGAACTTCTAGAGTTACGTATTTCTGTCATGCTGATGTGTTCTCCTTATCTTGTTTCCATCAATGACAACACTCAACTTGTCTTCATAGGAGTGTCTCTTGCCAACAAAGATGACATCTCTTTGAGGCATTCTGCCAAACAATTCACATGCCTTGTCAATACTTCCACATTTGGCATGCATGTCTACTAGGGCAGTTGAAACTACAACATCTGACAAAATTCCTCTATCAATTACTTTTTGATGGATGTCCATACCTTGTTCCAATGCCAACACATGTAAGGCTATTTTTTGTTATGCCCTGGCTAGCATTTAGTTTGGAACTTTAGCAGACTGATCTAATTTCTACAATCTTGTTTAAGGCTTATTCTTTCATGCTAATATAATGTTCTCCTTTTCTTATATTTAAAAAATAGTGGATGACTTTTAACCAACCCAACTATTATCAAATGCTAACTTCAACAAGGTATCCACATGACGAGTTATTAATGCTAATTTGATGAGGTTATCATCCACTAGTTTTTATTTAAGTATTTCGTGCTCTTGAGAAATTTTTGAGGTAAGTTAATAACTTACTATATTGCAGATGGAAAGTTATGGCTTCTTTATTTTTATATAATGCAAACCTATTGGTATGTTTAGCTTTTGAGTAATTCTGAAGATTTATGTCTAGTCTGTTGATTCTTGCAGTTTATGACTGACGGAGTGCTGCTACGGGAAACTCTACGTGAATCTGACCTTGATCAATATAGACAAATTTTTTATATCTAAAAAATATTGAAATTTGTTTTTTTTAAACTCAAAGGTACATACCCGTATTAAATTTTGAGTGAGATACAAAATAACAGAGCTATAACTTTGTTTTTGTTAGATAGTTCAAGACATAGAAACCTAAATACTTTCTAGAAGACAAAAATACATACCAAGACCTATTGAAACTTCTAATATTCTTAAAGAAAGAGACCCAGTTTAACAATTAACTGTTGTGGTATAGTGCTGGATGCTTTACAAAATTTTCAGTAACCATTTTGTAAAACTTATGAGAAATGATCTTTCCAGTGATTCAACATTGAAACGTAACTCAAAAATTAATGTTGTATGCACTTACGCTTTTTCAATTAGACTACATGCTTTAGATTCCTTGACATCAGAAAAGAAAACAGAGAAGTAATAATATCTTACAAAGTTACAAGAAGCTTCCTAAAGAATTAGCATTGGTCTTGACTTGGGTAGACACAATATGTTGGCATTGGACATCTGTATTTCTTTTATTGCCTCGTTGTTGGTAGCCCCAGTTTCAATATTTCCTTAGTTTGGAGCTGTGATATGATGCTCTTTTTCATGACTTTGGCTCTTCTACAGTGTGAGATGACTAATTTTTGTGGGCATACATTTTTCTTTTAACAAGTTTGGAGCTGTGATATGATGCTCTTTTTCATGACTTTGGCTCTTCTACAGTGTGAGATGACTAATTTTTGTGGGCATACATTTTTCTTTTAACAACATATTGGATGATTGATAGAACAAAATGAGGTAGCTACCTATGCTGTGTGGGCATTCCTTAACATTCTTGATGTCTGCTTTGAGGCTTTTAATGTTACTTCTGAAGCCTTGCCATTTATCTAGCTATGATGAATTATGAGATCAATGAAAAGCTATAATCATGTGAAAATTTTGAACATATGCAGTTATTGTTATACTACCCAATACCAATAAGCAATGATAAATTCATTATTTTTGGGGCTGGAAGAAGGTACTTAATTATTGGGCCTAATGATCAGTTGGTTAAGCTCTTCTGTAAATTGATATATTTTTTGTGTTGGGCATTCTTAACATACTTTTTTCTCTGTGTATATGAGATGGATTAGTCTATTGCTTAATCTATTCCCCAATTCATCCATTATGCATTCATTAACCTATTTCTTCTTTTGCATGTATGAGATGGATTAGCTATTGTTGGTATGTGAAGTCAATTTATCTTATTCTAGCATTGGTAAAGTAGTTGACGAAAGTCAATTGATCTTGAATGCAAATACATGGTAAAATTCTATAACAACAAATTTCTTCTAAGAATAAAATTATTGAGAGATCTTTGCCAGTGGTTTTTCCTGGTACAAATTAGATTTTCCATGTAAATCTGTGTTGTCTAATTTGTACAACTTATTACTATTTCATTGTGTTAATTCTCAATTCTGAACTGCATATTTTTCTAATAGTTATTTGAATTAGAGATTAGGATTGGTTTTCAACAGTACCTGTGCTATGAATTAGATAAATTATAATTTTTTCTTATTTGTTTATCATTGCAACGATTGCAGAGCTTCTTGATAATGCAATTGATGAGGTAATGTAGCTTTGTACTTTGTTTCTTGAGATGAATTGTTGAGGTGGCTACAATCACTTGTTTGTGATAGTTACCCTAGATATGAGAGAAGCTCATAACTAATGCTTATTTCTAAAATATCTCAATCATTTTGTTTGTTGAAGGGTTGTCTTGATGATGACTATCTGTCAACCTGATGTATGATGTTTTGATGATAAGATATCTTATATTTGAAGATTAGTGTTCTATTATTGTCTATATTGTGGGTACAAATTTTCCTTATTGTGTTTCTTATTTTGGTCCAATAACATTCAGATACCTCATGGTGCAAGTTATGTCAAAGTGGACCAAAATTACAACCCTCACGACTGCAGTCATGCTTTACTTTTTCAGGGTGTGAACATTACTCCTAGCTTGCTATCACTATTTGTGCAAATTGGTATTGTATTTACTTTTATGAGCACAGACTAGTTGAAATTATCACCTTGTATTTTCTTTTGCAGATGATGGAGGGGGCATGGATCTTGATTGTATTCGACAATGCATGAGCTTGGGATATTCTATGAAGAACACAAACACTACCACAGTGACAATAGCTTGAAGTGACTATGCTAAGAGAATGTAACTGTTGGCTATGAATATACACTTCAAAGAACTGAGAGGGAGATGTAGAAGCTAATTATTAGTGATAATAAAGAGTACAGAAGCAGCAAGGTTGTAAAGACATTGATCAAGGAGGACATTCTCAAGTGCAATTCTTGCATAGGTGGCAATCAAGTCTCAAATGCACAATATATTCTTAGTAATTGTGTTTTGTTTCTTGGCTTTTCATCTATTTTGTTGGACCTTGAGAGGAATGTTGGATGTGCCCAGTGTGTTCCTTGTTTCACTTGATAGTTTGCAATCTTAAAGGTTTTAAGACAGTGACTTCTTGTTGTGTATTAGTCTCATTATGGGATGTTTGAACTGAGGTATACATTTGAGGTTTCAAACACTTTCAAGGTAAAGTTTGCAATGAATAAAGATGGTAGCAAATAGAAAGGCAGTGAAATCCAAACCCTGCATAGTCAAGATTGCAATTAAGGCTTCATTGAGGTTTAAACCATGGTGACATAGGGTTTTGAGGGAAGTAGTTTTGACTGTGAATTGTAGAAGGTAGAATATGGACTTGTTATGATATGTTGTCAAAGATTACAAGGTGTTTGCAGCAGATTACAAGGAATTGCAGCTTTCTCTTCATGGAAAGTTTTATGTTTGAAGGTTTCTCTATTTAAGGTCTTCTTAGAGGACTTTTATTCTTTAATTCTTGCTTCTTTTGCAACAACAATAGTTGCCTTGTAACTCTTTTTCAAGATATTTTATGTAACAACTCTTTTAAATTAATAAAGACAACAATATTCCTTTTTCAAGACTTGTGTTTCTCTTTGCAACTAGTGATATGATGTTTAATAAATAATGTATCAATATACTACCAGTTGATAGAAATTAGTGAACAAAAACAATTAAATAAACTACCAAATTGATCAAAATGATGATTAAAATTAATGACTAGATAAACTACCAATGGAAGGAAATCAATGAATAAAAATGACTAAATAAGTGACCAGTTAACAACAATAAATGACTAAATTAACAAATAAATATATCCATGAATAAAAGTGACTAAATAAGTGACCAATTTACAACAATCAATGACTAAATTAATGACTAAATATACTACCAAACCGATCAATCAAAACAACCAATGAATGACTAAAAATGGTTTAGTCACCAATTCGGTCACGCAATAATTGACTGGCAATAAACTACTAATGGTCACGTGACCATGTTTAATCATTTATAAGTAGTTTTTAGTAGTTTTTAATCATATATTGTTGTTTCTGTACTAATGAAAATATTTTCTCCCTATCACACTGCAAATGTTGTCAGGCACAGTCTTCAAACTGGTGAATAGAACTTTTGTTGCACAATAATCCAGACCACCAAATTCTAGATTTAACATCTTCAAACACTTCTCTAAATCATGTCCAAATCTCATACTTAGGTCTTCAATACAGAGGAAATGCGGAGTAAAAACTTAGGCAATGTCCTTAACATGACAACTCAATCACTCAACAAACAATAATATCAGAAGACACAGTTGGCACTAATGACAACACAAACATGTTGACATCAATAACAACACTAGTCAACACATACTTCCAACAAATAGTAGTCTTTATATTTTGAATGTTGAAGGGCATTTCAAAGTATTGATGGATCATGGCATTGATATTTTGATTTTGCAGCATAGAGATGAGGAAGGCACCCACAAAGGTAGTTTGACAACATCAGTGAAACCACATGATGTTAAAATGTATATTTTAACAAGAATTCATCCGTAAATCATTGCCAATAAATATTTTTTGGCAAAATAAGTTGAAAAGGGTCATCTTGATTCTTCATAATAGTAGTTCATTTTGGTCCCTGACAAATAACATCATGATTGGAATAAAGGAGTCTGACATTCTTTGGATCTATTTGCTCCTCTGGCTTAAGGCTGAAAAACTTATGAATTATGTATGATATTGAAAATTGGACATGGACATCCTTTACAAGGGAGGCTTTGTATGATATTACAAGTTTTCTCATGCTTGCCATTCCATCTTCACTGTTGATCTATTATACTACTTTAATCTCTTAGCTACAAGATTTGGTCCAAGTGCTTTGGTCCAAGTTATCTATGCACTATTTCATTATACTAGAATATTTAGATTATACTAGAATGTTTTTTTAAACTTATTTTTTCAATTCATTACTCTATGGTTGTCAACAACATTGAGTGGTGGTCCTTTGAAACACTTATTCTCTTGTCATGTATATTATGCATATTCCTCTGAACAATATTATATATAACGATATCACTAGAGATCCACAATATATGGTAGGTCCATGTAAATAAATCATGATAATCATGAAGTAATGTGGAAATGTAAAACTTCTCAAAGTTATATAAATATTCATTGATTATCAACACTTCATCTTTATTTGTTGTATTCATCTCCACATCAAAAGTGCCACCTACAACAAGAGTGATTCAATCTTTAATAAAGGGATTACTATGAAAGCAATAAATTAACTCATGATAATTGCTTAAAACTCATGGAAAAGAGACACGAGTGTATCTACGAGGGAAGGAAAAAATAACTAACTCTATGAAGGAGGATAGATCATGGTGCTTGCATGGTGGAACAACACCTCCATATAAAATTCATCCCCATCCATAGGATAAAAAGCCATGAGTTCCTCAAGGATGGAAGGATCAAATCTAACAAAGTGTGAAAACAAATCATACAAATAATGGTCTAGGAGAATCCAAGACAAATGGTCAAGAAAGAAATCATAAAACAAGGGTGGATGGGTAGGAATCAAAGAGATATTATGTAATGAAGGCCCAAGCCCAAATCAGATCTAAAATATTTGATTCAAGTTGGGTTCACCAAAAATATAAAGAAATAAAAGCTTCTTCTACATAAATATCCTAAGTAAATTAATTGATCCATGATAAATAATAACATAATCTAAGATAAAGAGTTCGAACTAATAACAATACTAAAATAAATACACAAAATGTAAATAAATAAAATGAAGTTACTTAGATCTTGGTTTAATGTTGATCTTACTATATCAAATGTTGTTAGATGATTCACCAATATACTAAAAAATTAAGACTTATTAGGTGAATGCCTTGGGACTAATAAGATTATTGTTTACTATTGGTTCACTCATGTGACTATGAAACTTATCTCTATGATTGCAAAACTAAACCTTGCACATGGATTTGAAACTAGTTTACAAATTTAAACTTTTTCTATTCTATCATCTAGAATCTATTTAACTTGATATCTGTGAACTATGTATTAAAAAGGGTGGTGTTTATAAAAATTGTTAAGGAGATTACCATGTAGAGGGATTATTCCATGGTCAAACCCCTATTACTAAATCAAATGTATAGAATAAAGTCAAATACAACATGTAATCATGCAATATGCCTAGATGTTGATGTAAGAAGATGATGCAGTGATGATACTCTAAGTATTATATGGATGTATCTTGAATTTTTATACTTGGATGGATATTTAGATAGTTGTGAATTAATTAAGATTTGTCCTTAAATATAACACCCTAGCACACAAGCTAACAAAATTTTACACACAAATTGTCTCAAAATAACTAGTTCAAAGAGGAAAATAACTAGTTCAAAGAGGAAAATACATGCCTAAATTTAAAATTTTGAATTTGAAAGTTTTAGGGGTTATTTCTATAAATTACAAAATTGAACCAAGTTCACTTTTACACCCCCATTTTTAACCTATGTATATGAATGGAAGGAGTCAGGATCAAGACCACTCTCTATAGGTGTGTGCAAGTGGAATCTAATAAAAATTAGGTTATTTATTGGTTTTTGCATTAAAATGTTACTTTTACCCTAGTCATTACATTAAAAATAACTCAATCAAAATAAACCCTAAAAAAATAATAAAAATATAACATATATAAATTTTACGGTGAAAAAAATAGACTCATTCTAAAACCAAAAATTCTTCCATGAAAAACCTAAACAATTACAAGTGCATATTTTTCCCAATGTTACATGAAAAAACTAAACTAAAAACTCACATTGAAAATGGAAATCATCTTAAAGCATGATTAACCAAACCACAATTAATCATACCACAATTACAATTACAATAAATACTCATTTATGAACAATATATTGATTAATATTATTTATAAAAAGATTTGTGAAAGAATATACTAAAATTAAGACAATAGGTTCGCCCATGTGAGATGGATTTAAAACATACTCACCCATTTAAATTTGATTAAAAAACATACTAGGTAATCTTCTTTCACATGCGAAGGCACAAATTCTCTTCTGTATTAAATTTGATTACATACACTCATTTTCTCCTATGATTTTTATACTCTCTTCGATGATATTATATTTTTATAACAAACGTATTTCGTATGATATATTTTTTATAACTAACGTATTTCATATTAATTATGTGATAAACATGATTTAATTTTGATTTTGATTTTATTTTATGTCTGGTTAGGTAGCCTTGCACCATTTGCTGTTTGTGAAGGTACTTATTATAAATGGAGTTGGTGCAAGTGGATGTGATAGCAAGTATAGGAGAATGTGTGATTGACAACCAATTGGGATTGGAGTGTTTTGTCTTTATGGTAGCTTAGGTACCAATAAGTGTGCACCAAGTTATGTGAATGTGAGCAATTTGACTTTTGAGCCATGTCCCAATGGGTGGTTATTGTAAACATTAATTTTGTAATGAAATCAAAAAGGTGTATTTTATTTGGAAACCCCCCCCATTTGCATCAACTTGTCTTGTAAATGCAAGTGGAAGTACATGTGTGTTGTCTATTTTGTATGGTAAACTACACATGCAGTTGTGAACATCTATTGGTGCATTTGTAATTATTTATTAGATTGGTTAAGGTCATGTATTGGGTATTTTTAAGGTTTTATTTGGGGTGTCAAGTGCACAAGAACATAGCGGTTATTGGGGCATGGGAGGCAACTGGCCCCTTTCCCCTAATAAGCATCATGACCAATACATTAATATTTAAGAAAACATGGCTAGAGAGGTCAATCTAACACAATAATGAAATGACTTTACTATTGTAATAAAAATAGTAACTAAAAAGTTATTGAAATTATTATGTACTTGTTGATGTGTTTGTTAGTCACATACATAAGAATAAAAATTATCACAACAAACCTCTACTCATCTTGAAAGATATGATAAATTTAGGGTGAATTTATGATCCCAAGGCTTCATTGGTCAGTTCTTGACCTTCTGATAGTCACTCAAGGGTCGTTGTGATATGTTGTTCCATTTCAGGGACTTACACTTTCTCGATTGTGTTCCTTCTTAGATTCTGTCAAATTCCACAAATATCTTGTATATTGTAACTAATTTGCATATGTTCTTGACAATTGTATCAAATCCTACAATATCTAGTTGAGATTTAAGCATATAAGTATGAATTGAAGACAACTTTGATCAATTCTTCTGAACTATCTCAACTTTGATAAGTTTTTCTGAAACTATCTCTGTCTAAACTAATCTTTGCATATATTCTACAAATTTATCTAAATATGTTCCTTAAAACATACATTTCGTGGATGTTTATGATTATCTACATAATATGTGCCATTATTTGTAGTTTTACTGTGTATACTCTAGATATGTCATTATTTGCATCAATTCAATATATATTGTTGTAGATTTGTCAATTATTTGCATTTGTTCACTAAATTTTGTTAAGTGAAGAGGAAAACATTGAGTTGAAGAAATAAGATCCTAAACTAACTGGATTTTACCAATTATCCACATGTATACTCTGACACAGTCATGAAATGAAGCAAAATCAAACCATACTTCACCAAGAAATCCATAATTATGTATGATCGGCACAAATATTCAAAGGTAAGTTGATGACAATAGACAATAAGTTGAATGCACCTCAAGACGAATGCAACAATTCACCATTACAATTCAGAAATCAATAGAAGATTACTTGAGATATACGATTAGATGGTAATTTGTAGCTTCATTTTCATTATTTATGCAAATAAATATACACATATACATTGATCTGAGAAAGAACCTTGAAAAGTGATCAAAGAGTTGTGCAATTACAAACTTAGTGCTCAAAGTTTCAACAATTTAGTCTCCCTTAATACAATATGATCTAGGCCCTTTTATAGAACAAGGACCTGAGATCAGTTACAATGATCCTATGGTTAAGATATCCCTCAAAACATAAACAGTCATAAAATGTGGCATGTGATTGCCAATTAGCAATCATTGGTGGAAGACAACAAGAAAAATGGAATATTCCCTAGTATCTTCACATCAACACCTTTGTGGGTATTCTGTTCCTCCGCTTCTGATGAATCTTCTCCAACTAGCGCGATTCTAGAGTCTAACTTCATAAAAACATCATAGGCTTTGATGGTTGCATCCATTTCCATTTGGTTAAACTATTGTGCCTTGAGCTTAGCATATTCTTTCACCTATAGTTGGTTGCTTATCACCATCCACTTATTTGTGTAGCTCTCCAATTTGTGCTTATACACCTTCATCTTTACGAACACTTCCATTATGTCATCTATTGCCACCTCTAAAAAATACTAAACATGATCCTTCAAAAGAGGATCAAATCAAGCCTTGAATATCTCCATGGAGACTTTCTTATCATAATTTTCCTTCTTGCTCACTTGGATTCCCAATAGCTCCTCCAAAATCTCTACTTCATCACTCAATAAGTCATGGGCCTTTGTGCTTATATCTGATGTTTTGAGCCTACAGCCCTTGAGGATATCTACTTCGAATTTTAAATCCTTTATCCATGTGGATATCTTATTCATTTTTTACAATGTCAAAATGTGGTGCTTTAGCAACACCTTATCCTTGATCTTTCTGGCATTGATCAGTTTGTTAAGGTCTTCATCATTCTGATTAAGCCTCGCCGCACAATTCTTCTTTAACTGATATGTTTTGGTCTAGATGTGGGCCAAGGTGTCCCAATTGGACAATGCTATCCTAATCATTTCCTCACCTTTGGTCATGAATGTGGAAAACCACTTCTGCATAACCTATGCTTGATGCTTTGTAGCATCCAATCCACTTATCTCATCTTGGCTTACTAATGTTAATGCATCTGCTGCCTTTGTTATTTGAGTCCTTGGGGTGATCTACCCCTTAATGAATGATTGGAGTTGGGCATTTCACCCTTTCAACTCCTTATTTTTCATCTTAATCTTATGAATACGAGTAGCCACTGCTCCAGTACTACCTTTAATCTCTTCTATCTCCTATTCTATGGTGGCATGCCCTAAATAAATGGAGGTCATATGATATTCATTGGTTGCTATCTCTCCTTTGGCCTTATCAATAGTGGGCATAACCAATTGTGTTGTCCTTTGCCCAGTTGAAACATCACGCTTTATTGCTGACATAACCTTAGCCTTTCGCCTTGGCTTTGTATCTTCAATAGAAAATAATGACTTAAAATCAAATGGAGTAGCATCAATGGGAGGCCATGTTACCTCGAATTAAAGCCAGTTTGGTATATCCTATGTTGGTCCTTCTTGACCAAACTGCTCAATGTGAGCATCCTTAGTAGCTATGTATTCACCTTTATCCTGACCCCCTTCTTGTTGTTTAGGTACATCCTTTTCTTGGGGAATCTCTTGATGATGCTCTTCTTGATAAGAACCCACCAAAGATTCCTATTGGTGAACCTCCTCCTATTGAGACACTTCCTCTTCTTGTTGAGGAGCTTCTTGTTGATTATCATCAAGGTTCTTTGCTTCCTCTCACATTTCCTCATTCTATGCATCTTGTGGGTCTTGTTGCCCAATTTGCACCATTGGTTGTTCTTGTCTATGTCCCAACCCTTCAATGGCTTGCTCATCCATTTGATTATCACCCTTATCCATATGAACATCCTAAGCACTTTCTACCATGTGGGTATTGTGTACCTCTTCTTCTTGTCTATCTTGTACTTTTGTGCTTCCAATAAATGCATTAGTATCAGGCCTTACCGGATATGACAAGTCTATGACCTCTGGGTTGGTTATTGTGTCAACTAGGGTGTTCAATTGTTTGTGTTGAATGGGCTCTTGGGGTGACCTTGCCTCCTCTACATTTGATATGTCCTATATTTTAGGGTCTTTCGCTAGCTCTAGATTCTCTATTTCCTCAACATCCTTTTCCTGATCATCCCCCACTACCCTCTCCTGAAGTAATTCTTGATGTATTGAAGGTGCATCAAAAGAACCAATTGGACTACTAGTTACATCCCTTGTAACCTCATCATCTATTAAGTCAATGACATGACTTAAAGGTAATAGTTTCTCCCCAACCCTTGCTTGTTCTGCA
Organism: Cunninghamia lanceolata; assembly: GCA_027924645.1. Classification (NCBI taxonomy): domain Eukaryota; kingdom Viridiplantae; phylum Streptophyta; class Pinopsida; order Cupressales; family Cupressaceae; genus Cunninghamia; species Cunninghamia lanceolata. Next base: position 24,420,495 of record BSBN01000339.1, on the reverse strand, counting down.
GTCTTGGCCTCCTCCACCAATTCCTTTTTTAACTGTATAATCTAACAGGTTGGAATGTTATGTTGGGACTGGTCTTGATTGAATTGCTCCATTCTTGTAGCTCCCTCTTGATCTTTCATCTAGACATCCACCTGTCTAGACATTGACCCCTTGAGGAGAATAGGCCCACCTCTCTTCTATTTAGGGATGTTTATCCCTTTCAGTACATCCACTCAGGTTCTTCTTTCCTCTGTGGTTGTGGTATCGATGGGAATAGCTGGTATAGGTTGCTATCATGGAGGTGATGGCCTGGTGGCCACAATTATGCTGTTTGATGTAAATTCTTCTCCTAGGGTAGAATATCCTAACTCAACAAGTTTGGTCTCCATGACTCTTCTCTTATAGATGAGAAAGTCGTCATATCTTGGGTCTTATCTTTCTTTCCTTTTTCCTTTCTTGTCATAGGTAAGGGCAATCCCCTTAGCTTTTAGCTTAGCTAGCTTCCCCTCTACCCATTTCTTGTAGAGGTTAGGACTCTTGCAGTTATTACCTCTATAGATGTCTCCTCTGGTTGGCTTCAATCTAGGAGAGACATGGGTTCTTTGTATATTTTCTTCTCATATTCTAGGTCTAGTACCTTCCCATCATCTGATTTTACCTAAGGAGGTACCTCTAGGAAACCCAATGTGTCCTAATATGATTCAACATTAGGCATTGGTAGCTCCTTTTCCTCACATCTTCATCATCATCAGAGTCAACCCAATAGTCTTCCAGATGGGTGACATGTTGGAGCTTCTTGTTTAAGTACTTCTCCATCCTATGATATGGATCATAGTACCTAGTTAATGGAAATAGTTACAAATGCAACATATACAGTTTAGCTTCAGATTTCTTGGCATTGTCTATGGTGCCACAAACATATCAGTTGATCTCCATTGGAAACCTAAGGCTTCCTCTCTTATTCTTCTTCACACAGGCATCATAAGAGGGAATGATCTGCCTTGTTATCTCTAGCAGCATTACCCTATTTGTGGGATACCACAGCAGCATGAATGGATTGCCCTGAAAGTCTTCCATCCTGATATATGTGTATGTTGGAAATTGGATGAATCATCCCCCATGTGGTTGAATGAGCTCCTGGGCTTATTTTAAAATTCTTTTCATCCTATCATCTTCCATCAATCTTACTAGGTGCATGATGAAACAATCATTAACAACCTCATAATGCTGAATGGACATCTTTCTCTCTAGTTGTGGGTAGTATTCCCACACTATCTGATCAGTAGGTTGAGCACCTAGCCTTCCAAAGGTGTTGAGTCCAGTAGGTTGTGCTTTGAAAGAACATGCATATATTATGCAAAATGTCATATAGAACATCCTCTTCCTATTTTACCATGCCACCATGGCTTCATGTAGAGAGTCACTAATAAGCTTGGCCTAGTTGCCTATCACATTTCTGTCTTTGACCAGCTAAATCAACCCAAACATCTAGGGCTCAAATGTTCCAGCATCCATCTTACTTGTCATTCTACTTAGCAGGGCAATCATGTATTGTACCTCTGGATAGACATCATACTTGTAGAGGTGTTGTGGCATCTTAGCCACAACTTTAGCCTTGTTGGCGGGGTCCCTCCAGGATGCAAAAATTATCTTCCTGCAATCATTGAGGCTATTGGTGTATTCTACCTTCAATGCAGCTAGATGTATCTCAAACATGTTCTGGACTGTGGGTAATTTGAACGCCTCTATAATTCCCCTCACGAAGAGGTCAGCATATACTTTCCCTTGGCTCTCTACTCACCTATTTGTTGTGTTATACTTGTTAGCACATTCTATCACCAACTCTAGGGCATCTATCGCGTATGGGAATTCAACGGCATTGAACATCCTTGTCAATACCACATTTTGTAGTATGGGATTTCCATCTCCTGATAGGACCTATGCCCTAAACACATCCAAATCTATGTCTCCACAGTGTGTATTGCAAGCATGACCAAACTTGGTGCATACGTCGTTGGGAATAGGGAACAAACCATGCTTGAACTCTTCATCCTGGTGGTCTATTCGCTTTTGAGCCATTTGCACCCTGTGGAACACATATATCCATGATTAGTTTAAGGGTTTAGAAATTAAACAAGCAAATTAACCCAAATTTCATTATATAGTTTGAAACTATTTACAATTCATATATGATTATCAATTCACCCAAGGAATTATGTTCATAATGGAAATTTACCTTCAGACCATGTATGAAAAACAACATACTGTAATAGTAGAATGGAGGATAGGGTTTGTCATATACATACCTGGAAGTTAAGATATCAATCTTAAAATGGATATGTATGCAGATATGGATACCATTTGAATGTGCACACTGCTTCTGTTCTCTATAATTTTGTTATCCCATCGCTGTGAAATCACCTTAATCGCCTGTAGTTCACCTTTTATCTCCTTTTCCTCTAAGTAATTTTAATTCAAAACGCTTTGGTTATTAATGATAAGAGATGAATTTAGCTTTTATCTTTAGAAAATTTGATGATTAGGGCATATTAATTGGTCATCCTACAGTTAGGTGAGTTCTTATATTTTAGGCATGGAAGAAATTAACAACTGTCAATAATTAGATGTTTGAATTTAAAAGGCCAATGACACTTATGCATGGCATTAAATGTGAGAATGGATCGGGATAGGGATATTTGAAATTTGAATATCTAGTTCAAAATGTCTATACCAAAATGTCCATTTGACTTTTGACTAGGATATGAATGAATATCCAGTTTGGGACTTTGTCTGAATGACATCAGAAAAGTCTTGGTTGAGCTTCTATTGACTAGAAAAGTGAGCGACAGAATCTTACTTGCTTTTAAAAGATTGGGATATATCCATTGCAAAGTGTCCTTTGTGAAAGATCCCATTGGAAAGTCAACGGTTGGACATATGGAGCGATATGCTCAATCGGGATATGGATCTCAATGTTCATATGGATATGGACATTCGACAAGGATATGGATATTTGGTAAATGTTAAATATCGAATTGAAATATCCATTTTAAAATTCAATAGGTTGAGTCTTCGTGATATGGACAAGGATATAGATATTTGACATTTAATATCTGTTTCCAAATATCTAGTACGAAATATCCATGCACTTGAAGTATATCGACGGGGTAAAATTGACGACTATCACAGGAGTAGATATGGATATTGGACATGGATATGGATATTTGACAATTGATTATATCCAGTGCAATTATCTATCCAATGGATGTTTACACAATTTTCTATGATGAATTTGATGGTTTTGAGGGGATATGGATATAGATACTTGAAACTTGATTATATCCACCTAGTCGGGATGACTATTGTTTTAACATGATTCAATGAATATTTTGGGTCCAAACGTATTGTTTGCCCACTTGAGAGTTAATATAAAGGCTTGGACATGACGATAGACATAGATATGGACATTGAGAATGGACAGGATATTTGAGGCATAATGTCCATATCCCTTTGACCAGGATATCCAGTTAACCAGAACTTTGAGCAGGTATATCTTGCTTATTTTGATGAATTTCAACATGCTATGAAAGTCAAAGTTGCTTAGAATGTAATTCTCTATCCATTGATGACATTTAAAAGGAGAAAACCCTAACTTGATGTTTTGACCATGGATTCTGTCATGACATTTTACCATTCCGCCCAAAGGGAAAACACCCAAGAAAAGCCAAGTGAAAAGTTGGGTCCCCATTTTGCCAAGGTGAAATGGGGCATGTTGTGAGACCACACAACAACTTGCCACCAAATAAAACCACTGAATTTCAAATCAATTTAAGAAAGAAGAGCAAATCTAGACATAGAGATTCTAACTTCCACTACATATGGATATTAGGATTAGATCAGATGAGATCATATTCACTAATGAAACTAGATTATGAGAAGAAATGTAAGTGTGTGCTTTGATTCATTTCCTTCCTATTGAAGAGGTTGAAATTGACAGTAATTAGCATTAAGCTACATAGTTGGATTTAACCTTTTGAGCTGATCCTGGATAGAGTCTTGTTGCTAGTCAAGTGTTCATAGCCACGGCAAGGTTATCACCTATAATTCCCCTCAATAGAGCCCCACTACTAGTCAAGCATCTATAGCCCCAGTAGGGTTATTTCGATGACCTTGAGAACATAAATTCTCATTTCCTTTTGATTTTTCAATATTTTCCTTTTGTGTAAGATATATCATTTCAGCTCATTGTTTACACAGTAATAGAATCTTCTGCTAAGCTAGGAATTATAGTGGTAGAAAAGGTAAATCTTTAGATTTTTCACTTAATGCAGATACTAACACTTTCAAACAGTCATAGAAACTTTTAAGGTGTGTTTGTTTAATGATCCCTTGGACAAACTTCATTTTGGTTGGTGAATGTGTTCTCACCAAGTATATCAGTGCAACCAGACCTGTGGAAGTTACAACCTATGTAAGGATTTGAGATTATTTCCTAAATTTCATAAATTTAGTTGTTTTATAACGTGAAAGGTACTCCAAATCTAACCCAACCAAAACAGGGACTCAACAAAGAAGCAAACACACAAAACAAACAAAAACTATACAAGCACCTATATATATATATATATATATATATATATATATAAGTTTTAGATTTTATCTTGCATTAGGCTTGAAGATAATGTTTTAAGAATTGTCCATTGACAATGGAACATCCTCTCCAGTTAAGGTTTTTAGCCTGTATATACTATCTCCTAATATTTCAGCTATTTGGAAGGGACCTGTCCATAGTTTATCAAACTTTCCATGGTCTCCTTTCTTTTCATAGGCTTTATCCCAAGAAACACAAGGTTATATATTTGAAATGCTTTAACTTTGGCCCATTTATCACACCAGAATTTAACAATAGATTGGTGCTTAAAGAAGTGATCGATTGCTCAATCCCTCTTCTTGGACTTGTCTTGGTACTGGATGACTTGCTTCATCTTCTTCGGATTTAACTTCCTCAGGTGTTTCGCTTGACAAATCAGGTTTAGTTTTTGGATATAAACATTCCTTTTTATCAATCAAATCTATACACATCACACATGCAATTTTAGAGTGATTTGCTCTCTATAATCTACACCATCCCTCCAACAGTGTTTTCCTAAGAGGAATTCCCTACAGTCTATACCTTTGAACCTCCTTAGACAAGTGCCTTTCAAATTCATTTATGCTACTTTCTTCATCATTGTCTAAGGTTCCATGATCAGACTCCACCAAGATATCAGTTCCTAGCATGATTTGGTTCACTTTTCTACTTTTTTGTGTATAATTGCACATCAATACCTCCTCCACGATGATATCTGGGACTTCCATTCGATATACCCCCTGTTCCACACTAGTATATAGTACTTCATTATTTTGATGGTATTATGTGATCATATGTTTCATCTTAGGCTCAACCTCAATATGAATTTGGTTAGGGATACCTCTCCATGGTAGCAACATATGTGAAAATTTTGTATCCATGTATCCATTCAAGGTCTTGGACCAATCCCTACTTAACAACATGTCGTATGTATCAGGGATGTCCACTACTTGGATATCGATAAAGTGCTGGACCCTAGGATTAGAGGCTAACTGCATATGGATATAAGTTAATTCACCTATGACATTGACCTCTGACTTATCCAATTAGGTGACTTTCTTCAATGATTTAGCAGGCGAGAGACCTAAGACTTTACACACTGATAAGGGCATAACATTAGTAGATGCACCAGAGTCACTAGAAAATTGGGCAAGTTCTTTCCAAATATCCTGAAGGTGAGGAGGAAAGGAGGAGACTCAATCTTTCCTTTTTAAAGAGTCATTTGTGCATCTGCAGCATGGACTTGGCCTTTATCCTTGGGCTTGAATGGAATGTCTTTAGGCAAAGGATCTCTAGTTTGGACATTGCTAGGGGTATTTTCTTTCAATGAAGGCTCTTCTAAAGACTTAAGGAAAGCTTTCTTTATTATTGGAGTCTTAAGTAACTCATATAGGGATAAACTAATCTTCATCTTCTTGATCTCTTCAGCTAAGTAAATGACTAGCTTATCAGAATTAGAAAGTTCATTCATACCTTTAGCTAGAGCTGAGGATGAAGTAAAATGTTGTTGATTTACCCTTGGAGGCCTCAAATTATTGTTGGCAGTCACATCCAAAGGAGTGTTGAAATTATTTGGTATGACAGAGTTGTCTAAAGGTCTAGGTGGCCTATTACTATTATTCTAGAGGTTGTAATTATGTCCTCTTTGAAATTGTTGGAAGGCATGGACTTCATACACTTCCTACTCTGGTTCATTATCACTCTCGAAAGGGAAAGTGTAATCCTCAAAATCTAGAGTTGATTCTTCACATACGAGAGTATAATTCTCATGTACTATATTCACTTCTTCTCCTAGAAATAGGGACTTTCTAACACCATGGAAAACTCATATCCCAAAGGGATGAGTTCATTACCTTAGGACATGCTTGTCTCTCTTTTAGTGTTTTGCGCTTCAGCTTGGAATATACTAGCAGCTATCCTGAATTGTGAACAATCTAACTTAGCATGAGCACTTGTATTATGAATTTGGCACCAATTGTTCAATGCAGCCTTAGCTAAGTTAACTCTGGTTGTCTGCTTAGGTTCAGCATAAACCTAATTATCTGGAGGTGAAGGTAGACTTCTGTTGTTTAGTTTGGTGTTCTAGACTCTCGGTGGTCACGTAGCATTATTATAGTAACCTTTGTCATTATATCCCCTATCATTATTTCCCCTATCCATATATCCTTTGTTCTACATATTTGGAGCATTTTTCTAAGCATAAAGGTTTCGATTCCTTAAGTGAGTCACTTCAGCATTTAGCCTCTTCAGTTGAGATATAATTTCCTTAACATCTTCTTTCTCCTCCTAGACTTTGGCTACTATATTATCCTGAATAGAAAGGAAGAATGAACTACCATTTCCACTAGGCCTAACTTCAACAGGAGCATGTCCAGGATGTGCAATCATTTATCCATTCCCTTGTGGAGGAATTACCTTGATCGGTGGAACTTGTAATAGATTTAGCATTGGCACGTGATTCATCAGTGCTCCATTGATTGTTGCATCTAATTAAAGACAACAGGGGGTCCTATACTTGACAGAGGACCATGAACTACTTGTTGCATCTCAGTATGACTGCCTCTGCATAGGCACCAGCTAATGTCGCAATAGTAGGGTTTTCTCTCCTTACAAACATTACAGTTAAAGGATCTAAAGTAGAATAATAGACTAGCATAGTTACATCTTCTGTAACATTATATAGAGTTGTTAATCTAGAAAATTCTTTTTGGAAATGGTCATTGAAATTTGCAATGAATTTGCCTTCACCTCTCTTGATTTCAGCAAAGCAATGATACATCATTGCTGCGTCAATTGGAATTCAGAACCAAGCTTTGAAGGAATTTTCCATTAGTAACCAAGAATAATGCTAAGGAAAATTCACATACCAATTGTACGCCTCTTCCCCTAGTGTGTATGGAAAGAGTCTACAGACTACATCCTAATGCTGGATCCTTGCTCTAAAGCAAGCTTCCTTGAATGTTCTCAAGTGATCTTCAACATGCTAATACGGATGATACTTTGGGCAAAGTTTATCAGGATTCTTCGACAAATCATTGTATGCCAAGAAATGAATAAGTGATTCAACATTAAATAATTCCATGGGAGCTTGGACGGGAACTACTAGTAGCACAAGCACAGTAGGTCTAGGTTGCACACTAGTTGAGTGTGATATTGGCCTTGCAACAAGTAATTCATGCAAAGGACCACTAGATCTTGATCTAGTAGTAGGCTGATGAGCCAACTCAAAAATTCATAGTATCTTTGAAGCTTTGAACCTGATCTTTGCAAATATGTAGTCAAATATTCTCATGTAAGGGATATTTGTGGTCACTTAGCTCAAAATATGAATATTGACAGGATCTTTTGAACACGAATTTCAAGTCATAAGGCCCTCCTGCCACCAAATCTGTTGATGTGTTTGTTAGTCCCATACATAAGAATAAAAGTTATCACAACAAACCTCTACTCATCTTGAAAGATATGATAAATTTAGGGTGAATTTATGATCCCAATGCTCCATTGGTCAGGTCTTGACCTTCTGACAGTCACTCAGGGGTCATTGTGATATGCTGTTCCATTTTGGGGACTTACACTTTATCGATTGTGTTCCTTCTTAGATTCTATCAAATTCCACAAATATCCTCTATATTGTACTTGATCTGCATATGTTCTTGACAACTGTATAATATCTTATAGTATCTAGTTGAGATTTAAGCATATAAGTATGAATTGAACAGAACTTTAATCAATTCTTTTGGAACCATCTCAACATTGATCACTTCTTCTAAAACTATCTCTATTTGAACTAATCTTTGCATATATTCCATGAATTTATCTAAAGATGTTCCTTAAAACATACATTTCATGGATGTTTATGATTATCTGCATAATATGTGCCATTATTTGTAGCTTTTATTGTGTATACTCTAGATTGATCATTATTTGCATCAATTCAGTATATATTGCTGAAGATTTGTCAATTATTTGCATTTGTTCACTATATTTTGTTAAGTGAAGAGGAAAACGTTAAGTTGAAGAAATAAGATCCTAAACTAACTAGATTTTACCAATGATCCACATGTATACTCTGACATAGTCATGAAATGAAGCAAAACTAAACCATACTTCACTAGGAAATCCACAATTACGTATGATTGGTACAAATCTTTAAAGGTAAGTTGATGAAAACATGCAATAAGTTGAATGCATGTCAAGATGAATGCATCAATTCACCATTACAAGTCAGAAATTAACAAAAGATTGCATGAGATATATGATTAGACGGTAATTTGCAGCTTCATTTTCATTATATATGCAAAGAAATATACACATATACATTGATCTAAGAAAGAACCTTGAGAAGAGATCAAAGAGTTGCGCCATTACAAACTTAATGCTCAAAGTTTCAACAATTTAGTCTCTTTTAATACAAGATGATCTAGGACCTTTTATAGAAGGACCTAAGATCAGTTACAATGATCCTATGGTCAGGATATCCCTCAAAACATCAACGGTTAGAAAATGTGGCACGTGATTGCCAATTGGCAATCATTGGTGGAAGACAACTAGAAAAATTGAATATTCATTGGTATCTTCACATCAACACCTTTGTAGATATTCTATTCCTCTGCTTCTGATTAATCTTCTCCAACTAGTGTGACTCCAGAGTCTAACTTCACAAAAACATTATAGGCTTTGATGGCTGCATCCATTTCTATTTGGTCAAATTGTTGTGCCTTGAGCTTAGCATATTCTTGCACCTGTAGTGGTCGCTTATCGCCATCCATTTATTTGTTTGGCTCTCTAATTTATGCTTATACGCCTTCATCTTTGCGGACACTTTCATTACTTCATCTATTGCCACCTCTGATAAATATTGAACATCATCCTTCAAAAGGGGATTAAATTGACCCTTGGACATCTCCACGAAGACTTTCTCATCATAATTTTCCTTCTCACTCACTTGGTTTCCCAGTAGCTCCTCCAAAATCTCTACTTCATCAGTCAATAAGTCTTGGGCCTTTGTGCTTATATCTGATGCTTTGGGCCTATAACCCTTGAGGACATTTGCTTCAAATTTTAAATCTTTATCCACATGGATATCTTATATTGTTTGTAGGGTCAAAATGTGGTGCTTCAACAACACCTTATCCTTCATCTTTTTGGAATTGATTAGTTTATTGAGGTCTTGATCATTCTGATCAAGCCTCCCCGCACAGTCCTTCTTCAACTGATCTATTTTGGTCCAGATGTGGGCCAAGGTGTCCTAATTGGACAATGCTATCCCAATCATTTCCTCACCTTCGGTCATGAATGTGGAAAACTACTTCTACATAACCTGTGCTTGATGCTTTGTAGCATCCAATCCACTTATCTCGTCTTAGCTTACTAATGTTAATGCAATTAGTGCCTCTGTTATTTGAGTCCCTCGGGTGATCAACCCCTTAATGAATGATTGGAGTTGAGCATTGTGTGTTGAATGCATAGGACAACTAAGAGGGGGGTGAATCAGTTGTAACTTAAAACTTCAGAACCCACACACACATTCAGATCCACATTAATTCAATTAATCCCTCAAACTGTTATGATGATTAAGAATGAAATCAAGTAACAGAAACTAAATCAAATCAACATCAAACATAAGAGAACACTAGATTTACGTGGAAAACCCAAGAAGGGAAAACCACGGTGAGGATTATCTCACAATATAAAGTAGTAACAACACCAAAAAATAATAGGTTCACTGCCAGAGCCCAAAAGAAAGAAAGGCTCACTGCCAGAATAGAGAAGAAGATAGAGAATATTGTTACAAAGAGAAAACTATCTCAATGCAACAGAGAAGTCCACCTCAACATCACCAGCACCTTCGTAGTCATACTAAGAATTGTAGACACCTTCTGCTCACTGCATCTAGTAATCTAACATATGAAAGCTTGTATTGCACCACACATTCTACCACATTATTATTCACATCACTTACATCATGTGCCTTCTATCTTTCATGATCTCTTGACACTTATTTATACTGTCTTCAACCTTTTAAACATTCTCTAAGGTCAGCAAAGCACCTTAATTTCACAAATTTAAATTAGGTCGGCACCAAAACATTCCCATGGTGGAAAGGAATGAAGACGGACCATACCACACCTTAGCTTGGACCTAAATCCATTCATACACGTTACACCATGCTTCCACAATCAACGAAGCAACTCCACAATTAGTGTAAACACCCAAGGTCGGCCAAACCTGTGTTAACACCATAAACAATTATGTACATGCTTCCTCAAAACCAAAGTCAACTCATGGACCACACACCATGCTTGAATATGATCTAGAATGTTCCACAAATGCCCTAAAATCCAACAAATTCCTCTGCAACAACTTACACCTGCCAAACAAACTTATCCTGCTTACCCAGTATATTCAAATATCTTTGTCATGCACTCAATTCGATAAATCAACTTCCATAGCACCAAACCATGAACAACTTCAACTGGAGAAAGATATGAACCTTATAAACACACTTCTAGAACTGCATGACTTGAAACCACTCTACGGAGAAATGCGGAGCAAATACTCTTCTCCCAGACACCTCTACAATACACAGTTCACACACTAGTGAACATATCTTCCTCTGCACATCAATCCAGCACACCAAATTCATAATGTAGTATCTCTAAACACCTCTAATCAACATATCTAAACTACATAAACAAATCTTCAATATTAAAGAAATACAGAGCAAAACCAGACCACTACTCTATAACACAGAATACCATTGACACACACTGTTTTCCTATTTTAGTCAAATTTTCTCAAAAGCACTTGGAAACCAAGCACCAGAAACATATTATCACCATCTTTAGCACTTCCTCATCATCATAGATAGTGTCTAGTCAACTCCATCTTGTGCATACTCTTGTAATATCCTCTTGCTCATATAATTGACACCAATGACAACACAAGCTTGTTGACATCAATGACAACACCAACTGTACATACTTGCAACATTGTGCCCTTTCAACTCCTTATTTTTCATCTTAATCTTATGAATATGGGAAACCATTGCTGAAAGTACTTCCCTTAATCTCTTCTATCTCCTATTCTGCGGTCACATGCCCTAAATCAATGGAGGTCATCTAATATTCATTGGCTACTATCTCTCCTTTGGCCTTATCAACAGTGGGCACAACCAATTGTGCTATCCTTCACCTAGTTGTAGCATCATGATTTATTGTTGACACAACCCTAGCCTTTCACCTTGGCTTTGTATCTTCAATAGAAAATAATGACTTCAAATCAAATGGAGTAGCATCCATGTGAGGTTGTTTACCTTGGATGAAAGCTAGTTTGGTATATCCTATGTTGGCCCTTCTTGACCATACTGCTTAATGTGAATATCCTTAGCAGCTGTGTCATCACCTTTATCCTAACCTCCTTCTTGCTGTTTAGGTGCATCCATTTCCTAGGGAATCTCTTAATGATGCTCTTCTTGATGAGGACCCACCAAAGATTCTTGTTGGTGAACCTCCTCCTATTGAGACACTTCCTCTTCTTGCAGAGGAGCTTCTTGTTGATTATCATGAAGGTTCTTAGCTTCCTCTCACATTTCCTCATCATGTGCATCTTGTGGGTCATATTGCCCAATTTGCACCATTGGTTGTTCCTATCTATGTTCCAACCCTTCATCAGCTTGCTCATTTGTTTGATTATCACCCTCATCCATATGAACATCCTAAAAACTTTCTACTATGAGGGTATCATGTACCTCTTCTTCTTGTCTAGCCTATATGCTTGTGCCTCTAGTAGCTGCATTGGTATCAGGCCCTGTCAGATATGACAAGTTTATGGCCTCTGAGCTGGTTATGGTGTCGACCAGGGTGTCCAATTGTTCATGTTGAATGGGATCTTGGGGTGACCCTACCTCCTTTGCATTTGATATGTCATGTATTTCAAGGTCTTTTGCTGGCTCTAGATTCTCTATTTCCTCAACATCCTTTTCCTTATCATCCCCCACTACCTTCTCCTGAAGTAATTCTTAATGTGTTGAAGATGCATCGAAAGAACCAATTGGACTACTAGTTACATCTATTGTAACCTCATCATCTATTAAGTCAATGATATGAATTAAAGGTAATGGTTACTCCCCAACCCTTTCCCATTCTACAGTCCTAGCCTCCTCTGCCAACTCCTTTTTTACCTGTATAATCTAAGGGGCTGGGATGTTATGTTGGGACTAGTCTTGAGTAAACCTCTGCTCCATTCTTGTAGGTCCCTCTTGATCTTTCATCTGGACATCCACTGTCTAGATGGTGACCCCTTGAGGAGCACAGGCCCCCCTCTCTTTTGTTTAGGGATATTTATCCCCTTCAATACATCCACTCCTCTTCTTCCCTTTGTGGCTGTAGCACCGATGGGAATAGCCGATACAAGTTTCTCTCATGGAGGTGACATGGCTTGGTGCCCACAATTATGCCCTTAGATGTAAATTCTTCTCCTGGTGTAGAAGATCATGGCTTAGTGAGTTTGGTCTTCATGACTCTTCACTTATAGATGAGAGAGTCATCATATCCTAGGTCTTCTCTTTCTTTCCTTTTTCCTTTCTTGTCATAGGTAAGGGTAATCCCCTTAGCTTTTAGCTCAGCCAACTTCCCCTCTACTCATTTCTTGGTAGAGGTTAGGACTTGTGCAGTTATTACCTCTATAGATGTCTCCTCTCACTGGATCCAATCTTGAAGAGACAAAGGTTCTCTGTATATTTTCTTCTCCTCATATTCTAGGTCTAGTACCTTACCATCATCTAATTTTACCTAAGGTGGTACCTCTAGGCAAACCAACGTCCTGATTTGATTCAACATTAGGATTTGGTAGCTCCTTTTCCTCACATCTTCATCATCATCATAGTCAACCCAATAGTCTTCTAGATGGGTGACATGTTGGAGCTTCTTGTTTATGTACTTCTCCATCCTATGATATGGATCATAGTACCTGGTTAATGGAAATAGTTACAAATGTAACATATGTAGTTTGGCTTCAGATTTGTTAGCATTGCCTATGGTGCCATAGACATACCAATTGATTTCCATTGGAAACTTGACATTTCCTCTCTTATTCTTCTTCACATAGGCATCATAAGAGGGAATGATCTTCCTTGTTATCTCTAGGAGTACTACCCTATCTATGGGATACCATAGCAACATGAATGGATTGCCGTCAAAGCCTTCCATCCTGATATATGTGTATGTTGGAAATTGGATGAACCATCCCCCATGTGACTGAATGAGCTCCTGGGCTTCTTTTGAAATTCTTTTCACCCTATCATCTTCCATCAACCTTACCAAGTGCATGATGAAACAATCATTAACAACCTTATAATGCTAAATCGACATCTTTCTCTCTAGTTGTGGGTAGTATTCCCACATTGTCTAATTATTAGGTTGGGTACCTAGCCTTCCAAAGGTGTTGAGTCCAGTAGGTCATGCTTTGAAAGAAAATGCATATACTACATAAGATGTCATATAGAACTTCCTCTTCTTATTTTTCCATGCCACCATGGATTCATCCAAAGAGTCGCTGATAAGCTTGACCCAGTTGGCTATCACATTTATGTCTTTGACCAGCCGAATTAGCCCAAACATCTAGGGCTCAAATGTTCTAATATGCATCTTACCTATCATTCTACTTGGTAGGGTAATCATGTATTGCACCTCTGGGAAGAAGTCATACTTGTAGAGGCATTGTGGCATCTTAGCCATAGCTTTAGCCTTATTGGCAGGGTCCCTCCAAGATGCAAAGATTATCTTCCTACAATTACTGAGGCTATTGGTGTATTCTACCTTCAATGCAGCTAGATCTATCTCAAACATGTTCTAGACTGTGGGTAATTTGAACACCTTTGTAATTCCCTCATGGAGAGGTTAGTGTATACCTGCCCTTGGCTCTCTACTTGCCTATCTATTGTGTTATACTTCTTAGCACATTCTATGACCAGCTCTAGGGCATCCATCGTGTATGGTAATCCGGAGGCATTGAACATCCATGTCGATACCATGTTCTGTAGTATGGGATTGCCACCTCTTGATAGGACCTATGTCCTGAAGGCATCTAGATCTATGTCTCCGTAGTGTGTACCATAGGCGTGGCCAAAATTGGCACATACGTCGCTGGGGATGGGGAACAAATCCCAGTTGAACTCTTCATCCCAACGATCTATTCACTTTTGAGCCATTTGCACCCTATGGAACACATATATCCATGATTAGTTTAAGGGTTTAGAAATTAAATGGGTGAATTAACCTAAATTTCATTATGTAGTTTGATAATGTTTACAATTCATATATGAATATGAATTCACCCAATGAATTACATTCATAACAAAAATTTACCTTTAGACCGTGTAAGAAAAACAACATACTATAATGGTAGAATGGAGGATAGGGTTTGTAAAATACATACATGGCAATTAAGATATCAACCTTAAAATGGATACATATACAGATATGGATATCATTTGAATATGTACACTTCTTCCATTCTATGTAATTTCGTTATCCCATCACTGTGAAGTCGCCTTAATCGCATGTAATTCACTTTTTATCTCTTTTACCTCTATAATTTAAATTCAAAATGCTTTGGTAATTAACAATAAGGAATGAATTTAGCTTTTATCCTTAGTAAATTTGACAATTAGGGCATATTAATTTCTCATCCTACAGTTAGGTGAGTTCCTATCTTTTAGGCACGGGAGAAATTAACAGCTATCAATAATCAGGTGTTTGAATTTAAAAGGCCAATGCCACTTATGCATGGCATTAAATAAGAGAATGGATTGGGATATGGATATTTGAAATTTGAATATCTAGTTCAAAATATCCATACCAAAATATCCATTTGACTTTTGACTGGGATATGAATGAATATCCAGTTTGAGACTTTGTCCAAATGATGGTAGAAAAGTCTTGGTTGAACCTCCATTGACTAGAAAAGTGAGCGACAGGATCTTATTTTCTTTTAAAAGATTGGGATATCTGAAATATCCATTGCAAAGTGTCCTTTGTGAAAGATCTCATTGAAAAGTCAACAGTTGGACACGTGGAGTGATATGCTCAATTGAGATATGGATCTGAATGTTTATATGGATATGGACATTCAACAAGGATATGGATATTTGGTGAATGTTAAATATCCAGTTGAAATATCCATTTGAAAAGTCAACACTTGAGTCTTTGGGACATGGACAGAGATATGGATATTTGACACTTAATATTTGTTTCCAAATATCCAATGCGAAATATCCATGCACTTGAAGTTTATCGACGGGGTAAATTTGACAGCTATCACTAGAGTAGATATGGATATTGGACATGGATATGGATATTTGACAATTGATTATATCTAGTGTAATTATCCTATTCGGTGGACGTTTTCACAATTTTCTATGATAAATTTGATGGTTTTGAGGGGATATGGATATGGATACTTGAAACTTGATTATATCCACCTAGTCGAGACAACTATTGTTTTAACACAATTCAATGATTATTTCAGGTCGGAACATACTGTTTGCCCACTTGAGATTTAATATAAAGGCTTGGACATGACGATAGACATGGATATGGACATTGAGAATGGACAGGATATTTGAGGTGTAATGTCCATATCCCTTCGATCGAGATATCTAGTTGACCAGAACTTTGAGCAGGCATATCTCGCTTATTTTGACGAATTTCAACATGCTGTGAAAGGCAAAGTTGCTTAGAATTTGATTCTCTATCCATTGATGAACTTTGCAAAGAGAAAATCCTAACTTGATTTTTTGACCATGGATCCTGTCATGATGTTTTACCATATCGCCCAAAGGGAAAACACCTAAGCAAAGCCAAGCGAAAAGTTGGGTCCCCATTTTGCAAAGGTGAAATGGGGCGTGTTGTAAGACCAAACAACAGTAATTTGATAAATAAAATAGTAAATAGTTATGTATTTAATAAATGAAAATATTATAAGTAACATACTTTATAAATAAATCAGTTGATTTTATTTTTCAATAGTAATACAATAAATGCTAAAACAATATTCTTGGGTTTTAAAAAAGATAAATGAAAAAAAAAAGTTTAATTTTTACTATCTAAACAATATTTACATCACCATTATTGCTTCTAAATGATATTTATATCCACTCCACCTTTGTTTCCACTGTAGTTAGCCTCCTTACCTAAAAATATTGAGTGAGTTATTTTATTAACCCCACATGAGAATTTTTGTTTAAAATAAATAGAGTCTAAACTATTTTTTCTATTGATCCAAAGTGGGGAGGCAAAAAATACTCAATAATTAACA
Organism: Cunninghamia lanceolata; assembly: GCA_027924645.1. Classification (NCBI taxonomy): domain Eukaryota; kingdom Viridiplantae; phylum Streptophyta; class Pinopsida; order Cupressales; family Cupressaceae; genus Cunninghamia; species Cunninghamia lanceolata. The sequence continues at coordinate 24,403,568 of BSBN01000339.1, read as the reverse complement.
TTTCAACACACTCCTTATTTTTAATTTGTAAAAATATACAAATTATACTTAATTTGAAATTATAGTTTTAAATTATAATTTAATGTTATTTTTTAATATTTTTATTTTTTTGAAAAAAGTGGTAAAAAACCACTAAAATATATTAGTAAAAAAAGATTACAAAAAGTCGGATTCGAAAAGGCATATCGGCAGGAAAGAATCCGGCCAAGAAAACCTCCGGTTATAGCCTGAATGTGAATAGATACAACAAAAAAATCAACTCAAAAAGAGTCAAGCCAATATCAACATCTGAAGCTTAAATCGGAACAAAATTCATACAGTATTACATACAAAACATCTGACTAAAACAACCAATAGTCAGGGCAAAAAATGAACAGCTGGATACCAATCAAAAAAGGAACTCAATGCCCAATTAATCAGCAATCTCAATGATTTGAAAAGCATGATCCGCTTCAGGGCCTTCCATATCTGCTTGCTGGGGAGGAGGAGGAGGCGGCGGAGGAGGGACGTAGTTGAGTAAGAAATGTAGTGCATTAAAGACAATTGTACGGTTTCCTTCCAAAATGCTATTCATTGTCATCGGAGAGAATTGGGGAATCATGTGGCAGCTAAAGCCACAGAAGTCTTTAATGCACTACATTTCTTACTCAACTACATCCCTCCTCCGTCACCTCCTCCTCCTCCCCAGCAAGCAGATATGGAAGGCCCTGAAGCGGATCGTGCTTTTCAAATCATTGAGATTGCTGATTAATTGGGCATTGAGTTCCTTTTTTGATTGGTATCCAACTATTCATTTTTTGCCCTGACTATTGTTTGTTTTAGTCAGATGTTTTGTATGTAATATTGTATGAATTTTGTTCCAATTTAAGCTTCAGATGTTGATACTGGCTCGACTCTTTTTGAGTTGATTTTTTTGTTGTATCTATTCACATTCAGGCTATAACCAGAGGTTTTCTTGGCCGGATTCTTTCCTGCCGGTATGCCTTTTCGAATCTGGCTTTTTGTAATCTTTTTTTATTAATATATTTTAGTGGTTTTTTACCACTTTCTTCAAAAAAAAAATATAATTATTCATTTACAATTTATAAATAAGAACTTGCACATTAAATTTCAATCCAATTATAATAATTAAAATAATTGAAATACTAAATCACTTTAACTCTATTTCTAAAAGATATTAGAAATTATAAATTATCTAACTAGATAATTAATTAAAATTAATACCAAGCATCAATTACATTGTTAAGGGAAAATTGGAGTAAACATGAATAATCAATATATCAATATCAAAATACCCAAAAATCAACGAAATATAGAAACAAAGAGATCAATCAAACAAAAGAACTTCAAAAACCTTTGCAAACCTCAAAGCTTCATAACTTCCATTGGTTGCCTATCTCAATCGATCTTGCACGTATGAATAAGGCCCTCAGAGAGTGCACTTCCTTGCTATGATTCCAAGATTGTCAATGGAGAACAACTATGATAGTTTTGCCATGAAGAGGAGCTTCACAACAATAGTAGTAGTATGGTATCGAGTGTGATCACAAACAATGGGAATGACTTGGGTGCCAAAGGCGCATTGTAATTCCTACAGAGTAACAATACTTAAAGCTTGGATGAATGAAATGGACGAATAGGGTTGAATTTATAGACTTGAGAAAGAGAAGATCAACGGTATAGAAAGAATGAGAAGATCAACGGTATAGAATGGATGAGAGAATGTGCACGAATAGAAAGAAGACAAGTGTCACACAAAAGCTATTTTATTTGAGTTAACTACTTTCTTGTCTAAAGATAAGACATGCTTTTCATAAATTAGAAACCTTTTTTCTAATTTAAGAGATATTGATAAAAACAAGGTTGATGAATTAGTTAACTCAACTTGTGATTTGCTTTTGCATGATTTGAGAGAAATTAAATAATAAATTATTTGATTTTGTGTGCATGGAGAAGAAGACTTATTTTTAGAAGATCTGGAAGATATTTGAAGAATTTGAAGATAAGAAAACTAATTAAATAAATAAATTTATTTAATTGTTGTGCATGATTTTGGAAGAATAAATAAAATATTTGATTATATTTTATTTGAGAAAAATTAAATAAATTTGATTTGATTTATTTAAATTTGGAAGAATGATTTGACTTCATTAAATAATTAAGAATTATTTAATTGTTTTTGAAGAATTAAATTAAATAAATGATTTTATTTAATTTTGACTTTGGAAGAGGTAATTAAATATTTTGATATTTAATTAATTTAGAGGAATATGAATCGAATAAATAAATTTGTTTATTTATTTATTGATAGAAGAATTAGAATGAAATAAATATTAAGAATATTTATTTAGACCGAGTCATGTCATTTTTAGGCATATACATACATAATTAAGCATCATAGTTATTTATTATTGTCAATTAATTAATTATCTTATTTAATTTATTATTTGTTATCCACACACTTGCGATCATATCATGACACTTTAGAACCAAGACCTAGTTTTCCTTTCCCAGTACTTGTATTGTTAGAACATAATGTTATTAGGGGTCATTACCCTTATAAAATTTATATAGTTTTCTAATATAAAGTTATAAAACCTTATGTTTATTATATGCTTTATAAAGCATATACCATTTAACTATTAGATTATTAATTATTTACGAATGGTTTCTCTGAAAAGGTGTGACAAATACCTCTTCAGGTATTTTTCCACCCCTTATCCTATATTTAAGGAGGTTCTCTATCATTTGAGAGGTAAGGGAATTTAGAGATTTATAGTGAATTCTATCACTATGCACAGATTGTCCATATGGAAGTATGTAGAGGAGTATATCCCCAAGTTCAATCTATTTTTAATAGACTGTTTTTTAAAGTATTTTATAATAAAATAATGTTTTATGGGGTTTTTTACCCAAAAGGATTTTCTCCATGTATATGTTGTGTAATGTATTAAATTTATGCTTGTATAATTCTCATTTTATTTATTTTACATTTTATTTATAATGATTAGTATCCTATCCTAATTTCTAACATAGTATCAAAGCAAGTTAGGCTATACTAATCCTTTTTATAGGTTATACTAGAAAACATGTAGAACTTAATGGAAAATATCTTTATGCTCAATCAACACATATGCAAAACCATTTGTGCAAGACATCTGGTGTGTCTTTTCTATTGTTTTAAAAATCAATTCATTAAAGTGAAGTTAGGAAATTCTAATAATTTTTTACAAGTGATATCTGAGAGAATTTTCATACTAATCTCTTTTTAGATAACATATTCATATAGCATAGGATTGTGATTGCCAACTATTTGATTCTAATAATTCAAAATTAATTTTTGATAGCTCTATTATTTATAGTGATATTGATTTGAAAGTTATTTATATAGAATTGCTAGCCAATAGAGTTATTTATTGATTTGTATGCTTTAAAGCTAGTAATTCTCATCATACGTGATATGTAAGTAAGACATCTATTTGTTCAAATTGATTCTAATAAATAAGGAGTAATTTACATGATATTTAAGGTATGTCATAGTTTTTTATAGAGAGAGTCACATATGTTAAAAGTAGAAAAGGCCTTCTTTTGTGAGATGGTCAAAGGAAAAATTAAAAGTCGCTCCCTTAATGGAAAATTACATCCATAAGTAAAGTCATATACTTGCAAAATCATAGCTTTTCAATAGTCATATCATTTATAAAAGGAAACTCATGGAGAGTCGTATACTTTACTAAAGGATACAAAGATAGGAGTCATATGAATGTTAAAGTATAAAATATTAAAGTATTTTCTTTTCTCATCGTTCATTTTTTAGAGCTAGTGGATCCTACGAAGAGTGCAATGTAGGAACAGGGCGGATGCAAAAAGATGCGGGGCCAAAAAGTGGCCAAATTCTTAAAACTTTTTAAAAAGCCATAATACGAGTGTGTTATAATGTTCTTGCATTATAGTGCACTCGCATTATGGCTTGGTGTTGCTAAACCTTTGGCTTGGTAACACAAAACCATAACGCACTCACATTATAACGCGAGCATAACGCGCTCGCATTATAACGCGAGCGCGTTATTGTTTTCTTTGCATTTTTTCTTTTTTGCAAAAGTTTGCCCAATGTTTAAGGGTCGAGGGTTTAATGGTTGAAGGATTAGGGTTTAAGGCATACTATCGAGGGTAGAGGGTTTAGGGTTGAAGGTTTAAGGGATGAGGGTTGAGGATTTAGGGATGAGAGTTGAAGATTTAGGGATAAGGGTTAAGGGATTAGGGTTTAAGGTATAGTGTCAAGGGTAGAGGGTTTAGGGTTTAAGGTTTAAGGGTTGAGGGTTGAGGCTTTAGGGATAGGGTTTAAGTTATAGTGTCGAGGGTTGAGGTTTTAGGGATAGGGTTTAGGATTTAAGTTTTAAGGGTTGAGTATTTAGGGATAGGGTTTAGGGTTTAAGGTTAAATGAGAGACATAGATGGCTAAGGAGGGATGGAGAGCTAGACAAGGAGTGACTGAGAAACTTGGAGAGGGGAGAGGTAGAGGTGAGGGGGAGATAGAAGTGAGAGATAGAGAGGTGAGGGGAGAGATAGAATAAAATGAGAGAGTGAAGTTGACAACTTGAGGGAAAGATGGGTAAGGAGGAGGGAGATAGGTGGAGAGGAAGGGAAATATCTAGAGAGCCCTAAGAGATATACAAGTGAGAGACCTACAACCTAGGGAGAGAGGGGTGAGAGAGATAGAGGAGAGATGGGAGTGATACAAATAGGGGAGGAGAGGGGTGTATAAGGGTTGAGAGTTTAAGGGTTAAGGGTTTAAGGTTTAAGGGTTGAGGTATTAAGGGTCTAAGGGTTGAGGAATTAGGGTTTAGGGTTGAGGGATTAGGGTTTAAGGTATAGTGTTGAGGGTTGAACCCTAATCCCTCAACCCTTGACACTATACCTTAAACCCCGAGGTTGAGGGATTAGGGTTTTAAGGTATTGTGTCGAGGGTTGAAGGATTAGGGTTCAACCCTCGACACTATACCTTAAACCCAAATCCCTCAACCATTAGACCCTTAATACCTCAACCCTTAAACCCTCAACCCTTAAAACCTCAACCCTTGACCCTTAAACCCTAAAGCCTTAAACCCTTAACCCTTATCCACCCCTCTCCTCCCCTATCTTCCTCACCCCCATCTCTCCCCTATCTCTCTCACCCCTCTCTCCCTAGGTTGTAGCTCTCTCACTTGTATATCTCTTAGGGCTCTCTAGATATTTCCCTTCCTCTCCACCTCTCCACCTCTCTCCCTCCTCCTTACCCATCTTTCCCTCAAGTTGTCAACTTCACTCTCTCATTTTATTCTATCTCTCACCTCTATCTCCCACTCACCTCTCTACCTCTCCCCTCTCTAGGTCTCTCAGTCATTCCTTGTCTGCCTCTTCATCTGTCCTTAGTCATCTAGGTGTCTCACTTAACCTAAACACTAAACCCTATGCCTAAAGCCTCAACCCTCAACCCTTAAACCTTAAATCCTAAACCCTATCCCTAAACCCTCTACCCTCAACACTATACCTTATACCCTAATCCCTTAACCCTCAGCCCTAAAGCCTCAACCCTCAACCCTTAAACCTTCAACCATAAACCTTGTCTCTAAACCCTCTACACTCGACACTATGCCTTAAACCCTAATCCATCAACTCTTAAACCCTTAATCCCTCAAACCTTAAACCCTTAAACCCTATATACCCTTTACACTTAACCTTGGACACTCAACCTTGAACATTATCCCTCAACCTTCAAACCTCTACCCTATACCCTATACCCTAAACCCTAATCCCTCAACCCTCAATCCTCGACCCTAATTTTGATTTTCTTCCATTGATTCAACATCATTGTTGTTTTCCCCATCAGAAACTAATTCATTCAGCAACTTGTTGCCCATTGGTTGACTTGAACTACATATTATGTTAGAAAAAGGGCATCTTTTAATTGTATCAATGTTGGTATTCATAAGCTGAAGAGCATTGATATTTTTCACACACCCTGTTCTTTGAAATATCTTAACCTTAAAATATGACGTGGATATGTACTTGAACACAGCAAAATCTCCAATCTCCAACCCATGATGATTCACAAAATTTTCCCAACCCTGCCTAAATTCTAGTTTATTTATTGTATACCCTCAACCCTAATCCCTCATCCCTAAACCCTAAACACTATCCCTATTCCTAAACCCTAATCCATCAACCCTAAACCCTAATCCATCAACCCTAAACCCTAATCCCTCAACCCTAGACCCTATCCCTAAACCCTCAACCCTCAACACTATCTGTAAACCCTCAACCCTAAACCCTATCCCTAAACCCTCAACCCTAAACCCTATCCCTAAACCCTAAATCTATGTTTCTTGTTGTCCACCCCACACTTAGGGGAGGTATATTGTTATGAAATAGGCAAATAATCTCCCATTGTTTACTGGCTCACGTTTTGTCCTGCTATAGATTGATCCATTAATATTTGTGCCTATCTCACCTTCGATAGCACCTTTACAATATCTCACCTCTAGTTCCATTAGCTCATGTTCTATATCTCACTTATCTCTCCCCCTCACCTCTCTACCTCTCCCCTCTCTATGTCTCTCAGTCGCTCCTTGTCTACCTCAACCCTAAACCCTCGACCCTCAACCCTATCCCTAAACCCTCGACCCTCGAACCTCAACCCTTAATGTCAAAACCTAATCCCTCAACCCTTAACTCTGATCCCTTGACACTCAACCCTATCCCTAAACCCTAAACCTTAAAGCCTCAACCCTCAACCCTCAACGTCAAATCGTAATCCCTCAACCCTAAACCCTCAACACTATACCTTAAACCCTAATCCCTCAACCCTCAACCCTAAACCTTATCCCTAAACCCTAATCCCTCAACCCTCAACCCTAATCCGTCATCCCTTAACTCTAATCCATCATCCCTAAACCCTAAACGCTATCCCTATTCCTAGACCCTCAACGGGCTCGATACTATACCTTAAACCCTAATCCCTTATCACTAAACCCTCCAACCCTCTCCCTAATCCTTATACCCTCGACACTCTACTTTAACCCTAATCCCTCGACCCTCAACCCTATCCCAAAACCCTTAACCCTCGAACCTCAATGTACTCAACCCTCAATGTCAAACCCTAATCCCTCCACCCTTAACTCTGATCCCTCGACTCTAAATCCCATCCCTAAATCCTAAACCCTAAAGCCTCAACCCTCAACCCTCAATGTCAAATCCTAATCCCTCAACCCTTCACTCCAATCCCTCAACCCTAAACCCTATCCCTAAACCCTCAACACTATATCTTAAACCCTAATCCCTTAACCCTCAACTCTAAACCTTATCCCTAAACCCTAATCCCTCAACCCTAATCCGTCATCCCTCAACTCTAATCCCTCATCCCTAAACCCTAAATGCTATCCCTATTCCTAGACCCTCAACGGGCTCGATACTATACCTTAAACCCTAATCCCTTATCCCTAAACCCTCCAACCCTATCCCTAATCCTTATACCCTCGATACTCTACTTTAACCCTAATCCCTCGACCCTCAACCCTATCCCAAAACCCTTAACCCTCGAACCTCAATGGACTCAACCCTCAATGTCAAACCCTAATCCCTCAACCCTTAACTCTGATCCCTCAACCCTTAACCCTTAAAACTTGAACCCTAAACCCTAAACCCTCAACCCTTAATCCTCAACTCTCAACATTAAACCATAATTCATAAACCCTAAACCCTAATCCCTCAAACCTAAACCCTATCCCTAAACCATCAACCCTCAACACTATACCTTAAACCCTAATCCCTATCCCTCAAACCTTAACCCTTAAAACTTAAACCCTATCCCTACACCCTCAACACTTGACACTATATCTTAAGCCTTAAACCCTCATCCCTAAAGCCTCAACCCTTAATCCTTAAACCTTCAACCCTAAACCCTATCCCTAATCCCTCTACCCTCGACACTCTAACCCTAACCTCGACATTAAACGCTAATCCGTCAACCCTAAACCCTAATCCATCAACCCTAAACCCTCAACCCTCAACACTATACCTTAAACCCTAATCCATCAACCCTAAAACCTAATCCCTCAACCCTCAACCCTAAACACTATCAATAAACCCTCAACCCTTGACACTATACCTTAAACCCTAATCCCTCAACCCTCAACCCTAATCCCTAATCCCTAAACCCTAAACGCTATCCCTATTCCTAAACCCTCAACCCTTGACACTATACCTTAAACCCTAATCCCTTATCCCTAAACCCTAAACCCTATCACTCAACCCTTAACCCTTAAAAATTAAACCCTAAAACCTATCCATAAACCCTCGATGCTCAACACTATATTTTAAACCCCAATCCCTTAACCCTCAGCACTAGAGCATCAACCCTCAATTGTTAAACCTTCAACCCTAAACCCTATCCCTAATCCCTCTACCCTTAATACTCCACTTTAACCCTAATCACTTGACCATCAACCCTATCCCTAAACCCTCAGCCCTCAACCCTCAACTCTCAACATTAAACCCTAATCTGTCAACCCTAAACCCTAATCCGTCAACCCTAAACCCTAATCCCTCAACCCTAAACCCTATCCCTAAACCCTCAACCCTCAACACTATACCTTAAACCATAATCCCTCAACCCTAAACCATAATCCCTCAACCCTAAACCCTAAACCCAACAAAACTGCTTTGCCTTATGTTAGGTTGTTAAACCCATCATTTTTGACACTCTTCTCTTAAAGATATTTGAGTTGCAAGAATACGTTAGAAAAATGGCTATGAACTTTTTTAATGTTAGTATTGTTATATGGCATGTTTTACTGGCCCATCTGGGGTTCATTATGCCAATAGGTGTACACACTATGAGAAAATCTTTGAGTATGGTACATCCACAGTGAGTAATTAACAGTTGAAATCAGAAAGATGATCATTATGAGAAAAGCTTTGCATTGGGGTACATCTATGTTTCTTGTTGTCCACCCCGCACTTAGGGGAGGTATATTGTTATGAAATAGGCAAATAATCCCCCATTGTTTACTGGCTCTATCCACAAGAACTACTAAACTATACCTTAAACCCTAATCCCTCAACCCTAAACTTTCAACCCTAAACCCTATCCCTAATCCCTCTACCCTCAACACTCTACCTTAACCCTAATCCCTCGACCCTTAACCCTAAATGCTATCCCTAAAGCCTCAACCCTAAACCCTAATCCCTCAAGGTCCTAAACTCTAATCCCTTATCCCTAAACTCTAAATCCTATCCCTAAATGCTCAACCCTCAACCTTAAACCTTAATCACTCAATCCTTATCCACCCCTCTCCTCCCCTATCTGGCTCACTCCCATCTCTACCCTCCTCTACCCTCGACACTATACATACATACATATAGGCATACATAGATACATACATACATATAGGCATACATACATATAGGCATACATACATACATGATTAATAGCCTTGAACATAAAAAAATTTAAGGGGAACATAACGCGCTCGCATTATTTCAAACATGAAAAATAGCACAAACTTTTGCGGAAAAAGAAAAATGCAAAGAAAAAAATAACGGTTTGCTTTGGGAATCCCAAGCCTTGGGCTTGGGATTTGCTTTGGATTTCCAACCCAAAGGCTTGGAGTGCCTTTTCAACATCCACATACATGTTTTTCCATATTCTTTAAGATTTCACATAATTTCGTTCGTGCTAACCCTCAGATTCGTACGTGTTTCAAGGTCAAACAAATCAAACACCTGGGTAATGTTAGGCTTTCTCTTAGCTATCTGGCGATGTAATTTTTTTCACATTTTAACAATGTTAAGCCTTTCATCTTTAATTTCTTTTGTTTGTGTGTCCATTTTTGGGCAAAAACCACTGTTTAGTCTTTTTTCATTGTGAATTAACTATTTATTGAAATTTCAAAAAAATTACATATTTAGAAACTAGACTCCATTCTACAAATATTAAAAAAAGAAAAAGATGATTTTCAATTAGTTTTCAAAATTTATAGGGGTAGCACGGCCAAAATTCTGTTTTTTAGGATGTGTCCACTTTGAAAATTAGTAAAAAATAAAATATTCATCAAAAAATTATCAGAAAAATTGGCCATAAACTACATGCTATTAGCTAATTTCTCACTAAAGCGATTTTAAAAATACCAAAAAAAAGTTGACCTTTTGAGGGAGCCACAAAACATGCTATGTTATGTTTTTTTGACAGAAACAACACCAATTTCTGTGGCTTCCTCTTTTGAACCCCTTAATCTATGCCATTTTTTTAAAAAATAGTATTTTAGAAAGTAGACTCAGAGTACTACGAACATTATTTTGGTTGCATCTCCAAATTTTGAGTGTAACTATGCTCAATTTCTCATCCAAGGCCAGTATTTCCTGATTTCAGAAAAAAAGTGGCCACTTAAGACCCCTTTTTGGCCCCCCATCTTCTTGCACTTACCCAACATGTTCAATAGGTGGGGACAATGGAGAGAATTGAATGCATCTAATCAATTCATAAGGACCACTTTTTTCATATCCACATGCATAGTGTTAATTGGTCTAACCCATTTCATGCCATATCATTGTCATCACTAAATGTCTACTTGTAGTTGAAGCATTAGTCCATGGTGATACCTTATAAGTCATGTAAGACTACTAACACAACTTAAAATCATCTATAATTTTACTTTCAATAGCAACTAGATCATAGGAACACCATTGAAACTAGTCCTTTCTTCAATGCACACAAAAACTTAAATTGACTAACAACCTTTGCTAGCTGGGCAATAAGGTTTTATGACATAAAGTGCATGCCAAAACCTAAAGATCCAATTCTCTCCCTATCACGATGCTCAATGAAATGTTCATGGACCATAGGGTGAATAAGTATAGGAGGATGTTGTCATAGGAGTGCAAATAGATTATTTGTATGGTGTTATCAAATGATATAATGTTTATGTTTTGTTTTAATAGATCAAAGTATTTATAAATGTCGAAAAACATTTTATTTCAACCGGTCGAAAGAACTCTAATAAATAGTGACCTTTCAAAGCAAAGGTTAATCAACAAAAAATTGAGTCAAAAGATTATTTCTAAGTTTGGTCCACTGTGCTACCATCTCACTTAACATGAATCAATGGGTTTCTTAAATATGTGCAATCTAAAAATTGTAGTTAGCTGTGAAAAATAAATAAATCCCTAGTCATCTCTACTTGGAATATGTTCCTATTGAGTGTTTGCATTCGAGTAGTAATAAGCATTAAATCATATTCCACAAATTAAATCATATGTTCATGTTGAGTGATGATGAATTAAATCGTATTCCACGAAAGTGATAAGCATTACCTATAAATATATTTTCTATTAGCACAAGGTGTTGGATTAATATATTTGGTGATATGGTATGGACGTATTCTTAATTAGTTTGTTGAATTCAAAGTATGAGGATTTATGTGGCAACCCATAATGATAAAAGTTGGTAACATGAGCTAAGCTAGGGTAAATCTTAATGGAAAAGACACATGAAATGGCAACAATGGGTTTTTTTACTTTGACCTTGTAATAAAAATGAAATAAAGATCTTCAACAAGATAGCGACTCTTTCACAGAGATTATGATATAATAATTTTCTAAATATATTATTTAATACTAATATATGTATGGTCTTTGACAGTGAGTATGACATTCCTAGCAATCAATTTTGATTATATATATATAGTCGATAGTGATGAATTTAGAATCATAAGATTAATTTTGTAGGGGACTTGAACCTAGGAAACACTCTTATGAGTTCTGTTAATTGTGCTCCACAATCATTTCACATGCTTATATAGCTCAATATTGAAATCAAATACGTTTTATCACCTCCAACTAACTCACTTTGAGGATTTTTTTTCAAACCATGCATATGTATACCATATTATACAATAATGTAAATTATGTTGTAGTCTCTTCTCTTGAGGCAAGAAACATAAAACAAGTTTTTGCATTTCTCTCTTTAATATGCATTACGATTCTTGATATGAACATGGACAATATGATAATTAGAGGTAACTTGATGAAATAATTGGAGTTTTGACTTGATGGGCTCCCCTTGTCCATTGAAGGTAGAGATTATTGGCTAACCTTTTAGAAGGTAACATTAAATCTCACATTCTCCAAGGCCAATAAAGTAGAGATCCCCTTAATCTAATTCGTCATGACCTCCTTGAAATATTTTTGTTAAACATTTGATTAACCATCCTTATTTTTAATTTATAATTATATTTAAAAAGAATAGTGTCCTTAACAAGTAGTTAATTTGGTATGTCTGGTGGTTGAATTAAATTGACTTGACTTAATACTAAGTGCATGGCCACTTCAAGAAAAAAATGCCATTCTTATGATTGAGTTTCCAACTTTCCTAGGTCATTTAGATCTAGTAGCAATATTTATGATGGAGTTGTTTAGATTTCTCAGGTCTCTTTGGTTACTTTATCTAACAATCATATCATACTCATATGGTCCCAAGGATTATAAGACTATGGTACGATGGTAGTGGAAAGGCCTAGCACATACATCAGAGAGGCCATAAATGGAAATATTTCTATTACTAGAGCTATGAAAGTTGAAGAACTAACTTCATTTATTATAAACCTAACATCTCTTATGAGCTATTGAAGCTAAATGAGTCAAACTCCATCATGCTCTATGTTTGAACATTTATATATTAAAATTGACATTAAAGATATATACTACTATAGGGTATGTGCATGGAAATGGGGGACCAAAAGGGGGTCATAAGTGGCCACTTTTTTCTGAAATCAGAAAACTAATCTTGCATGAGAAATTGAAGATAGCCACGCTCAAAATTAGAAGGTGTGATAAGAACAAGTTTTGTAGTGCTCTGAGTCTAGTTTCAAAACTACTATTTTTTTTCTAAAAATGCTGGAGATTAAGAGGTTCAATTAGCGGGAGCACACAAAGTGCTCTTGTTTTTTTTTTCAAAAAAATATAGCATAGTGTATGATGTGCTCCCCTAAAATGTTTAGCTAACACTATGTATTTTATGCCTATTTTTTTGTTAATTTTTTTATGAATATGATCTTTTATGAATTTTCAAAATGGACACATCCTGAAAAAATGAAAATTTGAGCATGCTTCCCCCTAATTTTTTTGAAAACTAATCAAAAATCAATTTTTTTACAATGTGTATAGAAGTGAGTCTAGAATCTAAAAATATAATTTGTTTCAAATTTTGATAAACGCATAAAAAATGACACTAGAAATACTAAAAAAAGAACACATTAGCAAAATAACTTGAAGATGAAAATCTTAATGTTATCAATTCTTTTTAAAAAATAGATGGTTAGAAAGCTAATATAAAACTTGAAGTTATCCTGGCATTTTTTTGTATTGACATTGAAAAATGTGTAAACCATAGGGGGCACACATGATATTTGGTCAAATGTTCTAACTTTTATTAAAAACGCATCCTTGGCATCCAAAAAGTACCTCCAACTCTTAGGGTTGGATGCCCAAGGCAAATCCAACCCTTAGGGTTGGAATTTCCCAAAGCAGGCAAAAATGCTCTCACGTTATCGAGCATGTTATAATGCAAGTACATTATAATGCGAGTATGTTTTAAAATAGTTAAAATGTAAATCCTTGAGCTTCCTTCACTCTAGAGTAGGGCCATGTATAGGAAGAGACCAAAGGTATATACATAAAATAAATGTTTAAGTATAAGTTGGTATTTACCTTTCTTATACTTTAAGTTATATTCTATGTATATATTAGAAAGATGTTTTAGAGTGGTTTCAAATCCATAGGAATTAAATTGCAAATTCTAGAATTTGGAGGATCCCTCAGGTTTCAGACTTAGTCAAATTTTTAGGGTTTCAGGATTTCAACTTAGCCAAATTCAAGGGTTCAACAACATGCATCAAGGTAAAGGCATCTCTCTCTCTCTCTCTCTCTCTCTCTCTCTCTCTCTCTCTCTATATATATATATATATATATATATATATATATATATATATATATATATATATATATATATATATATATATATATATATATATATATATATATATATATATATATATCTAACTCTATCTCTACCCTCCCTCTCCCTCTCCCTCTCTATCTATCTATGTAGATCCCTCTCTATCTCTCCCTATCTCTCCCTCTCCCCCTACCTATTTCTATGTCTCCCTCTCTCTAACTCTATATATATCTCTCTCTTTATCTTTCCCTCTCTCTATCTCTTTCCATCTATATCCCCTTGTCTCTATATATCTCCCTCTCCTCATTTCTATCTCTATATCCACTCTCTTTCTCCACCCCCTCTCTCTATCTATATCTTTATCTCTCCTCCTCTTTATCTCTTCCTCTTTCTCTAACTCTATCTTTATATTTCTCCCTCCCTCTAGATATCTCTCTCCCTCTCTTTATCTCTCCCTCTCTAAATATTTGAGATAGAGATAGAGCTGGAAAGAGGGGGAGAGAGATAGAGATAGAGGGGGTAGAGTTAGAGATAAAGAGAGGATAGAGAGATAGAGATGGGGAGATGGAGAGATAGAGATAGAGAGGGATATACATAGATAGATAGAGAGGAAGAGGGAGAGGGATACATAGAGATAGCGAGATAACATTAGAGAGAGAGAGAGAGATGGGGAGAGATAGAGAGATAGAGAGGGAGATATATAGAGACAAGGGGATAGAGATAAAAAAAAGATAGAGGGAGAGATAGAGAGATAACATTAAAGAGAGGGAAATATATATAGAGAGAGAGAGAGGGAAAATATAGAAAGTGGGGTAGATAGAGAGATAGAGAGGGAGAGAGAGAGAGGGGGGAGAGAGACATATAGAGATAGTGAGAGAGAAATATAAAGAGATAGAGAGAGAGAGATAGAGATAGAGAATGAGAGAGAGAGAGAGATAGAGAATGAGAGAGAGAGAGGGAAAATATAGAAAGTGGGACAAAGAGTTGGAGAGAGAGAGGGAGGGAGGGAGATAAAGAGAGAGTGATGATAAATAGATAAAGAGATAGAGGGAGAGATAGAGAGAGACCTAAAGGGTCCATGTGCCTTTACCCTAATGCATGTTGTTGAACCCCTAAATTTGGCTAAGTCTGGAACCCTAAAACCCTAAAAATTTGACTAAGTCTAAAATCTGAGGGATCCTCCAAATTCTAGAATCTATAATTTAATTCGTATGGATTTGAAACCACTCTCAAACATCCTTCCAGTATCTACATAAAATATAGCTTAAAGTGTAAGAAAGGTAAATGATAAAAAGTAAATACCAACTTATACTTAAATGTTTATTTTATGTTCACGAACCCACAGAGAACCCGGGGCGGGCGGGGGTCTCTTCCTAGACATGACCCTACTCTAAAGTGAAGGAAGTTCAAGGATTCGCATTTTAACTAATTTAAAATGCAAGCATGTTATAATGCACTCATTTTATGCCTTGATTGGATCAAAAAGTGGTTTTGGCCACTTTTCGGTCCCCATCTTTCTACACATGCCCTGTAGTGCCCCTCAACTTGTCAACTGTCAGATTGATGTTTGCTTGGTAGTATTAGACATTATGACAGTATCTTAGATCATTCGATGATGGATTCTTTGTTATCTTAATAGTTGTTGATGTCAGATTCTGTTATTTTATGCTAGATGTTGTAGATGCTTTGATGTTATTTGCTATATTTGATTGTAAGATAATTAATTGTTTTATGTTGTTAACGAGTAACCAGAAATCTTGTTCAATATAGTTATTTGTTTATACATGAACGTGAATGGAACAGTGTCGTATTACTCGCTCTCGAGTGCCCTACCCCACTACGATTTCCATTCACAAAATGACTGCATCTGGATATATATCTTGTTATGTTTAACCGTGCAATTGTTGCAGGATGCAGGTACTAGGCATCGACTCCACCTGATTTACCAGGTCTGAGTGTGCCTTTGCCAATGGAAAGGTTGTATGGAGTTAACGTGGGGTCCCTTGTTATTGTTTTCTGGTTGTCAATTTACCTTGTGGTCATTGTCTGTCATTTGATCATGACTTGCAGACAGGTAATGTTACACCTTGAAGTCTAACTAAGTCAGAAGGTGTTTATGTGTGTAGGTAGAGTTGTGCATTAAATAGAATTATTGTACGAAAAATATAATTGTTAATAATAATTATAAGAAACTTTGTATTATTTAATATAATGATTATTTGCAGTGAATATTTAAATAAATAAATTAGTTGTGAGTTAAATTGTAAGATTTAATTAATAAAATAAAATTATTTTAGAGTTGTAAGTTTAGGTAGTTGCAATGTTATAATTTAATTAATTAATAAAAACCCTAATGTTGGATAACGAATTAACGGATTCGGAAGAGGAGGGTTTATGAAAAAGGAGGGGAGGAGAAGGCTGAGGGGAGAGGTTGGAATGGCAGCATTTGAATCTGACTTCGATTCCCAGCCAACTGGACACTGTGACCAGGTTCTACTATTTCTTTTAATCTCTTTTTCTGATCCTTAAATCGGTCTGTGATGGAATTGGATGAGTCCTTCTTTCTGATTGAATGTTTTGTTGAGTAGCTAATATAGGATTAAATCCATTTCATATTTATTCTGCGATCATTATTTCCCTTCATCGATACATAGCTTCTTGTGTCCATTGATGTGATCTGATTTCCATCAATTTTGCAATGAACCCCTTGTCAATGGGCTAAGATCAATATATGCAATCTTATGACCTTAAATTCAACTATATCCTAGGATCATTTTAATTCCTTTGTCTCTCATCAATCTCCTGGCTAAATAAACCTCACTTCACCTGACCTCTTCTGCACAGATGTTCAAGAGAAGAACAAAGGTCGTGCTTTAGTTGCCTAAAATATGGGTCAAGTTTCAATAGTCTGGTATTTATAATGTTTAAGTACCCATTTTGTGGAAGGGTGTATTTGAATGAGAATGTTGGTATTGAATGTGTGTGTTAAAGTCTTCACAGATGCAATTTTGGATTTGAGTGATAATTGTTTTGTTAGGGTAAATTTTAATATTATTTCTTTGTATTCTAGATCTGCATTTCAACGTTGTGTTTGTAGCAGTGGAAATGATAAGAGTGATCTTATGTTGTGTTGAGTGAGGATGTGATGGCACATATCTGTTACAACAAGAACCATTTTTAGATAATAGAGAGCCAAGAGAAAACCTAACAAGCTTATTTATTAGTGGATTTAGAGTTTTAAACAAAACATCAGGTATAACTATATAAATATTGATCTTACAACTTAGTACATACCAAACCCAAAGCAATCAAACAAAGCTTGGGAAACTTTGTGTCTTGAACTAGGCACTCATAGGAATATCCTCTAATTAGTGGGTTTGCACCAAGAAATGTAAAGCTACTGCCTGGAAGTTTTTTTTAAAAAAGACCTTTTTACACTCTAGCAGGTGCGCAGCATGCAAATACAGAGTCTTTCTTTGTTCAGGTAATAAGATTGTCAATATCTGAACAAATTCGTTCACATTCTCCCTCGATCCACACTGCCTTGTGTCTATCATATTCAATCTTCTCATCACATTTCTTGGTGATAAGGTGGATAGCATTCCATATATGTGCTTTATTTAAGAATAGGTAGTTAGCAGATGTAGTAGATCGGCCTTGTACCTATCAATTGCATTTGCTTAAAGGTTTTAAATGTTTTATTTAAACAATACCATTGTATGCAGACCTTGCAATCATTGAGTCATGAGGAGAAGTCTCTTTGAGGCGTCTAGCTATTAGATCGAATACCATGTCTATGCATTCACATTTTGCATATATGTTCATCAGTATTGCTGCAACTACAAAATCTGATGGATTCTGTGTAACGCCCGCCTTGTACACCTCAAAGAATTACACATTTATGCTACATGAAACAGGAACATTTTTTTTTTTAATGTTTAAAAACAATAAATAATGTTAACATAACTAACTACGACATATTCTCTAAGGATACAAGGCTGCATTACTTTACAAACCAACTAACATAATTTAACATTCATCAGTAACTGATCTAAATCAAATGCATAATTGAATAACTGATTCATATTCATTACATACCGTCAAATAATACAATCTACAAGATCAAAACATAACTGAAATGCTTTTATTACACATAAGTACATCATGACATCATCACATTGCCATTTTCAGACTACATCAGAATCATATACATTATGATTGATCTGTTACACAAATCTGGTACAAGATTATACACATATATCTTCACCAACTGGGACAAGTACAACTGGAACAAATCCTTTTCTGCATATGAACTTGACAAGGAAAAACCAATGGATATAATAGCTCTTCCACCCGACCATGTGGAACCCTAAGGTCCACCCCCCGAGCTAGGAGTTAACATGAGGTCCCAAACAATAACAGTCAGGTAGACAGAACTAACATGAACAAAGAAAGACCAAAAGCCAATACAACACATGGCAATAACAATACAACACAACCTATCTTCCAGAGGCGAAACATAATATAAGTGGAGAGACCAAACCAGGAATGCTAGGTTGTAGTAGGGAGAGTGTCATCGCATGGTCCTAACATGGGTTATCCTGACAGCCTCTCACTAGGCGCCGGCCCCATAGGGTGACACATGCGGAATCGACCTTCCTTTCGTGAGGACAAGGAAGTCAATCATGCCAACCAGGCCTTCTCTACCCATCCTTAGTCTATATAAGCACTACAGGCCATGGGAGAGGAATCCATTAATCTTGTTTAGTGTGAAATCTACCCTTAACCCCCTACTTCATTTTAGGTTATCACTTGATTAATCTACTTTCAACGGGTTATCCTGACTGCCACTTTGGGCGCCGGCCCCACGTTGAAAGCCACTCTCCTTCCTAACACCTAGTAAACCTTAACCATCATACAAGGCATTATAGCAATACACATACATGTTCATTGCAAGGCATAAACCCTCTTGCATTACAAACAGAATCATAACACCAATTGTTATCCATCGCCTATAGCATTACAACATTTTACACTTTCATAGATACCAGGTCTCAACAATTACGACAAAACGGATACAAGATAGTCACAACTGGTCAAATATCTCATCCAGAGAATTTTATATCACAAAACACATAATCAACTTAGTCGATACTCCATTATACTTCATACTAAATTTGAATCACATAATCGTTATAACATTACAATACAAAAACATCCATCCACACTACGACAAACTAAGCCTCTGGAATTTCGAGTATGACCACTCTCAATTCGACTCTTTAAGACAATAGAAATACTTAACTTGCACAGTACAATTCAGATTCTAGAAATTAAACACTAAAATTCCTTCTTGGCTCATAAATAACTTTGTAATGAAATCATCAATGGATTACACTATCTCTTTAAATCAAACTAATTGATTTCACAATAAATACAGCAATTATACTAAAATTATCTAAATATTCTACATTTGTTTCTAACGATAGATTATAAACACAAGTATAACAAATTTTACACTGATTAACTTACCCTTCCAACGTTGGATTAAGTACTAAGATAATACCTTATAACTATACGGCAATACAACGAGAACAAAGATCCAACCATCAACAATGAACCTCAATGTTTTCGTTTTCTTCTAAGTTCTACCCTAATACGGTCCTTCAGATATTCTTGACCTCAATCAGATAACAGTTTACTATGCTTGGATTTCTTCATCATAATGATGTCTCTGAAATGTTTTAATCAAAGATGATTTAAATCTGTCCAAGAAGAAGGTCGGGACTAGACATTCTTACGCCGTCGAAAATTGATAGACATATCAACTAGGTTCGTTCCCAAAGCATTACAGTTTTCTGGTAAAAGCTTCTACTATAAGTGTACAACCTATTGAATTGTAAGCACTAATCGTAGAGATGGTGTGAAATTGTTCATGACCGCTTAATCAATGTAATGGATGATATTAAGTTAGTCTAACGACTTCTCTCTATTAATATAACTCTTGAACAGTATTAATCATAAAAGACAAAGGCGTTCTTTGAGATCCCAGCATCTTGTTAATGCCTCCAAATAAAATCAAAGTCACAACTCCTAAAAAGAGAACAACTCCTAAATGAGATCAGATGGAATTAGGAAATTATGGATTAACTATTCGCATTGTTGATGCTGTGGATAACTGAATGCACAACAATAGCCTACATGTTGAATGACAATGAAAGAAAAGGATCATGTCTTGAAATGTATAGTGTTTTCCAAGGTTTCCTTATAAATGGCACCCTAAATGTGGAAGATAAAGTTAAACCTCAAGAATATGGAGATAGCTATTGGATCTACCATATGTCTTAAAAGCAATAATCCATGATGGCACCATAGATTTCTTAAAGCATAATGTGGATGAGATATGCCATAATAAGATTGTAGAATACAATCTGAGACTCTAAGGTTATGAAATGTTCACTGTGTATGAGGAACAAGACGCTAAACTCCACTAAGGGAGCGATCTGCATGGGTAATCCTCCATAGTCTACTGAGATGCTTATTGGCTTCAAGGAGAATAATATATACCACTGCAGACAGATATTACGCAAAACATACAGCTCTGTGAAAAAGCCTACATGCACAGACTACCATGAACGGGTAGGCTCCTTATGTAAAGAAAATACAAGGCTAAGAATAAAAATAGATAGCTAATCAGTTTGCCCACACAGCACTTATCTCATAAAGCATTATTCACTCCTGCAAATGATGTTAGAACGGGGAAGGAAAAACAGCTTAATGAGAAATGAAACCATCCTTAGCAGAGGAAGAATACAACTGAATTTTGATAGGGCTGCCAAGCATAATCTTGGTCCTGCAAGCAGGGCAGAAGTATCTTATTGACGGCCTCCTATCTGGAGTCATGCGGCAACTCATTCCTCCAGTTGCTGCAGGTGGTGGTGACTGAATCTCTATGCTTAAAAGAGATCAAGTTACAATAGTCTAATGAAAGTAGAGAATTTTAGTTTGGGTTGCAACAGATCTTGTGATGATAATTCCATGCTGCTGCACTACTTCCAGCGGTTAGTTTCTCCAAGGAAGAGTAATCCTCTTTTGGCAGCAAATTGTTATTAGTTTGTATCTACAAGCTGTAATGTAGTATGTTCTGGAGTTTCCTGCTACCACAAAAGTTACTTTCAGAGTTTCAATGGATCTAAGACAGTCTTCCTGTGAAAGGGACTTGGTTCTGATTGCTAGTCTGGTTCATTTTATCCATAAAGGATCTTGGTGCAGCCTGGATGGTTTGTGTGAATTGGTGAATAACTGTCATCTTCAGATGATGATTTTTTCTTCATCTATAGCTAGATTTCCTGTAGTGGAGCAGCTACTGTTCCTTTAGGTATTTCTAAAGACCAGTAATCCTACTCATCACGGTGGCTTACATGTATCTCTAGCTAGCTGATATTGGCATGTGTGGCTGCTTTCCAGATTGGCAGTGTTGGTATTGGATTAGTAGCTTCCTTTGTCATGCGTCACCAAGTGTTGTGCGGATCAAGTGCAGCCATGACCGACCAAATCTGGTGAAGAAGTAGCCCTGTTGTTAGGGTATAAGGGACAAGTGCAGAGTTGATATTTTACAGAAGATCCTTCAATAAGCGAATATGAAAGGGTTTCAATGACTCCAGCCATGGCATAGTTTGTCAACGGTCCATAGTATGATATCTAGTAAATGGCGAAAAGGAGGCTTCGGACTTTCATTACAAAACGAGTGGTAACAAGGCTATGAATTACCCATTATTATCTATCCACACAGAAGTAAATTTATGTAGATCTCAATGTTGTATTATAGTTCAGATTAAGGGGGAATTACAATCCTATACTATATGTAAACAGGCTATAAATTACAGTTTGCCTTATAGCTCAGTGCACATATGATAAAGTAGACTGAATATCAAATCGCTAACCTTAGTTGGTTATCCGCCACCAATTGTTATTCTGAATGATGCTTAGTTACAACTGCGATTGATTCCCGTAACGCACAACCTAAGTGATGAAAATCGACCTGTCTCTTGTCTATTGGTGTCGAAGACACCCCCAGCAATAATCGCCAATCCAACTTGGGTAACCTCCATGCACAGCAGATGATATGTCTTGTGTTGCGCCTGAGTCTGGACGCTTGGGGTCCCAAGCGGTTCAAAAAGGAATTTCTCGCCTAGCAAGAATGCCCAAACAAGGCGATAACTTGAGTCACTGCCTAGTTTGGAGGTGATGATCTCAATTTGGTAGCTCCTCCTAGTGTTTACAATCCTCCGTAATTAGTATTTACTCACATAGTGACCCCAACTGGATACCTCTTACAGTGCGTATATGTGTGAGAAAGAGAACTGAATGCTATATGCCCTAATTTTGCAGATTCAGCGGCACCCAGACGGTGGGACAAAGCAAGTTTCTTTCCACAAGGATATTTTCTTAGCTCTATTGTGAGAACCATTGTTTACTGGAACCAACCTAAGAAATTTGATGTCTAGCTTTGCTATGCTTCTGTTCTGATGCAAATTCTATTTTTGCCAAGGGCTGCGCAACTCAAAGTTAAATTATAGATTCATTGTTAGAAACTGGACCTTCAATTGACGAGAGTTCTGAAGTGGCTACCATAGTTTCTGAATTGGGCAGATGCTTTGGCCGCCTTTATGTTGACGATGTTGATGGAAGAGATGACTGCACATTGCAGAATGACCTTTTACAATGAGTAACAGGCATCCTGTTGATTTTTTAGCAAGTTATAGATTCTTGTATGCATTTGGTTTAGAAGATTGTTGTATGCATTTGGTTTACCAATTAGTCAATTCCAAGAAATCACTATTTCTTTGGGCTTCACTGTTGTATTTACAATTGATTTCACACAATCAAATCGCTTGCCCGAGGTGTTAGGAGATTTCAATGTGGAGAGGAAACCATGGTCGTCTAATGTCTGAGAGAGAAGGTGAGCTACAGAAAACACAACAAGACACCTACGAATTGGGAACCCTCGTAAAGACGATCTCCCTTGAAGGTAACCTGGGCAAACAGCTACTAAGCTGTTGGAGGATAGTAGGAGAGTTGAAAGGCAATTCCATCATTGCAGACCCAAAGGTTCATATCTAAAACCGTCTACAGAGAATACACATTTGCAGAAATGATAGAAAGCTCCGGCAGAAACCATTGAACCAAAACCATTTTATAATTAGATAAAGATGCAAACAATCAACATGCTCAGATTCAGAGAAAATAAACAGCGAAAGAAGGCAAGTATTCCAAGGAACCTGGTTTCGCAATCAACTCGACGAACCTACTCCAATCATTGCAGTTCCAAGCTGCTTCTTTCCTTTCACCTATCCTGCTGTCCTTGATGCACCTACAGTCCTTTTATAACTCAGCTTCTCTCCTCTACCAAGGGCTTGGCACGCGATCCCGTGCTTCTCTCCTTTAAAGAATATGTATTTTTATTTAATTTAAAGATCCCAATTATTAGATATTTTATTTTATTATTATTTTTCTTTATAGCCGACCCAAAATATTATTATTAATAGAATAGTACTTTTTCGACAATCTATAATTTTGTACTATACTTTAATTTATTTTATTAATCAAGTTGTAAATCACAATTTACAACATGATTACATCTATTTATTTATTTAAATATTTATTATAAATAATACTATATCGAATAATACAAACTTCTTACAACTTTATTTAACAACAACACTTCTCATAAAATAATAATTTATTTATAGCTAAAATCGACAACTAACGACATTATGCCCATTTAACAACACTTATACTCTTCCGTAGAATAATTCTAATTAAAGCACAACATTACCACACATACTTAGACACCTTCGAACTTGATTTGACTCCAAGATACAATATTACCTGACAGTAAGACATGGGCGAATGACAACCAATAACCACAAGGGTAAACTGACGACGAAGGAACACTGACTAGGGACCTCACGTTAACTCCAACCAACTAATCCATTGGCGAAGGCACGCTCAGACCTGGTAATCAGGTGGAGTCGATGCCAAGTACCTGCATCCTGCAGCAACGCACGGTTAACCATAACAAGATATACATATACATCACATGCAGTCCTATCGTGAATGGAAATCGCAGTGGGGTAGGGTACCCAAGAACAAGTAATACGACACTGTTCCATTCACGTTTATGAATAACAATCAACTATATTGAACAAGGTATCAGATTACTAATCTACAACATAAAATGATCATCTAACTTCCAATCCCATATAATGGATAACATCAAAGCATCTAAAACATCAGTTCATTTATCAAATTGTAAAGCATAAAATGACATAATCCATCATCAATATCTGTTATCATAACAATTAGGTTCATACTGAAATAGCAAAATAACTAGAAATCCATCATCAACGATCTAAAATACTGTCAAAATGTCCAGTACTACTAAACAAACATCAGTCTAACAAACGACAAGTTGAGGGGCACTACATTCTGTAACCTTCATATTTTGATGGATGCCCTTACTATTTTCCTAGCCATTCACTCAAGCAGGTAGAATCCTAGCATAGGGCATGGACCTGGCTTACACCTGCCAGTTGCATTAGATTGGTTGTTTTTATAACAATGGATAATGAATTATTAAGACAAGTAAGAAGAGCATTCATGAGCAATAGCATTTCATGTTTTCCTAGAATTTAGCCTATAGTTTGTTGACTAGCTTCTTGCTGATTTGGAAAGCTTTTGCAAGAAGAGCGTCATCGATAGGCGGAGTGGCTCCAAACAAGGCTATGGTGATTTGCTGAGTTCTGGGAAGCTGGCTGCTTAGAGCGGTAATTGCTACTCCAATTGTATGCCCCATGTTCTACTGGAAATGCACCAATGCTTTGGGGAAGATGAACACATCTTCCTTCTCTAGAGTTTTGGTAAACAAACGAGGTTTCATGTCAGTGTTGACAAAACCCACATTGAGAGAGCCCTCTATAACAACCAGAATCTCAGTGGCTCTACGATGCGTGTGAGGAGGGTTAAGTCCCCCATATGGGGCAAAGTCAATGCGTGCCATAGATATTCCCAACATGTTCAAGCCTGGAAATGTCATTACATTTGCTACAATCACGTTGGAACCAAACTGCTTCTCTATACTGCAGCGTACTTGCACATGTTTGACCTGTGTTACATGTAAACTAAGAATCTTATCTCACATAGATGGCTTTGTCTTTGTCACACACTATTAAGAGAACATTTATATAATCTATGGAGGAAATACAATCAAAATTTCCAAAACTACTACAGAAAATTATTACATTTGATACAAAATTTATGTAGCAATATTAAATGCTGAGAGAATGAAATTATATATTATTATTATTATTATTATTATTATTGTTGATTGTTTAAAAGCCAAATAAATTGAAAAATTATAATAATGTTGTCATTGTCAATTAGATTAAAAGATAATCATTGTGACTATATATTAATGGTTAATGAAATTTAATTTAAATTGACATAGATTTTAATATGATTTCTTCATTTTGATAAGATGAAATTAGAATAATGGGTTAAGGATTAGGAATATAAATATTGTATTGGGAATTTGATTTGAAGGTATTATATAATTAGTTTAGTGTGAATTGAAATTCTATAACGTAAGTGGAATGTTTAAGAAATGGTCATAGTGTAAGTTGTCAAGGGTTTATTCCAGAGGCCAAGGTTGTTTGACGTCATGTAATATGTTGATAAGTGTCTTGAGTTAATGAAGCTATGTCACCTTTTGTTTTAAGGAATTTGGTTATGGTGTAGTGAAAGAATGTAAATATTCTGAATGCATCATGATGTGTAGAAAGGCTCTTCATCGATGTTATGATTTATTTATTCGTTGGGATGTTGTGTTGGATTAGACATTGGGGAGACATCATTATCCGTGAAGAAGAATTCTTCTTATGAGTTACTTCATGTGGAAGCCATGGAAAATGTACTGAGAGTATGTCCTTGTAATTAAGTTGATATGCAAGATGGTGAATGCCTTGCATTGCTACATATACATGTTCATATCAGGATAATTGTTATGCAAGATGGTTAATGCCTTGCATGGTTCATGTATCATCATTGTCATGATGATGTTTGCTGTGTTTGTTGAGTAGGGTCTTCTAGATGCAGGTAGGGGAGTGGCTCTCAATGGGGGCCGGAGCCCAAAGTGGCATCCAGGACAACCCATGTGGGAGTTTGTTAACTCAGTGATAACCTAAATAATGAATTAGGGGGTGGGGTGGTTAATCACACTAAATAAAGATAAGTGGATGCCTCACTCATGGCTCAAGTGCTCGTTTAGGCTTGAGATGAGATGAGAAGGCCTAGAATGGCAAGATCAACTACCTTGTCCTCATGAAAGGTATGTTGATTCTGCATGAGCATTGTATGGGGGCCGGGAGTCGGGAGAGGCTACCAGGACAACCCAAGATGGGGGTCGGGGCCTAGGAAGGCTTACCAAGACAACCCATGACAAGCCATGTGATGACACTCTTTCCTACTGCAGCCTAGGATTCCCTAGTTGTGCTCTCCCCATTCGTTATGTGTTGCCTCTAGAAGTTGTGTTATGTTGTTTATGTTATAGTCATGTGTTTTTTTGGAGTTTGGTCATCCTTCGTTCATGCTTGTATTTTGTCTACCTTACTATTGTCATTGTGTGGGACCTCACGTTAACTCCTAGCTCGAGGGGTGGACCTTAGGGTTCCACATGGTCTTGTGGAAGAGCTTTCTTATCCATTGGTTATTCCTTGTCAAAATTCATGTGCAGAAAAGAATTATCTCAGTTGTCAGATAATTGTTCTTGTACCAGCTGAGGAAGATGTATGCGTATAATCTTGTACCAGACTTGTGTAACAGATCATTCATAATGTATGTAATTTTGATGTAGTCTAAAAATGGCAATGTAATGATGTAATGATGTACTTATGTGTAAAGAAAGCATTTCAGTTATGTATTTGATCATGAAGATTATATTATTTGATGACATGCAATAAATATGGATATGTTATTTGATTATGCATTGGATTTAGATCAGTTACTAATGTTAGTAATGTATGTTAAATTATGTTAGTTAAATTGTAAGTAATGCAGCCTTGAAACCTTATAGAACTTGTTGTAAGTTTAATGGTATAATCAGTTATGTTAACATTATTTTGATATTTTATTCACTTTAAAAAAAAATGTTATGTTTCATATAGCGTAAATGTGAGTTTCTCTAAGGTGTTCAGGGCGGGGCGTTACACACCCTATAGACAACAATAGTTGATACATCCTTGATATTGTTGATGCTTTTTACAAGATGCAAGAAACACCTGAAAACATAACTTTATTATTTATGTTATAACCATAGAGGATATTTTTTATGTTAAAGAGAATCATCATCTCTAAAAATAAGAAATGTCATATAATTTGTAGTGTCGTGCATATAAGATATTATCATATAAGATATTAGTTATTTGAATATTGTTATAATCAAGAAGGAATTTTGTCCTATATGTCATGGAGAAGAGAGGTCCACTAAGGGGCAATACTACAAGCTAAAAAGGTATGTCCAAATGTTAAAGACATCCACAAAGATGACATTCAATACAATACATTGTGTTTTTCACAACTAAGGAGGTCAGTATTTTCTCTAAAGACTATATATTTCTTGGGTATAAATGTACCTACTTATAATGGGTGGTTTTCACCCTAATAAACTATAGGGAGCAAGCCTGGCAAGGATAGCTCACTTGTTTCTTTAAAAAAAATTGATCGTTACTATATGTTTAGTAGGATGGCTTTTTTTTCCCAATAGAAACATGGCAAAGTATGCATACTTATGCTTATGAAAATCTCACATGATCTCTTTGATAAGATTGTCAGATCATTTTTTTAAAGTATTATCATAGCAGATTATATGTTGACTTACTTCTTATTAAATTAATTATGGGATTTTACATTCCTGCATCGAAAATAATATCTTAAAAATATGGTGTAGGTGCTATCACATGGATGGAGTAATATTTAAACAACTGTATTTTATATCTCTTTAATAAAAAGTTGACTACAAAAGTGGCTACAAAAGAATCAATGTGCTTTAGGAGATTACTTGAAGAGTTTTTCATCTGGGTACTATTACAAGTCCCGCTTTATTATATGATAATCAAAGATATTTACTATTACCAAAGACTCTTATTCCTAAAAATAAAGCACATTTAAAGTTCATGGGCACTTCATTCAAAGGAAAATCTTTCCATCCTAATATTATTCTCAAATTCTACTAGACTGATTATTAGATGGTAGATATACAATGATCAAGAAGAACTAGGATAGGCTCCCAGTAATCACAAAAGAAATCATATATGTAGTATAGTATCAAACCTTTGTGCAGTACCAAATTCTCCAAATTCATATCAATGCTTGGCTGTAAGGAATTATCATTGAGGGGGAGTGCGCATGACAATGGCACCTCTAGATGTAAGACCTACAAAGGCATAAACTTTATGGCTAAACTCGGGATGTAAGACCTAACAGGCATAAATAAGACCTCAAGGAATTATACGTAAGCCCTACAAGCATATTGAAAGTTCTCTTTGTAAATCTTCCACTTGTAAAAGCATTATATTATATAAGACCTATGAGCACTATGTAATGAACCTGGGGGAGGTTGGTTTTAAGAGTTTTGGGCCCCAATAAAAACATTATAAGACCTTGGTTAAGCATCATTTTTAAAAACACTGAGATTATAAAATATGACAAGATGGCTTTCATGTAGTCTAGAATACATGATTTTCATTTTGACATATATTTGTCCCTTGTTATCACTATCAAATAAGACCTACATTACTAGAGTACTTCATTTTTTCTTTTATAAAAATTGACAAGTAATGCCCCTTATTATCATTAAGGGGGAGTGTTAGAACATAATGTTATTAGGGGTCATACATTTATAACATTTGTACATTACTCTAATATATGGTTATAAAACCTTATGTTTATTATATGCTTTATAAAGCATATATCATTTAATAATTAATAATCTAATAATTTAGATTATTAATTATTTAAAAATAGTTGTTTTGAATAGGTGTGACTAATACTCCTTCAAGTATTTTGCCAGCCCTTCTCCTATACTTAAGGAGGTTCTCTCTCATTTGAGAGGTAAGGGAATTTGGAGATTTATAGTGAATTCTATCACTATGCACAGGAGGTATTATTGGTCACATGGAAGTAAGAAGAGGAGTGTCCCTAGGTTTAATGTATTTTTAATAAACTATTTTTTGTAAGTGTTAATATAATAAAATGATGTTTTATGGGGTTTTTTACCTGGAATGATTTTCCCATGTATATGTTGTGTAATGTGTTAAATTTATGCTGGTATAATTCTTATTTTATTTATTTTACATTTTATTTATAATGATTAGTAGCCTAAGATCCTAATTTTTAACATGTACCTATTGCACAACATGGAATATCTCACCACAAAAATTTAGTAGAATTATTGGACAACAATAATATAATCTACACATAAGCAATTATCAAATTAATTAACCATTAGCATTGTAATTGCATATTATGCACAAAAACATTCAAGTGACTATTTATACTCAAATATTGAAGCAATAATTCACATCTAATAAAGAGGACAATGTTGGTTTAAAGAGAAGGGACATGCTATACCCTTAACTTATAACATTCATTAGAATATGTGTGGTTGACTTGTGGCTAGCATAATTCTTAATTGAGTCATCTATGAGTCCCGAAGTATAATTATTGTATCCAAGGTCAACCTCATTTGGATTGGGATACTAACATTACCTAAATGATGCACATATATAGGATGTAGTAAGTAAAATTTAAGTATCATATTGTGAATTTGGTTCTTACTGAAGAATTTTGGAGGTTGTCTCTTCGAAGTGGCCTATTATTATCTAGTATTTGCATCCTATTTCATATTATATTCTTCTCTTGTGCAAGTAATTTCATTACATGCATCAATTTTGTACAAATACAAACACAAGCAACTAAGTGGCTTTACATAAGCTCCTCCCCATTCTTATTCCCACAAATGCCTCAAAAATACCTCTTACAATTATGTCAATCCATGAATACCACTCATTTACACAAATATATCATAATTGATATATCACTTAATTCCCACATAGAACTCCCTCAAATATAGTTAGTGGATGTATTTCATCTATACATTGGGGTGGTTACAACCATTCACCAAATGGTGTAATATTTAATTAATAATCACACCCGAATAATATGGCTAATGTCAAATTTATTTATAAGACTAAACCTTATATCAAATAGAGCATAAGACCACTAATGTGAATTGTGGCCTCCTAATGAACATTGTGCTCTAACACTCCCCCTTAATGTCTATTGGGGTACATGCTATCAACTTTTTTAAAAAGAAAAATTAAAGATCCTCAATGATGTAGGACGTTTTTGATTAACATGCCTCAGGTTCAAATACATGCAAAGATGATGATCATACATTTCAAACTACATGATTACCCTTTTTGCATGATTACCTCCAAAATTTTATCTAAATTATAAAAAATATGTCTTATATAGTTTCTTTTTGGAGCCTTTTATAAACCAAGGAACCTCCTCAAAACATAATACTCCTTAGCTTTTGTTTTTATTATGACAAGTAGGTTTTGAAATGGGCCTCTCCCTTTTACAACCAAAACAACCATCAGGCCCACAAAATGAGCCCCACGAGATGTGGGGGTATCACCAAAAAATAACAAAAATAAGAGCAGGAACAACAAAGAAATAGGCGGGAACAAAGAAAGCACAACAAAGGGGGAAGCTATCCTTACTCAACTAGCATCTTTAAACTAGAGGCAACTTTCCACTCATGGCCAGAAAATTGATGTTGTCCTCAAATAAGGTTTCAATAGTGTCATCCTCCACCACTACAACTTAATCCTTGATAGCCTCCACAATCCTAGCATGCATCCTCCTGGTAGGATCTTTTGCAATGATGGGGCCACCCTCAGTTCTTTGGAGTCTTATTTTATGGAGTTCATTTTGAAAAATAAAAAAACTTGTAGCTGATTTTTTGATAGTATTCTTGCTGAAGGACACTATCTCCTAAAGTTTCCTAGATATATCTTCATGCTTCTTCTCCATACAATTCAACCTTTCTTCCAAAATCTACCATCCCCTACTACCAGAAGAGATATCCTCAAGAGTCTCCAATATATGTAGGGGTATCACTGGCCTTGTAAGGTCTTTTGGGAGCTTCATGACCCTTGGGCTTTTTGGTCATGGAATTCATTTGTTCCACTAGTTCTTTTAGGACATGATTTTGAAGATTAATTACCTCCTCTACCTTGAGAACTCCATAGGACAAATCAATACACCCACTGCACTTGTTTGACTTGGGCACAGGGGTTTTCTCCCTAGAGGAAAAGGAATTATAGTCATGAGGGGCCTCCAACACAACTTTTCCTTTATTGTTGGTTTCTTCAGTTCTGTCCTTAGTCACCCTAGAGGATTTCTTGGAAATTGTAATAGTTTGGGCATGATTAAGGGGGTCAGGTCAGAATTTGGGACTTTGATTTTGATAATGTTGGGCCCAACACACCCAAAGGGGACCTCCAAATGAGGAATAGGAAAATGATTTCTCTCAGGTGAACAGGGGGAGTCCTCAGAAGTAGAGGTAATAGGAGGGGGTGCACTAGGAATAGTGACCACATTGGGTCTAGTAGGGTCGAGGTGGATCATAGTCTTGTTAATAATTCTAGGGAGGGCAAACCTAACTGAGGTTCTAGCCATCAGGTGCCTATAGAGATAATGGATAAGGCCCTGATGCAAAGGAAGTTCTGATTTGCCAAGAAAAACACTATGAACAAAGCTCTCAAGGGACTAGAAAAGAAAAAAAGGAAACTTCAACTTAATGCCATGCCTCAAGTGGTTAAGCATAGGAAAATAATACAGGTAGACCCTCTTGTATCTACCTTCAAGAGTAATGTACCTGATCAGGACATCCACCATCTCATGTGGGGTTTTGAGAAGCTCCTGTAAGGCCTAATCATTACCCAACAATTTCTTATGTTTTAATAAACTTGATTATTATGTTTTAGAATTGTTTTAAATCATTTTTTTAGTTCATGACAAAGTGGGTGATAGGATTTGAAGTTGAAGAGTCATCAGTTACAAAGGTGTTGATTGGAGTTATAGCTTCAAGCATTTGCTCTCCTTTTGGGGGGGAGGCAAAAATACAAAAGAACTTCTTCCTTGTAATGTACAATAAGGACAAGGAATTCCAACGTACAGGTACAAACTATCTCTATATTTCTTTCTATCTTGACTCAATTTTTATGAGATGTAACCTAGCTATATTGCATTTAAGCCATGAGTTGGAATAGCTTTTGTCAAAATAATGGGTTCAAAGAGTTTAGATGTCTGTTGTAAGACATAATAACATGTATCTAGATATCACTGTGTAATGTTTTCAATAATAATGGGTCTATATATTCTGAACCGCCCACATTGTGTTGCCTTTGGTCATTGGATTCGCATCTCATTTAGGACAAAAGTTGAGAAAATCTGAACACTTGAGTTAATTTCATTTATTTTCTTTTAAGTCCAATCAATTAATCCCTTATTACATAATCCTGCAATCATTGCTTTCCATGAGATGTCATCTCTTTAAGGCACTTTGCCAATCAGTTTGAATACCTCACCAATTCTTTCACTTTTTGTGTAAATGTCTACCAAAGCATTTCCAATTATATTATCTGCCTTCTTTATGCTTAGAGGGACATCATTACCCTAATCCATTTTGAGCACAATTGGTAGTCATTGCATGGGGATTTTTCTTATCAAGGATTGCACGCCCAGCTTGTGCTTCAGTAGTAGCATAAAAGTTTTCAACGCCCTCATAACAAATCCATTTTGTATTTATCCTGCAATCGCTGCGTTGGGGGTTTAAAAGCCTTTCATGTTATCTTTTCACTCTTGGATACCGCTTTTCCTTTAGACTTTTGTGATTCAAATCGTGAGCATGCATGGATATGAGGGCATTTACAAATTCAGTGTCTAACAAAAATTCCCCTTCTGTTATGCTTCAATGGATGACCTTTCATTATTATTAGAGATCTGACTCTATGCATAGAATTATATTGCAAGCCTATGTTTTCAATTTGTTTCAATCATTCATCACTGTGCAAATCACTTAAATGCATGCCTATATTTCATATTTTCTTAATATAGCACTTCCACTAGTCTCTACAAAATAACGCTTTTTTAGAAGTTTTAAGAGCACCTCCTTTAGACCACTTCAACAAGAGATCCATTGCGTCAGGTTTCTGTCATTGTAATGTTGAATAAAATGAATGACATTGTAATTGATAATAAGTTTAAAGATTTAGTAGCAAAATTATTTAGATTAATGAAGTACTTACTGTAGAAGCCTCTTGGCTTTATAAGTTTAAAGATGTAGCAAAAGAATTTAGATTAATGAGTAGTGTTTAGGGTATAGAGATTAGTGTTTAGTGTATAGTGTTAAGGGTTTAGAGTTTAGGTTTATGATGGAGGTTTCAACATTGAGGGTTTAAGGATTAAATTTAATTTTCAAGGTTTTAGTGTTAAAAATGAACTTTGTGGAAAAATTTTAATTCGTAAACCATTTAACTTTATTAACATAATTATATAAACTAAATAAGTAAACAAACATATAATCTATTTTAACAAAATTGATTGTCAAAATTTCAAATTCGTTAATCTAAATACTTTTGCTACTAAATCTTTAAACTAATGCAAATCACTGCACCATTGGTAGGAACGTGATACAATGCATCCTTTTTATATAATATATTTAATATTAACACTAAATATATTATATAAATTAAATATATAATACATTGAATAATTATAAAAGTAAAGGCAAGGCACATATGACAAAAGGTGGGAGATTAAATCTTAACTAGATGCGGAACTTTCGCTCCCAACCAGACATATCTAGTGCCATCCTATTTCACCACAATCTCCCATAACATGCAACTTGTTGGCAGAAAAATAGGGGGAGAGCAGGGGAGGCAGACCACAACCACCAAAGAAAAATAAATGCAGAAACAAAGAGGACAAACACAAAGACAGCAATATATCTTTTATATATATATTCCTTTGAGGTTACATACAAAAACCTTCTTACAATTTACAGTGCAGAGCTGTTGCTCTATTTTTTGACTTGTTCTGCCCCAATCTCTGAAGCTGCAAATTGTATCCGGAGCTGCCTGTGCGAACTCCGTAGCTGCCTTACTGTTGCTGCTGCAAACTTCTATCCTCTGTTGTTCTCGTTCTGTTGTTCTGTGTTAGAACATTCTTCTGCTGCTACAGGTTTAACTCTTCTGTCCTCTCTGTCTACTTACTTTTCCCTCTCTTCTGTCTCTTGTAACATACCCAGCAAAATGGGCACTCAACCTCTTTCAAATTCAAATTCACCTACCTCATTAACTTCTAACAGACCAACGGTGCTGAAGAGAGATATGAGGGGATCACAAACCTGACGCGGGGGTTGACAACATTAAATGAACACTGATGGAGGATTAAATTTTCAACACTCCCCCTTAATCTAAAGTCAAGTGTCAATTTGCAATCTTCATTCTGGAATTGATCTCCGGAGATATACATTTGCCTCTGCATCTCCGGAGCTGACTTCCTGTAACTCCGGAGTTCCTTTTCTGCATCTCCAGAGCTGCACATACATTCCAGAGTTGAATCTCTAGAGTTCTCCTGCTGTCTTTTCAGATCTGAACTTCTGGAGCTGTCTTCTTTCTGAGGCTGCACACCTCCGAAGCTGTCCACAATGCCGAGCCTATCCCTTAGGCATTCAAATGAATCTTTTGGCAATACTTTTGTGAAAATGTCAGCGAGCTGCTACTCGGATTTGTAATACTGCAACTGAATCTCTCCTTGTTCTACCAACTCCCTTATGAAGTGATAACGGATCTCAATGTGCTTGCTTCATCTATGGAAGACTGGATTCTTTGTCAGGGCTATTGATGAAACATTGTCACAATGAATGGTTGTACCATCTTCTTGCTGCTCATACAAGTCTGCAAGGATTCTTCTCAGCCAAATAGCCTGACATGCTGCTGCATTTGTTGCAATATACTCAGCTTCTGCTATAGAGAGAGAAACAATGGGCTGCTTCTTGGATGCCCATGATATCACGCCTGAACCCATGTGAAATACATAGCCGGATGTGCTCTTCTGGTCATCTACATTTCCTACCCAGTCACTATCTGTGAAACCAGCCAACTTAAACTCATCAAAAACATCATACAAGATACCATAGCCTATTGTGCCATTCACATACCTTAGGATCCTCTTTCCTGCTTGCCAATGTGTGTCCTTAGGCTTCTCCATGAACCTAGAAATCAGGCTTACAGTATACATCAAATCAGGCCTAGCTGCTGTCAAGTACATGAGGCTTCCAACCATGCTCTTGTAGAGGGTTGGGTTTAGTTCCTTGCTGCTGTCCTCTTTACTCAACTTCAGACCTGTGGCTGTTGGTGTAGGGGCAGGTTTATTGTTTTCCATTTTAAATCTCTTCACAATCTGTTTGGCATAGTTAGTTTGCGAAATAAATATGCCATGCTCTGTTTGCTTGACCTCAATACCAAGAAAATACTTTAGCAGACCTAAGTTTGTCATCTCAAACTCATTCTTCATTGCCTCTTTGAAATCAGCAATGCAAAGATCACTATTGCCAGTAAAAATTAGATCATCTACATACAAAACCGCAATCAAAATTTTACCTTCGGCTGCTTTGATGTAGAGAGTGGGATCACTGCTACTTTTGCTAAATCCATTGCTCAATAGATATGAGTCAATTCTACTGTACCATACCCTAGGTGCTTGTTTCAGCCCATAGAGGGCTTTCCGGAGCCTGTATACTTTGTCCTCTTGCCCTGGGACTTCATAGCCAGGTGGCTGCTCCACATACACTTCCTCTTTCAGCACTCCATTCAAGAAGGCTGACTTTACATCCATCTGAAACACCTTCCACTTATGTTGGGCTGCTATTGCAATGATTGCCCGAACTGTTTCCAGCCTTGCAACTGGTGCATATGTCTCATCATAATCTCTTCCAGGCTGTTGTTTGTACCCTTTGACAACCAGCCTTGCCTTATGTCTTTCAATCTTTCCTTCAGCAGTAGACTTGGTCTTATAGACAAATTTAACTCCAATTACTTGTTTACCCTTGGGTAAATCAGTTAGCTGCCATGTGTCATTCCTCACTATGGCATCTAATTCTTCATCCATGGCCTTACACCATTTCTCTTCTTTCACAGCTTCTTCAAAGTAGATTGGATCACTAGAAGAAAAATAATGCAAAATTCAAATCCTCATCATCATTAGTATACCTTGTGCTATCATAAATCTCCTTCACACTCTTTGTCCTCCATGGAATCAACGATACGAGTGTGGGGTCTGAATTGCCTCCGGAGCTGCTGCTATTCTGACCTCTGAAGCTGCAATTCTGAAGACCTCTGGAGCTGTTGCACTGACCTCTGAAGCTGCTGTTATAACGCCCTCTGGAGCTACTATTCTCCGGAGTTGCAGACCTCTGGACATGCTGATCTCTGGAGCTGCAATACTGTTGTCTACCTCCGGAGCTGCTGTGCTGAGCATCTCTGGAGCTGCTGTTTTCTAGTGCTCTACGGTAGTTTCTCCCCGAGCTACTGCTCTCCGTAGCTCCTTCAGAGTTGCTGTCCTCTAGAGCTTCTTCATCTTCAAGGGGTATTGTGACTGAAATACCTGTGGTGCTGTCCACCATTCCATCCCATGCTTCATTCTCAATGAATTCAATGTCTCTGCTGATCACAAGTTTTTTGGTGATGGGATTATACAGTTTGTAGGCTTGTGATTCTTCACTATAGCCTAGGAAGATACATTTCTCACCTTTATCATCAAATTTCTGCCTCTTCTCTTTAGGCACGAATGCATATGCCACACACCCAAAAATTCTTAGGTGCTCAACAATCCATTTACAGTTTGTCCACGCCTCTTGTGGAATCTGATCATGAACGGCCTTTGTAGGACACCTATTCAATAGGTAGACTGTTGTTGCTACAGCTTCACCCCAATAATCATTTGACAGTCCCTTTGCCTTCAGCATGCTTGCTGCCATCTTTGTGATGGTTCTATTTTTTCTTTCAGCAACTCCATTTTGTTGTGGAGTATACCTTGTTGTGAACTGTTTATGAATGCCTTCATACCTGCAGAAATTTAGAAATTGTTTGGAGACATACTCTCCCCCTCTATCTGTTCTTAGGGCCTTGAGATGTCGGCCGCTTTGCTTTTCAGCCGATGCCTTAAACTCCTTAAACTTCTCAAAGGCCTCTGATTTGTTTTTCAAGAAATAAATCCAGATTTTTCTGCTGTAATCATCAATGAAGGTCATGAAATATACATTCCCACCTAATGTGGGGGTCTTCATAGGGCCACATAAATCTGAATGCACCAACTCGAATGGTGCTCTTGCCCTTCTTGAATACCCTGATTGAAAGGGTTGTCTATGCTACTTTCCTAGAATGCAGGATTCGCATTTTCCATCAGGCTCTACAATGTTAGGTAGCCCTCTAACCATGTCTTTCCTAGATAGTAAACTCAAACCAGAAAAGCTTAAGTGCCCATATCTCAAATGCCACAATTTGGATGGGTCTTTGATAACTGTCCTGAAGGCAGTTTGCTGTCCCACTGCTGTGAGCGCCGGAGATAGTGTAGGAAACTACGCTAGAGATAGCGCTGGAGTTAGCGCTGGAGATGGCGCCGGAGTTAATGATAGAGGAAACATTTTGTTTCTCGTCATCTGCACTGCTGCAATCACTTTCTTACTGCCTCCTCTATCAAATATAGTGCACCCTCCATTTTCCATCAGGATTCTATAACCATTTTGGACCAT
Source organism: Cunninghamia lanceolata (assembly GCA_027924645.1). Lineage (NCBI taxonomy): Eukaryota > Viridiplantae > Streptophyta > Pinopsida > Cupressales > Cupressaceae > Cunninghamia > Cunninghamia lanceolata. Next base: position 24,365,634 of record BSBN01000339.1, on the reverse strand, counting down.
CTGTCCAATGCTTAGTAGGTTATGCTTTATGCCAGGGGCATAATAAACATCCTGGATCTACATTTTCTCACCTTGCTTGCTGAGGACTGTTATGATGCCTCTTCCTATGATAGGGACCTTTTGGCTGTTCCCCATCATGATTTCAGACTTGACACTTCTGTCAATGGAGGCAAACAAATTTTCATTACCACTCATGTGGTTGCTACACCCACTATCCAAATACCAGACTTCAGGGCTGCTCTTCTCAGCAAGGTTGCACACAATAAAAACCTTGGACTATTTCTCATTTTCAGCCCTATTCTCATTTGCTACAATAGCATTTTGGCCTCCATGGTCTTGCTATTTCTTTCTACACTCACTAGCATAATGACCAAACTTATGACAGTAATAGCATTAAATATTACTTTTGTTATACCTCTGATTAGAACTGTTGTTCTTCCTCCTTTCTTGATAGCTTGGCTGTGAGGTGCTTGCCTCTTCTTGACTATTTGAAACTCCTCTTCCAGCGTTGCTTCTTCCTCTACCTCTTTGACCTTTACCTCTGTTGTTCCTTCCTCTTCCCCGACCTCTTGCATTGGTTTGAGCCTTGAAGGCTTGCTCAAGGGAAGGAGCGGATCTATTCAACCGCTGCTCATGGCTTTGTAGAGAGCCCATCAACTCATCCACTATCATCTTGGACAGATCCTTTATCTCTTCAATGGTTATGACAATAGGGTCAAATCTAGAAGGTAGACTCCTTAGGATTTTCTCAACAATCCTTTGTTCATCCATGGTTTCTCCATTTATCCTTAGCTGATTTAGCATGGTAGAAACCCTAGTGTGAAAGTCTGAAATAGACTCACTCTCCTTCATCTGAAGGGTCTCAAAATCTCTTCTAAACAACTGGAGCTTGACTAAACTCACTTTATCAGTTCCCTTGTAGCTGTTCTGCAATATCTCCCAAGCCTGCTTTGAGTAGTTTGCTGCTGCAATGCGGGGGAAAATAGCCTCTATCAAGGCTGCCTCAACTAGACTGAGGGCTTTTACATCTTTCATCCTAGTTTCCTTCTACTTGTTTCTTTGAGCATTCGTTAGGGCTGCATAGGCTGCTGAGTCTATGGTGTCTGTGAACCCATTAGTGACCAAATCCCATAGGTCATTCGCAACCAGAATGGTCTTCATTTTCTTAGACCAAATATCATAATTCTGCCCATCAAAACTCGGTGGCTGCTACCATCCTTTGATGTCCCCACCTGCCATGCTTCTCAAAACTGAGAAGGCTGAGAATGCCTAGACAACCTAGGGCTTATATGAAACACCCATTAAAACTTGACTACCTAGAAAAGTAGGGCTCTGATACCACTTGTTGGCAGAAAAATAGGGGGAGAGTAGGGGAGGTAGACCACAACCACCAGAGAAAAACAAATGCAGAAACAAAGAGGACAAACACAAAGACAATAATATATCTTTTTTATATATATTCCTTTGAGGTTACATACAAAAACCTTTTTACAATTTATAGTGCAGAGCTACTGCTCTGTTTTCTGACTTGTTCTGCCCCAATCTCTAGAGCTGCAAACTGTATCCGGAGCTGCCTATGCGAACTCCATAGCTACCTTACTGTTGCTGCTGCAAACTTCTATCCTCTACTGTTCTCCTTCTGTTGTTCTATGTTAGAACATTCTTCTGTTATCATTCTTCTGCTGCTGCAGGTTCAACTCTTCCATCCTCTCTATCTACTTACTTTTCCCTCTCTTTTGTCTCTTGTAACATACCCAGCAAAATGGGCGCTCAAACTCTTTCAAATTCAAATTCACCTACCTCATTAACTTCTGGCAGGCCAACGGTGCTGAAGAGAGATATGAGGGGATCCCAAACCTGACGCGGGGGCTGACAGCATTAAATGAACACTGACAGAGGATTAAATTTCCAACACAACTCTCCTGCAAATCAAACTTGCCATTGAATTCCCTCATGTTAAATACGAAGCTAAGGAGAGATTGGAAAATTTGCCCTTCATTGCAATTTGTTTATATGACTTCAATGGACAAGATACCTTAGAGAGTATGTTTGGAGGCATGCAATAAGCACGTATCATCGTTAGCCAACGTTGTTATGCAGACAAAGTGCAATATGGTGATAGACTGTCGTGGGTGTGAATAGAGTGCATTTGTGAAGGGACTTTAAGAAGTTTTTACGCGAATGAATTTGATGAAGAATAGTGGACAACATGAACTTAAAGAGGAGATATGGTGGCGCAGAGGATGATATGGCTACTGCACAGCCTGGAAAGAAAAATGTCGAGAACTTATTACTCAAAGCACCTCAACATCTTCAACACTTGCACCCATGAAATGTTCAGGGAATAAGTCGTTGGAAATGATCAACGAGTCTATTTAAACCTTTTTCATGCTTCTTCTATGAGGATAGATATAGGCAGGGCTTAAATTTGACAGTTGTATAGTTGTATTTGAAGATTTTAGCTATAAAATACAATGAAAATAAATATTTGACTGTATTGATATACATGTAATTTATTTTAAAAACTGTAAAAAAATAATTAATATGAAAATATGACTGTATGTATATATGTATATGTATATACCTTTTACTTTTAAATTTTTTAATAGGAGTTATTATTTATTTTTAATATTCATTCTAAATTATATAATATATATTTTTTCTTTTTCTTTTTAAATTTTTAATAGGAAAAAATTCCCAAATTTTTAGAATTGTTTTTTTATGAATATAATTATATATTCATTCTAAATTATATATATATATATATATATATATATATATATATATATATTTTTTATTTTTTTTTTTTTCCTTCTATTTTTAAATTTTTTAATACGAAAAAAAAATTCAAAATTTTTAGATTTGTTTTTTATAGAATATATTCATCCTAAATTTCTAGTTTTTTCTTTTTAAATGTTTTAATAGGAACTTCTATTATTTAAGAATTTCTCAAATTTTTTGATTTATTTTTTAATGAATATAATTATATATTCATTCTAAATTATATATATATATATTCCTTTTATTTTTAAAAATTTTAATAGGAATTTCTATTATTTAAGAAAAAAAATTTCAAATTTTAAGATTTGTTTTTTAATAGAATATATTCATTCTAAATTTCTAAGCTTTTTCAGCACAACTCTCTAAGCTTTATATATATATTCCTTTTATTTTTATATTTTTTAATAGGAGCTTCTATTATTTAACTCTCTAAGCTTTATATATATATTCCTTTTATTTTTATATTTTTTAATAGGAGCTTCTATTATTTAAAAAAAAATCCTTAGATTTGTTTTTTTATAAAATATTTTATTTATTCTAGGCTTTTTCAACACAGCTTTCAAAGCTTTTGCTTTACATAAAAAATACTGAAATAGAAAAAAATGGAAATAGTGATATTAAATTATTAATATGTCTAGCTTGGTATATAAAATTTGACTTGTATTTAAAAAAATTAATTGTCATGTGACAGGCAATAATCAAGACTAAACTGTAAGAAAAAAAATTCCTTGACAGGCAAGGTGGACTGTCAAATTTAAGCCCTAGATACAGGTGACGCAAGTGAAGACTTATTCTATTGTAGTAGGTGCGAAACAATCTCGAGGACTATAACGCTTGCATATAAAAGCTTATTGATCATTAGGGAGGTGACGCCATGACAATAGTTGATGCGGTGGTTTAAAGCATTTCTTGGCATGTTCCTTATATCTCTATGGCATTTGGGCTTTTCAAGAATTGAGGAAATGACCCACGCTAAGTATAAGATATCTACAAAAGTATGATATATTAAATGTGGCAGTATACACAAAACTGAAGTGTTGTTTGATGAAGCACCTCGAAGGCCTTTGCGAGACTCTCATGGGTAGAGGGACATTGCGGAGTTTTGTAGCCTCTCTGGATATATCCGGCCAACCTCATATTTCCTGCAAACTCCAGTAATGTTCCAAATCCCCGAAAAAAGTTGTAAAATGTGAAAATATAGACAAATCAATGATTGCCTACAACGTAAAAACATTATTGTATTCACCAGGCCATGGTTATTTGGGGTGGCGAATATATAAAACGTGAAAGCATGCACAAGGCGCGTGCATTCAACAAGTAGATGTTTTATGGAAGATGATGTTGAAGGACTTTGATTGCGGGATGTGTACAATGAAAGTTCACTAAAAACCCTCAAAATGTGAGAAAAGGAAATTTAGAAGGTCTAAAGTCAAAATCTACAATCGTTGTCCATATTTTCACAGCATATGCCAAATTGGGAGCCTTCGATCTAGTGTGGATATCCGTATGAGCATAATTGAGAGTGTCGCATAATTGAGAGTGTCTTTGTTGTTAAATGTTGCAGTTGCGAATGTCTCACCAGGCATAAATGCAAAATGAGGAAGTAAAGGCAGGCTCTTCCCTGCCATTGCATGAGGATTGAATGTAATACCTTATTGCGGGAAATTCACCCTAGACTGGATGATGTTCGGCAAGCCCGCTTTTCTCCACAAAAGTCCGGTGACAATGATGTTTCCCGCCAACTTACACATGCACATATATGAACATCTATCAAAACATAAAAGATGAAGGGACTGCTATGAATGATATCAGATGTAAATGCCAAATTGCACAAACTTAACCTTCACACCAAAATGTGGGTTGTGCGTGGAAACATCGCATCACTAGATATATCAACTGCTGTCCAAAATTCTCGTAAATATCATGTCAATCACATCTACCCCACACTCATATCACAAGATGATTTATATTAGGTAGCTTCTCAGGGGTATGTAGGAATATGCAGATTGCTTGTTGAATATAGTAGAGGTCGACTGCCCTTGCATCGAGTCTGAGGCGACGTACTAATGGAACATAGCTGAGTACAAGATAGTGCCAACATGGTACTTATCTATTATATATGCATTGAATATAATTATTAATCAGATAGTGCCAAGGTAGATTAAAAAGAAAAAATTAAAGTTTCAACTATAGTGATCTTGCCAAATGAGTTTAATACTTAATGCTCATTGGTCAACTGAATTGTAATATAATTAAAAATAAAAATTCCATTTTTCACCATTACTGTTCACCCAATTGACCAATAGCACAATATGAATTTAATACTCAATTCTCATTGGTCAACTGAATTGAATTAATTGCATCAGACAAATGCAATAGTATTTCTGCCTTGGCAGGAACTAATAATCTAAATCAAAATTCCGTTTGTTTATCTTCCATCTTCTAAGATATCGGTTTATAATAGTTTTTTCTTTCTAATTAAATCTCCAGCATGTAATACATCGTGCCATACTAAAGTTCTTGTTATTACTATTTTTTTGTTACCTTTCCCATAGTATTAGAAGTTTTGGAAATAAATTTGTTTTTAGCATCTTGTTTTAGACAAAGATCTAGCCTTCAATAGATTTGATTCTGGGTTGCTTTTATAACAGCAAATTAATTTGATGAGTTTTTGTGTGTAATACTAATATAAGATAGAACCAAATTAGAATCTAACTTCTTTAAATATAAGAGATATCTTTATTCAGCATATGAGATTTAGAATCTATCTTTCTTAAAATATAAGAGATTTCTTTATTTATCATATGAAGTTTAGAAGCTAACTTTAACTTTTTAAAATAAGATTTTTTTTTAGTTTCTTACTTTTGATATATGAGAGATTTTTACTTAATTAATAGAATAACAATCTTGTTAAAAGAAAGAATATAGTTTTATAAAATTATCTTGTAGATATATTATAAGAATTTATTTTTGTTTAAATAGAAAGAATATAAATTTATATCTTCTTATATATATTATTTATAAATGCATTAGTATTAGCTTTTATATATATATATATTTTTTTTTATAGATAAGTGTTAGTGTTATCCATGATCGACTTTGTTTCTAGTCTTCGTTGGAAAATAGAACTTTAAGTTAGAAGCAAAATTTTAAATCTTCTTTATTAAGAAACTTTAAGTTTCAATCTAAGTTTTACTTTTAGTACTCCTTGTTAACTATGAAATTAAATCATTGATAGAGTCATCATATCTCTTATTAGATAACTAAATCAATTAGTTTCTTTTTAAAAATTTAATATCTTTTATAGATTTCCATTAGCTACTCCATATTAATAATTTAGAAGTAAAAATATGTAGTAAGTGTAAATCATATTGTCTTATATTATTTTATTTAAGAATAGAAATAAAAACATAACTTTTGGAATGATTGTTTACATATAAAGGATCTCTAATTGACAACAACATAGAAAGTATTTATTCTCTTCATGATCTTAGATTTAGTTTTGAAGTAACAGTTCATATTATAGTTGATTGACTTACTTTGTTTTAGTTCATATTATAGTTGATTGACTTACTTTCTTTTAGTTGTATTTGTTTTTACCTAGTTGAGGAATAGGTATTTTTATGGGTTAAGATCTTATCTCTCTCTATATATTCACGTAGTTTGTGAAATTAAATAAAATAGTTAGAATAAAGCAATTAGTGACAGAGTAATTAGAAAATCTTGAGTATTATAAAGATTCGTATTTATAAATAATCCTAACTTGTTTCATCAAATTTCAAATTCATTATGTAATCTTAAGTATATTCTTGCCAAAGTGATTTTTAAAAGAATTAAAGTGATTTTTACTTAATTATAGGATATTAATATTATTGATCATGATTAGAGGTTTTGTAAGATGAATTAAGACTATTAATACCTATTGTGTTTATTTACTTCATGACTTACATTGTTAAAGGAAATTAGTTCAATTTGGTGAAATACTAACATGGATGATTATGGAATTGTTATTGTGTCTATTTAGTTTATGAATTACATTAATATAAATTATGTATCTTAGAACATTATTGTTTTTGATTAAATAGTTTTACATGTGTTAGGAGCCAATTTAATTGCTTGTGTATCCCTATTATATGATCTTGAATCTCTAGTATGTACGGATAATGTGATGGTGATATGATTAGAGCCTAATAATGAATGAGGTAAACTTAGGAGCCTTTATCCATGTGAATTGGATCATGAGGGAACTTGTGGAATTTAAGTGAGATTGATTTGGTTTGGGTTAATTTAATCTTGTAGAAAAGAAGACTGAATTACATCTTAGAAGAAATTTTTAGACTTTCAAGGAAGATAGATAACTATCATATTGTTTGTTAAGACTTGTTGTCTGAAATGATGTACTTACTATAATGGCTTGTGTTGATGATATAATGTATAACTTCTTGTATCAGTATGTTTTGGTTATGAGAATGCATCATTGGATGTTGTATATGTTGTGTATGTTGTCTCCCATACAAGTTCTTGAGATTGTAAAGCTTCTATTGCATATGTTAACCCAAGTTATAAATTGTATGATACCATTTTGTGGTTGCAAATTCAAGTCCCCAAACTACGAAGTCTCTACACTGTGAATACATAGGCAAGGTCATCTTGAGCCCCTGAGACATTAGGTCTGGCCCTTAGGGCCTATAGTCTTGTCATCTTATGCAATTGATATCTATTTTGTATATTTATTAACTTTACAGAACTAATGTTTACATTTAGTTGTGCAGTTTCAGGTCTATTAACTGTGTAGGGTATTGGAGCTAAGATAGTATTTTCCCAATTTGTGAATGGAGGATCATATGGCATTTACTGTAAAATGTGTATAATTGTATAGGAAACTTATATATCTTAAATTTTTATTTACGATGAATGATACAAAACTTATGTTTAATAGGAAGTTTATTAAGTTAGAGTAAGTGAATTTTCTCATGTCATCGTATTTCTTTCATTATTTCTTACTAAATTAATTTATTTTGTTATTTATTGATATTTTCATGGGTAGGCATTACAACTCCTCTTTACAAAGGCCATTTTGAAACTTCCTAATTTTATCCTTGCCCCTGAGGAACTTATCTAGATGCTTCACATTCTCATCTTTGTTATATTTTGCATATGAATACCCTCCATCTTCAAACCAGTGGCCTTTGTAATCAACTCTTCTGTCACCGAGAAGCAGATACCCTTGAAATAAACAACCATTTTCTTCTAGGAATAGGTAAATTCCTTGGAAAGAGTTGGTTCATGGCCTCAAGAAAATAAGATATTCCTCCTCTACAGAGGATATTCCATACCATTGCATTCCTCTTCACCTCGTCACAAGACAAACATTCAAATCTGACTATATCCCCTCCTATTCAATTGTTGGTGGCTGAGACTATGCAGAGAAAGATGTTATCCTCAATAGCACAACAATCTCTTTCAAAGATGATGAAACAATCTTCAGTGATACTCTTGAGAGTATTCTTCACAGAGTCCATTTTGATTCAAACAACCAAAACATAATTAGCCTCACAATCCTTCTTCATTAATAGGCTTGTGTGCAATACTTGCCATACCCCTTTGAGCTGAGGGTAAATTATTACATTGCTCAGCTATCATACAAACTTGAATTTTTGATAGCATAGCTATGACATGAGACCACTAGTTTTCATCCACTAAGGTGGTGGCCAAGTTGGCAATGACATCAATAGACTTGTTTCCTTTCCTATAAGTATGGGTAATGATGACTTTGATGCAGGAGCACCCAGTGGTGTAAGGGTAATCTTATCACCCAAAAAGATGTTGATTCAAAATCATTGAAGTTGTTTTCATTTCTTTCCATAATTAGTATTTCTGGTTCAATAATCGCTTGAATAATGATGTAGGACTTTCATTTTTTCTAAACTGCTAAAAATAGCAAACTGTTATTTTTGGAAAGTTTGCATTTGGGCATAGATTGAATCAAAAATTTACATGAAGATTCATAAATGAAAAATAAGACCTTTGGCAAAGGAATCAGGCAAAGATCATTTGTGAGTTGATAGATATTAAAGTTTTTATTTTTTAAAAAGCCCCTAAAAATTTCTGAAACCAGATATGAGGCACTAAAACATCCCATAATGTCCTGAAAAGTTAATGGAAATCCATTTACACATTTCTTACATAATAGTTCACTTCGTGAACTTTCCAGTGCTTAAAACAGTTCGTCAATCAGACACCCAGATCAAAAGTTATGCTTCCTGAAAGTTGACCTACTTTTGGAGGAGTTGCAAATTTTAAAATTTAGTTGGAGGCCGCCAAAAAGGGCTATTTATGACTATTTTTGGGAACCTTGGGCAGTAGTAGAGATAAGGAGGAAAGTTTAGAGTCAAGAATAGGTGGGAAAACATAAACCCTAGCTGATTTAGGGTTACAGAAGGCTAAAGATTCTAGAGTCTTGTGATAGGAAGCTGTGATGTGTTGTAGCCTATAGAGGACTAATTCCTTTGATTGTATTTTAGCTTCTGTAATGTAATGAGTTGTCCAAATTAATAAAAGAACATTCTATTTTCTATGTGCAATTCATGTTTTTGTGTGTTTTGTGATTTACCCCCTTTATCAAGTGGTATCAGAGCAAGGGTTCCTGAGTGTGTTGACAGATTGCCGACTGTGAGGCAGTTTGCACCAGGCCCTAAGGTTGTGGGTTTTCTACGGAGATCAAGATGCCTCCACGAAGAAATCATATTAGGAGGAATGCTTTGACGGAAGAGGGTTTTAGAGCTCTGCAAAGGCAAATCAATGCATTGCAAGAGGAGATGTGAAGAGGGTTTGAGTCGAGAACAAGAGAAGAAAGTGAGGATGAAGCTGAAGAAGAGCTATCAGAGGAAGAACAAGAAGCTGTAGGAGATCCTACAGAAGTCAGGTTGTTGAGGGCCATTTCAAAGATCAGAAAGAGGCCTAGGATCAAATATTCTACCTATTCTAGAGATTTGAATCTAGAAAAGCTTATTGATTGGATCAATGACATGGAGGAATATTTCAAGTATGAAGATGTGGAGGACCCAGATTGGGTCAAGTTTGCAAAAAAAAAGTTGAAGGGCCATGCTAGTATTTGGTGGAAGGATGTCTAGTTAGAGAGGAATAGAAGAGGAAAAGTAAAGATTACCAGATGGGATCAGATGGTGGAAAAACTAAAGAAGTAGTTCATTCCTATGGATTATGAAATGGAGTTGCTGAAAAAGCTGCAAGAATTGAAGTAAGGTAACAAGTCTGTCAAGGAGTATACAGAAGATTTTTATAAGATTACTATCAGGACATGCCATGCAAAGGCCAACAAGGATAAGGTAGCCTGTTACATTAATGGGTTAAGGCCAAGTATTCAAGAGGAGCTGAGCCTAGTCACAATGACCACCTTAGAAGATGCGTACCAATTTTCCCTGAAAGTGGAAGAGAAGCTGAATAAAATATTCAATAGCAAGCAAAAAGGAAGAGGTCAAGGTGGAAAGACTGGTGGAGGATCTAATGGGAGCTAAAATGAAGATCAAAAGAAGAGTGAAGAAGCTGATACCATTCGAAACTAAAGAGGAGATAATGCCTACCGCCCTGCTGACCAGAACAATGGTGAGCAAAGAGGAAGAGGAATAGGCTAACCTGGGTAAGGACCTAGAAGAGGAGGTTTTAGAGGAACTTGTTTCCAATGTGGAGAAGAAGGGCATCAAGCATACGAGTGTCCACAACATCAAGGAAGGATGAATAGAAGACCTGAAGGTAATGCACGAGTTGCACATGTAGATGAAGATGTGTAGTCTGAGCGTTCTAAAGATGCTGAAAGGGGAGAAACCCTAGTTGTCAGAAGAACTTTGTTGAATGAGGAGAAAGAACCCAATCAGAGGAAGAGTTTATTCCACACAAGGTGCAAATGTGAAGGTAAGTGTTGTGCTATTATTATTGACAGTGGAAGCACTGACAATCTTGTTTTAGAGGAGATGGTTAACAAGTTGAAATTGACAAGAAGAAAGCATCCACATCCATATCGGATTGCATGGTTGCATAAGGACCATAGAGCTTTGGTCAATGAACAGTGTTTAGTCAAGTTCACGATTGGTGACTACCATGATGAGGTGTTGTGTGACATCATACTGATGGATGCATGTCATATGTTATTGGGAAGGCCAAGGCAATATGATAGGTGCGTTGTCCATGATGGCCATGCAAACACATATTCCCTAACAAAGGATGGGGTTCGTCATAAGTTGAAGCCCTTGAAGGAGGTGGAAGAAAAGGTATGTAGTACTGCCAGAATTTTCTTGGTAGATGGTAGGAAATTTTTGGAGGGTATGAAGCATGCGCCTCATTGCTTTGCATTGATTCCTAAGATTAGTCAAGAGAAATGTGAAGATGTCACCGCAGAAGTCTCAGATCTATTGGAAGAATTTCAAGATATTGTCTCTGGAAGGTTTACCACCAGTGAGGAAGATAAGTCATAAATAGATTTGATATCAGGAGATAGTTTGTCGAATAAGGCAGCCCATAGAATGATCCCTGTAGAGAATGAAGAGATGAATAGACAAGTTCAAGAGTTGTTGAAGAAGGGACTGATAAGGGAGAGCCTAAGCCCATGTGCAGTACCTATAGTACCTAGCACCGAAGAAAGATGGAGAGTGGAGGATGTGTATAGATTCCTGAGCCATCAACAAGATCACGATCAAGTACAGATTTCCATTGCCCAGAATGGATGACATAATGGATTTTTTGAGTGGAGCCAAGTACTTCACAAAGATTGACCTAAAGAATGGGTATCACTAGATCTGAATCAGAGAAGGAGATGAATGGAAGACAACCTTCAAGACAAAGGAAGGTTTGTACGAATGGTTAGTCATGCCATTTGGGCTAACCAATGCACCGAGCACATTCATGCAACTCATGAACAAGGTATTGAAAGAATTTTTGGGAAGTTTTGTTATTGTTTATTTAGATGACATTTTGATTTTTAGTAAGACTTGGGATGAGCACCTGATGCATATCAGAAGGGTTTTAGAGAAGCTGAGGGAGGAGAAGTTGATTAATCTAAAGAAATGTAGTTTTGCAAAGAAGGAGTTGGTGTACCTGGGATTTATTGTCTCAAAGAAAGGTCTTAAGATGGACCCATAAAAGGTAAGGTCTTAAGATGGACCAATAAAAGGTAAGGTCTATCATTGAATGGCCTAAACCAAGGAGTGCTATAGAGGTAAGATCTTTTCATGGTTTGGTAAGTTTTTAGAGAAAGTTTATCAAAAAATTTAGTAGCATTTGTGTACCCCTAACTGAGACAATGAGAGAGGATAGAAAAGAGTTTAGATGGACTATAGGAGCAAACAAGAGTTTTGATACATTGAAGTAGAAAGTCATAGAGCAACCTGTATTGACACTTCTAGATTTCAATAAGATATTTCAAGTAGATTGTGATGCTAGTGGCAGTGCTATAGGAGCTATTTTGAGTCAAGAAGGTAAGCCCATTGCCTATTTTAGTGAGAAGCTTAATGATGCCAAGAAAAAGTATTTTGTTTATGATGAGGAGTTTTATGCAATAGTTCAGGCTTTGAAGAAATGGAGACATTATTTGTTTCTAAAAGAGTTTGTTTTATATATTGATCATCATGCTTTGCAATACCTTAATAGTAAGGAAAGTTGAACCAAAGGCACTTAAAATGGGTTAATTTTTTGCAGAGTTATACTTTTGTTTTGAAGCACAAGAGTGGAAAGTCCAATAGAGTTGCAGATGCCTTGAGAAGAAGACAAAATTTGTTGACAAAAATGAAGATAGAGGTTGTTGGGTTCGATAAGCTCAAAAGTTTGTATCCTGAAGATCTAAATTTTATAGAGGCCTGGAAAGCTTGTTTGGAACCTGTTACTTTGGACAGAATAAAATGGTTGGATTTCATAAACCAAGATGGCATGTTGTTTAGAGGAAGCTAGTTGTGCATTCCAAGGAATTCCATGAGAGAGAACCTGATTAAGGAGAAGCATAGTGGGGGATTAGCTGGACACTTTGGTTAAGATAAGACCATTGCTATTGTTGGTGAGCATTATTATTGGCCACAGTTGCAGTAGGATGTGAGGAAATTTGTGCAGAGTTGTAGAGTGTGTCAGATGGCAAAAGGAACAAGTCAAAATACAGGGTTATGTTAGCCATTACCTATACCAGAGAAGCCATGGGATGATATTAGTATGGATTTTGTACTTGCTTTACCAAGGACACAAAGAGGACATGATTCCATTTTTGTGGTGGTAGACAGATTCTCGAAGATGGCACATTTCATTCCTTATAAGAAGACTAATGATGCTGTTCATATTGTAGAATTATTTTTCAGAGAGGTGATGAGGCTACATGGTCTACCAAAGAGCATAGTTTCAGATCGAGATACCAAGTTTGTTGGTTATTCCTAGAGGACATTGTGGAAGAAGTTGAAGACAAATTTGAAGTTCAGTTCTACACACCATCCACAAACTGATGGATAGACAGAAGTGGTGAATAGGAGTTTGGGTAACCTGCTACGATGCTTAGTAGGAGATAAGCCCAATGGATGGGATTTGATTTTACCACAGGTAGAATTTGCCTACAACAATTCTGTCAATAGGAGTACTAGTAAATCACCATTCTAGATTGTATATGGGAATAGTCCAAGAAATGCTTCAGAGTTAAGGAAGTTAGATAAGGGAGAAAAGACAAGTGCTGAAGCCGAAGACTTTGCAGAACACCTGAAGAATTTGCATGAAGAGGTGAGGAAGCACATTAATAAGATGAATATTCAGTACAAGGCTAAGGCAAATTAGAAGAGGAGGCATAAGGAGTTCTAGGTAGGAGATGAAGTCATGGTTCACTTGAGAAAAAAAAGGTTCCCAATTGGAACATATAATAAGTTGAAAATGAAGAACTTTGGACCATACAAGATTTTGAAGAAACATGCTTGAGGAAATGCATATGAGGTAGAGCTGTCGAGTGGGATCAATATTTCCCCTATGTTATGATTTAACAGAATATCATGAAGGTGGCACAGAGGATGGACCAACATAAGAATAGTGGAGTATTCTGACATCTACTTCAATAGAAGAGATATTGGATAGCTGTGTGGGAAAAAGTACTCGAAACAGGCAATATGAAGAATATATGGTGAAATGGAAAGGAAGGCTCGTTGAAGATTCTTCTTGGTTGTCTAAGGTAGGGGTTGACCGTTTGGGTTTTCCTCAAACAAACACTTGAGACATGACAGGGTCACTTCTCAAATTACCCTAGGTGTCTAATGCAGGAGCATCCAGTGGTGTAAGGGAAATCTTACATTACCCAAAAAGATGTTGATTCAAAATTATTGAAGTTGTTTTCATTTCTTTCCATAATTAGTATTTCTGGTTCCATAATCGCTTGAATAATGATGTAGGAGTTTCAATTTTTCCAAACTGCTATTTTTGGAAAGTTTAACTTCCATTTCTGGAAAGTTTGCATTTGGGCATGGATTGAAGCAAAAATTTACAGGAAGCTTCGTAAATGAAATATAAGACCTTTGGTCAAGGAATCAGGCAAAGATCATTTTTGAGTTGAAAGATATTAAAGTTTCTATTTTGTGAAAAGCCCCTAAAAATTTTTGAAAGTAGATATGAGGCACTAAAATATCCCATAGCATCCTGAAAAGTTGACAGAAATTTGTTTATGCATTTCTAGAATGATAGTTCACTTCCTAAGATTTTGGGCGCTTAAAACAGTTTGTCAATCGGACACTTGGATCAAAAGTTATGCTTCCCAGAAGTTGACCTACTTTTGGAGGGAGTTGCAAATTTCAAAATTTAGCTGGAGGCTGCCAAAAAGGGCTATTTATGACTATTTTTGGGAACTTCAAGCAGTAGTAGAAATAAGGGGTAAAGTTTAGAGTCAAGAATAGGCAGGAAAATAAAAACCCTAGCTGATTTGGGGTTATAGAAGGCTAAAGATTCCAGAGTCTTGTGATAGGAAGTTGTAATGTGTTGCATCCTGTAGAGGATTGATTCCTTTGATTGTATTTAAGCTTCTGTAATGCAATGAGTTCCCCAAATTAATAAAATAACATTCTATTTTCTGTGTGCAATTTATGTTGTGTGTTTTGTGATTTACCTCCTTCATCAATTTTTTTAAATTGTTCGATTAATTCAAAAGCATCAAGAATTATCCCTTTGATAGTTCAGTGGGGTGAATCTTTTCTATTCAACATATCAACTATGATCTTAGAGTTTCCTTCAATAATGAGGTTAGGAAAACCCATGCTTTTGGCATGGTTGAGCCCTATCAAGGTGTCCATGGCCTTTACCATATTATTTTTTTGTATTCCAATAATTTTGGCATAAGCCAATAGCAGGGTTCCTTCACTATTCCTAATGATAACCCTAGCCCCTGATTTTCCAGGATTACCTTTGGAGCTGCCATCAAAGTTCATTTTGATCCACCCAGGCTCATGTGGTTTTTCCTTATGTTCTTGTTAAAATAATCATATACAATGATTTTACAATTCTTTTACAATGAAAGGAATACAAAGGAAGAGATGCAATGATTTTAAGATATCCACTAGGACGTGTCATTGTCATGCATGCTCCCCCTTATGGAAACTCCTTGAGGACCAACATTGTTTTGAATACAAATTTTGGTATTGTACAAAGATTTTGTAAAGATATATGCCACCTATTTATCAATCTAGCAAAATCAGAGAGTAATTTTACCATTGAATTTCTTTCTCTAATTAAGTGCACATGGACTTCAATGTGCTTTGTTCTTTGATGTTGAATAAGATTTTTGGCAATAACAATACAACTTTGGCTATTAAATATTAAAGTGATACACTTAGTAGAGCCCATATGAAGCTCTTCCAACATTCCCTTAAGAAACATTAATTCCTTTATTGCTTGTATTGTACTTCTATATATAGTCTCTATAAATGAAAGAGCCACAATTGACTATTCTTACTACACCACATCATCGCACTTACACTATACTTAAAGACATAGCTAGAAGTAGATTTTATATCAACAAAATCACTAACATAATTAGCATCATAATAGCCAAATAATTTAACATTTTGAGTGGAAGGATAATAAAGACTATATTTAAATATTCCTTTGATATATCTTAATATTCGTTTAGCCATTTTCTAATGTTTCACATATGGATCTTGTATCAATCTAGATTTAATACCTATTGGATAAGTAATATCAAGTCTGGTTTTAGTGAGGTAAATCGAACTTCCTACTAGTTGTTTGTACAAAGTAGAATTGATATTTTCACATGGTGGTTTAGAAGCAATTTTAATATCTACTTCAATAGGAATAGTAGTAGATTTATAATCAATCATGTTAAATTTTTGAAGAAAATCATGTGTGTATCTAGCTTGAGATATCACAACAAAGTGATGATCCTAGAACATAGTCATTCTTAAGAAATGATGGAGGGCCCAAGTTAGTCATTCAAATGACTAATTTAGTTTATTTTTATACTTGTGGATTAAAGAGTTAAGTCTACTCGCAATGAGTGAGACATCCACATAAAGCACAATTATAATTATTTGGTCATCCTCGATTTTAATAAATAGATCATTATTCAAATAGCAAATAGAGAATCTAAGAGATTGAAAGAAGCTATTAAGCTTTGCATAGCTTCATATTTCTTTAGTTTACATATATAGTTTTCTTTGTTAGATTGTTCAAAACATTTAAGTTGAGACATGTAAATCTATTTTTGAAGATCACCATCTAGAAATGTGTTTTTAACATCCATTTGGTGTATCTTCCAATCATTTTGAGTAGCAAGATGCATCATAATGATGTTCATCTTCACAACTAGGGGAAAGGTTTCATCCTAATCTATACTATGTCACTAAAAAAATCTCTAATGAGTAACCTTACCTTATATTTGTCTATTTCACCATTGGTGTTGTATTTAAATTCATAAAGCCAATAGTAATCAATAACATTTCTTTTTAAAGATAGAGGAACACGATCCCAAATCTTATCTTTTAATTAGAATGTCTCTACTCAAATTTTATTGAATCCCTTCATTTTTAAACTCTATTAGCTTCTTCAATAGATTGAGGTTCACTTTTATAGAAAGTCATTAAAGTATGATATGAACATTGATTTCCAGTCACTTTTATGAAGAGCAATTCTCTAGGTTAGCTCCTCGTATTAGGGTTTGAGCCCATTTAAGTTTTTTGGTTTAATGATTACCAAAAAATTCCCCCCTCTTAAATTCATCATCTAAGGTGTACTAACTTTGGTTATCTTCATATAAAATATAAGATTCTTCATAAGTTTCAATATGAAGATAAGGGTTTTCCAAGAATATAAACATTTCTACTTATTATGATCTCCCTCCTAGTCATTTTGTTCTTCCTCTACATTGTGCAAATATACATTTAAAGGAAGTACGATCAAGTTTCTTCCTTTTTAACTTTGAGTGAGAATGAATATGAAAGCAAGGCTTCTGATTATACTTAAGTGGGAAATATTAGGTTTCTTCATCTCCCACACTTCCAAGGGTGTTGAAAGATCAATGCTTTAGAAGGTACTAGCAATATGAATGATTATTTTCATTGTTTAAACCCATAAGAATTTAGATATATTAATCAAATGCGTCATGAACCTGACCATTTCCATAATTGTTTGATTTTTCCTTTCCACCATGTTATTTTATTGAGGGAAATAAGGAGTTGTCAGCTCCTTTTAAATATGAGAAGTGCCAAATTCCTCAAAAAAATTTGTTTACATATTCTTTTTCATGATCTATCCTTAAATTTTTACATTAGGTTAGATTGTTTTTCAACTAGGGATTTAAATTCCTTAAATTTAGAAAGGGTTTCATTTTTGTTATTTAGATAATATGCCCATATCATTTTGGTATAATCATCAATACAAATTAAAACATTAAAAGGATCCACTAAAAGATGAAACTTATAGTTATCCCATTATGTCACTGTAGAATAATTCCAACATGATAGACGAATTATCGATATGGTTCATGTTGAAAGGTAAAGTGTGTTGTTTACTTAGTATTGATGGGTGTTTTAGCACACAACAACTTAGATGAAATATTAGGTATCCCACCTCTCTTGAAAGGAATCTAATCCCAGAAAACCCATAAAAAGACTACCCCAAGGTTTATAACATCAGGCCTTGACTTGCAGGACAACTCAGTTGGATATGTATTATGTTGTTCTAGTCAAGGGACCTTATGAATGAAATGAGATTAATTAGGGTTTTAGAACAATATATGTCACTAATCTACAGAAACCCTAGATGGTTTCAGATTTGAAATCTAAAAATTGCATCAGATATGTCAATGGAATGATGCTTTTGACCTAATCTAACAATTTTCAAAAGAAATTTCAAAAGATAGGGAGAGAGAGAAAAGGGTTAAGAGAGCTAAGGAAAAATCACAAAAAAAATATGATCTTTGAGATAGATAGATTCCCAACAAAACTAATTTCTGCTTAACCAGGTTACCCACAATGTTACAAAAACAACGCAATCTTCAAAGGTAGTGTAAGATATTCAAATCATATAAATTCATCAAACACCCAATATTTGGCATAGTTTAACAAATCTATACAATCCAACTTAACTCAAACAAATGTGTTTAGATTAACCATGCAAAGTAACTCACAATTAGTAATATATAAATTATGGTATGAATAAGGAATTCCATCAAATATCTAAAAGATCCATTAAACTGTAACTGAACTTCATCTAACTCATGTGGAAATGAACCATGAAATCCAAAATCCAATCATACAATACACAAATTTTAGAAACAACTGTAAATATGTTTTGTATTGATCAAAATTTTGGCAAAGTCTCAACAATTCATTGCTCCAATGCTTACAAAATGAAGAAAGTGACCACCTTTATATAGGACAGGCCAACTTACTAAGTTTACAATGGAGGATGAGGATTAAACCATCACCAAGGGCTCATATTCATTCATCATTTAATTCTAGTGGCAGGTTGTTACAAAATCAGTTTTAGTTTTGTCCTTTAGAAAAAAGACAAAAATATAGCTTTTAAGCTCAAAAGAATGAGAAAAATAACAACTTTTTTATAAGCCTAATAAGAAAAATCAAAATTATAATAAGTTGACAAAATAAAAAGGCTATGTGGCACGTTTTTAGCTAGGATTTGCCAGTTGGATTAGACATTTGATGTCTGGATGGCTGACACTGTGCAAAATTTATCTTCATGTTGTAGGGCATCATCTTCAATAATAATTTTGTCATCTTCCTATCCTTTCTTCCTATAGGCCATCAAAGCTTCCAACATTGGATTTATTTTTTCCAGAGGAGGGTTCTTCACAAAACTAATTCTGAATTTAAGAGTATCTACCGATTTAGAAAAATTATGGTAGATTACAGACTTAGCCCTCACATTCCTCTTAAATTCTTTGATCTGTACTTTGAGTTTGTTGGTCTTGTTCATGTCTGCTACGTTGAAGCTAAAAGAATCATCTGCTGGATTCCCTTGCAACAATTGACTCCAAAGTTTCTTACACTCCTTTGCATTTACCACTACTGTGTCATCTAAATACAATCTTGTTAAAGCATGTATCAGATCAGTGAACCCGTAAATGGCCTCCAAGAGTTGTGCCTTAGCTATTGTTCCTTTGATTCTAGCTCTGTCAAATATTTCTCTTCGTAACTTAAGAATTTCTAGCCAATGAAAGGGCATATTCATCTTATCCTTAGCCAAAATGCTCTCCTTTATGAGGATATCAAGAGATAACTTTCACATCATTTGCACTCAAGGATAGATGTGGGAATGATAATCATCATACTCTTCACAATCCTTAGGAATCATATCCCATTCTTCTTTCAAGGAACAAAAATCTTTGTGTATTTCACTTATTTCATCAATGGCTTCACATCATTCAGTATAAATTTTTGTCATCCATTATTTTGTAACTATGGCTACATGCCTCATTTTATCAAAATATTCTAATTCTTTCTTTGAAATAATTGAATGGGCCACTGTAGTACCATCCTCCTTTTGCATGGGCTTTATCAAATACTTAATACATGCACACAACTCTTCATTTTGCTACCTCATCTATTTCTTTGTCAACTCATCCTTATCTATCATGTGGATAATGGTAGTAATAGAGTCCTTGAACTCCTCAATTTCCTACACCCTAGTGGTAGGATTGAGATTTATTGTTGATGTGTTGTAATCCTCAAGTCTTACTTCATCTTTGTCCTTTGGAGTCGAAGGAACAACAACTTCTACAATCCTTGACCCTGAAGCATCCTTATATATTCTAGATTGAATTATAGCCCTTTTTTGCTTCTTAGGCTTCTCCAAACGGGTAAGGAAACTATTCAAATCCAAATCAACTAACTCAATCTTAGGTTGCTTTCCTTGTAACCATGTTTGCAACCATTCTAGAGTTGTTAAGGCAATTGTGCTTGCTAGTGGCTCAGAGGAAATAGGTGGCTCTAGCTGACTTCCCTCTTTATTTTGCAAATTAACATCTGAAGTCATAATTTATTTCCTTGAGTTATCATCTTTAAACTCATATGCAACATTCTCTTGGGGATGCTCAGTCTGCAATTCATCTTTTTGAGCCTCAATCTATTCCATCTCACCCCTTACATCTTCCTCAGCCCTATCAAATATCTCTTGATGTTGTTCAGGCTAGTACTTTGGAGGGCTATCTTCAATATCTACAATTTCAACTATCTCCATATCAATAGGTGGGCTATCAGGTGCATCTTGAATATGCATTTCTTCACCATCAATATTTAGTTCATCACATACCTTCTTGATACCCTCCAGTAATGAAACCTTAGGGTAAGATAGCTCAGAGGATACATCAGAGGTTCGGAATGGTCGAGACAGGCTATTATTTATTACAAAAAATGTATCCATAGTAGTGACAGGTAGTTGTGCTCTGGAAAAATTAGAAAATGAGGTAAATCCCAAAGAAGGTGGGATGGAAGGATAAGAGGAAATAGAAGGGATAACAATGGGAATGGTCAAGCATAGTTGTGGTAGAGAAAAATATGGAGGTGAAAGAATAGAAGAAATGGGTGTCAATGACAAAGATGGAGATGGTAAGGATGTGAGTAGAGGGATAGAGGAAATAGGAAGTGAGATAATGGGAGTTGTTGAGGTGAGTGAGGATAAAAGAATGGAAGAATATGGTGAAGAAATGGGAGAAGAGGTAGTAATTGAACTAGAAGAGGAAGAAAGGTCAATGGTGATGGAAATGGTAGGCAGAGACATGGCTATGGAAGTGGATGATGTAGTAGGAAGTGGTGAATTGGTAAAAAGGATGGGGGTGGAAAATATTGTAGGAGCAGAAGGAACAGAAGACAAAAACACTACTAGACATATTTGGTACAATAGGAGATACTAAAACAACAGGAGCAAAAGGTGCAACAGAGGAAATTGGTGTAGCAGATGTAGGAACTCTAGAGACAACTGGCACACTAGCAGCAGGGAGAGGGGAAAAAGTGTCAGTTCCAATAGTAGGAGGAGCCTATGAGATGGGAGGAGCTTGGGTCTTCTTAATAGTTTTATTCCTATTAGGCTTAGAACCCTTAGCCTCTCCAATCTAGACTATTTTCCTTTTGTATGTCCTTGTTTTAATTGGAGAAATACTTCCCCTCATTGTCTTCTTCTTCCTTAGCTCTTTGATTTCTTTTCACTTTCCTTTCTTATATGCCAAAGGAACCTCATCTTCAATGTCCTTGCTATCTGAGGCCTTTTATTTCCCCTTTGGATCTAGATCAGCTGCTTCAATAGGCTCATCCTCCTCTTCATCACTATCCATTTCCTCTGGAGGATCTGAGTATGTGAGGGGCACTCCTACAACATTCAATTGTGTAATTTGAGTTTTCACCCATCTCCTACTGTATCTAATAGAGTCCCTTATTATTTCTTCAAGAAAACTATCTTCAGCTTCAGCCCAATTTGGAGGGGGAATCAGGTGACGAAACACTCTTCTCAATTCTTCCTCTTGGACAATTACACCATCCTCAATAACTTGATCTGGCACCAGGATGATATGGAACTTTCTAATGAAATCCAGAGACAACCTGGAACATGTCTTCTTCTTTATCTTATTCTCATCAACACAATTTGCCCAAAAATCTTCTAGATCCTCCACATGAAAATATTTCTTGCTAACATGTTGCTCAAGAGTGTGGAAAGGATTGAAGTGGGATCTGGCTTTGTAGAATATCAAATGAAGTTGTTGAATCTTTGCATATAATGATTCAGCAACATTGATAGCAATGAAGGTAAATAATTCCCTACCCAAGACAATCAGAAACTTATTTCATTGAAGTCTTGTGCAAATCCTTCAACAAATTATGGCATGTGCAAAGTTGCCTTATCAATTCAAGTAGTACTACCTTGTCAGTTGGATACTTAGGTAGTCTGTAAGGATCTCCTTTGAATCCTCATATTCTATGATAAGTAAATTTGGGGAATTGTATGAACCAATATCCATATTTCTGTATTACATTAGCTACTTCAACTAAGATTCTTCTGAATAGGTCTCCTTGCAACATTCAGGTTTTATTCATGGTGAAAGCATCATTCACCCTTTTGTAATGAACCAATGAATTTACATTTTATAATTGTGGGTAGCATTCATATACTTTGAATTCTCCAGTAGCATTGCCTACATTCTCCAATCTAGTGAGCCCAGGATAAACAAAATTCCTCACTAACATATACATGACATAGGAGGATAGGTGGAAGACTCTAGTCTCTGCCAAGGTCAAGAAGTCCCTATAGATATTATCACTAAGCAGTTGAGCCCTGTATATTTTCCTATCTCCTTTAAGTACTTCCTCAACATACCCAAACATCCAAGGTTCAAAGGTTGATGGCATTGGGCATCCCATGATTCTGATTAAAAGTGTTATCATATCTCCTACATCTAGTTTGAAATCACTTCTATACAACACATGTGGTAATTTGGAAAAGGAAGCTCTCCTTCCTTTCATCCAGGTGTCATTCATGACCCTTCTACACCTCTCAGGGTCTTGATCTTACAAACATTGGTTCTCATCCCTAGTTATGGGAGTCATCCTACAATACATGGGAATCTCATTAGCCTCAGTGATAGCTGGTATGGTGAAGTTAGCAATCACCCTTCTATCTTGAGTTACTACTATCCTAGATGGTAGATGATGCCTCTCCCCACATGCTATGATATGTTCTAAATATTACACTATACTAGGGAATCTAGCCGCTTGTGCAATACCATTTTCTCCCATTCTCCTCACCCAATCTATAGGGTTTGGACCAAATACTCTCATCTTGAAATCATTTAGATCTATTTTCCTAGATATGTATCAATGATATTATTCCAACTAGAGGTGATTTTTGAGATTGGAGGGACTCCCTTGAACTTATACTTCATGTTTCTAGCTCAAGAAGACATTTACCCTGCATGAAACATCTTACTTAAAAACATGCAATAGTTCATCTAATAATCTTTAACATGTCCATATATTAGTTTCAAATGCTTAGGAATCACTTTGAAATCAGTTAAACAAGGTGTGTTCATTAGATTTAAGTAATTGATTTCACCTAGAATATCGATGCCTAACAGAATCAATGAAATGCTAGTATTTTCAACCTCACAGGATATAAGCATTATATACAGTCAGATACCAATTTATAGCTCATGGAACACCTCTAACTAATCTCATGTTTTCAACCCAATTTAATGATCATGATGAAAGAGAAGGGTTTTGAATCCATTTGGATGTACAAGTTTATTCATCACAAGCGGGCATATGGACTTCAATAAGATATAAGGGCAATTTCACTGAAAAGTGGGTCTAGGGACCATGACCGGATATGTAGGTTTTTATTACTGCCAGACTTGTGGGAATCTGGGGGTCAAGTGGATGTATCTAGTATTAAATCATAATCCCACAAAGAAGCTTACTACGAAATGCGGGAAACTAGCCAGCAAGAGGATTTACAAAGAGAAGTAGGTCAATAACATAAGCGGGTGTTCAAGATGCAACATGATATATTGTGTCCACCAAAACCTCCACGAACCAGTTCCCTTGTGAAAAGTGGGTAATATATGCTTGAGTGGACAAGCGAAAGAATCAAGGGCAACTAGATATGCATGATTTTTGAGCCTGAGTGTATAAAATCCACATGCCATTGAAACATCCACAAAACACTTGTAACTGTCTGAAGTTGATGGTTGCGGGTTTTTGGGTCTTCGCAAGATAAGCAAGGATATTGAGTCTTAGTGGATAAATCCACATGAAGGAAAAACTCCTGCAAAATATTCATTCACTAATCCTAGTTAATATGAGTGGAAATTTCTATCTTTCAAGGGTCATGTGGGAAGACTTAAGTCACTAGGATATCATCCCCCATTCTGTAAATTCCCTGCAATAGAATTTTGCACTGAACATTATGATTTCAACTCTTTTGAAAGAACATAAATTAAAATACCCTAGGTTCTACTATTATGAGTTCAAAACTTTAGTTAAACGATCCCTTGGGTTTACCCTAGCATCATTTGACTGTAGAGTATGTAATTTGATCATACTGACTTCATCACAATTCAAAACACCTAAAACCCTAGTTTCAACGAAAACACCATAGTGCATACATGCTAGGTTTTATCACACCTACTAGACATCTTAGAAAACACTAGAAATGACTATGTTAACAAGACATCACTGACCCATTATCTCAAAACATAATTACACACACATATAAATAGGCATTTCAAACATGTGAGAAGAAACAAGTTTTCAAAGGAGGGCGACCTGAATGTTTTGAAATCACCAATAATCACCTGAAGCCGACACCAAAATCCATTGTAGAATCAAAGTTGCACGATTATCGGAAGCTATAGGACGCCTAGGAGCTCTTAGAAATCGAAACATAATAGCTTAGAATTGTGAAAAGATCAAAATTTTGGTTTAAATACTCCCTGAAAACTTGTCATTAATGCCCAGTACCCTTGATAGTGTGTCGAGCACTCATCGTAAAATGTGATGTGAAACTTTTAGTGATAACTAGATAGACGGGGAAATAAGGGGTAAGTGGATAAAATCCACCATCCATCGAAAGACCCAGATTATCCATTGGGTGATGAAAATTTCACTTTGCACTAAAGAACAACATCATACGGGGAACACAAATGTCATAGGATATATCCTGCAAATGCCAATTTTCTCGCAATATCCACTAGATATTGAAACTGACACTTGTGAAGATGTTTATTAAACCTTACAAGTTCTTGAAGGAAAGCAAGTCGAAGTGGTGTTGTCGAATATATCCGATTCGGTTGAAAATCCCCACAATACGTACTTAGGCTTAGAATGTTGGAAAAAGGGAGAGAAAACAAGGTAAAGTTACAGCTATGTAGCTTTAAAATGTTTTCAAATCTAAAATTATTAGCATGTGTAAATCTGAAAATTACTTTCAATTTAGATGTTAGAGTATTTCTCTAATTTAATCAATGTAGTAGAAGAAAATAGCTTGCAAGAAGAAGACAAGTATTTACGTGGAGAAACCCCTAAGGGAAAAAACTCCACACCAAAGGTGTTTATGCTTGTATTAAATCTCTTGTGAAAGATTACATTCAATACTAAAATCCTTTGATTCTTTGATGCACTTCAAAATCTTCTTCAATCTTCAAACTTGTAAAAACTTCAAAAATCTTCTTGCTTTTTCTTCTAAGTCTTTTTACAATCAACTCTCTGGAAAATGTATGGGGCTATTTAATTAATACAAAAGATTCTTAATTAAAAATCTTCTTAATTGGAAATATTGAAACTCAAATTACTATCAATTGTAATTGATAACATGAGAACAAATCCTCATGCAAAACCCAAGCGCTCCAAATAGAGAAGACCAAAGTCAAACTAAGTCAAGATTTCTGTTAATTGCATGTCTTGGATGTGGGCACCCAAGTTTACCCAAGTAAACTTAGCCAACGTCAAATACATTTCCAAATAAAAGCAAGTGAAAGTCCCAAGATTGGGCATCCAAGTTTGCCCAATCTCTTTCAGTCAACTGAAGTGATCAAAACACACCAATCACATGCAAACAACATGCAAGATTGATGTCCCCAATGTTATTCAGAATTACCTTGTTTTGTACATGCAAGTGACATGTAAACACCTGATTCAACGTGCAATTGATACCCATTATTTGAAACACTGAGATGTACCATCCTGCAAGTTCTTGGAGTTGGAGTGTTTTGTGAGAAACCTCTCAAAACTGACATGCAACAACAATAAAGATCATATAACTGGCATACAACAACATGCAAGCACATGCAATTCCATAGGAGAAACATGCAACAACATGCAAGCACATGCAAGTGACATGCAACAACATGCAAGCACATGCAATAATATGCAAGTACATGCAAGTCCATAGAAGCAACATGCAACCACATGCAAGCACATGCAAGTCCATAGAAGCAACATGCAACAACATGTAACAACATGCAAGTCCATGCAAGTAACATGCAACAACATGCAAGCACATGCAAGTTCATATAAGCGACATGCAACAACATGCAAGTCCATATAAGCAACATGCAACAACATGCAAGTCCATGCAAGTAACCTACAAGTTCATATAAGCGACATGCAACAACATGCAAGTCCATATAAGCAACATACAACAACATGCAAGTCCATGCAAGTAACATACAACTCTAACTTCACTGTTAACTGCCACATCGTAATCATGCAAATATCATGCATCTCTTAATCCATTGTTAACTGCTATATCATGTTCATGCAAACATCATGCATCTCTAACTCCTCTATTAACTCCAACATTATATCCATGCAAAGTGTATCAACAATATCCACTGATGTACATAAAAAACAAACTCCAAATCTAAATATAAGTCACCTCCAAAAGTGGGCACCCAAGTTAACTCCCACTTACTAAGAGTTGTCAAAAAACCTAAAATAGACTTCAAGGAGTTGTCAACAAGTCTTCATGGACCCCACTCCAAAAATGGACACCCAAGTTTGACCCTACCATTTAGGAGTTAATTACAACATGCCAAGTGATATAATCAAAGTCCTTATGTGTTGGGGAACACATTCCAAGAACTTTGGAGACACATGAAATTGGTTAGGATTACAAAGTTAATGGCAACTTATCCCAACATAGAATCCGTGCAAAAGACTTGGACTTGAACTTTCAAAAGGCATCCATATGCGCAAATGGACCCAAAGACTACACAAATTGATGAACCAAAATGAGAATGAAAGTTTTCACAGGCAAAACACCCCAAGGACCATTTAAAGCAAACTTACACAATATCCAAAGCATCCAAACTTAAACCTGTCGAGTCTCTTCAAAGCAAAAAAAGTAAGAGATCAAGACTTTGACCAAAAGGCAAATGCAAAAGAAGGGGATCCTCATTTTACAAAATGGGGCATGTGTGCAAGGCACAACAAATAGAGACTCTACTGGGGAAATGCTCTAGAGCATTTCAAGGATAAATGACAGTTCCAAACCCAAAATCTCTGTGTATCCCACACATTTAGACAGAAGAGGTACAATAATAGGATCAAGGAATAAGAATCAGGAGTTTAGCAATACCATCTGCATTCTACACATCCAAGTGTATGCAAGTGTATTCATTCCTATCCATCAGCTACTAAGATCATCCAAGTTCCTTCTCATTAAGCTACATAGTTGATACATCACCTGATGGACTACCTAGACATTGCCTCACTACCAGTCAAGCATCTATAGCCCTGACGAGGTTGTCTCTATGATTCCACTCAAAGCATGGCTCTATTGTGAACCAAGCATCTATAGCCCTGGTAGAGATACTTGAATCCTCTAGCTAGTTGAGTCATATGATGGGAGTAATAAGAAGTATCACCTTTTCACTTATTTGACACATTGATGATTTAATTACTTTAGTTTTGCTAGGAGTACTAACAAATACCTACCCTATAGCACATGCTTCTTCCACATGGGTTACATACACTATTTCAACTTACTAGACTGGGAATCATAGTGGCGGCAAAGGTGGGATCTTAAGATTTTTCACTTAATGAGAGATCATCAAGACTTGCCTAGTAACTTTCAAGATCATTAAAATATGAGAGGTATTAGATCTAAAAATTCTTCAAGTTATCCTAACAATAAATTCGTCATCCTGAAGCAAGCATTACACTATTTAGTACCAAACAATAGAACCCACAAGGAATTCTTAGTTCATAACCAAGGTTTCTCCAAGAAAACTTAGGAATCATGGGCCAGAGAACACCATTGAGTGCACATGTAACATCCTCTTTATTTAGGAAATGTAGGACCCAGAACCAAAACAAAATGCAAAAATAGGAAAGGAAACTAAACTAGTAGTAACTAACCTACAACAAAACAAAAACAACAGGAAGGGAAAATTATGTACACAAACAACAGGCTTTCAAGGTTGCCTAAGCCTGGAAGTAATACTTCAAGAACTACCCATTGATAGGTAGTGGAACATCTTCACTAGTAAGTGTTTTTAGTCGATATGCATTGTCCCCTAAGATTTCAGCTATCTGATAAGGACCTAACCATAGTTTGTCAAATTTTCCATGTTCTCTTTTTTTCTCATAAGCCTTATCCCAATACAAGACCAGGTCTAAGATATGAAAAACCTTAACCTTAGCTCGCCTATCAAACTAACGTTTCACAACACCTTGATGTTTGGCAAAGTTTTCAATGGTTGTATCACGTTTCTCCTCTAAATGCAGTAATTGTGTAAGCCTGGCTAAAATTTTGTCATTGATCTCCAAGTAATCATTTATGAACTACAGAATGGGTATCTTCAGATGCATAGGAAAAACAAGTTCCAAACCATAGACCAGGTGATAAGGTGAAGTTCCTAGTGCAGCTTTGTTCCTGATCCTGTCATCCCATTGTTGAAATTAGGGCAAACAACTGAGAGGGGGGGTGAATCGATTGTCTCAAAACTTTATTTTTTTCTATATTTAATCTCCTTTACAACCTATTAATAGATTAATGATATAACTATGAAAACATGAATCAACAACACATGAGCAGAAACATAATCAACACACATAACACCAAGATTTTTACGTGGAAACCTGATTAAGGGAAAAACCACGGTGGGGGTTAACCCACAAGATTTTATACTCTGTTAAAAGTATTACAAAATGGGAAGGCACATGCCTTCAAGCATACTACCCAGAGCTCACTCCTCAAAGGAGGCTCACTACCTACAAGATTAATTACAAGAGCTCTCTGAAGTACTTGAACGGAAGAATATCATCTAATAATGCAAGATTACAGTTCCGGTTAGGCTCAATATACCGACTTCACACACTTCATCTCTTACTGCCCTATTTCACTGTTCTGCCATAATCTGAGGGCCACATCTCTGCTTCACACTTGATACTACCACCCGTCACTCTTCTCACCTCATCTTCGCACAACCACTTCTCAAAATGCTCGTATCCATTGAATATATATATCCACAACATGAAATTACATCAACTGCAGTCGGCCTTAAGAAAACTTGGAAACTATTTCAAGAACATTGTTTTGTCAGCTAAATCCATGCACAAACATCAATGCAGACCAAAACTTATGTATCCAAGTTACCTCACATGTCAGCCAATACCACTGTATCTCATAAATTACTCAACCAACCACTTCTCTCAATCTGTACAAGGATCAAGCACCAAGTCAGCCTATTCTTCACCGGACTGAACTTTCTAACTGAAACCTGATACTCAAATGCTTGTAACTTTCAATCCCTTCATCACTGGAGGCTAAATCTTTGGATTTGAGTTAGGCCTGACATCCCTTAACATTCCCTCAGATCCGCAGCATGACATGATTACTTGTGGAGAAATGCGGACCAAAATGTTGAACCCTGTCAAATGCTCTGTTCTTGTCTATCTGGATTAGACATATCTACAGTTCAACTTCCAGTATGATCCACTAATACAATGTGGATGTGTAAGATAGATTTAGTTGCCATCAATGACAACACCTAACTTGCCTAGAAGTGTCTCTTGCCAACAATCTCCCCCTTTGGCATTGATGGCAACACTTAGTGAAAAATGACTAAGTGTTAGAATAGCTCCCCCTTACTATGTACACTTGTGATTTCTAATGCTCCCCCTTTGATGAATTCCTCATTTTTCACTGCTTTCTTCTCCCCCTTTGACATCAATGGCAAAGGTCAAGGTCCGGATCCAAAAATTCACACAAAAATTCTATATCCATACTTCCACATATGTACAAACAATCCTTATGTCCTGTCTACATAAACTTAAACACATCACCAAAAGTGTTTTTCAACAGTGCCAATTCACTGTCCCATCTTTTCTTCATGCCATCCAAGACTGAAATATGACCACTGAATAAGAATGCCTGTGACTCTACCTTCTGTAGATCAGTGGGATCACTTGTCAAAGCAGCAGCTTGAGCTTCTATCAAAGCATTGAACATTGTTTCTAACTTAGGGAGAATCAGTCCCTAGAGCTCACACATCCTTGCCACAATGTTTTCTTTTTCTTTTACAAATTTCTTTATTTCATCAATCAAGTTAACTACTTGACATTCTTGACTTGCTACAAATACTATCAAAGGATTAAAGGATTGAGATACACTTGACAATTTTTGCTCCACCTCCTTTATTTTGTTCTCAATATCCTCCACAACTTTTGACCAAGATAGACAAAATTTGTACACATATCCTCCTTCAGTAAGGGCATTTTGAATACTCTTTACACTAGTATTGAACATAATTATATCATTGGCAATTATTCTCTTCAGTTCACTAAATCTTTTATCATTAAATTCAATCCAGGATTTGACTTCTGCTAACTTTTCAAAAGACTCAAAGTGAGTACTTACAAAATTTATTAGATTCTTCAACTGGCTGAAGGGGGATACTGATGAATCCTTCTAAAATGTAGGCATGATTTTCTCCAAAATGTCAAATGCCAGACCAAGTAACTCACTATCTTCTATATGAAACCTTAAGATTTCCTCTCTGGCCTTAGCTTGTGCAAAAGAGACCAACTTCATCTTCTGTACTAGAGAAAGAGTATCAAAATTGATTGGACCTTGTATTATATCCTAATCTTCTACAACTTGTTTGTCTTTCTCCAAGATTTCTTTCACTACTTCTGTAGTGTCTCTTACCCAATATGATGTTTCAGTTTTAGGGCCTTCATTGTCTTGCTTTTTCTCTGCTTCTACATCATCAAGAATGTCTTCTGCATTCTCTTCTAGAGGATTTTGTGTATCCTTAGTAGAAACATCATCATCATTTTTGTCAAATTCCTCAACGAGTGGAATGGAGGAATCAATTCTATCATTAGTTTCTTCTTCCTAACCTTCCTTGTCCTCAACCTCTTTAGCTTTCTGCTCCTTATTCTTCTCAGAAACACTTTTAGTGGGATCATTCATTCCCATATTCATTTCTATATTTGCCTCACAAGATTGGTCCAGAGGAATTTGAGTATCCTCTGCACCATCATTATCTTCCTTCGCCATCTCTTCATCTTCTTTATTTGGCATTTCCTCTTCTGAAACAGAGACTTCATTTACTTCAGCTTGTTGCTCATTCTTTTGCAACTCTTCATCATTCAGAATGGATGTGTCATTAGTATCAATAGGTTCTTCAGTGACAACATAGAACTTATTTTTGTCCAGGGCTTTCTTCAGGATTTGTTCTATTTCTTTGACCACTTCATCAATATCTCCAAGCATTAGCTTGTTCATCCTGATTTTGCTCTTGAATTCATCTTTCACTTCTTTGAAAATTTCATTTGCTTCTTTTTTGGAGATTACCGGACACAGACTTGGTAGCACATGTGTAGGAGTCTAGGACAACACTGAGAGGGGGGGTGAATCAGTGTTGTATTATTTTTACAATTTTCCAAAATTGACAGATATGATTTATCAGAATTAAACTACTATTTACTTGAACAATTAATCAACAAATGATTAATCACATAAATCATATTCGGTAAATGAAGCTATGGAAGACATCAAGACATGAGATTATGACACAAGAAAATTACAGAGTGGAAAACCCTCCAGGGGTAGAAAAACCACTCAAAATGCCTCACTGGCTTAAGTAAAAACCTCACTGGTTACAATGTTTAGAAGTACCAACTTCAAGGAGCACCAACCCCTAACATATACTCAAAATCAAGAACTCAGAGGGATTCTCTGTTTCGATACAAATCATTTCTTCTTTCACATGTGTCTGTCATATGACCATACTTCTCTCATCATCTGAATTTTCTCTTCAAGAGGATATTCAAAATATATTCACCCTGGAATGCTGATCCACGCAACAACACTGCATATCAATCCACCTGCAAAGCCATTATATACAAGATGACTTTTCATATTTTTCTTCTCTCCACAATTGTTTCAATCCTTGATATTCTTGCATTTGCAAATACGGTCTCTTCAAATTCTCTGTCCTGCAAATCCATTTTAGTGAGCATAAAACCTTTCATATTCTGCAAAAGAAAATTCAATGATCTTCAATATCTTATTTTTTTTCTTCATATCTGTAAATACCTCTTCATATTCAAATTTGTCTTCAATAAAATTCCTGCATAAAAAAATCTTCAATATTGCCTTTGTCAAAAACAATTTCTTTTAAAAAACTTTTCATAAAAAATCATTTTGTCTGTGCAAATTCAATCTACAAAAATAACTCCACCAATTTATCAATCAACCTTCTCTGTAATAAAATCATCTGACATTTCTTTTTGAAAAAATTTTCTAGAAAAAATATCTTCAATCTGTGTATCAAAACATAATGAAATGATATTTCATATTCCTCTCAAAAAAACACTTTTCAATTTTCTTCTCTGCAAAAACACATTTCCAAACTCTTCATTTTTCCTCTGAAAAACAATTTCAATTCTGAAATCTCATCCAAATTCATTGTCTTAATAAAATCTGCTTTTACAAGAAAATCATAAAAATAATTCCAATTTGCCCTCTGTTGAAGAAATAATCCATTTCTTTCATCTTTCAAAAATTTCTTCTCAAAAATATAATCTTCTCACAAAAATCTTTTTCATCTTCTTCAAATCCTTCATTTTCTTTTCAACAAGACTCTTCATATTCTGAGCATAAATAAAAAGCAATTCAATTTCCCTTTGCAAATATTTATTCATCTTCTTGCAAAAGAAAATAAATAATGTCCACCATAAAAAATGTCTTCATTTTTCTTCATTCCCTGTCGGAAATCTATTCTTCAAAAATATATCTTCAATTCTCCACAAATATTTGCCTTAAAAAAAATCTCCTCAAAAATCAATCTTCAATATCTTTATCCTCTTAAAAAAATCATTCTCTTTCAATTTGAGAAAAGCAAAAAAATAAAATCATCTTTTAATAAAAAATTCTATCTTCAAGCACTCTTGGACTTCTTTGCACTTTAAAAAAGGAAATAAATCTGTTTTAGCCTTTTTGTCATGAAAAATCTCCACAAGAAAATTGCCTTATTTAAAAGCACTAAAAAATCTCCTTATCCTCCAAGAAATAAAAAGTTTCTAACTTCATCACCATCCATTTAAAATGATGCTTTTCTCCATTTAAATATATATGCATATTCCCCATTTAAACGTGAAACTATCTCTTCATTTTTATAGAGCATTTTTAATGCTTTTAAAATTTCTTTCTTAAAGCATATTTTAATGCCACAAAAATACTTCAATTCTTTCCATAAGACGTGCTCTCCTTAAAAAGAAATTTTAAATAAATTAAGGAATCTTTGAAAAATGTTTTTCAAAGCATGGTCTTCAAATTTAATTTAATCAGGCTCCCTCCTTGAAATATATACCATGCTCCTTAAAAAACTTAAAAATCTTTCCTCCTTTAGAATTATTAACTATTTGATAAAAGCAAATGAATGCTTTTCTTAAATTACTTGCTCCCCCTTTTTAAATATGTATTAAATTTCAAAGACATTTGATGGCAAACTCCTCTTTGAAAAATAATTTCTCCTTTATAATATTAAATATGGGTCTTCAAATAAACATTTGTGCTCCCCTCCAAATTCAAGCTCCTTATAATTAAATACAAACCTTTGATGAACGTAAGACAACCTCCCAAGACATCATGGCAACTTAATTCCAAACTTATGAAGATGAACTGACACCATTACCTGACAATTCCTGCCATATGATGTATCTGTATCATTAACACAACACCTTTTTGACATCAATGACAATCAACTACCATCAACATGTTCTCTCAGCTCCAAATCCTTTGCTTTAGTATCTTATTTTCTCATCTCCAAAATGCCACTTAGACTCTTAGGCATTTCAGATAAAATTTCCACAAGTGCTCTGTTGAATGTATTCAAGTACTTAACAGTAGCATCCTCCAAAATTCTCTTGTTGGCTTTATCAGAGTTGTCATAATATTTTGTTATGGGCTTCAAATTCCCATGAACAGTTATTGCATTCACAATGTCTTCAATTGGCAAGTTAGATTTTTCAACATGTGTCTCAGTCCTTTACCTTTTGCTCACCTTTATACTTCCGAAGGGATTTTCTTGGGCAACCCTTGATACTTTCTTTGACTTTGATTTTATGCCTCTGGAGCGCTTCTCCTTAGATACTTTAGCATCCTTAGTGCCTGAGGCCTTCAGCTCTTTAACCTCATCATTTGAATCTGTCTTTTCTTCATCCTCCTTTTTCACACTAACATATGACCTTTTGGCCATTACCTTTGTTCTTTTTCCTTCCTTACCAGTAGGTTTTTCTTTAAATTTCTCTGCAATAGGAGAAGGTGATGCACCAAAAGTTGTACTAGAACTCCTAGTAGTCCTTCTTTAGAAGTGGATTCCATTGGAACACTTCCCTATTCTATGTCCTGCTTCTCCTTCTCAGATTTCTCTATCCTTTCCATGTTTTATCTCACATCTTCTTTTGTTATGCCAATGCTTTCTACATACATTTCAACTTGTCTTTGAATCTTTCTCTTAGACTCAGGTTTTTGGAGCTCAACATGCAGTTTGACACTAAGTTCAACATATGTACCAAATCTCTCAACAGAGGTATCTTTTGGTTTTCTCAGAAGGTGTTGAGTATACATTTCTAGTATCTATTCCTCAACTTCATACCCCATGGGCATGATCCATACAGTCCTTGGTTCAAGTACTTTCATCAAGCATTGATCTGTTTCCACCATGAAGCAAATTGTATCATTGTATTTTTCTACCACAAATGTAGGGATTCTTTCCCTTGATTGCATCATGTTCTAAAAATTCTTGAAATATCCCCAAAGAGCAGTTCTTTGGGCATTGGAGTCACCAATATTGATCAAGTGCTCTCTTATTTGTATGGCAACAAGCTTATCACTGGTCCAATACATGCTTTTCTTGCCCGGTAACTCATTCATGAAATAGAAGAACAAACACAATACCAATGTACCATACTTGAATGTATTCTTCTTGTCCTTTTTGATCTTGTTTAGGTTCTCCATTAACTAGTTTTGCAGTAGCTCACATAGGTCATGGTCAACATTTTCTCTTAACATCTGATAGGCAACATAAATGGTTGTACTTGAAACAGAGTTTTCCCTACTGGAGTGATATATCTTATACCCAATCACCATAGAGGCAAATTTGACATCCGAATTAGTTATATCATTTATTGTCATTGCCCTCTTATCAAATTTTGATCCGGTAGCTTCAGTCACAGTCTGATTCTTCACTGATTTTAACATTGGCAGTCCACCAGACGAATTCAATCATGTTACAGCCTAGATAGCATCCTTGGTGATCTTAAAGG
Source organism: Cunninghamia lanceolata (assembly GCA_027924645.1). Taxonomy (NCBI): domain Eukaryota; kingdom Viridiplantae; phylum Streptophyta; class Pinopsida; order Cupressales; family Cupressaceae; genus Cunninghamia; species Cunninghamia lanceolata. The sequence goes on along the minus strand of BSBN01000339.1, from coordinate 24,330,034 downwards.
GTTTCATCAACCACATGAATTCAACATGCATCTGACTCAGTACATACCGGACCCACTCATCTTCACTGAAGGATGGGAACCCAATAACCTGAATGAGATGTTTGACTTGCAGCACCTTATACTTAGGTTTAAGACCATGAATCTCATCCCTCAGATGATTCTTGAACAAATATACTAAGTTCAAATCCCCAAACTCATCTATGCTAGCATGAATATAAGCCCTCATATATTCAACGTGCAACACACCATGCGGAACATTTGAAAAGGCACCTAACAGATTGACCTCTACTGATTTGTGTGGATGCCTTTTGAATTTAGGTCAAGGCCTTTCAGTGATTTCAATAACTAATGGAGTACCCATATCTAGATATTGCAAATTCAGAGAGTTTTATAGAGAATACATTATTTTGCCGGTTAGGGTTAGCTGTCGAATTCACTTTTTGCACTTCAAGTCTTTGAAATCTTAGCTCAAGCGCTCTTCTTTTTGTTTTCTTCAAATGCAAAGTGATTAAAATTTTGAGTAAATAACCTTTTATGCTCTGAAAAACCTAATTCACCATTGTAATAAATGCTCTGCCCTAATACATCTGGTTACACTATTTTTGCATATAGTCAATCTTTAATTGCTCTGCAATCAATCGCATTAGCTTCTTTTCTTTCAGAATTTGCTTCAACAATTCTACAATAGGCTTATTTATCTTCATTCATCATGCCAAATTCAGGCACCCACTTACTGGCAGGGGGAATTAGATTTTCAATGCAGCTCCCCCTGAGCCAGAGCTCCTGATTCAATTCCTAGAGGAATTATGAGCACGGGATTCCGGTGCAGACCCATCACTATTATTCATTACACTTTTCTTCACCCATGTTTTTTTCATTTCATTATGTATCTCATTCACATCTACTTTGCCCTTACCTTTGTCCAACTATTGCTCTATTTTTCCTTTACCTGCCTATGAGTTCTCCTTTTTGCTTATGCAAAATTTAGCAATATGTCCGGATTTGTTGCAATTGGAACACATAATCTTATTTTTTCTAACAATTACATGTTGGAGCAGGTTTAGATCTGCATTGTATTGCAATATTCCCAAACTTATTGCAAGTAAAACATCTTCCATTGAACACATGTGTGTTCTTAGGAGGATACATTGATCCACTTCTGCATTCCTTAGCCTTATGACCTATCTTTTTACAATTAAAGCATTGACTAGAGAAAGATGATGCATTTTGATTCACTTTACTTTTGTATTAATTAGCTCTATGGCCATACTTATTGCATTTGAAGCAATTTCCATTGAAAGACAGATACCTTTGAGCGTTAGGTTGTCTTACCAGAGGTCTTCTAGGATTCCTTCTTTGATTTATTGCTTCAGGATTTCTTTGACCGGATCCAGAGCTTTCACCTTTCTCAAATCCCAGACCATGCTTATCATCTGCATTCTTTTGACTATCAAGCAACACCTTAAGTTTACCTGAGATTATCTTGAACTTCTCTTTATATTCATTTGTAACTTCTAGGTCATGTTTGAGAATGACAATTTGTCTTTCAAGTTGTTTCTCATTATCCCTAGTTTCTTGTAAATTAGATTCTAGATGGCCAATTATTATGTCCAATCTGCAACACTCTTCTATTCTTTCTTTCAGAGATTGATTCAGTTTTTCCTCAGTCTTCTTCCTTTCTTTAATTTCCTTGGTTAGCCTCATCACCCCAAATTCCATCTCATGTTTTAGGACAACAACTTCTTTGCTAGCTTCTCACATTCCTTTGTCTTCTCCTTCAGGGCCTCATCCATGTAATTGTCTTCATTCTAATTTGTCAATTGATGAAGTAGCTCCTTCCTTTTTTCATTAGATTTGCTCAGTTGTCCTTTTAAGGTCTCAATGAAATCTTCAACATCTTTAAGGTTCTCTTGTAGATCTCTGATTTCTACTCTAGACAGGTTAAGATCTTCTAAGGCTACTTGAAGTTGTTGATTGATACCATCTTAGTGCTTGAATGAACTTATTGAAAATAGCTTCCCAGATCTTCCTCAAGCTGTTAAACTTCTTCTAAGGAAACTTGCTCTGATACCAATTGTTGAAATTAGGGCAGACAACTGAGAGGGGGGGTGAATCAGTTGTCTCAAAACTTTATCTTTTTTCTATATTTAATCTCCTTTACAACCTATTAATAGATTAATGATATAACCATGAAAGCATGAATCAACAACACATGAGCGGAAACATAATCAACACACATAACACCAGGATTTTTATGTGGAAACCTAGTTAAGGGAAAAACCACGGTGGGGGTTAACCCACAAGATTTTATACTCTGTTAAAAGTATTACAAAATGGAAAGGTACATGCCTTCGGGCACACTGCCCAAAGCTCACTACTCAAAGGAGGCTCACTTCCTACAAGATTAATTACAAGAGTTCACTGAAGTACTTGAACTGAAGAATAGCATCTAACAATGCAAGATTATAATTTTGGTTAGGCTCAATATACCGACTTCACACACTTCATCTCTTACTACCTTGTTTCATTGTTCTTCCATAATCTGAGGGCAGATCTCTACTGAACGCACTTGATACTACCACCCTTCACTCTTCTCACCTCCTCTTCACACAACCACTACTCAAAATTCTTGCATCCATTGAATATATATATCCACAACATGAAATTACATCAACTACAATCGGCCTTAAGAAAACTTGGAAACTATTTCAAGAACATTGTTCTGTCGGCTGAATCCATGCACAAACATCAATGCGGACCAAAAATTATGTATCCAAGTTACCTCACATGTCAGCCAATACCACTAGATCTCATAAATTACTCAAAAAACCACTTCTCTCAATCTGCACAAGGATCAAGCACCAAGTCAGCCTGTTTTTCACCGGACTGAACTGTCTAACCGAAACCTGATACTCAGATGCTTGTAACATTCAACCCCTTCATCACTGGAGGCTAAATCTTTGGATTTAGGTAGCCCTAAAATCCCTTAACATTTCCTCAAATCCATAGCATGACATGATTACCTGTGGATAAATGCGGACCAAAATGTTGAACCCTGTCAAATGCTCTATTCTTGTCTATCCTGACTTAGACAAATCTATAGTTTAACTTCCGGTATGATCCACTGATAGAATGTGGATGTGTAATATAGATTTAGTTGCCATCAATGACAACACCTAACATGCCTAGCAATGTCTCTTTCCAACACCCATAAGGCAAATCTAAGTTGTGTATGCCACTCCCTCATATTTTTATCAAGTAATTTCCTAGTGACATCTAATAGGTTTTTGTTTGTAGACTCAGCATCACCATTACCCTGTGGGTAGTAATTAGATGAGAATTTCAAAATAATTCCAAAATTAAATGCCTAGTTGGAAAACTTTAATGATGAAAAAGTAGGACCATTATCACAAACAAGGGCAAATGGACAGCCAAACCTGGTGATTATGTGTTCCTCAACAAACTTAATCACAACTTTAGTAGTGCATTGGTTACATGCTTGACCTTCAGACCACCTAGTATAGTAATCAATAGTGATTAAAAGATACATATGGCCCATAGAAGGTGGGTTGAACACACCAATGAAATCAAGACCCTATTATGCAAAAGGTCATAACTCGATCACGGGTTGAAGAGGCAATGCGGTGTTCCTTTCTTTGGCGGAAACAATCTAGGAAACATGACAAGTTCTAGCATGTGCATGGGAATCACAGAAAAGAGTGGGCCAATAATAACCTGCCCGTAAAATCTGGTTCGTAGTTGATAATCTTTGTTAGAATCTAAAAAGATGATTAACCCAAAAAACTAGTACAAATGAATAGATATTAAACTATGAATGCAAATGATATGAAATCAAAATAGCAACATAGAGTTAGTCTCCATGATAATAATGCAAATACTTCAGAAGAAAATTAGCATTAAGAGGATGCAAAAGCAAAAGATGCAAAATACAAGATAGGAGATGAGTATAAATAGACTAGAAGGGAGGGAAGAGGTGGAAAATATGACCAATGGGAAGAGTCCACCAAAATAGCCTAAAATAGGCAAGTGCAACTTCCATGGAAGATGCCAACAACTTGCACCCACTCACACTAATACTCACTTAGTTAACCCTAAGCAAGCTTAATAACATGTGTAAGAAAAACCTAGGAATATAGGAAAATAAATAACCCAACTAGGAAAATAAAAACCTACACTAACACCCCCCTTAAACGTAGTTTAGGTGGGTAAAAAATGGGTCCCGACAAATGAATCCTGATGAGGTACCCATGTACAATGAATTCCTCGCAAACAAAGTAGAGAGAACACCCCCTAGAATAGAGAGAGAACACCTCCCAAAAGAGAGTGAAAGAGACTATGAAACCCCCAAACAACAAAGTAGCTTTTGTGCCAAAAGAAGATGCCCATATATGAACTTTGAAGATGATCCATTTGTGGCAAATGACATTTCTCCTCTTAGGAAGAAACAAATCCAATGGTGAATGCTGAAGTAACTCCCACTCAAAGAAGCAAGGTGAGGAAGGAAGTCTCATGATGTATCCTATCTTAAAACACTGCTAAAATGTCTTCATGTTAATGTCGAAATGAGTCACAATCAAATCAGGAGTCCCAGGCCTAACTAAAATAAATGACCTCTCAAAATCATGTGGAGCCATATGTAGAACAGGATCCAAAGACAATGAAGATGGGATAATAGTGATGAAATGACTGTCATCAAAGAGGAGTTGAATGTGCTCAAGAGTGTCATCCAGATATAAAATGAGGGACTCTATAAACAATCAAGAGATGTCTGGTAGAATTGGTCCCAATGAAATACAAAAATGATTCTGCTGCAAAGAATCACTGGAAGCGCTCGAAGTAGAAACTCTAAACTCTAAAGTAGCAACAAGTACAGTATGAATGTCCCTAACTGTAGATGGGGTATCAATGTATGTCAACCAAATAGACTGATCATCCCATGAGGATGTGTCCACACAATATGGGGCAATAGAAGTCTCAGTATCATCCACAAGAGCCTAGTCATCCATGGAAACATCACTATCAAATGAAGATCCAAAGTCTCCATACAAGTGTTGGATGATGGTCCATGCAGTGAAAGGGCACACAATGTGCTCTATGTGATGTAGGATATCCTCAGAAATAGTAAGACATATTAGTTCATAGACCATGTCATTATTGTTAAACCATGCATTCTTTTGTTCATAGTCACTTGGCTTAGGAACGAGTCCAAGGAGATAGGGCACTTGATATTGCTCAAGATAGTGATTCCTTATCCCTTTTTTCTAGGACAAATAGTTCTCTAAAGTTAGCTTCACAACAAAAGGATGGGAATAAATACTAAAATCCATTATGAACCCCTAAAATGAAACTTTATCTTAGTTCATGATTACAATAACCCCATAAAAGATTCCCTTGTAACTCAAAGAGAGCACACAAGACACCTATCCTTTTCACTCAATCAAAGAACCCCCAAGAAAATATGATTTGGAACTTTATATCAGTGCAATTACAACTTCCACTAGCAAGAATTACTTAGTGGTCTTGATGTCAATGCTTAAAAAATCCTCAACAATAGGTGTATGCTGAAAGTACAATACTGGAATGAAACCAAGTGAAACTAATAATACCACTACATTCTACTCGAAAAATCATCCACTTTCAAAAAAAGTAGTACCTCAATCTGAGGTCGTATGTGAAAGTTATGAGTCTCTGAAATTCTAAAAATGGGAATTGTGCAGTGTCACCTATGAGAATTTGCAATTTCTAGAAACTCCATACACTAAAACCAAAAAACATTTGCACTACTATGAAGCTTACAAAATTCTCCCCAAATAAAAAAAATTGCTCCAAAAAAGGAGCCTAGATGATTGAGATAGAGGCCTGCAAAGATTGTTGCAAGTATGTGCTAACTGGTGTTGTCATTGATGTCAACATGTTTGTGTTGTCATTGATGTCAACATGTTTGTGTTGTCATTGGTGCCAACTCTATCTTCTGATATTGTTATTTATTGGTTGATTGAGTTTTCATGCTAAGAACACTGTCTAATTATTTTTCTCCGCATTTTCTTTGGGTTGAAGACCGAAGTATGAGATTTGGATATGATTTAAAGAAGTGTTTAAAGATGCTAAATCCATAAATTGGTGGTCTGGATCACTGTGCAGAAAAAGTTCTATTCACTAATTTGAAGATTGTGCCTAACAATGTTTGTAGAATGACAGGGAGAAAGTATTTTTCTCTGCATTTCTCCGTAGTTTGGATTTGGCCTTGCAGTTCTAGACTTAAGTTTATAAAGTCCTTAGCTATCTTCATTCCAAAGGATTTGTGATTTGGTGCTTCGAAAAGCATGTGATTAATTAGTAGAGTTTGACAATGTCTATTGAGAAGCAGTTTGTGATGTGTCTTCAAGTGATATTTGTTTTCAAGTGAGATATTTTGTGGTTGGATTTGTTGGATCCCAAGTGATTCTATGTTTTTCATGGATGTCTCCAAAATGTATTGAAGGCGTGTGCTTGATCTGCAGGCTATAATGAAGTTCTTGGAAGCATGTATTTAAGTATTCTTGATGTTTGTACTAGTTCTGGCCGACCTAATTATTCACACTTATTGTGGAGGTGATTCATGTATTGTAGAAGCATGTTCAAGTGTGCAAAGATGTATTTGGGTCTGAACTAAGCTATGAAGTGTTCCTCTTTCATTCATTTGATTCATAGGTTTGTATAAGTTCAGACCTAATTTGATTTATGTGTGTATAACCACCTTGGAGATAGTTCCAATGGTTGTATGTTATATTTCTAACCTTGATGAATGTTCCAAGGTTGATTGGTATAAATATATGTAATGAATTCGTGAGTTGAGTGAGTATGAGCGAAGATGTGAAGATGAAGTGTGAATTGTAAAAGTAGGGCAGAGCAGAGGAGATATATTGTGCTTCAATGGAACTGAACTTAGGCATGTTGTAGATGCTACTATATCAGTTCATGGCAGTGAGCCACCCATCCTGGCAATGAGCCACCCTTTGGCAGTGAGCCACCCTTTGGCAGTGAGCCACCCTTTGGCAGTGAGCCTTTCATTTGGGCAGTGAGCCCTTTGGCAGTGAGCCTCTTTTGTTATTCGGCATTGTTACTACATTATATTGTGAGCTAACACTCACCGTGGTTTTTCCCTTTTAGGGTTTTCCACGTAAAAATATGGTGTTCATGTGTGTATAGTGTTGATGTGTTTATGTTTTGATTCTGCTATTCATGTTTAAACTTCATGACAGTTAAGGAGTTAAAGTGAATGTGAATGTGATTTTGTTTAAAGAAGTTAAGTTTTTTGATACAATTGATTCACCCCCCCCCCTTTCAATTGTCTTGTGCCTTAAACAATTAGTATCAAAGTGAGATTCCTTGGAAGAAAGCCTAACAGCTTAAGGTAGATCTGGGATGGCACATAAGAAAGACATTCCTCAGTTTGATGGATCTAACTATGCCTACTAGAAGGTATGAATGCAAAGTTATCTTATTTCTATTGGTTATAATGTTTGGACAATGGTTAAAGATAAATACATTGTACCTTAACATGGTCCAAAGACTGATGAAGAGATTAAGGATTATGAGACTAATCATAAAGCTAAAAATGCTCTATTAAATGCTTTGTCTAACACTGAAATGGCGAAAGTTGTGGATTTGGAAACTGCTCATGAGATTTGGGATAAATTGAAAAACATCTGTGAAGGTGATGCATCTGTCAAGAAGGCTATGTTGCAAAACTTGAAGACCACATATGAAACCATGTGAATGTCTGAGGATGAGAACATAACAAATTACATACAGAAGATTGATGAAGTTGTCAGAAGCATCAAGGGTCTTGGTGGAAAGTTAGAGGATGGGGATGTTGTAGATAAGATACTCAGAACTCTTCCCAAATCTTATAGTCACAAGGTATCTTCCATTGAAGAATTGTTTGATATGGGCAAGCTTTCAAAAGATCAATTGCTTGGTAAACTAACTACTTTTGAGATGAGAGAATTTGGTACTACATATGGCCCTGTGAAAACTGAGACTACCTTTAAGGCCAAGGAAGAAAAGACTGCTAGATCAGATAAATATACTGTGGAGTCAGATGAAGAAAATTTTGAAGAACTTGAGGCAAATTTGCAAGCAGAATGAAAAGAGCCAGCAAAGGAAAGTTCAAAGGTAAGTTACCTTTCAAATGTTTCAATTGTGGAAAAATTGGTCACTATGCTTCAATATTTCCTAATAGAGCTTTGAAGTTTAAAAACAATGAAATTAAAATGGTAAGAAAGAGTTACTATGTTAGAGATGATGATGGTGTAACTGATGATGAACCTGATTTTGATGATGGTAATAGTAGTGAGTGCTTGTTTATTGTATTTAGAGAAGAACCTATTTCTGCTAATCTTGCAAACTGTGTGAAGGAAGGAAGTCTAGGAGAGTTGTCTGCATTTCATATTGAAAAGGAAGATGAATGGATCATTGACAGTGGATGTTCAAATCACATGACGGGAGATAAGAGTAAGTTTGTTAAGTTTGAAAAATATGATGGAGGACTAGTTAGGTTTGGTGATGATGCAGCTGATAAGATTTGTGGAAAAGGATAGATTACCTTTGATGGCAAGCATAATACAGATGATGTTCTTTATGTCAAAGTCTTAAATCATAATCTTCTAAGTGTTGGACAAATGTGTGACAAAGGGTATAATCTAATGTTTAAGAATAATGGGTGTGAGATAAGGAAAAGCTTCAAAACCTTAATTGCTGCTGGTAAGAAGACTCATGGTAATGTTTATCATTTGAAGGGTACTAATAATTGTTGCTTGTTGGCTTAGACAAAGGAAAGCTGGTTATGGCATAGGAGAATGTGTCACATTAACTTTGACAATTTGGTAAGAATAAGCACAGTACAAGTAGTGAGAGACCTGCCTAAGATTGTGAAGCTTGCCAATGCTATGTACAAAGAATGTCAGTTTGGCAAGATGACAAAGACTACTTTCAAGAACAAAGAATAATTCTCTACCAGTTTGTTGGAGATAGTGCATATAGACTTATGTAGCCCTACAAGAACGAGAAGCCTACAAGGTGACAGGCATTTCATGCTTCTTATTGATGATTATTCAAGAATGACTTGGGTTACCTTTCTTAGAGAAAAATTAGAATCTCTAGACAAGTTTAAGGTATTCAAAGCTATGTTTGAAAATGAGATAGATTTGAGAATCAAGTGTTTGAGATCTGACAGAGGTAGTGCGTTTACTTCAAATGAGTCTAATGCTTTCTGTGAAGAACATGGAATAAAGAGATACTTTTCTACTCCCTAGACTCCTCAACAAAATGGAGTGGTTGAAAGAAAGAATAGAACTATTCAAGAAGCTGCTAGAACAATGATTAAGGAAGTAGACCTACCGGAAGTATATTAGAAAAAAGCAATACACACTGTTGTCTATATTCAGAACAGAGTGCTAGTCAGAGCAAAAGAAACAAAGACACCTTATGAATTGTGGTATGGAAGAACTCCTATTGTCAAATACTTCAAAGTTTTTGGAAGCAAATGTTACATCAGAAGAGATGAAGAATTAGGAAATTTTGATGCTAGATGTGATGAAGGCATATTCCTTGGGTACTCCACTAAGAGCAAGGCTTACCGGTGCTATGACAAAAGACTAAGAAAAATCATTGAAAGTGCAAATATGAAAGTAGATGAAGATATTCAGTTAGATGGATATGAGTCAAATGGATCTATTGACACAGAAAAGATTGAAAAGGACAAAGAAAAGGAAGTTCAAACTGAAGTGCAATCTGCTCCTGAAGAAGAAGAAGTTTAAGCTGAAGGTTCAGAAAAAATTCCTAAAACCCCCAGGTATGTGCAAAGAGATCACTATGAAGATCAGATTATTGGTGACAAAAGGAAAGGCGTATTGACAAGAAGCAAATCTACAGAAGATCAAGTAAATCTCTGTTTACTCTCAAAGGTGGAACCTAAAACAATAAAAGAAGCATGCAATGATGAATATTGGGTCAAAGCAATGGAAGAAGAACTAATGCAGATTGAGAAGACCAGGACTTGCAAACTTGTCCCTAGACCTATAGATAAGAATGTGATAGGAACAAAGTGGGTATTCCAAAAAAAACTAAATGAATTTGGAGAAATTATGAGAAACAAGGCAAGACTTTTGTGTAAAGGCTACTCACAAGTCGAAGGAATAGACTATGAAGAGGCCTTTTCTCTAGTGGCAAGAATGGAAGCTATCAGACTATTATTGGCATTTGCAGCACATAAAAATTTCAAGGTATACTAGATGGATGTGAAGTCTACTTTCTTGAATAGTGAGTTAGAAGAAGAAGTCTACATAGAGAAACCAGATGGATTCCAGCTGTCAAACAAACCAAATATGGTATACAAGTTGAAGAAGGCTTTGTATGGATTGAAACAAGCTCCTAGAGCTTAGTATTCAAGATTGGATAAGTACCTGATGCAGTAGGGATTCAGTAAAGGGTCTGCAGATAGTAACCTGTACACCAAGATAAGTGAAGACCAAATTCTGATTGTTGAGATCTATGTTGATGACATTATATTCGGTGGAAATGAAGGTATGTGTAAGAAGTTTGCAGATGAGATGCAAAAAGAATTTAAAATGTCTATGTGTGGTGAAATAAATTTCTTCCATGGACTGCAAATCATTCAAACTAGTAAAGGTATTTTCATTTCTCAATCCAAGTATGTTAAAGAGTTGTTGAAGAAGTTTGGAATGGAGGACTCTAAACCGGTATGTACTCCTATGGTTACTAGTTGCAAGTTGAGAAAAATGATAAATCTCCTAAGGTTGATCAGAGCAAGTACAGATTAATGATTGGAGCACTACATTATCTAACCTCTACTAGACCGGATATCATGCATATAGTCTATCTTGTGGCCAGATTTCATTCAAACCCCAGAGAATCACATGTTATGGCAGTGAAGAGGATATTCAAGTATTTGAAGGGCACTCCTAATCATGGCTTGTGGTATCCTAAGAACAATGATTTTTCCTTAAGTGCCTATATAGATGCAGATTGGGTTGGATGTGCTGATGACAGGAAAAGCACAAGTGGAGGTTCATTCTTCCTTGGAGATAGGGCAGTGTCCTGGCATAGCAAGAAACAAGAATCAGTCTCCTTGTCTACTACAGAGGTAGAATATATTGCTGTAGTAGCATGCTGTACTCAGGTGTTGTGGATGAAACAGACCTTGAAGGATATCAAAGTTGAGTATGAAGCGCCAATACCTATTCTTTGTGATAACACAAGTGCCATAAATATTTCAAAGAACCTAGTGATGCACTCAAAGACAAATCACATTTCAATTAAGTATCACTTTTTGAGGGAGAAAGTTGCAGAGAATGAAGTGAAGCTTTAGTATGTGCCTACAAAAGATCAAGTTGCTGATATATTCACTAAGGCTCTTCCAAAAAATACATTTGAGTATCTCTGGGAGAAGTTAGGGGTTGTTTCCCCTCCTTCCTTGAACTAGATGCATAAGGAGATGCATTAGTCCAATGTACCTCAAAGTACATTTCTTCTTTGTTGGACTGATGTTGGAAGCTACCTCTCAGGGGGAGCAGGTAGTGGTTTGAGATGATTGTTGCAGTCAGGGGGAGTAAAGAATGATTTCATACTGATCAAGCAGTAGTGTACAAGTATGTATAGTGAAAGAGATGTGATGCAACTTTCCATTGATGTCAAAGGGGGAGAAAGATCATGTGAAAAACTCAAGAGAAAGAGTTCAAATGTGTAAAAAGAAAGGGGGAGTTCTGATGCAAAGTTATGTCTTGATGGAGGAACATGTTATTCAATTTTTCACATCATATGTTGCCATCAATGACAAAGGGGGAGATAGTTGTAAGTATGTGCTAATTGGTGTTGTCATTGATGTCAACATGTTTGTGTTGTCATTGGTGCCAACTGTATCTTCTGATATTGCTATTTATTGATTGATTGGGTTTTCATGCTAAGAACATTGTCAAAGTATTTTGCTCCACTTTTTCTCTATGTTGAAAACCGGAGTATGAGATTTGGATATGATTTAAAGAAGTGTTTGAGGATACTAAATCCAAAAATTGGTGGTCCGGACCGCTATGTAGAAAAAGTTCTATTCACCAGTTTGAAGACTGTGCCTGGCAATGTTTGCGGAATGACAGGGAGAAAGTATTATGCTCCACATTTGTCTACAGTTTGGATTTTAGCCTTGCGGTTCTAGACTTAAGTTTATAAATTCCTTAGCTATCTTAATTCCAAAGGATTTGTGATTTGGTGCTCTGAAAAGCAAGTGATTAATTAGCAAAGTTTTACAGTGTCTATTGAGAAGCAGTTTGTGATGTGTCTTCAAGTGATATTTGTTGTCTTTAAGTGAGATCTGTTGCGGTTGGATTTGTCATCTCCCAAGTGATTATACGTTGTTTGTGGATGTCTCCAAAATGTATTAAAGGCATGTGCTTGATCCGTAGGCTATAATGAAGTTCTTGGAAGCATGTATTTAAGTGTTCTTGATGTTTGCACTAGTTCTGGCTGACCTGATTATTTACACTTGTTGCGGAGGTGATTCGTCTATTGTAGAAGTGTGTTCAAGCGTGTGAAGATGTATTTGGGTCCAAACTAAGCTATGAAGTGTTCCTCTTTCATTCATTTGATTCACAGGTTTGTATAAGTTCAGACCTAATTTGATTTATGTATGTATGCCGACCTTGGAGATACCTCCAACGGTTGTATGTTGTATTGCCGACCTTGATGAATATTCCAAGGTTGATGATTGGTATAAATATATATAATGAATCTATGAGTTGAGTGAGTATGAGAAAAGATGCGAGATGAAGTGTGAATTATAAAAGCAGAGGAGATATATTGCGCTTCAATGGAACTAAACTCAGGCATGTTGTAGATGCTACTATATCAGTTCATGGCAGTGAGTCACCCATCCTGGTAGTGAGACACCCTTTGGTAGTGAGCCTTTCATTTGGGTAGTGAGTCCTGGGCAGTGAACCCTTTGGCAGTGAGCCTCTTTTTTTATTCAATATTGTTACTACATTATATTGTGAGCTAACACTCACCATGGTTTTTCCCTTTTAGTGTTTTCCATGTAAAAGTCTAGTGTTCATGTGTGTATGGTGTTGATGTGTTTATGTTTTGATTTTTCTATTCATGTTTAAACTTTATAACAGTTAAGGAGTTAAAGTAAGTGAATGTGAATGTGATTTTGTTTATTTAGAAGTTAAGGTTTTTGATACAACTGTTTCACCCCCCTCTTAGTTGCCTTGTGCCTTCAACAAAGATTGACTGCCAAAATCAAAATGCCAATGGAGAGGGGGCCTACAGAAGATTTCTAATTAGGTTTGTGCATGATCTGTTTGCAACATGCAAAATATAATAGATACCTAGATAGTTTTGCGATGCGGTGAACAAAACCCAAAAAGATGTTTTTTTTACGTGCCTAAGATGTGGATCTAATGCAAAAAATGCCTCCAACAACAAAAAATGGCATGTAATATGTCAAAATTTATCTGTGAGGCCTCTTGGACACAATGGCAGGTCCTTTTGGCCTGAAAATGCTTTGAACAGAAGTTGTCTTCCAGATCTGAGATTAAAACCCCAATTTTGCAACTTTGTCAAATGATCTCCCAAATGAAACAAAAGAGAAACTTGACTTTCTCGAGCCTCCTGGATGCGTGGAATAGCTGGAAATGCTGCCAGTATAACTAGAAATGTTGTAATCACTCAAATCTCACAAAACACATATGCAAAACCTTAGAGGTTAAAATATTTATGTCAAATTTTGCTGATTCTCCAAATCATTTGAAGATGCAAGACAAGAGCATACTAGGATTTTAGGAAACCTACAAGTAAAGCTTATTATCCATCCCCGAATCTCTCAAAAAGGAAACTAAAATCTATTCTACACTAGAATAGCTCTAATAACCATGTTACAATCTGAAAATATGAGTAACCCAGAATACTAGTACAAATTAATAGATATTAAACTATGAATGCAAATGATACAAAATAAAAATAACAAGATAAAGTTAGTCTCCACGATAGTAATGCAAATGCTCCAGAAGTAAATCAGCATTAAGAGGATGCAAAAGCAAAAGATACAAAATACAAGATAGGAGGTGAGTATAAATATATTAGAAGAGAGGGGAGAGGTAGCAAATATGACCAATGGGAAGAGTCCACCACAATAGCCTAAAATAGGCAAGTGCAACTCCCTTGGAAGATGCCGACAACTTGCATCCACTCACACTAATACTCACTTAGTTAACCCTAAGCAAGCTTAATAACATGTGTAGGAAAAGCCTAGGAATATAGGAAAATAAATAACCCAACTAGGAAAATAAATAACCCACTAATAATCCGGAGCCATGTGTAACAGCAAACTTCTCATGAAAGCTCTCCAACAACTGAGATACTTCTGGTTTGTTCACGCAGCGTAAGTAAATCCCTTCATGGTGAAAGGAAGCTAGGGGTGCAGAAATCGCTTCCTACACTAATCTAATGAGGGGAGGAGAGTGCAAATTCAATTTTATCCTTACTATTACAACAATGTTAAACCCACTAACAAAGATAATAGAGATATTGCAGCAAACACATAAACAAGAAAGTGAGACAAAAGAAGAGAGACACAAGATATACATGGGAAAAACCCTTATCGAGTGAAAAAACCCACACTCCAAAACCTGCACAATGTATTAACAAAACTGAAATGGTTTACAATACACTTGCAATGCAAGCTCTCAGGAGTCTTTGACACTCATATCTGGAGACAAACCGGTAACATAACAGTACCTGTCAAACATGTAATACATCTCCTCCAAGCACCTGTTTGTATAGAAAATACAAGGCAAAATTGCCTCTATCTTGGAATGGGTCTGACTTGGCCTCACGGCCCAAAACCCACTCCTATGGACACTTGGTCAACATTGTAAGATGCTTCTGACACTTGTCCACACACCCCATCCAAAAGAGGTCGCCTATTTCCAAAATGGGCTATGAAAGATGCTCTTACGACTCTTACGACTGTCATAGAATATGTCATAGCAGTTACAACTTACAGCTATAAGAGAATATATCATACACATGCTATAAATAGCATATTCTCTTACATGTCATAGTCCACCTTGGGGGACCCAAAGATTCCTTTTTCAAAGATGCTCTTCGACACATGTCTTCACCTGTCATAGAATCTCCTATTTCTAACTCTTACATGTCATAACTTCATCATAGTAATCTGTCATGACTATTATGGTCAATATTCCCTTACACAACATCTAAGATACCGACACATGGCAAAATATTCCTACCACAAAGTGGGACGCCTATCTCCTCATGTGAGGACAAAATTACAAGTTGTCATCTTCCATGTAGGATGACACATCCCACAAGATGACAATATGAATTTACAATTTAATTTATAACATAGGCAATAAATAAATAAATATAATGAAAATAATACAAGTAATTACCAAGGTTGAGACACCTTAATTCCCAGCATTCTCCCACTTTTCAAACACCTTGTAAGAGCCAATAGAATTAATAGGATTTAACTGCTATAGGCCAAGAGGCCCATAGACTCTGAACACCATCTGAACTTGTTTGTGCCCACTAGCTTCATCAATGCATCTGCAACATTCTTCAAAGTATCTACCTTCTCCAAATTTACCTTCCCATCCTCTACCATGTCTCATATGAAGTGAAACTGTACATCAATATGCTTTGTTCTGGTATGGAAAGTCAGATCCTTTGCAAGGCAAATCACACTCTGACTGTCACAACAAATCATAATTTGTCTTGCATCAACACCAATATCTGAACACAATCTCTTAAGCCAAATGATTTCCTTACAAGCATGAGTTGCAGCCATATACTCAGCTTTTGTAGTGGACAAAGCAACCACAGGTTGTCTCTTACTCATCCAACTAATTGCACCACCAAACATTGTGAACACATATGCACTGGTGGATCTCCTGCTGTTAATGTCACATGCACAATCAAAATCCACAAATCCATGAATACAAACTGAATGTGGAGATCCTGTAGCATTGCCATGATAGAAAATGGAATACTTGAAAGTACCCCTCAAATATCTGAACACTCGCTTAACTGTATCCCAATGTACCCATCTAGGATTAGCCATAAATTGACTAAGGACTCCCACTACTTGGGCAATGTCTAGTCTTGTGCAAACCATAGCATACATCAAACTGCCAACAGTACTAGCATAAGGTACGCTTCTCATGTCCTCCACCTCACTAGGGGATTTTGGACAATCACTAACAGATAACTTTGTCCCTAATGAAATAGGAACACACAATGGTCTACAATCTGCCATGTTGAACCTATCCAACACGATCTTCACATACTTACTCTGGCTTAACCAAAGTTTTCTGTTAGCTCTCTCTCTCTTTTGATTTCCATTCCTAGAATGTACCTGGCTACCCCTAAATCTTTCATTTCAAATTGTACTACCAACTAAGACTTAAAATTAGAAATCATATTCTTACCCTTCCCAATCAGCAACATATCATCAACATATAATGCAACAATGAGAATACAATCACTATCAAACTTATAATACACACAGTGATCCAATTTTGATCTCACAAATCTAATTGACAACACAAAGGAATCAAACTTCAAGTACCACATCCTAGGAGACTGCTTCAAACCATACAAATACTTTTTCAATTTGCAAACCAAATTTTCTTTACCTTTCACTATGTAATGCTCTGGCTGTGACATGTAGATTTCTTCCTCCAAATCACCATGAAGGAAAGTTGTCTTCACATCCATCTGTTCTACCTCTAAATCATAAGCAGCAACAAGAGATAACATAATCTAATGGATTTAATCTTTGCAATGGAAGAGAAAATTTCACCATAATCAATTCCCTCCACTTGTGAGTACCCCTTCACAACCAATCTAGTATTGTACTTTTCAACACTACCATCTGCACTGAATTTCTTCTTGAACACCCATTTGCAACCAACGGGTTTCTGTCCATCAGGTAAAGGCACCAAATCACATGTTTTATTCTTTTCCAAAGAAGCCATCTTATCCTCCATGGCCTCTTTCCAGGAACCTGCATCTTTCATGCCCATAGCCTCTTTCATAGCTCTAGGCTCATCAGTGTTAGTAAGTAAAGAAAAAGCACAACTAGAATCAAGTAATGAATAACCAAACCTATCAGGTTGCTTTCTTGTTCGTGTAGACCTCTTCAATGGCTGAGGTTAAGGTTCTGGTTCTTTTCTTGTTCGTGTAGACCTCTTCAATGGCTGAGGTTAAGGTTCTGGTTCTTCTTCTAAGCTTTCAGAGCTACTAAAGTTCTCCTCATCATCAGGTCTCACAGGGTCTGTCTATTCAGTCTTCTCAGGGGTAGAAGGAAATTGAACTACATCCTCTTTCTTTTCTATCTGTTTTGGTTGTAGAACAACGGAAGAAGGTGTTAGCTCTCTAAAGATAACACTTCTGCTATACAACACTTTTTTAGCCACCAGATCCTAAAGCTTGTATCCTTTCACACTGACACCATAGCTAATGAAGATACATTTAACAGCCTTGTTCTCCAATTTAGACTATTTCTCCCTAGGCACATGTGCATATGCCTCACAACCAAAAACATGAAGATGTCTAACTGAAGGCTTCTTACCAGTCCACACGTCCATAGGTGTCTTACCAACAAGAGCTGATGTAGGAGATTTGTTTACCAGATAGCAAGCAGTGGCAATAGCTTCAAGCCAAAACTTTTGTTTGAGGCTTGCTCCACTAAGCATACTCTTAGCCTTCTCCATCAGTGTCCTGTTCATCCTCTCTGCAACTCCATTTTTCTGTGGGGTATATGGAGTTGTCTTATGCCTTTCAATCCCTTGCTCTTTGTAGAACTTATCGAACTCTACCGAACAAAACTCACCACCATTGTCAGTTCTCAAACACTTAATGTTTTTACTAATCTAATTTTCAGCAAAGGCTTTAAACTCCTTAAACTGACTAAAGACTTCAGTCTTGCTTCTGATAAAATAAACCCATGTCCTTCTACTGTAATCTTCTATGAAAGATACAAAATATATAGATTTTGAAATCGAAGGAACATTAACAAGACCAAACACATCAGAATGAATAAGATCCAATACACTAGAAGACTTGTGAGAACTAGAGTAAAACTGAACACGATTTTGCTTTCCATAAATGCAATGTTTGCAAAAGTCAAACTTGAGATTACAATCATTTAACCTCTCAACGAGGTTTTTATTTTTTAGGGTACACAAACCCTTCTCACCAATCTGGCCATATCTCAAATGCCATAACATAGCCTTTTCAACATGAAGCTTAGCTTCCATAACATGTGCACTACCATCAAAACTAGTTACAACATATTTCTTCACTGCTCATTCAGATGGTGGGGATGAAGTGACTGCAGCTCATTTCTTTGAGTCAGAAGAACTATTGCACTGTGAAGTGCATGCCTCCAGCTGAAACAAAGTACCTATCTAGGTACCCTTCACAAGCACCATAGAGCCTCTAGTCATCTTGCTTCCATCCTTTGAAAAGACAACCTGTACCCTGCATCATTCAACATACTTATAGAAAGAAAGTTCCGTGGAAGGCCTGGAATGTGCATAACTCCAGTGATCCCCTTCACTTGTCCATTAGGGAATCTATTGAGACTCTTCCACAACCAACAATCTTCAGATGAGAGTCGTCACCCAGGTACACTCTTCCACCATCAAACTCTTCATATTTTGTGAACCAATCTCGATGTGAGGTCATGTGAAATGATGCACCAGAATCAATCAACCACACATTATCAGATGCATGGGTGGCCAGGGCTACGATGAAGGCATCACTATCATCTTGTGACTTTTTGAAATCTGAATCAGGAGCTTTCTTCTTCTTTTTCTTCTCCTTTTTGCATTCCTTTCATAAATGCCCAATTTTTCCATAGTTCCAATAGAGAGCCTTGGACTTTCTAGGAGATTTGGATCTCCCACGGGATTTGGATCTACCCTTCTCAGCTTTCTTGTCTTTCTTCTTCCCTTTCTCCTTAGGTCTTCCATGAACCACAAGAGCCTCTTTGGCTGATTCAGATGTCTTCCTCTGCATTTCTTCACATAACAACGAGGACACCACATTTTCCATCTTGAAGGTGGTAGTGGTGCTTCCGATAGCCATGACAAGATGATCCCACGAATCTGGCAAAGAACAAAGCAGGGTCATGCAACGATCCTCCTCCATTTTCACACCCACAGATGTCAATTATGCAATGATCATGTTGAAAGCATTCATGTGGTCCGCAACAGATCCTCTGTCTTCCATCTTCATAGTGAACAACTTCTTTGTTACAAAAAAATTTGTTTACCAAGGACTTGGCCTGATAAACATCACTCAACTTCTTCCAAAGATCTTTTGTGCTCTTCTCCTCATGGACATTCAATAGGATAGAGTTAGCTAAACAGAGTCTTATGAGACCCTTAGCCTTCTGATCTTTGAGGTCCCAATTAGCTTGTGACATTGCTGTAGGTTTCACACCAGATACCATTTCCCATAGGTCACGATCAACAAGTAGGTCCTCCATCTTGAGTTTCCACGACTCGAAATTAGTGCCATTGAATTTCTCAACCTCTAACCTTCCGGATGTGGTTGCCATCTCCTTGCTATAATAAGATACAAAATACTCTACACAACACTCCCACTCAACCTAAGATCATCTCAAAAAAACCCTACCCAACAACTAGGACCAAATGTGATCAAGCTCTGATACCAACTAAAAGGAAGCTAGGTGTGTGGAAATCACTTCCTACACTAATCTAATGAGGGGAGGAGAGTGCAAATTCAATTTTATCCTTACTATTATAGCAATTTTAAACCCACTAATAGAGATAATAGAGATATTGCAGCAAACACATAAACAAGAAAGTGAGACAGAAGAAGAGAGACACAAGATATACGTGGGGAAAACACTTATCGGGTGAAAAACCCCACACTCCAAAACTGCACAATGTATTAACAAAACTGAAATGGTTTACAATACACTTGCAATGCAAACTCTCAAGAGTCTTTGACACTCATATTTGGAGACAAACTGTTAGCATAACAGTACCTGTCAAACCTATAATACATCTCCTCCTCCAAGCACCCATTTATATAGAAAATACAAGGCAAAATTGCCTCTATCTTGGAATGGGCATCTAACTTGGCCTCATAGCCCAAAACCCATGACTATGGACACTTGGTCAACATTGTAAGATGCTTTTGACACTTGTCCACACACCCCATCCCAAACAGGTCACCTATTTCCAAAATGGGCTATGACAGATGCTCTTGCGACCGTCAAAGAATCTGTCATAGCAGTTACAACTTACAGCTGTAAGAGAATATGTCATACACAAGTTATAAATAGCATATTCTCTTACAACATGTCATAGTCCACCTTGGGGTGCCCAAAGATGCATTTTTCAAAGATGATCTTCGACACATGTCTTCACCTGTCATACAATCTCCTATTTCTGACTCTTACATGTCATAACTTCATCATAGGAATTTGTCATGACCGTTACGGTCAATATTCCCCTACACAACATCCAAGATGCTGACACATGGCAAAATATTCCTACCACAAAGTGGGATGCCTATCTCCTCATGTGAGGACAAAATTACAAGTTGTCATCTTCCATGTAGGATGACACATTGACACATCATCATGTCACATCCCACAAGATGACAATATGAATTTATAATTTAATTTACAACATAGGCAATAAATAAATAAATACAATGAAAATATTACAAGGAATTACCAAGGTTGAGACACCTTAATTCCCAACACATGGTTCTTCTTATACAACATTGACCCTTTGATCATAAAACTGTTGCTTTTTAATCTCAAATCTCTTCGTTAGACAAAATTGAGATGGGAGGACATTGTTGGTTGAGCAGATAAAATAGGATGTCACTATACCAATCATCATTTATTATATCTTCTAAGACATACTATTGAGAGACGATTCTAGGGCCTATTTCTATCATTGTCTAAGTAAGTGTCTGTCCTCTCACCAACTTCATTGGTTGGATCTCTAGATCAAATTCTTGCAATATCGTTACCCATTTCCCTCTTCATTCTCCTAACTCACTTTGCATCAATAGGGACTTCACTGCAACATCAGGGACAATAACATTTACTTTACTGCTGAAAATATAATGTCTGAATTTATTCACTGCTTTCACCAAGGCATAAGCTTGTTTCTCTACATTGGGGTACCGTAACTCAACATCTTTCAATGGGGTACTCATAAATGCAATAGGGAATTCATCACTAGGATCTTTCTTATGTGTTAACATTGTTGTACATGTAAGCTCAGAAGAAAAAGAGTATATGGAAAATGGTAAAGTATAATCAGGGCTTACGAGCACTGGAGCATCAATAATCACTTGTTTAATTTTTGTGAATGACTTCTTTGCTTCAGGTGTCCATTCAATCTTGGTATCTTGTTTCAACATAGCATTCAGTGGTCTGATAATCTCAACAAACCCTATGATGAATTTTCTCACAAAATTAATCTTTCCAAAGTAGGACTTGAGTTCTTTCTTACTAGTCGGTGGCTGAATTTTAAAGATAGCCTGTACTCTCTCTAAGTCAATAGATATACCTTTTTTCTGAAATAACGTGGCCTAGTAACATACCATCAGTTACTCCAAAGATACACTTTTTAGGATTTAGAGAAATACCATAATCTCTACATCTTTGCAATAGAATATAGTTAGGTCGTCCATGTAAATGATGATGCATTTTCCAACTAATACTTTGAATGCTATATCCATTGCACGCTGAAAAGTTTCTCCAGCATTAATCAAACCAAATGGCATTCTATGATATGTGTAAATTCCCCATTTGCATGTGAATGTTGTCTTCAATCTATCCACATACTCAACCATCACTTGGTTATATCCTGAGTAACCATCTAAAAATGACATCATTTGAGAGCCATTAACAATCTACAACACTTCGTCAAGAGATGGCAAAGGATAATTGTCTTTTTCTGAAGCTCGATTTAGAATTCTAAAATTCATGCAAAGCTTGATTTCTCTATTTTTCTTGTGTATAGGTACCAAGTTGGCCACCCATGTGGAGTGTCACACTAGGAATATAATTCTAGCTGATAGCAGCTTCTTCACTTCTTAAAAAATCAATGGTTCTAGTAAAGCATTAACATGCCTTTGCCTTTGACGAAAAGGTTTGATCCCTGGCTTCAATGGTATTGTATGAGTAATAATAGAAGTGTCATAGGTTTTGAGGTCTTTGTAACTCCATGCTATAGCATCATGATAATCTATTAGGGCTTGGATGATTCATGTCCTTTCCTCAAGAGTATAAACCTTGCCAATAAAAAACATTCTTAACATTATCAGTTGTACCCAAATTATGAGGGTAACATTTTCCTCCAGTAGATTCAGCTTGCTTGTTATGAATCTCCAGTTGATCACAATCAAACAATCTCTCCAATTCAATCATTCCTCTTGGAATAGTGTTTGTTTTTAGGTTCAAGACCCCTTCTAAGTCCACTTCAGCGTCTTCAGTCTCTTCTTCATCTATAATCTGAGAAACAAACACATTAGAAAATGTGAGAAAATTGAGGATATGTTTATCATCTTTGAAAACTTGAAAGTTAGTGATATTGTCTGGTACAGAGGGTACTGGCACCAATTCTACAATAAATATTTCTTCAGATCCGACATAGCCAATGGCTCTAAGGTGTTGGCAGCTTGTGCCAAGGCATTTGTAACATGATTCTTCCTTCTTGGTATCAGCTAGATATTGAATCCATCAAAGCTTTCTAATAGATCCCAAACTTTGTTTCAATAGTTACCTAGCCTTTTATCATGACAAGTGTACTTCTTCCTTACTTTCTTACTGAAAGGAAGCTAGGTGTGTGGAAATCGCTTCCTACACTAATCTAATGAGGAGAGGGCTATGCAAATTCAAATTAATCCTTACAACTATAGCAACATAGAACATCTAACAGAGATATTCTAGCAATACACATGAACCAGAAAGAAGACAGAAGAAGAGAGACAAAGATATAATGTGGGGAAAACCCTTATCAGGTGAAAAACCCCACTCAGAAACCTACACAATGTATTATCAAAACTGAATGTTGTTTACAATACACTTGCAATGCAAGCTTCAATGGTCTTTGACACTTGTATCTAGAGTCAATCCAGTAGCATAA
This sequence comes from Cunninghamia lanceolata, assembly GCA_027924645.1. Lineage (NCBI taxonomy): Eukaryota > Viridiplantae > Streptophyta > Pinopsida > Cupressales > Cupressaceae > Cunninghamia > Cunninghamia lanceolata. The sequence continues at coordinate 24,306,788 of BSBN01000339.1, read as the reverse complement.
CAGTACCTGTCAATCCTGTAATGCATCTCCTCCTCCAAGCACCTGTTTATATAGAATATACAAGGCAAAATTGGTCAAACTTGGAATGGGCGTCCAACTTGGCCTCATGGCCCAAAACCCATGCCTAAGGACACTTGGTCAACATTTTAGAATGTGCCTGACACTTGTCCACATTTCCCATCCCAAAGAGGTCACCTATTTCCAAAATGGGCTATGACAGATGCTCTTACGATACTTACGACCACCATAGAATCTGTCATAGCGGTTACAACTTACAGCTGCTGTAAGAGAATATGTCATACACAGGCTATAAATAGCATATTCTCTTACAAAATGTCATAGTCCACCTTGGGGTGTCCAAATATGCCTTTTTCAAAGATGCTTCATGACACATGTCTTCACCTGTCTTACAAACTTCTACTTCTAACTCTTACATGTCATAGATTCTGTCATAGGAATCTATCATAACCGTTTCGGTCAATATTCCCTTACACAATATGAAAGATGCTGACACATGACAAAATTCTCCTACCACAAAGTGGGACGCCTATCTCCTCATGTGAGGACAAAATTACAACTTGTCATCTTCCATGTAGGATGACACATCACCGTGCCACATCCCACAATATGACAATATGGAATTTACAATTTATTTACAACATAGGCAATGAATTAATAAATACAAACATAAATAATGTAAGGAATTACCAAGGTTGAGACACCTTAATTCCCAACATTCTCCCACTTGTTGAACACCTTGTAAGAGCCAATAGAATAACAAGATTTAACTGCTATAGGCCGAGAGGCCCATAGACTCCGAACACCATCTAAACTTCTCTATGCCCACTGGCTTCATCAATGCATCTGCAACATTCTTCAAAGTATCTACCTTCTCCAAAATTACCTTTCCATCCTCAACCATGTCAAACACAAAGTGAAACTGAACATCAATGTGCTTTGCTCTGGCATAGAAAGTTAGATTCTTCGCAAGGCAAATTGCACTCTGACTGTCACAACTGATTGTGATCTTACCTACATCAACACCAATATATGAACACAATATCTTAAGCCAAATGGATTCCTTACAAGCATGAGTTACTTCCATATACTCAACTTCTATCGTGGACAAAGCAACCACAGGTTGTCACTTACTCATCCAACTAATGGCACCACCAAACAGTGTAAAAACATAAGCACTGGTGGATCTCCTGCTGTCAATGTCACCTGCCCAATCTGAATCCACAAATCCATGAATATCAACAAAATGCGGAGGTCCTATAGCATTACCATGATAGCATATGGAATACTCAGAAGTACCCCTCACATATCTGAACACTCACTTAACTGCATCCCAATGAACTCATCCAAGATTAGCCATAAATCAACTAAGGACTCCCACTGCTTGGGCAATGTCTGGTCTTGTGCAGACCATAGCATACATCAAACTACCAACAACACTAGCATAAGGTACTCTGCTCATGTCCTCCACCTCATTAGGAGATTTTGGACAATCCTCAATAGACAACTTTGTCCCCAAATAAACAGGAACACACAATGATCTACAATCTGCCATGCTGAACCTGTCCAACATGGTCTTCACATACTTACTCTGGCTTAACCAAAGTTTTCTATTGGTTCTGTCTCTTTTAATTTTCATTCCTAGAATGTACTTGGCTGCCCCTAAATCTTTCATTTCAAACTGTGCTGACAACTAAGATTTAAAATTAGAAATCATATTCTTACCCTTCCCAATGAGCAACATATCATCAACATACAGTGCAACAATGAGAATACGATCACCATCAAACTTATAATACACACAATGATTAGATTTTGATCTCACAAATTCAATTGACAACACAAAGGCATCAAACTTCAAGTACCATCTCCTAGGGGACTGCTTCAAACCATACAAAGACTTCTTAAGCTTGCAAACCAAATTTTCTTTACCTTTCACCATATAATGCTCTGGCTGTGACATGTAGATTTCTTCCTCCAAATCACCATGAAGGAAAGTTGTCTTCACATCCATCTGTTCTACCTCTAAGTCATAAGTTGCTACAAGAGACAACAGAAATTGAATGGATGTCATCTTTGCAACGGGAGAGAAGATCTCACCATAATCTATACCCTCCACTTGTGAATACCCCTTCACAACCAATCTGGCCTTATACTTCTCAACACTGCCATCTGCACCAAATTTCTTCTTGAACACCCATTTGCATCCAACAGGTATCCATCCAGGAGGTAAAGGTGCCAAGTCCCAAGTTTGATTCTTTTCCAAAGAAGCCATCATATCCCCCATGGCCTCCTTCTAGGAACCTACATCTTTCATGTCCATAGGCTCTGATATAGTTCTAGGTTCATCACTATTAGTAAGCAAAGCAAAAGCACAACTAGAATCAAGTAATGTAAAACCAAACCTTTCAGGTTGCTTTCTTATTCGTGTAGACCTCCTCAAGAGCTGAGGTTGAGGTTCAGCTTCTTCATCTGAGCTTTCAGAGCTGCAACAGCTCTCCTCATCATTAGGTCCAACATTGTCTTTATGTTCAGTCTTCTCATGGGTAGCAGGAAACTGAACAACATCCTCTATCTTTTCTTTTTCTTCTAGCTGTAAAACAGTGGAAGAAGGTGTAAGCTCTCTGAAGATGACACTTCTGCTATATAACACTTTTTCAGCTACAAGATCCCAAAGCTTGTATCCTTTCACATCGACATCGTAGCCAATAAAGATACACTTAACAACCTTGTTCTCCAATTTTGACCGCTTCTCCCTAGGCACATGTGCATATGCCTCACAACCAAACACACGAAGATGCCTTATTGAATGCTTTCTACCAGACCACACCTCCATGGGTGTCTTTCCAACAAGAGCTAATGTAGGAGATCTATTTACAAGATAGCAAGTAGTGGCAACAGCTTCAGCCCAAAACTTTTGTTCTAGGCTAGCTCCACTAAGCATACTCCTAGCCTTCTCCATCAGTGTCATATTCATCCTTTCTGCAACTCCATTTTGTTGCGGGGTGTATGGAGTTGTCTTATGTCTTTCAATCCCAAGTTTCTTTCAATATTTATTAAATTCTGTAGAACAGAACTCACCACCGTTGTCAGTTCTCAAACACTTAATCTTTTTACCAGTCTGATTTTCAGCAAAGGCCTTAAACTCCTTAAATTTACTATAAACTTCAAATTTGCTTCTGAGAAAATAAATCCATGTCTTTCTACTATAGTCATCTATGTAAGATACAAAATATATAGATTTTGATAACGAAGGAACATTAATAGGACCAAATACATCAGAATGAACAAGGTCCAACACACCAGAAGACTTATGAGAACTTGAATAAAACTGAACACGGTTTTGTTTGCCCTATATGCAATGTTCACAAAAGTCAAACTTAAGATTACAATCATCTAACCCCTCAACAAGGTTTTTATTTTTCAGGGTACGCAGACCCTTCTCACCAATGTGGCCAAATCTCTTATGCCATAACATTATCTTTTCAGCAGGAAGCTTAACTTCCAAGGCATGATTACAAACATCAGAACTAGAAACAACAGATCTCTTAACTACTCATTCAGATGGTGGGGATGAAGTGACCGCTGCCCTCTTCCTTGAATTAGAAGAACTATTACATTGTGAAATGCATGCCTCCAGCTGAAACAGAGTACCTCTCCTAGTACCCTTAGCAAGCACCATAGCTCCTCTAGTCATCTTGCATCCTTCTTTTGAAAAGACAACCTGCACACCTACATCATTTAACATACTTACAGAAAGCAGGTTCCGTGCTAAGCCTGGGATGTGTATAACCCTAGAGATCCCCTTCACTCGTCCATCAGGGAATCAGATAGAGACTCTTCCATGACCAACAATCTTCAGATGAGAGTCGTCACCCAAGTACACCTTTCCACCATCGAACTCCTCATACTTAGTGAACTAGTCTCGATGTGAGGTCATGTGGAATGATGCACTAGAGTTAATCAGCCACACATCATCAGATGAATGGGTTGCCAGGGCTGCAATCAAAGCATCACCATCATCTTGTGACTTGTCAAAATCTGAATCTGGGGTCTTCTTCTTCTTTTTCTTTTCTTCTTTGCATTCCTTTCAGAAATGCCTAGATTTACCATAGTTCCAATAGATAGCCTTGGACTTTCCAGGAGATTTGGATCTCCCATAGGATTTGGATCTACTCTTCTCAACTTTCTTGTCCTTCTTTTTCCCTTTCTCCTTGGGTCTTCCACAAATTGCAAGAGCCTCTTTGGCTGCCTTAGAAGACTTTATCCGCATCTCTTCAGATAACAATGAAGAAACCACTTCATCCATTTTAAATGTGGATGTGGTGCTTCCAATAGCCATGACAAGGTGATCCCACGAGTCTGGCAAAGAATAAAGCAAGGTCATACACAGATCCTCCTCCTCCATCTTCACACCAATAGATGTCAATTATGCAACTAGCATGTTAATTCATATGTTCAACAATGGATCATCTGTCCTCCATTCAAAAAAAATACAACTTCTTTCTCAGAAAAATTTTGTTAACCAGGGATTTGGCTTGATACACATCTCACAACTTCTTCCAAAGCAAGTTTGCAGTTTTCTCCTCATGGACATTTAATAGGACAGAATCAACAAGACTAAGTCTTATAAGACCCTTAGCCTTCTGATCCTTTAGATCCCAATTAGCTTGTTGCATTGCAGCTAGTTTAGTTCCATTACCAGTTTCCCAAAGGTCTCGATCAACAAGCATGTCTTCCATCTTGAGCTTCCATAGCTCGAAATTAGTGCAATTGAATTTCTCCACCTCAATCCTTTTGGATGTGCTTGCCATCTCCTTGCTGTAACAATATTCTAAATACTCTGCACAGACTCCTACTCAACTTAAGATTAGCTCAAAAAACCCCTACCCAACAGCTAAGACTAAAACTGGCCAGGCTCTGATACCAACTGAAAGGAAGGTAGGTGTGCAAAAATCGCTTCCTACACTAATCTAATGAGGAGAAGGCTATGCAAATTCAAATTAATCCTTACAACTATAGAAACATAGAATATCTAATAGAGATATTGCAGCAATACACATGAACTAGAAAGAAGATAGAAGAAGAGAGACAAAGATATAACGTGGGGAAAACCCTTATCGGGTGAAAAACCCCACACTCAGAAACCTACACAATGTATTATCAAAACTGAATGTTGTTTACAATACACTTGCAATGCAAGCTTCAATGGTCTTTGACACTCATATCTGGAGTCAATCTGGTAGCATAATAGTACCTGTCAATGTTGTAATGCATCTCCTCCTCTAAGCACCTGTTTATATAGAATATACAAGGCAAAATTGGTCCAAACTTGGAATAGGCGTCCAACTTGGCCTCATGGCCTAAAATCCATACCTAAGGACACTTGGTCAACATTGTAGAATGTTCTTGACACTTGTCCACAGCTCCCATCCCAAAGAGGTCACCTATTTCCAAAATGGGCTATGACAGATGCTCTTACGACACTTATGACTGTCATAGAATCTCTCATAGCAGTTACAACTTACAGCTGTAAAAGAATCTATCATACACAGGCTATAAATAGTATATTCTCTTACAACATGTCATAGTCCACCTTGGGGTGCCCAAATATGTGTTTTTCAAAGATGCTTCATGACACATGTCTTCACCTGTCTTACAAACTTCTATTTTCGACTCTTACATGTCCTAGATTATATCATAGGAATCTGTCATAACCGTTTCGGTCAATATTCCCTTACACAACATGAAAGATGCCGACACATGGCAAAATGCTCCTACCACAAAGTGGGATGCCTATCTCCTCATGTGAGGACAAATTACAAGTTGTCATCTTCCATGTAGGATGACACATCACCATGCCACATCCCACAATATGACAATATGGAATTTACAATTTATTTACAACATAGGCAATGAATTAATAAATACAAACATAAATAATGTAAGGAATTACCAAGGTTGAGACACTTTAATTCCCAACACTTACCTACTAATTCCAAATCTCCAAAGGCTTGAACAATTTTGGTTTTCTTGCGAATAGCCAACAACAATCCATTCATCAATGATTCATATTCAGCAACATTGTTAGTGCAGGAGAATTGCAGCCTGTGAGCAGCAAGGTAAGAGTCTCTAGTAGGACTAATGGTTCAAATCCATCACCAACCCCTTGTTTAGATTTAGCTCCATCAAATTGTAATGTCTAGACCATAGGTTCTTGAATTTGTATCCTACTGAAATCATTTGGAGCCTGACATTCCTACATTTTCATTTCTTATCATGCAGAACTGATTGGACTTTTCCTTGATTCAGCTTTTTAATTAACTTTAGGCATCTCTAAACTTGTTCCACAACCTCTTTGCAGAGAGAACACATGAATTTAGAATGTGATGCATCATGAATTTTGCACCAATTTGGTAACAATAATTCCTCTATTTGGACTATCTTTCCCATCCTTAACTGAACACTTATGAATTTGACTACAAATGTTCTAAATCCTTCAAAGATTCCTTGCTCATCTTCAGAAGAAGAATCATGGTCTAAATCAACACAGATTTAAGTGTTGTCATGTTGTCTAATGGACTGAGGTCTAGGAGTATTAGCAAAGTGATCTAGTAGTATCTCATCAACTTGGTTTATCTAGGGTAGATAAAATCCTAGGTCAACCTTAGAATATAGGATCTCATTATTCTGATTGTATTGGGTTATCATATGCTTCATCTTTGGCTCTCTTTCGATTCATATCTAATTAGAAATACCTCTCTAGGGAAGCCACATATGGGAGAAGTCTATAGCCATATAGTCATTCAAGGTTTTAGACCAATCTCTACTTAACAACATACCATAAGCATCTGGGATTTCTACCACTTGTATGTTGATGTACTGTTGCACTCTAGGGTCTGAGGCTAATTGCATGTGGATATGATTTAGTTCTCCCACTATTTTAACTTTAGTTTTATCCATTTGAGTAACCTTCCGAGAAGACTTGGAAGGAGTGAGTCCCAATGCTTTGCAAATGGACAAAGGCCTTACATTGGTTGATGCTTCAGAATCCACCAAGTAGTTATGAAGGATTTTTTGAATATTCTAAGGGTCAGCAAGAAGGGTGGTGCTACTTTCTTCTCATTTACAGAGTGACTTTCTGCTCTGCTTCAGACTCATGAACTTTATCTCTACTTTTAATCTAAGAATCTTTTGGGGGAATATCTTTAGTGATAGGCTCTGACTTGGTTGGCTCCTCCATAGTCTGAAACAAGATTGACCTTACTTTAGGGATTTTCATTAATTCAAAAACTGAAAGGTTGACCTTCATTTTCTTAAGTCCATCAGCTACATACTGACCCATTCTAACAACTTCTGATCTATTGGAAGATTCTCCAACAACATGTGTTGTGGGTTGGGTTATGACTTTAGGAGGTTCAAGATTGTTAGTGGATTTAGGGTTTGGAGAAACCTGATAATTGTTTGGAGTAGAGGTAGTGAAAGGCCCTTTGACTTGTTACTCTTGAGGTTATAGGGAGTCCTATTGTATTGCTAATAGGCATGTACTTCATCAACTTCTTCCTTGGGTTCATTATCATTCTGAAAAGGAAAAGTATAACTTTCTAATATCATGACAGTGTCATACCTAGGAGTAGGTACCAACTCATACCCAGTGGGTGAAGGGACTTCTTGTGCTTCAGCATTTCGAGCCTCCCTTTGGAAAATACTAGAGGTAATCTAGAAATCATGACAATCTAGTTCAGAGTGAGCATTAGTATTGTGGATCCTGCACCAAGTGGATAAGGTAACCTCAGCTAGCATTACTCTCCCTGGAGGATGATTCTCTATTGCATTTTGAGATTCCAGGAGTGATGGCACACCTCCATTGTTAGGCCTAGTATTCCAAGTTTTGTTGGGCCTCTGGTAACTTTGATTTTGGTTCTGTCTCCTTTGAGAATTCTGGAGGTAAGTATTTTGATTTCTAAGATAAGTTACTTCTGTAGTAAGCTTTTTCATTTGTTCTACCAAATCCTTGATGACATCTCTATCTTCTCTAGTCTTAACAACCACAGCACAAAGGACTGGAGGAATGGAAGTTGATTTGGTGGTGCTTCTAAAATAGGGGCCCCGAGATGGATCACCATGGCCTATGTTGTACCTAGCACCGAAAAAGGATTAAACATAGGGGTATAATTAGCCAGAGCCTGGTTAATTTGTTGGATTTGATTTGGCATGTCAGGGGTTCCTTTATGATTTACAGGACCAGCTCCAGACTATCCTAGCTCTAAGTTCACCATAACTACTTTAGTGTAAGCCTCTGCTAGGGTCACTATCTAAGTTTTTTTTTCTCCCAACAAACATTGAAGTTAGTCGATCTAGTGTAGCATAATAGATGGTCAGTGTTGCATTCTCAACAATATTATAAGGTTCTTGGAGGTGACAATATGCTTTGTGAAACCTGTCGTTGAAAGAACTTATCAATTCATTATATTTTCTTCTAATATCCACAAACGATCGATAAAGATATGCAAGTGCAATTGGAATCCTAAACCTGTCTAAAAATGCATTCTTAAATTGTTTCAACAAGGGTTTATAGAATGCATTCTTTAGGGGTCTTGGAGAGGAGGTGAAAGATTCAGTAGTAGTCAAAAAGGTCTTAAGATCATTACCTTCTAGATATGATTCTAAGGTGTCTGTAGTTGAAGAGGCAAGAGGCTTGAACAAGCTCACTTTAGATGAGTTACATGGTACATTCACTGCCTATGAAATGAGAACACACACTAAGAATCCACAAATAGAGAAGTTTCTTTTAAGACTATGAAGAAGAGCAAGGAAATAGATTCTGAGTCTGATGACATATATGTAAAAGGATCAAACTTTGTTAGAAAGTTAAAGAAGGGATCATCAGGGAAGTAGAAAGGAAAACTTCCTTTCAAATGCTTCAGTTGTGGCAAAATAGGACATTTTTCTGCCAAGTGTCCTTATGGTGAAACTAAAAGTGATGTAGAGGATGATGGAAAGCAAGGAAAAAAGAAGCAATATAGCTTTAGAAGAAAGAGTTCTTTCAAAAAGAAGAAAAGTCTCTTTATCAGAGATGCTGATGTGACTGATAGCAACTCTGAAGACATCATTGATGAAGAAGGAGAGACCTTATTTATGATTGTTGTAAGTTCAAATGAAGATCAAAGAGATAAACATGACAATGAATTTGATAAGGATGAGCAAACTGAAGTAGATGAAGTTGACCTTGAAGGTGAACTAATTTGTGCCCTAAGGGAAATAAAAAGATTGAAAAAGGAGGCCTCTATACAAAAAGATCAGACTTTGAAAGATAATGAAAAAGTGATCAGCACAATCAAAGAATCAAATCAACTGATTATCAGTATGAAAACACAAGTTGAGGAAAGTAAAAGAGTTGAAGAGATGACCAGGACAGAATTGGAAGTTAAGGTAAGAGATTGTCAAAGTTTGGAGGCAAAAATTGTTTTTTTGAGGAAGAGGTTAGAAAGATATGACAGTAGCAGCAGATTGGAAGACCTTTTGGATAAGCAAAAGAGGTTTAAAGAAATGACTAGTTTGGGGTATGAGATAGGCCAAAATTCAAAGAATTGTAATCTTCAAAAGAAAGAGGTTAAACAAAGCAATCAAAATGCTTCAAAGACTAATCACAATAGTCCAATCAAGAGTGTTGATGCAGATGAATTTACAAAAGTCAAAAATAAGAAGTTCAGAAGACCACCTATTGCAAGAAGAAGCACTCCATTCAGGTTCAATTCATACTTTTATGGTTATTGTTTTTATTGTAATCAATATGGCCATAAAGCTAGTGATTGTAGGGTTGTTCTTAGAAAAAGATCTAACTTCATTAGCAGAAATCCTTTTGATATCTTGAACCATCTAAGATGTTATAATTATAATAATTTTGGTCATATAGTTAAGTATTGTAGACCTAATCTTGATGAATAAGAAAAGAAAGGTGATGTTCATCCAATGGAGAATATGACTCTTACAAATCCTGATAAGAAGAAGAACAAATCAAAAATAGTATGGAAGCAAAAAGAAAAAGACGCGGAAGTTGAAAACTTAATGTTAGTACAAACTTCCCTGCATGCTAAAAAGAATGATCTATGGGTCATAGATAGTGGATGCTCAAATCACATGGCAGGTGATAAGAGCAAATTCACCAAACTTGAAGACTATACTGGAGGCTCTGTCAAATTTGGAGACAATACTTCAATTCAAATCAGAGGCAAGGGAACTCTTTTTTAGATGACAAAACACCTATTCATGATGTCTACTATGTAGAAGGTCTGAAACACAACCTATTGAGTGTTAGTCAGATTTGTGACAATGGTTACCACATTGTATTTAATGTTCAAGGCTGTGAGATAAAGAAAAAATCAAGAAAAATAGTAGCAAAAGGTATGAGAACAAAAGGTAATGTATACAGTCTTAAAGGGACTAGAAACAGAGATGGATATGGAAGAAGCTACCTTATGGGACAAGTGGAGGAGAGTTCATTATGGAATAGAAGGCTTGGGTAGTTAAACTTTAATAATCTAGTCAAAGTTAGTAAAAATCAGAATTTTAGAGACATGCCTCACATCACCAAACCTGTCAACATCATATGCAAAGAGTGTCAACATGGAAAATAGACCAAAATTAGTTTCAAGTCAAAAGAACATTCATCCACAAGACCATTTCAGTTAGTACATACATATTTGTGTGGTCCTACAAGGACAAAAGCTCTAAATGGAGAAATATATTTAATGTTATTCATTGATGACTACTCAAGAATGACTTGGCTAACATTTCTAAAACACAAATCAGAGGCATTTGAAAGATTCAATATTTTTAGAAAGTTGATTGAAAAGGAATCAGACCACAAAATTAAATGCTTGAGGTCTGATAAAGGTGGAGAATATACTTCAAGGGAGTTTGAAGACTATTGTAAGCAACATGGCATCAAAAGACATTATTCAGCCTTAAGGACACCTCAACAAAATCGTGTGGCAAAAAGAAAAAATAGGACAGTCAAGGAGATGGCTAAGACAATGCTAAATGAAGCCAATTTGTCAGATATCTACTAGAAAGAGGTAGTCCATACAGTTGTATACATCCTAAATAGAGTCCAATTGAGGGTAAATTCCAAGAACACTCCATATGTGGTTTGGTATGGTAAGTCAGCTACTGTTAGTTATTTTAGAATATTTGGTAGCAAATGTTATATTAAGAGGGATGAAGAAGGCTTGGGTAGCTTTGAGTCTAGATGTGATGAAGGAATATTCTTTGGATATTCCACTCATAGTAAAGCATATAAATGTTTCAATAAGAGGCTAAAACGAATGGTTGAAAGTACTAATGTCAAAGTTGATGAACAGTGGCATCTTGACAAACAACAGTTAGAAGATGTTGAAGAGGAATCTGAATCAAAAAAAGAAATAGAAGTTCCAAAAGAAGAGTTGACACCTGAAAAACCTATTGAGACTATGGTAAAGACTCCCTCAAGAACTATACAAAGAGATCACCCTAAAGAGTAGATTATTGGAAACAAAGATGCAGGAGTACAAACTAGAAGAAAACTTGCCAAATCAAATGACTAAGCTAATCTTTGTTTGTTATCAGAAATAGAGCCAAAAAATTACATTGAGGCTAGCAAAGATGAGTGTTAGATCACGGCCATCAAGGAAGAACTAAGTCAAAATGAGAAGAACAAAACTTGGGAACTAGTTCCTAGGCCTGAAGACAAGAATATCATTGGAGCCAAATGGGTATTTAGAAACAAATTAGATGAAAATGGTAAAGTTGTTAGAAACAAAGCAAGACTTGTTTGTAAAGGATACTCTCATGTTGAGGGTATTGACTTTGAAGAGACATTTGCACCTGTGGCTATAGACTAGAGGCCATAAGAATGTTTTTAGCCTTCTCTATCTATAAGAACTTTAAAGTGTACCAGATGGATGTGAAATTAGCTTTTCTGAATGGGAACCTGGAAGAAGAAGTCTATATGGAGCAACCTGAAGGTTTTTAGTATGAAGGAGGACATCATTATGTTTACAGATTTAAAAAGGCCTTGTATGGTTTGAAGCAGGCTCCTAGAGCATGGCACTCTAGGTTGGACAAGTATTTGCAAGAGCAAGGCTTCACTAGAGGTGGGGTAGATAGAAATCTCTATTTCAAATCAAAAGGTGAGGACTTACTAGTTGTAGTTTATGTGGATGACATCATATTTGGTAGTAGTGATGATGATATGTGTAAATCTTTTCCTGACCTTATGAAATTAGAAATTGAAATGTCTATGCTTAGAGAGTTGTCCTTTCTTGGATTGAAAGTTTCACATCTTGACAAAGGCATCTTCATTTCCCAAACTAAGTATACAAAGGAGATGCTTAAGAGGTTTCAAATGGATGAATGCAAACCAGTCAGCACTCCCATGATAATCAGTTGCAAGTTGAGCAAGGTTGATGATTCACCTGATACAAATCAAACTATGTACAAGTCCATGATACGTAGTCTGTTATATTTGACAGCTTCTAGGCCTGACATCATGCAGGCAGTGTGTTTGGTAGCAATATTTCAATCATCTCCTAAAGTATCTCATGTGAATGCAGTGAAAAGAATCTTTAGATACCTAAAAGGCACACTAGACTATGGTTTATGGTATCCTAGGACTAATGACTTCACATTACTTCCCTATACTGATGTTGATTGGGCAGGGTGCATTGATGACAGGAAGAGTACTAGTGGTGGAGCATTTTTCTTAGGTGGTAGATTAGTGTCATGGCATAACAAGAAGCAAGAATTAGTGTCTTTGTCAACTACAAAGGCATAATACATTTCTGCTACTTCATGTTGTACACAGGTTCTTTTGATGGTTCAAACTCTTCAAGGCATCAAGGTAGAAGTTCCTAAACCTATCTCCATTCTGTGTGATAACACTAGTGCCATCAACATATCCAAAAATCTTGTTATGCACTCCAGAAAAAAGCATATTGCTATAAAATATCACTTCTTGAGAGACAAATTCATAGCAAATGAAGTTACACTAGATTGTGTTGCTACTAAGGACCAAATGGGAGAAATTTTTACCAAACCTTTAGCCAAGGATGTGTTTGAACATATGAGAGAGAGGTTAGGTGTTCAATATCTCTCTTCTATCCACTAGATTAGAATTCTGGTACAGTTTTAGGGGGAGTATTTGATCCTTATTCTACATCTCTGAAACTAGGACACTATAAGTCTCTCAGTCAAGGAACCCTTTGTCATTGATGTCAAAGGGGGAATAAAGCAAATGACATTCTCGATTGACAATGTTTTGTATTAGTCATACAATGTTTTGTATCAGATTGACAGTGTTTTGTATTAGTCATCACTTGGCATGCTATGATAGTGGATACTTGAGGATACTTGTTTGACAGTGGAAACTATATCAAATTGATAGTGTTTTGTATTAGTCATCACTTGGCATGCTATGACAGTGATACTTGAAAATACCTATTTGACAGTGGATACTTGTTTGGATCTAATCCTTGCTTGTAGAAGTGTTTGCTCATTAGTGTATAAGCAATATTTTCTTTGTTTTCTCAGTGTTTTCTCAATGGGATCTTAGTTGGATGATGGAGAAGTTGATTTTGTTTGTATAGTGACGAAGAAGTTGATCTCTGTTTGAGAAGTGATAGTGTTTGTTATGGCAATGTTAAGACATGTTAATATAAGCGTTAAGCCATGTTATTAGGTGTTATGGCATATGTACACAGTCAGTATATGAATGTAAATAGGTATGTCATAGCATATGTAAACAATGGGTTAGTATATGACTGTAAACAGGCATGTAAACAAGTGTGCCATGGCATATGTAAAGAATGTTAGACAATCAATCTGTTATATAATGACTAATAGTGTTATATGTTATTCAGTGTGCTAACTATATACGATGTGAATGTGTTGATGTGTTGGCATTATAGTTAGTATATTCATATCTCAGTCATGATACATCATATATCAATCAGGATTGTTGATATCATATCTCAGTCACAGTCAGGATGACAGAGCAGTCACAGTCATCATGGGGTTGGATTCATGATCATGATGTGTGTTACATAGTCAGCATGACATGTCCATCAATGTCCACCAATTTTCTCAAAAGTATAATGTCAAATAGGGGGGATTACAAAGTACATTTTGTTGCAAAGGTAAGTGCAATGGTTATTGACATCAATGCCAAAGGGGTAGTTTGTTGGCATTGGTTTTGTCATTGATGTCAGAGGGAATCCGGTTCATGTCTCTATCTTCTAAAGAATTTTCTACAAGGTGATTCATTGGATCTTGTTAAGATGGATTGATGTCTTATGTGCATTAGAGTTTCTCCTATGACATAAGGATGTGCCTATCACCCTACAACTTTACTTTGAGTTGTTCTCTGCAATAGAGATTATCTACAGAAGTTAAGGATTACAATTCATGTTAATTTCTTAATGATATATTAAGGTTTGAAAGAAGTTGAAGACCTAAATCCTAACTAAAACCCTAAGGAAATCTTATATCTATTGGTCGTAAAATGTCCCCCTAGGACTTTTACCTCCTATGTTTAGCTCTTAGGTCCCTTAGGATTAATCATGCATGTTTAAAATGAATCTCAAAGCAAAATCCCCCAAAACCCATGTCAAATGGGACCTAGGGGTGAATCCTAAATCTTAATCAGGACCTAAAATAGGTCCCTGGACAAGGGTGCCCATGCCCTTGTCCTGCCCTATTTTGTCAGGGTCCCAATTTAAAATGTATGCAAAGTGACCGTTAAAAGGTTTCCCTTTGTCGTTCTATTCAATTTGAATTACGAATGTTTAACGGGAATGCATATATAATCATGTTTAGGACTTCATTTTACAATTAGATGGATAATGCAAACTTGTGATCTTATGATAAGGATATTCAAGCCTTCCATTGTGTTGTAGAGCAGTATTATGTTGTGTTTGTTCATGTTTGTTGTAGATTTGTCTTCATCAATCCATCTCCTCATAGCATGAAAGATCTTCATCTCCCTGTGAGAGCTTCACCTCTGAGGTGACATTTATTTTATGTTTCAATTATTTATCATATCATTGTTTTTACCTCTGTCCTATAAGAACTTGCACTCTCTATCTAACAATGGTGTTGGAAGGCTTGAATGTCATTCCACAGATTGACCAAGGCAATCTCCTAAACACCACAACCCCCAACCCCTCTCTTGTGATTATAGGTGACAGGTGTCAGATCTTGCAGAGAGGAGTTGTAAAGGATCATTGTAGATCATAAGGATTCTGGATCTAAAGAAAAAGGTAGGAAATACCCCTAAAAGGTCAAGGGCACCCACTCTTTTGACCTCCAATTGGCCTCCTGACAAATCAGGATTCAGAAACATCATCTGGGCACTATCTGGAGCATTTTCTCAGTTTTGACCATTGGCAGATTTTCACTCCAAGGGCTTGGGCATGGGCACCTGATGTAGGAGAATACCTGGTTCAAGAGCAATCTTGCATCAACCAAAAAAAATTACATTTCAGTTTATTTTCTTTCATTTTCCTGTTCAGTTTAGTCAATTCAGTCATAAGCAGTTTCTGTATTTTGGTTTACATTCTACCGCAGTTTTATTTCAAACCTTACAAATCTAAAATTAGCATCTAGACATGTTCATCTACATCATATCCAATTTTCAAAGCATTTGGATCAATTATCGAAAAGTTATCGCTATCAGAAGATCAATTGTTTCTCAGAACAAAGCATTCTGACAGTCTAGAACAATCAGCTGAAGGAGAAGACTTGCAGAGCATTTCTCAACTTGTGGAGCCTAATGACACATCATTCAATGTTCAGTGGTTCATGGCCAACCTTCCCTAAGATCCGCACATCATTCCATTCATTTGTGGAGGAGTTCTTCCTTATTAGGTCCGACCTATCCGTGTACACACGTTACACCTCTTTCTTGGAGTTTGTAACCTTTCTTGGCTGACGCGGAGGAGTCTATTGTTCTGGAGATGATATAATTGATGTAATAGATCCTTAGGAAAGTAGTTCTCATGATTTAGAAGATTGATAGTTTGAATTCTTTGTGAAGGAGCTTAAAAGCTATATCTTGTGTATATTATGATTTTCTATAAGCAGGCCTGTGAGGCCTAATTGTAAGCCCGCATGTTGCGAGATGAATTGTATTTGAATTCTATGATATACTAAATGACTGAATCTGCATTTTTTTCATATATTTGAGTTGTTTCCGTTGTGTTTCCTCTTGCTGCATGGTTTGGACTATTCTCTTGAGGACACTCCTAACCATGACTCCACCAGCACCCTAGCCCTTCAACACCTCTACTTCTAGAATCAGGTTCTCCTCTGTTCACTGATCCTAGTGCTTCTTTTAGTTTGTCTGTATCTATTACGGTTTGAATGTTATGCTTTGTTTATCATAGTTTTGCCTATTGTTGATCTAGGGTTTAACAAATCAATTAATAAATTCCAAATTTTCTTATCATTCCAAGTGACTGCGGACCTGATAGTTGATTCCTCTTGCAAAAGTTGTGATGTAGCTCGATTTAATGTCCTTGACTGTATGTAATGAAAGGAGGACTTAATCAAACTACCAATCAACATACCCTCTTTTTCTACATTACATTTTGGTGAACCCGTGTTTTATTGAATTTTCCACCTTGTTGAGTGTTGTACATCAGATTTGCATTCATTCATTTCATTTCCATCATCATACATTTGAAAATCTTACAAAAAAATTAAAAATTTTGAAAAAAAAAAAAAAATAGGCATTTTTAGCTTGCATAATTTGCACTAATTTCATTGAATCTCATCTAAATCATTCAAAACTCTGATATTTACATCAGATCTGAGATAAATTGCAGCATTTCATATTTCCATTATCATTTATCTTGCACTCGCATCTCTCATTTGCTAGGGTTTGCTTGAAATTTTGCATTTTTAATATAACCTATTAATTCCAAAAGCTAGGGTTTGTAATTAAAATATTATTTCAAATTTTATTACTCATTTTCACACTCTTTAAAATCTAATTTTGGACTGTATTGTTTCATCATAGTGCATTTTTGCATTTACATTTCAAATTTTGCATTCACACATTGTGTATTTCAACAAAAATTAACACATTCATTTTTCCTTAAAATTTCACTTGCACCTTGCATTGTAGAAGCTTTGCATCATTTTCAAATCTGATCTCAATTATTTTGCATATCAAATCTAATTAGATTTCATTCATTCATCATTTTGCATATTTTCATACCTTAATTTCACCATTAGGGTTTCAAAAATCCTTGCATTTTGACTAGATTTTGGCTAATCTTTCACCTAACATTGCAAGATTGGTGTGTTGTAAAAAATTTTACTGCATTATTGGACTAATTAAAAGGTCTTAATTTTCTGCCCCTTATCATTCTCCTAATTTCATTACATATTTTGTACATTTACATTGAAAAAGGTGAAAAATTGAGCATTTTAGTGCATAAACAAGCATAGTTTGGTGTTGTTTCATTGCATTCATTTTAGATATCTTGCATTCATATATTCCTTTGTCACTTGAAAATTTTGCATAATTTCATATCATTGTGTGAACATTGCCATAATCCTAAATATACAATGTGTATTTCAACACTACTTGTTTACACACCTTTTCACATCTTTTGACCAAAACCTTCAAAATCATCAATTGGGCCTTGTTGTGTTGCACTATTTCCTTCCATCTACTTTGTTTGTTGTGGACTATGTGTGTATTTTTACCCATTTGTCTCAAACAAATGTTTTAGGTGCGAAATAATCTCACAGCTAGGGTGTATTAAGTATCATAAAACTTTGCATGTCTTGTCTTACGAGATCTTATTGGACATTGATGTTTCAAGACATTCTAATATGGCATCTGCATGTCATTTTTCTTTGGTATCTTTGTACGCATATGTCAAAGATCTTGATTTTCATAGATTCATAACTCTCATGGGTGAGTATCCTTTAGTATTATAAAATCTAACTGAATTCATATCCATGAACACTCGTGAGAAAAAGGATTGTGAAAGGTCTTCTCCTCTTAATGCTTTGGAACTAATAGCTAAAATATATGATGATAATGATGATGCTATAAGTTATCTTATTCCTCTTATAGTTCAATGTTCAAGAACCTTGGATGAGAAGACCAGGGATAGCCCTACTTTGGTTAAAAAGTTAAGTCCTTTAGACACCACTAAAGATACAATCATCCACAATTCCCTCAACAACACCTTACCTTCCTTTCATTCCAATGCTCTCCCTAGCTAAGATGAAGCATTGGCAGATGAAGAAAGGTCCCTCACATTAAATCCTTTAGGGATAGACGTTGAACTTAATCATAGTAAAAATAATGTTAATTCAATCATCACTAATAAACCTCTTCAACCTACTAAGGGGATAGTGAATAAGTATACTATTGTTCCTAAGATGATTGTGAATGGGGCACCTAGTGCACCTTCTTGCTTAAAACTAGTGATTATGGTTCAAGGTGATCGAAAACCACCTCAACACCTAGATTACATTCTAAAGTATGCAAGACAAATCACTCAAAGAAGTCAAGGTGTTCAAAATGTTCCGCAACATCCCATGATTGCTTATACCTACAACACCCATAATAACAAGCAAAGTAAGCAAGCACCACATTGTCTATCTCTCTTCCATGTTCTCAACCTATGCTCCCTCCACCACCTCATCTTACTCACAAAAGTGGTCAAGATTATGATCTTGTTGAGCAGCTTCATGCTACTCTGGGTAAGATCTCTCTTTGGGATTTAATACAAACATCACCTACATATCACAGAATGCTCCAAGAAGCTTTACAAAAGATGATTGTACCACTTGTTGTTAAGTCAAATGATGTAGCAGCTTTATTAGATTGTATGCATGCGACAAAAATGGATATTTTATTTCAACCACATGAATTACCACCAGTCAAAGTTCAAAACCAAAATGATCCTATTATGATCTTTGTCACGATAAATAAAAATTTGATAAAGCGAATTATGATTGACAATGGATCAACTCTTAATGTTTGTGGCATTCAATTTCTACACAGAAGAAAGATTGACACTTCTTTAATCAAACCAGATAAGATTAGCATTTATGGCTTTGATAATACTGGTAGCCAATCTGTAGGTACTATAACCCTACCCGTAAAGGTTGGTCCCATGACATTATCCACCCTTTTTCATGTCATGTCTAGTTCACTTTCATATAATATGATTCTTAGTAGATTGTAGATCCATGCCATGGGGGCAGTTTCATCTACCCTTCATCGATCAATAAAGTTTATTTATCAAAACAAGCTCTACACTGTGGAAGCTAATCCTAAACTGGATAGTTGTTTACATATTGAAACACAAAAACAAGTTAACAATCATACAAGTCTAAACAGCTTACGAGTTGATTCATCAATGCCTCTTTCCATAGATAATGTTGTACAAGGCTCTAAACCATTGAATGCACTTTTTGGTGATGATTGGGGTTCCTTAGATTTTACTCCTTGTATGGGGGAATATAAACTTAATAACCCTAACACATCAAAAGTTGCATCGATCTCATCTAAGCAATCTTTGGAAACACCTGAGAAACCTAAAGTCACCTTGGTAGAAAACAAAGACAAAACTCTTACTTATACTACAGGTTATAACACCTACGAGGCCTCGCCATCCTCTAGAGAGATGAACTCCCTCTATGGTCATGGATTTCAGATTTTGTACAAAAATTATGACTATGCAAGTAATTCATGTGGTGTAAATCAACAAGGAATCAAAGTACCTTTACAAGTTGTTGGAATTAACTACACAACTGGTATTGGATACTGCTCTTTGAAGCCCACCAAAGCCTCTCATCATCCTAAAATTAATGTTAAGGCAATATCAACAAGACCGAAAGGACATGCAAGATATCCTGAGCTGATAGACAAGAATTATCCACCAGGAAATATCCCATTGAATTAGGTAAGTATTTCTCCCCCCTTTAGCCACACTTGTTGTAGCAACTATTCTAGTTGCTCTCAAAGGTGGCCTCCTCCTAGATATATATGTTGTTAGAATCATGTTGTGTTCCCCCATGTTGTGCTATATGTGTTGTTTAGGTCTCCTTGGATAACCCTTGATACTCTTGTAAGGTCAAGGATATCGGGAGACTATTTTTGTTGTGACCATTCTTCTATTTGTTTCATCATTCTACTATTGTTTCTCTCCTCTATTTTATTGTTGTGTGTCATGCCTTAGGTGCATAGCATTGTGGTTGATGACCTGGGGGCATCCTCCTACGTGGTGTTCCTAAGGCACTTGTTCTCCTCTCTTATTTTATTGTTTACCTTCTTCTAGTGATTCTACCTAGTCGGTAGATGACAAAAAACAAACTAACTGATACGGACCGTGTGTCCCTTCAGCAAGCAAGCAAAAATGGACCTAGTCCATACATGAAGACGGGGTTGATTTATATATATGACGCTTGGCTAGTAGAATCACTCTGTGTGATATTTGATGTTGTCTTATCTTTTCTAACAAATCATAACAATACATCTGCTCCGTGCATTTTCATTGTCTTGTATCTCACCTTGTTGTTACAATTGGTTTTGAGATGCTTGTAGTATAAGCCCAACGTCTATACTCGATTCCAAACCCATAGGATAGCCTTGGTCCTTGATGTGACTATTTTCATGCATAGCTTTCATGTTTTTCTTTGGTTATTATCTTAGTGTAAGATTTGTAACCTCTATTGTTATCTTATCTTAGCATATCTTATCATTGTGTTTGTGGGAACATTCAATAATTGTGAGCACATGTCACCTTGGGGGCATGGGCTTTGCGAAAGCTCTTGTTTCCTTGCATGTTTTCTCTCTACCTTAACATGCTTGATATCGATACATGACATCAACCACCTTAAGGTGGGGGCATATATAATGATATATTTCTGATGATTTTGGTACTAGAACGAAGCATGTTTGTAAGCCCTCTCTGTGAGGTAGGATGTTGTATCTCTGTCATGAGTACACATCTTTATTCATATTACAATCAGAGAAGCCCTTTGTACAAGGTGGGATAACGTATCTCTTAAGCTAGTGTGTATCCTTTTATTCAAAAGCCCTTCTCCAGAAGGCGGGATGGTGTATCTCTTGAGCTAGTGCACATCTTTTTATTTTAAAAGTCCTCCGTGGAGGCCGGGTTGGATCTTGAGACTATCCTCCCTTAAGCGTGTCTTTGGTGGTTATTGCGGCATAAGCCCAACCATCAGGTGTGTCTGCAGCATGTTTGAGATGGTGGGACTTAGCAATAAGCTCCTTCCATCATCTTATTTGTCATGTTTAAGATGTATAGTATGTATTTGACATGCTATACGATGCTTGTGTATTCCATGTGTCTTCCATGTTTTTCCCCCTTGTGTGGTTAACCCCCACTTGGGATTTGTATGGTGTGTTCTCTCCTCTTGTGTGTGTAGTAATGAGCTCCACCTACACTCGAGGTTTGTTTGGTGTGGTTTCCCTCCTTGTGTGGTCTCCACCCACACTTGGGGTTTTATATTGTAATTTTATTTCCATGCATATGTATATGAAGATGTTTTGAATATGTTATGAAAATGTTATATAAATGTATTCATCATGTTTTGCGTGTCTTCAATACTATCTTCTCCATGTTTTACGTTCATGTTACTATAATCTCTGTGTTTTATGTGTCTACAATGTGTTTTCTAGTACTTACATGAGATTGGGGGCTAGAAATAGTTCCTCGATCTTTGTGTATGCCTTAGCTTCAAGTGTCTGGCATGTTTGATGTGTTTTCGACTATACTTTAATGCATGTATGGGTCGTAAGATCATACATACATTAAAGTGGGGGCTAAATGTTATGTTGTAAAATGTCCCCTAGGACTTCTACCTCCTATGTTTAGCTCCTAGGTCCCTTAGTATTAATCATGCATGTTTAGAATGAATCCCGGAGCAAAATCCCTTGAAACCCATGTCAAATGGGACCTAGGGGTGAATCCTAAATCTTAATCAGGCCCTAAAATAGGTCCCTAGACAAGGGCACCTATGCCCTTATCCTATTCTATTTTTTTGGGGTCCCAATTTAAAATGTCCACAAAGTGACCGTTAAAAGGTTTCCCTTTGTCAGCTTATTCAATTTGAATTACGAATGTTAGCGGGAATGCATATATAATCGTGTTTAGGACTTCATTTTACAACTAGATGGATAATACAAACTTGTGATCTTATGCTAAGGATATTCAAGGCTTTCATTATGTTGTAGAGCAGTATTGTGTTGTGTTTGTTCATGTTTGTTGTAGATTTGTCTTCATCAATCCATCTCCTCATTGCGTGAAAGATCTTCATCTCCCTGTGAGAGCTTCACCTCCAAGGTGACATTTACTTTGTGTTTCAATCATTTATAATATCATTGATTTTGCCTCTATCCTGCAAGGACATGTACTCTCTATCTAACAATGGTGTTGGAAGGCTTGAATGCCATTCCGGGGCTTGACTGAGGCAAGCTCCTAAACACCACAACTCCCAACCCCTCTTTTGTGATTGAAGGTGACAGGTGTTAGATCTTACGGAGAGGAGTTGCAGAGGATCATTGTAGAGCATAAGGATTCTGGATCTAAAGAAAAAGGTAGGAAATACCCCTAAAAGGTCAAGGGCGCCCGCTCTTTTGACCTCTAGTTGGCCTCCCGACAAATCAGGGTTTAGAAACATCATCTGGGCACTATCTAGAGCATTTTCTCAATTTTGACTGTTGGCAGATTTTCACTCTAAGGGCTTGGGCGCATGCACCGTGTTGGATCTCAAAAACCCTGGTTTTAGACCACGAGAGGGTACCAATCTCTTGATACATTTTTGGTCAACAAGACAGGGTTTACATAATTGGAAACCCCCTAATCTTTAGGTTCTGATGGACCTAGGCAGGTGTACCTAAATGATAAGGCAGATTTAAAGTCTAAGTGGGTTATGACTTGGGCAATTTTACTCACTTATGGCACACAGATGTGAGATAATTGCAGTGCTTGCTAACTAACTCCTAATAAAAGCTTGAAGTATGAAGGATGTGAATTAAATTTATATAAAGAGTTCTAAAATTGATCAGTGCCCAATCTATTCGGTGGATGGAGTCAATGGAGAGGTGATGATTATGGAGACAGGGGTGTAGGATTGGCAGATTTATTTCTCAGATTAACTCTAACGGTTGGGCACTTTTAAATGTTTTCTTTCCCCAAGTTATCTTCTTTCAACTGATCTGCAACATTCTCTTGGGGATGCTCGGTTTGCAATTCATCTTTATGAGCCTCAATCTATTCCAATTCACCCCTTGCATCTTGCTCAACCCTATCAAATATCTCTCGTTGTTGTTTAGGCTAGCACTTTGAAGGCTATCTTCAATATCTACAATTTAACTATCTCCATATCAATAGGAGGACTATCCGGTGCATCTTGAATATGCACTTCTTCACCATCAATATTCAGTTCAGGACATACCTTCTCGATACCCTCCAATAATGGAACCTTAGGGGAAAATGGCTCAGAGGATACATCAGAGGTTTGGAATGGTTGAGACAAGCTATTATTTATTGCAAAAATGTATCCACAATAGTGACAAGTAGTTGTACTCTGGAAAGATTAGAAAGGCAAATCCCAAATAAGGTGGGATGGATGGATAAGAGGAAATGGAAGAGATAACAATGGGAATGGATAGGCTTAGTTGTTGTAGAGAGAAATATGGAGGTGAAAGAATAGAAGAAATGGGTGGCAATGATGAAGATGGAGATGGAAAGGATGTAAGTAGAGGGATAAAGGAAATAGGAAGTGAGGTGATGGGAGGTGTTGAGGTGAGTGAAGTAATGGAAATGTTGATGGATGGAAGAATGGGAGAAGATGGTGAAAAAATGCGAGAAGAGGTGGTAATTAGATTGGAAGAGGAAGAAAGGTCAATGGTGATGGAAGTGGTAGGGGGATACATGGCTATGGAAGTGGATAATGTAGCAGAAAGTGGTGAATTTGTAGAAATGATGGGGGTGGAAGAGATTGTAGGAGCAGAAGGCACAGAAGACACAACAACGCTACTAGACACATTTGGTACAACGGGAGACACTAAAACAGTAGGATCAATAGGCACAATAAAGGTAAATGGTGTAGCAGAGGCAGGAACATGAGAGAGAGTTAGCACATTAGCAGCAAGGAGAGGGGCAGAAGTGCTAGCTGCAATAGCAGGAGGATCCTATGAGATGGGAGAGCCTAGGTCTTCTTAATAGTTTTAGTCCTCTTAGGCTTAGAACACTCAACCTTTCCAATCTAAAATGTTTTCCTTTTGTATGTCCTTTTTTTAATTAGAGAAATGCTTCCCCTCGTTGCCTTCTTCCTTGGCTCTTTGACTACTTTGTCTTTTCCTTTCTTAACTGCCAAAGGAACCTCATCTTCAATGTCCTCGCTATCTAAGGCTTTTCTTTCCCCTTTGGATCTGGATCAACTACTTCAATGGGCTCATCCTCCTCTTCATCACTATCTCTTTCCTCTGGAGGATTTGAGTATGTGACGGGCACTCCTATAGCATTCAATTGTACAATTTGAGCATTCACCTAGCTCCTACTATATCTAATAGAGTCCCTCATTATTTCTTCAAGAGAACTATCTTCAGCTTCAACCCAATTTGGAGGGGGAATCAGGTGACCAAACACTCTTCTCCATTCTGCCTCTTGGACAATTACTCCATCCTCAATAACTTGATCTAGCACTGGAATGATATGGAACTTTCAAATGAAATCTACAGACAACTTGGAACTTTTCTTCTTCTTTATCTCATGCTCATTAGCACAATTTGCCCAAAAATCTTCTAGATCCTCCACATGAAAATATTTCTTGCCAACATGTTGCTCAAGAGTGTGGAAAGGATCAAAGTGGGATCTGGCTTTGTAGAAGATTAGATGAAGTTGTTGCACCTCTGCATCTGATGATTCAGCAGAATTGATAGTAATGTAAGTAAATAATCCCCTACCCAAGAAAATCAAAAATTTGATTGCAACCATGTGCAGATCCTTCAGCAAATTATGGCATGTGTAAATTTTCCTTGTCAATTCAAGAAGTACTACCTTGTCAGTTGAATACTTAGGTAGTTTGTAAGGAGCTCCTTTGAATCCTTGTATTCTGAGATAAGTAAATTTGGGGAATTGTATGAACCAATATCCATATTTCTATATAGCTATTTCAACTAAGATTCTTCTAAATAGGTCCTCTTGCAACATTCAGGTTATGTGCATGGTGAAAGCATCATTCACCCTTTTGTAATGAACCAATGAATTTACATGTTGTAATTGGGGGTAGAAGTCATATACTTTGAATTCTCCAGCAGCATTGCCTACATTCCCCAATCTAGTGAGCCTAGGATAAATAAAATTCCTCGCTAACATAGACATGACATAAGAGGATAAGTGGAAGACTTTGGTCTCTACCAAGGCCAAGAAGTCCCTATGGGTATTATGACTTAGCAGTTGAGCCCAATATATTTTCCTATCTCCTTTAAGTACATCCTCAACATACCCAAACATCCAAGATTCAAAGGTTGATTTTGTTGGACGTCCCATGATTATGCTTAAAAGTGTTATCGTATCTCCTACCTTCAGTTTGAAATCACTTCTATACAACATGTGGTAATTTAGCAAGGGCAACTCTCCTTCCTTTCATCCAAGTGTCATTGATGATCCTTCTGCACCTCTCAGAGTCTTGATCATACAAACGTTGGTTCTCATCTCTAGTCATGGGAATCATCCTAGGATGCACGGGAATCTCAAAAGCATCAATGATAGATGGTATGGTGAAGTTAGCAATCACCCTTCCATCTTGAGTTACTACTATCCTAGATGGTAGATGATACCTCTCCCCACATGCTATGATAAGTTCTGAACATTACACTATAGTAGGGAATCCATCTGCTTGTGCAATACCATTTTCTCCCATTCTCCTTACCCAATCTGTAGCATTTGGACCAAATACTCTTATCTTGAAATCATCCAAATCTATATGCCCTAGATCTGTATCAATGATGTTCTAGCTAGAGGTGATTTTTGAGGTTGGAGGGACTCCTTTGAACTCGTACTTCATGTTTGCATCTCGAGAAGACATTTACCCTACATGAAACATCTTAATGAATAAAAAGCAATGGTTCATCTAATAATCTTTGAGATGTCCATATATCAATTTCAAATATTTAGGAATCACTTTGAAATCAGTTAAACAAGGTGCATTCATTAGATTCAGGTAATTGATTTCACCTAAAATATCAATGCCTAACATAATAAGTGAAATGTGGATATTTTCAACCTCACAGGATATAAGCATTATATACAATTAGATACCAATTTATAGCTCATGGAACAGCTCTAACTAATCTCATTTTTTCAGACCAATTTAATGATCATGATGAAAGAGCAGGGTTTTGAATCCTTCTGGATGTACAAGTTTATCCATCACAGGCGGGCATATGGACTTCATAAGGATATAAGGGCAATTTCATTGAAAAGTGGGTCTAGGGACCATGACTCAATATGAAGGTTTTTATCACTCTATCAGGGTTGCGAGAATCTGGGTGTCAAGTGGGTGTATCTTGTATTATTACCCCTAACTTTGACAATCGTGGATAACTTCCTCATTTGTGTTTCACAAACAATTAAAGGTCAACTCTCAAGCCAACATCATGTAACCAAGTCAGGGTAAATTAATTCTTTTTTAGAATTAATTAATGATGTAAAGGGGGTAAAATTATTTTTGGAATAGTAAAAATAGTGTAAGTGATGTTATCAAGGTGATGTGATTTAATTCTTTTAGAATTAACTGATGTGAAAAGTTTTGGGTGATTATTATTTTGGTTTGGAATTTTCCTGTGAATGAAAAAGTGGGAAAATATTTCAAAGGGGAGTTGGGTAAAAAGGAGTTATGGGTAGTTACGCAACTTCTTTGTGTGGGTAAAATCTTTAAACAGGGGATTCTTTCATGGTAAAAGGGTTCTTCTCTCCCAAAATTGTTTTTGGGGAAAGGGGAATACGAGTAAAAAGATGTTTTAAAACATTGTGAGGCTTTAATAATTTTATATTGTTGATTGTGTAATATTTTTTGAAAAACAGAGTATTGTGCTCCATTTTTATGCATTAATACAGAGGAAATGTAACATTGAACCAATTTTCTTTTTGTTATGTTATTTATTCTTCTTGTGTTGGATTTATAGTAAGATGGGTATTGAAGATTTTGCACTATATATGTGAGAAATGTTGTTGGTTTGCCTTATTTTATCCACCTTCTACTTGAATATCTTCACTCTTGAGTTTGTCTAATATTTGTGATAGTTTCATAATAATCAAGGGGTGTATTATCTAGTTTCTATTCATTCTTGTGTTTGCGTTTAACTTTGTTGATCCCGTATACATTAGAAGCCAGGTTATTCTCTTGTGGATGTGTTGGGCATTTGCAGGCATTTATTCATCTTTATATGAAAAGAATATCCTTTCCTGCTTTCAAGTTAAAAGTGTACCCATAAAATCAAATTTTATCTTAAAAAGGGAGCTACCCCTTTTCAAAATGCAAAGAACAAATACAAACATTCATTTGTAATTTGTTCAATTGTTAGTGCATTTTGTCATCATTTAATTGGGCAAATCATACAGAGAGGTTGGTGACAGATATGTTCACTAACAGATTTTTGATGACTCTGTTGGGGAAAAGAAAATTGAAGTACTAGTGTTTTTAATTCCTCAAAAATCTGAAGGTACCTTCCCTAGAATGGAGATTGGTGATTCTATTTGAAACATGAACTCTAAATATGGATTGGTATCAAAGGACCCAAAAGCGTAACTTGCAGATGCATGAATTGGTTACCGACATCGATAGTGGTTATGAGGAATATCATTTCTCTTCTGTATCTATTGCTCAACAAAATCAGACTATTGATGATCCCAAGCAAATTCAGTTTTTGAAAAGCTTCTATGGTGGCATGCAACTCGATCCTGACGAGGTACATCCCTCTTTGCTTCAAACCTTACAAAGAATTTAACATAAAGAGGGAAAAGAAACTTGCTTCTTTTTTGGTAATTATAAACCATTGCCAAAGAAGTGTCAAACATTTAGAGACAACTTTGTTCCTGAAACAAGTAAAAAATCCAATACTGAAAGGTATTAATTGCGTAATGAATATAATAAAGAGGAGAAAACTTTTCCTATAGATGGGTAGGTGTTTGATGAAATGACTCATAGCCACAAGGACTAAAAGGGCTCATCAAAACATGCATTTTCTGTAGAAGACAGTTTTTATACCTGCTAATGAAATTACATGTCAAGAGGAACTAGCCAAAATAGAAAGAAATAATCATGATTGAGTATGTTATCAACGTGATGAAGAAGTTTTCCTAGATAGCACCATCGAAGTATATTTAGTCCATGTGAGGTTGTAGAGGAAGTTGTGGATCAGACTGAGAATAAAGAACATGGAGATGAACCGCCAAATATTCTTCTGACGTGCATGTAGCTTGAGCAGGAAAGGAGGGATGTTATTTATTCATCACCAATCATTGAAGAAAGAAACATTGTTGATGAAATTAGAGGTTTGAACACATCATTTACTTTTCCTTCATAGTCATTGAATGGCAGATTTTTTGAATGTGTTGTTTCAAGGAAAGATGAGAACCCTTTAGTGAAAAATGATCACAAACCTTTTAAAGAATTCAATCATGAGATAGATTTACAAAATAAACTAGTAGAGGTTTTGGATCACCATTCGTCCATTAGAGAAAAGACCTCCCCAAATGATGACAAATTTGCACAAGAAAGGACTGAAAATAATATCATGTTATCTAGATTTCTGAATGTGGAGGTAATACAAAATCAGGATAATGTTGTTGGAAGATAGATTCCAAATGATGCTGATGATAACAACAGAGGACATCAAATTTCTAATTTTATAAAGAATGTTGTCAGGGTTACAAATAGTCAATGATTGATGATAAACCATATGTTCTGCCCTTTTCTCCACCATCATCTATGAAGAATGTTAAACAGAACACAAATTTGAATGAAGCTCAATTGAGTTTGCAGCCCCAAGGTATACTCTCCTTAAAATGATGCTTGGGAACTCCTAATAATGACTTTACTGGTAGTAATGAAGTCATCTTCTCTTCTTTATCAATTATGGAGGATGCAAATTTAATCAGTATATGGTGAAAATAATTTCCCCACTCCTCTAACAGGTATAAATGAGTGCATTCCTACAGAAATTTTATTATGTTTCAGTCCACAGAGAAGATGTTCAATTCAGGGTTTTAATTTTTCTAATCCAAATAATTGAAAGCAATTTTAGACAGGGAATATTGGTGTATTCAGGATGATACAGGAAGATAAGACCAACACTACATTGGTCAATGCCAATATGATTTAGGAGAGCTCAGAAATTTATGATGAGGAATGGGTGTTTGGATTATTATTCAAAAAAATTTATCATCATACATAGTTCAGTTTTGACAATATACAGGTGTTACATGGGCATGTATCTCTTTCTAGCATAGGTTCATACTTTTCTCAGCCTGTTAATCTCTTTATATGACTATTTTGAATTGTGTGTGAGGTAGGGTTGTCCTGCCATGTATATATATGTTCGGTAGGATTTTTTGTTGTGCCTGGTGTTGTGGTTTCCCTTTGCTTTTTGTTGTGTGTTCAGTTCTGGTTTCCCTTTGGTTCCCCTTGTCCTCTGTCATGTTGTGATGTTTCCAAAGCTATTGGCCTCATTTTTGAACTTGACCAAATTTAAACTTTTCACTAGTCTATCATGATGACCTATTCAAGCCAGTTGCCTTTGTTGTAAATGCCTAATCAACTTCAGATTGTCTGTCAAACTCAGGTTGTTGATTTTCACGTCATAAGTCCTCCACACCAGGTTGCTATGGATGGTATAATTATGTTTATGGGAAGCCATTGCATTATTTTCAGGTGATTTGGTGCATCAGTTCAAGTGCTCAAATGAAAGTTAATTCATTGTCTCATTCAGCATCCAGAAGGTGGTTGCACAGGTTACGTGATGTTCATGGAGACAATCAAATACAGGAATCTGTTTATACTAGTGCAAAACCATCCTACAACAAGTTTTTTAACTTCATTTCACCTAATGTGGCTATGGTTTTAAGGCTAAATCCTTCACAGATTGAGAGATTTTAAATTTTCCTATTCTCGTGTGGCAATTTGCAGAAAATAGTAAATTTGATTTTTTATGGAAGCTAGAGTGAAAATGGTTTGTAATGCACTTCATGAGGTCATTTTGCATCATATGGCCAATTTTGACATGAATATATCATTTCAGTAGTGATTTGTGGAGTTTTCCTTTTT
Organism: Cunninghamia lanceolata; assembly: GCA_027924645.1. NCBI lineage: Eukaryota > Viridiplantae > Streptophyta > Pinopsida > Cupressales > Cupressaceae > Cunninghamia > Cunninghamia lanceolata. Next base: position 24,276,404 of record BSBN01000339.1, on the reverse strand, counting down.
TTGGCAAATCACGAGTTTTGGTAAACCTTGAAATTAAATTATTATGGGATAGTTATAAATTTTGAAGGTTTATTGAAGAGGAAAAATAACCAAATATTTAATTTTGGTAAATAGTTTGGAAAATGCTAAAATTACCAGAAAGAAGAATTACAAGAAGGTCAAAAAAGTTAGAAATTTTTACATTTCATGAAGTAGGGTGATTATTAAAAGGTTAAGAAACTTTAGGAGGTTGAAATATTTTCCAATCTACAATTGTTATGAAAAGAGAATTCTTTATCGGTATGTTTTATGGTTCAAGAACTAACAGAAGTCCCAAGAAGATTGAGAAGCTTTGCAAAACTAAAAAAAATATATCCTATGGCCAAAGTTTAGAGTTCGTGAACTTCATTTTTAAGCGATATTAGGAAGTCCAAAGTTCAATGATGATTATTTTCAGCAAGCTTTATAAGTTTAAATAATTATCAATCAGCAGCTCGCAAGGTTTGCAAAAATCCTGAAGCCCTAACTTATTTTTACTAATAGTAAAAATTAAGGTGATTTTATAAAAGTCACGTAATATTCTCCATCGGCATTATTATTCTATGGACAAGTTTGTGAGTTGCCAAACTCTGCAATTTACCAATACATATTAAACCGCCAGTTTTGGAAGTTCTCAAACTTTAGTTTTTGCCAATGCCTTCTCCATTGCCAGGTTTGAGGTTTCTAAGAACTGTCAATGGTGGATACATATCTTTTATCGCTAGTTTCAAATGTTTACAAACTCCAGTTTTGACCGATAGTGTTCTATTTGTAGTGCCCCTCATTTTGCTTTCTGTTAGACTAATAGATGTTCTATTAGAACTAGACATTATGACATTTGCTTGATGATGGATTTACTATTATGATGTTAGTTGATGATAACTTGTTGATGACCTACTACTATGATGACATTTGATGATACTTTTATTACTGGTGTTTTATGCTTATGTTTTGATAAGTTATGGACTTAATTGACTATGTGGATCAATCTTATTATGTGCATCATGTGATTATTTGATGATGTTCCTTATCTAGCTGTTCATCTACTGATGGTTATGCATGATGTGGTTACTTGTTTGATGTGTTTTGTGAAAGGGACGGTGTTGCATTACTCATGCATGAGTACCCTGCTACGCTACGATTTCGTTTCACAATGTGTTTGACTATATGATTATATATCTATATGTTCAACCATTTTTGTTTGTTGTAGGTTGCAGGTATTAGGCATCGACTCCACCTGAATTGACAGGTCTGAGCGTGCCTTAAAACCAATGGAAATTGTTGAACAGAGATAATGTAAGGTCCCCTAGCTTAGCCATCATCCTTGAAAAGGATAAGTATCCAGTTTTGTATCCAATCAGTGTGGTCGGTATGGGCATGATAGCCAGTCACTATTGTTGTGGTCATGCTTTTTGATTGTGCACAGTGGTCAGGTATTGTTCGACATTTGGATTATTTAGGTTGTAATTGTTTGATTAGTGTTTTGGTTAATTGCTATATTTAAATAAAATTATTAAGTTAGGAAGGCACTTTAGATAAATAAATATAAACGCTTATATGCAAATTATAGTTATGGAAAATATATTATAATGTAAGTTAAGGTCAATAATAATAATAATAATAATGAGATAAATAAAAGTTATAAAATGGAGTTGTAAAGATGATTATTAAATGCAAAATAAACAAGAATATGTTTGATAAATTACTATAAAAATAAATTTATAAATAATTATAAGTTGTCATAAAACAAATATATAATAAATATTAAATTAAATTAAATAAAAGTTACATTGTAATGTTATAAATTTAATAAATAGCAAATTGTGAGAGAGTAAAAGATGGAATTTGTTGTCATTAACGAAATTTGGGGCATGAGAATTTGTAAATTTATGGGAGCTTTGGAGAGGAACCATCGGGAGGAAATGGGGGATTTCTCTCTCTAAAAATGGATTGATAGGATTAGGGGTTGAGAGGAGGTTGGAGCTGCAAGCTGGGATCTAGGATCAACATCAAATCTTCAACCCTGTCAAGCGAGCGAAACCAGGTTCCTTTGTTTCTGAATTCTGTCTCAGTTTTCTTTTGAAGCAAATGTTTGATTCATGATTTTTCCTGCCGATTGTAATTGCTTGAGAGGTTTGGAAGTCTTTTCATCAGATCCAATTTGTGCATGTCCGTATCGTTGCACTTTATGAGATCGATGCCCTTCATTATTGTTGAATATCCGTCATAGTGCACATTACAATAGTGCGAGCCTATTTTCTGTTAGTTTCATTTAGCATCACCAATATCCTCCACAAGAATATTGTATCTATTTAAATGATTAGTGTCAATCTATTTTTCAAATTGTTTCATTTGATATCACCAATGTTCTCCACAAGCATATGGTATCAGTTTAATGATGGAAATGATCCACATCTCTCAAAATGATTTCTTTTGCAACGGTCCAGGAAAAGACATCTCTTTGAGGCGTCTTTCAATTCATTTTTCTTGTCTATGATTCTATCTTTTTCATACCCGCCTACCAAAGCTTTTCCAACCTTAATATCTGATAAAACTTATGTTTCCTTTATGCTTCAATGGATGTCATAAACTGTTCCTAATCTCCCATTTTGACACGCGCTGTCAGAATGCTGGCAAGGCCGTTGGATTGTCTGTAAATCTGCCAATTGTATCTACTTGAAAGTTGTGTAGCTCCTCCATGAATCCATTTTGTGCAGATCCTACAATCATTGAAATCCATGAGATTACGTCTCTTTGAGGCATCTATCAAATAGTTCGCATACTTTGTCTATGTGTCCAAATTTGTGTCTGTCAAACAGTTTGTGTGTTTTAGTCTATGTGTCCAGATTTGCATACATATTCGCCAGACATGTTTTCTCCCAATTTTCATTTGCTTGAAAGTTTCTAAAGTCTTTTCAACAAATAAAATCAGCCTATATTCATATGTGATCTGTCGGCACCGAGAAAACACATTCATACAATGTCGTTGATCCCTCCAAGCAAAGCTTCAACGATTCGCTTCTCAGATACTCTATGTTTATGTAACTCTTTTTAGTCATGATTTTCCAATATTGGGATAACACCTTTGAATGACTTCATTGATATATAGATTACAGTATTACTACAGTCCTAGGACCATCTTTCAAATTCATACACTAATTTGCATTCATACACTAATTCGTTGCCGTATCTGGAATGTCACTGTCGCTCAATGTGTGAACATAGGCTTGGCATTGACAGTGTTAATCTGAGATGGCCTCCTCTACTCGCCTCAATCTACCGTAGCCAGCAGCGACGCCCACAAGGAGTTGCCAACTTAGTGAACCCAATTAATATGATAGATATCAATGTAAATAGCCTTCAATGTCCCCAATGATCGTAGGGATATTCTATGGTTTCCATCAAATCTTCAAGGAATGGTGTAGAGTATTCTATAGACAACCATCTTTCAAATTGCAAATCAACTTCATTATAATCGGCGCTTACACAGTTGACATTCCTACATTCTCACGTTGGTTTCCTATTTTGTTTGCTCTGCACCACCCAACAATGAGTTCACAGCAAATGATAAGTCTCTGAACAAATTCACTTCCTTAATAGACTGAGACCCACGATCTGCTATTAATCACATAAAATATGCTAAAAAAATAACAATTATCAAAACTCCATATCAAACACAAACTATGAGCTGCGATTACAAAAATGCTTTCACGCTGCAGCCTAGACAATACTGTCAGAGATTGTCTCCTTTCTACAAACAAAAATTAGATATATATATAGGGATAGATCGAACTATTAATTCATATTTGAGAAAATTTTAGGGTTTCCCCATATATAAAATAATTAGGGTTCCCTTAATAATATAGTAATTAGAGTTGTATGTAAACGGCAATGTATATATTATTTATTACCTTGCACAATATATAGATGTTGTTTACGTTTTGAAGTATAATAATTGTTATTATTAATTATTTAGATAAGTAATGTATTCCTGTTTACTATTATTAATTATATGGGTAAATTAGTATCTTATTAATTGTTATATAAAAGTATTCATATATATGTAATTACATTATTATATTTTGTTTAATTTAAAAGATTATTAGTAGGCTACTGATTATTGTTGGTGATGTAGAAATTAATTATCAGAGACCTATAGACATAGGCCTACCTTCAAAAAAAAAAAAACTAAAGATTGTTTGAGAACCTTCATCTATAATTATTTAAATATGCTCAGTTATAATTGATGAATCTTTCAATTAACCATAATTAGAGTAATAGCTATGTTTTGATTTACTTATAATAAGATTACACAATGGTTATTTGATGGTTAATGAGTAAGGTTATGATCGAAAGGTCGTTATGATTTGCAAGTAAAATGTTTCAAGTTTCCAGAGGCCTAGGATGTTTATGTTTAGATTTTGTGTATTATGTTGCTAGGTGTCTTGAGATAATGATGTTATAAGAGCATGATGTCTCTTGTTTTTGTATGAGGGTTTTGGTAAACGATAATATGAAATGATGTATATTCTGTGTTGTAAATGCATCATGATGAGGTAATAATCTCCTTCAAGGATGTTTTGTTTGTTCATTTAATTGTATTGAACTTGTGTTAAGTAATGTGTTTGATAATGGAGGGACTCTGGTAATCGTAAATGAGGGAGTATGTTGTTTATGGTTGTTGTGATTGCTTCAACTAGAAGTTTTGGGGCAATGATTTAAGAGTTGGTCCTTGTGACTATGTTTAGTATCCAAGAAGGTAAATGCCTTGCATTGTATATGTATACTTGTTGATTGATGATGGTAATTGTCTTGCTTGATGGGTAGGGTCTTCTAGATGTAGGTAGGGGAGTGGCTTTCAATGTGGGGCCAGGGTCCAAAGTGTCTTGCCAGGGTAACCCATTGAAAGTTGGTAACCAAGTGATAACCTAAAATGAATTAGGGGGAAAAGTGTAGATTCCACATTAAACAAGATAATTGGAATCCCCACCCATGCCTGTAGTGCTAGTTTAAACTAAGGATGGGATGAGAAGGCCTGGTTGGCAAAACCAACTTCCTTGTTCCCATGAAAGGAATGTTGGTTCCACATGTGTCACCCTATGGCGTCAGAATCTAGTGAGAGACTGTCAGGGCCATGCGATGACACTCTTCCCTACTGTAGCCTAGCATTCCCTAATTGTGTTCTCCCCATTTGTTGTGTGATTGCCTCTGGAAGCGATGTTTGAGTTGCTTGTGATGTTCATATTGACCCATGTTGTATTGGAGTCATGTGTAGTCCTTACACCTATTAGCCTACTATCTTCTTGACTATTTGTTGTAGTGGGACCTTATGTTATCTCCTAGCATGGGGGGTGCACCTTAGGGTTCCACATGGTCGGGTGGTTGTGCTTTATCTCCATTGGTTTCCCTTGTTGTTGTTCGTGTGCGAGAAGGATGTACCTTATGTAGCAGATTTTAGATCTTGTACTAGTTTGAGGAGATAATTACTTATGTTCATATTCTAGTCTTGTATATTAGTTGAATCATGTACTGTTATCTTGATGTATACATCCCAATGTATTCGGGAAAGTGATATTGTAAACAATGTAATGATATACTCTCGTGTAAGGGAAAATTATATATGTACTTGTAGTTCTTTATACAGGATCTCGATGATTACTTAACTGATGCTATAATATGGAAATGTGTGTGTTTATTCCTTCGATGCAATAGATTTAGAATGAACTATGGTTGTTAATTAATTCAAAATGTTTATTTAGATCTTGTTAATAGTTTGTTATTAATGCAGCTGTGGAACCCTAAAGGATAAAGCTTAACATAATTGTTATGTGTAGATATGATTTACGTTACTTTGCTATCTCTTTCTTTTAAAAAAAAATTGTCCTTTTGTATAGCATAGTTGTGTTTGTTCTCCGGGGTTACTTGGTAGGGTGTTACACCATCCATGGGTAGTTAAAGTTTTAAAACTTTTCAGATTGTCAGTCGGCCCTCTATGGAATCTGCAATTCCTTGCTAAGCATACTCTCATTGGTGATTTGTGGGGTTTTCAAACTTCCTTTTCTGCTAATTATCAACAGGAGTGGCCTTTCGAAGCTAAATGTTCATCAGGTTTTGTATATGCAAAATGATCAGTAAACAGGAGTGCAAAATGTGGAATGGAAGACAAGGCATATAAATCATTTGGTTAATAATCTAGGGTAGGAATTTAACCACTTGGTATTAGCCATGCCTATCTTTGTTGCCACTAGAAATTATCAGTCAGATGTAGCCAATATAATCTCATGGACTGCAATAATCTCGAGATATATTGCACAGAATGGATTTGTTGAAAAGGCTTTAGAAACTTTCAAGCAAATGCAATTGGTAAGATTAGTGCCAACATCCTCCTCATTGTGCCAGAAATAGAGGCTTTAGGGCAGACCCGACATGTAATATATTTTATTTGAAAATAATTTTACAATGCTATCTAAAGGTGATATTGAAGATTTTTCACATCTCGTTTTATGGACTATATTATTAATTTAGATTATTGGACATTTACTATGATTATTTTACTATGAGTGATTCCACATGTGTGGAAGTAATTTTTGTAATGTCATATATATGCTTATTTTGGAAAGTCGATTTAATAATTGAATATTATTGGTACGATCATGGATGATTCATTATGTTTTTCTTCGGCTATGATTTTTGGAAACTAACCTATTTATCTGGAGTTGAGTGCGACTGAATGCAGGTATTCATTGAAGATGAGAACATGGTTGAGGTAGAGATGTTCTAGCCACTCAGTAAGAATTGTTGGGATGGAAAAACCTGATGCACTAACCTACTCACGTAGTCTCATGTCATATTGCATTTTGAATGGTGTTAAGATGCATTATTAAATGGTTAATGAATGTAATTGATGTTTTGTGAGTAGGCAAATATGTTTTTGAGTTGCTACAGTAAGTCTATTCAAATGTGTAAATTAGTAATGAAAATATTGTTCCTTCAATTTAAATTTAAAGGAATGGTATATATTATATTACTTAATAATAAATAATAAAAGTTTTTCCTAAATATATTAATAATAATCTATCATGCAAAGCAACAGAAATAAAGAAGTTTATTTTTATTTTTCAAAGGAAAAAGAGCATTGGTTAAAAATGTCGAGGCATGCAATAGGAGTTAATGGATAGTTTTCAAGAAAGGGGGAGCCAAAAATACAAAAACCAATGCCAAGATTAGGGAGAAAATTTAATAAAATAGAGAGGGAAGAAAGAATAGGGATCATCATTGTTCTGAGCGACGAAAGGAGAGAAGAGAACAATGACAGGAGAGGAAGGTGAAGCACAACGGCAGGAGGCAGAATCAACCTAGACAACAAAGGAATCAGGTATTTTTCTTGAGTTATTTTTCTGCATAGAGTTTGTTGTGTATTCTACTACATTATGGTATGTAATAATCTCTTAGTCGGCCTGTCTTGACCACTGTTTAAGTCTCATTTCTGATTGCTATTGTTGGTTAGTTAATTTCTATGTCACCTACATTTTTATTGTTGAAAGTATTATCTTGGATTCAGCATTTTCCTTTGTTGGTGATAGCCTGAGTTTTCTCTAGCTACTCTTGTGTTTTCCTCTATATTATGCTTCTGGATCGGCCTTTTATTGACCTTTGAAAACACCCTCTTTAAAAACATAGTTGGTAAGTTTAATTCCTGATTGCTGTTAAGATGATACTGTTGTAGCTGGGTATTAATTCTTGTCGCCGGTCCTCTGTGGCTATTGTAGTGTGCTTTCCATTTGTTAGGCATCAACCTCTTAAATCTTGGTTGATCTATGTTTGTTTTGTTGAACTTTGTTTATGAAGTGAGGCGGCCTATTTCTTGTTTTTATCACCCTGTATTGCACCCCTAAACGGCCTAATTTGAGTGACCTTGCTATTGAGAATGACCTCTTGAACTTAGATGGCAGTAATTATTTACCACTATCATAGCAGTTATCTTTATCTTTGTCATTGTTGTTCTTTTCATTCTATCACTGTTGTAGATTTTATCCCACCGTTGCAGACTTATTTTATTTCCTGTAGTTTGTTTTTATAAACTTCATGTAGCATACTATGACAATTCTTTAGCAAAGAAAACTTTAATTTGTTAGTTGTTATCTCTGTCGCAGCCTATTTATTGTTATATCAGACTTCTTGTAAAAGTTCCTATAGCTTTTGTTTTATTTTTGTTGTAGCAGTTCTTTTATCTTTGTCGCAGTAGTTCTTTTATCTCTATCGCCATATTGTTCGTTCCTGTCGCAGACATCCTCTATTTCTGTAGCTTATTTTATTACATCTTGTAGCTTGATTTAATACTTCTTGTAGCAGTTAGATTATTACTTAGAATAGAGATAGTATATTTTTTGAATATTACCTATGCCTGTGATTTTAAATAGTATCTTTTTGGCAATATCTATATGTGATGGATAAAATGGGACGAATAAAACTAATTATAAAAACCCAAACATCAATGGAATATGAAGATAAAAAGGATTTAAAATAAAGAAGAGAGATGATACTCACAACCTTTTACCTTGCGACTTCCATTGCTCGCCTATTCTTTCTTGATCTTTGGGTGATGAAGATGGCCCTCAGGAAGCTTGCTTCCTTGCTTCGATTCCTCAAGATGATAAGGAGAAATGGCTCTGATACTTGGTGTGTTAAAGATGAACTTCAACACACTATGAAATGGATGGATGATGAATGATATGAAAATGGGGTGCCAATGGCGCGCTATAGTTCATGCAGCATAAGTTTACTCGAAAGTTGGATATGTGAGATGGAAGAAGAGGGTTGTATTTATAGATTTGAGAAGGAGAAGATCAACGATTGAGAAGGAATAAGAAGATCAATGGTAGAGGATGTTCAAAGGAACGTGTGCGAATAGAAGAAGGACATGTGTCATTCAAAAAGATGCTTTGTTGAGTTGACCGCTTTCTTGATGAGGATGAGTTTTTATTTCTTAAATTAGACTATATTTTTCTAATTTAAGAGTTTGTTGATAGCTTTAAATCAGTTAACTCAGCTTTTACTTTTGTATGACAAGAAGAGTTTATTTTTAGAAGATTTTGAAGATAAGAAAGCGAATTAAATAAATAAATTTATTTAATTACTTGCACATAATTTGGAAGAATAAATAAAATATTTTATTATATTTTATTTTTGGAGAGTGAGAGGATTTAAATAAATTTAAATGATTTATTTAAATTTGGAGGAATAGACTTGACTTAATTAAATAATTTAGAATTATTTAATTGCTTGGAAGAATTTAATTAAATAAAGGATTTTATTTAATTTTGACTTTAGAAGAGATAATTAAATATTTTGATATTTAATTAACTCAAAGGAATATGAATCAAATAAATAAATTTAATTATTTATTTATTGATAGAGGAAGGTAGACTTAAATAAATATTTAAAATATTTATTTAGACAGAGTCGTGTCATTTTTAGGTGTATACATTTTGCCCCTCTTTGATGCAATGTGTTTTATCACGTTGTTTCAAAGAATAAGATTGTCTAAAAATGATACATGCCCCAGTTTTCCCTTGGTACAGGTTTAACGATGATAGGATGCCCCCTCGGGAGATTGGACGGGAAGAAGGCAGAAGGGCATGAGATGGACAATCTCACAATGAAGAAGAGGAGAAATAGGTTAGGATGAAGAAAAAGATGAATGATATACGATGAAAGATAAAATGATAACCCACACAAGCAAGTAAGCAAGTATGCACAAATGATATAAGAACAAACAAGGTATTAGCCTTGGCAAGCGGTAAACCAAATCGATAACGATATATGATAGTGTTGTCATGGCAGGGAATGATAGATCCCTAGAGCAACATGATAGGATAGTGTCTAGTTTCAGGAAATGAAACATGTCGTGTAAGACGCGTGTGTTGGTCTGATTTCGACAATGCAACATCCTGTATAAGACAATTGATTGATTATAACTGATTGAGTTGGTTTACAACCAGACAAGGATCAAGACCACTGATTCTGAGTGGATCATTTGACAAGATTGACTGAAATGATTGGTATGGATTAAGGATAGACTTGCATTTGGATCATTGTTCAAATTGAAAACTAGAACTGTTGACAAGAGATACAATGATAGATAGAAATTTGATTGATAGAAGAATGACTCGATAGAAGGAATCAAAAGCTTTTGCAAACATTGATACTCTACATAGAATCTTTATTGCATGGGATATGGATATGGATATGGATACGGATATGCGATGTAATTGGATACGTTATGGATATGGATAAGGAATGCTTTCTGGATATATTATGGGTATGAATATTTGCCATCTTGATATTGCAAGTATTTTGAAGTGCTTATTTCATCATCGGATGTTTATTATGTTGTAAGAAAATACAAGCATTTAGGTATAATTAAACTAAGATGACCTGAAAATTACTTACATGGATTTTGATATAGCAAGTTAATACAAGTATCTAGTATCTAGATTCAATTTTGACTAGATACTAGATACTAGATAGGTCTAGATACTAGATACTAGATACGTTTCAACAAACAAGGATTGCCCCTTTTCATGTTTAGACCTCTGAAGTCCTCAATGATCTTTTGCTGATCATGTCATTAGACAAAAGTCATCATATTACTAAAGATTGATCCACAAACAACAGACAAAAAAAGATTATGCCCCCATCATAGCATTTCTAGCTTTTGGCATCCTTGAGTAGCATAGGAAGACATAATGATAAAACTCTAAGACCTTGTAAGTTAACTTGTTCACAAAAACATTCTTGCATTAGATGTGTCCTCTTGCCATAATTGATATAGAATTAGTCTGAGTGTTTCGGTATACATTTTACTTTGCTTTGGATAGGTTGATGCTTTTGTGTCAAGATTTTTATTTTTGGGAAGCGGGCTTTGCTTGCGCGTGCTTGTCTAGTGAAAGGTATCACAATCCTTTATTGGTATCCTCTTAGAACATGTGGCATTCAAGAATCCAAATCCATAACTAGGTCAAGGAGTTGCCCCCAGTTTAGACAAGGATCAACTTATTGTGGGTGAGATGACAGACAGATATGGAGAGACAGACCCTAAGGGACTGACCTAGTGCCTCGGGGGCTCATTGCTAAATGGCCTTGCCTACGTGACTATGCAGAGGCAACGTAGTTCGAGGTGAACCTGATGGACCTAAGACCTAGGCAATGGCAAAGGTGCAGAAACGGTATGGACAGTAGGATAGAAGACACTCAAAGGAATGGAGAGGAAAGAAGCAGAGTGGAGCGGAGCCTTGGGGGCGCATTGACAATGGCCTTGCCTACGTGACGACGCAGAGGCAACGTAGTTCGGGAAGAACCTTGATGGACCTAAGATATGGACCGAATGAGACACGTCAGGGAATAGATATGGATCAGGTATGGAATAGATATGGACCAGATATGGATCGAATGATACTGATGACAAAGAAACACCACGGATAGGTAGTCGCATGGGTGATAAAGATTGGAACGGGTATGTATGGGGATGGGCAATAGTGGATAGAAGGAATCAAGGATGTGATCTCCAAGGACTATGTCACATAGGAATAACTCAAAGCTTATGATGAAGGATGATGAGAGGATAATGAAGGATTTGTGTCATTTTGGAGGGATAAGGTATGTCAAGAGACATCTAAAACATTTGTCAACATTGTGCCCCCAATCTTTATCAAGGTCAAAGAAATAGAGGAATGGAAGATCAGGATGGATAGACTCGACAGTATAGGTATGTAATGGATAGAGGAATAGGATAGGAAATAGTAAGGAAAGAAATGATAGCAGAAGGTGATATGTCGATGAGACAAGGTGCCCCCAAGTGTAGGTGACATAGGAGATCAACTTTACACATGATGCCTGTTTGCCAGGTTTTTATCATGGTACTTATACAAGGCGCCTGTTTGCCAAGTTTTCACCATTGGACAAAGGGATTTCTCTTTACTCTTTTTTTTTTTGAATATTTAGATAGGAGAAGGTGGATATGGATAAGGAGAGACTCAAGTATCTAGTTCCTTGAAAGGTGATAGTCTCGCTAGAAATGTTGTTGCATGGACTACGTCAAGTGTTCTCCTAGATGTTGGTAGGGGATTGCATGAAAGTGAGATGGAGTAGGTAGATAGCGGATTATGGAAGGTGTGATAGTGGATTATGATGTGGATTATAATGGACTTATGCAAAAGCATGGACCATGGGAGTAGGATGGGGAAGATATGTAGGATAGTAGTGGATGGGAGGGGAGATGGAGTTATACGGAAGTGTTGTGGAATGGAAGGGAACCATGACCAACGGTTGCACATACCGTGATAAACATTGAAGCTTATGATGGGAAGGTGGTGTAGGAAGCAATGGAGATTTTTGCCTGCTGGATGAGTGATGTAGGCCTTTAGGGACTCACATAGACTTAGTATACTTCTGATTTTTGTTTGTCATGTGGGATGGAAGGATTTGATACTTGTGGATGGCATGGGAGAAAGTGGATGGTTGGGATGCTTTAGAGGTGGATGCCTCATTTGACTTGATGGCTTTTTTCTTGGGTACCCAAACCTTTTTGCTTGTAGATTGTACTTGTGAAGGTATAGGCTTGGGTATATGCAGCTTTTGTACAGCTTCAGAGGTAATTGCCTGTTGCTTAGGGACCCACACCTTTTTCAATTTGGCATTGAGGTGTGTGGGTGTATGTAGATTTTGATATGAATAATTCTTTGATTCTTGGCTTTTGGATCCTAGGTTGTGAGGACTCTTAGGAATTTTGACTTTATAGGTAGAGGCATCCAGATTTGTGCTTGTGAATCCCCTTGGGATGGTGAAAGTGGGGTAGGTGGAAGCTCTTTGTTTGGACAGCATGTGCATTTGTTGGCCACGATTGGGATTTTTAGAGGATTTATAGAAGGATGGATAAGGTGTTGGAGGAAGCGGTGGTAGGATGCACGTAGGGCTATTAGGAGTTAGAAGTAGTGGAGGTAGATTGGATGGTGGAAGGTGTATGGTCACATGCTTTTGACAATTGTAGGATGATGGAGGTGGAATGGCGACATATGTTTTGGGGATATGATAGGGTTTGCAATGGAAAGTGGTAAACTTAGGAGGAGTGGAGGAAGTACCAACATCTTTGGATTGTTCATCTTGGGGTATGTATCCAAGGCCATATGAAGGTGGAGGAACTTTGACATGGATAGGTTCCAAAATACCTTGTTCATGAAGGCCTAAGCCTTTACCTTGATAGTTCATATTCTGGAGTATGCGATGGACAGTGGGATTATGTATAGGTGGAACACTAGACACGAGTTCCTTATTGGATGGAGAAGGCGAGAGAGCAAATAATGGTTGTTGGTGTTCTAAGGAAGAACATTCATGCATGAAGGTAGTAAGCCCAAGGATATAGGACGACAGATTTGTAGCTTGGTCGATGATAGATGGTGAAGGATCATTAGAATCTTGATCATCATTATGCTCTTTAGGATCCAAGTTATTGGGTTGATCATCCATGTGCACTTGGGAGGCATGTGTCTCATCAAGGGAAGTGGAAGTTGTTGGATCATAGATAGGAATAGTTGGAAGATAGGTAGGAGTAATGGAGGTTTCTTTCTCATAGATGGGTATGGGATCAAGTTGTTCATGGATAGCTTCTTCATAAAAGATGGTATCTTGATCATAGAAGAGATATAGGTTATGGATGGGTTGGAATTGGATCTCTTTCCCATGTATAGGATAAAGTTGCTCATGGATAGCTTCTTCATAGGTGTAAGGGTAAAACGTGGATCAATCAAATGAATAATGTAAGACCCAAACATCAACAGAATAGGAGATAACAAGAAAGATTGAAAGTAAATGGCAATGAATAACACAAAGCAAACCTTCCCTGAAATCGATGCTTCTGTTGTTTGCCTATTACAACCATCCTTTTGCAGATGAAGGGAGCCCTCAGAGAGTGCACTCTTTTAGCTGTTTGTAGGGAGTCGATGGTAAATGGCTATGGTGATATGCAATGAAGATGAGCTCCAAGGCAAGCATGTGATCTCAAGCTTGTGAATGGTAAAAGGGTGCCAAAGGCGCGCTGGTGATATTTCTGTAGAGTAACGATGTCAAAAGCCTGGATCCTTAGAATGGAAGGATGAGGTTCCATTTATAGACTCAGAAGAATGGGAATCAACGGTTGAGAGGAGATATGAAGATCAACGGCTGAGGATGGTTGAGGAATGTGCAACTAGTAGAAATGTGACAAGTGTCCCAGCTCCATCATGAAAGAGGGGATGTGACAAAATTGATTGGAGAGTTAACTCCATTGACTGAACAGTTAACAGACTTGATTGATCAGTTAGAAGAGTGGATTATGGAACTGACTGAATTGATTGAGGGATTAACTCAATTGACAGGTTAGTTAACACTTTTGATTGATTAGTTAACTAACCTCTGATTTGAGAAGAAATAGGCCATGTGGGTGAGGGAAAATAAGGTAATTAAATATTAAATATATTTAATTACATGTGCAACCTGATGAGGTGGACAAGGTGAGGTGGATTTTTGAATTTAGAACTTAGGATAGAGGAATTTGGATTAATTAAATAATTTATGATTATTTAATTGTGTAGGACATTTAGAAGAATTTTAATTAAATAAATAGATTTTATTTAATTATGGAACAGTGAATCGATTAACTAAATTTAGAATATTTATTTAATTGGTAGAAGAATAGAATAAATATTTAGAATATTTATTTAGGATGAATCATGTCATTTTTAGTCGTATACAATAGGTATTATCTTGATCATGGAAGAGATAAAGGTTATGAACGGTTTGAAATTGGATGGGGGCGTTTCGATCTTGATTTAGACAAAGGGTAGATGTTTCCACATGCTCTAAGGTGTGCTCTTGAAATAGCTCTTGGTCTTCTTGAATGGAAGCAGATAGATCTTGGATAGCTTCTTGGTTGACAATATGGATGTTCGATGGACCTTGACTTTGGTTCATGGTAGGAGATTCTTCGATAAACTCAAGGGGTTGTGGATCACATGAAGGGGTTGTAGGATTTGACATGGCATTGGAAGAATCTTTGGTAAGGTCAAGGAATAGAATTTGGGGACATGGTTGACTCTCTGTTAATAGTCCTTGGATCACATCCTTCGTAAGCGTAGGAGTACATGGATGAGTGGATTTGGCTTTCTCCATAGCTTTTCTTTTGTTGTTTAAATTTAGAAAACATTTTTCCCAAAACTCATTTGATTCTTTTTGGTTGTCCATTTAGAGTTTGAGGAACTAGATGGCGGTGTTGGTGTAGGACTGGTATGTTTTGGGATAGGCATCTTAGCAGGTGGTGAAGGAGGACTAGTAGACAGAGTGGTATACAAGTTCCAACTTGGCGTGGTGCTTGCCTTGTCATGAGTATGGGAAAAGGATATACGATTTTGGGGTGAGGCATAGCTGGTACTGGCACGTTCAACTTGCAAGATTACCATTTCTTGTTGTAAGACTTGGATTTGTTGAGAAATTACTATACAATCTTGGGGCGAGGGACCTAAGTTTATTTGTAATTGCAGATATTGGAGTGTTTAAGCAATATATTCTAATTGGTTTGCCATCCCTATAGAAATTGACACAAGACCGGAAAAGCTTACTGTGATAGATGCGCAGCTACAAATACGCAAAAATAGAGGATATATGTGCAGCGAGTCAATACAAATGCGCAGATTTGGCAAAGTTTGTTTTTGCATAGTTTTTGGCACATTTTAAAAAAAAATTGTTTTTGATTTAAAACTTGGTCTTTTTGAATTCTGATTTTCAATTTATGGCAAAAGACACAGCAAGTGCATAGAAGTTTTCATGATTTTTATTTTTTGTTATTTTTTTATATTTTTGGACTTTTTGACACAAAAAACAATCACAACCTAGGCTGGAAAGGACAGTATTTGTTGAATCCCCTGGCTGTGCATATTCAAAGCATGTAGCTTCAAGATCTGGTAGCACCGGCTCCCCTCCACGGCACTCACTTCTCACGCATACCAGATCTAGGTTTCCTTAGGCTCGTACCCCCACCAAACCATAGGATTGTCCCTACTACCTCTACTAAGAATCACATGAATCAAGGCCGCTTCAAAGGTTCTATGTTTTGCGCCAACAAATAGAGGTTTTTGGTATACTAAACAAATGGCTAAGTAGTCAAGGCAACTATTCGAGCGGTTACACGTGCGGCAGTGCTACTCTCCATTATGGAGTCTCCCAGCCTTCAAGGGTTATGCCTTGGAGGGTTTTGGGGGAGGTTGGCTGTAGGTGTAACACAGCGGCACTCATTGCAGGAAGCTTTCGCCTCAAACACAATTTATTTAAAATAGATCGGTAGGGCTTGGCTTTAGCCTGTTACCACTCAGGGTCGTTCCCACTTGGACAGGAGGGCATCCAAGGGCAGGCCCCTCTAAAAGTTATACATAGGGAATAACAAGTCTGGCGTTCTGGTCACCCAGTAAAGGGGAGAGCATAAGCCTATTATCATTCAACAGACACAGAAGACAGTGGTTAATCCAATCCTATTTAAAAGGAAAAAAAAACTAAATGTGTTATCTACTTGTGCACTTACGCATTTGTTAACTTTGAAGTGTTTAAAGATAGCAATGGTTCATTCCATTTGTGAGATAGCAATGTCCTAAACTAAGAAAGATAGCAATAATGCAAAAGATAGCAGTGGTTGTTTGTTACTATCTTCCTAGTTAAGGACTACGTGAGATTTGCATGCATTTTTTTACTTTTTCCCCTAATTAATCTAAGATGAGTTAATTAGTGCAGCTAAATGATCTATCCAGCTCCTAATCTTGCAAGACAAACGTTAGCATTAATCTGAAAACTACGAAAAATCTTAAAATTAGAATGAAGATCAGATGCACTGCTTATCAGTCTATATGCGCAAAAATAGAGACTATAAGCGTCATTTTACAAATGCGCTAAGACAAATGTCAAAAGCACAAGAATAAGAGATAGAAGTGTCGTTTCTACAGATGCGCCATAAAATAGTATGCAAGCGTCGTGTTCGAGGGTGTATGCGCCAGGATTATGCAGGCACCGAAACAGGAAGTATATGCACCGTCTAAGAGGATGTATGCGCCACAGTACTGCAGGCGCTAGAACAGAAGGTAAGAGCGTCGGCTCAGGAGGTGTATGCGCCGGAAGTTTGCATGCACCGGAACAGGAGGTAAAAGTGCTTCGGGATCGATCAGATGCACCACTTGAACCTGTTTGAAGCCTGTATGGAACCTGTCACTTAGAAACTCAAATTTTTGGTTAGATTAGGTGCAAGGGCCCGATGGTGGGCGCTAGAAATGTGATGGGTAAAATGGGATGAATAAAACTAATTATAAAAACCCAAACATCAATGAAATATGAAGATAAAAAGGATTTAAAATAAAGAAGAGAGATGATACTCACAACCTTTTACCTTGCAACTTTCATTGCTCGCCTATTCTTTCTTGATCTTTCGGTGATGAAGATGGTCCTCAGGAAGCTTGCTTCCTTGCTTCGATTCCTCAAGATGACAAGGAGAAATGGCACTGATACTTGGTGTGTTAAAGATGAACTTCAACACACTATGAAATGGATGGATAATGAATGATATGAAAATGGGTTGCCAATGGCGCGCTATAGTTCCTGCAGCATAAGTTTACTTGAAAGTTGGATATGTGAGATGGAAGAAGAGGGTTGTATTTATAGATTTGAGAAGGAGAAGATCAACGGTTGAGAAGGAATAAGCAGATCAATGGTAGAGGATGTTCGAAGGAACGTACGAGAATAGAAGAAGGACATGTGTCATTCAAAAAGATGCTTGGTTGAGTTAACTGCTTTCTTGATGCGGATGAGTTTTTATTTCTTAAATTAGAATATATTTTTCTAATTTAAGAGTTTGTTGACAGCTTTAAATCAATTAACTCAGCTTTTGCTTTTGTATGACAAGAAGAGTTTATTTTTAGAAGATTTTGAAGATAAGAAAGCGAATTAAATAAATAAATTTATTTAATTACTTGCACATGATTTGGAAGAATAAATAAAATATTTTATTATATTTTATTTTTGGAGAGTGAGAGGATTTAAATAAATTTAAATGATTTATTTAAATTTGGAGGAATAAACTTGACTTAATTAAATAATTTAGAATTATTTAATTGCTTGGAAGAATTTAATTAAATAAAAGATTTTATTTAATTTTGACTTTAGAAGAGATAATTAAATATTTTGATATTTAATTAACTTAGAGGAATATGAATCGAATAAATAAATTTAATTATTTATTTATTGATAGAGGAAGGTAGACTTAAATAAATATTAAAAATATTTATTTAGACAGAGTCGTGTCATTTTTAGGTGTATACACTATACACTCTTACTAAGTCTTTGTTACAATGAATTGATTGAATTATAAACTAGCATTGGGTAGACAATAGTTAATATTAGTTTTCTTCAAACTATTGAAAAGAAAGAACTATGAATTAGGGAATATAACCAGTTTATAGATTCTATATATATAATTGTGTTTAAATGAATAAATGATGTTCTTTATTGAAATTATTTGCTTGAAAGTGTGTTTCTTGAATGTTGCAAATGAAAGGGGATTAGAGATGGTTTTAGGTGAACATGGGTCATTATTTGTTTTGAAAGAAAGTAGATTATCTTTACATGTGTTTGGGGTTACTTTCTGGGCTACGATGCTGAATGTGTAATATCAGAGATG
This sequence comes from Cunninghamia lanceolata, assembly GCA_027924645.1. Classification (NCBI taxonomy): domain Eukaryota; kingdom Viridiplantae; phylum Streptophyta; class Pinopsida; order Cupressales; family Cupressaceae; genus Cunninghamia; species Cunninghamia lanceolata. The sequence goes on along the minus strand of BSBN01000339.1, from coordinate 24,257,641 downwards.
GCTCATCCTCTTTTCAAGATTTAAACCTTAAACTATTTTATATGCTTGGCCAAGCTGGGATTCATTGAAATAGATGAAAATTTGTCTAGCAAACTTTATTTATATATATCTCTACCACATCCTGTTGTGAGACATTTGCACATCATTATTTAGATTTGCATTTTAGACTACAGGTTGCATTGGGTGTTCCCTCCTGCCAGTTGTTTCTAGGTTGCTAGACATTTCATGCAAGGCTGGGTTTCTTTCGTGTTATGAAGGGATCCGGGGAAGTGTAATTGATTCATGGTTGGGTGGAAAAGCGCCTGAGCCATGTTCTTGTCTCTCAGTTTCCAAGAGGACCATGTGGGTTCGTGGCAGCTGGAGAGTTTGATTGATTTATTCATCTTATATTGTACATGATTTATTTATCTCGTAAATACCATTGGATGATTTATAGCATAAAATCCAATCGACATTGTATATTTTTTCTAGTGGTAACACCTGGATTAAGCATGTGATATGTAAGATTTAATGACTTTATTGATTAATGTTTATGAGATTTATCTTTTTACTTATGATGATGTAATTAAGTGGATTATTTACTTTAGTAACTTTTGTGATGGAATGAGTGCTTTACATTTGGTATCAGAGCGCCTAGATTGAACACTAGGGCCTTTTTGGACTATTACACTAAGATGTGACTTTGATGCAGATCAATCATCATGAATACTAGAAACACTGATCATAGTGGAGGATCAGGAAGTGATCAAAATGGAAGAAACCATGGAGATGCAAATAATGGTCAAAATGGAAGGAATCGTGGCAAAGCCAACAATGATCAAGATGGAAGATTGGATAGAATCCTTGCTCTCTTAACCCAATAGGGTATGAGAATGGATACTCTTGAGCAGGAGATCAGAGGGAACCATAAAGAGCATAATTGAAATGAAAACCCATAAGGTGCACATCTGAATCAGGGTAATGAAGACCCAAGGGTTGATGCACAGATTCCTAATGTAGAACTGAATGTGAATAATCATAGAAGGATTGCAAAGGAATTGAGAAAAGACCTTAACAAGGTCTCACCACCCAAGTTTGATGGAAAGACCATTGGTGATGGAGCTGAAGCGTGGATCATAGAAATGGAAAAATACTTCGAGCTCTGAAATCTCTCTGTTGAGATGAAGGCAATATGGGGTTCCTACTAGCTTACTATGGAAGCAACAACTTGGTGGGATAATGAAAAGGCAGATAAGAAGTTATTGGCTGGAAAAATTACTTGGGAACTTTTCCTGCAACTCTTCAGGAAAAGGTGGTTACCACAGCTCTTCTTCGATAAGAAGATGATGGAGTTTTAGAATTTGATACAAGGAGGACTGTCAGTAACCCAATATTGGGAAAGTCTCTAACTTACTTAACTATGTTCCACAATACCAGATGGATGAAATAGAATAAGGAAGTTCATATTAGGCTTAAGGCCCCAAATTGGAGCAGAGGTAGACATTCACAATCCATTGACCATGGATGTTGTTTTTTAGAAAGCCATTAAGCAAGAGCAGAAGATGCAACAAGCAGCCAATTATCGTAAGCAAAGAGATGTGAAGTTTGCAAACAAGAGGTCCCAGAATAACCAACAGAATTTTAATCAGAATAGCAATCAAGGCTATAGCATTCAGTAGATCAGAAATTTGAAGAGAGGGAATAACGTTTAGGATAAGAATAATGGTGGCAATCAGAATGGTGGAGATAAAAGAGGAAACTACAATAACAACTGCAACAACAATCAGAGGGATAGGTCAGAAGGACCAAAGGCACCTTGTGGCAGATGCTATATTTGTGGAGGAGAGCATAATGCTAATTCTTGTCCCTAGAGATCAGTAGGGCGAGGAAACAGGAACCAACAAGGAGTACCTCAGCACCAGATACATGCTGCAGTGGACAATCGATAACCTAACTTTCAGGTAGCACCTATACAGTTCCAAGGTAAGCTCTATGGACTACATGTTTCTATTTTGATTGATATTGGTGCCACATAATTTTTTGTAGATCCTATAGTAGTATCAAAGTTATCTATTAGACCTGGGCATATGGAAAACTCATGGATGGTACAATATGGCAATAGAGCAGAAAAGAGAGTAGACTCATGTCTAGCATGTAGTGAGTTAGAGCTTTTGAGTTTTCAAATGCAAGTCAATCTGTATGTAGCACCTTTAGGGTCTTATTATGTGATTTTGAGAATCAACTGGTTAGTTGAACATAAGTCAATAGTAAATTGTGAAGACAAGGTTGTTAGATGTTTGGATGACCTAGGAAATCAAGTGGAGATTAATGGATCTAAGAGACCTTTAGAGCTTAGGCAAATCTCAGCTATGCAGTTTAAGAAAGCCAAGAGGAAAGGGTGTGCCATATATGTAATCCAAGTAAAAGACCTTGATAATGAAGAATCAACATTTAATGACTACCCTATCCTTAGAGAATTCTGAGATGTATTTCCTGTGGAGTTGATAGAGTTACCACCACAGAGAGAATTTGACTTCTTAATTGATTTGCTACCAAGGACTGAGCCTCAATCTAAGGCACCCTATAGGATGACTACTATAGAATTGTATGAGCTTAAAGCACAATTGCAAATCAAGGGTTCATAAGACCCAGTGTGTCGCCTTGGGGCGCACCGGTCATCTTTGTAAAGAAGGATGGTACCTTGCATCTATACATTGATTATATGATTCTTAACAAAGCTACTATAAAGAACAAGTACCCACTCCCAAGAATAGATGAGCTCTTCAATCAGATGAAGGGAGCCTCAGTGTTCTCAAAGATAGACCTGAGATGTGGCTATCACCAATTGTGGATTAAGGATGAAGACATCTCTAAGACAACTTTCAAAACTCACTATGGTCACTACGAGTTCACAGTGGTACCATTCAGGTTGACCAATGCTCTAGCAACCTTCATGAATTTGATGAATGGCATATTTAGTGATTGCCTAGATGATTTTGTGTTGATCTTTCTTGACAACATATTGATATACTCTAAATTAGTGGAAGAGCACGAAAGGCATTTGAGGATAGTCTTACAGTGCTTGAGAGAGTGGAAGCTTTATGGTAGGCTATCTAAGTGTACATTCTATCAGGATAAGGTGCACTATCTTGTTCATGTGATCTTAGCTGAGGGGATTGTAGTTGACCTTGAGAAGTTTAAGGCAATAATGGAATGGCCTGCACCTCATAATGTGTCATAAGTCAGAAGTTTCATGGGACTTGCAAGTTATTATAGAAAGTTTGTGGAAGAATTCTCAACTATAGCAGCACCAATTACCTCGCTACAGAAGAAAGGTAAAAAGTTTGAATGGACAGAAAGGTGTGTGCAAGCTTTCCAAGTGCTAAAGGAAAAGCTCACAACTGCTCCTATATTGACCATACCATATCCTAATGGTTATTTTACAGTTATAACTAATGCTTCAAGAGGAGTAGGAGGAGTGTTGATACAGAATGAGCAAGTGGTTGCATATGAATCAAGGAAGTTAAAGCAATCTGAGTTAAACTATGTGTTGCATGACCTTGAATTAGCCTCCATAGTTCATGCACTTCAGATGTGGAGGCATTATCTTCTACGGTAAGCCCTTTGAGTTAAAGACAGATCATTTAGGGCTCAAGTACATTTTTACTCAACCTAACCTTAATGCACGAAAGAGAAGGTGCTTACAATTCCTTAGCGAGTATGACTTTGGAATTGAGTTTATAAAAGGGAAGGAGAATAGAGTAGCAGATGCTCTTAGTAGAAGAAGACATTTGGTTACCATGGTTACCACGAGATCCAATTTGAAGAAAAAAGTAATTCAAAATTTGCCAGGGGATGAACATTATGAAAGAGTAAAGCAACCTTTAGAAGAAAACCCCTTAGATCATCAGTTTGATGGATATATGATTGAGTCAAATTGACTTTTGAGATATCAAGGAAGGATGTATATTTCTGACTCAAGAGAGTTGAGAAATTTAGTGCTTGAGGAGATCCACAACACACCATATTCAGGGCACCCTAGAGTGACAAAGATGGTTGAAGGTTTGAGACTCTTATACTTCTAGCCTAAACTTAAGAAGGATGTCACAGAATTTGTGGCTCGATGTTTGGAGTGTCAGTGGGTCAAAGCTGAGCATGTGCATCCAACAGGATTGTTGTACCCACACAGTGTTCCTGAATATAAGTGACAAGTGATAAGTATGGATTTTATTCAGGGGTTGCCCATGTCTAAGAATAGGCATGACGTCATCTTGGTAATGGTGGACAAGTTGACGAAAGTAGCACATTTTATACCAGGGAATCTTTCAAATGGTTCATTGGTATTAGCTAAGAAGTTTGTTCAGGAGATCTTTCAATTGCATGGGGTGCCAAAGATGATCATTTTAGATCGAGACACTCACATGACTTCCAGATTTTGGACAACCCTAAATGCAACTTTGGGTACAAAGTTGAATTTCAGTTCGGCATATCATTCTCAAATGGATGGTCAAATGGAAAGAGTCAATTAGGTTGTAGAAGACCCTCTCAGGATGTATTGTATGGATCAACAATATAAATGGGAGGAGTATCTTCCATTGGTGGAGTTCGCATACAACAATTCATACCATGCATCATTGGGAATGGCACCGTTCGAAGCTCTTTATGGGCATCGGTGTCGAACACCTATCAGTTGGGACAAGGTAGAGGACAAAATAGTGATTGGTCATGATATGTTAAGGGAAATGGATGATCAAATGAGATTGATCAAAGAGAAATTGAAGCAAGCTTCATATCATCAAAAGAGCTATGCAGATAGAAAAAGAACGCCTAGACAGTTCTTAGTTGGTGACAAAGCCTTCCTGAGGGTCAAGCCTCAGAAGAGTTCAATTTCGTTTGGCAAAGCATTCAAACTTGTTTCTCGATTTGTAGGACCGTTTGATGTCTTGGAAGTGATTAATCCTGTAGCTTGTAGACTTGCTCTACCGCCTGCACTTGCCAAAAGCCATAATATTTTTCATGTGTCTTTATTTAAGCCTTATCATCATGATGCTTCGCACGTTCTTGATTGGCAACCTTTATAGGTTCAGGATCTAGGAGTGGTGCTGGTGGAGCCCACTCAAATTTTAGAGAGGCTCAACATTAAGTTGCGTAACAGGGATATTGTGCAGTACAAGGTCCAATGGGACCAATATTCTGTGGATAGTGCCACATGGGAGGATGCAGAAGAGATTGACAAATCTTTTCCTCATTTGGGGGATTTATCATAGTTTTCTTATTCACGCATAGATTATCATACTTTGAGTTATTGTTATTTGTTTTCATGATACTTTGGATACATTTACTATGATTGTTTTACTATGAGTGATTCCATGTGTGTGGAAGTAATTTTTGTAATGTCGTATATATGCTTATTTTGGAAAGTCGATTTAATTATTGAATATTATTAGTATGATCATGGATGATTCATTATGTTTTGCTTTAGCTGTGATTTTAGGAAACTAACCTATTGATGTGGAGTTGAGTGCGACTGAATGCAGGTACTCATCGAAGATGAGAACATGGTTGAGGTAGAGATGTTCTAGCCTCTCGACAAGAACTGTTGGGATGGATAAACTTGATGCACTCACACACTCACATAGTCTCATGTCATATTGCATTTTGAATGGCGTTAATATGCATTATTATATGTTTAATGAATGTGATTGATGTTTTATGAGTAGACAAATTTGTGTTTGAGTTGTTACAGTAAGTCTATTCGAATGTGTAAATTAGTCATGAAAATATTGTTCCTTCGATTTATATTTAAAGGAATGGTGTATATTATATTATTTAATTTTAAATAATAAAAATGTTTTCCTATTTATATAGTATATTATTGTTTGAAAAATAATATCTTGGTTAGACTTAAAAACAATTATGTTTTATTTAAAAATAAAAATATTATATTACTAATATATATATATTAAATATAGAAATCTAAATATTAATAATAATTTGTCCTGCAGAGCGACAGAAATAAAGAAGTTTATTTTTATTTTTCAAAGGAAAAAGAGCATTGGTTAAAAATGTCGAGGCATGCAACAGGAGTTAACGGATAGTTTTCAAGAAAGGAAGAGCCAAAAATACAAAAACCAACGCCAAGATTAGGGAGAAAATTTAATAAAATAGAGAGGGAAGAAAGAATAGGGATCATCATTGTTTTGAGTGACGAAAGGAGAGAAGAGAGCAACGACAGAAGAGGACGGTGAAGCACAGCAGTAGGAGGCAGAATTGACCTAGACAACAAAGGAATCAGGTATTTTTCTTGAGTTATTTTTCTGCATAGAGTTTGTTGTGTATTCTATTATGGTCTATAATAATCTCTTAGTCAGCTTGTCTTGATCGTCGTCTGAGTCTCATTTCTGATTCTTGTTGCCGGCTAGTTAATTTCTTTGTCACCTATTTTTTTATTGTTGAAAGTATTGTCTTGGATTCGACTTTTTCCTCTATTAGCGACGGCCTAAGTTTTCTCTGGCTGCTCTTGTGTTTTCCTCTATATTATGCTTGTGGATCAGCCTTTTATTGGCCTTTGAAAATACCCTCTTTAAAAACATAGTTGGTAAGTTTAATTCTGGGTCGTTGTTAAGATGATACTATGGTAGCTGGGTATTAATTCTTGTCGCCGGTCCTTTGTGGCTGTCATAGTGTGCTTTCCATTTGTTAGGCGTCGGCCTCTTAAATCTTGGTCAATCTATGTTTGTTTTGTTAAACTCTATTTATGAAGTGAAGCAGCATGTTTCTTGCTTTTATCGGCCTGTATTGCACCCCTAAACAGCTTGATTTGAGCAACCTTGCTATTGAGAATGACCTCTTGAACTTAGATGGCAGTATTTTTTTACCACTATCACAGCAGTTATCTTTATTTCTGTCACTGTTGTTCTTTTCACTCTATCACTATTGTAGATTTTATCCCACTGTTGCAGGCTTATCTTCTTTCCTATAGTTTGTTTTATAAACTTCCTGTAGCATACTATGACAATTATTTAGCAAAAAAAATTTAATCCTTTGGATGTTATCTCTGTCGCGGCCTATTTATTGGTGTATTAGACTTCTTGTAAAAGTCCCTGTAGCATTTGTTTTATCTTTGTCGCAGCAGTTCTTTTATCTTTGTCGCAGTAGTTCTTTTATCTCTGTCGCCATATTGTTCATTCCTGTCGCAGACATCCTCTATTTTTGTAGCTTATTTTATTACTTCCTATAGCTTGAGTTAATACTTCCTGTAGCAGTTAGATTATTACTTAGAACATAGATAGTATATTTTTTGAATATTACCTATGCTTGTGATTTTAAATAGTATGTTGCTAGCAATATCTATACACTCTTACTAAGTCTTTGTTACAATGAATTGATTGAATTATAAACCAGCATTGGATAGACAGTAGTTAACATTAAGTTTCTTCAAACTATTGAAAAGAAAGAACTATGGGTTAGGGAATATAACTAGTTTATATATATATATATATATATATATATATATATATATAATTGTGTTTAAATGAATAAATGATGTTCTTTGTTGAGTTATTTGCTTGAAAGTATGTTTCTTGAATGTTGCAAATGAAAAGGAATTAGAGATAGTTTTAGGCGAACATGGGTTGTTATTTGTTTTGAAAGAAAGTAGATTTATCTTTACATGTGTTTAGGGTTACTTTTTGGGCTAGGATGTCGAATGTGGAATATCAAAGATGGCTTATCCTCTTTTCGAGATTTGAACCTTAAACTATTTTATATGCTTGGCCAAGCTAGGATTCATTGAAATAGATGAAAATTTGTCTAGCAAACTTTATTTATATATATCTCTGCCACATCCTGTTGTGAGACATTTGCATATCATTATTTAGATCTACATTTTAGACTTCAGGTTGCATTGGGTGTTCCCTCCTGCCAATTGTTTCCAGGTTGCTAGACATTTTGTGCAGGGCTAGATTTATTTCATTTTATGAAGGGATCCGAGGAAGTGTAATTGCTTCATGGTTGGGTGGAAAAGTGCATGAGCCATGTTCCTGTCTCTCAGCTTGCAAGAGGACCATGTGGATTCATGGCAGCTGGAGACTTTGATTTATTCTTCTTATATTGTACGCGATTATTGTATCTTGTAAATATCATTGGATGATTTATGGCATGAAAGCTAATGGACATTGTATATTGTTTGTAGTGCTAACACCTGGGTTAAGCACGTGATCTGTAAGATTTAATGAATTTATTGATTAATGTTTATGAGATTTATCTCTTTACTTATGATGATGTAATTAAGTGGATTATTTACTTCAGTAACTTTTATGATGGAATGAGTGCTTTACAAGATTTAGATGTGAGGTTTCGGCATGTTTGAAATCCCTCAAATAAATGTGATCTTATGGAACGCAATGATGGCAGCATTTACACAAAATGGATTCATTTTAAAAGCTTTAAAAATTCTTGAACAATCTACCAACATAATCCTTGGCTGCGTCAAAGTGGGAGCTTTAAACCACAATTCAAATCCCTCAAAGAAATATAGTCTCACAACTGCAATGATTGTTGGATATGCACAAAATGCATTTGTTGAAAATGCAGTGAACTACATTTGGCAAATTATGCTTCCAAGAAATGTGGTATCACGCTATGCAGGGATCGCAGGATATATACAAAATGATTTATTGAAAAAGACTTTAGAAACTTTCAAGTAGATGCAGTTGGTTGTTGTGAAGCCGTACACCACCAAACTCTACCAGTATCCTCATCTGCCCAAGCATTTGAGAGGTCAATTTTGTCAGATACTATAGTTGGAAATGACTCTGGCAAACATTATGTAAAATATGGAAGCATGGAAAAGCACAAAACTTTTGACAAGTCGTCATCAAAGAACTGTAATCTTAAAGAACGAATTGATGCTCAGTGATAGGCAACCAAAGATGTTGGAAAAATTGTTGGGTTGGATGTTAAAATAATTATCAATGAGTTAACATCTGCTACACTTTCATATGGAATGAATAATAAAGAAGGTTTGATTGTTGTTTTTTATTTGGGTGGAGGAACTTTTGATGTGCCGATACTAGAAATCTAAAGTGGTGTTTTTGAGGTGAAGGCTACCAATGGTGATACATTCTTGGGTGGAGAGGACTTCAATAACACTCTGCTTGACTATTTGTGTTTTTTTTTAATTTAAGAAATCTAAAAGCATTGACTTGTCCAAGGACAAGTTGGCCTTGCAAAGGCTCTGCGAGGCTGCAGAGAAAGGTAAAGTAGAGATTTCATCATCTTCACAAATAGATATTAATCTACCATTTATCGCTACAGATGCATCTGGGGCCGAGCACTTGAATATTACTTTAACTCGATCAAAGTTTGAGAATTTGGTTAATCACCTTATCGAGAAAACCAAAGAACCTTGTAAGAGTTGCCTGAAAGATACAGCCATCTCAATAAAAGAAGTGGATGTAGTGCTTCTTGTTTCAAAGATCTTTAGCAAACAACCTAGCAAAGGTGTTAACCTAGATGAGGTTGTTGCTATAGGAGCTACTATTCAAGGTGGTATACTCTGTGGTGATGTTAAAAGAGCTATTACTTTTCGATGTCACACCTCTATCCCTAGGAATTGAAACTCTTGGTGGAGTTTTTTTTACAAGGCTCATTAATAGAAACACGGCAATTCCAACCAAGAAAAGTCAAACTTAGGTAGGAGTCAGAGTATTGCAAGATGAGCATGAGATGGCTGCAGACAATAAACTTCTAGGTGAGTTTGAGCTAATTGGTATTCCTCCAGCCCCCAGGGGTGTGCTTCAAATTGAAGTCACCTTTGACATAGATGCAAATGGCATTGTTACTGTGAATGCCAAAGATAAGGCCATTAATAAAGAGCAGGCCATTACAATCAAATCATCTGGAGGATTGTCAGAAGATGAGATTCAAAAGATGGTTAGAGAGGTTGAGTTACATGCTCAGAAAGATCAGGAAGCAAAGTCTTGAATCTTGTCAATTTGTTTCTGTTTGGAGGATGTCTGGAACTATCACTTTGGGTCAAGTTGCCAGCATTCTAGGATTTATCGTGTGCTTTCTATTTTGGTCTCTGTTATGTCATGGTTGGCTGGTGTAAGTAACTTGACAATCATCAGATCACATTTATGGCAACATTGTTCTACAGATTGTTGTTGAAGACTCAGTGGATTGTGAAGATAGTGGAAAGTGGATCACAGGGGAAATGCCACCATACGAGGTTGATTATGTCATCACAGAGTTGTCAAAAACATGGATCAAACAAAGATTAGATAGATTACGAGAATGAAGCTTGACAGAGGTTATGAATCTCCATATGTTATCACAAACCCAAAGACTTAGAAATGTGAAATGTAGAATCCTTTGGCTTTGATACATGAAAAGAAAGTGTTAAGCAAGCAGTAGTTCAAGTGATGGAACTATCACTGGAGAAACAAAGGTCTCTTCTGATTGTAGTAGAGAATGTAGAGGGTGAAGCAATGATTACTGTGATCTTGAATAAACTTCATGAGGTGACTCTCAACTATCAAATGCAGTCTCGGTCCAATGGATAAGGCACTGGTTGATACATAGATTCTGGAGTTTTTTGCATTCCACCAAAGAATGCAGTCCCCAAGTCAGAGCCATTGTTACCCCCAACTTTGACAATCGTGGATGACTTCATTATTTGTGTTTAATTCTTTTTAGAATTAATTAATGATGTAAATGGGGTAAAATTATTTCCAAAATAGTTAAAAGTGTGTAAGTGATGTTATCAAGCTGAGGTGAATTAATTCTTTTAGAATTAATTGATATGAAAAGTTTGGGGTGATTATTATTTTGGTTTGAAATTTTCCCGTGAATGAAAAAGTGGGAAATATTTCAAAGGGGAGTTGGGTAAAAAAGAGTTACATGTAGTTACGCAACTTCTTTGTGTGGGTAAAATCTTTAAAAAGGGGATTCTTTCATGGTAAAAGGGTTCTCTCCCAAAATTGTTTTGGGGAAAAGGAGAATAAGAGTAAAAAGATATTTTTAAACATTATGTTTTAAAACATTATGAGGCTTTAAATATTTCATATTGTTGGTTGTGTAATATTTTTCTAAGAAACAAAGTACTGTGCTCCATTTTTACCTATTAATACAGAGGAAATGTAGCATTGAGCCAATTCTCTTTTTGTTATGTTATTTATTCTTCTTGTGTTGGATTTATAGCAAGATGGGTATTGAAGATTTTGCACAATATATATGAGAAATGTTGTTGGCATGCCTTATTTTGTCATGCCCGCATTTCCCATTCGTTCACGACACACAACACACATGTCATGTCCACATTTGCCATGTGGTCATGACACAAACTGCGAAAAACTTTTCTACCTATCCCTAGGAACCCCTCGCACGCGTCTGCGTGCTCGGTGGCACTACGCATAAGGCGTAAACAAGTCAAACATAACTATGGGATGATAGTCGTCTAGGGGGTATGTGACACAAAGTGTGTTGCGTTTAGGGTTAGACTAATTTTAAATCTGAACCCCAAGTTTTCCTAGGTGAAGATGAATCCGCCAGTCTCGAACCTATCTCTAACTCCGGTCAAAATAAAATCGAAAAAGGATTAAGAAAATGATGAATTGATGGTCACCTGATTCAAGTGGGATGATGGATTAAAAGCTAATAAAATAACACAAAAATTAAACCCTAGAAATTTAGGAAAAATTTGACAGCATAACGCATTTTTGATAAACGCAAAATAAATTTTAAAATAAAACACCAAGAAGGGATTAAATAAAATTTAAGAATAAAAAATAAATAAATTAAAACTTAAGAACGATTTCAAAACGATAAAAATAAAAATAAGATAATAAAATAAAATTTAATGACAAGACGTCAAAGGTATGTCAAATTCGAGTCTGATAATAAACATAATTTCGGCAATTATGTTTATTATCGAACTTGAAAAAAATAAGGAGGGGAAGAGGTTAAGATACTCATTCCCAAAAAAGAACATAATAAAATAGGTCAATTGACAAAACAATAAAATCCAATAAATTAAATTCAAGGGAAATACCCTTCCTGTCGTAGTCAAATATTAATTCCCCAAAGTCGAATGAAAGCACAAGGTAATTAAAACAAAATGCTACTCCCCAATTTAAAATAAATATAAATTTTAAAAGGATCACAAGAAATAAACTAAAGGCAAGGAAAAGCAATAGAGGTTTTAAACTAAAGAATAAAAGAAACCTCACAATTATAAAATCCTCACAATGAAAATATTCTCTAAAAAAAAATAAGAAAAGCCCTAATTGATGATTTATTGTTTTCTATATTCCAAGATGCCCTAATCTCATCCTAAAAATTGCCCTCTAAGAGAAACCCTAATCCTCTTATCTCTTCTCTCTCTTTTTCTCTTGTCTTGTTTTCTACTTTGTTGTAGGTTAGGGTTTACAAGTAGCCATGGAGGCCATGGAAATGCCTCACGGAGGTTTACACTCTGCTACCAAGTCACATCTATACATTTGTTTAACCTGTAATTCTTTTTTTTTAAACAAACGGCATGATAAATTGCAGGTATAAAGATATATAATAAACATATGTATTAAGAACTACATTTGTTTCAGGTCAGGAGGCGCGGCCAGGGTTGAATAGCGGAGGGGACGGAGTGCAGAGTGGGGAAGCGCTGCTGCTGAACGCTGTGGAGGTGGAGTTCTCCGCTGTTTGGGCAGCTGGCGTAGGGGAGTCACGGGGCGCAGTGAGGTGTTAGGGCCTGTGGAACCAGCCGAGGGTAGCGACGGCGCTTAGATGGAAGGGGCGGTGTGGAGGTCTGCTGACAGCGGAGATGTTGGGGTTGGAAGTGTGGAGGCTGCGAAGGGGCAGCGTAGCAGACGGTGGTTTGGGGTTACGAGGGTGTGGGGTGGGAGGTGGACCTGGTGTGGGTGGAGGCTCCGCCTCCCACCCCACACCCCTTTTTGTTTGAGTTTAGTGGGCTATGGGCGCTGCGGCCCATAGTCCACTCTACTATTTTTTTTTTCTAACAATAAAACTCTAACATTATTGACATCCACAGTCCGCCCAATGTCTGCTTTATTTACAGCAGTCTATGAATGAAATTTAAGGTATATCCAGAATACACACACACACACACACACACACACACACACACACACACACACACACAGAATATATATATATTCTGGTCCAGTTCAAAGTTTGCCAAAACTATAACAGAAAAATAACATTTCCTACTACTGTATAAAAAATATATGCACTTATATATATATATATATACAAGTGTATATATAATTCATATACACGAGTTAGAATATATAAACAGCAACATGATTTAAGTAAAAGAATGTAATCTATATATATATATATATATATATATATATATATATATATATATATACATATATACATATTTTCATATGTATATATGTATATTTAAATATATACCCAATACTATCTTCATATAACAAAGTCCTAAATAATAGAATATAAACTTTCAGCATTATAACATAATTAAATCAGTAGTGCCTCCTTTTTTTTTTGTAAGCATAAATGTTCATGCATAACTCTATTAAATTTTTCTTTGAAAGAATTCAGTTAAAGTAGATAATGCATTTTACTCTAAATTTTTGTTCTCTTTCCAAAAGTAGCTAACTTAAAGGAACTTCCAACCCAACAACACAGAAAACTAATTTGAAGATTCCTCTTTCTTTCTTTACATACTCCTAGATTTGATTTACATACACAGCTATTATTTTCTTTGCAAGAAAAAGACAGAAAATATATACAAAATTTCACTTGTATTCACAACTTCCCAATTCCACCAAATAGGAATAAAATAGCATCTAAATAAAATGTGAGGAGTACTTTTCTTACAACATTTAATACAGCCAACCCTATGGCAAAATAATTTAACAATTTTTTACAATAAGGCCACAATGGCCATGGCTCAAACAGCCCATAAAATGCTACTAAGCCACACAAAAATGAGCTTCACATCAACTCCATTTCTTCACTCAAAGCCTGCAAATAAACACAATAAAAAGAACAACCCAACCACTTCGAAATGTCCTCCTCCCTACCGTAGACCCGCAAGTGGGTCACCCCCGAGCTAGGGAGGTAGGGATTCACACAAGTGCAACAATCCACAACAAAAAAATTCAAACACAACAACACAAACAATCCAAAGGTTTAATACAAAACTCAACTCATAATAATGAGTTTGATGAGAGTAGGGAATGGACCCCTCTACTTCAAAGGCCACCCAAATGATAAAATACCGATCTCATGGCCTCAAGCCAAAAATCTCCAAAATCACCACTCTCCACAAAATCATAAAAATAATCTCCATGGCACTCTTACCATTCAAAAATCTCCTCAACAAGTAAAAGCCCTCAAGGCATAAATACACAATGTGGGAGTGACCTCAAGGAGGTTCATTTCCCCTACCCAAACAAGTTGAGCATTACCTCCAATGGAGGTGCTCTCACCATACTCCCATCCCACACAAAAACAATACAAACAACAAAACAACCAAAAACTACAACACAACACATTAAATAAGCAAGGGTGAAGAAACAAAGTTTAAGAGGCTTACCTTCAAAGCCCTATAATGGAAGCACGTTTGGTGAAGAGCTCCAAGCTTTCCCAAACCTTCCAATCTCCAAGAATTTCTCCAACTTTCCCAAATTCCTCCAAAATAGAAGAAAACTCAAAAATGCAAGAACCCCTCACTCCTCAACAGGAGGAGATAATATAGGCCATCAATCTGGCCTTGAGGAATGAGAAGGTGACACTTGTCACCTTCTCCTTCCTCCTCCAATGCCACTTGCAAGGGAGAGGAAGTGTGAGGGTGACAAGTGTCATCCTCCAATTCCCTCTCAATCCTCACCTTATCCACTTGTGCTCTCACACGTGTGAGAGGACAAGTGGTGAGGTGGCATTCCCACTCAACCCTCCAAGAGGATAAGGGATGCCATATGGCATCCTCTTATTCTCTCAAAGAGCCATCTCCCTCCAAGATGCTCTCACACGTGTGTGAGAGTCTTGGAGGAAGCTCCCACACACTTGGGAGTCTTGGAGACCTCCCAAGTCTTCCTTGGGAAAGGATTCCCAAACTTTGGGAAGGGAGATGAGTCTTTCCCAAGGCATGACTCATCTCCCACCTTCCCTAATTTCAAAATTCGTCACTTTAACTAAACCATAGTTTAGAGTGACCAAAATTGAGTTAAACCAAGGCTTAGATAGTCCAAGTTGACCCTAGACCCATGGGTAACCACCTAGGGTAACTTTTGGGACACTAAGGTTCACAAAAGGGTCTTAAATCCACTTTAAATGGCCTCAAAAAAATAAAACAAATACCAAGTGGTGTAAATCAAATAAAATTATACAACACTTATTATTAATTAATTAAACAAAGGGTACTAGGCCAAAAGATTAAAAATTAAATCAAACACTTATCACATTCAATTTCAAATGTGATCCTTATCCCTCTTGGGAATGGATTGGTTTCATAGGGGATAACATTGGTGTGAATTCTACCTCCAATTTCCCATGGCTAGGGAATGTAAAACCTGCACATCTCGATCAAGTGTCAATCATATCATGAATAATCATAGCCGAAGCAACTGGAATTAAATTCACACAATCGAATACAACAATAATCATCAATACATAATTCTAAATTAAACTGCATTTTTCAATCACGTCAAATAGTCCACATAAACTGCATTTTTCAATCACGTCAAATAGTCCACATCACATAAATAACTAGAATCTCATCACAAAACATCATCTAATATATCTCATATGTCGAATCACAAAATATCATCAAATCGAATCACATAATCGACCTCACATATTTTATCCACCTGCTACCTGAATATCTTCATTCTTGAGTTTGTCTAATATTTGTGATAGTTTCATAATAATCAAGGGGTGTATTATCCAGTTTCTATTAATTCTTGTGTTTGGGTTGAACTCTGGTGATCCTGTATGCATTAGAAGTTAGGTTATTCTCCTATGGATGTGTTGGGCATTTACAGGTATTTGTTCATCTTTATATAAAAAGAATCTCCTTTCCTGCTTTTAGGTTAAAAGCATACCCATAAAATCAAATTTTATCTTAACAAAGGAGCTGCCCCTTTTCAAAATGTAGAGAACAGTTACAAACATTCATTTGTAATTTGTTCAACTGTTAGTGCATTTTGTCATCATTTAATTGGACAAATCATATAGAGAGGTTGGTGACAAATATGTTCACTAACAGGTATCAAGTCATAATCCTACAAAGAAGCTTACTATGAAATGTGGGGAACTAGTCGGCAAGAGGATTTGCAGAGAGAAGTAGGTCAACAAGATAACCGAGTGTCAAGGATGCAACAAGATATATATTGTGTCCCCAAAACCTCCGCGGATAGGTTCCCTTGTGAAAAGCGGATAATATATGCTTGGGTGGACAAGCGGAAGAATCAAGGGCAACCGGATATGCGAGCTTTTTGAGCCTAAGTGGATAAAATCCACATGCCATAGAAACGTCCACAAAACACTTGTAAAAGTCTGAAGTTGACAGTTGCGGATTTTTAGGTCTTCACAAGATAAGCAGGGTAATTGAGTCTTAGTGGATAAATCCACATGAAGGAAAAACTTTCACAAAATACTCATTCGCTAATCCTAGTTAACTTGAGCAGAAATTTTTATCTTTCAAGGGTCATGTGAGAAGACTTAAGTCACTGGGATATCGTTTCCTGTCCTGCAAATTCCCTGCAATAGACTTTTGCAGTGAAGACATTACGATTTCAACTCTTTTGGAAGAACGCGAATGAAAATACCCTAGGTTTTTCTATTATGAGTTCAAAACTTTAGTTAAACAATCCCCTCGGTTTACCCTAGCATCACTGACTGCAAAGTAGACGATTTGATCATACTGACTTCATCACAAGTCAAAACACCTAAAACTCTAGTTTCAAAGAAAACACCATAGTGCATACATGTTAGGGTTTATCACACCTACCAGACATCTTAGCAAACACTGGAAATGACTCTGTTAACAAGACATCACTGACCCATTATCTCAAAACACACACACATATAAATAGGCATTTCAAACATGTGAGAAGAAACGGGTTTTCAAAGGAGCTCAACCTGAATGTTTTGAAACCACCAATAATCACATGAAGCCGACACCAAAATCCGTTGTGGAATCTACCACACGATTGCCAGAAGCTGGAGGATGCCTAGGAGCTCTTAGAAATCGAAATGTAATAGCTTAGAATAGTGAAAAGATCAAAATTTTGGCTTAAATACTCCCCGAAAACTTGCCATTAATGCCCAATACCCTCGACAGCACGTCGAGCACTCGTCATAAAATGTGATGTGAAACTTTTAGTGATAACCGAATAGGCGGGGAAATAAGGGGTAAGTGGATAAAATCCACCATCCGTCGAAAGACCCACATTATTCGTTAGGTGATGAAAATCCCTCTTTGCACTAAAGAACAACATCATACGAGGATTATGAATGTCACAGAATATATCCTGCAAATGGCAATTTTCCCGCAATAACCACTAGACATTGAAACTTTTGCTTTTGAGGGTGTTTAGTAAACCTTGCAAGTTCTCGAAGGAAAGCAAGTCCAAGTGGTGTTGCTGAATATATCCAATAGGCTTAGAATCTGTGCAAGACTTAGACTTGAACTTTCAAAAGGCATCCATCTATGCAAATGGACCCAAAGACCACAAATTGATGAACCAAAATAGGAATGAAAGTTTTCACAGGCAAAACACCCCAAGGACCATTTAAAGCAAACTTACCCAATATCCAAAGTGTCCAAACTTAAACTTGTTGGGTCTCTTCAAAGCAAAAAAAAAGAAAGAGATCAAAACTTCGACCAAAAGGCAAGCGCAAAAGAAGGGGGTCCTCATTTTACAAAATAGGGCATGTGTGCACGGCACAACACTTAGCAAGCATCTTTTCAATGCTTCAAATTTGTCTTTGATCCTAGCTAAACCAATCATCATGTCATGATGAACCATATCATTAATACTTTTTTATATTTAGGTGACCAAGTCTTTCATGCCAAAGTCAAGTGCCATCTCTGGCTTGGGTCAAAAGACAAGTTTCATTTGAGAAATCATTGAATATATAGAGGCCATTATTTTGAATGCCTTAAGCAATTATAAAATAATTTTGATCTTTGATGAACGAATTATCCTTAAAGACGATGACTTTGCAATTTTCTTGGGCAAGTTGTAAGCAAGAAAGTAGATTTTTTCTTAGTTGGGAACAAGTAAGACATCTCCAATAAAGTTGTTGGAGATCTTGGCTTTCATTTGAACTTGAGCTTCAATGATAGAGTTATCTTGTAACTAGACCTTTTCATTACAATATTCAATATCAATTAGAATATCATACATATAGGTATCTACCATGATGAATCACTATCTAAGATCCATTCACTATCATTTGAAGCAAAAATTGTAGTATAGAGAGCAATTGCTTTATTTTAATTTTAATTTGTATTAATTTTGATATTGCAATTAATTATGATTATGCTTCTAATTCTAATTGGTATATGACAAAGTGCAAAGAAATTAAAACAATATTTAACCCTTATTCTAAATCATGCATAACCTCAGATTGAGCTAATAAGTTCAAATACAACTCAATCATACATTACTGAATGCAAACTCCATTGATGAAGAGGATGTGCTCAACGATTGTGGATGTTCAAGGACTTATGCAAGATTTTTGCAACATCTACCTATCAAGCTCAATTGTTCATGGATGATTTGATAGAGGATTGATGATGATCTCTTGATATTTCAGCAGCATGTACCTATGGATTGATCATTCACTCATGACTTGATGAAGGAATAGCTTAGATTTATAAATGTTTGATTGTGATTTGAATGGTTGTGATTTGTTATTGAACAAACGGTGGAGATTGATTGAGATAAGTGGGCAATCTTCCGTGACTAATAATAATGAGGAAGTAAAGGGGGTTATGACAACTTTTCAATGAGCTCTAAAATGGGTGAGGGAAATTAGTTGTTTTTTATTTATTTATTTTGATAAATTAATTTTGCATGGGTTTAAAAGAAGAGGGGGATCATGGAGGAGTTATGACAGAATATAAGTGGATAATTAGATATTTAAATATTTGTGGAGAATAAATGAAAATAGATTTATTTATTTATTTTGAGCGTTAGCCTAATTAACTAAATAATACAAATTATTTAATTAATTAGTGGGGATACATGAAGAAGGGAATTAACATGATAATGAACAAATGTGACATGGTATTAGAATGAAATGTTAGGCATGATGTTAGAAGGTGGTGAAAATCAAGTGTCTACAATATACATTTTGTTTTGTTGCTCTTAAAAATTGTTCTTGAAGGACCTTTTATTATCCTTATTATTATGATAACATATATTTCTTTCTGACCATTTTTATTACATTTGTCACAATTGCTAGAGTTTGACTTTGAAGTTTTTAAAGAAATTCTTTGTATTCTTATTGGTAGATTTATGGCTTTTGTTCTAGTTACCACCCTTATTCTTAAGAAAATTATTTTTCTTCTAAATGACTAATGCTTGACTAACATTTTCTTTAGAATCAAAATTAGACATTACTTGATCTTTTTAGATCAACATAGAAAGAGTCAACGAGTCAAGAAAGTCCTCTTCGTTTTGATATTTTAAATTTAAAATTGAGAAAAAGTTTCAAAGAACTTCATTTGTTTAATTTGAATGATAAAGTAAAGCAATTTATCTTGAATAAGATTACAATTGCTCCCTTCTAACTAGGATTTAATGTTTTTCACTTTAACATGATTGTTTACAATTGTTTTATAATCCATTCATAAGTGTTGTGAAAAGTTCTCATTTAAGTTTGATGATTTTCGAGTCTCTTATATCCTTATGCATAGACTCTAAGAGTTTCCATGCTTCACTAGAAGAATCATAATTTATAATGTGAAGAATGAAATGACCTCCAACACTTTAAAGAATGATAGAAATTATTTTTTTATTTCTTTGACAAAAAAAACTTATCTATTCCATAGTAGCATGACTTCTAGTAGGCATTTTTAGTTCCATTTACAACAATCCGTAGATTTCTAGCCATAAATTTGATCTTTAACCTAATTTTTCATTTACTGTAATTGTTCTCATTACACATGAGATTTATCAATAATAAAGCTGTTATAGGAACCCAATAAAAAATTTGATCAAATACAGAGAATGATATGAATATGGAAATACTAAATTGAATGAATTTAATTATTAAGTAAAATATAACACAAGTTGGTTCACATCTAAGAATAAATCAAAATCCAACATTAAAAAATTAAATCAAATTTGAATAATTGTTCATTTTAATTTGCGTAAAATTATTTGAAAAAATCCTTTTTCTATTAAAAAAAAATTTCCCACCTCTTTTTCAAAGGGATAAATATATTTTTATTAAAATATTAGCATTTATCTTTTTGTTTTAAATCTCACATTTATTTTGAACATTAGCCTAATTAACTAAATAATATGAATTATTTCCCCCATTTATGGGCATCCTAGGGTTAAGCCTCTAGCAAATGTAAGGAAAGATGTAAAATGGAGGCCACCAGACGAAGGATGAGTGAAAGTGAACTTTGACGGGCCCGCGAAAAGAAACCCGAGGCCCTCGAGAGCAAGGTGCATAATGTGATATCATAGGGGCACAATTCTGGCAGAGGAGGCTAGGTCACTTCCCTTTGGAATGAACAAGGAAGCGGAGGCACAAGCGGCTTGGCTGGGGGTTGATATGTGTATGAGGAAGGGCCATCGCAGATTACACTTAAGAGGGAGATTCCCTCATCATCGTCAATGCTATTCAAAGAAAATAAACCCCTAATTGGAAAATTCAAGGGGTCATAAGGCAAATTTTGGAAGGCATTAACTCCCTAGAAGACTTCAAAGTTTCCCATGTGTATAGGGAAGGAAATTTGGAGGTCGATAGGCTATCCAAACAAGTCATCGTTAAAGGATTTGAATCTGCATTGGGAGATTACGCTGGTTGATTGGATCCCTTGCACGCTCGTAGGACGGAGAAGGTGTTATGAAAAGCCAACAGAGTTAATGCTTGGTAGAGGCATCATTGCGGGGAGAAATGGCGGCAAGGAGCCCTTATATCGAGCAAGAAAGATCATGAATTACACAACAGAAGAAGGAAACAATGATTGTGTTGGAGGCAAAGGAGAGGCAGATGGCCTTTAGAGGCAAGGTATCCGACCAAAGACTCAGACTGATCTTCAATATCAGTGATGACGAAGCCCTGGACGTGGTGAAAGGATTGTTGGGCTCCCATTTTTTGTTTGCTAACAATAAGTTCCGTGTTAACAGTGACATTGCAGCGATGGCTATGGCTTGGTTTCTTCAGGCACGGGAGGAGCGACGGGTAGTTAAATGGTTGATGCGGAAAATGGTGAAAGCCCGATGGCAAGTGGGGATGGAGACGGTGTTGGAATGGGCGGTGTTGAGGCTGGGTCTGAACCCAACAACCAGTGTTTGGCCAATGTTGATAGCACACTATAATGGCCTATGGATTCCTTTTTCTGGTGTGGAGTGTGGGCGAAGACAAAGAGTTGCAGATGCTGGAAGTGAGCGGCTTTGTGACCATGGTGAAGGAGATTTATGGCTTCAACAGGAGGGTAGCGGAATCATTCTTGGCGCTGCCAGCGGCACGACAGCGACAGCTGTGGAGGAAGAAGCCAGTAGAATCAAAAGGATGGAACTAGTTGTGGTGGAAAACTGAATTTGGATAAGGAGGATGTGTTATGGCTTTAAGCCAACTTTGGTTGTGCTTGCCTTTCGAATGAATGTTTTACAGTCTTGTTTTGTACATGGTTTCGAGTATGCCCCCCTTAGTGCCATTTTGATGTATCCAAAAAAATAATACAAATTATTTAATTAATTAGTCGGGATAAATGAAAAAAAGAATTAGCATGATAATGAACACATGTGACATGGTATTAGAATGAAATTTTAGGCACACCGTTAGAATGTAGTGAAAATTAAGTGTCTACAATATGCTTTTTGTTTTTGTTGCTTTTAAAAATTGTTATTGAAGAACCTTTTACTATCCTTTTTGTTGACCAAATTTATTACATTTGTTGCAATTGCTAGAGAGTTTGACTTTTAAGTTATTAAAGAAATTCCTTTTATTCTCTTTGGTAGATTTAGGGCTTTTGTTATGATTACCACCCTTATTCTTAAGAAAAGAATTATTTTTCTTCTAAATGATTAATGCTTGACTATATTTTCTTTAGAATAAAAAATTAGACATTACTTGCTCTTTTTATATAAGAAGCATAAAAAGAGTCGACAAGTCAAGAAAGTCCTCTTCATTTTGATATTTTAAATTTAGAATTGAGATAAAGTTTCAAAGAACTTCATTTATTTAATTTGAATGATAAGATAAAGCAATTTGTCCTGATTAAGAATAGAATTGCTCCCTCCTAACTAGGATTTAATGTTTTATTTTAAATTTAGAATTGAAATAAAGTTTCAAAGAACTTCATTTATTTAATTTGAATGATAAGGTAAAGCAATTTGTCTTGAATAAGATTACAATTGCTCCCTTTTGACTAGGATTTAATGTTCTTCACTTTAGCACGATAGTTTACAATTTTTTTTATCTCCATTCATAAGAGCTATGAAAAGTTCTCATATAAGTTTGATGATTTTCGAGTCTTATATCCTTATGCATAGATTCTAAGAGGTTTCATGCTTGCCTAGGAGAATCATAATTTATAATGTGAATAATGAAATGACCTCCAACACTTTTAAAGAATGATAGAAATTGATTTTTTATTTATTTGACAAAAAGAACTTACCTATTCCATAGTAGCATGACTTTTAGTAGGCAATTTTTAGTTCCATTTACAATGGTCCACAAATTTCTAGCTATGAATTCGGTCTTTAACCTAATTTTTCATATACAATAATTGTTCCCATTAAACATATGAGATTTATCAATAATAAAGTTGTTATAGGAACCCATTATAAATTTTGATCAAATACAGAGAATGATATGAATATAGAAATAATGGATTGAATGAATTTAATTGTCAAGTATTTAACACAAGTTAGTTCACTTCTCACAGTAAATCAAAATCTAAACATTAAATAATTAAATCCAATTTGAATAATTATTCATTTTAATTTGTGTAAAATTATTTGAAAATTTTCTTTTTTCTATTAAAAAATGTCCCCATCCCTTTTTCAAAGGGATAAATATATTATTATTAAAATATTAGCATTTATCTTTTTTATTTTAAATCACAGACGTGTATATGTATGTATGTATCTCACACATGTATAGTATTATATTTATATAAATATAGTATATATTATAAAGTTTATATATATAATAAAACTTTTAAGAATGTCATAGAAGCCCTAACATTATTTTCAAATCTCAAATCATATGCAATACAACAATCATATACAATAGTGATGGGAACCACTGGAAGTCGATACTAGCATGTGTGGGCCAAGGCACCCATGATAATCTTAGTAATGGTCATAGTTGAGCCTCTTGATAATGGTCACAACCCTTATAAGGCCACGACTATAATATTTTTGTTTGTGTTTTTTTTCACAACGATTAACAAGGATTTCAAATGGCTTTGCAAAGAATTTCGAGTGGTTCTTACTAAATTTAATCACTTTTAAGCAAACTCGAGCCCTTCAAGATACAAGATGAGTTGTTTAAGAAGAATAGAATAGAATAACTTTTAATGTCCACAAGGCTAAAAATAGCCCATGAGACATCCAGCCCAATCATATTTGCTTTCTCAAATGACCCCTCTATAAATAAACCATGCCAAGAAGCTACTGTCTGGAAGCCCACATATTTTGCCCTCATGTCCGTGTAAGCATTGCATTCTAAAATAAAGTGTTTTTCAAATTCCATTGCCCTAGTATTGTAGAGTTCAAACACTCTCTCTTCCAAGTTCTTTTAGGCCTTTTCCACCTTCATGTTTCACATCAGAGCTGATGGGAGTTAGTTCTAAGCTGAGCAATCAAAATCTTAGGGATATTCACCCCAATGTACGCTTTTTGTTGATGATTAACCCCCCCAAGCTAATATTTCCCCTTTCTCCCTAGAATACCACCCCACGTAGACTTGTGGAATTTATCTATGACAAAAGGTTTGTCTTTACCATCTGTAGGGCAAGCGTTCAAATAGATATTCCACTTGCTCATCCACTTGTTTTGTTTCATCCAAGACTGACTTCTTTCGCTAAGAACCTCGTTGAAGACTACCTTAGGCCACCTACTTGTATCCATTTGATTAATTCTTTTGATATATCTTAAAAGGTGCACCATAGCAGTGGCTTCCATTGGAACAGTCCCTATTTCAGCTAACAAAATCTCCTACGAAGTTGAAACTTTTAGCCTAAACTTGCTAGTGATCATGTGCTTTTGGATTCTCTATTTGCTTCCACTTGGACTCTGACATGTTGCTAGCCCAAAGCTCACACCCATAAAGTACCATCGAACATACCAATAGTCCAAAAAGAATCTGAATAGTTTACCATCCCATAACTTTGCTTCTCTGCATGCATTTTGGAGGGCATACCATGCTTTCCAACGTCCCAAAGTTCTTTTCTTTCTACAAGTCTCCCAACTAAGTCTCCCATTCAAGATATAGACCATGGTTATTATGGTCATTGTCACACTTGATATTACGACCATGACATAGTGTATGTAAGTAATGCTATAAATAAAGAGTGATCTTTCATGGACTCCAATATTTTTATATCCTACAATTATTGTATATTCCATGAAGCCATAATGTTTTATCGTATGAAAATAGGCTCTTATAGGACCAACTTTTATTGCATATTTTTATATTGAATTCCATTGAACTTGAATTGGACAAGCAAATATAAGATATGAAACAAAAAAAATTGAGCAACAAGGTTTACATTCCTACACGAAGAAGCCATATCTCCCTAGTGATAGGGAAAAAATGAATTATTTTTTTAATAAACCCTTACAAGATACCTGTCAATGCCAAATTATTGTTTTTATTTTTCCTACAATTATGCTTTTTCATTTTCTTGTAAACAAGATTAACACAACCTAAAAGAGGCTCTAATACCATATTAGAAAATTAGGATCATGAGGTTTAAGTCATGATAATCATTTAACCAAATAAATTTAATGGTACAATGAAAATAAACTTACAAAAATAATTGTAGAAGAAAAGTGACAATACATAAGATTTACCATAGAGAAAACCATACGACAAAAAATCCCACAAAGCACGTTTAATAGTGAGAAAATTTATATCAAGTCTATAAAATTATACACACGCAACTCGGCTTCACACAATCTTCTTCCCACATGACTCACAAATAGCTCTTGCAGTTATGACAATTCATGAATGCAAATCATTCACACAAATATATCACCATTGATATATCACTTAATTCTTACGTAGGGTCCCTTGAATATAGGGAGTGAACACAATTCATCTACACATCGAGGCGGTTACAACTTTTCACCAAAAGGTGTGATATATATAAGTAAAGATATGTCCATAAACGAGGATTTATATTAAGAATGTCATGACAAAGTTATGAACCACAAAGGTTGGACACAAATCAAGATTCATATTAAATTTGTTTTTTTAAATCAGCCTCAATTATAAATTCAAAGGAAGAGTTTTCATGAAATTTAATGTCCTTAATTGAAGTCTATCTAGGTTGTTTAATGAAAGTTGTTAAGTAGAAACTCTAATTAACAACTTATACATTGCTTCATCCAAATTAGTGGCTATTAACTATTCAATACTTCATTCCTTCTATGAAGCCAATGCACTCAAATGCAAAACACTTCTAACCACTATCAACTTCTTAACATTCCATCCATATTTCAATATTCATTATAAGCACTTTATATTATATATAGAGTGAATCCAAATAACTTCTAAATAAATACTATTGTAAATATAAAATGTACTTATTAAAAAATAGTTCACAAAAGTAAATTATTTAAATTTTACATAGTTTAAACATTTATAATAAAAATTAAATTATTTGTTTAAAACAAATATTGTTATTATTTTAACCAATTAAATAGATTTACCAATTGACAATTTTTTTAATTTTATTTTTAAAAGGTAAAATATATGAATGGTAAATCCTATGGTATACCGTCTCTTAATCTTGAAATATCTTCCCTTGGAAATTTTGCATGTGTATAAGTTGGCTCTCAATACGTGTATGTATATAGAATAATATATTTTTAAGTCTATCAAACACGTACTACAACTTTCAAATCACAAAAGTTGCCCTCTCCACTCCGGCATCCAAATAACAAAAGTTTCCAAGGCAACTGAAAAAATTCTCAAAAGGGAGAAAACACCAAAAACAGTAAATCCTATGTTTTTACCAAAGAATACATGTCTTTCAAATTTGAAATATCTTCTTCCCATCTTTGAAATGTAACTTGTCTTCTAATATATTTATAGAACAATAATAATCTCTTAAATTAGAGTCTTAACCACACATCCTCATCCGTCTTGATCTCTTTCAACACGAACGAGTCTAAGAGGTAAAGTTTGAAAGGCCACCTATAGCAAGTAAATTTAAAATGTTACAAATCATTGAAAATATGAATAACAAACAAAGATAATACAAAAAAATGCTAATATCTTAAGCATCTGAAAGTTCATGCCGACCACTAAACTTGGAGTTGAATTTTACCCATTGTTTTGAAGTCTTCAACTTAGGCTCTGCATAAAGCTTTGATAGCTCGCTCTCGAAACTTATGACAATTTGAAGCTCAAATTCAATAGAGAAGAAACTGCATGCTTTTCCAAGTATTATTAAAAAGGAAAACTTTCAACGAATTTTTTTCATGTAATATAACGCACAATGTAATTATATTGTTAAAAACTTTATGAAAAGCAGTCAATCAAATGAGAAAAAAAGGAGCATGACACTATATCAAATAAGAGAATATGAGGTCAATAAAACATGTTTGAAACACTTGTTAGTGGGAATCCAAATATTTCCTATCTTTTAAGAATTTATTACTTAATCCCTTTATTGTGCAGCCCCTTATGATTATATTCCCCTTATGTTTGCTAGTTATTCAAGTGTCAAACCTATAAATAAAAGTGTTCCCCTATATGCAACCACAGGGTACCTATACAACATTTCACACATACAAGATCACAAAAAGACATGCGCACATAAAAGCATGCACGCACGCACGTGCACGCACACACCCCACACACAGATGCATGCATGTAGACATCCACACCCATAGTATTCAACACATAAAAGCAAACATAGACTCAATTAACATTAAGATGCAACAAATAATATTAATATCACACAATAAATGCAAAACTCTTGTCAACTACAAAATCTTTTACGTAACAAAGCGGCATGAAAATCATAGTAAAAAAATATAACAGTAACAAAGTGACATGAAAATCCTTAGCAAATTCAGCTACTAAATCTAAAATATAGGTACATCACTCAATCCATTGTAATAAACACCCTAATCTATTACTCGTAACATTCATCGAAAGCCAATGTTCTTATTTGAAATGGCTTTGCCCCCACTCCTCTGCAGTCGATTGTTGTTTTTCTACTATTCCTGCCTCTGGTGGTGGCGTGGATGTTGTTAATGGCGATGGTGCTAGTGTATTAGCGACGAAACCCCTTGATTCAACCTCTAGTAATTGTGTGCATGCTCCTAGCAATGGTCACGACAAGTTTGGGGCCAATTATGGCACGGGATACCCTGAGACAAATGTGTTGGTTATTGTGGCCTCTCCCAGTTGCATTATTGCTAGTGGCGTGAAGGTTCCAAATGGCAGTTCTCCCCTTGTGAAGGGGTCAGATCGTGGTTCCCCTTTGTCCTATGCGGCCATGACTAGGTTGAGGGTTCCTGCTCGTCCTCCTCCGCATGACAAAATTCGGCCCCTTCCCTATTCTCAATCCTCCCCTATTGTGGTTTGTGGACAGGATGTGACTGACAATGAAAGTTTTTATGTTCGTTGTGGCCTGGTTTGCAGATTTAACAGTTTGTGGCCCTCTCTTCCTAACTTGCATAAGTGGGTTTTGGAATCTTGGAAGCCTCTCGCTGAGGGCAACATTGAGCTATATCCTTGTGCTAGGGGTTTTTTTTGTAGCAACCTTTGACTCTTCAAATGACAGGGATTTGGTGCTGGACAAGTTATGGATGTGGGGAGAGCACTCCCTTTCACTCAAGCCATGGTCTACCTCTTTCAACCCTCTTTCAGAACCTCTCAATATCAGGGCAATTTGGGTAAAACTACTCAATCTCCCTCTCTAATTCTGGAAAGACTCCTATTATGAGGCCACTAGCAATGCTATTGGTCATTTTTTGAAGGTTGACACAACTTCTTTCATGGGCCACTCTGCATATGCCCGTATTCTGGTGTATATCAATATCTCCAAGGCTCTTACTAGGAATATTGTTCTAATGGTGGAGGATAGGCCTTGGACTCGGCCGCTCGATTATGAGGGTCTCCCCTTCCGATGCAAACGATGCTTTGCCATCGAACACCTAGTTTCCAATTGTCCTCATTCTCCTCGCAAGGTGGGCACAGCTACGTGGTGGCGGAATGCCCTCATCGACCACTTGACTGTTGGTCATTATAATGCTTCAGACTCTCACGATGACGGGTCTTCTCCTCCCATTCCCCCAGTGGCGAGTCACATACCTAAGGTGGTTTCCCTTAGGGTTGGTGCAGCTCTAGTGACCTCGATTCTTGTCGAGATCTCTTCAAGCCTAGTTCTGGTAGCTCCTTCATCGGTTCCCATTCCCCCCACAAAGCGTTGTGATGGGATCCCTACTCCCGTTATGTCTACAAGTTTTGTGTGTCATCCGACTTCTTTGGTTAAACATTCTCCCTCTTTGCGTGAGATGACTTTGGTTGAGGCAACAGTAGAGGATATCCCTCTCCTCTTTCCCCGATCTGAGGATTCAAATAATGGTGTATCCTAGACGATTGTTCACAGAAAAAAGAGAGGTCTTGTCGTGTCCCCAATTTTGGAGTAACTTAAAATTGTTTTAATTATAAATTAATTTTGTAAAGTATTTTATTTACTTTATAAAATTAATATCTTATTTAAGTTACTAAGTAGTACTACACTTTATTAAAAAGTGTTGTGAACAAGCATTTAAAAAGTACAAATGCAAGCATTTAATAAAGTTCATGTTGTTGTGAACAAGCATTTAAAAAGTACAAATGCAAGCATTTAATAAAGTTCATGTAAAAGCATTTAAAATGCTTTGGTCTGATGTGTACATGTAAACTCTCATTTAATAAAATTATGTTGGGCCTAATTAATGTAATGGCTTTAAAAGCAAGCCTGAGAGTCATTTGAAGTCATGTCTGAATGTCTGAATTGTATGCTTGGTTTTGTGTTTTGTCTTTTGACAAACTGTATTCAACGAATTGCCAAGGAGATGTTCCCTTGCATTCGCTGTACCAAGGAGATGATCCCTTGGTAAAATTCTGGTTTGGTGATGTGCCCTTACCAGCATTGAGGTGAAGTTGCTTCAGATTTCACATTTGAGCTTTCAAAGTGTTTTGGGTTTAGTATTTTGCTGGAGTAATCGATATTTGGTCGGAGACCATTGTCGATTTCATTGGAAATCTTTTATATGCAAAGTATCACAATAATGGGATTGCTGAGTTGATTGAAGACTTTGTATTGTTTTTATATTAGCTAATATTTTGAAAAGTTCTTGTAATGTTTGCTGTTGAGGAGACAATTTTCTGACAGTTTCCAGCTCAAAGACTATTATAATCATAGGAAGGTGAATCGTGGGACCCTTATTCCATTCAGATTTAAAAGACTATTTATAAAGTGATTTCCAGATTAATATTGAGTTTATTTGTGATTGTTGGTCCAAAGGGGACAAAGTCTGTCATAAGTTTCAGTCAGCAGATTTGTTAATAAATCTTTATTTGATAAGACAAATTCAGGAATTCGGTGGGACCCAAATTCCACTGAGATTGCTTGTATGCAGCCATTGTGTAGCCTAAAGAATTAGTGGGTTTTGTAAGAAGTTTATGTTGAAGGAAATTATTGATGCTTTTGTAGTGGAAAGTGGCACCCGCAGTTCTATTGTTGGCAGGTATTACAATAATCTTTGAAGTTTAATATCGAAGAGTATCCTAAGGAAATCGTGGATTCCTCTTGAAGAGTTCGCTGCATTATTAAGGAGATTGCATAGGCCGTCGCATATCAAAGGGAAGCCAGAAATCAACGCATAAAGTGTTATTGGAATATAAACAAGGAATCGAAAGCCATACACTTGTGTTTGCCGAAGCTTTCAAGTTCGCGTGAGGACTCATAAGGACGTGGATTAATATAAATGAAAGATCTTCATCAGTAAGGCAATAATTGATCTGTTGGGCAGCGATTATACAAGGAAGATTGCATTTGTTATCCATTTTCGTCATTCTAAGGCAGCAGGCTTTTGTTGGAATCAGTCAGTTAGATCTAAACCAGCATCAAAGGTTTACTTTGTTTTCATCATCATCAGAAAGAGGTTGACTGTCACTGCAGTCCAGACATCAGCATTTCATTATTGTTTTGATATCAAATATTGGTATGTTGGAGCTGGTGATTTTCCTCTGAGTTGTAACAACGATTTGTCATTCTAGTTCTGAACTGTTGTAAGCCATGATATTGAAGTATTTAGAACAAAGCACGTCTGAGTGAGCGGATTGAAAAATCTGAGTTATAACTACATTCAAATCTTCAATTGAATGAGTATTCTGCACAGATATATCTGCCATAGTATGATTATTGAATGTATGAAGAGGTGTAAGTTGTCGTTGAATTGAATGCATCTGAAATTCCTGATTGTAATTCTCTATATACCAGTTTTAGAGTTTCTTTGTAAGTATTACAAGATCCAAGAAAGAAAAATTATCATAACTCATTGAGATCTCAGAATTTTAGTATTAATCCTAGTCAGGGATATTACAGGTCTTCCCAAATCTATATCAGAATGACATACCCGAGTCAAGGGTATGCGGATTGGTAGGACTCGGGTGTTGTGTAGGATGTTGACCCTTTGGTGTTGAGAGTTTTGTTGGGTTGTTGTTTTGTTGTGGGAAGGGGCTACAATTGTGTTGTTGTTCAACTCTTAGTGGTCATTGCCTTGCCTTGTAAAAGGTTTCAAGCCCTTTCAAAACTTGTTTTACCCCTTAATCAAAAACAATCATTGAAAGCTTGGAAGAAAGAATGTTAGTGGTCATTGCCTTGCCTTGTAAAAGGTTTCAAGCCCTTTCAAAACTTGTTTTACCCCTTAATCAAAAACAATCATTGAAAGCTTGGAAGAAAGAATGTTACCCATGTGAAAGTTTGCATTTTGATCTAATATGACCACATTCATGAAATAACCCACAATTTTCTCTTCTTTTAAGTCTCCCTCCTAAATTTCTAAGTATTGATGATAGTAGCACTAAACCAAGTGATGAGACCATTTACATACACCCTAGGATGCAATGTGCTTCCTATCTTGTGTAAAAGCATCATCAATGCATTGCCCAACAAGCTACATTTAATCATCAAGGCAACATTGACTCCTATTTTTTGAGAGGGGTAAATGTGGACCATATAAAGTTATAATCTCGTTAATAAATTGCATGTTTTGTAACTAACGTGGTGTGTTTTTTTATTAATAGTAGGATTAGGTAGATATTTCACTTTTAGTTATGTATGGTTGGGTCCACAATTATGTTTCAACCAACAACCACTAGTCTTACACATAGCAAGTCCAATGTCAAGGTAAGGGGTAGAGTGATTGGATGATGCAAGAGCATCCTTTGGGTTGAAGTGGCTATTCAGCATCAACCACAAACAAGTTTGTTGCATTTAATAATAGGTGGGCCTTTTTTGGCATTGTCTAAGAACTTCAAAGAAGGTCATCACACTAAGGTGTGGGTTTTGATTGTGTTGTCTTATCACTTAGCCTTAAGTTAGAAGTTGGCAGTGGTTTGGCATTAGCATTGAGAGGAATGTTCTAATGGGCCATCTTGTTGAGTTTTAAGGTCATAGCTGTAGGAGAAGGAAGTCCAATAAACTAGTACAATAGAAGTAGTGCATATAGAATCTAAAATAATAACATAACGAAAAAGAAAGCAAACACACAATATGCAATATTTCACCTAGGAAAACACTTTCGGGTAAAAAACCCAACACAATAACCTCCTTCACAATTGCATAAAAACTCAACTGTTAACAATACAATAATAAAGCTCTTACTCAACCCCTATGCATGGGCGGATATAGATAGGCACATCTAAAGTGGTTTTACAATTTGCATGGATACTTTAAAACCATGGGTGAAAATAGACAACCCATACATGCACTCATAAAAAATTCGGGAAAAATACTAATGCATTTTTCTGTTCTCGCTAGCTATAAAAATGCTTCACATTTTTCTGATCATTAGTCTCCACAGCCTTAACTGACTGTAAAGCATGAAAAGAATACAACATATTTCCAACAATAGCATCTTCATACAAACATAAAAAGAAGATTGAACACACTGAAACGAGTTGCAAATCTTTGCTACTTTGTTTTCCTTATGCCTATGGGAAAACATAGACAAATATGGGTGGGAGGCTTGGAGAGTGCTTAAACCAAAAATTGTGTTCAGTCATCATTAGAGGGATGTCACTAGCCTATTCAAACTCACAAGCATCCAAAAGGACTCTTCTCTGAAGAAAAACAAAAATATTTTCATGTTTAAGGCATTTTGGTGCATGGGAGAAGGTTGAAACTTGAAAGTCAATGGGCCATCCAAAAGAAACTGTAACTGCTACTCTCGTAGTATGGTCATGAGGATGTAGTAGAAAAGGTCATTTTTTAAATGGGTGGCACCAAACAGGAGTTTTGGGGCAAGAAAATCGTCAAAAAACATCTCTTTGTGGCCAAAAAATGTATTTAAGATTGCTAGGTGTAAAAATATCCCTGGGGAAGAAAAACAGAGAGGATTCATTTCAAGTGCTCATACCAGCAATTTATGGGCTTCCTATTTGTAGATATCCCATAAATGAAAGAATTTTCAAATTTCTTGCAAATGGCCACTGAAAGGATGAGAACAGCATCATGAGGGTCAATAATAGTGGGATTAAACTGCATCAGAAAGCCCCCCAATACCAAGCAAAAACATTGTACTATACACCAACTATGCAATAAAGCTATTGTTCTCTATATTCTTCTTCATTGCTCATAATAAGAGATTGCAATTCTGTTCTGCAAGTATATTCTTGGTAGCAAACAATAATTAATAGGGCCCCTAACATGTTTCCAATGATAAACACCATGTTGCATAGTTTTCATCAAAAGAAACTTTACTTCAAATGAAACAAAATATTGATGACTTACTCATTTGACAAACCAGGACACGTTAAAAGACGGGGCAGAATAATATAGATTGGTAGTGCCATGGAAGGACAAACATCCCCATCTGCAACCTAATGTAGAAAGACGCATCCTGTTATTCATTTCACCACCAATGCTGAAAACTGTTTCTGGGATTATTTCAAGCCAACCAATTACCTGTGTTGTCTGAATCTCCGTTGTTTGAACTGCAAATTTGTCCCCAATAATAATTGATTCAACACGAAGCAACAGAATATCAATTGAATAGATTGGCAAAGCAGATGTTTCAACCAGTATCTCCCCAGTAACAGGTTCTGTCAGGGAGCATTGTGTGGCAACGTTACCTGTAACTCGAAATCCACCTGTTCATCCTGACAATTCATCTTTCAGGCATTATGTGCAAGTATAGAAATAGATTGTTTGCAACTGCAACATAAAAAAGCTAAATCTGCATTGGAACTTGTGCTTGAAATTAAGGATTTTTCCAATAAAAGGTTACAAACAGATATTATGTATATGATCTAACTACATATCATCCAGCAAAAGCATCCTATAAGTTTAAAATGGTTCCATAACATGCAAGCTAAAAAAACAATTCCTTAGAGAACATTTAATTCATGAATTTGAAGGATAATTACTGAATTGATTACCAAAAAGTAAAAAATTATACACTCCCAACCAGCTGTCAGGAAAATCTAGACCGGCAGTGAATCTACAAGACCGGCTGGTAGTGCAATCCTTGGGATACATGACAATCCACTTCTTGGTACATGCTTCTGGCTACTGGTCACTCACTTTTTATCTTTCTGGTCTACCATTTTGCATATCTCCCCAAGATGTATTTAGGATCCTCATTAAGTGAGCAGGAATATGACTTTATAGCGAGGGTAGATGTGGATAGAAAAGGGTAAATATAGAAAGAGACTTTAAAAGACACAATTCTAAACTTATTAGGTAATTGTAATTAAAAGTTAAAGGTATTTTTTAAGGTCACCACCAAGCAAGAGATCAATTACCATAATGTCAATATGGCATGTGAGAAGTTGTGTGTAAAAGGACCATGACTTGTGGCACTTTATAAAAATGCCATGAATATGGAGATATAAGTATAATTAGAATAGATCATTTAATTGTTGTATATTCTGGTCCCAATTATTTTACTGTTATGTATAAGTTTCATTTCTGTGTGAATGTAGTTTTCCTATACTAGAAGCCCATATGTTTGCATGTTAACACAGATATTGTGCAGTAATGGGTCCTCCGTAAATGCGTAAGAATATGAATAACAAAGTCTTTCGATAAGAGACCCACCGGTTATTCTTAGGACATTTGGCAATCCAGTTCCTATGCGTCAATGTCATGGTAAGAGAGCTTAAATTAATTAATCAGAGTATCAATGAATTTAATCTCGGATGACCCACTGGTCGAGGATAAATGTCCTGATCTTGTCCCTTTTTATGATCAAGCATCAACCGATAGGTCTCAACTGACTGCAGATACGATGTCAAGCCCATGAAAGCCATTTGTCTCCCTTGATTTCTCCACATACTTAAAACTAACCAGAACATTTTATAGCTGAAAAGGTATTTGGAAATCACACATACATACATGCTGAATTTTGAGCCTCTCTCATTTTTGTAATTTCCAACACAAGGGAAAATTCTTTTTTGGTTACTCTTAAATCAAAATAAGAAGAAAAAATGAAAATTGCTCAATAAACAGGAACAGAACAGCAACCTTATTTTACTGCAACAGCTCTTTTAAATGAATCTGATTTAGTATAACAGCTTTATAAAATGTATAGCAGTCACCAAAGAAAAAGAGAAGTTTGTAATGAGATTATCAAGGAAATCCTCCATGCCATGTTGCCTTACATTTCCATGTCCTCCAAATCACAGAAGAAGCGAAATTAATAAATTACTTCCATATAAGCCCAATAATGCAAGTTGGTGCCCTCCAAGGTATACCGAAACTCCACTATAGTAATAATGAGTGTCTTTCAAATGGGGAAAAACTATCAGTTATGTACAATTTTTGTTCATGTATTTCCTTTCGCATTGGCCAGTGTACACATATATTTGGGATCCTCATGAAATCCAATTCTCCTTTTGGCAGGTGCCTTCTGTTGATTAGTGCAACATTGATCATGAGGTGGCCTCTATTACACCCCTTCCTTATTCTTCCAATCGCATCTTTTGCACAAGATGTCATACCTTGTATTTGTTGACTTCGTAAATTAAATTGGAAGTATGATTCCCAATAACATGCTTTATCTTTGTTTCTCTTTACTATGGAAGCTGCAACATCTCTTTGCATCCAACAAAGTTAATTCCCTTAATAAGGATTACTTCTTTGGCAAGAGCTATTGGTCGTCAAGTGGCTTCTTTCAATGGTTTATTTGACCATTCAATAATGTATCACATAATCTTACCCATTTTGCAATTTTAAAATTCCTCCTACCCAAGGAGGTTATAATTTTTATGCATCAGAAACCATGTATCTCAATGAAGCAGAAATTGAGAAAAAATCATAATAAATCAATGCTCACAGCGTACAGTGATCCAAGTCGGCTCAGATTGCCAATTTTTTCCAACTCGGCACATTTTTTGAGGCTGAGTTTATTGCAATTTATTCGCAATTAAATCGCACAGCCAAAAACCTATAAACAGTTTCTTTTCTGAATTGTGACAATTCAACCCTCTTTTTAACACACAATTCAATTTTTCAAAAACAGATTTAGAGCCAGATTGAGATTTTGATGAAGCAACATCACATTGGATCAAAGCTGATCGATTAGGGTCTTCATGGATTCATCATTTGCATCCATTGAACCAGGCAAGACCCTCTAAGGGCTTTTTTTTACTTTTTTCTAAGTTACCAAATCAGAATCAGATTCAGGCACAGGTTCATGGGTGCAATATGCTGGAAAGGCGAAAAAAATCATATAAAAATTATAAATATATAATTATAATTAAATAATATTAATATGCTAAAATGTTAATAAATTAATATTAATTTAGTTTATGAAATAATATATACAACTAAATAGTAAATATGCATATTTAAATATAATTTAATAATAATATTAATATTTATTAGAACCTTCTAGAAGTTAAATTTATCATCAAACAATAAAATATTATAAACTATTAAAAATGTTAATATTAATACTAATTTATAAATATTAAATTAACTTTCAAGTTAAATCTTAAAAACTTAATCAATACAAAATTAAAATTAAATATTGAGAAATTAACTTTAAACTTAAGCTGCTTCATTCACAGAAAAATATCAGCCAATGGCGCCGCGAAGCCGTCAAGGCAATACTCTAACCTTTAATCATTAAAAATGTGATTCAAGCTATCTGCAATAAATGGGAAATGTTTTGTTATAGACTAAGCGTGGACATATATAATGCCATCAACAGTGAGGACTCGATGTGCATTTATAAACAACCAAAACCATCAATTGACTTCGTTGACTGTGCGTTTGTAAGGCTAGTTCTTTGGATTACATATTTGGCTATAAAGTTGGTCAGCCAGGGCCCTAAGAGCAATCCAAAAGTGTATCCTCGTTGTCCCTCTCAACATGTTGCAGTCATTGCTCTTGTACTGGTACCAAAACTTCTTGAAAATAGAGTTGGCAATTTGAAGAATTCCATTGATCACTATGTAGTCAAAGGAAGCCTAGAGCTTTAGTAGCAAGGTTTGCCACGACTACGTGCAATTGTGCTTTCTTATGATGGCCAAGGCTTCGCTCAGATGGCTCTGCACACACAAATAAACAATGTTGATAATGATGTCAGTTAGGGTTTTTCGGTGGTTGAATAAGTCAAAAAATGCATTGAAATCTTCGCATAAAAAACCAAGCCCTCCCTAAATCCATAGGCAATTCGATTCGAAATCCAATTATAGGACAAATCATACCTAGAAACGGCTTGTTTTCATACCAATTATGTAACCTAGACTTTTTTTGTTTTAAATTTATAAAAATAGTTTATCGTTAGACATTATGGTTTTTTAATTTCTTGTACACCCACCCTACCCCAAATACTTTTAGGGTTTAGGGTTAGGGTTTTTTAGTTTTATGTATGTACTAGCCCAAATATTTAGAGTTTATGGTTAGGATTCATGATTTTCTTTTAAATTTTTGGGTATGTATTAACCCTAACACTAAAAGTTTTTGGTGTTGGGTTTTTCTAATTTCTAGTTTTCTAGTATATAAGTTTATAACTACTAACCCTAACCCTAAACCCCATTTATTTGGGTTTACATTTAGGGTTACATTTTTTTTTTCAAAATGTACTATTAACCCAACCCTAAACACCAATTCTTTTAGGGTTTACAATTAGGATTAGAGAATTTTTCAATTTCTAATATATATACTAAACCTAACCCTAAAATTTTTAGGGTTTATGGTTAGGGTTAGGGATATTTTGAATTTGTACTTCTATGAACTACTAACCATTGCCCTAAACCTTATTTGTTTTAGGGTTTATAGTTAGGGATAAGGATTTTTTTTATTTTTATTATGTACAAAGGTTATAGTTAGCATTAGGGTATGTTTTTAAAAGAATTGTATATAATAAGCTCTAACCTTAACCCTAATGACTGTTTTTTGCCTTTATTTTGTAGATTCCAGCTCATCATGTTGTGAGAAAAGCACTTCGCATGGACATATGGCACAACCATCCCTAACTCATACAAAGTTAAATGCAATTATTGTGACTTTGAATGCTATGGAGCCATTTATCGCTTCAAATGGCATTTGGCAAACATACCAAAGAGTGCCCTACAAATGTCATACATTAGGCTTTTGTGGCTCAGGTCCTATGCAAAAAGTAAGACAAAGAAAGCAAAGATAACAATTGGATCAACATTTTCTAAAACCAAAGTCGATCCTTCAAATGAGGTTGAGCCATCACAACAACTTATGCCAAATTCCTTTGCACCTTCTTGTACTTTAAAATGGCCTAACACAAGGAGTGGAACCATTCATGCCTCATTTCCACCTCGTACTACACCAAGATGCATCCAACTTTAAAGAATACGAGTGGAAGAAGACTATTCATGAGCAAGCCAATGCCATTTATTCTAGCTTGTTGTTCAATGTTGTTGTACATAATAGCAAGCTATGGTGACATCATTGTAGCTATAGGTTTTGAGTTCAAAGCCCCTTCATATGATACTTTATGGACTAACATGTTAAGGGATGCACTATAGGATGTGAAAGATGCCCTTGTCAAACATTGCAAGGAGTGGGCAAAGATAGGTTGCACTATCATGTTAGATGGTTGGATAGATGGGAGGAACCATATTCTCATCAACTTCATTGTGGCATCTGAGCTTGACACAATGTTTTGGATGTGTCAAATAGGGTGAGATCAACACAAGCATTTTTCACTCTATTCAATGAGGTGATCATTTATGTAAGGCCACAATATGTGGTTCAATTTATTACAAATAATGTTGTTTCTTACATTATTACTAGGAGACTTGTGATGACATGTCCACTATATTTTGGAGCCCATTGTCTTGATTTAACCAAGGAAACACGGGGACACGTCCCCTGCCCCTCCAACCCCAGCCCCGTCCCCTGTGGCGTTTCCGGGACGGGGGGACGGCCGGGGACGTCCCCTTGCCGTCCCTTGCAAAACAAAAAAAGCCGAAACGTTCCGGGGACGCGTTCAAATTTCAGGGGACGGCAATAGAAGTTTTGGGGACGTCTCGCCGTCCCCGGGACGGGCAAGGACGTCCAAAACGTCCCTCGACCGTCCCGGGGACGGCCAGACGTCCCCGACAGTTTGCATTAATTTTTTTTTTTAAATATGCAAGCATTATATCTGAAGTCCACGG
The DNA here is from genome assembly GCA_027924645.1 of Cunninghamia lanceolata. Lineage (NCBI taxonomy): Eukaryota > Viridiplantae > Streptophyta > Pinopsida > Cupressales > Cupressaceae > Cunninghamia > Cunninghamia lanceolata. The sequence goes on along the minus strand of BSBN01000339.1, from coordinate 24,218,371 downwards.
AAGTGAGCATTATATGAAACGGAAACCCTAAAGCCGTTAGGCTTTTATATGTGAGCATTATAGTGCTCGGAATTGTCTCACGCAGTAAAAGAAATCCACGGCGGAAAATTTTCTGAAGTCGTCGGTTGCTATCGGCGTAGTCCTTGAACCTCCTATGGGTGTCGGTTGCTATCGGCGTAGTCCTTGAACCTCCTATGGGTGTCGCACTGTAGGTTGCTATCGGCATAGTCCTTGAACCTCCGATAGGCATTATATGTGAGCATCATACTGCTCAAAATTGTCTCACGCCGTAAAAGAAACAAAAAACACAGGAAAAAAGATCTTCTAAACTCGTCGGTTATTCCTATCAGCCACTTCTACCACAATGACCAATCAAAAGTAAACTTTCAACTTTCATTCTTCAACAAAACGCAGGAAAAACGCTTGAGGGAAGGAAAAAACGCCACCAGTAGAGGGAAAAAATGCCACTTTGAAGGAGAAATTTTCAAATTTCAAATTTCTTTCAGCCACAGTCACACAAATCAGGTTCTGGTTTTTTAAATTTTTTTAGTTTTTTTCTGAGTTTCTCAGTTTAGTGTTCATACTTCATTGTTTAATCATTTTTCAGCCTCTCAAAGCCCTGTCAAACAAGCACAATCAAAAATTTAAAATTCAAAATGAGCAGCAATGAGGAAAGTTTGCATGAAGTGAGCAGTGATGAAGTTCAAATGACACATTCTGAAACCTAGAACACAGGTGGAAGTTCTATTGGAAGTGTAACTCCAAAAAACCGTTTTAAATGCCCTTCAGACACTCTTCAAATACATGCAAAAAGACCCTTCAATCCCAAAAAACCTTTGCTTCAATTTGCCACCAATTTGACTAGTCCTAAGGCTAAAAATTCAAGGGGCAGCAGGCATTGGCTGTGTCATATTTGCAATATTGATTATCATGGGAGCTATAGCAGGGTTGAACATCATTTATTGGGTGAGAGTGGCCATGGGGTTAGAGTTTGTGGAGAGATAAAATTGGAAGAACAGGTTGAAATGCTAAAGTTGGTAGGGGAAAGTGAGAAAAAACATGCAGCTACTTCTACTAGTACTAAGAGGAAGCGTTCATTGCAAATGAAATCTATTGATGAACATTCCAATCTATCAGTTGGACATGGACTTGAACAACATTCATGTGATAGTCATAAAGGCAAGAAGAAGGCCACTTCTACCACAACCACAGGTGAAAAAAATATAGTGATAGGGATGATGAATATGCAAAAGCGTGAGATAGCCAATGATTCAGTGGCCAAGTTTTTTTATGCCCATGCCATCCCTTTTCATTTGGCAAAGTCTCCTTATTTCAAAAACATGTTGAGAGATGCAATAGCAGTTGGATCCTCTTATGTTCCTCCTGGGGTACATAGATTGCGTACCTCCCTCCTTGACAAACAATATTCAAAGGTGAACATAGTAATGGAGGAGATGAGACAAACATGGATTAGGACTGGTTGTTCCATTGTGATGGATGGGTGGACTGATATTCGACATCGGCTGCTCATTAATATTATTGTTACATGTCCTTCTGGTTCATACTTTCTTAGAGCGATTGATTGCTCTAGGAAACGTAAGGATGCTGATTTCCAGTTTGCCCTTTTGAAGGAGGCCATAGAGGAGGTTGGGTCTTCTAATGTTGTGCAGGTTGTGACAGATTCAGCTCGTGTTTGTAAGTTGGCTGGATTGATGGTTGAGAGTGCTTACAAACACATTGTTTGGACTCCATGTTGTGTACATGCTTTGAATAATGCTTTGAAGGACATTGGCAAAATAGAATGGGTGAAGGTAGCAGTGGTTGAATCTAGATCAATACAAATGTTTATATGCAATCATCAAACTTCACTTGCATTATTCCAATCCTATTCAAAGAAAGAATTCCTCAAACCAGTTGAGACTAGATATGCTAGCTATTTTATTTTACTGGAGAGGATGTTGGAGGTGCAAGATGCTCTACAATCCATGGTGGTTGCTCGAGAGTGGAAAAAGTGGGCTTCATCAAAAATAGGACAGAAGGTGAGAGACATGGTGCTTAATGAGAGTTGGTGGTCCAATATTAGGTAAAAAATATGTACTTGAACTTCATATTTTTCATTTTTGAGTTTCTAACTTTTTGCTTTGTTTTTTCTTTAAATTATTAGTATTACAGATTACTATTATTTAGTTACTAATAAGTAATAAGTAATAACTATATTACAAGTGTTAAATTGAAAATTCAAATTGTTAATGTCTCAGTCTTACTTTTTTTAAATTTTGTTTGCAGATATATTTGCTCTATCATATCACCTGTTGTGAGGGTGATCAGGTATGCAGATACAGACTCTCCTAGCCTTGGAGAGATTTATGAGACTTCTGATAGCATGCTTGATCAAATGAGGCAAGCAATTCGTGCCAAGGATCCTGAATTACAATTCTATGAGCAGCATATCAAGCCTGTTGTCACAAAGAGGTGGAACACAATGAACACCCCTCTTCAAATGGCTGCCTATGCTCTTAATCCGAAGTGGTATGCACCTAGACCTAGCCGAATGCTTCCTTCTGAAGATGATGAGGTAATGGAGGGGCTTATGGCAGCCCTTCGTAAGATGTATGGCACTGAGGAGGCAACTATACTTAGAGAGCAGTGGCTTCAGTTTTCCGAACTTCAGGGTCCTACATTCAACAAACCAGAGGCTAGGACGGATAGGGCCACTATTGCACAAAAAAACCCCATTGGATGGTGGAAATTTCATGGGAAGGACACACCAGAGTTGAAGCAACTTGCCATTCGTTTACTCTCACAGATTGCTAGTTCCTCTGCTGCAGAGAGGAATTGGTCCACCTATGGCTTCATCTACTCGATCAAGAGGAACAGGCTTACCTCGAAACGAGCAGAAAAACTAGTTGCAGTTCATAGTGCCTTGAGACTTCAAGATCGGCAGACTACTGAGTATCGACAGACTCCAGCAGCACGTTGGGATGTTGATCCTGAAGATGTTAGGCAGATTGACGAGGAGGTGCAACCAGGAATGGTTGGAGTTCCATTGGATGATCCACTTCAGGCAGAGAGTGGCAGTGACACAGATACTTCTTTTGATATTGATAGCCCGAATGAGGCATAGACATTAGATTGTTGTATTTTGAAGTTTGAAACTTTGGGTTTACCGTTTAACAGTTAACTTTCACTTTAATTTTAAAGTTTGAACTTTAATTTTAGAATTTGAACAACAAAATGCTTTAATATTGCTGTTATGAATCTTTAATCTCATGATTATCATTGCTGTTATACTAGTGTTACTGTTTATTGTTTATTAGTTTACTCATTAATGATTATTATTAATGTTCATTGCAATGTTTATGACTATATATTATCTCTATTTCATATTGATATTTTGAAAAATTCATATATATAATATATTAATATATATATATATATTTTGAAAAATTCATATATCGCCGTCCCCCCACCGTCCCCAAAAATTGGCCCTCGGACTGCCGTCCCCGAAACGCGTCCCCTGCCGTCCCCGTCCCCCCGTCCCCGAAACGCCGTACAACATAGGATTTAACGCTATAAGGCATTGGCAAACTTTTATGGGTTTAATCTATCTTGGAGAGTGCTTGCACTGTCACCAAATTTATTTACACTCACACGAGAGTGTTGAGTATGATGCACACCTTCACAAAGAGCAATGAACTTCTTTGGCCATGGGTGATGAGATTTGGTACCCACTTCCTTGCATTGTAAACTCTTTGATCCTAGAAGATGAATTTGAAACAAATGTTCGTTTTAAATGAGTGGGTTGAGTCTAGTTTTTCCAATCATTTGGATGGCAAGACCTTGGCAAACCATATTTTTTATGAGATTTTTTAGGCAAATGCACAACAAATTGTGCAATTTTCAAAGCCTCTAGTTAGAGTTTTCACACTAATCAATGGGGAAATTTTCCCAATGACCTATTTGTATGAGGCCATGGATGTGGCCAAGGCTATCAAGTGCAAGATGGGCAATGATAGGGAGTATATGCCAATATGAGAGATCATCAATGACAAATGGGATTGACAAATGCATTGCTCCCTCCATGACACAAGATACTATCCCAATCTAGCATTTTTCTACAGTGACTCATTTGGAGATGATGCAGAGGTGACAAAGGGCCTTTTCAAATGCATCGAGAGATTTTCCCTTGTTTAGAGGATCATCAAGCAACTATAGTAGAGTTGCCCTCATATAAGCAAATAAAGAGATTTTCTCCAATGTTAGTATCATAGAAAGCAAGACCGCCTTGAAACCAAGTATTTGCAATCAACTTTTGTCTTTTTCTTTATATAGTACATACATATATTATAGATATTAAGTTTTAACTAAATTGTACATGATAGAATCTTGATAAAATTTATGTTTTTTAGTGCAATGGTGGAATTTTTTTGGTAAGGAAGCCAAAAAATTCAATGGATGGTGATGCACATTTAGAGCCAATCATGCAGTTGATCGACTTGTGAGCATTCTTGGAGTGTGCTTCAACACATACAATCCAAGAAATGCAATTGTTTGGCTCAATAGCGGATGAATGATTTGGTATTTGTTCAACACAACCTCTGCCTTCAGCTCAAGAAAATTTGAGGTTAGAAAAACTTGCAATTGTAATTCTAAACTCTAATTATTGTTTTGTAGCTATTTACAATTCAATTTTCTAATAGGTATTTTGTATACATCACAAACTTATGCATTCAATATGATTATATCATGGAACATTAAGGACGATCAGCCGATTGACCTTGACGAGATCGATTCAGATTCAAAAGGGATCGCAAATGATGAGGAGCCACTTTTTGATGATGAGGACCTTGCTATCTTAAAGGAGGTATATGATCAACAAGAACTCAATCAAATTGGGAGCATGAATGCCAGTACATCAACATCACAATCTGCAACCCCAAGATCTTAGCAATGCCTCATAGGTTCCCTCCATATTTTGTTAGTTTGTACTTGTAGGCTGACTGTATTTTATAATTTGTAATTGGTTTCTACTTTAGGTTTGAACTTTGAAGTCAAACTATGTAGTAATGTACTACACAGTGTAATCAGCAAGACGACAACATCAATTAATGAACAAAATCCATAATTTATGGTGTACACTCTCACTTTGTTCTATTTTCTGTCTCTATGTTCTTCATTTGGCATGAAATCAAAAAAACAACAGGTTTTTCTATATTTTTTTGAATTTTGCTGCAGTTTTTGCTTTACGGATTTTTTTTCTAAGTTTTCCCCAATCAATTCCCGATTAATAGGAAAGCTCTTCATCTTTTGGTTTGCCAAGTTATCCTTCAGATAGAATTTTTCTATTATGGGTTGAATAACACAGTAAAATGCTGATATACCCTTGGAGAAAACCAACATAAATTTGGTGGCAAAGGAATTTACACAACAAGAGTATATAGACTATGAGGAGACCTTTGCTCCAACAACAAAGATGATGACTATCAAGTTGATTCTAGCCATTGCATTGCAATTTGGTTGGAACTCATACAAGATGGATGTGAAGAGTGCAATCCTAAATGAAGATTTGAAGGAAAAGTGCATATGACTCAGCAGCAAAAGTCTAAAGTTGCAAGTGAAGAACATCTTGTGTGTAAGCTAGTTTTTAGTCCCAAATTTTGCATTCCAAGGAAAAACGAATTTAACACCCATTTGTACTCACTTGGGCACAAATGATCCTTTTATGTGAAGTCACCATCTAGGCAAGGAGCACACATGCATAATAATGTATCTTGTTTCATCAAGGACGAGACATTTGTCATGATCATCCCAATCATACAACTTTGTGCACAATCACCCTCGTCATGCAATTTTTTTATGGATCTTATGTGATCACATGAATTGCTTTCAAGCATTTTGTATTAGAACATCAGAAGTGACCTAATGTGTGATGAAAAAGTCGCACAAATGTCTGAGTTGTAGGTCATTGTATGGGTTTAATTCATATTCACCAAGACACACTAGTATAGGGATGTGGATTGTGCCCTTCCTATACCCACATTTTCTGCTGACAATATTTATTTATAATATAATCACACACTTATACATATACTCCTGTACCCTGATTTGAATGCTTTTCCATTCCCCATACTTGTACCCATGCCCCCACATCTCTAAGTGACTAGTTTAATTGAAATTTCCAAATTATAGCACTTAAAAGGGGGTAAGGACACATTCATGTTATTTTGCAGTGCTCCCTTAGGAGGTGCCATTGGGGTAAAACGGGTTGAACCTAACACAAGGACATCCTGTTATTTGCAGTGCTCCCTTAGGAGGTGTCATTGGGGTAAAACAGGTTGAACCTAACACAAGGACATCCCCAGGATGACGAGACAAGGATGAAACACCCTCCGTCGTCCCTTGAAGCACCACCTGTAGGGGGGTCATCCTTAGCCTGGACCTATAGTGCAAGGGATGTTCCTAGGGACATTCTCTCTAGTTCCCCACAACCCATTAAACCAAAAAACTATTTTTTTAAATTGTTTTTAAGCTAGGTAAATTTTCTTTTCATAAATGTTTGCAAATTTCTCAATCCTAATCACTATTTCCTAGGAAGCAAGCAAACAAAGAAGAAAAAAATAAAAAGAATGATGATATTCCACTTCTTCAATTGTGCAGCCCTCACCTTTGGCCCCCATGCCATATATTACATGGCCACTCCTCTATAACCTTCACACTATCCTCTTCATTCAGTCTTAATTTCAAAAAAAAAAAAAAATTAATATCAATTGATTCGTTTTTTTTGTTTTTAACCTTGAATTTCAACTAGATATAAGAATTTCAAAAAAAAAGCTAAGGAAACATATTAAAGTGAATGGAAAAGACCAAAGGAGCGATGGTGTAGAAAAACTGAGGGAAACAGAAATTCAAGTTTGAGAGAAATTGATCAAGTAAATTCGGAAGGATCAAGTCAAGGAGAGAGGCGATGGTGAAATAAGTTCAATGAACAATAACAATGGCAAGCATAAAGCTTCAAATAGGAACAAGGGAAGTGATTCACATGAGCACTTAGGGGATTGTCGAAAATCTAACAAGAAGTTAACAAATGAGATGAAGAACAAGATGGAAAATTTACCGTTTTAGGGTTGGAAAACCCTAGCCTTCCTCTAGAAAACATCCTAAGAGAAGAAGGTTTATGAGCTATGAATAGCAGGGAATTGGGCAAACATTTTGAAAAGATAAACAAATCGGTAATTGAAGAAACAAAAAGCCAAAAGAAAGAAACCCCGGTGAAATTATCTAATCTTGAATGTGAATATCTAGGTATTAGAGAATATTCTAAATATTTTTCTTTTGGATGTCCTTATGGAAAATGCGAAGGAGGATCTCTCTAATAGAACATTGATCACAAAGTTCATTGGAATATGGCCATCAATGGTGGATCAAAAAAAGTCTTGGATGGGGCAGCATTGGAGGAATTGTCCACGGCCAAAAGTGAGATTTTCAGCTTAAGGCTTTTTTCAGATAACCTTCCAATCAAAACGAGATAGGGATTTGATTTTCAAAGGAGGCCCATGGTTTATGGGAAATGTTGGTTTGTATATGCGACCATGGTTGCCCTTGTTTAATCCAAATGAAGAGTTGATTTCAAAAGCGCCCATGTGGATAAGATTGTATAAGCTCCCCATGGAATACTGATCTGAAGATATATTGAAAGAAATTGGGAATTCAAAAGGAGAATATAATTGTAGTTCGGATGCAATAAGAGGAAAGGAACTAGCAACCTATGCACGAATATGTGTTAATGTGGATTTATCTAAACCAATCATGCAAGTTGTTAGGCTTTGTTCTTCCACAGGAATTTGGAAACAAGCCTTGGATTATGAGTGTCTACCTATTAGATGTTTTAAATGTAGATAGATTGGGCATGTAGCTTGGGATTGTGGAAGAAATTTGAGGAAAGGATAGGGCACCAAAGAAAACAGTCGAGAGCAAAACTAAGGAGGAGCATTTTGATTCAAATGCGGCAAAGGTAGGAGGGAAGGGAAAGGAGGTTGATGGAGAAAACGAGAAGCAAGTGGAAGAAGCATTAATAGGAGACGCTATAGGTATTTTTGATGGGTAGTTAAGGAAAGTGAAGAGGTGAATTTAGAAGAGAGGAAATCCTTAATTCTAGCAGGAAGCCAAACAAATGTGCTAGCTAAGAATGATAAGGCGAGAGAAGGTTGTCAAGATGGTGCAATATGGCAACAAGGTGAAGGTCCTCATCTTTCTCCTTATGGAACAAAAAAGGCAGTTGATGGTTTGAAATGAAGGGGGAAGAAAGCTAGTGAACTTATGTAAAGCACCCCAAGGATAAGATGCCAAACAAATATAGGTAAAACTTTGGTGGATAGAAAGACAAATAAAAGCAAAAGAGAATTTAGCAAGTGCAAAAGAAGTGGCTAATGGTGTTAAATTTTTTATGGAAGATTTTAGTAAAAGTGGAGGGATCAGCCCCTCCACCAAGCAGCAATGAAGCTCCTTACCTCCAATGTCAGAGGCTTAAATGCCTCTAACGAAAACTACTTAGTGAAGCGATTAAGTGAAGAAGAACAACCTGATGTTCTTCTTCAAGAAACAAAAATTCAAAAAGAAATGGTGGAAAGCATTAGTTTGAGAATTTGGAAATGGAGTCAATGTTTGGTTGTGGATGCAATCGGTTCTGCAGAAGGATTGGTGATTCTTTAAGATAGCAGAACTTTTAAAGGAAACCTTAGCAAGGGCAGACCCGAATGCTTTACATGTAAACTTCAATGATTTAAGGAGTTATGTGAACACATATATCACAAATGTGTATGGCCCCACTACAGTTGAGGGTGAAAAAGAGCTGTGGAATTTTTTGAGTATCTTTGGGAGCAGTATAAAGGATGTTTTTTGGATTTTAGGAGGGGATTTTAATGCTATTCTGAGTATTAATGAGAAGGCAAGAGAGGCAAAGAATCTGCCACAAAGTGCATTGGATTTTGGAGCTTTTCGCAATCAAGAAGCATTAGTAGATGTGAAGCTAAGGGAGAGGTGGTTTACTTGGAGCAACAAAAGATTGAATTCGCATTGTATATTAGAAAGATCGGATAGATTACTCCTTGGCCCAGACTGGTTTATAGAAAACATCAGATCTCAGGCTCGAATGCTTCACTTTGCAGGATTGGATCATTGGCAAATATTTTTAAAAATTAATAAGGATCTGAAGTCTTAAGCAATTCAATTTAAGTTGGGATTCATGTACTTTGAGGATCAAGATTTGAAGAAAAGTTGAAAGCATGTTGGAAGGTCCAAAAGATGTAAAAGGTCTGTTTTAATGAAAATACTACAATTTGACAAAAGGAAACACAGCATTGAAATCGATTGAAATTCTAGAACATCTTTGAAAAGAAAAAAGCAATTGAAGATAATTTGGAGGAAGTCATGAAAGAGATAGCAAAACATGGATTAAATGAGCAAAGACAAGTTTAAGGAAAGGGAACTTCTAGCCTCTCTTCAAAACACTCTTAGGTTGGAGGGATAGAAATACAAAATATTTTCATCTTTCTACTATTGTCTCAAAGCAAGTGATCTGAAAACTTGGGTAGTTACACCACACCAAAGCCATCAACAAACAGATTTAATCATAGATAAAGAGAGCATAAAAGACTAAACTTATTAAGCATGAATGAACAAGGAAACATAAGGGAGAACACCACCAAAGAAATTAGGAGACTGATGTAACCTAGAGAAACCCACTTCGAGTGAAAACTCCAACCAAAACCATCAGCAATATCTCACTTAAGTACTCCAAACTAGCATTTACAAGAAGTGTAAGCCATGTAGGCTTGTACAGAAGGCTTGAACACCTCTAGTCTTAGCTCAAATGCCACTACAACTCTCTCCAAAATAACTCCCCTACCTCTGGTGTTACAACAGTCGTCAAAAAAAAAAGAGAACTACATTGTAAAATCTCCTTCTACAACCCTCTAACTTGCTTCAAATGCAACTTAGATTATCCATTTCGGTCTGCAATTACATTATATAGAAATACAAAGCATCTAGAAGTCAAACCAATCAAGAATTCAAAGAGAAAACTGAAAACTAGGACATCATGGGAATGCCAAAAACTCTTGTGATGAAACCGCCACTATTAGTAGATCAGCAGTTCCATTTTCACCCCATTGATTTCAAAACCAACCTAGCAATTTCACCAGAAAGCAAAAAATGGATCAAATTTGGAAATGCTTTCTCTTGCCAAAACTTGCATTCTAATGTTCCATACCATCCAATACATTTTTCAGCATTCAAAAGCTTATAACATGTTCCATAACCCTTCAAAACATGCCATTAAGGACAAACTGGAACTTTTATAGGTCACACCTCCCTAATCTGGAGGCCTTTGGGCACCATAGCATCCGATACATTTTTTAGCACACAAAATGTAAAATCCCTTACCCAGATTTTTAACTCAAACTTGCATTATTTTTTATTTTTGCTATGCTTGCATTTCATCAAACACTTTCCAATTTACTTATCAAACTGAATTACTGAGTAGGAGAGTTAAAGAACAGCTTGTTTAATGTTTTAGAACATGAATCATTCATCAATGCATCACCATATTCAAAGATAAGGGATAGACATTTTGTCAAACAGTTTGCTGTCTTGCTGTATATATTAAATTTGAACACAGAAAGCAATACAATTTGCTGATATTAAAAATCAGAACTACAGGGATGAAGAATATTCAGTTCTAACCTCAAAAGAGTGATACCCAGAATTCTAGAGTGAGATATATGCTGAAGATGCTTCAGAAATTAATTCTACAATGGCTGATTTGACCCCAAACTGATCTGAATGAGCAGAAAACACTTTCACAGCAGCTGGAGCTAAAGAGTAATAATAAAGAAAGGTGTTGATTTCTAGTATGCCAAATGCACATATAAGGCAGCGCCTACTCTTCAAATATTCTCACGCCTTGGTTTGTTCACAATAAACGATCCACTATGCATCGGCCTTTTTGTGAGTGGTGACTCCTCTCATAAGTTGCGACTTGTTTTGTATGAATATCTTCCACCACAAAGGCTCTGTTGACTCCTTTAGAAGCTGTGACTATTCCTTCGGGGCTACAGCTAGGAAGATGAGGTCTTCCTCAAGAGACGTCCTACCACTAATTAATCTTTCCTTTTGCTAGGTGTAGCATCAACTAGGGTATGAAACCCAACACCATAAGCTTCAGATAACTTCATTAAAATCTCTATATAACTCTCTACAAATTTGTATCCCTTGCCAATCCACACAAATTTGTCTATAAACCCTTCATGAGAAACAAATACCAAACCTGTGGAAAATAATGAATCCTTCAACACAAATCTTCCAAACTTGTATCAAATCCGCACACTTGTGAACCTTGAATAGATTCGCCTCTTGATTGACTAGGGAAGATCTTTCACTTCCAAAATCAATATTCCCAAGGGTTTTTGTCCTAGGGTTTCTGTTGAACAAATCTCAACTCCACAATAGCTCATAAAAGAAGATGTCAAGAAGAAGTAAAATGAGTCTTCAACTCTCCTTTTATATTTTCCCTTGGAACTTTCCTGAAGATATAATTTAAAATTACCCTTTTAATAAACCTTCAACACATTATAAAGTGGCTTTATAATATTTTGCTATTGGCTCCAGCTTAGGTCACTTTGTAATAACATTATTAATTAAATGCAAGTTGTCCATAAAATTATAATTTGAGACAACTTTATTTAATTAAATGAATTATTCCCTCTCTAAAACTCTGAATTAGCCTATGGGAATAAAATAGGCTAAATGGTCATCTCCGATGCCTAGGCCGAAGAAGGGGACATTACAGTCCTCCCTTCCCAAAATTGCTTGCCCTCAAACAATTGTAAATTCAGGTGTTGAAGCATTTGCTCTCCTTCCCAAGTAGCATCCTCTAGGGGCATGTCCCTCCATCGAATCAAATACTCCTTAATCACTCTGCTCCTCAGTTTCCTCTTTCCGACGTCCAAAATAGCCTTAGGGACCAATATCAATTTTCCGTCCTCATCCAATGGTGGAAGCTCAGGAGATGAAGTAATATGCTGCCCAAGTGCCTTTTTGAGGCATGAAACATGAAACACATTGTGGATTTTGCTGTTCTCGGGCAACTCTAATTCGTAAGCAACCTCTCCTACTCTCCACACAATCCTGTAAGGGCCATAAAAACAAGGCTTGAGCTTTTTTGCCCCACTCTTCTTCAATGTAGACTGCCTATAGGATTGTAGGCACAAGAAAACCAAGTCCCCAATCTCAAATGACCTCTCAATCCTGTGCTTATCTGCATAGATCTTCTATTGATTCTAAGCATGGTGGAGGTTATCCTTAAGTGACTTAAGGATGCTTTGACTCTCCTGTATCCAATCTTTGGCTTTAGGTGCCCTGCTATCATCAAATGCCAAGTCTACAAAAGACATAGCATCATAACCATATAATGTCATGAAGGGAGTCATGCCAATCGACATATGATAGGTGGTATTATAACAATGCTCTCCCAAATATAACCACTTGATCCAAGCCTTCTGCTGCCCCGAAACATAGTTACGCAAGTAGCCTTCCACCCATTTGTTAACAATCTTCGTCTACCCATCTATCTGAGGGGTGATAGCTAGTGCTCGGGGATAACTCTGTACCTGTTAACCTAAACAACTCCTGCCAAAATATGCTGAGGAATCTATTGTCCCAATCACTAACAATATTTTTGGGTAGACCATGGAGTCTAAATACCTCTCTGAAAAACAACTCTGAAACCTAAGGCGCCTTGTGCTCTAAAGATATGGCGAAGAAATGAGCATATTTGATCAACCTGTCAACTGCTACAAAGATGCAATCCTTGCCCTGCACTCTAGGAAGACCAGTAATGAAGTCCATGGAAATACTCTCCCGCTCCTGCTCAGGAATAGGCAATGGCTGCAATAAACCATCAGGGAAAGTACACTCTAACTTGTTCTACTGACAAGTCATATACTCTCTAACATGGCGCAAGACATCATCTTTGAGATCCTTCCAAGTGAATCTCTCTCTGATCTGTCTATATGTCTTAAAGTAACCTGGATGTCCTGCAAGAGGTGTATCATGAATAGCCTTCAAGATTTTATCCTTCATTTTAGATTCAGGAACCAAATAAATTGTCCTTATAGTAGATAACATCACCAATCACCTTGTATCTGTCATCCTGAACATTACCATCCATGATCTCACATGCAAAAGTGTTTTTGGAATACTCAACCAAAAGGTGAGCCTTCGAATCAGCTAAAATCTGTCATAGAACACAAAGTGGGCTTCCTAGATAAAGCATCGGCCACAATATTCCTCTTTCCTTTGACATACTCAATATCAAAGTCATAAGTCTGTATTTTACTTACCCACTTTTGTTGTCGTTCATTCAAATCTTTCTACTCCATGAAGTACTTCAAATTGTTATGATCAGTTTTGACAACAAACTTCCCTCCCACCAAATACTGTCTAAATTTTGCCAATGCATGCATGATGGCAAGCATTTCTTTGTCATAGGTGGAGTACAATCTCTCGGCATCCCTGAGTTTCCTTCTCTCATAAGCTATAGGATGCTTATTTTGCATAAGCACAACTCCTATCCCCTCTCCTGAAGCATCACACTCCAAAACAAAAGGCTGAGTGAAATCAGGAAGTGCTAAAACAGGACAAGAACTCATTACCTCCTTGAGTTTGTCAAATGTCTGTTGAGCCTCATTCGTCCATCTAAAAGCTCCTTTCTTGGTGAGATCTATAAGAGGTGCAGCCAACTAAGAAAACCCCTTAACAAACCTCCTGTAGTAACTGTAGAGACCAAAGAATCCTGTCAAATCTGACAATGTCTTTGGCGGTGGCCAATCCAAAATAGCCTGAATCTTCTCTTGATGGACCTTCACTGTAATGTCCCCTTCTCAAGCCTAGACAGTTGTGGGCCCGATAGCCTATTTCTTGGAGTTCCGATAGGCCATGTGGTATGGTAAGGGGCTCCTTGTTTGTGAAGAGCACTGGTTCAGTTGTTTTTCTGAGGGTTCTGATGATGGCATTGAGCTCGATTGTGTTTCAGGATTGCAGTGCAACTTTCAGAAGTTTTTTCGGCTTCCTGGATTGCTCTTCAAACTTCTTGGAGAAGCCGTTTATTTTTAGAAAGTCACCCGGATGGCATCATTCTTCATCCCATACTTCCTAGAGGACGATGGTATAGTTTATTTTGCAGTTTGATGATGTTCGGGATTTTCCGTAAAAGTGGGTGATTTAATAAGCTATTTAGTAATTATTTGGCACTTCTTTTTTAAAGGTTGGAAATAATTAATAAGTGCATATGTTTTATAGCTCATTGGAAAAAGCAAAAGAAATTCCTTTATTTTAGGCACTTTAAAGTGAGCGCTTAAGTTGGGAAAAGTGAAATATTTTAGTTGAAGAGAAAAAAGATTATTTTCCAGGAAATAATTATTTTTGTGTAACTCCCGAAGTGCCTTTATAAAGGGTATGAGAGCTCATTTTACTTCTTTATGCTGAAGATTATACTATTATGCTGCAAAAATTAACCTGTGAGTTCTTCATTCCTTCTTGAGGACGAAAACCCTCTCGAAGAAGTTCAAATTTGGTGGTGAGAGATCCACCCTATAGCTGGAAGGAGTGACTTCACTCAGAAGATCACACAGAGCTGAAATGGATTATGATGTATTTTGAAGTTTTGTTTGCAGATTGTTGCTCATTTCTTGTTTGAGATTTTGGAGTGTGAAATGAGTGGATTTGCTGAGTGTATTGAAGAATCAAGAATGCAGACTACATATCTATAGGTCGTACACTTCAGCCTAGGCGTGGGAGTTTGTGCAGTTCTTATTTGCTATTTTTTTCCTCTAAATTTCTATTGATTATAGCTGCCATGACTTGGCGCCATCATTGCTTATGCCTTTGTGGAGTTTGATGCAGATCCAATGCCATTTATGCAGGTCGTACCAACAATGAGGTGGGCGGAGGAATTTAATACGAGAATCACCTTGTTTTAGAGGCTTTGAATCAGTGTGGAAGGCATCAATATCAGTTGAGTTTCAGTGTGTTTCATGCATGTTTGTGATATCCAAATTGGATCGTGTTGTGACCTAATCACACATCACCCCATTGCAAATGGGGACCCCCCTTTTTTTTTTCTGAGCTCCTGTGCTTTGCTAAGTCTTGGATGATGTAATTTTCATGATGAAGTCAGTATTATTCGAGTCTATAGTTTTGTGGTGGATACAATAGTCCCCTGATGTCCTGGTATCCTGATGTATGTTTGAGATCCTGAAAATGACTAAGTCTGGTACCCTGATATCTTGAAAATCCTAAAAATTTGATTAAGTCTGAAATCTGGTGGATCCCTCAAAATCTAGAATCGACATGTGAAATCCGGTGGATCTGAGACCTATCTCAAACATCCTGAAAGGTATATTGAAAAATATTTAAAGTATAAGAAATTCAATCTCTAAACTTAAATATATTTTTCAATATACCTTACCCTGGGGACTTCTGTTTTCTAGGCGCGAATTTGCTCTAGGAAGTTAGGCACGTTTTCTCATCTCTGCAAACCCATAAGTACGCCTAAAGTAGAAACCCAGATGTGCGCCTTTGGCAAGGAGAGCTTAAAACCAAGGCGCCTTGATTGAAATTGATGTTAAAAGGCCTTAAACATTCAAAATTTGACAAGGAAAAGGCATTTAAACCTTAGGAGCCATTTCATGTTTTACTCATCACAAAGGTGCACCTAGTAAAGGGCTTGAGATTATCATTAGAGGAGGCGCATTTTTGTGTCAAAAACTATCCATTCTGGTGCCTTGATAACAGAGTAAAATGGATAACCTCAATATGAGCGCCTAAGGATGAAGTGGTCTTTTGATGGAGTTTGAGCAAGTGTTTGATTCATCCTTGTAGTCCTAGGCGCTATTTTGTATCCCTATGGACCTTAGAATGCGCCTCAAGTTGAATAGAATTCAATCATTATAAGCTAGGCACCACTTTCTATCGATGCAACCCTACTTTGGCACCTAGGCAAAATATGATTGAATTCTTCATCTTTGGAGGGTGCTTGAGGGTCTGGAACTCCTTATGAACGTGCCAAATGATTTAAATCATTAAAAGTTCAAATAAATGTCTAGCTATACCAGTGTTTCTCCGAGTTTCCGGGACGGGGGGACGGGGGGACGGGTTTCCGGGGACGGCAAAAAAATTCCTCAAATTTGGGGACGGCGAGGGGACGGCAAGGGGACGGCTATTATTATAAATATTTTAATAAAAATATATATGTTATAAAGTTAAAAACTAAAACAAGATACATGTTGAACAATTGAGGTAACATAAACAATTAAACAGTAAACTACTAAACACTAACAGTAAACACTAAACGTTAAACATTGAACAATTGAATATCAATGATAATTCAAGAATCAAATTTATACTCATAGTAGATGAAAATCATGATCCATTCCAAATTTCAAATTGAAGTATTCAAGTATGTTATAAACTTTAAAACTGTTTGAACTTTGAAAGTTCAAAGTACTATGTAGATACTAGAGTCTCATAGTCACATTACACAAGTGACAAGCATCAAAATGACAATTATATTGCCAAAAACAATATCTATAACTGAAAACTCAAAAATCAGAATCAACATCATCATTAGCAGCAGCATATGTAGGAAGCTCCTCATCGCTGGAACTGTCAGAAAGAAGAGGATCCTCCAATGCCACCTGCACACTATGGTCATCATCAAGTTGTCATGGCTCCTCGGGCTCTACATCCCACCTCTGTGCTGGGCTCTGCCTATACTGAGGTGTCTTGCGACCATTTAGACGCAAAGCACTATGCACTGCAACAAGCTTTTCCGCTTTCACAGAGGTAAGTCTATTCCTCTTTAGAGAGTGGATAAAGCTATATGTGGACCAGTTCCTCTCAGCAGCTGAGCAACTAGAAACCTATGAGAGAAGACGGATGGCAAGTGTGGTCAATGGTCCTGGAGGTCCATAGATTGTCCACCAACTTGCTAGCTTCATACTGAGCCTATCAATCCTTGCCGAACTCTTGTAGCCTTCTAGTTCTGCGAAGTTAACCCACTGAACTCTGATCAATGAAGCTTCCTCTGGACTATACATTTTTTTGAAGGCTTTCATGATGCCATTCCTCACCTCGCGATCACGAATAGGAGGAATTCTACCAACTCTTTCCACATACCATTTTGGATTCAAAGCATATGCAGCCATGCGTATAGGGGTGTTCAACTTGCTCCACCTTTTCTGGATGATGGGGTCAATATGCTCATTGTACAACTGTAGGGTGGGGTCTTTTGCACAAATGGCAGCCTTCATTTGGCCAAGCATGCTATCAATGCACTCATACATCTCCCTAAGACTAGGACTATCAGAATCCCCAAATCTAATAACAATGAAAACAGGTTGTACAAAAGATGTGATGTATCTCACATTCGACCAAAAAGTATCACTAATCACGATCTCCTTCACCCTCTTCCCCTGCTCAATCTTCGACTCCATCCACCTGTTCCAATCTTGTGTCATAACCATAAGTTGCAATGGCTCTTGCAACTCAAGCATCCTCTCTAGTAGAATGAAATAGGAAGCAAACCGAGTCTCAACTGATTTGAGGAATTCTTTCTTTGCAAAGGTCCGAAACAATGCCAATGACATATGGTGGTTACAAATAAACATTTGCACATCCCTTGCATCCGCCACCACCTATTTCACCCACTCTATCTTTCCAATGTCTTTGAGTGCATTGTTCATAGCATGCACACAACAAGGGGTCCAATAGATGTGCCTATATGTAAATTGAACCAACAAACCTGCTGCCCTACAAACATTTGCTGCATCAGTAATCACTTGCACCACATTTTGAGGACCAACCTCCTCAATGGCATCTCTCAGGATCTGAAACTGAAACTCGGCATCTTTGCGTTTTCCTGAGCAATCAATTGCTCGCAAGAAGTAAGGTCCATCAATACATGAAACTATAACATTGATGAGTGGACGATGTCTAATATCCGTCCACCCATCCATGATTATGCTGCAGCCATGTGTCACCCATCTGACCTTCATCTCCTCCATCAATAGGTTAACCTTGGAATAACTTTTTTCCAATAGTGTGGTTCTCAATTTAGTCTCACTAGGAACCACATAACCAGAACCAGCTTGCCTTACCTTCTCAAACATTTCCTTGTACAAAGGAGATCGAGCAACATGGAAAGGAATCCCATTGCCAAAGTAGAAATTGGCAATGGCCTCATCTGCAACCTCCCTTGCTTGCACATTGAACATATCTGTGACTGGGTTTGGTGAGGATGATTCTGTAGCTTTTCATTTCCCCCTTGACTACACTGCACTCACTTCAAATGACGGATATGAAGGTGGTAATCCCAAAGTTGAACCTCCTCGTGTTGGTGTACTAGAAAGTGATGTAGTGATTTCCCCTGTATATAGTTTGATCATCTCAGCCTTCATTTCAAGTGAGAGCTTTGGACAACCTTCAACTCCTTTACCAGAGATATGCAAAAAGTGTGCATTGGTCCTCGTCATGCTACCACTCCAAGTACCTTTTGGGCAAATGTTGCATTTCCATTTTCAACTTCCACCTGAACGAGGTGCTTTATTTGTGCCAATTATTGTTGCATACTGCTTTAAAGGATCTTTCTTGCTGAATGGCCCTTTGGCATATTGTGCTAACAATTTTGAAGGACAATCAGTTTTTAACACACTTGCACTTGCATCTGCACTTGAATTGCCTGTGGTTTCTGTTTGGCTCCCTAATTCCTCTGTCTCATCAACTTCATTCTCCAAATCCAAATCAGCATTTACACTCAATGTATCACTATCCATCTTCAGTTTCACTGTCACAGTTCACTCAGCAAATTTGAACCCTGCTGCAATATAAAAGATGTACATCAAACAAGTGCTCTTAGGATGGAAAACTGAAAAAGTAAAAACTATTGCTATTTCAAACTTTGATGTAAGTTTGTAACATAACTTCGAACTATAGCTGAAAAACCAAGATGAATGCAAAAGTCAACAAGATAGAAAGAAGTGCAACAGCTACTGATATAAGCTTTCCTTACAAGCTTTTGGATTTCTAGTCATTCTAGTACTGTGTTTAAACTTTCCTTACAAGCTTTTGGATTTCTTTTATGTCTCAGTCTAATGTAGAAGGAGAAAGTAGTAATGGATTTTAGGAGGCAGGCAGGTAACTGAGGAGAGGAGAAACCGATTCACACAATAATTTCTGCTGCCAAACTGTATAAATAACAGTGAGAAAATTTCAAAATAGGCATAATCATTATCAATGTCACTTGGAAGTTGGAAGTTGGATGATAATCATAAGACAAACATGTTCAGAAAATTCAAAATATAAGACCTTGCGGAAGAATTCTGACTCTATACAACTGTCATATAATGGGCCAATTCTGGGAATCGAGTGCTACTATAAATTTCAAATTTGAGCTGCTGATGTCAACAGAGGCTTGCATTCTGATATGTTATTCAATCACCTGTGGTGTGATGGTTTGCTAGGGAAAGACCTGGTTGTAGATGGGATCCTAATTTTTATTCACTTCAGTTTGTCAATCAATATTTTAGAAGGGACGGTCAAATAAACATGAAAGCAAAATAGTAGACATATGATATTAGTTATTGTTACATGAGTAATCATGTTTTAGTTATGTTGATGTACTGAGTCAAACAAATTGAAAGGTCAATATTATTTTCGTAATAATGTACTCCAAATGGATAAATATCAAATATGTGCCAATACCAATTTTTCTAGAGATCTGTTTAGAGATTTTTTTTGTATGTTTGACTTATTAGTTATTAGTGTAGAAGCAAGGTAGTATAATTGTCATTGATGCTATCACAGATTGCATCTTAAATGCACTTTACATCTTTATCATTCTTTTTTTCCATTAACAACATAATATCATATATGCCATTATTTAATGAATATGACTATCCTCACTTTTTCTTTCCAGTTCCAGTAGATCAAGACAAATTCACATGATCGGTATTAGTCTATTTAATAATTTATATACAGCAACTATGGGAAAATTTCAAAATGGTGAGAAAATACAACAAATAATTGAAAAAAAACTGATGATGTATACAGAGCATATACAGCAACTATTAAAAAAAGGCTAAATACGTGTGCAATGTGTTATATTAAAAAAATAAGATATACATAATGAATTATCAAAACCATGAAAAGAAACTGAAGATATGCATAATGTGACAGCAATTATGAAAATATACTATTAGATGAACCTATTACTATAATAGCATGGTCTCATCTAAATTTGTTGATATTATGATTTATTATATTCGCATGAGCTCATAGAGTCATAAGTTTAAAGTAACTAAGTTTGGCGATAATCATAAAACTAAAAACTTAGAACTACCGACGTAATTCCATAGAGAAGAAACAATAACATTCAACGAATCAAGTGTAACCTATGCGCGGTAAGAAACAATGAAACATTCAACATTCAATTAAAAACTAAAAAGAGGGCGCCGTAAAAAAAAACCTACGCCGGAACTCAAACGCTGAATCACTAGCTGGAACTCGAACGCTGAAGCTCGAATGCCGGAACTCGCACGCTGAAGCTCGAACACTGCAGAATCTCAAGATTCTCAACACTGAATATTGCACAAACACCTGAAGCTCGAACACTACGGAATCTCAACGCTGAAGCTCAAACGCCTGTGATTAACTTCAATGATTTCGCGGTTCTTTTAATAATGATTTTAGGGTTTCCAAAACTGCCGCGTGTTTTTTAACTTTAGCGGGACTTTTTTTTAGGGTTTTTTTTTTTTAGCGGGGAGCTTCTGAGCGTCCCAGGGACGCGTCGCCGTTTCCCTAATGGCAGACGTTCCCAGGGAACGGTCTCTTTCTGCAGGGGACGTCCCTAAAAACCACTGATTTATTGGGACGCCGGGAGGACGTCCTAGCCTCGTCCCCACATCCCCTGGACGTTTCCTGTTTGAGGAGCGGTAGAAATAGGCTGGAGACGCATCCCCCTTAATCACTGAGCTATACCAAGGCACCATATCATACTTCCACCATCATCAAAGTGCGCCTAGAAGAGAAATCAAGTTGGCATCAATAAACATTGAATGTTGGAGTTGGATAAGTTCATAGGAGTTTATGCAACGTTTGAAGATCATGAAATTTGGAGGTAAACACAACATTGAACCTTAGGCGCCTATACATGTTCAAATCATCATGAAAGAGCGCCTTAAATGGGAATGCACATCTCTTGAACTTTAGGCGCCATTTCCTATAGTTTTAATCATCATGAGCGCCTAAAAAGAAAATGCTTGAGTTTGTAAGTGTTAAGACTATTGAAGCTTCCCTTGGACTTTCACAACTTAGGGTCATAAAACTTTGAAGTGAACACCTAATGGAGTTTAGGCGCACTTTTACCTCTGTGCCAATCCATTTTGGTGCCCTGATCATAGAGTGAATGAATAAACATCTAAAATTGCGCCTAATTGAGTTGTTTGACTCAAAGTTTTTGAAGAACACTAATAGTGAGTCTAGGCGCCCTCTCCTACTCCTAGCAACCTCAAATTGCACCCCAAGGGAGATTAAGTTCATCAAGGCGCCCATTTGCACCAATATAATCATTCAAATTGCGCCTAGAGTTGATGAGAAATAAGCATTATCAAAAGACTCAAGATTTTTGCGCCCAAGGTAAAGGAGAGTTTCTTAAGTATTATACATGAATTTGAGATCATTAAAAGGCGCTTTAGAGCTTTGTCATCATCAATTTGTGCCTCAACTTAATTTAGGCGCCCTTCTTAGTTCCAACACACTTAAATATGCGCCTAACTTGCAGTAAGTCCTGTGCACCTTAGAGCATTATCAATCCCTCATGTTAGGTGCCATATCTAGTGATTTTGGTCCTCAAATTGCGCCTAGGAAGGAGAAATGAGTTTGGGCGCCTTGTAAAAGAACTTAAAACTATGAAATTTGATGTCATTTTGAGGTGAGAAGTCCTCTAAACACTTATTCACTGAGTTAAAACCATCAAAATGCCAAAATAGGCCAAGTATGTTAGGCGCATTTGCCTGTCTCCCAACACCTCAATGAGCGCCTTGAAGGAGAATGCATGAAGTGACCTTTAGGTAACAAGTGCCTAGATGATAGAAGTCATTCTAAGTCATCTCCAAGTGTTAGAAAGTGTGAAATATCAAGTATGAAGGCATTTATTGCTAGGTGCTGATTTCATCCCAAATCACCGAAGTATGCGCCTAGGGTTATTTACATGTTTAAAGTGTTTCCTTTGTTATAAAGTGATTAATATTGTTTCTCTTGTCTTGTAGGAACATCAACGAAGCTGAGAAGATATTCAAGGAGCAAACACTTGGAACCACCAACAAGCGAGGAGTAAAGTGAAGTTGGAAGGCAATCACTACTAAGAAGAAGAAGACATCATGTTGCTGCTTTGGAGGATTGCATCAAGTGCAAGCATACTTCATCATCTACTACGTCGAAGACATTCATCCACCATGCTTCAAGTTCTCACCATCTTCAAGTATCAAAAGAGTCTCCTACTCAATCAAGCATCATCATCTACTCTACTTCATGTTATCATCGATATCTACTCTCCAGGAAGTATCATCCAAGAAGATTATTCACATACCCTGCAAGAAAGTACACAGAGTTAGTCAAATGAGTTACAAGTATCATATATCATACTACTTACAATGAACAAGGTAGGATCAACAAGATACCTTCCCAAACATACAAGTTCATCAAAAGCAATTACATCGAAGACATCACACAAGATGATACAATTTGGGAATATGCCCACAGAGCAAAGTGAATAAACAGTTGAAATCCACAAGTTTGCTGAGGTGGCATCTACGTGGTGAGTACACATCATCATCCAATCATAATCAGCCACATCATATGACTGCATTCAATGTATCTACAACAGACAAGAAGCCAAAGAGGACGCCTATATGGAAGATGCTCTAAAAGATTCCATTTTATCCTTATCTTGAAAACGTGCCTTCATTGCCTCTCATATGTACTAAAAATAGGAGTTTGTTGTAACTACCTACTGAGGTGGCATGATCTAAGCCCTTGGCTACGTGAATTGATCCTAGCCCTTCATTGTAAATCCGGACTTCTATATAAAGGCCTTGTTGCCTCATTTGTAAATTCATTAGATATAGAGATTAGATTGTAGGCAAGTAGAAGTAGAGTAGGAAGAGACTCTCAAAATTTTCTGAGAAGACTTGGAGTTGTTGTAAATATTTCTCAAGATTAATGCAAAGACATTGGAGCATTGTTTGGTGTTAAGTGTTGTCTTGTGAAATAACGTGGTTTCTTGTATCTTGATGAAGTGGAGAGATGTTTCAAGTAGATTAGAAGTAGATTAGAGCTCATTGATGTAATGTATGTATGTATTGAATATTTGATCAACTCCTAGCTCATGATTTTAACATTCATCACTGGTGAAGTGTTGTGTAAAGCTAATCTGAGCCTCATTTGCTTGAGTTCGATTTTGGATGCTTGTTTGAGCTGCGCCGTTTAATGGGTGCTTGTATAAGCTTTCATGATTTGAAAATCATTCACGTACCTTAGGAGATTGCACCAACTTCATGTAGTTGTAGGCATCCTTGGCGAAGTGGAGTTAGGTTAATTCAGGAGTTTGTCTATTCTTACATCATCATTGCTTCATTGACCTTAGATTAGTTTCCCTAAACCTTATCCTTTTTTCCTTTTTTATCATTGATACATCATCCACACTTAAAGGAGAAATAAGTTAAATGAATGATGAATGAAGAAGAAATCCAACGTAAGTCCCTTTGTGATAATCAGCAAGATCACATGTAATCACTGAGTTCATCCACTATGGATTATAAGAAAAGGAACCTTGGAGTTGTCTTGATTGATCACTTTGTTCAGCATTCGAGAGGCTTTATTCAAGAGAGAGTTGGATACTCAGTATTTTACTCTATTGTTGACCTGTCTAAAAACAATCATCAACAGGTCGTACATATGCAGAGCCATACCAACTCCAATCATGGCATGAAGTTTGTTGTAAGTTTCGCTTAGTTTGGAGTGTATGCTTTCATCTAGTGTGAGTCGCCAATGCTAAGGGATAGTGTTGGCTAGTGTTTGAAGTGGAGGATCTATGTATTGGGGCTAAGGAATTACTCCATTGTTGTCACAGTTTCAGACCTGCAACAAAATCACAACATAAGGGGGTCTCAATCAGGTTTCTTCAATCAATTTATGTGTGATATAGTTTGGTGCTCTCTTTGTTCAGATAATATGTGTTTCTATTCTTCATTTATGTGTTATCTTTGAGCTAACCTGTTGCAGTGATTCTCACAAGTGGAAATCAAGGTTATTGATCTAAATTGCAGCCTATGGTTATATTGTAATCATTTAATTATGTTGCAAACTTTCTATGTAACCCCTGGATGGTATGACCGCCAGTGTGGATAATAAGTTTCTACTTTCATTTGATTACCCACTGAATAAGTGGTTTTTGGCTTTTTCGCTGAATAAGTGGAGGTGCTTTGTTTTTCTTGTTCATTTTCCCATTGAATAAGTGGTGTATTCCCACTAAATAAGTGGATGCCTGTTGAATAAGCAAAAGTTGTTATAGTTCTTGTTGCAAGGCATTTATTTGATCAACTGAAGCACTGTATGCTCCCACCTCGCCCATCTTGGGAACTTGGTGATCAAAAAGTGTGGAGGTGCTATTTGATTTGCATTTCATGTGCTAACGCTGCTATTAGCTTGTAAAATTCTGAAAAACTTTTGGGGTAGCACATTACATTCACTCCATCAGCGCTGATCACATGCCCCAAGTATAATATTTGTCATTCCGAACTCACACTTGGAAGCTTTTGCAAACAAGGACTGTGCCTCCATGATGCCCAACACCTCATCAATGTGCCCGAGGTGATCCTCCCATGTTTTGCTATAGATCAAGATGTAATCAAAAAACACAAGTAAAAATTTCTACAACTGATTATTGAACACATGGTTCATGTAGGACTGAAATGTAGCAGGTGCATTGGTCAAACCGAAGGGCATGACCAAAAACTCATAATGGCCATAGTGACATCTGAATGTCCTCTTATGTATGTCTTCCTCTCTGACCCTAATATGATGGTATCCTGAACAAAGATCAATCTTCGAAAAATAAATTGCTCCATGCAACTCATCGATCCTGGGGATAGGATACATGCTTTTAATTGTCTTTTTATTTAGTGCACGAAATCAATGCACATCCTCATGGTCTCATCTTTCTTCTTCACCAAAACTACCGAAGAAGCAAAGGGACTCGAGCTAGGCCTAAAGTGCCCCATGTCCAACAACTCTTTTAATTGTCTTCTCAATCTCCTCCTTGAACCTCTTAGGATGACGGTAAGGAGTGGTAATGACGGGCTTAGAGCCCTCCTCTAGCTCGATCACATGCTCAAATCCTCTGTTAGGTGACCTGCTAAGCGGTGTTGGTACCCAAAATAGCTGCAACCCTAAACCCTAAAACATTCCTAAATCACCTAGGACAGGGATGGTCATTTTGGGTGAAAGGAAAAGGTTCATCAACAAGTTTAGGGCGATTTTGGCCAACTAACATGAGTGGGTAGGCTCCTCTGCACTTTGAGCTCAGTTTAGACTCAGGAGGGATATTCCAAGGGGTATACTTGAATAGGTATTAGTTTCAACACCAGATGAACAACTAAAAATGAAAGGACAACCAAACCCAAACTGCCTTCTAGGTCCCAAAGACTGTCACTAGACCTAGAACAGTTGGTTGTCATTAATAACCCCTATATAGCTGATTCAACTGTGCACATATACTTGCACAGGAAAGATGGTTTTTACCCTGAACCACAGATGAATGATTTGTTTGATTTTTAAAGATTGTTTGGTCCCTCTCCAATATGGACCGGTGCCTATTCCATTGGGCAACAGAGTCACAGACTACAAGGAAGAAAAAGATACTCAGCAAAGGATCAACAGAACTAGACATACATTTACATATATGACTCTCAAATAGATTTTCATATAATGAACATACTCAATAATCCAAAAGAGAACTGCAATGATTTCTATGCAACAAAGAATGGCAAATACAAAGCCTTGTATTATTTAGATGCTGTCACACATCTCCAAACATCTGTTATGATCATACTAGCAAATGCAGCAAAGGGAAGTACATAACTGCGATTATATATTCACCAGAATCATTACAAACTCTCGTGGAGACATTCATTACATTCAAATCTACTTTATGAAACGTTCCTACACAATACTGAATATATCCCTTCACTTGCAGACCAGAAAAAAACGTGTTGATGCCAGAGAAACTCCTTAGGCAATCCCAGACCAGACAATTGGCTCAAAGACCAACACCTTGAAAAGAGTTCAACTCTGCCTTTATAGCCTTCCTAAGTTGGTCTGAGAAAGAAATGAGCACCAAAATCCTCAACAACCCTAGCGACCGCACTGAAGAGCATTGAATTCGGCCACCCACTTTGCAGTAATGGCACCACCGGAAGTAGTTGACGCATTCCCAGGCGATTGGAGAAGCACGGAAGGCCAGGAAGCCAACCTCCGAAAATTCAGATTTTCAGACCTCGGGCTTTCAGCCTTCGCAGCCTACGCATTGCTTTTCATCTGCCCTTATTGCTGTCGCACTATGTCCGTCGGACTTCGGCCTTCAGTCCTTCGCACCCGTGCCTTTTATCAACTCGAGTTGACCCTTCTGAATAATCGGCCTTTGAAATGCCCTGTCGGTCGAGTTTGCATTTTTTCCCAATCGGCAACCTTTCCCGCCTTTCGGATGTCTGAGAGATTTCCTTCAAATATCAACTATGGATGAATCCGCTTTTAAGATCGACGGCCACCAAAGTTCCTTTTTTATTTCGTAGTTCTGTACTTCAACTTGCGGGCCTACCAAAAGCCTGCATCAGCATCGTGGAGTCCAACGTGGCATCCACATGAGCGTTTCGCCAGAGCTAGAGTCTTCGTGGGGCCTTTAGCCATCGTTCAGCGAAGCGGCGAAAAACTCCAAGCAAGAAAGTGGGACCATCCACGTGGATTCCCTTATATAAGCCTTTTCCTTCCTTCCAAGAATAGGCCACGTGTCATCATCTCGCAGCCGCGCACTAAATCTTTCCTGCAGACAAGATTCCCCTGCGACACTGCGCTACCATTCGATCCTTATCGGCCCCACCTCTTCACTTCATCCTTCGACACCTGGCGCGATCTGCTTCATTCAACTTAATCACCGATCTTATGGCCATAGGCCACAATATACTTTACACTGTCCTCATTTCGCAGTCGCGCGGTGGAGACATGACGTCAGCTTCGACGCCCTGCGGGCTTGCAATATCCTACCATGTGTCGCATCGAAGGAATCATGAAAGGCGAAAAGCCATAGAGAACTTTGCCAGCCGAGGGTCGACCGTCGGGCCTTCCGCAGAACGCAGCCAAGACACGTGTCGTGCTAGCGCAGTCTTTTGGAAGTATTTTCTTAGCATTGTATAGAACTTGCGCCCGCCCGACACGTGGCACACTGTTCGAAGACTTTCGCCGCATGCCTTCGGAAGGAAGACAGAAGACCAGAGCTCCAACTCCCTACACTCCGCCAACTACTTAGAATTTTCAAAACTTAGGCACATTCTAAGGTCGGAACTCGGAGCCGATAGACAAGATAAGGCAAAAGACTGGAAACCCAACCCTTGAAACTCCGACAGGGGTGAAAACACAAAGGAACCCTGGAAATTTAGGACTTAGCTGATTTTAGGTTTTTCCACCTTGCATTTCAAATGGCAAACACATGAAAATCTATGAAACATGTCTCTGATCGGTTATAAGCTATAGGTTCAAGTGGGATTCAAATGAGACCTGGGAGCAAAATGAGGCATTTTGAGGACTGATTTTTTTAGGTGTCAACAGGCAAAATCTCACTGAAAACCACACAATGCTTATCCAATATGGATTGGATATCCACATGATAATGTCTATCGCTATCAGTAGAGGTTTTGGTGGAAACAAAACATTGGTCTGTCCAAGCAACCTCACCATGTCTAAACAATGCCTCCATCTTCTTCACAGTAACCACTTGAGGTGCTCCATTTGCCATAGCACGAAGCACTACCTTTCTACCATCATGCTTGAACTTGAGTTCCATGGTCTGGAAATTCTATGAGTATTTCCCAAGTGAGTGCAACCACTAGATGCCCAAAACCACATCCGTCTCACCAATACCCACCACAGAGAAATCATCAGTGACTTGATGATTGCCTAACATAATGCTCAACTGAGATATCTTCTTAGTGCAACTCATGGTAAAACCATTTGTAACCATCACATTGAAACCAAGAAAATCCTCCACTTGAAGACCTCTTTTCATCACCAGGCCTTCATCAATAAAGTTGTGGGTTGCCCCACTATCTATCAAAACAATGACACGCTGACCTTGCAAAACTCCTCTCACCCTAAATGGATGATATCTAGGAGTACCAGAAAGAGTAGCAATAGTACCACCTGAACATTCACCTGTTACTTTCTCCTCATGTTCAACCTTCTCCTCTTCCTGTTCACTTTCAAAGCTAGTCTCTTATTTTTCCTCCTCATTATCAGAAGTAACCTCTATATAGTGAACCTTACCTCTCTCGAGGCATCTATGTCCAGGTTCCCAAGGTTCCTTGCAAGAGAAGCAAAGCTTCTTTCTTAGGAGTTCACTTTTAGCCTCATTGTCTAAAATTGTCTTTTTAGGCCATTCCTTCTGAAATGATTTCTTGTTGTCCTTCTTTGATGGAAATGATTTATTCTAAAATTTATTCTTTGATGGTGCAGAAAATTCCATGTTTCTAGCTCTGTTAATTGCGTCTTGCAAAGAAGGTGGGTCTAAAGCTTTTACCCATCCTTGGAGTGGCTCCTCTAATCCCTCTATGATGAGATAAGTCAACCTGTTTTCCAACACATCCAGTACCATCACTGCAAGCCTCTAAAAATCAGATACATAAGCATCAATCGTATCATTTTGTTTTAGACGGGCCAACTCTCTAAAGTGGAATTCGAGATCTTTCTTGCCAAACCTGTCAATAAGCCTATGAGTAAAATCTACATAAGAAGTAATAAGGCTATGACCTGTGTAACCATCCCATGATACCACCATTGATGTGCATCACCCTCCAAATGCAAAGTAGCATATTTAATGGCTTCATTTTCTAACATGGGGTTTAAACAGAGAAAGTTATCCAATTTCTATACCTATGCACATGCAGTGCATTTAGCAGAACCATCGAAAGAAGGAAGGGAAACGTTTCCCAACTTCTATTGCAAATCTTGGTTATGTCCTCTCTCACCTCTAGCCATGTTCCTATACTTCAACTGGCAAAAATTCTGAAAAGACATTTCAGCCTGAAACTCATCCCCAAGTGACTGCCACTCATGTAAATAGTCTCTAAAACTCTCACCGGCAACTTGTTGTCCACCACCCTAAGTCAACTGTTGATCCGAGAAATTAGGCATTAGAAGCCTTACTGTAGATGCCTGAGTGGTTCTAGTACCAATATTAGGATTGTTTCCATCATTTGTTGAGTTGCTTGCCTCTCCATTACTCCCATTATTGCCTCCATTGTGCTGGTTATCTCTATTGTTGTTCTAATTTACATTGTTGTTTTGCATCATTTGGGTTATTAGTTATACCAATTGCTGCTGCCCTCTAACAAGGTCATTAAGGATCTGCAATGTACTAGGATTCTGATGCTCATCTCTATCCCCCATAATGTCTTCTTCTTCAAATTCTGAACCAAGAAATTGCTGCCTTCTCCTGTAAGTGATGTATTCTCTATCTTCCGAATTCATAAAATCAACATGCAAACATCAAACTATCATGCAAACCCTCAAGGCTGACAAAATCACTTGCTCTAATACCACTGTAAAATCCCTTACCCAGATTTTTAACTCAAACTTGCATTATTTCTGATTTTTGCTATGCTGACATTTCGTCAAACACTTTGCAATTTACTTATCAAACTGAATTACTGAGTAGAAGAGTTAAAGAACAGCTTGTTTAATGTTTTAGAACATGAATCATTCATCAATGCATCACCATATTCAAAGATAAGAGATAGACGTTTTGTCAAACAGTTTGTTGTCTTGCTGTATATATGAAATTTGAACACAGAAAGCAATACAATTTGTTGATATTAAAAATCAGAACTACAGGGATGAAGTATATTCAGTTCTAACCTCAAAAGAGTGATACCCAGAATTCTAGAGTGAGATATATGCTGAAGATGCTTCAGAAATTAATTCTACAATGGCTGATTTGACCCTAAACTGATCTGAATGAGCAGAAAACACTTTCCAAAAGCTTGGTCACAGCAGTTGGAGCTAAAGAGTCTAATAATAAAGAAAGGCATTGATTTCTAGTATGCCAAATGCACATATGAGGCAGCGCCTACTCTTCAAATATCCTCATGCCTTGGTTTGTTCACAATAAACTATCCACAATATGCATCGGCCTTTTTGTGAGTGGCGACTCCTCTCATAAGCTGCAACTTGTTTTGTATGAATATCTTCCACCATAAAGCTTGTGTTGACTCCTTTAGAAGTTGTGACTATTCCTTAGGGTCTGCGGCTAGGAAGATGAGGTCTTCCTCAAGTGACGTCCTACCACAAATTAATCTTTCCTCAGTGTAGCATCAACTAGGGTATGAAACCCAACACCATAATCTTCAGATAACTTCATTAAAATCTCTATATAACTCTCTACAAATTTGTATTGCTTGCCAATCCACACAAATTTGTCTATAAACCCTTCCTAAGAAACAAATACCAAACTTGTGGAAAATAATGAATCCTTCAACACAAATCTTCCGAACTTGTATCAAATCCGCACACTTGTGAAACTTGAATAGATTCACCTCTTGATTGACTAGGGAAGATCTTTCACTTCCGAAATCAATATTTCCAAGGGTTTTCGTCCTAGGGTTTCTGTTGAACAAAGCTCAACTCCACAATAGCTCATAAAAGATGCCAAGAAGAAGTAAATGAGTCTCCAAATCTCCTTTTATATTTTCCCTTGGAACTTTTCCGAAGATATAATTTAAAATTACTCTTTTAATAAACCTTCAGCACATTATAAAGTGGCTTTATAATATTTTGCTTTTGGCTCCAGCTTAAAGTCACTTTATAATAACATTATTAATTAAAACAAGTTGTCTGTAAAATTATAATTTGAGACAACTTTATTTAATTAAATGAATTGTTTCCTCTCTGAAACTCTAAATTAGCCTACAGGAATAAAATAAGCTAAATGGTCATCTCCGACGCCTAGGCCGAAGAAGGGGACATTACACAAAAGCTTATACCATGTTTCCATAACCCTTCAAAACATGCCATGAAGTACAAACTAGAACTTTTACGGGTCACACTTGCCCAATCAGGAGGCTTTCGGTGCCCAAAAACTATAGTCTCAACAAATGAGGGTAGATGAATCCCTCAAATAATGGCATTAATACCACCTCGTCTTGCACAACAAAATGAACATGAACCAAAATTTGGAACACCTCTTTCTCCAATTGTTTGAATGATACAATGATTAAGTGCTTGAACATGGAGGAACTTGTTCAATATTGGTTCTCTCCAAAGGAATGATTCTAGTGTTGCCACTCATCCTCCCATGAAGATTTAGGACCTCCTTGAACTGCTCTTTGCCACGATAAGCATACAACATGAAGCTATTTACGTCCTTGATGATGCAGTATTCTTTGCTCTCCTATAGAAAATTCCCTTTTGGTCATACATGTAGGGGCTGCCATAAGCAACACCACAAACATTCAAAGGAGTAATGTCTACCATTACTTCATCAACAAACTTGGAACCAACTAAAAACTTCAATTTACATTGCTTACCAACTAGCATACTAGCACTTTATTTACATTGCTTCTAACTAGCATACTAGCACCTTCTTTGATCCAACCCAATCCATATGGCTTAGGGTGTTGAAAAGCTTTAAGGCCAATTTTGTCGACCAAATCTTGAGCAATTAAGTTAGTTTGAGAACATGAATCAAATATTGCATCAACCTTAACACCAATGACATAAATCTTAATGTTAAACAATGCCTCATTTGCCAACAAACTAATCTTTCTAGTAGTGCATTAAAGTAGGCATGGCATTTGCCTTTGTCCAATCTTTCTATAAGAATCTCCATTAGGCTTTTCATGGTCTCCATTGATTGAGAAAGGCTTTCTATGGCAGCTTCCATCTTGCAAACCTTGCTTCAACTTCTGAATATTCTCCTTCACCTTCCATGCTTCTCAACTCTTTCTTCCACTTATGGGATTCTATGTCTCTTTGCAAAGCTAAAATCTTCTTTCCACTTGAACTTGTTGAGGTTATGAACCTGCAAAATATTCACAACTTTCACAAAAGAAAGAACTTGCTCTAATACCACTTGATCCTTCAACTTGGATAGTTATGACACACCAAAGTCATCAACAAACGGATGAAATCTTAGACAAAAAGCATAAAAGACTAAACTTGTTAAGCATGAATGAACAAGAAAATCTAAGAGAGAACAACACCAAAGAAATTAGGAGGGCCCTGGAGAAACCCACTTCGGGTGAAAACTCCAGCTAAAATCGTGAGCAATATCTCACTTAAATACTCCAAAATAGCATTTACAAGAGCTGTAAGCCACATAGACTTGTACACAGAGCTTAAACGCCTCTGATATTAGCTCAAATGACCAATACAACTCTCCTCCCTCTACTGTTACAACAGTCATCAAAACAAATAGAGAATTACAATGTAAAATCTCCTTCTACAGCCCTCTAACTTGCTTCAAATGCAACTAAGATCATCCATTTGGGTCTGCAATCACATTATAATAATACAAAGCATCTGGAAGTCGAACCAATCGAGAATTCAAAGAGAAAACTGAAAACTGGAACACCAAAAACTATTGTGACGAAACCACCACTGTCAGTAGAACAGCAGTTTCATTTTCGCGCAAATGATTTCAAAACCACCAGTCTTTTCAAATTCAAAGCCTACATTCGGATGTCCCATGCCATTTGATACATTTTTCAGCACTCAAAAGCCTATACCCTACTCCATATCGTTGTCCTCGGGTGAGGAGATAATGGATAATTAGGTGTTGAGGAGGAAAGAAGAGTTTTTCAAAAAATCTCATGGCAAATACAGAAGGGATAAATGTCGATGCCTGAGGCAAATGCTTTGAAATATCCCATGGATGATCTCTGATGAACAGAATGAGGTTCTAATGAAACCAATATCTCTAGAGGAAGTCAAATATGCTACCTTTGCTTAAGGAGCAAAGAATGCATTGAGGCTGGATGGACTTCAACCTGGTTTCTTTTAAAAATATTGGCATATTGTAAGTGAAGACGTGGAGGGAGGTAGAGTGTAGAAGTAGGAAGGTCATTCTCAAAGGATGGAATGCAACCTTCTTAGCTTTAATTCCCAAAAAGGTTGAGGTGAAGATGTTTGACACCTTCAAGCCAATAGCCCTGTTCAATTCAATCTACAAGATTGTTACAAATGTAATGGCTTTAAGATTGAAAGCATGCTTGGATACAATCATCTCTTAAGAGCAAAGTAGTTTTGTTTTGAAAAGACAGATATTAAATGATGTGGTTATAGCCCATGAGAAAATTCATTCAATTAAAAAAGAGAACAGCCAAGGGATGATGATAATGTTGGATATGAATAAAACTTATGATTGAATTTCATCGGATTTTTTGGTAAAAGTGCTAGAAGCCTTTGGGTTTTCAGAGAAATGCCAGGACTGGATCTTCAGTTGTGTTTCCATGGGATTCTTTCTGAGTCTTAATGAATGGGGTTCCTGCTGGTTTTTTTCAAAGCAGAAAAGGGATTAAGGCAGGAGGGCACAATTTCTCCCTATTTATTCATTATCATGGATGAAGCGCTACAAGGAACAATTCAACAGGAATTGAGAGGGGGAAATTTGAAAGGGCTGAAAATTACCTGACAAGTTGGGCAAACTATGAGAAACACACACTTCAGCCTATGTGGCACAACCTTCCAATATTACTCGGTTGATACCAAACTAACCTTGTTCTTTGGAAAGGGGTTCCAAGATATTGTAGAAACGATCTTTCACCTTAATGGTCCAAATTTGTGGCTTAGCTCTATAGAGACCATCACAGTCATCACTCAGTCACTTCAGCCTATCTGACACAACCTTCCAATATTACTCAGTTGATACCAAACTAACCTTGTTCTTTGGAAAGGAACTCCAAAATGTTGTAGAAACGGTCTTTCACCGTAATGGTCCAAATTTGTGGCTTAGCTCTATAGAGACCATCATAGTCATTAGCTCAAGCTAACTACTTTGGGCTGAACTCCCTTCCTGTGGAATTCAACTAGTTCGTTCAACCTCTATGGTGACACAACCTTCCAATATTACTCGGTTGATACCAAACTAACCTTGTTCTTTGGAAAGGGATTCCAAAATGTTGTAGAAATGGTCTTTCACCTTAATGGTCCATATTTGTGGCTTAGCTCTATAGTCTATAGAGACCATCACAATCATAGACATATGGCTTGTCAAGTATATATTACATATCTCAAGTGATGCTATATTACATTCGACCCATTGGGTTGGTCAAGCTTGGGAAGGGATTCCTCTCCCCTCTACATTGGTCAAGCAAGGGAGTCCTCTCTATTGTACTTCACACCACCTTGAACTTGATTTTTCGTGCTTCCTATGACAACATCATGCACCTAAACTTGGATTGTTGCCCTTTGTGAGGCCTCCTCCTTCCTCTACACTCAATGCACCAATCTGAGCACACTATATAAAGTTTAGTATGCTGTGATTCCTTTTTCAAACCTTGGTGCCAACTTTAAAACTTTGTTAATCTTTTTTTTCCATGCGCTTTCCCCTCTATATGGTGCGAACCAAATTATTGATCAAAAGGAATGTATGGAATTGCTAAGAAAGGGTGCAGCCTGCCACAAGGCCTTCCATTGTGTACTCCATTAACTTCTGATTCTCTGAAATGTATTTGAAATCTGCAAATCCCTGTGTGTGTGTGTGTGTGTTTGTGTGTGTGTGTGTGTGTAAAATTTCATTTCTCTAAATATATGAATTCCCACATACTGGCTGGGCAATCCTGATATCACTGTATAAATAATTCTCCACACAAACTTCTTGCATTCAGCACAAATTTAACCTCTGCATGAAGCCAACAATGATAACTGGAGGGTTTTCGTCTTCTGATTCCTGGATAAACCAAGAGGGTTTTCGTCCTCAAGGTAAAAGTTGAACAATATGCTCAAGCTCTACAAATAGAGTTTTAAAATTTGATAATGAATAGAATGATTTTCCTTTTCCCAATAATTCCTTTTTATCACTTTCCATCCAACCCTAAAAGGCAATTAACATTTCTTTTAATTCAATATTCACCTTTTCTCTCCAAACTTAATTAATTACCTTTTTAAATAATTAAATATAGGTTGTCTTTTAATTATTCCACTTCTCAACAACTTAACTATTTAAACATTTAATAATTTAATTATTTTCCGCACAACCACCAAAGTTACGGAAAATATTAAAAAACCCAAATATGTATTCTAACCACACCACAAATAGCTTTAAGTGCATAAAATATCAGTCTATATGAAGGTTGACATTCTTCCCAGATGACGGACTTCTCCAAGAAGTGTGGAGTGTTCCCAGAATGTCGGATCCGTACACAGAAAGTACCATTGTACTCACCTTGTCTCCAGAAACTCTCTGTCACTGTCAGAATACCTTTCCGATAAAGCTGGCACTCTCCAAGAAAGTTAAAGAGTTTCCAAAAATGTTGGAATGGACTAAAAAAGGGACATTACACATCTCCTGCAATGTGGAAGAATAAAGTTATTTACTTCACTTCTTCACTAGGAATATCCCCGCATCCAAGAATTGCCTTTTTCACCCAATAATTGGTCTCACTTGGCCACAAAGGGAAAGTCAATTCATCAATCTTAGTCTTAGAGATAAGTACAGTCAACACTGTCAATTACTTTATATTGTATATGTATATGTGCTAATCTTTTTATGGATTTCTCAAGTTGTCAACTCTTTATCAAGCCACACCTATATGTAATGTCAGATTGTCCCCCCTTTTCATTAGTTAAGAGAGTGTTACTATTAGTTTAGCTCAACTTAGTGATCCCTATCATTGTGAATTATTTTAACTCAATAAAAAAACAATTCATTTAAAATGACTCCTCATCCTACAACTATGCACACGCTATAGTTGTGACAAAATTTGGTGCACGATACAATAATGAAGTCCATCACTGTTATGCTCTTGGCTGTCCTCATGCTCATCTGTGATACACAAAGTGCCTCCCTTGCCCATACAAGCAGAAATCATTTCCTCTTCTTGACATATCAAACAACAAGTGAGACATGCTACATGATACAATGTCTACATTGCCATGGAATGAGATTATGCAGGCTTACAACACCCAAGACCATGCTTATAGTGCTGCCCATACTAAATTGGAAAAGTCCACATGCTTACGTCACCCAAAAACTTGTCATAGTGCTGCCCATGCTATGCAATCAATGGAAATCTACATGCCTACAACACCCAAAATGCTTCATAGTGCTGACCTTGTTCAATCTCAAAAGTATGCATGCTTAAAACACCCACAAATATGTCCTAATGCTGTCCATGTCACCAATTTTATGTTTTACCCCTATTTACCCATACAAGTAAAACAAAAATGCACTTATGCAACAATTTTTGCTACACACATACATGTTTACAAGTGAAAAGTGTTTTCTACAAGCTGTCCATGTTGCTCATTTTGATTCTATTGCTAGAAGAGTCAAACTCTCCTACAACAAGCTTTGCAATACCCTTTCTTGCTTTCAAACGACAAGTGGATGTGACATTATCAATTTGCACAAAATGTGAAGGCTGAGATTTCCCATTACCTCATACATTTTCCCTTTTACTTGTCCTTTCTTGTTTTCCAAGTAGACTTGCTTATCATGCTTACTCATAGTGAGTGCAACTTACTCCTTGCTTGCTCTACAAGTGGAATTAGCGATTTGAACACTACCCAATCCATAGGAAAAACTTAAAGTGCTAATCAAATGCCCATATGACTGAGAGCAACTCACCCTTATCTCCTAAACAAATCAAGTAATTACTCTATCGAAGCATCAATGATAACCAAAAGGTTTTCATCTTCCGATTCCACATCCAATGGTGGTGTAGCATCATGTGAGATTTGTTCTCTCTTTGAACTTGGTGTTTTGGTACGCTTCTCTTTCCAAGTGGCTGCTCACTTTTGTCTTTGACATTCTTTGGGTGAAGCTCTAAATGGAGCCTCCAACACTTGCCATCCCAATGTCCTCCAACCTTGTAATGAGAGCAATAGTTGTTAGCTTTACACATAATCAAATCAACTTGCTTGTTACATTCCTTGAGTGTGCCTTGGTCTTTCTCTTCCCTTCGCTTTGGTGAGTGACTTCTTCTTTTCCCATCATTGCCAAAGAACATACACTCCTTGGTGGTGTTAGCTTTGCACATCACTCTACAATTGTCACTTCTTCCACAACTAGTGCAAGGAACAAGAAACCTACAATCTTGTGTAACATGTCCATTTCTCTTGCAAATAAAACAAAAGATGGACACTTTACCTTGTTTACCCACATGGTCTCTAACCTCCTTAGGCTTGGCTAGTGGCGAAGTAAGTGGAGTTCAATCCCCCCATTTCTTCTTTTCTTCTTTGTCCTCTTGAAGTGGAGTTTTGCTCTACTCTTCTTGCTTACATTGCTGCTCTTGTGTAGGAGAAAATACACAATCATCTTCAGGCTTTACAAAAAAAATATTAGAGGAATTTTCACCTCCCGTGTCTTGTTTTTGATTTGCGCATAGTGAAGACCCCTTAGGGCTTTCTCCAATCTCCATGCTTGCATTACCAAGGCCCTCAAATGGTGCTCTTTATTTCACTACGATGGGTTTAAGTATTCCTTGGCCATCTTTGCCAAGCTTTCTTCCATCATGTCCCATCTTCTCTAGCAACTTGGAGCCTATAACCTAGGTATGCCGTTCAAACTTGCCAGTAGAATTATTAGTTTTAAAACCATTGAATAAAACATAGGTGCATTCATTACATTCCTCATGCATTTGTTCTTCTTTGAGTGAGGATGGTCCATTCTTCTAGACTCCTCTTTCTTGTCTTAGAGTTTTGATGGTAATGCATCTTGTAAATTCCCTGACTGGATTTGCCCTAAAATTCTGATTTTTATTTCTGCTCAAACCTAATTTCTGAGTTCTGAATTTTATTTCTGATTTACAAAACAAATATAGCAGCGAACATACAAGTGCCAATAATGCTCCTAAGTGATGATCACATCAAACATGAATTCCACCATGAAATACACAAGATATAGCCATCCAAATGCAACACAAAGTCCGATTTTCTGAATATAAATCTGCTGTTACAAATCAGAATATGATGACTGGAAATTACATCAAATCAGATCTAAACCCTAGGTTTGTACATACCAAATGATGAAGAATGATGCACAACAAACCCTCCAAAATGGCGGCACTTGCAAGGATGACGGCGGCTACTAGATTTAGGGTTTTGAAACCCTCCAAATGATGAAAATCGCCACACAAGCCAAATCGCCCTTCTCCAAAGGTGGCTCTCCAAATTAGGGCGAAACCCTAATGCAATGACAACACAAAATGCCACCCAAGGTGCTGCTCCAATGCTGATCTGAAAATCTGAATATGTAATCAAGCTCCAAGTCTCCAATGAAGTACAAATTGAGCTCCATGATGAGTCCACCTCAAGATGAGCTAGGTTTTCATCCAACTCACCGATATTCACAAGGGTTTTCATCCTTGGAATAAAGCCCAACAAATGTTGCAGCTAAATAAGAAAATCTCAATGAAAAATTGATAATGAATGGATGCTGAAATGACTCCAAATTGCCCTTCTTTTATAGCCATCTTTCACCTCTAAACTTGGCCGACCTCATGCTTGGCGCCCACACATGAAAAATTTTATTTTACTTTATTTCTTGTAATGTCCCCATTTTCGAAGTGATCACTAATGACGACCTAATGGGCAAATTTTCACACTTTGATAATTTTGTAGGGCAATTTGAGTATAGGAGGTGACTTAGCATATTTTTATGAAGGTTTTGATACAGCCATCATCAATGAAATAATTTGTCCTCATGTGGAGCAAACCATCTTGGAGGATGGAAAGTGTGGAAATTGCATATTAAAATTAAGGGATAATTTACAATATTTCTCCTTGAAGAGGACGACATGATTTGAGGTCAATACATGATGTAATTATATGCCAAAGAGGTTCGCTCTTTTTGAGAAGAGAATAAAGGAACCTAGAAAAATACTCCTTTATGGGTCAGCCTAGGAGGAAGGAGAAGTTAAAAACAAAAAAAATCTTTAATTTGTTTTTGATTGAGCACCAATCTTGCCTAAGAAGGGTCGGCCAAGTTGAAGGAAAATATGATCTTAGAGGTGGTCAGCCAGCTAGAAGGGATAAGGACAAAACATGTATAAATACAAGCTGCTTGTGGACAATCCAATATATCTATATTTCATATTTTCACATGAGTTTTACTCTTTGGCTGCAACGAAAGTTGGGCTTTGAATCCAAGGGTGAATACCCTTGCGCTTCTTGGTGAGTTGGACGAAAACCTAGCTCATCTTGTGGAGGTTTTGTGACGGGAACCTATTGGTGCTTCATTAGTGATTTGTTGAGGAAAAGAGCAGAAATTTCATATTCAGATTTGTAGATCAGAATTGGAGCAGCAGATCCGTGGCTTTTGTGCATCATTGCATTAGGGTTTCACCCTAGATTGGAGCGCCACCTTTGGGAGAGGAGCGACTTGACTTGTGGAAGGTGGATTGGGCATTTGGAGGAGATTTCACATTGGTTAGGGCTTCATTTTCACATCAGCTTTGGAGCAGACCTAATCGCCATTTTTGGAGCAGCTTTCTTGGTGTTTGGTGTCACCATTGCATAGGGTTTCATGCTCTAAGTTTGGCGCCACATCCTAGAAGGGCGATTTCATCATTTGTTGCTCATTTTGCCATGTTTGGTATTGTATAACCCTAGGGTTTTAATTCTGATTTGGGACAGCAGATTTCTGGGCATGTTTGTCATGTTTTTGCCCATGATTGGATGTACTTTCAGACTCCTATAAATCTGATTTATAACAGCAGAGTTGTCTTCAGAATTTCAGACTTGTGGTGTGCATTTATTGCTCATAAATTGTGTAATTCATGTTGTATTTCATCTCTGATATTGGGCGAATCATTTGGCATAATAATTTGATGTATTATGATATCATATATTGGCTGTTATAATTGTTTTGTTCAGTCTGAAATTAAAATTCAGAAATCAGAAATTAGGATTTGCGCAGAATTCTGAAAATCAGAAAATTAGGGCAGAATTCAGAGTTCTCAAATCAGAATTTTAGAAATATCCCATTGGGGATATTACATTTCTCCAAGTGGAGTGAACCCTTTTTGGCATATTTTCTTTTATTTTTTAACCTCTTCCTAGGTCATCCACCTTTTTCGCAATTTTATTTAATTTATTTTATTTTTCCAAATGGCTCCCAAAAATATACAAAGTCATTTTCCATCATCATTTATCTCACCCAAATTAGTTAAATATATTATTTAACTAATCTGAATATTCCTTTGCTTCTTCAACCTAGCCCACGGAAATAAAATAGGCTAGCCGACTCCAATGGGTGATCACTCGGAAAAAGGGGACATTACACATCCTTTGCTATCAACTCTTGTTGCAATTGCTCAAGGATTCCAACAAAGAAATCAAATTGGTCCTTCTTCTCAACTTGCGACTCTTCAATCCTCTTAATCAAATGGTGCACATGTTCCCCAAGAGCTTGGTTCTCTCTCAATACTTGCTCTAAGCTTTGTTAGATGTCTTCAAGTTTCTTCTGAGATTTGGTCATAGATGCTCCTTTACAATTTGCATACCTTGAAAAGAACTTGACTCAAACAATGATTAAACACACAATTCTCAATTTGTCACCCAAATCTTCCTACAAGCCTCAAAAAACTTTGATAGCAATTGATTCATGATTTTCCCAAAACTTGGTTAGAAATCAAGGAATCAAACTTTTAAACTACTATTTGTAATGTCCTCCTTAATTTTTTCCTATTTATTTCAGATCATAACAGCAATATATGACAACATGGGAACATTGATTTACAAAATATAACAGATGGCAAGCATAAACTGAAACAAGAGCTTTATTGATTCATTATTTCAGCAAGTCTAATACAAATCAGAAATACAAATATTAAAATACCCAAAGGTACAGCAATCTGATGTACTTTTTCCGCCTATCAGGAAAGCACTGGGAACCCTTGGAATGCTCACAAAATCCACACCAAGTCTCTGAATGATGTCAAATCAAATGCAAATGTCTCCTATGGCCTGGGCGTCCAAACCCCAACACTGAAAACCCGCTGAAAGTTGCAGAATATTTTATGCATGCAACCCAATGCATGTGCCAAGAGGGCCATACTTCCCAAGGAGGGCGATTTGTTAAATAAAATCAGAGACAACTCCAAAAATCCCGAAAACACAAGTATAGGGTCGCCCTGGGGTGAGGAATAGATTGGACAAATACCCAGAACGAAATCCGTCACCAATTTTCCGCTATGAATAAAACTCCATGATCAGCAATCCAAAAATCAGCAACACAGAATTGATAAAAACCCAATGAAATCACACTAAAACTGAAATATACTAATTACCCACCAAAACACTGCAAAGAAAAACATCAACTGAAATCTAAAATCTCCAATAAGCCCACATGCAACCTCCGTATGAAGTTGCTCCTTAGAAATCAACTAGGGGTTATCTTTCAAACCCGAAACCAATGTCAACCATGAGGGTTTTCGTCCTCAAAGCCCTGAGATCAATAGAAAATCCAACAACATTCATTATCAGCAATATCCAAGCATAAGCATCAAGAAGAGCCCTCACCTCCTTTTATATTTTCTTCCTTGAGAGTTTTTGGAAACTTCCTTGAGAGCTTTTGGAAACCTCCCCATATGGACGCCACACATGAGAGGGAAACATCTTTCAAAAATTAGAAAAAACACTTTATTTCCTTTCTTTTTCCCACTTTCCCTAGGCGTTCCCCTTTGGCATAAATAATTAATTTATCCTTAAATGCTCACATGGTCCTCCTTTTAAAATAATATGCCAAGGTTGCCTTTTTGTGAATATAATAATAAAGTGCCCATATTATATTATCCTTGTCCATCCCAAACAAGAACCCACCAAAGAAGAACTCAACGCCATACTCTACTACAGATCATGCTGTCAGAAATAGTACTTACTAAAAATAGTAAGCTCAAAAAAGTCCTTAGATGCCAATGCATGACATATCACCCTGAAGCTCTCTGAAAACCCAGAAGGAATCCAGTAATCAAACTGCCATACACTAACAAACAGATCCCTGAAAGCTCAGAAGAGATCACCACACAGTTGGAAACCCTAATTATTGCCTCCGACTAGCCTACGGGTCTCCAGAATAGGCTAACGGTCAATCCAGGATATCACTGATGAAAAGGGGGCATTACACTATTCTTCTTGGAATCCAAATGATAGTTAACAATGGGAGGAATTCGAATGTTGTTACACTAAGAAATAAAGGTACTTAAGTGTAAAATGCAACATAACAAGGTTGATCCTAGGAAAACCCCTATGAAGGGTGAAAAACCCAGTTGGTTGAGGCAAGTGCTCTTTACCGAAGTGTATTGCTCAAAATAGACAAGAACAAAGAGTGATGCAATCTCTGTCAAGCCTATCACTACTTTAGCTTTTTACTTCTAAGAGATACAACATTCAATTCTCCTCCTGCCCTTTGCTTTGGACTCCCAATTGGTTCTTATAGAGTGCTGGAAGACTCCCCTTGTGTGTACAAGCCTTCTACTCAAGAACCGAAGAGACAAGGTCATTGATTTATTTCAAATTCTACTTTTTTCCAATTCAAGTGAAACCGTCACTTTCAATAGGAGGTGGTTGCAAAACCACCCCGATAATTTCAAAACTACCAATGACACTTTCAATACCACCACTATTGATAGTTTTTACCCTTCTTCAGGAAGCCATAACATTTGCAATTTTGCATCCAGACTTGAAACGAGGTGCCATTTTTTTTAAATTGCATAACTTTTTTAGAGGGCCATGAATATGTAAACTTATTCAACTTTTGATGTCATATAACTATAGTTTTTGCCATTTTGGTCCTGCAACATGCTAAAGTGTCTTTCCCCTTAAGGATGATCTTTACTACTAGATCCAATATGGATCAAATGTAGTCACCAAAAATTGTGGCTTTGGGAACAAGGACGTGGTCCTAATTCCTATTTTTGAGTTTCTTGGTAATTATGATCCTTACATTCATGTTGATAAAATCTGTTATGTTTGCAACATCACCTTTTCTTTTGGCAAGTTACTTCTAATCATAGCTCTAAATTCAATTTTATGACTGCATCACACATCAGTGTTTCAACAAAAAACAGATATCGCAGTTTTAAGGTTTTGGTGAAGATTCAAGAAACTGCAAAGATGAAAGACAGTGCGAATTCTGCAAAATCTAGAGCGCTGAACCAAGAACCTTGAAATATAATATTCAATGAATTTGATGTTAACCACATCATCTTTAAATAGTCACAACACCCTATTCTATCTTCTTTATGTAAACCTTCATAGTGGTGGATATTATCTGAACTGGCCTTTTGCAGAAGAATATTGCACAGAAATGATGACCTGACTCAAGGGAATCTTTTAATTTACCGTAACTTATTTTCTCCAGTAAGGATGGTTTTCAAGAATTAAGCTTTCAATGGAAAGGAAAGCAAACCTGACCGTAACGCAGGCAACAGCTGATGTTTTTGTGTGTCCTGTGTGATATAAAAGCTTACAGATTCAGGGCTCACAGGTGCTTTAAAAAGATGCCCTGCAATTTGTCAGAAACAATATACTTTTAAACATGTGGA
Organism: Cunninghamia lanceolata; assembly: GCA_027924645.1. NCBI lineage: Eukaryota > Viridiplantae > Streptophyta > Pinopsida > Cupressales > Cupressaceae > Cunninghamia > Cunninghamia lanceolata. The sequence continues at coordinate 24,174,230 of BSBN01000339.1, read as the reverse complement.
CAAGGGCAACAGGCTTTTGCAAGGCTTGAAACTATCAGTGAAAGACCAGTTAACAAGTAAAAGTAAAAGTACCTTTTACACTTTCAATAATGAACTCCAGTGTTGCAGATAATGTGTTATGTAAATATCCCCTCACAACATCTGTAGTTATTAAATACTGTGCCAAATCAATAGAAAGAGTATTCAAAACTGTGCTGTCAGAAAGATAGCTGCACAAAGGCAGCATCCACAATTTTCTTTACAACATCCATAGCAAATAAATCACTGATTATGGGCAGTCCTGTGAAGCACTTTTAAGTTTTAACTATAAAATACAATTATTAGTGTCATCCTACAACATTTATTTAAGATCAAAAAAAGACTCCTAAGCTTTTTTAGAGAGCTTCACCTGAATGCTGATGTTTGAGCCATGATAGGTTTCATAAAATCCATCAGGATCTGCATTCTCAGACACATTCAATGGAATGTGAAAAGGAATCTGTAAAAAAGTAGCCAATATCTTATTACCACTGAACAGAAATGCATTATATATTAGCATATTTGATCATTTAAGCAATGTCAGATGAATTGCAAATTTGCAATATAACAAACAAGCTCTGCCCATTATTGTCTTTCAAAGAGACTAGACTTCACTTCCATTAGATTATGAGTGTGTTGATCATATTTGTTTAGTTTGTAAGAAAAAAAATTTAATGGAAACTACATCTATCCAGGAAAACAGTTCTTGGGCATAACTTCATTGAGGCACCTGCTAGTTTCACGTCTAAAAACGAATATTGCTTGATTCTTTATGACTTTGAAACGATTATAGCATTATTTTTGCTATTATTAGTTCAATTCATAGAGGGCGCGGTAAGTTAAGACCTTGCTACTGTCTAAATGGAAAATTGTATTTTTGTTTGACATGAGCTACCAGACATCCAAAAAGATAGGCATACATATAGCAGAGTCACTTATTAAATTCTCTAGCACAATGCTATGAACATGATTGCAAGCAACGAAAGAACACAAAGGAAATATGCGCAACTGTACATATTGTACACTCTATTGCATTAAGCATTTATAGATTACAATGACACATTCAAAGAAGCTTCTAGAGATATGTGCAAATAATAAGAACATACAAATAAATATAAAATAGGTCATGTGACTATGTCTCATCATTTCTTTCCTGCTTAGGAAATTGTCCTGATTTCTGCTGTAGATGTAGAAAGTGCTGCTCAAATAATTATAGGGATATTCACTAATCTTTAGTTGACAAGGACCTTTGCAGCCAACTAAATAAGTGGTAGTGGAGTGCTGACACATGGTACGTTTGTGTACATCAATAAGAGTATCTTCATCCCAAGATGACTGAAAATCTGGAATGGTATCCTTGGGAGGAAATATAACATCTTCCTGCAAATGTGATGACTCCTGAAGCTTAAGTTGGCTCACATTCACAACATCGTGTATGAAAAGCTGAGAAGGAAGATATAACCTGAAAGCATTTTCTACAACCTACTGCAAAATAGTATAAGGTCCATACCGAAGAGGTTACTATTTATCATGCTTCTGAAATCTAAATCTTTGCTTGTCAGGTAGAACCAAACTTTGTCACCAACCTGACAATGTGGGTAAACTCTATTTCACTCAAATCTCCAATAAAGTATTGCGAACCTGTGCATGGAATTTATTCTAATAATGAACAAAAGAAGATATCTTGGGGCTATTGTTGTTGAACTCAAGTTGTAGAAGAGCTACCCAGATCTCATTGGGAGCAAGGGTTGATACCCCTAGCACATCTCAAATGGAAAATGCCCTGTAGATAAATGGATAGCTATTTTGCAACTATGCTGTAGCACATCAAGATAAGTGTTCTGGTGTTTATTTCAGCAATGCAGATGCAGAAAGCATGAACCAAGGAGCAATTACCTAAACTGGTTCAGCCATCAGTTTATGGATGAAAGAATTTAGATAGTCTCAACTAACAACCTAAAAGCTTCAACAGAGTTTTCTAAAAGTGACTAAGAAATCTATATTATCTCATTGGGAGCAGATTATTTTTGGAAGGCTCAACTTGAGAGGACACAAAAAGATATGGAAGGAGAACTATCTCTTGCAGATTTGCAGGTACTCAAAGAAGCTTTGGTAGCAATGAAATCAAATTATTTACATCTACTTTCAGATAGAGATCATCTCTTCAAGCTTGCTGAAATATATTCTGATGCATTGAGAGGAAAAGAAGAAGTTGATAAGCTTACCCTTGAGCTTAAGACGACTAAGGATTCCTTGAAGAGTACTCAAATGGCCCTTCAAGAATCAGAAAATCAGGTTGATGAGCTTTGCTTGGATCTAAGCTTGGCTCACTTTTCAGAAAACCAGTCATCTATGGCAGCCACACCTATGGAACAAGAATCTAATAATGGAGATTAGGCAAATAGTTGAAGGAATTGCAGAAATCCATAAGGATGAAGTATTGCATAATGATTCCAGCATTCCTCATACCAAGGAGATTCAATATGTTGATAGTGATGGGGAAGTACATCAAGAGTGTGAGCTCTTGAGTTTGAAGGAGCAACTTTTACATGAAGGTGCAGTTTTCAGCTATGGGATAGGTGCTATAACAAGTGATGTATGCAGATTTCAGCATGATACAACTTTTGGATCAGCCAATAATGATGAGTATCCAGAAAGTGAAGAAAATGTGCATGAGGTCTATGATGACACCATCAAACGGTATGAAGTAAATGTTATGAACAGCAATCCATTATCTTCACATGATTTTGATAATCATAAGGTGATAGAAGTGTTCCATGTGGATGACATTGGTAAGAGGCATTATCTTGTTGATCTACAATATTTTATGGCTAAGCATAAGAGAGGGTTTGTGAATCCAAGCTACATACAAGGTATGACATTCTATAGTGGGTTTGCTATTCTTTGTTTCATGAGACCATCACTACTCGTGATCACATTGGAAGGACACAAGGTATGCAAAGATTTTGATATCATGGCTCTAGATAGAATGTTGAGTTTGCATGGAATATATCTTATTAGAGAGCTAATTATGGAAACTAAGGGATTGCCTTTAAGGAAGATACTACAGTTTGATAATGTGTGGTTTGTTATTGGCATTACACCTTTGAGATGGTTATCAAATAAAACATCAATAGGTTCCAACCTTGAACCGGCTGCTCTTCATCCATTAGTAACCAATGATTGAGTTTCTCATACTTTAAGATTGATGAATGGGCAAAATGTCAGTAGGCAGCGAGTTGTGGAAGAGATTTCAAATTTGGTTCAATGGTTTCCACCTTACACATTGATGTTTAGTGGCTGTTTTATAATGCCGATCATAAAATTTTCAGACTTTACATTGATGATTGCAGCTGATTGCATGGATTTGTGTGCATGGGATTGTCACTACAGCACTTGGAGGTTGAATGGTGATGAGATCTTATCAATTTATGACACTGAAAGCATTCCCAAGATGATTATAGATCTGATTTTCAGTTTTACTAGTGTTGTTCTTATTTGTACCAGCAGTCTAGAGAGGATACACATGTTTGGTTATGCACACATGATGAACACCTTTCAAGCCCATATGAAACAATTCAGATTTAGATGGATAGCTTGTGATGATGACTTGATAAGAGACACTTATCCCTTCATTTTTAGCTTACATGATGGTGCAATAATTTGGGATCCAGGCATTTGTATGATTGGTGGATTGCTTCATAAAGATTTGTTGAATCATACTTTGCAGACTCGCAGGACTCGCAACGGACTTGCCATGACTCAGGAGTCCTGAAGCCTGCCGAGTCGACTCGGCCAGACTCGCGAGTCGAGTCCATGCAAGTCCCTGGTCGGGACTCGCGAGTCCGGCCTCCCAACCAAGGACTCGTGCCACGCCTGGGACGTGCATAAAACACTCAAAAAACTCATTTTTTTCTCATTTTCACTCTTCTGCCTTGAAAAACACAGATCTGCCATTGAAGTCAGTATGAAAGAACCCGAGAAAACGAGCTAAAGAGATCATCACCGAGCTAGGTAAGTGATCTATCTTATCTTTTTTTTTTTGTTTTTTTCAATTCAAAATTAGAAAAATCAAGAAAAACAAGGGGAAATGCTGCCAAATTTTTTTCTATTTCCCTTAATAACCTAGTCCCTACTATTTCTAGCTAGGTTTTGCATTCTATTTTTTTGCAAATGTTTGAATCTCATTTTTTTGCTTATTTTTTACCAAACCCTTGCTGAATTTTTTTCATGTTGAACTTTGTTGGCGTTTCAATTCGCACCTCTAGAATGCGAGTTGGAAATGGACAGCTATGCACAGATAAACTGCTCTTCTATTATGAGGGGAAGTTCCCTTTTTGCTGATGTTCGCTTAAAAGATAAATAAAATAAATTTGCCTATCTTTTTTTTGTTTCTCAGCTGTGAGCACAAGGTTATAAAACTCTATTCGCTGCAACAGAGGTTTTTCCTTTTTAAAACTTCTAACTACAGCTAGGCCTAAACTAATGACGCTTTTAATCACCTAAGTAAATTCAGAGCAAAGGGATCAAAAGTTGACAGAGAATGATTTGTTTTAACATAAAAACTCAAATAACTCCTCCCAGATCACATCAGAAGACTCATTGTACTTTAAGATGAAAACTGAAAGTAAGATTACCCAAGCCACACATCTGACAATAAAACAAGATGATCGCAAGATAGAGAATCAAAGCAAATGGCAGGAATAAGATTTCTATTCCCAATATCATAAAGTTCTTACAACTCCAGGACAGAAATATTGTAGCAAAAGGCAGCATACAATATGCGATCGAACACTGGAAAACAGACAACATAGAGTGAACAAGTACTTGAAATAACAATTTCTGCAGGCTAAAATAGGCACAGCAAATTTTGCTATCACAATTACCATTTCTTACAATGGGCAAGGCTGCCCTTATTTATACTAAATCAAAGGAGTAGGGAACCCTAAAATCTCCTTGATTTAATCTAACTAATTTGCCAACTCGCAAGCTTTATTTCTATTCTAAGACAAAGATTACAACTAACAACTGCTTTAAAACAATTTGCTTTAAAGCAAAGAAAGCTCCAACTACTACAAAGTGACTTTTTACTATTTTAAGGATGGATAAGCTTTGGATGAAAGCAAATGCTTTAAAACAAAAAGCATTTGAGTTAAAGTTGTTTTCTTTTGAGTCACATCCTCATCTACATTCTTGCTTTATTGGTGATGTCATCCATTGATATTTTGGGAAATAATATCTTCTAAAAAGCTAGTGACCGCATCTTTGCCAGGAACACTGATACTCTCTAAGATGATATTCTGATTTTCCAACATTTCTTCACCATCTGCAACCATCTGAAGGAAATCACGAACTTCGCCCATAGCTTTATCAAACTTCACTGTCATGGCAGCAAAACGATCCATCTTGTCGGCAATGAGATCACCATTAAAATTGCTGCGGATGAGAGTCTGGAATTCTGTCTGTACTTCCCTGAGATCATACAAGATACCATCTTCTTTCTCATATGAACACGGGATCTGAGAAACAAAAGATCTCATGAACTTGAGAACATCTACCGCTTTTTCTTTCCATTTAGCTAACTCTGAGATTACACTGTCATAGGTTTTTACTGTGAAAAGATACTGTGCTTTCCAAGTAGAAACAATCTTCTTATCTTTTGTTGAATCAATGGAATCATATGCTATTTTCAAGTCAGAGATTATGATTTCAAACACCGGTCTATTTTCAGCCATAGTTTGTTGTAACCCCTGAATGCCTTGATGCAGATCATGAGCGTTGTACTTTAATTGATAGATCTGTGAAAGTACAACTCTGCCTTTAATTACAAATTCTTCCACCCAATCCTTCATGTGCCTCCCATAAATGACCAACTGACTGAACTGCTATTGATCGGCCGGTGATTCTAGAATCTGAGGAAGCAATAAGTCGGCCTGTGAAGTGCCATGAAAAAGGTTGGAAATATACTGCCGCAACTACCTAATTTCAGCCTTGAGGGCTGCTTTATCTTCTCCATCCTTCAACACCCTCTCCTTCAAATTATCTGTTGCAACCTTGAAGAGATTTACATCTGTGTGTCGGGTACTCTTACCAAGATTACCTTTGACAACCTTGAAGTCATCAACTTTGATCTCATTAACATTCTTATCCTCTGATGGTGTTGCAGTTTCAAGGATCATTTCTCCATCAACATTCTTTTCAAAGTGAGCTTGCTTCTTAAGTTTCCTGTCTGGTGTGTCTTGGTAGATGCTATTAAGCTCTGTCAAGTTCAACTGATATGAAGGCTTTCTCCTTTTCCTACCCAAAATGTTCTCAAGCCAGGACGGACCAGCCTCTCTAGAAGGCTCGGTTCTAACTTCATCAACTCCTGATGAACCAATATGTGTCTCAGTATTATGAACCGACAAGTCTGGCTCTGAATCTATGTAAATGGGAGAAGAGCTTGGTGATGAAGGTAGAGAAACATGAACTGAATGCAATGTTTCAACATGCGGTGCTGGTTCAATGGGACCTTCTGATGCAACTACTGGTTGTTCCTGCTAAATAAGGACCGGAGACTCAACCTTTTTCCTCTTCAACTTGGCCATCTTTGTTCCTTTTGGAAGGACGCTCATAGCCTTAACCCTTGATTTTGGTTTGGAAGTGGAAGGTACTGATGATTGAACAACATGACCTTTTGCAAATTCCGTCTAGACCACCTTGATCGTGAAGCAAAATCAGCCAATCAGAATCAGGCACGACACCTGAATCAAAGATTCTATTTTTAGAAACTCTCTTTTTAGAAAATTTTGCCAACATTTGTATCTCAGGAAACCCAGAAAACCTAATTTGACGTCTATTTTTAGAAACTTTCTAAAAATAGAAATTTCTATTTTTAGAAATTTTGACTTTTTGATGAAAAATTTACTAGACTCTCACAAAATGCCTTAATGAAGCAAAAATTTTGATTTGGCACAACAAACTTGAAACAGCAATGTCATCTTCAAATCCAAGGGGAATGAGAAAAGACCCTGCATGGAAGTATGGAATACCAGGAAATAAAAAGGGTGATGTGACATGTACCAAATGCAATAAATCGATGACAGGAGGAGTAAACAGATTAAAATACCACCTTGCAAGAATACCTAGGCAAGGTGTGGATGCATGCCCTAAGGCGACTCTTGAGTTGATTAAAGAGATGAAGGCCCTTCTTGTTGACTATGAGACGAAAAAAGATGAAAGACAAAAAACAAAAGATGCACTAGGAGCAGCGATGAGTGGATCCACTTCTACCCCAAGTATCCGTCAGCCACATTCATCTTTTGGTGAAAGTCCTGAGGGTTCTTTTTCTACTCCTATTGCTGGTGCTAGCCAGGGTCCATCAGGACCAAATTTCTTTATTCCATACAATGTTCCAAGAACACAACCTTTACTTGAAGGTACCGGTTGGAATAAGGAAAAGCATCATGAAGCTAGGATGGCAGCAGCAAACTTTTGGTACTACAATAATTTACCTTTCAATGTGGCGAACAACCCATATTGGGAATGTTTGGTGAATGCCCTTACAGTTGCAAGTAAGGGGTTTAAGACCCCAACATCTAGAGATTTGAGTGGGCCATTGCTAGAGGAAGTCGTAAAGAATACACATGTTGTGGTTGATGAGCAAAAGAAATTTTGGCGAAGAAAAGGCTGCAGCATTTTATCTGATGGGTGGGCAGATGGACGAAATAGGACTCTACTAAACTTTTTGGTGGCCTCTAATGGTGGATTGGTGTTCCTAAAGTCGATAGATGCCTCCAATGAAGTCAAAAATGCTAAGACTTTATGCAATTTATTAGATGGGGTGATCCAGGAGGTTGGGGTTGATAATGTTGTCGAAATTATCATGGACAACGCAGCTGCATATGTAGCTGCAGGTAGACTACTTATGGAGAGACATCCCACAATTGCATGGTCTCCTTGTGCTGCACATTGCTTGGACTTGTTGCTAGAGGACATTGGCAAGATTGGATGGGTCAAAAGTGCGGTTAAAGATGCCAAAAATGTTACAAAATTTATCTACAACCACACTTGGGTGCTTTCCTTGATGAGGAGATTCACAAATGGCAAGGACCTTGTGCGACCAGGAGTGACACGATTTGCTAGCCACTTCCTCAGATTGCAAAGCCTTCTTAGTGTCAATGCTCATCTCATGTAGATGTTTGTGTCCGATGAATGGAAGCAGTCCCCATTTGCAGCTAAACCTGAAGGGAAGAGGATTGTAAACATAGTTTTTGATCAAACATTCATCAAAAATGTAGAGTTGTTCGGGGTAAGTAACAAACACAAAAATAAATTTTATAAATGATATTGTATTTGCTGTTTTTTTTTTGAGGGGTTAATTTTGTTTTGATTTTTTTAGGTGACAGAACCCTTGGTGAGGGTTCTTCGTATGGTGGATGGAGAGGGCATGTCGATGGGTTTCATCTATGAGGCCATGGATAGGGCCAAAGAGGCCATTTCACATTATTATGGCGGAAACAAACGAAAATATGAAATCATTTGGCGCATGATTGATAGGAGATGGACAAACCAACTCCACCAGCCGATACATGCCTTTGCCTACTTCTTGAACCTGAAGTTTTACTTCTCGGACACATTTAAGGCTGATGAGGAGGTCATGGCAGGTGTTGTCGGATGCATTGATAGGATGGTGCCTAATCCTGAGATGAGAGACAAGGTGTTTGATGAGTTGGAGGTGAGATTTGTTACATCTTATTTATGAATTTGCAATGCTCATTGTTGACTATCTATGAATTTTCTATATTTGATATAACTTTAATTTTAAATTTTATCTATTCAAGGTCTACAAGGGTGCAGAGGGAAGACTCTTTTCCTCACAACAAGCATTTGAAAGGAGAGGAAAACAACAACCAGGTAAAAGAAAATTTGTTCAGTAGTATACTACAAGATGAAATTAGAAACTTGATTCTTACTTTTTTTACTTTATTCTTTATTTCTTAATACTTATATTGTTTAAATGTGTTTTTGTAGATTTATGGTGGGAGAACTATGGTGCTGGCGTGCCAAATCTTCAAAAGCTAGCCATCTGTGTCTTGTCGCAGCCATTTAGTGCTTCTGGGTGTGAACGTAATTGGAATTTATTTGAGAACATTCACACAAAGAAGAGAAACAGGTTGACCCAGCAGTGCCTAAATGATTTGGTTTTTGTTTAGTACAACCTTCGCCTTCGAACTAGAAAGGTGGAGGGTGTTTCACATGAGTCCATCGACTTGGATGATATTGATCCATATGGTGAATGGACTATTGATGAACAAAATGATGATGCTGATGTCTTCCTTACTAATGAGGATCTTGCTAAAATGGAGAGAGCAGCAGCAGAAGAAGAAGCAGCAGCATTGGAAGCAATGGCGGACGAAGACACTTTTGAAGAAACCTCTCCTAGTCCTCAATCTCCTCATTTGGATACTGTAGCAGCACCTACTAGTTCTAGGCCTTCAAAATTGACTTTCATTAGGAGGGGAAAGAGGAGGATGTTATAGATTATATTTGGTTGTTAATGTTTTCCTCATTTTGACATATGATTATATGTAAACATTTATGATGTTATACATTTTGAAAGTTTGAAACTCTGATGAAATTTCAATTATTGAGTGTTTGATGATCATATGATGTGTAATCTTTGAATTATGATAAATTGATAGTCAAATTAGGCTCTTATGTTCTCTAAATGCATTAATTTCTTTTGTTTTTTTAAAAACTACGGTTTTTTTTTTGCCGAGTCCTAGTCGAGTTTTTGTTACGAGTCCATGCCGATTCCCAAGTTCGAGTCCAATTTTGGGCTGCCGAGTCCGAGTTTGCAAATTTTGTGTTCAATGACATTTGCATCAGAGTGGAGCAACGGACACTTGGTGGGTTGCTTCACAATGTTTGGTTGGATGACAGTTGTATCAAAGTGGAGTAGCAGAAGGTTTTGATCAGGTGGTTGTATTTAGGAGAGTGTTGTTATAATACCACCTATCACATGTCGATAGGCATGTCACCTCTCAGAGCCTTATATAGTTATCACGCTATGTCTTTTGTAGACTTAGCATTTGATGACAGCAGAGCTCCCAGAGCTAGAGAGTTGATGAAGAATAGCCAGGACATGCATAGGACATTTGAGGAGTGGTGCAGGAAAGTTGAAGCCTCGCTTCTATGGCCCTTACAGAAATGAGAGTAGAGTTGGAGAGGTTGCATATGACTTGGAGTTGCCCAAGGGTAGCCGAATTCATAATGTATTTCATATATCTTGCCTCAAAGGGGCAATTGGACAACATACTACTTCTCCAAAGCTTCCACTAGTGGATGAGGAGGGGAAATCGATACTTGTTCCTGATGCTATATTGGATATAAGGGCGGGCAAGTTGAGGAGCAGGGTGATCAAGGAGTACTTGATTAGATGGAGAGACTTGCCACTTGAGGATGCTACTTGGGAAGGTGAACAGATTCTGCAGCATCCAGGTTTGCAATTGCTTGAGGGCAAGCAATTCCAGGAAGGGAGAACTATAATGTCCCCTTTTTCCGAGTGATCACCTACCGGAGTCGGTTAGCCTATTCTATTCTTGTAGGCTAAGCCGGAAGGGCTGGGGAATAACCTAATTGGATAAATACTATATTTAACCAATATAACCAATTTTATTGGGCCAATTCGAGATGAGAAATGACTTCTCATATTTTTGCAAGCCTCTCGGTGAATTAAAAATAAATAAAGAAAATTACCCAAGAGGTGGGCAACCTAGGAGAGAGAAAAAAGAACATAAAATAAAATAAAATAAAGAAGAGGTCGGCCATGTGAGAAGAAGAAAAAGAAATAATAAATAATTGCCCAAAGGAGGTCGGCCAAGAGGAAAGAGAAAACAAAACAAAAATAAAAAGAAATTGCTAGAGGTAGGTTGGCTTTGATGAGGTCTATTTGGATGCCTATAAAAGAAAGCAACTTGGAGGTCATTTTCATCATTCAATCAATTCATTTTCATTTGGAGATTTATCTCTTTGGCTGTACTTTTAGTTCAGCATATTCCAAGGACAAAAACCCTTAGGAATATTTGGTGGGTTGGACGAAAACCTAACTCATCTTGGAGGTGAATTCACATGGAGTTCACACTTGCACTTCCTTGGAGATTTTGAGGAGATCTTGAGCTTTCCGCCATATTCTTTGGAGCAGACTTGAGCGCCCCATTTTGGAGGGCAATTTCATCATTTTTGGAGCAGCAAACCCTAAGCGCTTGCCATGGAGGATTCGCCCATCTAGGGTTTGATGTTTGATGACTATTTTGCATATTCTTGGTATGTACAAACCTAATTTTAGGTCTGATTTGTAGAGCAGAAATCTGGGCATATGTTTGGCATGCTCAAGCCCATGAATTCATTGTAAATTCAGTCTAGAATATCCAGTTTTGTAGCAACAGACTTCTTTAATTAGAAATCAAATTTATTGGACCTATGTTTGGCCATTGGATGGTTGAATTTCATGGTTGATATCATAGTGGATGTTATCTACATGTTTGGCATATTATTTATGGATGTTTGGCACATGTTTATTGGCTGCCCATAAGTGTTTATATTTCCGAAAATAAAAATCAGAATTCAGTCCTAGGGTTTGAGCAGAAAACTAAATCAGAAAAGAGCAAAAGATTAATTCAGAAATTTAGGGCAGAAATCAGAAAATTTACGGCAGATCCTATTACATCCTTCTAATGAGAAATTATTTTAGTCCATTGTTGACATCCCTACCCTCTTCTATATTCACTCCTGGCACTCTTCACTCTTCTAAGCCTTGTCTAGATCTTTCTCCTAGCCTTCTTACGCACCTGGCAAAGTTTTCCCATAGACACTTTGATAATGATGACCAAGTCCTAAAGGAGAACCCCTATGATTCTATGATCGATTGATTTCATTGTGCTCCCTTGTACGTCTTGATGTTCTTAGTTTCTTCCTCTGCATGGATGAATCATGCTACCCTTGTAGGTACATGATTACATATATGAGAAATAGCACCATATTAATCTTATGTATGTCCTTGTTGCTTCTATTTGTTTCTATATACTTCCACATTTTATTCCAATTTCTATTTGTTTTTAGATACTTCCACATTTTATTCCAACCTCTATGTGCATTTCTGAGGCGTCCACCTAATTTGGAGACTTCAGGGAAATGTCGGGACATCCCAAGGACTTGTTAGCATCCTTCAAGCACACCATAAACGCCCAACTGTGCCCTATGTCAAACTGTAATGTTCCACCCCAAAATTGAAACCAATTTTTTCCGACACCCACAAAGAATTTTGTCTTCTATCATGTAGGCATTTTGACAAACACTTTGCATAGTAATTGTTTCAATGTATTTTCAATGTGTTTGGGTATGGGATCATTCAAAATGCAATTTGAAAGAATATTTATTCAAACAGAAACCCACAATGCATAGAAATATCATGAACATTTCAACAAACCCTTTGCATGCATAAAGAAACAATTAATAACAACAATCTAACCTCAAACTCCAACATTATATATTGATCTTCAATTGCTATGCTTGCTATTACAAACTCAGCATTACAACAGCTGTGATATAATATCAAATGGTGTAAATCCACAATGTTATTATGCTGTCGTCACATAAATACATGCTGCTATAACTTGAAACAATGGTGCTGTAGATGAAAATATGAAAGATCTGCCTATTCCACACCTCCCATCACCATCAAACAATAATATTTTCCAGTTCTAGCTACACTCTACTCCAAATATTATATACTAGATGCCTTATATATGCCGCGACTTCAAGAAAAGGGTTGCGGCTAGCATTAAATAAAATATATTCAGCTCCAGCTATGGCGCCAACACCCAATACAACAAGAACCAAGATCTCAAACAATCTTAGCCATATCTTTCAAACACAATTTATTATTTGAAGACTTTCCAATAAATTTGCATAGTAAACCCTTCACGACAAACTCCAAAAATCTGCAATGAAACACACAAGCAATCTCTGTATGAAATTGCTCCAATACTCCAGCATTCAGCACAAGCGTAGATTTTGGATAAATCTACCAGCAAACCTTTCCTACACAACTGTAACTCTGAATGAGTCACACATTATTAACCAGGGAGGATCTTTCACCACCGTGGCTAATCTTCTCCAAGAGGGTTTCCGTCCTCAAGAAGATTGAAATGAACCAAGTTCAATCCCATAGAACCACAAGGGTTTCGCAAGAGGAAAAATAATAATCTGCATAATCCAAATGAGCTCTCACAACCTCCTTTTATATTTTTCCGCTGAACTCTCCAAAAGCTTATATTTTAAAATTCACTTTTTAATTTAAACTCCCTTTTAGCTCCGAAAAAGACATTTTTATTAAAATAATGATAATTTGACGGGCAAGGTCCATGTTTTATGCATCCATGATTTAAAACATTTCATCCCGGTTCCGACGAGCTATAACATTAAGGTGCTTTTTAAATATTTTAAATAATATTTGGCGACCTTAGTAAATAATTAAAATAAAGCCATTAATATCTCCATTTTGCGGAAACTGTCGGAATGCATCAGAATCGAAAACTGACTGCACTGGAGTGATCCCGATGAAGAATAATGATAAACGGAGCCAACTAGGTGACCTACTATAAATAGACGCCCTCTCCAAGATTCTTGGAGAGCACACCAGAAGCCGAAAATCACCCTGGAAAGTGGCGTATGAGTCCTCCAGACCACCTGAGCTCATTGGAACCATCAAAAAACTCATCTGATAATGTTGACACACATCCACAAGGTTAGTGCCAACTACACTACAAGGGAACCCGAAAATGGGGACATTACAGTCTACCCTTCCCAAAGATTGCTTGTCCTCAAGCAATGCCTGCACAACACCAGAAACACCAGACTGAACCAAACTACAACCACATGTGATCCTAGGGTCCCACGTCAACCTTGGAGATCTATAGTACCATCTACTAAAGACATTATCCTACAAGGTACCATTACAAGAGACCTCCTGAAAACCTTCTCTAAGAAGAGCAATCAGATACTGCATCAACTTAGTCAACTCCTCAGGGAATTGCTCTTCAGAAAAACCCAACTATAACACCGTAAGAATACGCTCAAGAGAGTCAACATCAACTCTCTCATTCCCAACAGCTGCTGGATTGCAAACCCAAGTGGTCCTTGGGTTCCAAGTTTATCTCAGAAAAAAACCACCACACTGTAGCTGCACCACTCTAATATAAACTGTAAAACCGTCATGCCACAACAACACTCTCCTCTCCTGGAACTCCCAGAAGTAATCATCTTTAGACCCCAAACCAAAACACCGATAAGGGCTGAAACCCATACCATGAGACATCTCCTGCTAAGGCATCCCAATAAAGTCCATGACTGCCATCCTTGTATCAAACATGATCCTGGACAACAGGAAGAATAGTTTGCTCAACCCAAAAACCAAACTCTCCCAAAAAAGAAGTGGACCAATCACTTACAATTCTGAAATCTGCCAACCAGGCAATGCCTCTACTGTCATCAGTTGTACTCATATCGACACTTAATCTCCAAGTGTCGAAAGAAAAGTTTCAAACACACCAACACACCCAAACCACTGCAATCAATAAGGCATCATCTGACAATATGCACACTGTCCTCATAAAGTACCTACAGTGCCTGTCACTCACCAGGGTGGAAGCAATAAAAAAGAGGAACTGTGTTCGGAAAAACTTCCATAACCATCTGCCCTAAAGCATGCCAAAGCTCAAAATCAATCTTCTCACAAAAGAATATCACCATAACCAATGTGGAAATGTTAGGGCAGCGGCAATCATTCTGAAATCCTACTAAAAACATAGGAGAGATGAGTATGGAAGTAGTTATAGAGTCATCTCCTATGATCAAACCATTTCTATCAACCAACTCCAACCACCAGATACTCCACTGTTGATTTGAAAAGACAAACCAACACAACTGCGGGTCAAGCGCTGAAGTCATGTGTAGGCTAATCGGAAAGTGGACAGCGGTGCTAACACTCATTGTTACAACTCCAAGAGCCTCTAAAAGATGAATCATAGCATGTGAAAACTCGCTGTCATGAACCCACACTGAAAATAAACTATCAAAGTTTACATCACAAACCTTAATAAGATGAACTTTCTGAATTAGGAAGGTTCGAAGTAAACAATAATGACTGCTGTCCAAAACCGAAATCAGTGAGGTACAATCTGGTTTTAGTGCTCTAAACCAAGGACAACAACACCAACGGATTTCCCAAGTATGAGCATGCGTGAAAAGCATTGTGTTGTGCCAAAACAACTCAAAAGTGCTTGGAAAACACCTCCAAGCAATCACCAATCAGCAATCTCCAAACTGAAATTTTGATTCATTCTTTGCCAAGTGACATCCCCAAGAGTGATCATTCGTTCAATGCTCCAAACCTCACTTAAAATCTTCTTCCAATCTACATGTAGATGAAGCAATGGAATCACGTAGTGGCTGGTAAGAAAAAAAACAGCACCCATAAGTCTGAAATTTTGATCCTTATCACTCCAAAGGTCACTCTTATGACTCCCCATAATCTATGTCAATTCTTGTTGAGAATCCCAAGCATGGATACCCAACCAAGAATAATCTCCAAGGATCAATACATCCCATGAAGGAAATGCATCACCAACTACATATGAAAAGCATGCAATACTACTCATCAACTCAGTTAAGGTATGAAATGTCACACTTGTTGGCCAACTCCAAAACTCAAGACCAAACCTCATGCAAGAATGAAGCAACTCATAATGAATACCAACAAGGAAATGATTCTCAACTAAAATCATCAATTTGCATACCCAAGTTACCTTCCAATTCCTCATGTAGCAAGGAATGATGATGCCTCCTTGTGTCATATCATCCCAAATGCAAACTTCATATGTCTCCTCATTTGCACATTTCATATCCGGTGGTCTCCTAGATGGGCAACCAAACTCTTCATAAAGTGAACCTGAATCAAAACCAATCTGAGTACCCCACTCCAACTCAAGTTCTGAATCTTCTCCCGGATCCCATACCTTGTTATTTTTCCCAAGTGCAATACTACAACCGGAAACAGCTCCATCATCCAACTCAAAGAGTGGATTGTCATAAGTCATATCAACACCCATCTCAAATAATGGGTTATCAACAATCACCACAAATGTATTCTTGCAATCATATTCATGCAGAGGAAGTGAATTGCTGCTATGATGAATACTAAAATCAGAACCTTCATACTTGTCATCAATGACTCCAAGGCTGCCCCAAATCACCTGAGCCTTTCCATTATCATTTTCAGCAGTAAACTGTGGATCCAAATCATCAAAGTCCCTAAACCTCTGCTAAAAGTTAGCTTCATGTGTTGGTAAATCAGATTTGTTCTCAAGAAATAAATCAACACCATCAATGCCATCCTCCATGCATACATTGTGTTCTAAAATCAAAACATCATCACGATCAAAAGGAAATTCATCCCAAGATCCTCATCATACTTAGGTGTCATCACACACAGATCCCATGTGTTAAAAGGTTGATTGCTTTGTTCACTGTGCTCCTCCTGTGATGTTGTCTTTCTAAATAAATCGCTCTCCAACTCACCAATACTGATGTCAATGTAAGTATCTTTCTCCATAGGCTTGGTTTGAAAGTTAAATCCAAGGCCACCTGTATTAACATCACCGGAATAAGATAAAGGATCATCAAAAGTTGTTTTGATGTCATCATCATTTATTTGCTTTCTCCATGCCCTTCATCTGAAAATACATGAGTGAACTCAACACAATCATCTGCTCCATTGGAATCATCAAGGAAGTCATTAGAATCATCACTAGTTGAATCCGAACTAGGATCCAAAGTTGTTGTTTTGTCCTTTTCTTCATGCACCACCTCATCCATAGTAGCTGCATGCATGACCAAAGAATCATCCTGAAGCTCTGTCACATAGTCCTCATGAGTCAAGGCACCACCTCCATCCAAATGTTCTGCCATAATCCTCTTTTCATTTTCTTGCTTCTCACCATCCAAGAAAGGTTTCAATTTCTTATCACATTGATCAATCACCCTTCTAGCTAATCTCCCTTTAACTAATGGAATTCCAAGAATCCCCTTCTTCCTATTAGCTGATAGGATAGAAAACAGAGACTGTGACACATCTTCACTCTCATTAATAGTCAAAACCATAATGTTTTGCATGGCTGCCATAACATCGTCATCATGTTCTATCTTGATTAAAGTAAAGAAATGGTGAAACATGTTGTAGATCAAATCATGCAATCCCAAATCCAGCACAAGGTTACTCAATCTAATTTTTGCAAATGTTTTAAGTATAGCAACCCTTCTAGAAAAATGAGAACATGTGATATCATCAATATCCAGAAAACTGTCCACCATCAGTTGAATTACCTCTTTCATTGTGTGGAGTAGTAGGAGTTGTAATTCTCATGATTTCACTTAAACAAGAAGCAACAAGTAGTCTTACATCATTATCTTTGTGTCTCAACAATTTTCTCTTACCCAAGGAAGTCACTATAGGTTTCATATTTGCTTGCATTCCCTAAGAAGGTGATTGATTCACCATGTATAAACAACCCTCAACTTCCTCCAAAGTACTAAGAAGAACATCTTTTGGCTGATATAGGTCTTCAAGATCCTTGTCTGCATGGTAAAGCTTTACTCCTACCTTAACATCCATGAATTTTGCAAATGAGAATAAAGCATGAAACTCTGCTCCCATTGCTTGGTATTCCTTCAAAATTTCTCCTTCCGTGAGTGGCTTCATGATTTGCAACCACCAAACAAAACTTTTAGCTACTAAAATGTTGAATACTAACTGAGGAAACTGCAGCAAAAGTTAGAACTCCAACAGGCTGGCAAGAAAACCAGCTCTGATACCACTGTAATGTTCCACCCCAAAATTGAAACAAATTTTTTCCAACACCCACAAAGATTTGTGTCTTCTATCATGCAGGCATTTCGACAAACACTTTGCATAGTAATTGTTTCAATGTATTTTCAATGTGTTTGGGTATGGGATCATTCAAAATGCAATTTGAAAGAATATTTATTCAAACAGAAAACCCACAATGCATAGAAATATCATGAACATTTCAACAAACCCTTTGCATGCTTAAAGAAACAATTAATAACAACAATCTAACCTCAAACTCCAGCATTATATATTGATCTTCAATTGCTATGCTTGCTGTTACAAACTCAGAATTACAACAGCTGTGATATAATATCAAATGGTGTAAATCCACAATGTTATTATGTTATTGTCACATAAATACATGTTGTTGTAACTTGAAACAATGGTGTTGTAGATGAAAATATGAAAGATCTGTTTGTTCCACACCTCCCATCACCATCAAAGAATAATATTTTCCAGTTGTAGCTACACTCTACTCCAAATATTATATACTAGATGCCTTATATATGCCGCGACTTCAAGGAAAGGGTTGCGGCTAGCATTAAATAAAATATATTCAGCTCCAGCTATGGCGCCAACACCCAATATAACAAGAATCAAGATTTCAAACAATCTTAGCAATATCTTTTAATCACAATTTATTATTTGAAGAATTTCCAATAAATTTGCATAGTAAACCCTTCATGACAAACTCCAAAAATCTGCAATGAAACACACAGGCAATTTCTGTATGAAATTGCTCCAATACTCCAGCATTCAACCCAAGCGTAGATTTTGGATAAATCTACTAGCAAACCTTTCCTGCACAACTGTAACTCTAAATGAGTCATACAGTATTAACCAGGAAAGATCTTTCACCACCGTGGCTAATCTTCTCCAAGAGGGTTTTCGTCCTCAAGAAGGCTAAGATGAACCAAGTTCAATCCCATAGAACCACAAAGGTTTCACAGGAGGAAAAATAATAATCTGCATAATCCAAATGAGCTCTCACAACCTCCTTTTATACTTTTCCACCGAACTCTCCAAAAGCTTATATTTTAAAATTCACTTTTTAATTTAAACTCCCGTTTAGCTCCAAAAAAGATATTTTTATTAAAATAATGATAATTTGACACGCAAGGTCCATGTTTTATGCATCCATGATTTAAAAAATTTCATCCCGGTTCCGACGAGCTATAACATTAAGGTGCTTTTTAAATATTTTAAATAATATTTGGCAACCTTAGTAAAATAATTAAAATAAAGCCATTAATATCTCCATTTTGCGGAAATTGTCGGAATGCATCGGAATCGAAAACTAACTGCACTGGAGTGATCCCAATAAAGAATAATGATAAACAGAGCCAACCGGGTGACTTACTATAAATAGACGCCCTCTCCAAGATTCTTGGAGAGCACACTAGAAGCCGAAAATCACCTCGAAAAGTGGCATATGAGTCCTCCAGACCACTTAAGCTCATTGGAATCATCAAAAAACTCCTCTAATAACATTCACACACATCCACAAGGTTAGTGTCAACTGCACTGCAAGGGAACCCGAAAATGGGGGCATTACACAAACAACTAAAAAGTTGATTTTTTAAGAAAATCAAGCATTTTTAAATATTCGGGCCACTAACCCTAACCCTAATGGTTTATGGACCCCACCCACACCCTAAGCACTCACAAAATGAAATAAATTAAGATTCCAACCTCACTCCAAATCAATATCAAGTTTCAACAGCATTGAGCAAGGCTACAACTCTTCATCGGTTGAGTGCGAGCATCACGAAGAGTGAGAGCAATAGCAAGAGTAAGAGCAAGTGCCAAGTCTTCGTGGAACACTGATAAAAACTGCATAGCCCTCATCATTTAGACTAGTTAGATTCTTTAGCTTCACTATTAGTTTTCTAAAGAAGGAAGATTTGGTTAGAAATATTAAGAACTTGGTGTTGCGAAAAACATAGTGATAAAATTGTGAAAATGAAATGTGCCATGAAGGTTTGTGTAGTTTCAAAGGCCTTAATTTGGGCTTGGTGGTGCTGCCCTTGAACCCTACAAGTGGCGTTGCCCCTAGACCCCCGGAGGGGTGCTACCCCTTGACCCCACTGGGGGCCCCACCCCGAGACCACTGCCAACTACAATCCCCCCGTCATCCCCAAATCTAGGCCCTTGGTCCCCCTTGTCCCCGCGTCCCCCTTCTCCCTACCCCGAGACTCCATGGAACATAGCTCATATCATTTTTTTGTATCCTTAAAATTTTCAAATTATTATTTATACAATTTATTTTAGCAAATATATCACCTAGTATAATAAACTCACTAAAGTGGGGGCAAAATGTAGAGTCAATTTGCGTACTTCAAAATTCATATTCTATATTAGGCACTCATTTTAGTGTACATTTTTAGCATTCTTTAAGATGCATTTAGCCAATTCTTTAGCCTTGAAACTGACTATCAAGATACCAAATGTTACCTATTTCTGACCAACTTCTGAACTTTTTAGAGATTTATACCAACCTTGACACTAACACAATCGCTGTTGTGACCTAATCACCACCACGATTGCAATAGTGTCCACATGCAATGAATCACTTTCAAACGAT
The DNA here is from genome assembly GCA_027924645.1 of Cunninghamia lanceolata. Classification (NCBI taxonomy): domain Eukaryota; kingdom Viridiplantae; phylum Streptophyta; class Pinopsida; order Cupressales; family Cupressaceae; genus Cunninghamia; species Cunninghamia lanceolata. The sequence goes on along the minus strand of BSBN01000339.1, from coordinate 24,153,678 downwards.
CAAAAGCCAAATCTTGTGGCATTTTTGTGTTTCTTGAAAGGCTCCCATTGCCATCTTCTTAAATATGCTATTTTGAACCTCATTGATCATCTCTTATCACCTTAAGATTTCTAAAATCTTTGGTAGCAAACCTTTGGAATTCTTTCTCTAATTCTAAATTTTTAGTTATTGGTCCCATGAACTTTCTAAAAGGTTTTCTTTTCTTCCTCCATTCCTCTAACTTTCTATAAACTTATTCATAGCTTCAACAACTTTCCTATTCCACCATAACCACTCATTCATAAACTTATAGCTATTACGGGAATCCAAAACTATGAATGTATTGATTATCAAAAGAGTGAGTACTACACGATACAGTGAAACTGTATAAATAGAATGTACAAAGGCTAAAAATAGCCAGAAAGGAGAAAAAGCAGGAGAGATAAGATTCGACCATTAGAAAGTAACTAACACTAGTTTTAACACCCTCCCATAATGGTCAATCGGTCTACAACACCAAGATGCCCCCTAAATTTAACAAACTTGTCCGGGCTTAGAGATTTGGTGAGAATATTGGCAGTTTGGTCCTCTGTAGGAACATACTGCAACACAACAGAGCCATCTTCAACAAGCTGGCGAATAAAGTGACAATGAAGATCAACATGCTTTGTCCGCTCATGAAAGACAGGATTTTTGGCAAGTTTCAACACCCCTTGATTGTCACAATACAGAGGTGAAGGGCCTGCCGGAGACGTGAATGTCTGAAAGCATCCGCCGAAGCCAAACTGCCTCACAGGCGGCTTTAACCGCTCCCCTATACTCAGCTTCTGTGGAGGAGAGAGCCACTGCTTGCTGCTTCTTGCTAGTCCAAGTGACTGCACCTGTGCCCAAACTAAAAACATAACCAGAGGTAGATTTTCTATCATCTACAGAACCTGCCCAATCTGAATCTGTAAAACCGATCAGCTGAGGGTCTTGGCTCCTGCCATACAGAATGCCAAAGTCAGAAGTGCCATGCACATACCGTAACACACGCTTGGCTGCAACCCAGTGTTCATTTTTAGGGGCTGTCATGAATCGAGAGATGTAGCTGACTGCAAAACTAAGATCAGGTCGAGTGGCAGTGAGATAGATGAGACTGCCAACTAGTTACCGAAATGCTGATTCATTTTCTACATGACAGTCTGAATGAGCAGAGAGTTTGAGACCTCTCTCCATTGGTGTAGCAGCCGGTTTGCAATCTGTCATCCTGAATTTGTCCAATAGACTCCGAGCATACTTAGATTGCGAGAGAAAGATACTATTAGATTGCTGCCATACCTCAATACCGAGGCAATAATGTAAGAGGCCCAAGTCTGTCATGTCAAATGTGTGGCTGAGATCATGTTTGATCTGATGAATCAACGATTCGGAACTGCCAGTAATGATCAAATCATCAACATATACAACAATAAGGAGTCGATCATCAGCATACTGATTGACATACAGATTGGGATCAGAGGGGCTCCGCTGAAAACCCCGATCAACAAGATACTAATCAATCTTGAGATACCATGCCCGTGGAGCCTGTTTGCGGCCATAGAGAGCTTTCACCAGTTTGCATACTTGATGTTCTTTCCCAGCAACCTTGAAACCAGGAGGTTGCATCATATAGACTTCTTCCTGCAATTCTCCATTGAGGAAGGCACTCTTGACGTCCATTTGATGGACTTTCCACCCAAATTGAGCTGCCATAGCAAGAACAAGCCTGATGGTGCTCATTTTTGCTGTAGGAGCAAAAGTCTCCTCATAGTCAACACCTTCGTTTTGAGAATAACCTTTAGCGACCAACCTAGCCTTATATTTATCAAGAGTCCCATCGGCCTTGTACTAGACTTTGTATACCCATTTGCAGCCAACAAGTTTCTTCCCAGGAGGGAGATCAGACAAAACCCAAGTATTGTTCTTCAGAAGACTCTGATGCTCAGCATCCATAGCCTGTTCCCACTCAGGTACACCTTGAGCCTCAGAATAAGTTTGAGGCTCGGAAATGTTGTGAAGGTTGGCCATAAGAGCAAAATTGACCGAATTGGACAGCTTGCTCTTCTTCCGAGCAGATCTTCCTTTGAGGAGTTCATTATCATGAAGGTCACCAATGGTTTTGGCCCACCATTTCGGCCGGAGAGCAGTGGAACCAGTATCAGGAAGAGGGACAGCGGAATCATCATCTGAAGGAGTCGAAACAAGATCAGGAGGATCCAGAATATCCTGAGTTGAGGCAAGTGAAGATCCAGGCTGAGATGCTGGCAGAACAGTAGGAGCCCTCCCATCAGATGAAGCTAGAGGAATGCAAACACCTGAATCTGAATCCGTCAAAGGCTGATCCTCAAGAGGAATAGGAGTAGATAGAAGAAAGGGCCTAGTAGTCTCATCAACGACTACATCACGACTGAATATAAGACGGTCAGTATCTATATCAATTAGTCTGTAAGCCTTATGATTTTCACTATACCCTGTGAACATGAGTTTCTGACTTTTGGAATCCAGCTTAGTGCGCGTGGCATTGGGGATCCAAACATGAGCAGTGGAACCAAAAATTTTCAGATGGTGGACATACGGCTTACGACCAGACCAGGCTTCCTCAAGAGTCTTCTTTCGAACGGCATAGGTGGGAGATCGATTCAAAAGATAGATGGCAGTGTAGACTGCTTTAGCCCAGAATTTCTTAGGAACATTTTTATGTTCCAGCATAGACCGTGCCATTTCTGTAATAGTACGATTGCGACGCTCGGCCACACCCTTCTGTTGAGGTGCGTATGGTGTAGTCAGCTGGCGTTTAATACCATGTGCAACACAGAAATGAATGAAGAAGAACAAAACCCCCCTCCATTATCAGATCGAAGAGTGATTATTGGACAGCCGGACTCTTTTTCTACCAAAGCCTTGAACTGCTGAAATGTACTAAATACATCTGATTTCCTTTTGAGGAAATACACCCACATCTTTCTGCTGAAATCATCAACAAGTAGCAAGAAATATCTGCATCCAGTAACTGGAGGAGTATTCATTGGTCCACAAACATCAGCGTGAACTAACTACAAAACTTTGGATGCTCTCCATTTATCACCAGTTGGAATTGGGGTACGATGCTGCTAGCCAGCCTGACATGCATCACAAACACCAGAAATGAGAGTCTGAATTTCTGGAAGACCACCAACCAGACCCTCTTGAGCGAGCTGAGAGAGATAGTACATATTGAGATGCCCATAATGTTGATGCCAGAGTTTGCTGATGGAGGTATTCCTGGCTGCCATGGCGTGCTTGTGAGAATCACCAGAGTCCACGAGCCTATAAAGACGATGATCCTCAAGACCCTTGGCAACAACAGTACGTGTCTCATGATCCATTATACTGCAAGTATGCATGCTGAAAACGACATCCAAATGAGGTGAATGTCGCATTATCTGACTGACAGAGAGAAGGTTCAACTCCATTCCAGGTACGAAATATACATTGAGAAATATTAAATTTCTCTCGCCAGACTGGATTTGTATGTTGCCTTTTCCAACAACAGTGTATTCTTCACCTCCACCAAAGATGACAGAATCCTGGAAAGGCGTATACTCCGTAAACCAGTCTCGTCGATGTGTGAAGTGTCGAGAGGCACCTAAGTCAATGTACCAAGCAGAAGATTTGGCATGATCTGCAGGTCGCTTGGCCATGAAGGCAGAGACAGCAGAATCGTTATGCTTAAGAGACGCCATTTTCACATTTTTTGAGGCACGAAAAACGGAATGCTTGAGAGTGAATAAGTACTAGACAGTACAGATGTTGAGGCAAACAAATTGACGTATAAGTCTGGACACAAGTGCTGAGATAAAAAGAAAAAAACGTCTGCTGAGATCAGACATGTTCTGCACCAGGTTCAAAATAGATAGGGCCATCTTTTCTAGGCGTGATCCATACACCTCCAGGAAGAAGCAAAGTGCGAGCGGCAGATACTAGGGCCTATGTGTTGAAGGCAGTAAGTCCGCGACCAGAAATGATGCCCAAAAAAATGCAAGCAGAAAAAATCTTCAGACAAGGAGTCGGGACCATATTCCCACCGAAACCTTTCAGAACAAGAGGTGTTTTCAGAGCAAAACCAGCGACCAAAGAGAAGGGCGAGATCCGCGTGAAGGGAATCACGACTTTCAGAGAAAAGATGCCACAGAAAACTCAACAAGAAAAAAAACACAGCGCCAGAAAAATGTCCTCACGGGCGATCACGGGAGAGCAGATACCAGAAGATGACAGTCGAAACTCAAGAAACGGCGAGAGATAACATGCCTAGAGTCGTGCCATCAAAAGCAAACCGACGAATCCAGAATAGCGCTCCCAGAATACTTGCCTTAAGAACCCGCGCTGGAAGAACTCGCCGTAAGAATCAAAAGCAAACCGACAATACCAGAAGATTTAACATCAACCACAAAGAGAAACCGTAAATAGAGAGATGACCTCAACAAAAACGCAAGTCAAAAGGAATCGCGATTTGGGATTTCAAAAACCGCTAGCAGGAACAAAATGCAGAAATGGCGGCCATGGAGAAATCACGACCAGAACAAACTCGCTAACAACCCAGAGAGCTCACCCAGGCTCTGATACCATATTACGGGAATCCAAAACTATGAATGTATTGATTATCAAAAGAGTGAGTACTACACGATACAGTGAAACTGTATAAATAGAATGTACAAAGGCTAAAAATAGCCAGAAAGGAGAAAAAGCAGGAGAGATAAGATTCGACCATTAGAAAGTAACTAACACTAGTTTTAACAATAGCCTCATACTCCATTCCCAATATCCTTTTGGCATCTTGGAAACTCCATAAAATTTGTTTCCTCCATTCACATAGCACTTATCAAACATTGGTAGACAACTTGCAAGAATCCCCTTAAGCATTCATTTACCAACATTCTTTTGCACCTAGGCCAACACACACCCAATATTTCCCATACAGACTACACGTGGAGGTTGAAATAAACCAAACAAGAGTCTAACTGAGATAGGGTCTTAAACAATCACACATTTTTTTCTTGTCCACTCTACAAATCTCAAGCTCATTATCTCTTCACAAGTACATTGGATCCATAGTCTACAACACAACGACAATTGGCAAAAGAATGCACTCCAACTATATAAATTTTGAAATCTAAAATGTCAAGGTTGCCACCACTTTGGTACGGTTGCTACTCAATCATACGGTCTCCACCACGAAACCCAAATTTTTGTGTCAGAGTCCAATTTTCCTGTTTCCAAAATTTCGCAATTGTACAAAGTCACTACCGCATAGGAGTATCGCTACTACTCTATGTAGGTCAGCACCACTTAGTTGTAGTTTGATCCAGTCCAAAACCTAGAGTTCCCATCTTCAGTCAACATTCTTCCTCAACAACCGACAAATCAAGGATGTTCTTACCAACCTCATTTGTCCTTTTCGTAGCTTTGTGATTCATTAGAATAAACCTAGCTCTTAGTATTCATTAGATAACATCTATTTAGTTTACTTTATGCTTTGTATGCATTTGTTTTCTTAAGAGAAGTAAATATACTTGTTAGTTTAATTAGTACGCATTTAAAGTAGAGGTTAGACAACTACTAAAAGGTTTAAAATTTACTCTATAGTTGCAATGGCATCTTGTCCAAACGTGTGGGTCTCCCCATACGCTAACAATGATCACATCTTCAAACGTAGTCCTTGGCCAATAATACTCTACCTGAGACGCCTTGTTTACCATCCTCTTGGCTGCAAAATGACCTTATGCACGGAGGATGTCAAAGACCTTATGCTCTCAAACACAACTCATCATCACATTGTCAAGTCCAGTATACAAGAGGTATCCCCCTATCCAAGAGAATGGCCCACTGTGTTGAATCAACCTCCTTCGCACTCTTGGAGAGAAGTGGAGGTTTCTTTGCATCATGAAAGTTGGCAATGTCTACATACCAAGGACTATTTGTCGATAGTGAAAATAAATGCTCATCCGAAAAAATATCCTCCATAGGTGCTCCTTTTTTTTCTGATTGTAAAATCTACAACATTCCACCCATGCTTATCAAGTATAGTTACATCAAATTCTTGGAATAGAGTAACCCGTGAATTATCCTACCATTTAAAACAGGTTTAGGTAATTAATGGCAAAATGATCAATATGTATAAAGACAGGTTAACTTGTGATATAATGACAAAACTTATCAATTGCATAAATTACAGCAAAAAGTTATTTTTCTATAACCATGTAATTAAGTTCAGCACTTGAAAGATTCTTACTAATAAAATAAATGGCATAAGTAAGTTGACCATTCTTTTGACCCAATACTACACCCAGTGTAGTATCAAAAGCAGATCTGAATGTGGAATAGCAGCTTCCAGTCAAATCCATATAGAACCGGTGTGGTAATCAGCTTGTCTTTCAAAACTTCAAGCTTGTCCAATTGAATTCAACTTCTTTTGAGAGCAGCGTAAATAATGGGGCTGAAATCTTGTATGAATCTGCAGCAGTATCCTACATGCAAGAAAATTACATCTCTTTGCTTTTGAGGAACCAGGAAGTTCTTAATTGCTTTGACTTTTGCAGGGTCAATTTTTATTCCCTATAATGAAATATGGTGTCCTAAGGCAATGCCTTCCATCATGAGCATGTAACACTTTTCATGGCTTAAGGAAAGGCTAGTATCCTGCACCTTTGAAGCACTTTCTCTAGATTTTCCATTGCTTATTCAAAAAAAATAGCATAAATAGTAAAATCATCCATACATATCTCAACACATTCATAAATAAGATCAAAAGAAATACTTTAAACAGCTCTTTGGAAAGTTGGAGGGGCATTACTATGCTGTTGTACAAAATATTTGAACATTTACACATAAATGAACACAGCACAATATGAGACAAACATGAATGTCTTGAACACAATACAAGATGAACATGAATATCTTTATTGTTCATATTTTTAATCACGTGGCCTTTAACATACTCAAGCCTAACTCATCGACATATCTACATGGAACTTGATAAAGAACTGTGTGAACTTGGAATGAATTGACAATGGTAGTAAATATATGGAATAACATGTTAAGCATGTCAGTTGACCCCATTTGTTAACATGTAACCTTACCATAACCATCACCAATCAAAAATTAAACCAGTGGGCTCAGGTAGATTACATTTGTAAAACATATTAGAAACACTGTTTCAACATGCTTAGGCAAGTCATGACAGCACATCACAAAAATTACTCTATACATTTTGATACAAATTACAAGCGAAATAATAGTAAACATGGGAAAAAAGACTATATAGATTAAATAGAATCGTTACATTTTAGAAGTAACTAAGTTAATGGTCAAATGGGACAAGTTCAAGTGGTAAATCCCAAGGGCTTTCATAATGGAGACGTGTTGAAATCCCTAGGAGACATGTTACATGCCAATATGTACAAATGTTGAGTGTTGAAATCAGGTAAACAATCAAATCCAATTTGGGATGTGGTGTACCCCAATGATTGAGGCTAGATGCAATTCCAGGTTGAATTTGACAAAAGAGATACAGCTTTGTCAGGGCATCTAAGCCAAAAGACCCAAAGGGAAATTTCTCAATCTAAAAAAACTCAACTACAACAATGATCATCATCAGAAGTTAAAAATGACTTGCAAAATATATAGCCTTATACACTAAAATTGATATTCAAAGAAACAAGTGAGTGAGATAAATAATTATCAGTATACTATCAAGCTCATCATCATGCATCTCATAACTAATGGATTGATGGCATGAGAGTAAACAGGCAGTGTTATGTTTGTGTTCTTGTCTAGAGTCTATTTTGAAATTCATATTTTATATTTCATTAACAGGTCACTGTTGGTCCCATAAATCCAAATGAACTACGTCATAAGGTTAATAGAAGTTAATATATGCTTGAAATGGCCACTTTGCTGATTGAGAAATAGCCAGGGAACAGCCAGAAAATAATTCCCAAAACGAAAAATGCTTGAGCATTTCCTGTACATTTACAAGGCATGTGCAGTTTGGAAATGTTCCACAGCAGGAAACTGGAGGGAGAAGGTGTACTTCTTTCTTAACATGGTGCACTTTAGGGTAGAATGAGTGAGAAAGTAGTTTAATTTTAGAGGATTGTGGAATTAATAGAAGCATGATGAATCAAAGGAGGTGACAAAAGGGATGCCTGGAGACAATTAATAGACAATGTCAAAGCCTGTTAGCCATAATATAATCCAACACAAACTCTACTAGCAAGTGAAAAACAGGTGAGGAGAATAAGTGATACCAATAAAAAATAATCAAATCACGTGCATTTTTCAAACTTTTGTTGTTTTATAATGCACATTATGATAATAATTATGATTTTAGATTACTTTTGCATCTTGGAATAATAATTCAAGTTACGTGGGACTTTTGTGTGCATTCACATTCGGTATTACATTGTCTCTGTCCATGCATACTGAATAGATGCTTAGGCTCAAGATGGGGAACCATTTCTTACACTCACACTGCCCAATCCTCGATTCTCATTGTCTTATCACATCTCATTTCCCATTTCCTGTTTCAGGTAACATCGGAGGACCTAACATTTGATGAGAAACTACTACAGTTGCAACCTCTGCTCTTGAATCTTTACAGACTAAGGTCAAACACACAATTCATCTTTTGATGTACAATCTACCATGAGACTGGAGATAGATACTGATAAATTGTGTAGAGTCATGGACAAGTCACTCAAAAGCTTATTTAAGAGGAAAGAAGGTGCACAGATGTGTTTTATAGGGATTAGTTCATCTATAGATGAAATTCATCACAGGCTAAGACCAGGTCTACCTCCTTTCTGTACCTACTTTTCCTGGCACTCCCTTCCTACCCATATTCAAAACCAGCAATCAAATTTTGGATTGTCTCATAGGAGCTCCTACACCAAGTTTTAGGGTCGATGCCAAACACATTTTTAACCCTAAGTGATAAAGCATTATTCTGTTTTTCCACCTTCAATAGAGAGAAAGATCGGCCTTCAATCCTGTTCCTCATAATAAGTTGTCAAACTTCTGCTTAAAGTTGCAAAATGCACTGGCACAACCATCAACTTCTTCTAGATGACACTCTTAAGATTGATTTTGGAGGAATTTATGGTCACCGACATCAATGTGAAAAAAATCATAAATAGTAGTAATTGCTTTACATTGGTCACATCTGCTTTGAAGTGGATGTGCAAACCTGCATTTTTATCTGTACTTTTGTAATTCATTATTTTCCTTCATCATTGAGATACCATAGGCACTTCCTTGGGCTACTGTACATGATGTAATTTACAGTATTTTATTTCAATCTTTTTATAGGATCTCTCCTTACATTCCCATTTTTTGGTTGATGATTCACACATTAGTGCAGTGTTTATTATCACCTCTAACAACTAGGACTGAACAGCTGATTGTGCATGAGTAACCCAGCTACTTAAATGTGAAATCTGACCATCACTTGCATCCTACCTCAATTCAACTCTAAGGGATCAGCACAAAAGAACATTCTACAAGTTTTAATCACTCAGTAACAAATAGAAGAGATATTTACCTCTGTTCTACCAGGATTCAATTTCCCTGCTGGGCTGATTTCTATAGTCTTGTTTCTGTATGAGAAAAGTACTGAGTCAGATTATACAAGGCTGTAACATGTTTCAACTTCCCAACTGGCATAAACCAAAAAGTGAAATATGGTTGTGCAGTGCCCAGGAAAAAGAAATTTAGAAACATGAAGTGCTAAAAGAATTACTGCAATATGAATAATGTAAGTCAAAAGGCAGAAAAGCCCTAATGGATAGTTGACAACAACAGAAGATTTCAGATTTATTGCCCTTTCAGGAAAGTAATGTAATTCTAACTACACAGATGTCATGCTATCTTTTCAAGCAAATTAATGAATTACAACCTACATCATTTGCTCACAAAGTAGTGTTACTTGTGCTTGGGACTGGAGGAATGTCTGCAAGAAATTCCAACAAATTTTTCCTTGCTATATGTTATTTTATTTGAATCCTTGTATTTATTTAGACAAATTTTCTACATCCTCCAACAAGGAAGAAATCGGCCTTCATCAGACTTTGTATCGGTGACTATAATGTTCTTCATGATTCTATAGCTCTACTTTCAGCTAGAGACTCTCATTAGAGCCCAAATATAAACAGACCAGTGTTGTTTGTTATTTGGGGCTTAAAATGCCTCAAATAACAAACAATACACCAGCTGTTTAAGCTTTACCCTCATTAGAGGTTTCACTACATGTATGTTATGGGGATTGTTTTCTTCTAGCTATTACTATCTATTCTAGGAAACCATCCATGATCCATTTCTCATATCCAGGCTTTGCCTAACCTCACTGTACAAACTATAAAGTGCTCCATTAATTTGTATTGCGTAAACTCTATGGTTGTTGGGTTCACATTTTCTTGATAAACCCTCTTTTTCCTTTCGTTCTATCTTCTTCATTTTTTCCTTTTTTGTTGTGGATGGTGCTTTTGTCACCCCTTTATGCCATCTCTGTGTTAACCAGGGCTTTTATCCAAGTATTTATCTAATGTAACTGAATGTCCTTTTGAGTCTCTATTGACCTACTAAAGTAAGTTGTGGAAATTAGTGTGAGTTCTTTCTAGTCCCACACCTCTTTTGCTCACTTAAAGACATTTATATAATTTTATTTCATTCCATATATGTATATTTGGCACCCCAAGGCAATTCAATTTACAAATGAATTAAAAAAAATATTAATATATTTATTCATCCCAATGGCTCCTTAATCTGTTCGTTATACTTGGCATATCAAAACAATCATAACAGTAAACTATTTATTCATAGGGATTCTTCCTCTTTTAGGGCTATTGCAACTTTCTCCACATAACTTTACAGTCGGCAAGTTAAGTTTGCATCCATGGTTAACATGCTTGGTGGAGGTAACTTTGTGCTCCTAGCAATGACTCGTGTATGACCTAAGCAACTTTCTTTTCAAGTATTCATCCAGTTAGGATTGAACCTTCTTCCATTTTTAGTAGGAATGATACTTTTCATTTAGCATAATTATCAAGTTCGGTTAAAGCTAGGAGAAGTCAGGCTTATCTGTCAAGCCTGCAGAGGGAATGAACAAAGATTGACAAAATGTTACCTTCCTTGCTTGAATGAAAACCTTTGCATTTCTCATTTTTCTGTACACAAGATATTTTAGAAACTCAAATAAGTACTAAACTTCGAAGAAAACCCTATGCTCTGACTTGGGTTTGAATATATGAATCGATAACAAATAGATATGAGAAGGGTTTGAATATATGAATCGATAACAAATAGATATGAGAATGGAGTTAGATATTGTTGGATTTTGTGACCCGTGTGATCCAAAAGTGTTTTGTTTTTTATGTATTAATGTTATGTATGAGTCATATTAAAGTTATGTTAATGAATGTAGATGTACAGAAATAATTACATCCCATAAGGCGGTTGGGTAGCTTAGGAAGTTAAAAGATGTGCCTTTATATAGGTCTTTGAAAACAATGTAAATCTATCCCATGAATGAAATATAAAATATTTTGTGTTATCCTAAAACTATAGCGTAACTCTTCATTTTTACTGTGCTTCCGATCCAACAAGTGGTATCAAAGCTTGGTACAATAAAAATGGAAGGCAGGTGAAGATGAGGATTTTCCAAGTGAGGATTTTGAAGGGGAACTTTTGCTTGTATTCCTTTATACAAATCTGAAGATGTTTATTTGTTTGAGATCTGCAAGAAACAATTTTTATATTTCCTGGTTGGATGAAGTTTGGGATTTTCTGCAAAAAGTAATATTTAATGAGCTATTTTAATTATTATTTTCACTTAAGCTCCTAAGGGTGAAAATAATTAAAAGGTACCTAAGTGTTAGAGCTCATTGGAAAGGTAATTAAGTTATTTAAATATTAGACACTTAAAAAGGGGGCCTCACACATGATATATTATTATTATTTCAAAAAAAGGTCTTTTTGAGAGAAGAAATTTGAAGAGGTAAAAAGGAAATAATATTATATTCTTCTCAAAAGGTTATAAAAAGGGGATAAGAGCTCATTTGGAAGGGTTATGCGTTTTGGAATTGATTTTGTTTTGCAGATGGATTGAACCTGTGAGTTCTTCCATAATCTTTTGAGGACAAAAACCCTCTTGCAGATTGGGTGTGGTTTCATACAAAAATCACCATTGTGCTGAAAACGGATTTGGAGCAAGCTCATACAGAGTTTGCCAATGAACATCATGGAGTTAGTTGTTGATGAGATTGGTTTTAATGTTGATTTATTTCTATAGTGTTGGGGTTTGATCTAAATTTGAAGTATGATATTGAAAGTTTTCCTTGTGATTGCTGTTGTTTCCTGCTGGCCGTACAAGGGCATTAGGGATTTGAAGTTTGTTATGAAGAATGTTATTCCTTGATGATTGAAGTATTATTTGTAGTTTGCTGTTGATGTTTCTTGAGCAGATTTGCAGGAAGAAGAGTTGGACATTATATTGCCCATATTGGCCGTACCATTACTCATGAGCAATTTATATTTTGAATGATTTTTGCATGATTCTTTTCTGTTTTGATTTGAGGCTGTTCTATAGTCCTGGGCGCCTATTTCCATGGCATTTCTCTAGAGTCTATGAAGTTTTGGGTAGTCAAACTTCCAGTCCGTACCATCCTGCCCAGAGCCGTACGATTGCTTGGAGATGTTGCATTTTCAGATGTTTTCAATGGGTATAATGCTGCAATGAAGGTGGTGTATTATTGTCATAGTGGAATGAATATTACAGTCCAGTTTTTGGATGATAATCTGTAGTCTGAAATGAAAAGCATGCAGGTCGTACCTGCACTCAGCCATACAAGCTGAGACAGCTAACACCTACAGCAGTGTCGGCATTCTTCTATGGTATTGACATATGATTTTCTACTCCAACATTGCACGATTCAAACGTCATATTAAAGAGTTATTTATGGATCTGCATTTGCTATAGCTGTGACATGATAATGTCAAGAGATAAGCTGTCATAATCAAGTTGAGACTTAGTTATATCAAGGGAGTTTGTCATTGGTTTGATCAGCTGTTAGAAGTTTATTGAGGAGTTTTTAGATGATGCTATCAAAAAGATTTATTGTAGCCTGTTGAAAGTATTATATTGCATACTTTTGATGCATGGAATAGTGTGGGTTTGAATCTGATTTAAAGTAGTCTCAATGTTGATATGATAATTGCAGCCTCTAGAACAGATACAGCAGTATCTTGAAGATCTGGGTCATTCTTCATATTGCTACAATCATGGTGGATTTTAAACTCTTATGATACTTTATTCATGTCATCTTTGGCTTTGTACTCTAACTGGTTGCAGCTGTGAAACTTTGTACAAGTCAGGGGCATTTTGATCTAGTTTGCAAGTTATTCATAGCATTGTAATCTTATTTTGTTGCAAACTCATATTGTAACCCCTGGATGGTTTACCGCCAATGTGGATGAATGAACATTATTTACCTTTCTCTATCCACCCACTGAATAAGTGGAGTATTCCCACTAAAGAAGTGGATGAACATTGTATATCTATCCTTACTCACCCACTGAATAAGTGGAGTATCTCCACTGCATAAATGGATGCCTACTAGAAAGCGGATGCTTGCTATATAGCGGATGATTGTATTCAGTTTCATTTGCAAAGCATGGTTTTGTAAACCAAAGCACTGTATGCTCTCACCTCGCCCATCCTAGGAACTTGGTGATCAGAAAGTGTGGAGGTGTTTAGTTGGATGCATTATTGTGCTAACCCTGTTGTGATAGATTGTTTAAATCTAAAAAAAAATTGGGGTAATAACACATTGCATTCAGCTAGATAATGTTTTCAAACACTGTATGCTCTCACCTTGCCCACATCGAGATCTAGGTGATCAGAAAGTGCAAGGGCTTGCATTTGCATCTTTCAAATATTGTAAAAATATCCAAAAAAATAGTTGGGGATATTACAACAATCCTTGTAGAGCAATGAGAGGTAGTCATTTGAATGTTGGAATTTTTCCCAATTATTGAGTTTCTCCAGGGTAGATTTTATTGACCTCCCTCGTGATTTTCCACATTCATTTTTCTTTTATTTCCAGTTCCATATTTCAGCCTTAAAACCAACTGAGCATTCATTAAATCCACTATTTTTGTTGGATTTTACCATCTACAAAGATTGTTTCTGTATACATTCTGTAAGCTGAAGAGTGTGCACGGACACTGTGAACATCTTTTGGCCAATATATGGTTTGTCCAAAGAGATGAACCCTCCTATCAGGTGGCTGAAGCCAACATATTGCACAAAGATTTGAGTTTTAAATTTTCCAGAGATGGAATTCATAACTCGAATGATCTACCTCTGATGGTATATACATTTCCTTTATGAAAAATTATTGATTTACTATCAATAACAAGGAGGGTGTAGTTAAAATTAATGCAACTGAATATTGAGGGATTGCAGAGTATCAATCAGCTGCCATTTTCTTCTCATAAACTACTGATTGTAGTCTACATGGCATCAAAATCATTGAAGGATTATGATGACAGCTTAAATTAACATTCGCATGTGATGAATGGTATTACACATTGGAAAAATAACACTGAACAGCAATGGTTGATGATGACGAATAACACTGAGGTGTTCATTTACCTAGCAAATTATTAATATGTCATGTCAATCAACAGATAAATCATGCTGATATAAATTCTATGTTGAACATGAAGCGACCACATAGCAAAAGGTAAACTATAAAGTTGAAATCTGAAGAGTAACCAAAAAGACAAATTCTATGTTTGTTGCTAACAATCAGGATAACTGGCGATGACTGACAACACTGAGATGCTCGTTCACCATATCCAATTATCAATATGCCATGTCAATCAACATGCTATGTTGAAGATGAAGCAATTTCACGTATGAAGGTCAGCTACAAATTTAACGGTGAATGATTAACGTAAAAATTAAACTGTATCCTCACTGTCAACAATCAGTATAAGCTTGTCAGTCATATTCAATTAAATGTTGAATTAACAATGAGATGGAACAGAAGCATGCTAGTTTTAACTAAACTTGTCATTTAAGACACTTAAGTTGTCAAGTGTCAGGATATTAATGGGATATAGAAAATTCCTGAAGGATGTACATGGTTGTCCCTGTGAATTTTCCTATGGAGATTATTGATGGACGACCCTTTTAAGACATTTATAAGCCAGCCATAAAGGAGACATTGAATTGGGGTAGCTGAGATTAATCTACTATATTGTATTAATGATGTCTTATTGGCAATGACTGTCAAGGACATAAAACCATAGTTAATTGTTGGTGCCTTGTCTTTTATACCGTACAGGTATCCAGGCAGTGCAATCAAAAATGGTTGGTATTTGAGCCACTTAATTTTTCTTTCACTAGCCACTCACAAAATGACAAACAGATGAATTAGGACAACATTGTCAAACAAATAATACAAGAATTAGGAAAGATGAATCTGCACAAAGCATTCCTAAACATGCAAGTATAATGGAAGTGTACAGAGATAACTGAAACAAATTAAATGAAAATTCAGAGTCAACCACAAAATGCAGAAGATATCATAGGGAACTGGAGAGATATGGAAGATGATATATTCATTTAAGTCTAGACCACAACCTCTCCTCCAACAACTAGACCAAAACAAGGCAATTTGTTACTGTTCGAAAAAGTCACCTCTTTCTATCTGAAAAATTGTATGTGACTCACCTAATGGACAATGACAGTTTCAACAGACAATATGTGGGAGGATCAATAGAAACAATGTGATTTCTCTTTGCATTGAAAGGGGTAGCTCCCTTACACAAAACATAAATAAAATCATCTACAATATTTACAACCTTTGATCTGGGGATTCAGAATAATACAAAAAAACAAACATACAATGCAATATTTTTGAGCCTTTGCACAAGACTTAGACTGAAACGGACACTATACACCTCATACAAAGATTTTCTAGGTGTTTTGGAAACATAAACATGCATTCACAGATTTCTAGATCAATTGTAGAGAATAGGAATCCATGCACACAAACAAAACAAGGGTTGCTGAAATAACCATAAATACTGATGTTTTACGGATCAAAGGAGAATAGCAAAGTATGGAGAAAATACTATCACATAATCAATTGACACACAAAGCCCAACCTGTAAAACCTTACACAAGGTTAAACAATGAATTTTACATTTCGCATTATTAAATTCATCATCAAAAGGAAGGTGCATACACAATTCTGAATTAGGAAATTGCAACTAGCATAACAAAATAATCGCTCATAAAGGTTTGCACGCTTTGAACAATTGAACAAGTGACTAACAAGAATTGTATGCTTCCAAAAAAATAAATTCCTCTTACAATGTGCATACTTGTAAATAGATTTTTCCACAAGTAACTTGAAATCTTGCAAAACACTCCAAGTCCTAAAAATCAATCTATTTTCGAAATTTTAATCCTTCTACTCTCATTTCTACTTTTTTTATTTTAGTGGAGATTTTGCATGCTTTTTTCCACCTATTCTAATTAAATTACAATTCATGTGATCCACAAATAAAATATCTTTGCCCACCTTTGTAATTTATTCATTCTAAAAATAATTAAATAAATATAATCACGTGCAACGGCTAATAATAGCTGAAGTTTGCACACTTTTGTGATATAATAATTTTAAAAATAAATTAATAAATATAACATTTGCAAAGGCTATTAATAGTTGAAATTTGTACACTTTTATAATTTATTAATTCTAAAACGAATTAAGTAAATTTAATCATGAGCAAAAAGCTACTGTAATGTCCCCATTTTCGGGTTCTCTTGCATTGCAGTTGGCACTAACCTTGTGGATGTGCGTCAACGTTATCAGAAGAGTTATTTGATGATTCCATTGAGCTAAGGTGGTCTGGAGGACTCGTATGCCACTTTCTGGGGTGATTTTCGGCTTCGGGTGTGCTCTCCAAGAATCTTGGAAAGGGCGTCTATTTATAGTAAGTCGCCCGGTTGGCTCCGTTTATCATTATTCTTCATCCGGATCAATTTAATGCAGTCAGTTTTCGATTCTGATGCATTCCGACAGTTTCCGCAAAATGGGTGTATTAATGGCTTTATTTTAATTATTTTACTAAGGTTGCTAAATGTTATTTAAATTATTTTAAAAGCACCTTAGTGTTATAGCTCGTCGGAACCGGAATAAAAAGTTTTAAATCATGGACACATAATATTGGGACCTTGCAAATCAAATATTATCATTATTTTGATAAAAAGGTCTTTTGGAGCCAAAAAGGAGTTTTTAATTAAAAAGTGAATTAAAAAATAAAAGCTTCTGGAAAGGTTGGTGGGAAAAAAGTATTAAAGGAGGTTGTGTGAGTTCATTTGGGATATTCAGAAGTTTTTTTTATTTTCTCTTTGGAGATTTGGAGATTTGTACCTGTGGCCAAACTCTTACAAACGGGACGAAAACCCCAATGGTTTCTTGGTTGATTGGACAAAAACCCAATTCAACCCACTTGGTGGATTCAATCAGGGTTCACAATTGCGCATATGGGTTTGGATTTTGAGGAGTTCTTGTGCCGGAAAGAGATATTCTTTGCAGGATTCGAATATTTGTATTTGTAGGAGGGATTGCTTGATAAATTTGTGAGATTTATGTTTCAAATAAAAATTTATTTTATACAGAGATTTATTGTTCTGTGGTGAGGATTTTATGAGGGTTTTAGTACCCAAGAGTCAATGCCCATATCAAGACTTAGCCGGTTGTATTCATGTTTGGGTTCAGCAATTAAAATTGATGGAGATTTATTTATGGTTAAGGCTTGAAGATACCATCTAAAGCAGCCACAACTTTCCCTAAGGTAATCGTAGCATCCAATTAAGGAGTCCATTGTTGATATATTGTCATTGATGTCAAAGTTGGATGTCTAAGGCAAAGAAAGGAAGAGTTATTGATTTGTTGCCATTTCAGGTCGTATGACCAAACTAAGGACTTCATTGTGTTAGAAACCCAAATGGGTATCCCTAGTTTCAGTTTGGTGAAATTTGGACGAAAAATGGCTAAGTTATAGCCAGTCAGAGTTTTCTTCAGTTCGCGAACTAACAAGTTTGCCGATTCTGAAGTTTGTCGGTTCGCCAATTTGGCGATTCGCCGACAGAACGGTAAGCGCTCTTGTGGAACACTTAGAAGAAAATAAAAGACTTGAAAGAAAAAGGCTCAATTTCGGCAGTTTGAAAGTTATGGTTTTCACCAGTTCGCCGATTTGGCGATTCGCCGACAGAAGAGGAGAGATTAAGTTTTCGGCAAAGTTCTCTTTTTGAGAACTAGTTAGCAAGTTCTAAGATTCGTTGATTCACCGACAACGAAGGGAGCGCAAAAGGAAGAGTTGAAAGGCAGCTCAAAAGACTTGGTCGGAAAAAGGACTTAGTCGGGAAAGTTCTCTTTTTGAGAATTGGTCGAGTGTTCGGCATTTTGCCGATTCGCCAACAAGATGATAGACTCTCAAAGTCAAAGGTTCATGTTTTGACTAGATCGCCGATAAAGAGAGTGTTGAAGACAAAGACGAGTTCAAGATCTCAAAGAATCGCCGACAAAGGAAAATGTTGAAAGAAAAACACGTGTTTTACTTGTTGTCGGGAAAACGAGCAAAGGACTAACTTGTTCTCAAGTTAGCTTTTTTCCTGATTCCCCGACTAGGCGACAAAAGGCAAAGGAAGTTGGTGGTTCGTGAAAGTTGATATTGTCTGACTAAAGGCAACTAAGTCGTTGGTTCGAAGAAAGTGGATTTCGCCAATAAAGGCGATAAAGATGACGATTAGTAAAAAGATTGTTTAGCCGATAAAGCAAACGTTCAAAAAAAGTGATTTTTGCCAGTAACAA
Organism: Cunninghamia lanceolata; assembly: GCA_027924645.1. Classification (NCBI taxonomy): domain Eukaryota; kingdom Viridiplantae; phylum Streptophyta; class Pinopsida; order Cupressales; family Cupressaceae; genus Cunninghamia; species Cunninghamia lanceolata. Next base: position 24,134,752 of record BSBN01000339.1, on the reverse strand, counting down.
GGAAACAAGCGTCAAGGTTAGGAATAAGTGAGTTTCGCCGATAAAGGCAAAAGGCAGAAGTTCGAGATTTGGAGAAAATGCCGATAGAAAGCAAAAAGCGGTAGAGATGAAAAGTTTGAAGAATGAGCTTTTCACTGATAAAGCAAACATACGCCAAAGTTCAAAGAAAGCCTTTTTCACCGATAAGGTGGAAATAGACATAGGTTCGGGAAAGATGATATTTGCCGACAAAGAGCTATATGTCAGAGTTCGCAAAAGATGACTTTTTGCGATAAAGGAAACAAAGGCGACAAAAGCAAAGTTAGTGATTCGGAGACTTTGCCGATAAAGGCAAAAGGTGTTGATAGCAAAGTTCCGAAAAAAGTGATCTTCACCAACAGAGAAGAGATAGAGCCAAGGTTTGATAAAAGTAAAGTTTGCCAATCAAAGAGACAAAGGCAGAGAGGTTTGGAAAAGACAAAAGTACCCGATAAAGAGGATAAAGAAGATCAAAGGGCAAAGTTCGGAAAAACAAGAAATCGCCGATAAAGAGCTAAGAGACAAAAGTTCGAAGAAATGAACTTTCGCCGATAAAAGCAAATAAAAGCCAAAGTTTGAGAAATGATAAACGCCAATAAGAAAAAGAGAAGTATAAACGGCTATATTTGTGGCGCAAACTCAAGATGCAGAATCAGCGTGAATAATTGTGGATGCATGGATAACAGTGATGCAAATAGTTGTATATTGTGGATGACTGACGTGTTAACATGCAAAGCGGGGTGTTAACATCCACACGACTGGAGTGTTTTCATGCAAACAAACTGGAGTGCGAGCATCCAGATAAGCGTGTGTATGCAGGACTTTCTGAAGAGTGAAGTGCAAAAAGACTAGAGTGCGCACATGCAAATATGTGAGCATATCCAGAGTTAGCTGCATATAAATATAAGCAACTGTACACAGAAGACTATTACTATGTTATAGAGATAAATTGATGCAGGCGTGAGCAGATTTGAGGTGCAGAGCAAATCTGGGTGGAGCAAATTGAGACGAGAAGAGAGTGAATGAATTAAAAGGTGCAATTAAGGTTGATGAAGAACCAAATGGCTGCATATATGAATGTGTAAAGATTCACAGAGGTTGGTGCCTCCAGAGGACTGAGTTGATGCTCAGATCAGGGGATTGTAGTCTCCTTAGAGTTGGTGCTCTTAAATCAGGGATTTGGTGATTCCTTAGAGTTGGTACTCTTAAAGATTGTAATCGATGGTTTCACTTGTGAGGCTTGATTAGGACGGTAGATCCTAACAGCATTTTCTCACCATGGTTTTTCCCACATTGGGTTTTCCATGTATATCTAGTGTTCATGTGTGCATGATTTCTTATTGTTGATATTACTGCATTGAAAGTTAATTTGATTTGAATACTAGTGGGTTGAAGTTTTAAGTTTTATTGACCTACTGATTCACCCCCCTCTCAGTAGATTGCTTGTGTTATAACAGTCCATACTCCGTTCGTTGTCGTACCAAGAAAGAGTTGTGGGAAAAAATTAAGAGGGAATTGTTGTTTAAAGTTCGTTTAAAATGGTGGGGCCACCACTATTGGTTGCTTGGTGTTTTGTTTAATTTTTCTTTGATATTCCTTGTTCTTGTGATAATCGTTGGAATTTGGAGTTTAGCGCTTAAGTTTGAGGATGAAAGAAAATAATGGAGCTGCTTCATTTTGTCTTATGAGGGAGTTCATTTAATAGCAGCGCCTTCTCTTTCCCTTGTCTTATGTGATGGTGTGGGGGCTGCCATTTCATCCACTAAGGATTGTCTTTGAGATACATTTTGGTTATCCTTTGTCTTATTATGAGGACCGTACTATTGATAAATTTCAGTTTTGGCCAAATATGCTTCCAGTTCAGGCCAGTTTCTTCAGTGTAAAAGCAGTCGTCCATGGATATTTATGGTGCAAGTAAGGCATACTCAACTCAGATTTATTAATATTGAGATTTGCAGTATTGGTCATAGGTGTTTGAATGAGATTTATAGCCGCCCAACTGAAAGAATATGTGCAGAAAGTATGAAGAAAACTTCAGATCTGAAACCATCTCTGAGATATAAGGTCAGATTTATATTACTCTCAGCTCTGTGTGTAATGAAATTTATAACAGCAGTTGTGGTAATTAAATTTCAACAAAAATTGAGTTTGTCAATTCAATATTCATTTTTTGAATGCAATCAGCAGTGTTTATCATTGTTGCCTCACTTGTTATGGCATTATTATATTGAAAATTTATTGCTGGCTGTTTGGAATGAACTATATCACTGAGCAATACTAGAGTTATTTCACCTTGGTCTTAAACATTGTTGAAATGCACAGCTATCCCACCAACTGTTTGACAGAATGTCTGTAAGCTGAAAACTATTTTATTTGCAAAAATCAATTTTTTTTTGAGGTGGATCATTACAGCTACTAATAGCCGAAATTTGTACACTTGTAATTTATTGATTATTTGCGAACTTTGCCAAACTTAGAATTGTTGTTGATTATATTATCAGAGAAATATAAATGTATTTACTTAGAAATGAACATCTTCTGGTTAGAAGAAGGCCTATTGGGAATAATAGACCTGAGGTAAGTTTAACTTGGGTTGGATAAGGATAAGGCATAAGTCTAAAAGATGAATCTTCTTGTGAACCCTGAATGACCAAAATTGAGACTTGGAACTCTTAAAGGTTTTAAACTAAACTTTTAAACTGAATTCTTATTAAAGACTATGTCATGGTAAGAAATCAAGAGATGCTAACTAATAAGATTGAATAATTGAATGGAAATAAGACCTTAGCATCTTGACAAATTAATTAGACACTTGTGCTATGCTATTTGTTAAGAAATCCCTTAATGAATACATTAGGGGGGGAATCAATTCACTAATAAGAGATATCCAAAGAGAATTGTTATGTGTGAAGTTAGTGAGTATAACAGTTATGATGAGTATGTAAAGCAACTCTATTAGACATGCATTGGATAATACTATAATCCTGAATTGTTGGGAAGATAGTATAGTTCACTATGATGGGGCTCACTAAGGTTCCTTCGAGTCATGTTGACAACTGATTTGGGATGAAAATCTATGAATGCTTAAGGTTGCAAGTTAGAGAGCAACGTAACTAAAAGAAGTCATCGGCGCTTAAGACCTTGTCCAGTATGATTTAAAATAGATCCAAACACTTACATCTACTGTGTAGTTAGGCAATTGAACCTTGATGGGTTAAGTTACTCATTGAAGGTTTAAGTCTAGATGCCAATATAAACAAAGTATTACGGTTACTGATTTAGAGTTAGAATGCAAAATGAGAGAGTGAAAGTTTAGCCTCTAGAACCAACACTTTTTTTTTAAAAGTGTTTGGTTTTTGAGGTCATGTGACACCTGCTCCAAGTAAGACTTTGCAAACTTTTCCAAACTATACACTGCTATCTTGTTGTACATTGTTGATTTTGCTCCTTACATCCATTATGCTTCTAACATCCATTCTAACCCTAAGATTCATCCTACTCCTAAAGTCCATTTTGTGCCTAACACCCATTCTATGCCAAACATCCATTATGTCCCTAATGTCCATTCTAAGCCTGATGATCATTTTGTACCTAACAGCCACTCTACTCCTAACATCTATTTGACGCCTCATGCTCCATTCTACACTTGACATCCATTATGCTCCTAACAGCAATTATGTACTTGACATCCATTCTGAGCCTGGCATAAATCATGTTCATCATGTCCATTGTCCACATTGCACCTAACATCTATTTATACACTGGAATGTCACGATAGTATGATCAACTTTCATTCAATCATGCATGGGCTTAATATCTTGCTCTCATACACCCAACTTTTTTGTATTTTTGTATGCTTCCTTACAATTCTCAAATGTCCATATTGATCATACCATTGTCAACATTGTTGATCCGAATAGTCATTCTACTCCTTAAATTTCATTGTGGTACTACCTTACTAGTATGTGTAATAAACACAAGGATTTTTATTCAAAGATTTTTTATTAAAAACAACTTAGGTGAAAAAATTTCATGAATTTTAGCATTTACTCAACAAGGAAGGGTATCTAGAAATTTTTAGCAACAACTCCTCCAAGAACGTCTTCTTTCTTCCCTCCCTTGTCTCATTGTTTAATATTTTGTATCTGAGCTATGTCAAATAGGACTCCGACTTGTTTATGGGTGGGATGATGTAGTCCTCCATATCAGTATTGTTATCATTGTATGAATGAAATGAATGTTTTGTAACCAACTTAGTTGTGTTGTTGATAATGTATTGTCGGATTAGATAGAGTATTTCACTTTTTAGTAATGAATTGTTGGGACAACAATTGTGTCTTAACCAACAACCTTTGGTCTTACAAATAGCAAATAAAATGTCAAGGTAGGGGTGCAAATATGATAAATCCTCCCTACACCAAGCTATTTGTTGTATGCTACCTCATGCAATAAAGATATTGTACTATATATTCTTTTGTATTATGTTCATGGTATGTGATTACAATTCTATGAGTGCTATTCTTTGGTAGCGTAAAAATTTGATGTAAACAATCACAAATAAGTCCAAACACAACAAAGTTATAGTCAAAGGATCTACCTATGTTCCACCAAGCTTTTGGGACGAAGACGGGGGGATGCGTTTCTAGGATGGATTTTTTGGGAGGCCATTTTTTAGGAGACAGTAGGGAATGGCTATTAAAAAATAGGGAAATTTGAAAATATAAGAAATTTCAAATATTCATATGATTACATTGATAAGGCATTCATAATATACATTATAGAACTGTACGACATAACATTAGAGTTGAATTGAGATTTCATATGAGAGGACAAACGAATTAACAAAATTCAATTGCTTCGATTGTTAATGTGCATATGTATTGTATAAAAATTACAACAAAATGCCCAAAGGCTGATTGTTAATGATGTAGTTTTGATGCTTTCTTGCCTTGTCACTACCATTCTCTTCTCTTCTCACAATAATTCTCCTTCTTTGTCTTCTTCTTCACACTATGGAAAATGGCAAATGAGTTTGTTTTTTGTTTTTAGTTATTAGTGTGGCTTTTTTAGGTTTCGGGTTGATGTAAAGGGGTGTGGGGGTGCTTGTGAGCCCCCCATCCCTTTTTTTTCAATTTTGTGTTTTTTTTAAATTGCATTTTATGTTGGGATGGCCCAAATGTCCCTTGGCCATCCCCTAGTGTTTCCTATCTCAAATTGGTCATCCTTGAAATGTTTCCTTTTATAAAAATCAGGTACGCAGTGGGAATATTTCCTACCCGTCCCCACGTCCCCTACAAGGGACAGGGTCAAATATACAACAGATGTGTCCCCAAGGTACATAGGGATCTACAAAAGGAGGTATGTTCATCTCTAATGTCATATCTACACAATGATACCTAGCTCTTGCTATTTTTGGTGCACAACTAAGTTCACTGTGGCATCAATAGTTGAGTTTTTCTTCCATAGTGTCTTTAAACAAGCAACAAATGGTTCATGGACTACCACACACTAAAGATATTGTACTATATATTAATTTGTATTATGTTCGTGCACAATTCCACAAGTACTATTATTTGATAGCGTACTAAATTGAAGGAAACAATCACAAATAAGTCCAAACACAACAAAGTTGTAGTTTGAAGGATCTAAGAAAGGAGACATGTTTATCTCTAATGTCATATCTACTCAGTGACACCTAACTCTTCCTATTTTTTGTGCTCAACTGTAATGTCTCTACCAAGAAATTTTAAGCACACTCGCAATTTTCTTAATTTAACCTTGCAGGCATTTTGTCAAACAGTTGGTGAAACATGAAAACCATTCAATATTTTTGAGTTAACAATGTAGAGCAGCTGCAACTTTCTTTCATTATAAAGGCATTTTGACAAACAGTTGTCATGCATTAACAATTCTCAAATAATTGACAAACACAACCTCTGCTGGTATAAAATTTCTGATATAAATTTCTTATCAGCTGATCAATATACAATGAATACTGATGTATGCTGATTAAAGAAATTCATAAATACATACAATACTGAAATCTTATTTTCTGACCTCAAAATGAAGCTTTATTTTGTCTGCAAATGATGTTGGTCTGAGTATAAATACTCCTAAGAAAGCAGGTACAGCTGCAGTAATTCTTTGTGCTCTGAAATTCCAAACTGCACTTGTGAAATGCTGATTTTTGAACTCTGTTACTCCTGCTACAGCAGTAATAAATTCCTTATATCTCCCAAATACTATGTGCTTCCCTCAACAACTTCCTTAAACCCCACGTGCCATCCTTTTTAATTATTTCAATTTTTAAAGGGGCTGCGGCTGATAAATAGTCTTCGAAGACTACCACAAATCCTTTCAAAGTCCCATGACTCCCCTATTTCTCACCCTTAATGCTAATACAAGGTGGTGGCTGATGTGTTTGGGCCCACCAACCATTAAGAAAATGAGCGCCTCCTTCCTCTTAATATTCAACAGTTCCTTTCAACAATATTTCAAACCTCCTCTTCACAATGTTTGATAGGCTACCTTGGCCCTTGGGTAAAAAAAGTACGGCTGGGAGTAGGAATGGTACGGCCTGTTTAGGGCTCACTCAACAATCAAACTTGATATTTCATTCTTCAAAATAAATAAACCAAACTCCATGAAATTTATTATTTTCCTTGCAAATGTCAATAAATTTCTACTATGCAGTACGTAGAAAGGCAAATACAAAACCTGGAAACGATTTAACTTATCAGCACAATCTTCATCAAATCTTCAATGCACCTGTGAATCCTGAATGAATCCACCAAGGATTGGCTAGGTGGGTTTTCATCCATGAAACCAATAATCACCTTCGAGTTTTCATCCTAGGCTGAATAGTTGAACAACTGCTCAAGCTCCCAATAGGGTTTTCAAGAAAATGAATATGTCGAGAATGAATCACTTTTCCTCCAAAACCTCCTTTTATAACTTTTCAGGGGAAAATATTTTCTTTTCTTTTATTTTCCTGCTCAAACCATGAAGTGTCCTTTTTAACAAATTAACTTTGTACCCCATGTCTAGCAACACCTTAAAAAGTCATATTATAATCTCTTGTTCAACATTAATAATTAATTAAATATAAGTTGTCCTTGGAAATAACTTTAGATGACTTAATATTTAATTAATTAGACATTCCCTTTGTTCCATTCCCAAATAGCCTGCGAGAATTAAATAGGCTAAGGGTCTTTATTAAAGCTCAAGCAGATGAAGGGGACATTACATCAACTAAACTCACTATGGCATTAATGGTTGAGATTTTCTTACCTAAAATCTTTAAGCAAGGAACAAATGGTTCATGAATTACTAGCGACTAAGGACGTTGGCAAGTTTTGTCCTATTTGAGTAATTGGTAAGTAGCTCAATTTGAATTGGAAGTGGCAACTCATATTGCACAAGTCTTCTCTTGACTTAGCCCACAAGGATCTATGAATTGTTCTCCGAGGATTTCTGTTGCAATCAATACCTCTTGTTGTTCATTGATAATTACTCTCAAAAGATGTGGGTATTTTTTTTAAAGAATAAGTCTTAAACCTTTCAACACTTCAAGATTTTCAAAGTCGCAGTTGAGAAAGAGGTTAGACACCCATCAAATTCCTCCACATAGATCAAGCAGGATAGTACATTTTATTTTGACATTTTTTGCTCTAAATAAGGAATACACTAACACTTGAATAGTACCTACAATCCACAAACAAATGGCGTCACATAAAGAAAGAATCGAATCATTGAGGAGAATATGACATGCATGTCGAAAGGCATGAATAGTGATAAGTACTATCGATCTGAAGTATGAATAGATTAGTGTATTTACTCAACAAAGCAGGCAACAAAAGCATTGAATGACAGTATTCCTAAGAAATGTGATCAAGGAGGCCTACTATAAAACACCTCATAAAATTTGGGAGAACATCCTGAAAAGCAAGTAAACTGTAGCTTGTTCAAACTAGGGGTTAAATTCTTCGGTTAGTAGCAATAAACCTGTTTTAAATCTGATCTTAGTGATTGATATAAATCAAATATAATAGAGATATCAAACTAAAAATGATGTTTACAACAACCAAAAAAAAAATCCACACAAAGAGATTAACACTAGATATACTCTAAGAAACCCTTATAGGGAAAAACCCAACACCAAATAAAGATCCTTCACTATATTAACCTTAGAACAAGATAACAAATACAATGAAAGGATTCATCAACCTAATGTTGCATCAATCTTTTCACCCTTGAAGCATCTAATCAGCACCTCAACATTCTCCAAACTTTTGTGTTTAAAACTATTCACCCAAGCCTTCAATTTATAGAATTTTGGCTTGAGAGAAATCACCAAGTAGTATTCAAAACCATGGATGGATCCAAAGGACACATGTCTGATACTCAACATACAAACAGCAATTATAAATGCAATGGACTCATCTCCCAAATCCAAGCACCACACTTTGCATGAGAAGTTCAACTCCCACTTGACACTCTAGCTACTTCAAGATGGGCTCTTATTTTTTTGGAGACTACTTTCACTTCACTTAGGTGCCACTTTGATTCCAGCTCATCATTTTTAATGCTCTCAACTCCCTGCCAAATGTTAGAAATCATTTGCCCTCAAGGGACCATTTGCAAATACAACATTAGAATTTAATATGTTTAACTAGTATCCTAGCATTACAATAATATTCACACATTATAACTAGGACTCGCAAGGTGTACAACACACCTAATCCTAACATTCTCCCACTTGCATACATTGCAAAAGCATAGAAAAACAGAGCAAAGAGGCTTAAATTTTATTAGCTAGGAGCAACACAACTCATAACTTGCATTACCAAGGAAAAACCATCTTTTCATCACAACCATATCCATGTGTACACCATGGTTCACATCTTCAATAGCCTAAAGACCCTAAAATTCCACGAAGGCGTGTGTCTGAAACCAACAAATACATAAACAACGCATAATCGTGTCTCTGCCAAAACTCCCATTGCATGCATAGCAAGGAGCTTCCCATGACAACACGGTTCACAGAAATCTCCTCAAACCATTACAACTATCTACGACATTCATTTGCAACCAACAGATCCCTTCCATGTAGGAAATTCATGTTCAATCACCATGCTAGCATCCAACCTATATAGAGTCTCATTCTAGGTTCCCCTTGCCAACACTTTCTTTCCCTTGACCATCATGCAACCATACTTGCAAAACTTAACCTGCACATCAACATCACCGATATTTCCAATAGAAATTAAATTCTTGGTCAAATCAAGAACATGCATAACTCAACAAAGATTCTTAACTCTACCATCTTTGAACCTCAACTTGACCTTACCCTAGCCAACTATCCTTTGAGAAGAGTTATCATCCAAGACAATTACCTCCATCAAAACATTCATATTCAATAAACCACTCCTTGTGAGGATTCATATCATCCATACATTACCGCATGCATGAATACCTATAGATGCCATGAAAGCCTCACCATTTACCTCTTCCTCACTATAGGATGGTGAACCTAAAAAAAAACTACCACTAGATTTTGGATCCTCACTTCTATCGATCTTCTTAAACTTGCATTCCTTTCTAAGATGTCCTAACTTCTCACATTTCCAACACTTTACTTTAGATTTATCAAGAGGTTTCATGCTTTTATCCTCAATATTTCCCTTACCCCTTTTACCTTTGGACCACTCCCTCCCATAGAGAGATCATTAGAGACATCTATCAAGAACTTTCTTTGTCATTCCTCACTTATTAGGGTTGCAACAACGTCTTCAAGTTTTAACCTGGAGGTTGTCCTACTAATGGCCATTACAAGATTGTCCCAAGATTCGAGTAAAGAACAAAGCAAAGTAATACATCTTTCTTCTTCATCCATATTAACATCAATGGATACCAATTGACTATCATATTAAACACATTTAAATGTTTAGGAACAAAGTCTACATCAACCATTTTTTAAAATAGCTTCCTCTTCAAAAATAATTGTTAACTAGACTCTTGGTTTGATAAAAGTGAGAAATTTTATCCCATAGTTTATGCAAAATGTTTTCACCTAAGACATTCATTATTAAGGAGTCAAAAAGATACAACTTGATAGTACTTCCATCCCTCCTATCAAGTTTGTCCCATTCATCTTGATCCATTCTTAGAGGAATAAAACTAGTAGTAGTAGTTATTGTAATCCATTGATCTCTTTCTAACAAGGGATCCTCCATTTTCAACTTCCAAAGTTCAAAACTTTGTCCATTGAACTTCTCTATTTCAACTCTTGATGAGGATACCGTTTTCAAATCAGATCTACAACAAAAACAAAAAGCTCCCACTACAAAGAAGGCATCCCTTCCTACACAAGATCAATCCAACACAAGCTCCAATACCAAATGTTGAACCTAGGGGTTAATTTCTTCAATTAAAAGCAATAAACATATCTTAAATCTGATCTTAATGACAAAGATAAATCAGATATAGTAGAAATATCAAACTAAAAATGATGTTTACAACACCAACTATAAAATCCACACAAAGAGATTAACACTAGATATAACCTGGTTAACAATAATAAACTAACAATTATTTTGCTTGTTTTTTTCTGTCACTCCCTATGGCATTGTATTTTCAAAATGCAAGCACTCCCACCCGTTCCTGGAACCCTACCTCTGCATTTGAAGTTTATCTGCCGCTCCCTACAGCCTCTAGTGGAGGTGTGGATATTGTTGTCGGCGGCAACGCCGGTGTTTTACCCCTTGGTTCGATCTTTGGCACCCTTGATCCTGTTCCAAACAGTGTTGCAAGCTCCTCTAAGGTAGCTATTGTGGGCTCTCCTATTACTCATTCTGATGGACACAACAAGTTTATGGTCAGTTGTGGCGCGGAACCTCCTAAGACAAATGTGCATGAAGTAATGATTTCTCCCAATCACAATTCCTTGCATGTTGGTGGCATGAAGGTGTCGAATGGCGTTTCTCCCCTTTTGGGTGGCGCAAATGGGTCAAGTCGTTTGACCTATGTGGCCATGGTTGGGTCAGGGGTTCCTTCTCGCCCTCCTCCACGTGGTAAACTTCGGCCCCTTTGCTGTTCTCAATCCTCCCCAATCATGGTTTGTGGACAAGATGTGATTGACATTAAAAAAATTATAATTGTTGTGGTCTAATTTGCAGATTTAACAGCTTGTGGCCTTCTCTTCCTGACTTGCATCAGTGGGTTTCAAAGTCTTGGAAGCCTTTCATTGAGGGCAGAATCGAACTATATCCTTGTGCTAGGGGTTTTTTTATCACAACCTTTGATTCTTCATATGACAGGGAGTTGGTGTTGGATGACAGGTTGTGGATGTGGGGTGAGCATTTCCTATCATTCAAGCCATGGTTTCCCTCTTTCAACTCTCTTATAGAATCTCTCGTGCATAATAAGACTTCAGAGATTGTCAATCTGCCAGCTGAAAATAAACCCATTGGATGCAAATAAGTGTTTCAAGAAAAATAAAGGTAAATGGTACCATTGGCAAACATAAAGCTCCAATGGTTGCTAAAGGTTATGCTTGAGAAATAAGGAATTTGACTATCATGAGATTTATGCACCAACAGCAAAGATGATAACAACCAAACTTATGTTTTGGCTTGCAGAACAATATGGATGGGGTATCCACCAAATGGATGTAATGAGTGCATTTAAATTGGCATTAACAAGTATAGTGGTTCATTCCTCATAACCATGCTCAATCAATGAAGCCTTGAAAGCAAAGAAATGGACTGAAAATGCAAGTAGAATATGATGCTCTCATGCATAATAAGACTTGGGAGATTATCAATCTGCCAGCTGAAAATAAACCCATTGAATGCAAACAAGTGTTTCAAGATAAATAAAGGTAAATGGTACCATTGGCAAACAGAAAGCTCAAATGGTTGCTAAAGGTTATGCTTGAGAAATAAGGAATTGACTATCATGAGATTTATGCACCAATACCAAAGATGAAAACAACCAAACTTATGTTTTGGCTTGCAGAACAATATGGATGGCGCATCCACCAAATGGATGTAATGAGTGCATTTCTAAATGGGAATATCCATGAGGAAGTGTAGGTGTGCACCAACCTAAAGGATTTGAAATTTAAGGTAACTAAAATTAGGTGTCGGTTGATTAAATCATCATAAGTGCCCCTTTTGTGGTACATCAAAATTGCTGAGCACCTACTCACACATAGATTTATTTGAAAACTTTCGGTATGCGGCTTGTACATCCTAAGGGAAAATGGTGAGATTATCATCTTAATTGTGCATGTTGATGATCTTGTGATCATCAGGAGCGGTGAAGAGTTAATTTCAGATGTAAAGGAGGATATGAATAAGTCTTTCACAATGAAAGACCTCAAATTGCTGTACTAATCCCTCAGCTTGGAGTCTTGACATACTAAGAATCATGTTTTGATTCACAGGAAAAGTCTGCCAAGGAGTTCACTAACAAATTCAGGATGACTGGTTCCAAAACAATGTAACATCTGTAGAACTAAGATTGCAAATTTCCACATATGATACATCAGAAAAGATAATTAATCCCTCTACAGACAATTGATTGAGAGACTCACTTTTCTAACAGATACTTAACCAGATCTAGGATATTCTGTGAACTTCGCTTCTGATTCATGAAGAACCTAGACAAACACACTCAAAGGCAGCTAAAAAGGTGTTGAGATATGTATATGGTACTTTGAACTTTGCACTAGGTACACAAAGAATAACAAAGTCTGCAAGTCATTATTCAGATGCAGATTGAACAGACTCCATTGACAATCACTTGTCAACATTTGGGTGTATTTTAACTTGGGCTAAAGATCAAATTTTTGGGTGAGTATGAAACCTATGGATGTTTGTCATTTCTGCCACTAAAGCAGAGTACAAGGTACATATAACTCCAATCAGTCAACGACAATGTACTATGATAATTAGAGAGTTTTGAAGGTGGTCAAGAATCCTATTATCGCATGAGCAATTCAAACATATTAAATTTCATTGCCGCTTCATCAAAGAGAGAAGGTTCAGAATAATGAGATACAAATGATTTGCATTCCCCCTCAAGAGCAACTTGTGGATGGATTTACAAAAGCCACCATCTCATATCAAATTTGTACTGTTTACAACTGGACTCTTTGTAACAGACAATGTACACCAATTGGATATTCATTGGGTGTTAAAAATGTTGGAATATGTAATCAGTAATCAGCATTAGTTTAGTAAACAGATAGTTAGAGGTCAGTTATAAATCCGTTTGGGTTTGGCTTTGGGTTGTTACTTATAGCAACCCTACCAAAAATTTATTGTTTTTATATGTAGTTGGTTGGAATACAACAGTCAATGTTCATGACCTTCTTTTTGTTTGCCATATATTACTTTAAATAAATCGGTTAAAACGGGGAACGTAGAAGCTCCCATGTGCACACTGGGTTTCTCTACCACTGAGCTACTGGCCTTTGTAGTTATTGGCTACTTTTTGTCCACCAACATTAAAAGTGAAGGATCTTGTTTTGATGAAAAAATACCAAACCGCGGCTAATAAGAGAAGAAATTCATAGAAGTTGAAGAAAAGAAATTGTAGAAGCAACCTAAATTTCAACTCTACTCGTTGGAATCTATGATTATGGAAGCTTACATAATGGGAAGCGGTTTTACAGAGTTATAAAGGGACTCAATTACTCCAATGGTTCCTGCCCTGAGCTGCCAAGCAACGATGCACAAATTAAAATCAACCCCACGCCAAAGAAAAGAAGGAAGCAGAATTAAGGGGAAAGACAAGAATTTGGCACCTGCAAATTAACACGACCATCGACACTCACACGGATTCCCTGATGAGATATGTGTTTCGACGCCCAATTATTTATCACCGCCATTCCCACCAGGATTTCCTGAACGCATTCCTTCTTTAGACAAGTTGAGAGAAATGAAGCAATTAAAACAAAATATGTATTACCTGTGGACGATAGATGCGACTACCTCTGCTCAGCTTCAACTCTACCTCCACTCCCCTCTCTTTCGCCATGCTAACTTCCCTCTTTTCCCTTCACCTGGAAATTAAACGCCCCCTACCATTATTTTTATGAGTCGAATTAAATGAAAAAACGATTAAATAGATAATATGAGCTCAGCTAGTTTTAAGGGAATAAAACACAACATTACATAAATATGTAGCGTTAATTAAACTAGGAATTGCATGTAGAGTTAAGACAATAGATAAAGGTGCAATAATATTATAAGTAGCACTTGCACCTATAGGAGGTTCAAGGAATACGTCGATTGAAAAACCGATGAGTTTAGAAAATTTTCCGGCATATTTTTACGGCGTGAGACAATTCCGAGCACTATAATGCTCACAACTAAAAGCCTATCGGCTAAATAGGAAAGAACATAAAATAAAATCATTAAACTATAGGAAAGGGGCAGTAATTTTAATTAATCTTACATTAGTGAAAAAGAATTAAGTAATGAGTTAGATATGTTTTATTGGATTTCTTATATAAACATCATATTTTTACATAGATAACAATTTTTTTCACAGAGAATCATTTTTTTGTTTTAACACAATTATTGTATTTTACCATTTATCCAAAAAAAATTGAACCTAAGAATGAAAATTTTGCATTGAATCAATACGAAAAAAGAATGAAAAATTAAACCTTGTTTCCTTTCCAAATGATGAATCTTTGAACAAGGACAACTAACACTCCTTCCATATGTAACAATATTCAATTTAGTACCTATTATGCCAATCACAAATAATTATGAATATATTTTCAAAATCTCACTTCCTAAAGAAATAAAAATATATATTTCACAAAATAAATGGCCAACAGATATAAATTATAATGGTAAAGTCCAATTTAGATGGATTCTCTTAGCCAAATGCAAATTCAACTTTTCCAACAATACCATAGACAAGTAAACTATAGCTAAAAATGGTATTTGTAATTGTAGGTATGTTTTAAAATAATTTTTTTTTATGTTATTTGGGAATGTAGAGTAGCAACAATATTGTCCCCATGGATACAGCCTACTTCACTTTAGTTGTTGACACCATATGTAGTTTTAATATTTCCAGGTATGTTTGGTGCATATAGAGCCTATCTTTTTATCTGTATAAATTTTATAATGTAACATAACACCCACAAAGCATTTCCAATATAGATACATAATACTTAAGTAATATACATGGGTTTAACCTTTCATTACAAAAACAAGAACATCAATATCACCATGAAGGTTTGAATATGTTGTTCAAAGACTACCTTTCATTACCCTTCAATGTAATCTTTATGATTCATCATTGTAAGGCTTCAAATGTTGTTGAAAATTTTATTCATTAACCATAAGTATGATTCATATTCAAATTACTTCAAAAGACCATTTATGATTTCTAATTCCAATAATCCCAAATCACAATTAGAAACAATTTAAATGATCAAACATAATAAACAGTTGCTTACCTTAAATCATTAGAATGAGAACAAAAAAAAAATTCGAAATACTAAACCTTTTCTTACTACAGAATTATTAACAAAATTTAATGTGTGAAATTTTCAAAAAATAGAGTATGCATATTTTGTACATGTGATATTGAGATACAATATAGTAGTGATCGTAGAAGAACACTACAATTTGATTTAGTGCAAACAAGCACTTAAATACAAAATGCATATATTTCATTGCCTCAATTTAAAATTATGTAAGATCCAACTGATTATAAATTAATTTTAAAAAATATTTTTACAGTATTTATTATTTTATAATCGATGCCTATTGCATAAGAATGTCCTATCATCTCATCATGACATCTTGATATTCAACATGTTTAAAAATGTCCTATCATCTCACCATGATATCTCGACAATCAACAGGTTGGATAAAATATATCCAAAGAATAGATCCATAGTTGACTTCTAGTCCCTTAAAATAACATAATGATATATTTCCAGTGTTTACTGATTAGTCCACCAAGGATACTAATCCATTCCCAAACATAATTCCTTATATTCGCACAATTCTAGGTGATACAGTGGATGAAGGTTCTTACTATATCACCTTAACATTGTTGGGACCATAACCAACCCTACAACTTTAAATAGATTTAAAGAACCACACGTATCAAATGGCATGCATTGCCTCAAGCAGTTTGGAGCAAAGACTATTGATGTTATTTTGTTGTCCTTATCACAAATTGATATCTTGACATAGTTATCATAAAACACATAAAATTTACATAGATTGTCATGGTAAGTACATGCAATCTAAAGATTCGTAACAATCATTTAGTTTTCAAATGCCTCAAACACTAGGCAAGCAAGTACAATCTTAGCATACTACTAAACCATTAAAGAATGTTCAGCTTGCTAACAAATTTTTAACCGTCTCCCACCATAGTTATTCCATTTTAAATCCATGGATAAGAAAATATCAATGTACAGAGTGCATGATTTAACCATGGTCATTACCACATTCTACAATTTCCATTATACAATAACTGGCAGTAATTTAGTTACCTTTCCAACCCTAGTCAATGGTAGAGGAGATCTTAACAAAACCATAAATAATATTTACAACTCCTACCTTTCAAAGAGTTATAAAACTAGAATTGCCTTATCACAACTGTACACCTCTTTCATGGTTAAGTATAGGCATCTAATACAAGTTATGGAAAAACAATAACCTTTAAACTGCCCCAACTCATTTTAATCCATATCCAATGATGATTTATACATCGTAAGTAAAACTTAAGATTGAACAAAATTACCCTTTATTGATCTTAAAATGTTGATATCATTATAACACTTCATCAAACCCTTTTAATTAACATGGGCTTACCTTGATTAAGGTCTTGGTGTTAACTTGTAGTGACGACTACAAACTTAGTTATTTTTCATATATCGATACATGTATACTAAGTTTTCACTCACTCAAGTAAGTTACTACTCAATGAGTATTGTCAATTCAGTGTCAACATCATTCTATACATTCAAAATATAAAGACTTCGATCAGTGAAATCAATAGGTTGTGGATCCCTTATTGAGTTCATTCATTTTCCACTAACCCCACCAAGAATGTTAATCAAACTAACATATCATTAAATATTACCAGATAGTGAATCCAATTTTCCAGTCAAGGATAACCAAATATCCCAAATGTATGGATAAGAATTGACATTCCTTATAGATTCATGTGTTGTTCACTGAAAGGAATCTAGATCAACACTTCATCCAAGACACATTTGCACAAATGAAGCCTATTGTTTTAAATCATGTACACAAGTTTTTCATGGGTTAACCTAGGGTAACATGTCTTCTACCAACATAACGATAATCTTCTAAAGGGATTTATAAATACCACCAATCTTTTAAAAAATAGAGTAGAGCAGACAAAGATAAATCAAGCGAGCCATAGAGCAAAGATCACACTCAATAGCATACATCCATGCAACAAGGGACAAATCCTGATGCAAAAGGACCCAAAGGCATGGACTTGATCCAAGAAAGAGCACGGGTCCTACTCAAAATCTGAGGCATTACACTGATAGAAAGGCATCATTTTTTAGACCAGTGAAAGTCAAAATCCAGAATATTTTCATTGGAATCACTCATTCTTGGGTTACAAGCTAATACCCTTATCCCATGCATTTACTTTTGTTAAGGAATAATTGGTGTAAATGAATAATCAGTGTATATCAACAATACCCAATAACTCAATGAAATAAGAAACAACGAAATCAATCAAATAAAGAACTTCAAACCTTTGCAAACCTCTTCACTTCATGGCTTCCATTGATTGCCTATCACAAATGATCTTGTCTATGAATATGACCCTCAGAAGGTGCACTTCCTTGCTATTCCAAGATGTCAAATGGGAATGGCTATGATAGTTTATTGCAATGAAAATGAGCTTCACAACAATGGTAATGATATGGTAACAAGTTGATTGCAAGCAAATGGAATGACTTGGGTGCCAAAGGTGCACTGTAATTCCTTCAGAGTAACGATACTAAAAGCTTGGATGATGGAAATGGAGGAATAGGGTTCAATTTATATACTCATGAGAGAGAAGATCAATGGTATAGAAAGAAAGAGAAGATCAATGGTATAGGAATCTTGGGAGAACGTGCACGAATAGAAAGAAGACAAGTGTCACACAGAAGTTGTTTTGTTTGAGTTAACTACTTTCTTTTATAAAGACAAGATTTGATTTCATAAATTAGAAATTTTTTTTTCTAATTTAAGAGTTATTGATAAAAACAAGGTTGATTGAGTCAGTTAACTCAACTTGTGATTTGCTTTTGCATGATTTGAGAGAAATTAAATAAATTATTTAATTTTATGTGCATGAAGAAGAAGACTTATTTTTAGAAGATTTGGAAGATATTTGAAGAATTAGAAGATAAATTATTTGATTATATTTTATTTTTAGAGATTGAGAGGATTTAAATAAATTTGATTGATTTATTTAAATTTGGAAGAAGAATTGACTTAATTAAATAATTAAGAATTATTTAATTGTTTGAAAAAATTAAATTAAATAAAGGATTTTATTTAATTTTGACTTTAGAAGAGGTAATTAAATATTTTGATATTTAATTAATTTAGAGGAATATGAATTGAATAATAGAAGAATTAGAGTGAAATAAATATTAAGAATATTTATTTAGACCGAGTCGTGTCATTTTTTGGGTGTATACATTTTGCCCCTCTTTGATGTGATGTTCGAGATGATGAGATTTGTGTCGAGTAACATCATTTCAAATAAGCTAAGGTATGGATAGAAGAAAAAGATGGTAATGGAAAGATATGATGAGGATGCCCCCTCAGAAGATTGGACGAGGAGAGAGTTTCGAGGGATGTGAGACGGACAATCTCACGATGAAGAAGGTGGAAGAACAAGGTTAGGGTGAAGAAAATCGTTGAAGAAAGAGCCGAATGATACGTGATGCAAGATAGAATGATAACACACACAAGCAAGTAAGCAAGTATGCACAAATGATACAAGAACAAACAAGGTATTACCCCTATCAAGTGGTAAACCAAAGAGATTAATCGATAATGATATACAATAATGTTGTCATGGCGGGGAACAATAGATCCCTAGAGCAACACAAAGGACAGTGGTATCATGGCGGAGAACGATAGATCCCTAGAGCAACACAAAAGATAGTGTTGTCATGGCAGGGAATGATAGGTCCCTAGAGCAACACGATAGGCATGGGAAAGATACATCCCACTGGTACTTATGACTGATTGAGTTGGTTTACGACCAGACAAGGATCAAGACCACTGGTTGTGATTGGATCAGTTGACAAGATTGACTTGACTTGATTGGTATGGATTAAGGATGGACTTGCATTTGGATCATTGCTCAGACTGACTAGATAAGGATGAAAGAAGAATAGATAGAAATTTGACTGATAGAAGAATGACTCGACAGAAGGACTCACAAGCTTTTGTAAACATGGATACTCTGCACAGAATTTTTATTGCATGGGATATGGATGCTTTCTAGATGCAAATGGTTTTTGACATCTTGATATTGCAAGTATTTTGAAGTGCTTATTTCATCATTGGGCATTTTTAAAATGTTGTAATAAAATACAAGCATCTAGGTATAATTGAACCGAGATGACCTGAGTATCGCTTACATGGATTTTGATTTAGCAAGTTAATACAAGCATCTAGGTATAATTGAACCGAGATGACCTGAGTATTTCTTGCATATCAACAGAGAAGGATTGCCCCCTTTCATGTTAGACCTCTGAAGTCCTCGATGATCTTTTGCCGATCATGTTGTTAGATAAGGCATCACATTACTAAAGATTAATCCATAAACAGCAGACAGAGAAAATGATTATGCCCCCATCATAGCATCTCTAGTTTTTTACATCCTCGAGTAGCATAGAAAGACATAATAGCAAAAATCAAGACTCTATAAGTTAACCTGATCACAAACACAAACATTCTTGCATTAGATTACGTTTTCTTGCCATAATTTAGATAGAATCATTTAGAGTGCTTTAGGTTCATGATTGCTTTGCTTTGGATAGGTTGATGCCTCGTATCAAGATTTATGCTTTTGAAAGTGGGTCTTTGCTTGTGCTTGCATGCATGCCTGGTGAAACAGACCCTAAGGGACTGACCTAGTGCCTCGGGGGCGCATTGTTAAATGGCCTTGCCTACGTGACAACACAGAGGCAACGTAGTTCAGGGACTTGGACTATGGATGAACTAGAGGATAGACAACGAGGTATGGGACAGATAGGAAGAGCCTCGGGGGCGCATTGAAAATGGCCTTGCCTACATGACGATGTAGAGGCAACGTAGTTCAGGGATTGACCCTATGATACTGATGACAAACACTATGCTAGGCTGACACTATGGATAGGATATTGGATAAGACCTTAGTTGATAAGGCGACAAAAGAGATAGAGTATCAAGCCATGATAGGTTATCGTTAGGCTACATAAGGTGTTTTATTATGGAACAAATATGGATCGAATGAGAGATGATAGCAGAAAGAATGGACACAAGGTGATTGGTTTCCCAAAGATGGAGAAGGCGGTTTATCACAAGTAGCACCTGTTTACCAGGTTTTCACCACTTTCTTTTATTTACGCGAAAGCTAAAAGTGCACGACACCTGTTTGTCAGGTTTTCATCATGGTACCTATCCAAGGCGCTTATTTTCCAAGTTTTCACCAAAGGATGATTTTTTTGTTGTTTTTCCTCTTTTTGATTTTTTTTGCTTTTTTTTTTTTTTTTAATTTTTTTAATTTTTGCCCCTTTACATTGGGGTTCTCTTAGGTATAGAACTGGTGAAGATGCATATTGTTGATTGGGTCATTGAACAGCTCACCCTCTAATGTTGCTAACTGATATGCCCCCGATCCATAGGCAACAATGATGACCTAAGGACCAAGCCAGTTGGGCTCAAACTTACCTTTCTTTTCCCGATCCTGCTGATTGCGGGGATTATCCTTAAGTACTAGATCACCAACATTGAATACTCTAGGACAGACTCTGTGATTGTAGCTTCGTGACATCCTTTGTTGATACGTCTTGAGATGGTTGAAGGCGTTCTGTCGCTTCTCCTCTAATAGTTCTAACTATTGCAATCTGGAAACTCTGTACTCTTCATCAATAATAAGACCTTTTAACGACACCCTTAGAGATGGTAACTTAACCTCGATGGGCAAAATGGCTTCTGATCCATAGACAAGGGCATAAGGGGTAGCACCTGTGGGAGTGCGTATACTGGTTCAATAGGCCCACAGGGTGGGATTCAGTTGTATATGCCAATCACAGGCGGCATCATTGACTGTCTTCTTGAGGATTTTTAGGATTATCTTGTTGGATGCCTCTGCTTGGCCGTTGCCTTGTGGATAGTAGGGGGTGGAGAAACAGTTTTGGATTTTGAATTTGTCACAAAGCTCTTGGACATCTTGATTCTTGAAAGGTCTTCTGTTATCCATGACTATGGATGAGGGAATTTTGTATCTGTAGATGAGGTAATTGAGGATGAATGAGGTAATTTGTTTGCCTGTGACATTGGTGAGTGGAATGGCTTCAATCCACTTGGTAAAATATTCAGTGGCAGTTATTATGAACATGTGGTCGTTGGATGATGGCAGGTGAATTTTGCCCACAAGGTCGAGTCCCCATTGACAAAAGGGCCAAGGTGTTGTTAAAGGTCAGAGCTCTTGAGCTGGTGCATGGATGAGGTTTCCATGTATCTGGCACTGCTTGCATTTCTTCACAAACTGATATGAATCAGTTTCCATGTTCAGCCAATAGTATCCCAAACGCATGAGTTTCTTAGCTAAAGAAGGACCACTAGAGTGTGTTCCGCAAATTCCTTCATGTACGTCTCGTAAGGCGGTTTGAGATTCTTCCTGTTCTAAACATCAGAGTAAAGTACCATCTAGACCTCGGCGGTATAGGGTATCAACAATAATTGTGTAATGGGAGGTTTAGCGAATGAAGGTTCGATGTTGGTTAGAAGACAAGTCAGGTGGTAGGGTGTTATCCTTGAGGTAAGTGTAAATCTTACCATACCAAGGTGAATTGCATCTAACTAATAGGCATATGGAGAGTGTTTCAGGGATATCATAAGCTAGTTGCATAACTGACTCCACCAAGAACTTATACCGTGATTCATTCTCTGAGATCTCGAGGAGCGAGGCAATGGTTGCCATGGCGTCTGCTACTTTGTTTTCAATGTGTGATATCTTCTCAAAGGAGATGATCACAAAGTATTCCTTAAAGTCATCTACCATATGCTTGTATGGGATTAACTTGTCATCTTTGGTCTTATAGTCGTCGTTGACTTGATTGATTACCAATTGGGAGTCGCCATAGACATGTAGCTCTTTTATTTTCCATTCTGCTACCATTTTGAGACCAATGACCAAGGCCTCATACTCTGCTATGTTGTTTGTACATGGGAATAGCAGACGGTAAGACTTAGGTATGGTGTCGCCATGAGGAGTGACCAACAAGATTCCTGCCCCCGATCCATAGTTTGTATAGGATCTATCAAAGTAGAGTTTCCATGAGTGTGTTGTGATATTGAATATGGCTTCATCTGGAAACTCGAATGTCATTGGTGTGGTATCCTGCAATGGTTCTTCTGCTAACTGATTGGTAATGATTTGACCTTTGATATCCTTCCTTTCTACATACTCAATGTCTATTCACTTAGGAGCATTACCCACTTAGCTAGGCGACCTGTGAGAGCTGCTTTGCTTAATAAGTACTTTAATGGATCTATCTTTACGATAAGCTTGACTGAATGTGCTAGCATGTAATGTCATAGTTTTTGGGAAGCAAAAACCACAGCAAGACACGATCGTTCTATTTGAGAATATTGTAGTTCGTAGCCCACCAATGTGTGACTAATGTAGTAGATAGCCCTTTCTTTGCCTTCATAATCCTGTTGTGCTAATAGGGCGCCAAGAGTTGTCTGTGTAGCAGATATGTAAAGTAATAGCAGCTTACCTTCGATAGGAGGCATTAGAATAGGAGGGTTCATGAGGTGTTCCTTTAGCTTGTGAAATCCTTCCTCACACTTTTCATCCCATCTGAATGGTATGTTTTTGTGCAATAGGTGAGAAAAAGGTTGACATTTGTCTGCCAGTTGTGAGATGAACTGACGAATTGCCTATAACATGCCCTGTAGAGACCGCAGTTGAGTGATGTTCTTTGGCGGTGGCATTTCCATGATAGCTTTGACTTTGGCAGGAACTACTTCGATCCCGTTTGCTGATACAATGAATCCCAAGAGCTTGCTAGAGGTGACTCCAAACACACATTTCTTTGGGTTGAACCTGACTTTGAAGTGTTCCAATCTCTAAAAGACCTTCTCTAGTACATCTAGGTGGGATTCTCTTGTTAGTGACTTTGCAAGAATGTCGTCTACATAGTCCTCCATTGTGACGTGCATCATATCATGGAAGATAGTGGTCATAGCACGTTGATATGTTGCCCATGCATTCTTTAACCCAAATGGCATGATGTTCCAGCAGAAGGTGCCCCATGGACAAGTGAAAGTTGTTTTATATTCATCTTCTGGTGCTATCCTGATTTGATTATACCCAGAGAAGCCATCCATAAGAGATAACATGGTATGTCCTGCTGTCAAGTCGATTATGATATCAATATTAGGCAATGGAAAGTCATCCTTGCGGCAAGCCTTGTTTAGATCCCAGAAATCATTGTATAGTCTGACTCTACCATCAAGTTTTGATACTGGCACTATGTTGGATACCCACTCTGGATAATCTATTGCCCTGATGAACCCTACATCCAGCAATTTCTTGAGTTCCTCTTTTACTAGTAATGCAATGTGTGGATGCATCTTCCTGAGCTTCTACTTGACTGGTTTGACCCCTTGATCTAGTGGAAGATGATGTAGAATCAAATCTGGATCTAAATCAGGCATATCTGCGTATGACCAAGCAAAATTAACTTGCTTTTTCTTGAAGAATGGTACAAATTTATTTATTTATTTATTTATTTATTTTTTTTTTTTTTTTCCGGTGGAGATAGAGATTTTGCAAAGTGAATGATCTTATGATTATCTTCTATTCTAATGTTGACAGGTTCTGTAGGTTCTACAATAATATGAGACTTCTCCTGATACATGTCGGTGGGGAGAGTGTCAAGCCTTCCATCATCTGGCACCTCAGAGAGGTTTTCACCATGCAATGCATCCTTTCTTTTCACTATTTTGGGATCTAATATTGTCGCAGAGTGGTTTTCACCATCAAATCCAGTTTTTATTTGTATGTTTTTGCGACTGGAAGGCTTGGCACCCTCTCCAAAATAAGCCACGGTGTTGAGTTCAATGGTGAAGCCAGCTTTATGATCTCCTATAGGTAGGTGGTCCCTAAGTTCCATGTAGTCAATATAGGCATCATCATTTTGGAACATGTCTAGTTCCTTGTAAATCCCAGTTGATAAGTTCAGGATGCACAAGGGGAAGGGGGTCAGAAGATAGATCTGATTCGTTGGGTGTGATAGTTTGAATGGATATATGGTCAGAATGCAGATTGGTAGGGATAGGATCCAAGATGGTACTTTCCTCCAGATTGTTTATTGCGATGGAACTCTGACCTTCCTCAGAAGTCATGCTCTCAGGAGTTGGTGAATCACACTCTAATGGTCTATGCGTTAGCGTTTGTCCCTTACGGTAGGGGCTATAGGTTTGAATGGTGTCAACTCCTTTGTCCTCATAGGAGTGCTCTGTGAGTTCATCCCACTCATACTCATTAGAGTCTGTGTCACTATCTTCTTGTAGGGCATGGATCTGTTCCATAAAACAAGCATTTGCCTTAGCCTTGCCTTTCTCCTTGTATCCTAACCCTTTTGTATTTCTTTCCAATGAGGACAAGGAGGGTTGGATGGGTTTTGTAATTCCTCTTTTTCTTAGGCTAATGGGGCCTTGTCCTTCATAACCCATTTTGTGTAAAATAGACTCACCACACCCATAGATTTCTATTGGGAGCCTCGGTGGTTCTTGTTGTGTGTTATCTTCCTTTGTGTAGAGCCATTGCAAGACATCCCTTTCTTCACTCTCATCGAATAGGGTCCCTCATTTTACAAAGGCAGCTGTGGGAGGTTTGGGAGGAGCAGATGGCTTTGGAAAAGGTGTAGGTCACCCAAAGGATCTTGGAGATAGAGGCATTTTGGCTAAGTTGAGGCTATGCTCGATAGAGTATTCCCCTACCCCTGTTTCTTTGATTGTGATTTCTTGCTCTTTGGGCTTGGATGAGGAAGCTTCGGAGGTAGAATCATGCTGTGATATGGGGGATGTGTAAGCTCTATTGTTGGGAATGATGCAATCAGGCTTTGAGCGGATAGAATTGCAATGCTGGAAAGGATTAGGATCACCTTGGATGGTGATCTATTTTTTGTTATGAGGAAATTTGATGCATTGGTGGTAGGTAGAAGGCACAACTTTCATGGCATGAATCCAGGGTCTGCCTAGGAGGATATTATAGGCTAGCTCCCTGTCTAGGACTTGGCAAACAACGTCCTTTATCACTGGTCCAACTTGTATTGGTAACACCACTGTTCCTTTAGTAGTTCTTTCTTCTTCATCATAGGCCTTAATAGTGATCGTTTTCTTAAGATCCACTGCAGTTTTAGAGAACCCCAATGTAAGGACTAGCTTGAGCGTGCACATATTTAAACTGGTTCCTCCATCAATAAGAACCTATTTATACGGTGTTTATGAATGAAGGCGACGATATGCAAGGGTATGTTATGAGGCTGAGACACTGAAAGGTCATCCTGCTTAGTAAATGATGTGGTGCTTGAGGAGGTTAGATTTCCTACCATGGCTTGAAACTTCTCTTGGGCTAGGTTCATGGGCACAATTGTTTCCACTACGGCTTTATTGAGAATTTTCTTATGGGAAGGAGACATACACAACAACTCTAAGTTAGATACGCGGGCAGGAGTTTTCTGAAGTTGGTCTATGACACTGTACGTATGGGAGTTAGACGGAGAGGGGCGACGACCTTGGAGGAAGCGTGTTTAACGTGACCTTACCACTGCGGGTGATGATGCTGCAATCAGTTTTGTTGGGTCATGACTGTTGGTTGAATGTGACCACATTGACTTGTAGGATGTGCTCTGATATGCAGTTGACGGTATAATCGAACGGTGTGCTCGCATAGTTAGCATTGTTGTGTCCATTGTTTTGATTCTGCCTGTTGCGATTGTTATTGTTGTTGTTGTATGGCCTGTCATGATTAAGGAGTGGATCCTTGTCTGCTACATGTGTCTCGTTAGAGGTATGTTCTTTAATGCCTACCTAATTTTGGTGACGTGTTTGAGACAGATACAGTCGTTGGTCTTATGGCCTCTTCCTCTATGATATTTGCAGAAATCAGTATCTTCCCAATAGTAAGGTTTTATTTGAGGTTCATAGTCGCTAGTGGGAGGAAGAGTGATCTCATTGTTGGCTAATAGCTTTCTTAATGCAGACTCTTGGGACTCCCCTAATGGTGTAAATGAATAATCAATGTATATCAACAATACCCAATAACTCGATGAAATAAGAAACAAAGAAATCAATCAAACAAAGAACTTCAAACCTTTACAAACCTCTTCAATTCATGGCTTCCATTGATTGCATATCACAAATGATCTTGTCTGAATATGGCCCTTAGAAGGTGCACTTCCTTGCTATTCCAAGATGTCAAATGGGAATGGCTATGATAGTTTATTGCAATGAAGATGAGCTTCACAACAATGGTTATGATATGGTAACAAGTTGATCGCAAACAACTGGAATGACTTGGGTGCCAAAGGCACGCTGTAATTCCTGCAGAGTAACGATACTAAAAGCTTGGATGATAGAAATGGACGAATAGGGTTCAATTTATAGACTCACGAGAGAGAAGATCAACGGTATAGAAAGAATGAGAAGATCAATGGTATAGGAATCTTGAGAGAATGTGCGCGAATAGAAAGAAGACAAGTGTCACACAAAAGTTGTTTTGTTTGAGTTAACTACTTTTTTTTATAAATATAATATTTAATTTCATAAATTAGAAAGATTTTTTCTAATTTAAGAGTTATTGATAAAAACAAGGTTAATTGAGTCAGTTAACTCAACTTGTGATTTGCTTTTGCATGATTTGAGAGAAATTAAATAATAAATTATTTAATTTTATGTGCACGAAGAAGAAGACTTATTTTTAGAAGATTTGGAAGATATTTGAATAATTAGAAGATAAAAAGCAAATTAAATAAATAAATTTATTTAATTGTTTGTGCATGATTTGGAAGAATAGATAAAATATTTTATTATATTTTATTTTTAGAGATTGAGAGGATTTAAATAAATTTGATTGATTTATTTAAATTTGGAAGAAGAATTGACTTAATTAAATAATTAAGAATTATTTAATTGTTTGGAAGAATTTAAATTAAATAAAGGATTTTATTTAATTTTGACTTTAGAAGAGATAATTAAATATTTTGATATTTAATTAATTTAGAGGAATATGAATTGAATAAATAAATTGATTTATTTATTGATAGAAGAATTAGAGTGAAATAAATATTAAGAATATTTATTTAGACCGAGTCGTGTCCTTTTTAGGTGTATACAACTTCCATTGTTTCATTAACTTCAGAATTACACATGCCCACAGAAATGGAAAAGATTAAAGTTGAACAAATTTCCTTATCAGAAAAATAGTATCCAAAACGGTATACATGCACTTTGAGCTCTATGGAATGCACTCCAATCTCTTTGGATTGAATTTGTGCCTTCCACGTTTGGACATAACTTTAAGGAGATCTCACAAAATTACAATCTAATGAAACTAGGTTAGTTTATGCCAAGTTGGATGCATTTTATTGTGTAGGCTAGATTGCACATGGGAAACTTTTATTTTCCTCTAAAACCATGCATAAGGACCATGCTAGGTACATTTTGGAGTTACCAGTAATATGGCCATGTATTCAAAATGGAAAAATATGGTAAACACAGGTATGAATAAGTTTTAAAACTTGTCAATTTTACATTGGCTATGATGTGGAATAAGGTTTGGTTTTGAATGCTTAATAATATGATGACTATCTATTTATACTATAGTCATCAGGACGATGACCATTCTTAGAGGGGAAGGATGTCACATCCTATTGTTTGCTTAGTTAGTTATCGATTAATAGAATGAATAAAAAAGATAATTGATTATGTAATTATCTTTTAAATTTAATTAAAATAGTTTCTAGTAATTTGTGTTATCATTTACAAATTTATATTAAATGTTAATTAGTAGAAGATTAATCATGTGTTTTATTTCCGTAAAAGGCAACAAGAAATACTAACACTCTCTCCGATTGGAGAGAGAGTATCATCGAGGAGAGGAAATTAGTTGTTGTTGGTGTCATGATGTGAAGGGATCTATTCACACACTCACTTAGAAGCATGTAGTTAGAATTACATTCTCCTGAGAGTATAATTGAATGTGCATGTTTTTGTCTAGTGAGCACTTTGGGATGGTTTATCTCAACTTCTCCTCTTTTGGCCATCACCTCTTATTTTCTTATCATGGTAATTCTTATTATTTTAGTGTACTATGTTTTGTCTATTAGAAATTATTATGATTTTGATAGAGTGCTTACCTTTTTCAATATATTGTTGCCTTGTGTTTTACTCATGTGATATTTGGTTGTGTTCCCGAGTAATAAGAGAGAAAACTTTTGTGCTTTCTGAAATCAATGCATCCCTTGAGATGGTACCTCATCGAGGCACTATGCAAAAGGTTTGACGTGCCTTTTGTAGCTTCCTCCTTCCGCATGCATGGCATCCATGAGATGGAATTCTTGGGGAGAAATGTTTTAAGGAAGGATTTTTTGGGCACATCCTACATATAGTTGTGCTCCATGAGGTGATGCCTCTTTGAGGCATTCTATCAAGTAGTGTGTGCCTTGTATCTACTTCCGCATTATGCATGCATGGCTATTAAGGCACTTGCAACTATAATATCTGAAGCTATTCATCAAATTCATTTGGTGCTTAATCCACACTTGCAAATTTGACAAAATCTTCACTAGAAAGGGGGCAATGTTGGAAAAGGTTGTGAAATCTGGTTTTGCTCCTATTGTTGCATCTTCTAAAGTTCAAACTAGGTATGGAGGGTGATGGTAAAGGTTGTGGAATCTTCTTTTTCACCTGTGAGAGTTGCATTTGCTTGAAATTTTCTAAAATCCTTTCAACAAATCCATTTTAAGCATATCCTGCAATCGTTGCATTTCATGTGAAGATGCCTCCTTAAGGCATTCTATTATCAGTCACTTAGAAATCTTTTCAAATATTTATAATTCTATAAATTCTAGAGAATGATTTGAGTTCCATGACTACCAACAGATACTATTACACTCAATCTTGTCGTGTTATCCTAGCTGAAACATTGATACTTTTGTATCTATTTCATCCTTCCACATTGACTTTGATGTGTGTGTATGGATGTGAAGGAAAATATTTTTTTCCCATGTGTAATCTAGCCTACACAATTAAATGCATGTAATGCCCACCCTAGTGTATATCAGTGTATTATATGATTCTCCTTTGATGCATTGGACCAAACTTGTTGATGATGTCTATTGTACCGTTGAGGAATTCTTAGGGTGTATTCTAGATGACCATTGAGGTATTTCCGATGGGGTTTTGCATTATTATCTAGCTTTCCAACTATGCATTATGGGATGCATATGTTGTGTTCATGTGTGTTAGATTATTACAATGTTTTAGCTTCACTATTTTCATTTGTGTACTATGTTGGATGGATGTATTGTCTTTAATATGATTATGTTAGATGATTTATGCATATATGATTTTATGTTGTCGATTGATTGTCAACTCATGTTTATGATGCTTATGCGATATTATGCCACATTGGGTATTATGATGTGCTTCATCTATTTTATGTATGGAGCAGGTACGCCTGATGGTTTACTTGAGTGTGCAAGTAATTGCAAGTGTTAACTAATGTGGGAAATGTGGAGAAGGTTGACATGGGACACTAAGCCATCTCACCGTTATCCTTGTGTTATGGAAACCTGTAATGGGTGCTTGGAATCATTTATGTGTGTTTCCTTAGCATTCTCGCACTTTATTTTAAATTATCTCAAAAAATGTGTTTTTTGTGTTTTCAAATCAATTTAATGACTTTAAATTTAAAATTATTAGTTCTGCCTTAGTGAAAATGTTTCTTGTAGATCATGATATGCTTGAGGAATAAATGTGAGTGATTTCGGTTTAATTTTGAAATTTAATATTTTTCCCGTCAAATGGTAGAATTGATTTATTTCAAGAAATCGAATGCTTGGTATCGCGTGTTTGGTCTTTTTAGAATGAGATTGGATCAAATAGAAATAACCTATTTGGAATAATCGAGTTTAGTTGATTAATTGATTTCATGTCGATTTAAGTGATTTACTTGGGTGTTTTTAATGAAATTGAAGTATTATTGTATTTTGATTAAATGCCTAATGTGATTGCAAAGGAAATATTTTAATTATTTGGATGATTGCATTTAATGATTTAAATGTTTAGTCTTAAGTTTGATTTATTAAAATCACTTAAGTGAACATTTTATTATGAAAAAGATTTAGGGCTTTTCTTATAAAGGAAAAATGAGTTCATTTTATTCATTCTTTGTTTTCCAAAATTGCTCTCCGTTTTCTTCAAACCCTCCTTTGCTTGCAAAATATGGCATTTTGGTGTGCTTGAAGGAAGGATTGTTTTGTTGGCTTGGAAGTTGGATTTGGATTGGTGTCTTCCTGTTGATGCTTGGAGTTGTGTGTTCAAAGATTGTCTTCATCCTTTCTCTTCTTTGGATTCCATTGCTTGATTGAAAGGTAAGCTTCACAAACTCTCTATCCATGAATTGTTCTATGGTTTTCCCTCTTTTCCATGCCATCAAGAATGGTTTGAAATGGCTCTATTTAGTTGGTAGAAAACTTAGAAATTCATTTTAGTTGTTTATTTATTTTATTTCATTTGTTCATACTTTGGAAACATGCCAAAACAAACAAAACCCTGTCAAAATTATTCTAGAAAACCCCAACTCATTTTTATCGAAGATTTGGGATGTTGGGCATATTATCTATAATGAGCTTTTGTCAGTTTCTCCATAGCCATTATAAAATGAAAGTTAGAAAATTGGTCAAACTTGGTCAAGGTGCCATAGGGAGCTCTAATGGAGTTTTTAGGGCCTTATGGATATTTCTTGTATTTAGAAAACATGAAAATTGCTTTGTAGGCATCTTCTTGATGAATTTGAATGTGGGATGAATAGTCTCCCTATTATTTTAAGATTTTTCATCTTTTTAGAATATTGTCAAAAAATATATTATGTTGAAAATTTATGCATTGCTTTGCATGACACGCCTAAATTCATAAAATTGTTTTGTGGGATGAGTTGTCTCCCAATTAAAATGTGATTTTGCATCTTTTGAGACCATGTTGTATTTTTGGGATTTTTGGTGCATTGAAATTTGTGTCACGCTCGGTTTGTTAAATTGACACCTTGGATGTTTAGGAAGAGGTTTGGGAGTAAGTAAGGAGTGGCTCCTTGAACACATACCAAGGCATGAAGTTGTCACTGGGTTTAGCACGTAAGGAGTTGTAAAAAGAGAAACATTAATCACATGACAGTTAATAAAACTTAAAACAAGAGTTTTAACACCTTACCGCAGGGAGCTTCTCTAGACCTAGTATTGGTGCACGCCAACTACAAGGAGCTTTCCTAGACCTAGTTGGGCGTAGAAGCATTGCAGACAATGTTAGAGTTGGTGGATACGTGAGTTGGGCTTGTTATAGGTGACTTACTACTCACACTCGGTGAGGAGGTTTGAGTGCCCTCATCATGGCACTCCTTATTTAGCTTGCTAGTTCTCTCTTTCTTATTTATCACCACCTGAGTTGGACTCCATGTGTGTTGTGTACTTGCATTATAGTGCATTGTGATGGTTGATTTATGTTTTATGGTGTTGTACATTATTTAATATTGTATGGTAGTTGTACCATGTGTTATTTATATGCATTAGATTGGCAAGTGTGCCACATGTTACGTGTATGCATTGTATTGGTATTTGTGCCATGTGTGTTATGTGCATTAATTGATGTGTATGCCATATGTTGTTTGATACCCTGGACGTGTGAGATGTTCTTAGCGGGTTTTCCATGATCACCTTCTTCGTAGCTCGGGGGTTACCTAGAGTTGCGTAGATAGCTATTGCACTCGACGATGACAATATGGTTGGGAAGCAAGCAACATTTCCCCATTGGTCCTTCATGATGATCTTTAGGTGCTGGATGAATTCCTTGATCTTTTTGTAGGTGGTTTACCTTGTGCTTTATGCCTTGTTGCACCTAGGAGAGTGAGGGATTTTGGTGTATTTATGCACTTGTATATTTGAAGGATATTGGTGTCCTATGCTATGTAACTGATTATTGAAACATTATTATTGTTTGATCCTCAATGTATGAGGACTTGTAAATCAACCACCTAAGTGGTGATGTATCTTTCTATGGGTTTGTGCTTCGACATTGGTTTCGAAGGCACGATTAGATTGTCTTGCTTTCCCTTTGTGAACTTGTATGTGACAAATGGCAAAAAACAACAATTTGTATTTTGGTGCTTAAAATGAATCAGTTTTTGCTTGTGATAGTTAAATATGATGTGTAATCATGTTTTGCACTTGCACCTTCAATTTCATGCAATTCTGGGAAGTTTTTCTCAAAACTAGGTCTTTTTTTATGTTTTGGACCCTGTCTCAGAGGACTACAGCGCTAGGGCGTTGGAGTCCAGAGAACCACAACACTTGCTTGGATGTTTAGGAAGAGGTTTGGGAGTAGGTAAGGAGTGGCTCCTTGAATGCATACCAAGGCATGAAGTTATCATGGGTTTAGTGTGTAAGGAGTTGTAAAAAGAGAAACATTAATCACATGAGAGTTAATAAAACTTAAAACAAGAGTTTCAACACCTTGCCGCAGGGAGCTTCTCTAGACCCAGTATTTGTGCATGCCAACTACAGGGAGCTTTCCTAGAGCCAGTTGCATGTAGAAGCATTACACACAATGTTAGAGTTGGTGGATGCTTGGGTAGGGCCCGTGATAGGTGACTTACTACTCACACTCGGCGAGGAGGTTTAAGTGCCCTCATCATGACACTCCTTATTTAGCTTTCCAGTTTTCTCTTTCTTATTTGTCACTTCTTGAGTTGGACTCAGTGCATGTGTTGTGTACTTGTATTGTAGTGCATTATGATGGTTGATTCATGTTTTATGGTGTTGTACATTGTTTCATATTATATGGTAGTTGTACCATGTGTTATTTATATGTATTGGATTAGGCAAGTTACCACATGTTACATGTATGCATTGTACTGGAAATTGTGCCATGTGTGTTATGTGCATTGATTGGCATGTATGCCATATGTTGCTTGTATACCCTAGATGTGTGAGATGTTCTTAGCAGGTTTGCCATGATCACCTTCTCCATAGCTCGGGGGTTGCCTAGAGTTGCGTAGACAACTATTTCACTCGACAATGGCAATATGGTTGGGAGGCGAAAAACATTTCCCCATTGGTCCTTCATGATGATCTTCAAGTGCTGGATGGATTCCTTGATCTTTTTGCAAGTAGTTTACCTCATTCTTTGTGCCTTGTTACACCTAGGAGAGTGTGAGGAATTTTAGTGTATTTATGCACTTGTATATTTGAAGGACATTGGTGTCCTATGCTATGTAACTGATTATTGAAACATTTTTATTGTTTGATCCTTGATTTATGAGGACTTGTAAATCAACACCTAAGTGGTGATGTATCTTTCTATGGGTTTGTGCTTTGATGTTGGTGTCGAAGGCATGATTGGATTGTCTTGCTTTCCCTTTGTGAACTTGTATGCAACAAATGGCGAAAAATGACAATTTGTATTTTGGTGCTTAAAATGAATTAGTTTCTTCTTGTGATAGTTAAATATGATGTGTAATCATGTTTTGCACTTGCACCTTCACTTTCATGCAATTTTGGGCAATTTTGCTCAAAATTGGGTCTTTTTTATGTTTTTGACCCTGTCTTAGAGGACTACAGCGTTGGGGCGCTGAAGTCTAAAGGACTACAGCGTTGGGGCATTGAAGTCCAAAGGACCACAATGCCTAGGCACTAGTGTCCAAGGACTAAGTTCCTAGGTGCTAGTGTCCCTAGTAGAGGGCTTCTCCTTTGGGGTCTGTACACCCCAATGTTGCCTAGTATTGCCTATTCCTTCAATTTGTGCATAGGATTTTTGTAAGAGGTACTTTTGGCCTATGGAAGTATCTCTTGTGTAGTTCCCTGATGCATCTAGAGTGTTTACATGCCTGCTTGGTTTCCCTCTGTTACATTGGGAAGTGTGCCTTGCATGAGTTTATCTAGTGACCATTCCAGTTGGTTGAGGACTCGTACCTCTTAGTTGGACCATCTCGTGGGTGAGCATTACCCTTATGTTTGGGATGTCTTGTGTCATCATGGAATGGACTGAGGTGGATGTCACCCTCATCCTACTCAATGTGTTTGCGAGGGAGCGAGGTCATGGATGTGTATCTAATCCTCATCATGGAGTGAACTCCACCTCTCGCTTGGTCATCATTGTGAGTTGTCTCACGATGGGTGAAGTCTTCTGCTTGTGCCACCTTGCATAGTGCAATGGTGATGTCACTTTTGCTGTCTTTTCCCTGTTATGACACCTTGTGTATGCATGAGTGCAATGTAACATGTGAATGTCACACTTGCAAATGTAAAAAATTTGTTGGTTTGATTTTTGTTCGGCTAATGTCCTGGGTGAAAGCTTGGGGCATTACAATGCATCTGACTCGGCATAAACTAACCTAGTTTCATTAGATTGTAGTTATGTGAGAATTTCTTAAAGTTATGTCCAAATGTGGAAGGCATAGATTTAATCCAAAGAGATTGGATTGCATTCCATAGAACTCTAAGTGCATGTATATCATTCCATACAAATTTTTTGATAAGGAAATTTGCGCAACTTAAATCTTTTCCATTTCTGTGGGCATGTGTAATTCTGAATTTAATGCAAGAATGGGAAGCAAATGCATGGGATAAGGGTAATTAGCTTATAACCCAAGAATGAGTGATTCCAATGAAAAGATTTTGGATTTTGACTATCTGTTGTACCTAATCTGAAACTTGAATTATGACACAAAATTCTTCGTCTTGTCAAGTCATCTATGCTTTTCATAAAATGTTCATATTGTCAAGTTTGTTACTCATCAGTCGTCATCATCATAACTCTCTCATCATAGTCCAAAATGTTGAGTTGTTTTGATTTTTCAAATTGAGTCATCATTGTAACGTTTGTCTTGTCGAATTCAAATTGTCATAAAATATTGTCATAAGTGGTCACCACTCCAAATTATAAAATGTCAAACTGTCCATCTATATATCATATTTCTCCATGTCATTGTTTAGTAGCATTTCGCCAAAACCTAAACATTATCTTTTATGTGCTTGTGAAAATTTTAATATCGATAATGTTGATTACCTTTGATATTATTGAAGTTAAAATTTATGCCAAAAATTGTTATTGTCAAAAATTCTAAAAATAAAAAACATTGTTATTTTTATTAATATCTATTTTTTTTAATCCATATTAAAGAGTTTGCATATTGATTTCAAAAAAGGGGTTACATCTTCTGCTATGTAGATTCAAAATGCAGATGCTTCTACTCTGTCCCCACCCAAACAGACTAACAGAACATACCCTTAAGTCTACCATATACATCCATATGCCACGCAGGGCCAACCATTATAGAATCTTAATAAAGTATGCAACTTTCTTAGACAAAATGAAAGCCCTAACTAGCGCTATATACCAGGTAAACCCTACTAACAATGCATAGAGATAATAGACACCAGAGATTATGCATCATCTTCATCATAATCATGCAGAGTTTGGTTGAATTCTGCTACCCATTGAAAGCCTTCCCCTGCCTCCATCCTTGACATCTTCTTAATAAAGCTTACTGCAACTCTGGCCTGATCCTTAAGATGAATCAGCTTGAAACCCTTAATGTCTAGTAGAAAAGGATAATATTTGACAACTTCCCCTAGTTCCTGCAACAATGCCATGTCCTTCGGCCTTGGGGCTCCTACCCTTAGGGTTGCTGTAGCCAGTATATCCTCTAATCCACCCAATAGCTTAGGGATAAACATTCCTCAAGTTATGGCTTCCACCTCTAGTTTAGGGATATTATTCAATTCTAGCAATGTAGCCACGAACCTGGATGAAATGTCTGAATCAACCCGATACCTTTCACTGTCTGCTACATAATCTTTGCCAAGCACCATCCTTGTTGCACTGACCATTAGGGCATCATGAAGCCAGAGGATTCTACGCAGCCTCTGCTTTGTGATTCGACCAAGAAAAGTCATTTGCCTTTTGTCGTTGATTAGTTGAACGAGAGTATCCATTCCTCCACACTGAATGCAATCGGCCGAGAAGAGAACTGTGAACCTAGAAGACTTTGGCATTTGGCTGAAACTTGCTCTACTATACCTGTCTGCAAGGAAACATATAAGTTGTTTTGCTTCTTGAGGGGCATCGAATAATAATGGAGCTTGTCCTATCATTGCCCAAATCACTACTCGTCTCGCTTGACATCATGACTGAGAAGCCTCTGGAATGCTTTCAAGTATTAATTCACCTTACGTGACAATCAGCTCCAACCTTTGGAATAATATCTTTGTTTCATCATTGCTAAATGAGGCAAAATCAATTGATAATCAGAGAGAGCATGATTATTTGATCGGGAGAGGAGATTAACTGCCCAAGGCCACATGTCAATCGTTTAACCCTGCTTGCTAGCTGGCAATCCACATCATGAGATGGAGCATATGACCAAACTTAATTCAAAAACCATTTCCTTTGTTCTTGGTCCGGACTTTCCACCACTAGAAGGGTGGAAAGTCATCCACCCTGCCACCCACTTTATTAATATCTATTATTATCGTCTAATAATAGTTATTATTTAAAAAATAATAACAAAATTTTAAAAAGTAAAATAATAAGTAAAAATAAAAAAAAAATAAAAAATATTAAGTGCTTCATTGTGATATGAAACACACTTTACCAAAAGTTGCTAAAATTATAAAAACTAAAGCAAAAATCAAAGCACTTCAAAAAATAAATCCATATGCTTGTCAAAAGTAAATAAATAAAGAAAAACACGCTCAGGCTCAACAAAACACGCCTATTTGCAAAGTTTTGTGTTTTTCAATGTGCCTTTAGAAGAGAAGAGCACCCCCTGCACAAGCAAAACTGTGCCAGAAAGGAGGGTAAAATGCACTAGGTGTCATGTCCCCATTCTTTGGGATGGTCACCATTAGAAGGATTGATACTTTTCATGTGATTCTGATACTCATTGAGGTTCACCTTACACCGAAGATGCTCTCATTCGTGCCAAGGATGGCTTGTTCACATTTATCGTGCATCATAAAAGAGGCTCATATTGGGCGATTTGTATAAAGGATCGAATATTCCTTAGCATTTCATATAATATCCTTGGTAGCACTTAATGGAAGATAAAATAATAATAATCAAATCTTTAATTTGATTATATCTTGGCACCCAAGTACTTGGAGGATGGTCAGCCCTTTTGGAGGGAAATAACATTCAAAATAAGGATAATTTGCATGGGTCGGCTTGGAGGGAAAAGAAAGACAATTAATGTATATATATAAGTCATTTGGCATTGCAAAAGGCCTCATCACATCATTTCATTCATTCACTTGTGGAGAGCAATCTCATTGAGAGCTTGGGACGAAAACCTCAAGACTCTTTGGAGGAATTGGACAAAAACCTGATTTCTCTTCTTGTGGATTCCATCATGGGAATTCAATTGAGCTTCATTGTCATCATAAGGGCAGATTCCAATCTGCTTTGAGAGCACACTTGTGGCACCTTGTTTCTAGGCTTGAAGTGAATCTATTAGAGGAGGAGCGACCAGCTTAGGAGAAGGTATTTGTAGCAGATTTCTACAACATGCATTAGGGTTAGAGCAGATTTGTATCAACAGTCTTGTCATCAGCATTCAGCCCTCATTGAGGCTTCTATTTGCATAATATTGGTATGTAATTATTAGTAGTGAAGATTACTTCATAGCTGACTGATTTAATATCCTTCTTGTCATCATTTGTATGCTCAGAATTTACATTTCTAGCAGTCTATATCAACAAACTTCATATTTTGAGTCTTATATGTAATTTATGGTGAAAGATTATCTACACGCTTGGGCGAACCTATTGTTATGCTTTTCATTGATATTTTATCCTAAATTGTGGTGAAATTATGTATTTGCTTCAAGTCTGATTTTTATAGCAAAGTTAGGGTTAGGGCAGATTTAGTGCAGAAATTTAAGGCAGAATTAGGATTTGAAGCAGAAACTCATAATTATAGTGTAATATACCATTTGGGACATGACAAGTGGTATCAGAGCCATGATCCTGCTAGCCTGGAGGGTTTGATCATACATCATGGAAGAAGAAAAATATTTGCTTGAATCTATTAGACAAGGTCAAGTTGAATTGAAGAAGAAGCTTGAACAATGGTTGTATAGACAAGAGGCTACACGAATCATTGAGGAATATAATGCCTTA
The DNA here is from genome assembly GCA_027924645.1 of Cunninghamia lanceolata. NCBI lineage: Eukaryota > Viridiplantae > Streptophyta > Pinopsida > Cupressales > Cupressaceae > Cunninghamia > Cunninghamia lanceolata. Next base: position 24,096,021 of record BSBN01000339.1, on the reverse strand, counting down.
CCACTTGGTTGCAAGTTAGATACTCCTTTTGAATTTCATTTGAAGGTTCTTGAAGATGGAAATCTAGGAAAGAAGGATTTATATGATTACATCATAAAATTAAGAAAAGAGAAAGAAAAATTAGAAGTTTCCATGAAAGTCAAGGTAGAGAAGAAAGAAGATTGCAGCCCAATGAGGACAAAGGAGAATTACCTAATGAACAACACCTAAGTGGCCACAAAGATTACAAGGTTGAAAAAGAGGCCGCCATGGAAAAAGGACTACTTGTTGATAACTTGCATTATGAGGCTATGGGCGAGGAAGCATCACACCTTGCAAAGGATGAATACCTCAGGTTCCACAATATTCACATGAAGAAAGGACATGCTATCATGTAGTTGGTCAACCCAACCATATTGGATCAACTACAAGAAGGTATGAGTTCATTTGATGTTCCTTTAGATGTTCCTAGTATTGCTTCATCACCTTCACATCATGAGTTGGATATTTGTGAGATGAATATTGTTCATACATTTGAGGATAGTTCATAAATGTTGTCATATATGGAACAAAGAGATGTTGTTAAGGTTGACTTAGATTGGCAAGAATTGAATGATCCCTTGGAGGATAAGGAGGTCATAAATGTTTCACATATTATGGAAGATCATGAGGTAGGAGACTCTACTTACTACTTTGATGGAGAGGTGACTATGAAGAAGTTGATTTGTGGAGACATGATCAGGGATTCAATAGGCCACATCACTTGGAGGAGAAATTGAAGACTAAGGAAGGGAAGGATGAATACTTTGAAGAAGACCTCTACCTCACCCAGTTTCAAGAGTTTCAAAAGGTCGTGGTTGTGATGAAGGACAACTACTTGCATCCACTTATGGATAGTGATAATCTATTCAAAATGTGTGAGATATATGTGGGTGCTTTGAGAAGGGAGGAAGATATGATGGATGAGCTCACACACACATCCGAAATTTAAACTTCTATGGTCGCCACACTCAAGGAAGGACAATACAATGGGAAGAGGGCAAAGAACAAAGGCATAAAGGAAGAGTTGGAAGCATCCTATGAAGAGGTCATGAAGATTGAAGAAATGAACACACATGAGGATTCAGTCGGCAGCCCTGATACGAAGTTTGTAGCATATAATACTCTTGATTTTTCATGGGAGACATGCCTTGGACCTACCCTAGTTGATGGTCACCCAATCATGGAGAAAGAGGAGATATGGATCTACAAAGACATCTCTCAAAGGTATAAGGTACGGTCTGATTTTCTGAGTTGTAACAACAGTCCTTTACTTTCACCTCATCATAACATGACAACCAAAGGGATCAGCCTTGAGGCATGTGCTTTCCATAAATAGAGTCATGATGGATTTGCCTTGGATGGAGAGCATGCATCAACAATGAAGGAGATGATTGAGAAGGATGAAGACACTATAAAAAGGTATGACAACAACTCTAATTTTCTAATTTGGGATAGTGGTCTTTGGTTCTTGCATGATCATATGTTGGCAGACCTTACACATGAGCATGAGGTTGGGAAAACATCTTCTATTTTTGGCTCCTATATTAGAGATGAATATGAGATCTTATTTGAGTATCCAAGACCCAAGAGAACCATGTTAGTTCAATATGACATGAGGCATGAGTCTTGCATGAAGGCCAAGCAAGTGGAGCAATAAGATTTGAGGTATAGTATAGAATCTTTTACTTGTTGGCATCTTAAGGGTTTGATAACACTCCTTTGGGAAAGCCCCTTGAAGGTTCTCGTCTGGGGATTGGATGATATCATGGAGCACACACTGTGTTGTGACTATTGAGGGAGGCCTGCGTGATGCAGTCTTGGATGGGTCTTTGGTTCTTCATGGAGCTCTTGAGGAGTTTGCTTATGATGACTTCCATCATGTTGATGCCTTTTTGGTGGAACATATAGTTGCTTTATTTTGGAGACCTGTGATGCATACCATGGAGACTTTTGCTTCTATGGGGCATACTATGGAGATGTAGTTGAGCTATGACACAAGGTATGGAGATATTGTTGTGATGTTTGGTATGGAGTTACTAATGCATGTGTTTCAGCTGGGCGATGGCATAAGGATTGGAAGAAAACATGTAGATCTTGATACTCCAGCCTTATTGGTAGAGTTGTTGAGGTGACACTTAGTGGATCAACCACTAATATCGAGACTTCACTTGAAGAGGGAGTCATAAGGGATGGTTCTTTGGTCATTCATGGAGGAGGTATAGAGTTGAGTGATGCTATGGTACAACTCCATCATTTAGGGATACTTGGGGCTACGTTATCTTCGTATACCAAGACTTTGCATTGAAGAAGTACACTTCATATGATTCCTACATTGAGGTGTGATATTGTGCCCATCTCTACTTTGGATGTGTTAGGGTTTGTCATATAGTTGGCACTAGAAATATGCATGGTGCCATTAACATCCTTACCCTAGCACATGAGATTGTTTTGGTAGATGCTATTGCATGGTGTACAATTGTGTGGGTGTTATATTACCTCTTCATTACTGGAAGATGGCATTTGAATGATACCTTATCATTCTATGTCATTAGAGGGTTTGTTGACAACCATATAGAGATTGTTTTCAGTTGGGAGTTAGCTATCTTGATTCACACCGGCCACCTTGGAGGGGCCGATCCACATTCTCTAGAGCCTGTGTTGAGGATTTGGCACATTGACGAGAAGTTGACTGATGTTGGAGGATGGATTGATGATAATGTTGCGAGATGTCTCGTTCTCTTCATGATTGACAGGTGCGGTGACAGAATGGTTTGGGATCTGGGTGGAGGTATGTTTGACATACCACTTCATTGGAGTGTTGGTGGGCTATCTCACATTTCATATAGCACTTCCAATGGTTGTATCAGAGTGGTGCAGTGGAGGTTTGGAGACTTGTGGTTATGCTTCAGAGATCACACTCTTCATCACATGTTCTTTGAGACTTCAAATTGGACCAGCTATTGCTTCTCATGGAGTGGCATCTTGAGAGCTTTAGAGGTCATGGCACTTGTGGTTGTGAGCATCTTCTATGGAGGATGGTGTTTGGTGGGACTTGAGGGTGCACGGTTTCAGCTATGGGAGTTCACCTTGCATTGCATTCTTCCACTCTTTCTTGGAAGATGCAACCACTAGTGGAGGTGTAGTATGGCCACTGGGCATGTGGACAGATGGAGATACATGTCATTTGACACTATCTCACAGCATACACACTTGCCATTACTTGAGCACAAGCAATTCTGAGAAGGGAGGATTGCCATGTCCCCATTCTTTGGGATGGTCGCCATTAGAAGGATTGATACTTTTCATGTGATTCCAAGACTCATTGAGGTTCACTTTATACCAGAGATGCTCTCATTTGTGCCAAGGACACCTTGTTCACATTTATCATGCATCATAAAAGAGGTTCATATTGGGTGATTTGTATAAAGGATCAAATATTCCTTAGCATTTCATATAATATCCTTTCTAGTGCTTAAGGGAAGATAAAATAATAATAATCAAATCTTTAATTTGATTATATCTTGGCACCCAAGTACTTGGAGGATGGTTGGCCCTCTTGGAGGGATATAACATTCAAAATAAGGATAATTTGCATGGATCGGCCTGGAGGGAAAAGGAAGACAAGTCATGTATATATACAAGTCATTTGGCATTGCAAAAGGCATCATCGCATCATTTCATTCATTCACTTGTGGAGAGCAATCTCATTAAGAGATTGGGATGAAAACCTGATTTCTCTTCTTGTGGATTCCATCACAGGAATTCAATTGAGATTCATTGTCATCATAAGGGCATATTCCAATCCGCTTTGAGAGCACACTTGTGGCATCTTATTTCTAGGCTTGAAGCGAATCTTTTAGAGGAGCGACTAGCTTAGGAGAAGGTATTTGTAGTAGATTTCTACAACATGTGTTAGGGTTAGAGCAGATCTGTATCAACAGTCTTGTCATTAGCATTCATCCCTCATTGAGGCTTCTATTTGCATAATTTTGGTATGTAATTATTGGTAGTGAAGAGTACTTCATAGCTGGGCCATTTGATAGACTTCTTGTCATTATTTGTATGCTCAAAATTTACATTTCCAGTAGTCTATATCAACATACTTCATATTTTGAGTCTTATATGTAAGTTATGGTGAAAGATTATCTACATGCTTGGGAAAACCTATTGCTATGCTTTTCATTGATATTTTATCCTAAATTGTGGTGAAATTGTATATTTGCTTCAAGTTTGATTTTTATAACAGAGTTAGGGTTAGGGCATATTTAGTGCAAAAATTTAAGGCAAAATTAGGGTTTGAAGTAGAAACTCAGAATTATAGTGTAATATCCCATTTGGGACATGACACTAGGGCAAGTAGAAACACACTTCAAGGATGAAACTCATGGTTTTTTGAAGGTCTACAGGTTTAAGCACATCTCTTCAACAATCCATGTGCCCTTCCACTCAACCCACCTCTAGACTCCCAAGCTCACTCCAAGGAAAGCTATGCAGGTTCAGGACATATGGATGTGCTCACAATAAGAAAAAATGTCTCAACAAACAAAAAAACCCTCATCATGCCTCAGACATGCCTTCAAATCATTTTTCACATGCTCCAACAAAAATATAATGCACCAGTTTGGAGAATGGAGTGATGGTCTAGCAATGAAGCGCCATCAAAGATAACAACACATCATACAAGTTCAAACGCGCCTTTTTCATCAAAAGAATAAATCACTTTTAGGAAGAATCCACATACCTGGAGTCAACAAAGGAAATGAAGACCAAAAAAATTCCTGCAATGCTTCTCACATGCGCCTATGCAAATGAGAAAATGTATTTTTATGAAAGATTTAACACCTCAAATACCATTCAACGCAAAAGATGTAGATTGGAGGAAAGACTGGTGCCTAAACTCCATTATGGAAGAAGTAAACACATTTCCAATAATGAAGCCATGCCTGTAGGAGAGGATGAGGCATCTCTAAAAGAGTAAACATGACTATGCATAAAGAAACGCCCCAGCTCAAACAAATTGATGCCATCAACAAGGAGTCCATGCCAGTTAGAAGAAAGGAAAAAGAAGATTGCTCCACAGAAAAAGATGAAGCTCCTATTTTGAGTGATGCACACCAATTTGAAAAACAACATGCCAATCTAAAATATTTTTAAGTACCTGAAATTCCTCCTAGACACCCCCAAAATGCCATTGCCAAGACTCAAACAAACCTAGAGAAGTAGCAAAGGATCCAACAAAGCCACACACTCAGGAAAGACAAACACACTTCAAATAATCTCCAAATGCGCTTGTTGGAGGAGAGGCATGCCTAATCAGAAGGAAACATGCCTGTAAGACGGTGGATGCGCTTATTCAAGGCAAAGGCAATCTCATTTACAAAGTTTTAAAACTTTTAACAAATTAAAAATTAAAACTCTAGTTGAAGTGCTTAAAATAGTTAGTTCACTTCAGTTGCAAATGGATGCCTCTCCATGCAAAACATGTATTTAAAAGGGAAGATAATGGTATTTAAAGAGTTCAAATGGAGTTTGCATGAATTTGATCATCAGTTCAACTTTAGTTGCATGATTTCAATTTAAGCCTTATTGGAGCAGATGGATTGTAATAAGTTTGCATGTCATGAGAACAATAGTCGATTAAGATAGAAATCTAGTTAATTAGTTTATTTTATTTTTTATGCAATAGCCTTGTAAGTGGTATAACTTGTTGGAGTACAATCAACACTGAGAGGGGGGGTGAATCAGTGTTGTATCAAAAACAAGTTATTTACTTCTTATCAAACTTGAAAAGAGAAAGTGAAGGAATCAAACTTGACAATATATACTTTATCAAATGAAGGAGTCAAATACTAAATGTTCAAGCATGTAGGACAAATGAATCACACAAAAATTGAAACCATGACACAATAGATTTCACGAGTGGAAAACCCTCATAGGGATGAAAAACCACTCAAAACTGCCTCACTAGCTTAATCATGAAAATCATCAATTACATAGGCTCACTAGCTGATGAATGCCTCACTAGCAAAAAGAAGCCTCACTGGCAAAAAGAAGCCTCACTGGCAAAAAGAAGCCTCACTGGCAAAAAGAAGCCTCACTGGCCGATGAATGCCTCACTGGCAAAAAGAAGCCTCACTGGCTGATCATAAATGTCTCACTGACTAAAAAAATGCCTCACTGGCAACACAAGCCTCACTGGCTACAAAATGTGAACATATGAAAGAAAAGATAATTTCAGGGGGTTACCCTGTTACAATACAATCCATTGGTCAAATGATTTAACTTTGCAACTCCATAAACACCAACCTTCTATTTACACCCTGTATTACTCAAGTATCTTTGTCATTTCAAACTGCCTACACCTTCATTGCAGTCAAACACACAACCTCTTTATATTCTCACAAAGATGAGACCAGGACAATCTATTTCTCAATCTTTCAAAAACATGCTGCTTGAATCCTACCTCTGCAATACACAAACAAACCCTGATTATGCAAATTGAACATACTCTCAATGTTTCACTTCATCAAAACTTCTATAATTCTTCACAATTTGATCCAATATGCATATACACAAAAAGATATATGTCCTAGCTTTCATTTTGATCAGGTCTCCCTAAAAAATCCATCATACAGACCAAGATCTCAATTTTACTGGTCCTCCAACTCAGTTAACAAAATTGTTGCAAGACTATCTTCAATTTCATCTATTATCTTATCTCCAAAAATAAAAAATGATGTCTCTATATGTATGTCTTCAAAATCTTCTTCTGCATACATGCTCTTCCATTAATCAGCCTTCAATCCTTGATCTTTCATTGTCCTCTCTCAGTCATAATAATTCCTCTACTCTCGTTAAAACATCTATATTTCCTTATCCATTCATCTTTTTCAACACATAAAATTCCTTTTAAAAAGAAACTCTTCATACTCTTCCATAAAAAAAAACTTTCCTTTTAGTCTTCCATGCACGAGAGGAAGAGAAAAAAATAGAATAAATCTCCTTAAGATAAGGCTTTAAATCACCAACATACTGCCTTTTAAAACTGTCTACAAGAATCTTCCCGTCAAATTTAATATCATGGAGTATCCATTATTTAAAAACACTTCAAACTTAAGCCTTAGATTATACTTTTCACACCTTATCCTAATTTAAACACTACCTTCGATCATATTTTACATGCCCAATAGACCTTTTGAGTCGGTAGGTCACTTTAATAAAACATTTAAGTTATGAACCTGCAGTAGTAGGTCACCTTAATAAAACAAAAAGCAACTCTTAATACTGATGGGCTAGAGAAACATGAAGGACTTAGGGTTTTTGGTCCCTAAACAAGTTTTTTTTAATGCAATTTCCAAACCCTCTATCATGTATATACTCAATGTATATATCCATTGAAGGACCCCAGTTGCCTTGTCATGGATGTAACATAATACTGATAACCAAACCAAGCACAAGTCAAATTGTTTTCAAATAGAACAAGGTTGAAATGTGAAGGGCCACAAAGTGACAATGAGTACTGATCAAAAAAGGCACAAAGTGTGATCAAGTCAAAACACCATTTGCATCTCTCATCTACAACATGAAGGTTACCTTAATAACACATCCTCATAGACCTCAAGGATCAACCCATCTTCAATCCTGACAACTACAACTCTAATCATTTTGTGCCTCTGTAGACATCAAGGACCATTGTAACTAACATGAATCAGACCACTACCAACTCATGAACAACCGCCTCCTGTCATAAACATGATGATCAAATATGAACCAATATTAACACCAAACACCAAGAACATGAGTATCCATCCTGAGACAAGCATGAAGATATCCTGATCAAATGGGAACATCTCATCTCTTACAACATTTGCATATTTGACCACATTGATCCTGATGACATCAATCAAACTGAGAACTCAACAAGAAATGATTGTACTGTGAACATCAAGGATTGTATTGTGAATAATGAAGACTATGTCATCATAAGAATCCATCATGACATCAACCACACCAAGCATGACTCCAATGAAGAGTATACAACATCCAATCATTGATATACCTTATATAACATCCATGCATCCTCATGAAGGCACTATGTCATCCAACACACTAAGTCATCCAACCATGTTATCCAAAATACCAACTTCAAGAAAGACCTCTCTCATGCACGAAGCATAGCAACCAATCACTCAAACTATCACAACACCTAACCTAACCCTTTTTGACATCAATGACAAACTGACCATCATAAATAAGTGGCTTTGCACATAGATCAGGGGATGGATTATTAGTTAGCTTTTTCAGATCTTTTTAGGGGTTAGCATTTTTTAGTATTCAATATTCAGAGTAGAGAAATCAATTGTACTAGTGAATGAACATCAATGAAAATGGTAATTCTCATGCCTTCATTATGTTGGAGTTGTTAGTCATGTGGTGTTCAAATTGTGATTTTTGTGTCTCATTCAAGAACATTTATTATGCCTATTTTGCTAATGGATGTTATTGCAATGTGTTATCATTCTGCTGAAGGTTAAGTCAATTTAATGAATTTGCAAACTTTGTGTCACAAATGAGGTTGAAGGTATGAGTTGTAGCTTTGTATCACCTTGTACTTGATTTAGCCATTGCATTCATAATTATGTGTTATCTGTTCAATCTATCTAGTCTAGTCAGTGGTACTTGTCTTGTTCAGCCTTTGAATTTAGCTAAATAGTGCAAGCGTGTAGTCTAGGTTTTGATTCCAATCAGAAAGTATAAAATCCTTGCCTTGTGATTTAAAGTGCATCGTCACCTTTCACATGTTGCAAACCCAAAAAGATTGCAAATTCCTTTTTATTTAACATAAGTATGAAAAACCTCTAAAAACATTGTACATACTCTGTAGTTTTAAGTTAGTTTTTTTTATAGGGAGGTTCCCCTTCAAATTTGAAGAGCGGTTCTACTGCACATGTATTCATTTTACGTTCACATCGAAAGGTGTGAAATAAAATGCTAACATTGTCATTGGTCTGAGAAATTATGCCTTTCTATCAGTGTAATGCCTCAAGTTATGCATAGGACCCATGCTCTTTCTTGGGTCAAGTCCATGCCTTTGGGTCCTTTTGCATTAGGATTTGTCCCCTATTGCATGGATGTGATGCTACTGAGTGTGATTTTTGTTCTATGGCTCACCTGATTTATCTTTGTCTGCTCTACTCTCTATTTTTTCTTAAGATTGGTGGTATTTATAAATCCCTTTAGAGGATTGCCATTATGTTGGTAGAAGACATGTTATCCTAGGTTAACCCATGAAAAACTTGTGTAAAGGATTTAAAACAGGCTTCATCTGTGCAAATGTGTTTAAGATGAAGTGTTTATCTATATTCCTTTTAGTGAACAACATAGGAATCTACAAAGGATGTCAATTCTTATCCATACATTTGGGATATTTTGTTATCCTTGACTGAAAAAATGAATTCACTATATGGTAAGATTTAATGATACCTTAGTTTGATTAACATTCTTGGTGGGGTTAGTGGAAAATGAATGACCTCAATAAGGGATCCATAACCTATTGATTTCACTAATCGAAGTCTTTATATTTTGAATGTATATAATGATGTCGACACTGAATTGGCAATACTCATTGAGTAGTAACTTACTTGAGTAAGGAGTGAAACCTTAGTATACATGTACCTATAAGCACTAAAAACATGCACGGGCCTACATGGTAATCCTATGATGAGTTGTGATCCTAAACACATACATGTAAGCGTGTAAATATTACCTCTCAGCATGCGTTCTTCTTGGAGACATGTGGATTAGACTCTCTTTTTGCCTTCCTCCTTAGTTTTTCCCTTGCTAACTTGTTTAATTTTGTCCTTTCTTCTTTAGTCCTTTGTCGATTCTTTGTTTTCTTCGCTTTCTAGCCTTGTCATAAGACCTATGAGTGTCATTTCCTAGGAAACCTTCATCTGGTGGACCTTTTTCATTATTTTTAGGACTTTAGAGACCTTGAACTGACATTATGATTTCATCCCCAACCTTAGTTTTTTTAGCCTTTCTTTTTGACCTCGTTGCCCCCTATTATTTTTTGGTCACCCCCTGGGTGACCATCCTACAAATTTGGGCGAACACCCCTTCTGACATCTTTTTAATAAAATAGAGTTGCCAGGTGTCTTCTTCAACCCTCTAGGACCACTCTCCAACCTTCAGATTTCACCCAAAAATTAATCTGACCCTGGTTGCTCCCCTTTTGACCATGGTTGCCCTGCGGGTGACCACACTTGTCATCTTTTCTTCCAAGGTTTTACTTTGAGTTTGAGCTCAAAAAAGCATCAATTTTGTTCAAATTTGCATGAGATTTTGAGCCTAACTAAGAGTCATCTATTCTTAACCTTCCAATCAACTTTAATGATGCAAATTTGGCTTAGTTGAACTATAATTAACTCCTCCCTCTCTCATGCAAACTCCATTTTCTCTCCTATGATAAGCTTTCAAGCTCACTTCACTGCCTAATCAATCTAGTTCACTGAGTAATCAATTGCGTTAACTCTTCAATCAAGGGATTTAACTCTCCAATCAATTCTAGCCCTCACTCCTTATTCCAACCTATAAATACCCCCCTCCAAGAAATATAGGAGGCAAATTCATTGTTGCAACTTGGTTTTGCTTATTTTTTCTCTCCCTTAGAATTTTTGTGCTTGTTGCAGGACTCTCGTGCCTTTTCTTTTGTTATTTATTCTCGAGCTTTTCAAAAAGCTTCATACAACGTTGTCACACTAGCTGATTTTCAAGCCCAAGTTCTCCATCCAAGCTTTCATAGCTTCAATCCACGCTTACTCAAGCTTTTATTCAATTTGTTTGTCATCCAATCCCTATTTCCAAGAGGTGTACCCCACTATTGTAGAGGTAGGGAAGACTACAAGGATCTCTGAGGATACGCTAGGCTCATGCGCCTTCAATTTTAGGTTCCTTCATGCTTTTTGTAGTAATTAGAAAATCAATCTTGCTCTTGGAATAGTAATCTTGTTATTCCAAATTCCTTGATAGGTTAATTTAGATTGTTAGATTAGCTTGTTTTATTGCAATTTAGATTAGTTTCATTTCAAAGCATTTTTCCAATTCTTAGAGTACTGATCTTGAAAAATACAAAAAAATAGAGTAATTGCATTAGGTAATTTCATTCTAGTTTGCACTCATATTTCAATTCCTAGTTTAACTTAGTTCATTTATTTTCAAAAATTAGTGAAAAAGAACAAAAAGTTGTTTGCATACATTGTAAAACCCATAAAATACAAAAACATTAGAAAATACCCAACAAGAAATTAAAACAAGTTCATAAACCCTCAATTTTATCACGAGGTCAACACAAGTCAAGCAAAACCAAAAATCTGAACAAACCTTAGGTCATCACCCTAAGTCAACGTAAATCAATTTGTGGATAACTCAAACCAACTCTCTCCGTTCAGGCCCACAAATGTGCCCTAGATTTAGAGGTGAGTGGGTGAGGGTGATCCTGGAGGAAATCGAAGAGTTATACCCTAGGCCTCAACATGCATAATTGACCATTCAAGAACACAAACATAGGCTTAGGTTGATTGAACAAAGACATAAAATTCAATGACTCCTCAGATTTTGGGCTTCTCCATCTGTATTCCTATTATTTTGTTTGAAATCCCAAATGGTTTTTGATTCACTGTGAGAAAAAAAACTCTCTAGTTGCGGTTATGATGGCATTATACTGGGTTTTTCTCCATCTGTATTCTTGTATAAAATTACATTGTTCTTCTTTTCTGGATACTGGGTCGTGGGCTCAATACTATTTCTTTGTCATTTCTGAGTGTTCTCTCAAAACCCTCAAGGCTCAAATCTTATCATCTTCTCTGTATTTGATCTCTGTACAAATATTATGATAAGGTTCGTTGGAAAAACAACTCCCATGTAGTAGCACAACTAGTTTTTCCACTTTCTCTATATAAAAGATAATAACATAACACTGTTCTTCATTTCTAGCAGTAGAAAATACTACTTTCAACTTGCACTCTGTCTTTTCTATACAATGAGAACTTGATCCATTTTCTTTTCACTGTAATCACATGATATCTTTGCTATTTCATTTCACTTATCTTTGCAAGAAATACTTTGGGATCAACATGAGAAAAGATTATGATTCATTTCTGTTGTTCCAACTACATTCTATAGTGATGACATTCATGTGATTTCTCTCTGCACCAACGGTAGATGAACATAAATGTTTGCTATTTTAAACTCATATGCATTTATGTGTGCTCCATTTGATAACTGTAGTACTCTGTTCATCTATCCTGTATACACTTTGGCATGATCACCTTTGATTTATGACATGTCATATATTATGCTGTCTAGCTTACTATATTAAATGCATTTCTCATTCATACCATGTTGAATGGTTGTGACTCCTTCAATTCACTGTTCAACATGCATATATGGCTTCCATTGCATCATCTTTACTATCCTATAGTTGATCATGAAAATTATGTGGCTGTCCATCTGTGTACTCATCAATTTGCTCATTCTTATATGATAAGGATGCTCATCTCTCACAATTGCTGCTACTCAACAGCTGCAATATATACCAAGATGCAATATTGTACATTTTGCAACTATGATTTGGCATACAAATATTGTAGTTGTACCTATAACCTATGATGCTTTGGCTATTCCATTGCTCTTGCTATTCCAATATAGTTATTTGAATTCATACAAATGACAATATCATGATATTGTGATAGCAAACAGTAACAATAAATATTTTGATGTTGGTCATACCTCATTGGGCAGCATTGAATGAGCTCACTGCTCTTTGATAGCTTTCATTTCATCTTATTTGATCTGACAGTTATAGATGGGCAATGAGATTATAGTTTATGCACTTAGCTCAATATGGTATTCCTTACCTGAATATGTCTTGATTTGAGCAACAAGAATATGTACTCCTTTTCCATCCCCTCTTAAGAATCAGGGGCAACATGCTAGGCTCAACCCTTGTGGGAGCCCACTTTGCACCACATGCTGAAATGTCTTCAAAACAACAACATAACTTCTTCTATACCTGCACAGAAAACAAACATGTTAGTTTAAAACAGTGAAGCTCAATGATCATTTCATTTCCAGTTTCTCTTGTCTATGGATGACTTGTATCTGATTCAATACATCACATATATGTATTATATTTCTGCTTGATGAAGTTCATGGGATACACCATAACTTGAGCTCTAACAAAAATCTCTCCATCCCTTGCAGGTTCATCAAAGGTTGGGAGCAAAGGGCAAGCTACAACAAGGATCAACTCAAGGCCTTTACAGGCAATGATAGATATGCTCTATCTTATTTACTTCATTACTTTAGTTTTTGTAGATGCATAGTATAATCTCTATTATGTATTGACTCAGCTATTCCCACGGCTTGTGTGGGACATTTGAACTATCTTGCTTTCATTCACTGTAATGTTTATTCCATTTGTATCTCATTTGTAAAATTGAATGATCATTGTAATGAAATGAAGCAACTCCTTTAACTGATGAATACTCTGCAATGCAATCAATGATGCATTGAATCTCTTTCCTCTGTTACAACATTTGATAAAACTAAACTCTTCAAGCACCTTAAACTATGCAAAAACATTATAGCAGAAAATATTAAAAATCTTTCATCTTAAGATAGAAAAATGTATCAGCTCTGCCAATTTGAGTTATAAGTGAAAAATTGGTAACATCTATTTCTCATGATCTCCTTTTTCACATTGAATCTTGCACTACACCAAATCAAATTTGGATTACATTAGAGAGTTTATTTAGAAAGCAAGATACTGTGAGAGGTTTTAAATTGGAGAATGAACTAATTGATTTGAATCCAACAAATTTTGATAGCATCTAAGACTTCTTCACGAAACTAAAATCACTTAAATTGTAGCTAAAACAATGTGGTATTGAGAAAGAGGACACTCAATTGATTCTTTCTATCCTTGCCAAACATTGTCCTGATTATTCAGTTTTTATTTCTACATTCTATGCTACTATGGATGCTCTTAGTGCTACATTCAAAATTCCTTCATTCGATGATTTTGTTACATTGCTCACTAGGGAACATACAAATTTAGTACACATGGGTACATTGAAGTCTCTAAAACCTCAATCTCTTAATTCTAATCAAAGTACAAAAGATCCAAAGGCTAGTAAAGGCAAGAAATAAAAAAATAAGCATATCAAGAATAAGGAGCAAGCCAAGGAATCAAATAATTCACCTAAGTCCTCATCCTCTTCCAAAGAGGAATCATCTAAGAAGGAGAAACCAAAATGTGCATATTGCAAGAAACTAGGACATGACGAGCATAAGTGTTATGAAAAAAGGATTGATGAGTTGACACACCTTCTTCAAAAGAACAATATCCAATTGCCTTCATCCATGTCATCTAGTTCATCTTCTTCTTTGACATCATCATCATCTAAACAATAAGGGAAAACTAAATTGACAAATGGGATAGATAAGCTAAAAGGAAAAACACTCTTGGCATCTACAACTCTTGAGTTAAGAAGATGGCTTCTTGATTCTAGAGCCTCGCATCATATGGCTTCATCATAGGGTATGCTCTCTTCATTTGATCCATGTACTTTACTACACATCCTGATGGGGAACAACACATATAGGTGTGTTTGTGGGAAAATGTCTATTGACATAGGAGAAGGCAATTTTCAAGATGTACTTTGTGTTCCATCCTTGTCAACCAATCTCTTTTCTGTCTATTAGTTTGCACATAGTGGCATAGGGAAGACTGTTGAGTTCACACTTGATTCAATAATCATTCAGGACTTGGAGAGTAGACAGATCATTGTTGTTGGGATGGTTGATCATGCATCTTGCTTGTACACCTTTTCTCATTTTTCCCTTGATGATTTTGTAGTTCAAATGAATGATATTCACATTCATGCACCAAATGTGAATCATATTTCTGAGAAGTTTGGTCACTTGAACCTTGGTGTTCTTGAGACTTGTGCTACACTTCCATCTCCTCGATCTCTCACTTCTTTAGAGATTAACATTGCCATGAATTCATCTAATTCAGTTGAGCAAGATCCTTCTAGTCTTTCAAATTGATGTTTGTGTGATGATTTCTTGATAGGTATATCAGATTTGTTTTGTGAGTCTCATATTGCGGATTTGGGGGACGTACTTGAGGATATTCATTTCCTCTTTAATGATAGTTACAACACAATTGTTATATCATCTACTTTGTCTTTGGATGTTTTTATTCATGGGTCTACATAGGTTTTTGGATTGGTTACACCTCATTATATTGTGCCATCCTTTGATTTTGACATGTGGACATTTGAGCAATTTTCAGAGGCACCCATCATGAGACTTCTTACCTCATCTCTCTTCTTGGAGATAGAGTTTCTTCTACATTTTAAAACCATTGTATTGGTTTCTTCCTAAAGGGAGAAATGGTTTTTGAAGATATTGAACATTCTTCAGCATTTGTCTTCAGGCATTCACCTTTGGCACATGAGCTACTTCTTTGTGGGGGGACCTATTGCATCACTCTTTCTCTCCTATGGGGAGTTATTGATTATATATTTGAGTTGGATGTAGTCCTTGGGGGTCATATTGAGTCCTCCTTCTTCCATCACCTCTTTCATGTTTTCTCTCTTTTAGAGAGGGTTTTTTCCTATAGGTTTTTCTCCTTTACTCCATTTGTGAGAGAATTGTTTGTACATGTGTACCTATCATGGCCTTGTAGTTGGGACCCATATTTGCTTTTTTTGCATTTGTTTACTTCTCCCTAAGTTGCACCTAAGGGGGGGCATTGGTGTGAATAGGGGTATTTCCTATCCGGTTTCCCCTTTATAGTGTGAAGAAGGCACATTATCTAACTAATCATTAGTTAGGACCTATTCACACATGTTCACATGTTAAATTTACTTAGGGCTCTAGGAATCTTTCTAGTAGTTTCTAGTACACATGTGGTCTTATCCTATAGTTGTCTCAAGTCATAGGATTAAGACACTTGTCATCATCCTAGTTAGTCCTATCTTATCACCTTGCCTTTATAAGCAATGCATATTATGTACATCATGTAACTTGCATTCTTTGATAGAATATAATTATTTTCTAGTTTTGGATTCCTTTTGTTATTTCATTGAAGCTCCTAGATCTTGGGTGGCTACATTCGTAGCCAACTTTTATAGTAGGCCACCATTTTCTCAAAATATGTTTATTAGAGAACCCTCTTTCCAAAGAATCCATGATGGTGATAGAGACACTGAAAGTCTCCCTAACCAAAGTGAGTACTCTTAGGAATATCACAACTTCCTTGATTCCAAAAAATGTTTCTCCCTAGTTGATTGATTCATAGACCGAAACAAAGATAACATACTTAGACACCTCATTGAATCATGAGCCAAGTCACCTTCCCACTATAACCTAGGAAATCTCAACAACATAGTATGTCTTGAATCATCCACACAAGACTATAAAACCACCTTATCCCAAGAAGACACTAATCAAAATCATGACGTAAACAACAACCATGTAGATCAAAACAAAGATGACTTCAAAAGTGCCTCTTATCATTAAAAATTAAACCTTATCATACGATCCCAAAAACCAAAACAAAACACAACTTTCCTCATCTAAACTCTTGTGACACTCTTATCATGCCAACCAATCAAACTCTAACAACCATTAACATAAGTCAAGCAATTGGACTTATCAACAAAACTTAATCATCAATTCAACCCAAATAGTAAAACCTACCATCAAAGTCAAAACCCTTTAAATACTCCATTCAATCCTAGCTACAAAGGAAACCCAACCAATAACAAATCAACCAAGCATATAAACAATCTCAAATCAACCCAAACAATTTAATCCATAAATACTCTCAAAATAATCACACCCATCCAAATAATCAAACCGACCAAAATTACCAATCACATCAAGCCAACTTCTTAGTACCACCACCTCTCAACGCCCCATTTGAGCATGTGGAAAGAAATGAAGTATGCCATTAAAGGGCTACAACTAGAGACACAAAAACAACATAACACCTATAAATTTGAAGAATTATATCTCTACCCCTTCAATCGAACAATTTCACAAATCCCCTTTCCTCCTCACTTTGAAATCCCTAAATTGGACAAATATAAAGGAAAATGAGATCCTAGAGATGATGTAAAGGAGTTTTACATGGCATGGTAAGAGGTTGATTATGAGGGCATCTACTTGCTTAGACTTTTTTCCCAAAGTTTGGGAGGACAAGCATTAGAATGGTTTCTACACCTCCCCAAAGGTTCCATTTCCATGTTTGGAAAATTTGTCAAAAAGTTTGTGAAACACTTTTCCTATAATGTAGAGCATGATTTAACCATGATGGTGGACATTTGAAATGCTAAATAGTGAAATGGGGAAACTTTATCCTCCTTCCTACAACAATAAAGAAGTCTTGTAAGTAGATTTCCATGGATTATTTATGAAAAACAACTCGTTCACATCTTTATCACCAACCTCAATCAAGAAATAATATTTTATCTACAAATCCATTGCATCACATCCTTCAACAAGATTATTGGGAAAGGAGTGCAAATCCAAAAGGCACTTATAGCTAAAGGATTGGTTAAAATTTTCTCTAAAGACCAAGGTTAAGCCAAAAACCCAAATTCTTTAGCGAAAAACGTGAATTCTTTAATAAAAACAAAATGTAGTCAATGATGGGTTCACAAACTCAATTTTTTTTAAAAATGTACAACACCCTCCAAATTTCACTATTCCATTGGGACAACCAAGACAAAAAACAAAGAGGAGACAATATACATCTTTGGGAGAATCCTTGGAGATAGTGTTCCATGATCTTATCAAAGATAACATGGTAACTTTCCCCCTTACCAAACCTTTTGATGACAATAAATCAAAACTCGCATCATTGAAAGAAAATGAATATTGTCATTATCATAAGATCAAAGGCCATGATTCCAATAAATGCATGAAGTTGAAAAACTATATCCAAGACCTCATTGATAAAGGAGATATTGAAATAGAAAGGGACACATCACCCTCACCTAATAAGCAAATGGGAATATATCAAGATGACTTTCCAAAGCATGACCAATCAAGCACTTCATCCTCCAAACAAAATAAAAATCAAGATCACCATACCCATAACATTCATTACCATTAAACTTTAGAATCTTACGACTTTGTCATGGATCATGTCAACCAAGCCAATACACAAGTCGACAAGATCAACATTAAATTCTCTAATTTTGTTGTTACCATGAGATGTGGTAGGGTCACCATCCAAGGGCCTCTATCCACTTCTGTAGGCCACTACAACCTAATAGAACATATCGAGAATACTCTAGCCTAGATATCAATCCTAGAACTCCTTAAACCATCTAATATTCGTAGGGATGTACTGAATGAAGTCTTAAAGGAGTCAAGGGTCCCAAATTTCATTGACCCTTCATAATTTCAAGTGCTTATAGGACACTTGTGCTCCACCTATTGACTTATGTTTGATATAAGTGACATGTCATTCATAATCCATCTCATAATCATCCATTACATATCAAAGCATTCATCTCCAAACACAAGGTCAAGAGAGTACTCCTAGATAATAGATCTAGTTTGAGAATTTGTACCTTAAGGTTGGTACGATAATTAGGATACTTTGATAAGGCCTTAGAACTATAGGTGATCACCATCAAAGCCTATGACAATGCAAAGTGAGAATCAAAAGGAACCATTTGCTTACCAATTGAGGTGGGACCCATAATGTAGCAAACACTATGCCATGTTATTGATCTTGACTTAACCTACAACCTCCTCTTAAGTCAACCTTGGATCCATGTCATTAAGGTTGTCCCTTCCACCTTCCATCAATGCCTATAATTCCCTCATGAAGGTGCTAAAGTAACCATTCCTGCCAATCCTCACTCCTTCCCATATTGCAAGATTTTGGAAGGCCCATACCAAAAAGCCAATTATTGTTTGTGTGTATAGGATAAAATCAAGATCGTATGATAATCAAAACAGTGAAATAATCAACAACTCAATCCTATAACATCAAGATAACGATCTAAGCAAACAACCAAATAATCAATGAATAACACAAAAACAATGAAAGCTTTCACCTAGATTGTGTTGTTATCTTGGTTGAATGTGGATTGCTCTTCAAATTGCGAAATCATGTTTGCAACAAGCAGATGTAGATTGTGTTTGTGCTCAAAGTGCTCAAGGGTGCTCAACGATGTGATGTATGCTCCAAGCGTAAGAATGCCTGAGAATAAATGATCGAAGAGGATTTGTTATGGAGATGAGAGGGGTTTATATAGATTTCAATAAAGATCGATCAATGGATGAAATAAATCCATGAAATGGATGGTTGAGATAAATCTAGGATTCATGATGAATGTGCACACGACATGTGTCACTCCAAAAAGGTATTTTTATTAAGATAACTGATTGATTTGACATAAAAAGACATGAGATATGATTAGATTTCATAAAAATAGAAATATTTTTTTTCTAATTTATGAGTTGGTGATAAAAACAATATTGATTAAGTCAATTAACTCAACTTATAATTTGCTTTTTGCATGATTTGGGTAAAATTAAATAATAAATTATTTAATTTTGTGTGCATGATGAACAAGATTTATTTTTAGAAGATTAGAAGATAAAAAAGCAAATTAAATAAATAAATTTATTTAATTGTTTGTGCAACATAGAAGAATAAATAAAATATTTGATTATATTTTATTTTTAGAGATTGAGATAATTTAAATAAATTTGATTGATTTATTTAAATTTGGAAGAACAATTTGATTTAATTAAATAATTAAAATTATTTAATTAAATAATTAAAATTATTTAATTAAATAATTAAAATTATTTAATTATAGATAAGAGGATTTTGATGATAAATTAATTAAATAATTAATTTATTCAATTGACATGGATTTGAATTTTGGAAGAAGATAATGATTTAATTAAATAATTGAAATTATTTAATTTTGGAAGAATAAAGTTGATTTTGATGAAATTAATTAAATAAAGAGGATTTATTTAATTAATTTTGAATTTAGGAGATTTGGAAGAATTTGATGATTTTGATGAAATTAATTAAATAATTCGATTATTTAATTAATGTTGAAATGTAGGTGATTTGATGAAATGCAAGTGATGCGATGACATGGTCATTTTTGGGTGTCTACATTTTGCCCCTCTTTGATGCATTGCAGTTTATAGCGTTGCTTCAAAGAAAATGATTGTTGAAGACATGATACAATTTGGATGCCCCAGTGTAGCTGGCGTAGGATGCCCCCTCGAGAGGAAAGACAGGGAAATGACAGAAGGACTGGGTTAACGCTTGACTAGAAGATTGTGCTTGAGATAGACGAGGTTGGATAGAAGAAAGTGGAGATAGAATAGAACATGATAGAAAGACAATTGATTGATCTTTGTTTGAAAAACTATATGATGACATGGATAAATGGATGGGATATGGATAAGCTTGTTGCAACGGTTTCACAATGTTTATAAAGAGCAATCCTTATTTTTGATATATCACATGGATAGTTTGCCACCAAGGTATAAAAGACCAAGGTGCTGTGATATCTTAGTGTGAGGACGTTGACTCTGCAAGCAAGCAATTTGAACTTAGATCCCTTAGACATAATATAACCTTGTTGGATATGTGAATGAGCCATAGTCTTGAACATAAAATAAACTTCAATACATAAATGCAAGAAGGATAATAACATGTAAGATGCTAGGTTGTAACACACACAAGATAGATATTAGGCTAAGTAAGATAACTAAAGATCATTCCTCAAACACGACACACAAAAGCAATGACTATGCCCCCAATCCGTACTGCATCGCAACATACCAAGATATAGATAAATCAAGGTAGTCTTGAATAAGTAAAGGGAAAGGGACAAAAAGATAAACCAAAAAGCAAATTGACTAACTTACAAAGTATACATATAGCCAACATATTCTCTTTCCAAAGAGGTTGCTTAGGATAGATAGGATTGGTTCGGTAGCTTGGATAGATAACAACCTTATTGTAGGAAGGATATATCCATTAAAGGGTGTTGATCTATTGATAGGATAATGTTGGTTTCAGGAAATGAAACGTGTCATATAAGACACCTGGTCTGGTTTCGACAATGGAACATCCTGTATAAGACAATTGATTGATGTAGTAGATGTTGGCAATTGATATGTAAGACAACATATGGATCTGCAAGTAGGTTTCTTTGCTTCAAGTTGGTTAAGGACTTTTGCTTTGAAAGGATGTGTTGTTTTTTTTGTTTTGCTGCTTGAGTTAGTCAAGTCTAGGTGGATGGATTGTGATAAATGGAAGACTAGAAAGATGGAGTGTTTAATGGATTGGGATGGATGAAGAATGATGAATTTTATGTACCTAAATACTAGATAGGTCCTTCATGTTCCAGACTGCCTACATACCCATATCCATGGGATCAATGTACCTTAAGATTGAGATGAGATGATATGTAGTTCTGGGTTGTGTTGGATGATTGAAGATAAGATGATGTGAGGGGAGATGGTGATATCTTATGTACCTGAGTACTGGAAACTTCCTTCGTATTCCATACTACCTACATACCCATGTCCATGGGATCAAGGTACCTTAAGATTGAGGTGATGATTATATGTAGTTCTGGGTAGAGTGATGAGTGGGTCAAGGTGTTTGATCTTGGGTAGGTGAAATGATGACATCTTATGTACCTGAGTACTGGAAACTTCCTTCGTATTCCAGACTACCTACAATCCCATATCCATGGGATCCAAGTACCTTAAGATTGAGATGAGATGATATGTAGTTCTAGGTTTTGTTTGATGATGTAGGATTGAATGAAGTGAGGGGATATGATGATATCTTATTTACTTGAGTACTAGATACTTCCTTCGTATTCCAGACTGCCTACATACCCATATCCATGGGATCAAGGTACCTTAAGATTGAGATGAGATGATATGTAGTTCTGGCTGAGTTTGATGATGCAAGATAATGATTGTGTTGTCATTATGGGGAACGATATATCCCTAGATCAACACAAGGATGAAGGTGTCTGGTTTCAGAAATGAAAACATCTTGTATAAGATGCCTGGTCTGGTTTCAAGAGTGTGACAATCTGTATAAGATGATTGATATGAATGATGGATTGGTTTAAATGTGTTTTTGTTTTTGTTTTTGTTTGAGATGGTTTATGAAACGCGAACAAGGATCCATTCATAGACCTAGGTTAAGGAAAGAGTTGCCCCCATTCTGATAGAGGTGCTATTATGGATGAATGACATAGGATAAGCTAATAATGACATGGAACTTGACATAAGATAAGCTGACAATGACATGGATAAATTACATAGGATAATATGACGATTGACATTGATAACTTGACATAGGATAAGTTGACGATTGACATGGATAACTTGACATAGGATAAGATGAGGATTGACATGGATAACTTGACATAGGATAACGATGATGGTATGGATAACTTGACATAGGATAAGATGACGATTGACATGGATCACTTTGACGTAGGATAAGCTAACGATTGACATGGATAACTTTGACGTAGGATAAGCTGACGATGACATGGATAACAGACATTGACAAATTTCCAAGCTATTCTAGATAGGGAAATAGAAATGCAAAAAGGTCAATTGTTTTATTATGGATGGATGGATGAAGTTCATTATGAAATGGACATGGAATGAAAAAGACTCTATAGATGATGGATGTTGACTCTACACATAGCACCTATTTGCTAGGTTTTCACTATGGTACTTATCCTAGGCACCTATTTACCAGGTTTTCACCAGAGGATAGATTTTTTTTTTTACTTTTTTGATTTTTTTGATTGATTTTGATTTTTTTGATTTTTTTTATTTTTTCTAAGGATACTCTAAGGATCAGGCAAAGAACTTCTTGAGATGAACACTGTTGAGTGGTTCATCTAGAGGAATGCCTTCAAGTGTTGCTAAAGTATAAGATCTTGATCCATATGTAGCTGTGATAATAAAGGGTCCTAACTAATTAGGCTCGAACTTGCCCTTCTTTTCTCGATCTATTTGATTTCTCTGATTTTCCTTTAAGACAAGGTCACCAACTTGAAACCGTCTTTCCTTGATCTTCTTGTTATAGTTGCGCCGAGGTGGTTTTGATAGACATGGAGATGATTAAGCATGGCAAGGCGCCTTTCATCTAGTAGTTCTAGCTTAGCTAATCTAGAAGTGTGATACTCCTCTCCATCAATCAATTGCTGCATAGATACTCTAAGGGATGGGATCTCAACCTCTATAGGTAGAATGGCTTTAGAGCCATAGACTAGGGCATAGGGTGTTGCACCAATTGGTGTTCTGATACTAGTGTGATAGGCCCATAGGGTGGGATTGAGTTGCAGGTGCCAATCACGACCAACATCATTGACCATTTTCTTGAGGATTTTGAGAATGGTTTTGTTGGAATCCTCGACTTGGCCATTACTTTGCGGATAGTAGGGAGTGGAAAAGTGATGTTGGATATTGTATTGGGTGCACAAGGCATGAACTTCTTGATTCTTGAATGGTCTCCCATTATTAGTGACAATGGCTTGGGGGATATCATACCGACAAATGAGGTAGTTAAGGATAAACTTGGCTATTTGCTTATCGGTGATATAAGTCATGGGAATGGTTTCTACCCACTTCGTGAAGTACTCAGTGGTGGTAGTGATAAATTTATGGCCATTAGATGAGGTTGGGTGGATTTATCCTACGAGGTCGAGACCCCATTGTGAAAAAGGCCATGGAGTTGTCATAGGTTGTAGTTCATGAGCTGGTGCGTGAATCAATTCTCCATGCTGCTAGAATTGTAGACACTTCTTAGCAAACTGTAAAGCATCTTGTTCTATTATAGGGCAGTAATACCTTGTATGGAGTATCTTCTTAGCAAGGCTAGGACTGCTAGAATGTGCGCCACAGACACCTTCGTGTATGTATCGTAAGGTAGCATCAGCTTCTTCTATGTTAAGACATCGTAAGAGGATACTATCAAGACTTCGGCGATATAGTGTATCACCTAGAATGGTGTAACAAGAGGCTTGACAAATAAAGGTTTTGCGTTGGGTTGTAGATAGCTCAAAGGGAAAGGTACCATGTTTAAGGTATTTATAGATATCTTCGTACCATGGGGAATTGGGATCAACAAGTTCGCAGATGATTTCAATAGTTGGAACATCGACGACTGGTATCAACAATTGCTCGATCAAGAATTCACATTTCTGTGTGTTTGCAGGCATGTCTATAAGTGACCCGACAGAGGCCATAGAGTTTGCAGCTTTGTTATGCTCTCTTGGAATTTGCTCAAAAGTGATGCTAGAAAAGTGTGGTTTGTAGGCATCCCCTAGTTGCTTGTAGGGAACCAACTTTTCATCCTTTGTTTGGTACTCATCTGTGACTTGTCGAATGACTAGTTTTGAGTCTCCATATACTTGTAGTTCTTTGATTTCCAATTGGACTGCTGTGTTGAGACCTATGAGGAGTGCTTCATACTTAGCTATGTTGTTGGTGCAAGGAAATGCAAGTCGATATGACTTTGGGATATAATCATTTTGAGGCGTGATAAAAAGGATGCTGGCCCTGATCCATGTTGTGTGTAGGAACCATCAAAATACAATTTCCACATTACTAAGGTAGAAAGAGTGAAGAGATTCTCATCCGAAAAGTTAGATACTCATGGGTGCTTCTGCTAGTTGATCTGCTAAAGCTTGTCCCTTGATTGCTTTATGATCCACATACTCAATGTCAAACTCACAAAGGATCTTGACCCATTTAGCTAGTCTGCTTGTGAGAGCTGCTTTTACTAGTAGATACTTTAATGGATCAATTTTGCTTATTAGATTTGTGTGTTGGTTTAGCATGTAATGCCACAACTTTTGGGAAGTGAACACTAAGGCTAAACAAGCTCCTTCCATAGGTGAATAATTGAGTTCATAACCCACCAAGGTTCGATTGATATAATAGATTGCATGCTCTTTTCTTGACTCATCATGTTTCGCTAGAAGAGCCCCTAGGGCTATAATTGTAGTTGAGATGTACAAGATCAAAGGCCTATCAGGGACTGGTGGTACCAAGATAGGAGGTGTAGCTAGATATTCCTTGAGATGATCAAATGCTGCTTGACACTTATCGTCCCATCGAAATGAGACATCCTTTTAGAGAAAGTGTTGAAATGGTTGACATTTATCTGTTAGCTATGAGATAAATTGCCTAATGGATTGTAACCTTCCTTGAAGGCTCCTTAATGCTTTCAGATTCTTTGGTGCAGGCTTCTCCACTATAGCTTTGACTTTTGCTGGATCTACTTCAATGTCTCTGCGAGATATGATATATCCCAACAGTTTTCTTGGGGTTACCCCAAAGACACATTTCTTTGGATTAAGTCTTACTTGATATTTTTTGAGTCTATCAAAGATTTGTCCTAGAACTTGTATGTGATCTTCCCTAGAAGACTTTGCTAATATGTCATCAACATAGTCCTCCATGATGTGATGAAAGAGATCATGGAATATTACTGTCATTGCTCTTTGATAGGTTGCACCTGCGTTCTTTAGATCAAATGGCATGATGCACCAACAATAGGTACCCCAAGGATAAGTAAAAGTTGTTTTATGTTGATCCTCTTCCACTATCATTATCTAGTTGTAGCTGGAAAATACATCCATTAGAGAAATCATTTCATGACCAGCAGTCAAGTCTACTATGAGATCAATGTTTGGTAATGGAAAGTCATCTTTGGGACATGCTTTGTTAAGATCTCTAAAGTTGGAACACATGCGGATGCCCCCATTGGGTTTAGCCACATGTACAATATTTGAGACCCATTATGGATAATCAATAGGCTTGATAAATTTTGCATCTAGCAACTTCTGTATTTCCACTTTGACTAAGAGAGCAATCTATGGGTGCATCTTTTTCAATTTTTGTTTGACTGGTTTAGATTTTGGATCAACTGTGAGATAGTGAACTACTAGTGAAGGGTCTAACCCTGACATATCAGCATAGGTCCATGCAAAGTTGATGGTTTGCTGTAAGAAGAAGTTGGTAAGATTCTTGTGCTCTTGTTTTGATAATGATGCTTCAAGGAATGTGGTCTTAGGATTTTGCTCTGTGCCTAGGTTTATCTCTGTAGAATCTTCCACTAGGAGAGCTGATTTCTCTTGATACTTAGATGGTAGGGGAATGTCAAATCCTCCATCCTTAGGTGCCACAATTGGGTTTTCACCTTTGGATACGTCCCTTATTTTTACTATTTTCTGATCAGGAGGTGCCACACTGTGGTTTTCACCTAGAGATCTTTCTTTATTTTTACTTTTGCGACTGGAGGATTTGGCATTCTCACCAAAATAAGCAGCTTGATCTAGTTCCATTATAAAACCTACTTTGTGATCTCCAAGAGGGATACCATCCTGGAGTCCCATGAACTCTACAATAGCTTCGTCATTCTGAAAAACATCTAGAATGGGGAACTCTTGTTGGTCCCAATCGATAAGTTAAGGGTAGACATGTGTTACAATCTGGGTGCTGGTGGTGGATGTTAAGGATACAGATGATAGCATAAATATGGAGGATTCAATGAATAGGTCAGTCATATGGAGGTAAGAGTCATCGATGATATCCTCTTTAGACGTCGAATCTATGAGAGAAGTTTGTGCTACCTCGTCAAGAATACCCTCGATGTCCAAGGTGCGCGGTACCTTCCTACCAAATCCTAACCCCTTCTTGTATAGTTTCTTCTTCACAATAATGGGTTCCATGTCACCTTGGTTATCCTTCCCAAGGCCACCTTTGCCTTTGTAGCCCATGTTCTTCATAATTCTTAGGCCATTGCCATATTGTTTAACTGGTATGGTGACTGGTTCTTTCTCCTTGTAGAGCCAAGATGAGATGTCTTCAATAGTTTCCTCTGCCGATAATTTTACCTCTTGGAATTGGGTTAGAGATGCTGGAGGAGGGATAACTACTTTCTTAGTTGCTTTGGCTATGGGTGGTTGGTTGTAGGGTTTAGGGGATAAGGGCATCCACCCTACACAACAAGATTTAGAGATATCATATTCACCAAAGCCTATATCACGGATGTGAGTTGTGATTTCAAGAATAGGATTAGGATTAGGTTGAACTTTAGAGGCTTTTTTCAGAGTTTCAGTGTTGACATACAATGGGGATTCATAGGCTTTGTCATTATTGGGCACTTGATTGTTGTTCTTATAATTGCCTTGCAAGTTACGAAAAAATTCAAAGGGATTAGGGTCTCCTGGGATAGTGATCTCCGTACCATTAAATGGGAACTTGAGAGACTGATGATACATGGAGGGAACAAATTTCATGGCATGGATCCATGGGTGTCCTAAGATAATGTTATAAGGTAGCTCAATGTCGAGGACTTGACACCTAGTTTCAAGCATGATAGGGCCTACTTGTATAGGCAAGTGGATAACACCTTCTGAATGACGTTCAACATCATCATACCCCTTGATTGTAATGCTTTGATCAATGTTGACATGATCCTCAGAGTATCCTAACTATTTAAGTAACTTGAGAGAATAGATATTGAGACCAGGACCACCATCTATAAGTATGCGTTTGATCTTTCGTTTATGGATGAAAACTTCAATGTGCAGTACCTCATTGTGACATGGGTCATGGGATGGGAGGTCCTTTTCAAAAAAGACCACATTGTAAGGTGAGGCAATGTTACCTATTATAGCTTGGAAATCTATGATCGCTATGTTATTAGGAAAAAAAGACTCTTGTAGGGCTTTTTCTAGCACAGCTTTATGTGCAGGTGATGATCGTAGAAGGTCCAGAATAGAGATACATGCAGGGATTTTTGGTGTAGGCCCACGAAGGGTAACACGACCACGGTGAGTTGTGATGGAGCAATCCATAGATTTACCTTTGATAGTGAGGGTAGACACATGACTTTCTTCAAAACAACCTACAATAGAGTCGTAGGAAGTAGAGGCTTTGTTAAGGCCTTTACCTTTATCATCTTGACCTTGACCATGGTTAGGGAAAGGCTCCTTGTACATGTTGAGGCCTTTGTTGGTGTTTTGACTAGGAGGTGCATCGAAAGTGATTTCCCCTATGTCGATAAGGTTTTGGATCATGTGCTTAAGTTTCATGCATGATATGGTTTTGTGTCATTTGGTCCTATGGTATTAACAATATTCATTGTCTGTATACCATGTGGGTTTGTAAGCAGGTTCGCCATACGGGGGAGCGTTTGGTAGCGTGATTAGTCCATTTTGCACAAGTTTCTTTAGAACTGACTCTATAGGCTCTCCCAAGGGAGTCAATTTACGCCTTAGAGGGTAATCTTGGGAAGGCCACTCTTGTTGATGCTACGGGTTTTGGTTTTGTTGTCATCATTGTTGTTGTTGAGGCAGAGGTTGGTTTTGTTTGGATGAAAGATTAATGGGTGTTTGTAGTGTTTGAACATGTTTGGAATCCACCACACCATCATTGACCATGTTTTTGTTTTTGTTCCAGTATTTGGGTTTATTGTTTGATTGTTGTTGGGGAGGATTGTCTTTATTTTCTTTGAAGATTTTTGACCACGCCTTTAGAAATGAGGGCTTTTTCAATGTTGATGCCTTTATAGGTAATTTCATCAAAGGTTGTAGTGCTTAGTATTTGCAAATGGAAACCCAATTCTTGGTTAAGGTTATGCACAAATATGCTAACAAGCTGCTTTTCAGGTATTTTTGAATGGGAATTTGCTAGCCATGTGTCTTCATCTTTGAAGGAAGGAGATGAGAGTTTCCCCATTTTTCTGTTTGTTGTTACATAGATTGGTCATGGAGACCTCATGTTCTGTGTTGTATGAGAAATGGGTGGCAAATTTCTTTGCAAGCTCATTAAAAGATTTGATACCTGTAGGTAGATGCAAGAACCATTCTATAGCTTGACCTCCAAGACTATGAGGAAAGAGGTGCATGAGATATGTGTCATTATGTGCAACCTCTAAACAAGCGAGATAGAATTCTCTAAGGTGGTCTTTTGGATCTTCTCTTCCATTGTATTTATCAAATTTGGGTATACTGAAGTTGGGAGGAAAAGGGATCATTTGCACTGACCAATCAAATGGATAAGGACAAACCTCTTCCAAGGAGAAGGTTTTCTTAGTGTGACCAAATGTTAGATCAGCTAGTTATTGTTGTACCTCGGCAAGTTTGAGCTCCATAGTTGTGGGAGGGGTTGGAAACATCTCCTGTTGTACTAGAGGTGGTTGTGGTTGCCGATATGGAATATCATAGTGGAAGCCATGGGCATTGGTGTTATAAGGGTCATATGATTGGTTGGGGTCATATGTATTGTATGATTGATTTGGATTGGGTTGGGTTTGGTTGTGTTGATTTTGTACACGTGGAGGTGGTGCTAGGTAAGAATGTTGGCTCTGTGATTGTTGCATAGGTATGACGAAAGAGTTTTGTTGTTGATATTGTTGAGGTGGTGTGAAGAAAGGATTCTATCGCGGAAAGCTAAAGTTTGTTGGGTTTAGTTGTGATGGAGAATAGCCATATGATGATGGGTTTTGAGAGTTTTGAGGGTTGAGATAGGCGTGGGTTAGGTTGAGAGTGGAAGATCTTTGTGGTGGAGGGACATAGGTAGATGGGTTTTGTGATGGTTGGGGTTGATTGAGATATGTATTGAAAAAGTTTAGTGTAGATGATCGTTGTGGCAGAGGGACATAGGTAGATGGGTTTTGTGATGGTTGGGGTTGATTAAGATGGGTCTAGGTAAGACTGAGTGTGGAAGAATGTTGTGGTGGAGGGACATAGGTTGTGTTGACGTTTTGTGAATGTTGTGGTTGCATGGCATTGTTTGGGTTAATGATACAGAGGGTTGATGATGTTGGGGGTGGTGTCAGTTGAGACCCTTGTTGCATGGCTACATAAGTGTTTCCTAGATTGTAGTTTGGTGGGAAACTATCTCGTGATGGGGTAACCAATGTTCCATTTACGTTTGATGTGGGCATTTGTGACATGTTAGGAGGTTACTGTGTGTTTGATTTAGCTAGAGCGGCCTATCTTGCTAGTTCTGCTTGATGATGTAGAGTCTCTTGTTGGTGTTTGTAAATTTCCATAGGAGTCAAAAGAGGTGATATGGGTCTTTCTGCTGTTGGATTTTGATAAAGAGGATTCTCATAGTGTGCATCAAAAGGTTTAGTTGTTCTCCCTTATGAGCTTTGTTCGGGTATGGGAGTGGTCACATTTGACATAGTTTGGACAATAGGTATAACGTCATGGGTTTTGTTTGGCTCTTTAAGATTGGATAGGTCAAAATCTTGGGGTAATTTGGCTCCTTGTTCTGCTAGTATGCGAAAGAAATGATCTTGGTTCTCACTAAGGATTTTGTCAAATGTGGCTATAGCTCTAGGATCTTGCATGATTACATCAAGGTCATGTCTATCTTCTTGAGAGGATTGACCTTCTTCAAAGTTTCGCTCTTCTTGAGATGGGACTTGAATCATGGTATAACTGGGTGTAGCAAAATCATGAGGCATGCTGGTAGTGAATTAAGTTACATCTACCAAAGGGACATTACCTTCTTGAGGATTGGTTGGTTGGTCATGTTGTGGCCTGTTTTGAGAGTTGGTTGGTCTTTCTATTGGTGTTTTTAGAGTACCCTTTGGAGTCATGTTGGATTGGCTTGGTTGAGGTGTATGAGGAGGCGATTTGCGCTTCCTTGGGGCAATTTGTTTAGCCTTCATAGATTGCTGGAGTCTAGTGGTTACCATGGGATACACTAGGAAAATATCTTTGAGATTTTGCTAAGATTTTGCTGTGATTTTGCTAAGACAGTTTGAAAAAATAATTTTCTGGACATAGGTGATGTACTGTGCTGCAAAGGCACGGGACTGTAGTACCAAAGGTGTGGTATTGTAGTACCAAAGGTGTGGTACTGTAGTACCAAAGGTGTTGGATTACGCTACAAAGGTATTGGGATATTATGCCAAAGGCGCTAAGATAGTATCAGTGATGTTTAAAAAGGCAAATTTTGGTAGTTTTGGATTGGATTTGGTTTGACAAGAGAAAACACATCAAACAAAGTACCAAAAGAGGACTGACACAATAGATAGTGTATCTTCAAGGCTTATGAAAAGCCCAATGTTTCCATAGGTATTAAACAGTTGCAAACAATTCAAGCACTTTTATCCCTAGAGACAAGCTTTCATTGCGATAGTTCAGCCCACAACTTGAAATCTCCATTGACTAAATGGCATTCCATATAGGTGTCATACATTTGAATCTTTGCGAGAGATGATAGGTAGGGATATCTCACCCTCCCCTTAGAAAGCCACAAGTAGGTCACAAGTGCTTATGCTAGTCGAGGGAATACTATCTCTTCTTAAGGGAGGCAATGGTGAGTATCGTGGGGGCAAAACCAACTATGTCCTTGCACAGAAATTTATCGCAACGTTTGAAGGTGAATCGAGTAGTCACTATCTAGATTGGTTCTTAGTTGCTTTGAGGGACCAATGCCTTACGAGCAATGTGACAAGCTACTAAAAGCTTTGACCAATCCTACTAAGAGTATCAAACACTTCACATAATGTGAAAATCATTTCCACAAAGTGCTAGTACACCTCTTTTCGATTTGGCACCACAAGGTAAGGTTGATGTCAGTTAGGACTTAGATTTCGCCTTATCCCTCTTATATAGCGGTTCAAAGGAAAACTCCGCTTAGGGTCATCCCTTTTGGATGAAGTGTAATCCAAAAGCAGGCCCTTCTAAAGGAATAACTGAAAAGTAAGATCAAGCACATCAAACAAAGGTTCAATTGTCCCGTTATAAGAAAAAATAAGGTGCAACTAGATTAGGCACACACACGGTTGTAGTTGTCAATTGTCCCTTATGAAATTGAAGTGTTTGGCATTCATGTCCATTGTCCCTTAGAAAATTGAAGTGTTTTTGCATTCATGTCCATTGTCCCTTAAGAAAGCAATATGTTCCTAAGACTTAGATTACAAAGATAATTTGTTCAATTGTCCCTTAAGAAAGCAATATGTTTCTAAGACTTAGTGTGATGGATTTTGCAATTTCTTCAAAGCTTGTCCTGCCTGAACATGTTAGAAAAACCCATTTGCTCTATTTGAGTAGTAAGAAGTTGCAAAAGTTTGATTAGTTCCAACAACAAACTCAATAGTTAGCAAAAATAAATCAATTGATAGAAAGCATTTTATTGTACTATTAAAGGCATTGTACTGCTTACTAGAGGCACTGTACTATTATACCAAAGGCGCGGGACTGTTATACCAAAAGCGTGGTACTATTATACTAAAGGCGCGGTACTGTTATACTAAAGGTGCGGTACTGTTATACCAAAGGCGTGACACTGTTATACCAAAAGCGCGACACTGTTATACCAAAGGCGCGACACTGTTATACCAAAAGTGTGATACTGTTATACCAAAGGTGCGGTTCTATGTTCGTTTGCGTATTTCCATACTATACTTCAAAAAAGCAAATTTTCTAAAGAAAAATAGCAATTAGTGGGTCCCACCGGGCGTGCTAGAATGTGTATAGGATAAAATTGAGATCAAATGATAATCAAAATAGTGAAATAATCAACAACTCAATCCTATAGCATCAAGCTAACAATCTAAGCAAACAACCAAATAATCAATGAATAACGCAAAAATAATGAAAGCTTTCACCTAGATTGTGTTGTTATCTTGGTTGAATGTGGATTGCTCTTCAAATTACGAAACCATGTTTGCAACAAGCAGATGTAGATTGTGTTTGTGCTCAAAGTGCTCAAGGGTGCTCAACGATGCGATGTATGCTCCAAGTGCAAGAATGCCTGAGAATAAATGATCGAAGAGGATTTGTTATGGAGATGAGAGGGGTTTATATAGATTTCAATAAAGATCGATCAATGGATGAAATAAATCCATGAAATGGATGGTTGAGATAAATCTAGGATTCATGATGAATGTGCACATGACATGTGTCACTCCAAAAAAATATTTTTATTAAGATAACTGATTGATTTGACATAAAAAGACATGATATATGATTAGATTTCATAAAAATAGAAATGTTTTTTTTTCTAATTTATGAGTTGGTGATAAAAATATTATTGATTAAATCAATTAACTCAACTTATAATTTGCTTTTTGCATGATTTAGGTAAAATTAAATAATAAATTATTTAATTTTGTGTGCATGATGAACAAGATTTATTTTTAGAAGATTAGAAGATAAAAAAGCCAAATAAATAAATAAATTTATTTAATTGTTTGTGCAAGATAGAAGAATAAATAAAATATTTGATTATATTTTATTTTGAGATTGAGATAATTTAAATAAATTTGATTGATTTATTTAAATTTGGAAGAACAATTTGATTTAATTAAATAATTAAAATCATTTAATTATAGATAAGAGGATTTTGATGATAAATTAATTAAATAATTAATTTATTCAATTGACATGGATTTGAATTTTGGAAGAAGATAATGATTTAATTAAATAATTGAAATTATTTAATTTTGGAAGAATAAAGTTGATTTTGCTGAAATTAATTAAATAAAGAGGATTTATTTAATTAATGTTGAATTTAGGAGATTTGAAAGAATTTGATGATTTTGATGAAATTAATTAAATAATTCAATTATTTAATTAACATTGAAATGCAGTTGATTTGATGAAATGTAAGTGATGCGATGACATGGTCATTTTTGGGTGTCTATAGTTTGAGCACTTCAACGTTGTCATAAATCCTAAAATAAACAATCATCATCCTATGTTTATTCTAGTGATATTTCATCCACATCCAGTAATCCACTTCTTAAAACCAACGCTAGGATAATTGACGAATATTGTGGAGAGTATGAGATACAAAACACATTTCATATAAGAAAGCTTCCTCTCTCCCCATGGTCTCATGGCCAACTCAATATGAGGCCAAGAAAAACACAAGTAACATTGCAATATGGGTCCACTATCTTTGTGCAATACGGTTTCCTTTTCTATGAGGAGATTGAAGGTTCGACTAGCTCCTGGTTATACAAAGATGAAGAGTTTGCATCTTGCTTCACAAACAATGAATACTCTATATCTCTTCTAATGTGAAAAATATGAAATATAAGGGAAAATGCCTCAATCTCCATGAATAAGGCATCCTTGACCATACATGTGAAGGAAAACATTGCAACTTGTGGGTTGGGATACATATGATTTGACAAGCAATCCAAAAATACAAGTGATACTTCCATGATTGTTAAGGAGGATTCTCTCGACATTGAAAACATCATTGAAGTAAAGTCCATTAATATCTCCTATGAAAACCTTGCTACCAAAAACCTTTTCCATGAAAATGTCATTTTCACTATCAATCTTGAGCTTACAAACGTGACCTTATCAATTGGGACCAACAAGATTTGATATCTCTAGACACATTTCAAAATGATGAAGCTATTGCAGAATTAATGGGACATCAAGATGACATCACAACATGCAATCATAAGAAAGAATTTGAGATCAATCTTGATGTGGTAGCATACTTTTGGGAGCAAGAAGAGTTCCCTGGTCATGAAAAACAAGTACAAAATCAAAGTACCCTAGTGAAAACTTCTTTGAGGCACTACCAGATAAATAAAAACAAAAAGAGAATAATGATATTTCTATCAGTGAAAACCTTTCCGAGGCATTGATTGATGAAGAACTTGACCTTCCCCTTGCATCTCTATAATAGTAGGACAAATCCACACTACTAGTTGAGAATACCCTAGATATAAACCTTGGAATAGAAGAAAATTAGATCACATCTATTGCAACAACTTTAGAACCTAAAGAAAAGGAGACTATCGCCACTATACTTAGCCATAAATATTTTTGCATGGTCATATGCTAATATGCCTAGGTTGGATCCATCGCTAGTGGTTCATCACCTTGTGGTGCATCCTAATGCCAAACTAGTTGAGCAAAAGTTGCATAAAATGCATACTAAGATAACCCTATTGTTTAAGGAGGAGTTGCAAAAACTTCTAGAAGTTGGTTTTGTTTAACCAATTGAATACCCTAAATGTATCTCAAACATCATCCTTGTGAGCAAGAAGCCCAAAGGTATCTGCATATGCACAGACTCCAGAGATCTTAACAAGGCATGCCTAAAGGATGATTTTCCCTTGCCTAATATTGACATGATAGTCAATATCACCACACTCAAGGATGGTTTCTTTGGCTACAATAAAATATAAATAACTTCCAAAGACTAACACAAAATATCTTTCATCACTCCTTGGGGAAATTTCTATTATTAAGTTGTCATTTGGATTAAGAATATTAGAGTAACCTATTAATGAGAAATGACCATAATTTCCATGACATACCACATGGCATTATTTTTTTTTATGCGCTTGGTAAACTTTTTAACGTGACCGGTGACGCTGGTGCGACACGCCCTTCGGCTCCATGCAATGCTTTTGCTCGGAGCTATGAACCGGTGATTCCACAACACAGGGGACCTCATCCCCAAGAAAGAACACTTCAAATCCATGATCTCATTGGCCCAGCGAAGGTGTAACGCCTGCAAGCTCATTGGCCTAGTGGGGGTTTGAACTCTGGTGGCTGCCACTACAATTGAGCGACTTAATCACCGAACCATGCCCTTATCAGAACCACACGGCATTGTTGTAGACTATGTGGATGATCTATTAGGAAAGTCAAAAAGTAGAGAAAAACACCTGCTAATCCTTGAACACATATTTTAGAGATTAAGAGAATATAAGTTTGATATAATCCAAAGAAGTGTGTCTTTGGAGTCACATTAGGCAAAATATTGGGTTTTGTTGTCTTTCAATGAGGTATAGACTTTGGATCATGCAAATATCAAAGAAATCACATAAATGCCTCCAACATAGAATCTCAAGCAACTCCATAGTCTCTAAGGTAAGCTCTAAGCTATACGAAGGTTCATTGCTCAGCTTGTGGACAAATACCAAACATTCTCACACCTGCTAAAGAAGAATATAGGCAATCATTGGGATGAGTCATGTCAAAAGGATTTATACCAAATTAAGGAGTATATTGCAACTCCACCTATTCTCATGGAACCTAAACCAAGAAACCCTTTAATACTCCATATCTTAGCTAAAACAGTTGCCTTGGGGGCCTTGCTAACACAACATGATGAACAAGGACAAGCAAGAGTTATCTAATACATTAGTAAAACCTAGGTAGCATATGAAGTCAATTACACAACAATGGAAAGGGAGTATTTGGAAGTTGTATTTTCATCTCAAAAACTAAGGCACTATATGCTCAATCATTAAACTAGGATCATTTCAAAAATTGGTCCTCTTAATTATCTCTTATCTAAAGCATACTTAACATGCATAATGACTAAATGGTTTATGATGCTTAGTGAGTTTGACATTAGTGTATTGATGTTTTTTAGTATTTTGTTTAGGTTGGCTACATGGAATGGAGATGTTAGTATGATAGTGTACATTCTATACATGTTTAGAGTTAGGCATAGATTTCACATTTTACACACGCTTGAGTTGAAAGTCAGTGACACCATCATTGACCATGTTCTTGTTTTTAGCCCAAAACTTAGGTTTGTCATTTTGTGTATAGTCTTTGGAGAATATTTTAACCAAACCTTTGGAAATAAGGGATTTTTTGATTTATATCCCATTTTTCAATGATTTCATCAAATGTTGTGACACAATGCACCTAAAGGTGAAAGACTATTTCTTAGTTTAAATTTGTGATGAAGATACGGATAAGTTGTTTTTCGGGGATAGGTCAAGGAAATATAATTGCAAGACTTCTCCATAATTGAAAGGACAATAAGCTTTCCCTATTGCATCACTTTGCATTGCACAATTCCATCATAGTAAGCCCATGCTCAATATTGTATGAAAAGTGTGTGAAAAAATTAACTATCAAGTCAACAAAATTGGTGATGGGGCCTTGTAAAAGGTGTAGGAACCACTCCAAGGCTTGGCCTCCCAAAATTTGAGGGAAAACTCTTAGCAAGTATAGATCATCATAGGCTACTTCTTGACATGTCATGAATAATTCCTTTACATGGTTTTGAGGATCACCCTTTCCCTTGTATTTGTTGAATTACGGTATCTCAAAGTGAGGTGGAAAGGGGATTTATGAGATGGTTCTATCAAAAGAATAGGGACATGGTTCCTCAAACTTATATTGCTTGTTTGATGTCCCTAGTTGTAACCCTTTGATGGAGTTTTTAATTTATTTCCACTCTTGATCAAAAGGGGTACCAAGAGGTGGAGGTAGAAAAAGATTTGAAAAAGTTCTGTTTGGTTGGATAGTTTGACAAAGAATATTGGTTAAAGGTGTTGGTTTTATTTGATAGGATTGATGATTAAGGATGAATGGAGGGGATATTGTTTATTTTGGGATAGTTTGAGTAGGGATTATTGACTTGTTGATTTGGGTTGTGGGTTGGTTTTGGAGAATGTTTGGTTAGGTTGGTTTCAAAGAGGGATTTTTATTTAGTTAGAATGGTGGATTTTCTTGATTGAGTTGGTAGGATTGCCACAAGTATTTGAGTGAAGAGGATTGTGGTTTATCTTGATTAGGAAAATTATTGGATGATGTGTTGTTTCATGTGATAGGGGGTGGTCAAGCACCATCCTCATTGGTTTGTTTGAGGTGACAATTTATGGGATCATGATGCGATTTGGTGGTTCCTTGAGCCCAAGGATTGTTGAAGTGTTGGTGGGTGGTTCAAGATTTGTGATGTTGTTAAGGTTGTCCAAACTATATCAGGGAGGGAGCCTAGCTCTTGCTTCAATAAGATGTTATAGCAAGATGTCTCTATGACTACCCATAAATTGATTCGTCAAGGTTTGAGTTTGGTCAAAAGTGAGGAAGTATTTAAACACTTACAGGTATTCACTTTGATTGTGTAGGCTCCTAGATTCATTGAAATTTATGGGGAACCCTTGATGAGAGGTTTTCATGGCATGAAAATTATGAATAAACCCTTGTCCAAAGGGGTTGTTGTTGTTAAACCCCATTTTAAATTCGTTTGAAGCCTAGTGATTAAGGGATTAAAAATAATAGTTTTGATTGAATGATGGGGGTGGATTGATTTTGATTTTGGGGTGTCAAAGTTGGATTTGAATTTGGTTTTGATTGAAGTATTTGATTTTGACATTAGATTTGGATGAGGTCTAGGACCTTAAGTAACTTGATGATGAGATTGATTGAGGTCAAGGACCTTGAGTAGCTTGATGATGGGATTGATTTGAGGTAACTTGATGATGGTTGACTAAGGTCAAGGACCTTGAGTAGCTTGATGATGGTTGATTTTGATTTTGATTGGGAGGTAACTTGGTGATGAGAAATTTTTAGTTTAATTTGATAGACAAGGTCTAAGACCTTAGGTAACTTGATGCTGGATTGGTTTCAATTTTGATTGGGCTTAAGGGACCTAGGTTCTTCAAATATTTGATTTAAGATGGGTGGTTTTTGGATTGAAGTTTGATTTCAGTTTTAGGATTTTTCTTGATTGGGTGTGGTTGAGATCTTGGTGTATGGATGATATTTGATTTAGGGGTTAATTGATTTTTGACCTTGGGATTTTGGGATTTGGGATTGACTTGTGAGATCATCTTAGATGGATGGATTTTAAGATGCGAGGATTTTGAATTTCATGAGGAGTGAGGGTTTCTAGATTTCAATATTTATATATTGTTAGATTTTCAACCTTTGGATCTGTTAGCACTTATTTTGACCTGGGGTTGATTTGTCATGATCAGGAGGTTTCTTCATCTGAAGCCTTCATCTTCTTGCCCAATTTTTCTAAGTGTTGGACCTCCTCAGCATTTTTCAGCTGCAGCATCATATTTTCTGAGGAGGAGGTCGTCATCATCATCTTGTCTTCGATGATGATCTTCATCAGCATGTTCTTCGTCGACTTGTTTTTCTCATCGTCATCATCATATTTCAACTGTCGGGTGATGTTTGCTTATTATCCTGATGATACTGGTGAGCTACAGTGCGCCCTCAGTTGCTTGCGGGGGTGATCTTTTCAAGTATCCGGTGATCTTCCGAATATCACCTTGCCCAGACATGATGACAAAGTTGCCCCGGTGTCTTGAAGGGGTTATTCTCTAAGTTGTCGACCTAACTTGTTTTTTCCTAAGGGTCGTCATCATCATGATATTTCCAGTTATCATCCTGCTGCTTGTGGAGGTCATCATATTTTTTGCCTTCATGATATTTCGCCGGGGTGATATTTTTATCATCGGGTGATCTTGGTTATGATCATCCTGATGATGTTGTTCAAGAGTTCTAAGTGCGACCCGATATTCACTAGGGTCATCATATTTTGAACGTCAGGATGATCTTGGTCAATATCATCCTGATGATGTTGTATCACTTCTTGTTCGTTGTTTTGACATCCTGATGATGCTGACGTCATCCTTATATCAGGGTGATATCTTTTTATCTGCCTATCTGCATCATGATATTCTCGAAGGAAGGGGTGATATTTTCATATCACCCGCATATATGTTTGTTTGCTCGAGCATCATGATGATGCTGATCTCAAGGAGATATCCGCCTGCCGGCTTCGCGCATTATCTACTGGGGGTGATCTTTTCAAGCAGCATCATCATATTCAGTTATCGCCCCGATCTTATAGTGGAGCTACAGTGCAACCTGATGTTTGAACGTCAGGAGGATATTTCCAAATATCCGGTTGTCTTCCGAATATCATGATGATGTTAATATTATGATGACGTCATCAAGGTCCGCGGGGGTCATATTTCTAACAACTGATCATCTTAAAGAGACCTCCTGATATTTGCAAACATGATGATGACGTCATCCGGATATGAGGAGGTGCGCAGTAGGCAGATATGATGATGACGTCAGCAGTATATGATGATGACGTCATCAGGATGTTCATCGGCCAGACTTTTTGTTTAAGCTCAGCAGGAGGATGTTCCTTCGATGGATCAGGTTGTGCCGATTATCATGAAGGTTATATTTCAAATATCATGATGACGTCAGGGTGATATTTCGAACAGCAGGATATCATGCTGCTGGAAGATGATGATGATGAGGTTATATACTAGTGTCGTCAGGAGCAAAAGCACCGACATGATATATGCTCATGACCTAGTATATAAAGTGTTATTGAGGTCATCGCGGGGTGCATGTGGGATATTGTTATCCTGCATTTTCAAATATCATGATGATGAGCCTCGGCGGGAAATGGTTGCGATTGCAGATTTGATGATCTTCCCAAGGCCGCGGGTTGGTGCGCCATTAATGGCGATTGTTGCAGAGGTATGGGCGATGGCGTGGGTCGATCCTGTACCCGGCTAGAGGTGTCAATCAGCGGACAGGGGCGCAAGGCTCGAGAAATCTTCCTGTCTCCCCCCCTACCTGCTGCATTCAAGTTTGGGCGCCAATCCGGTTGTGTTTGAGCGCCATTTTCATGATACTGTGTATCTGGCGAAATTTTGGTTAGCCATTGTAATTAATTGCTGAGCACCTACCTGGCTGTTATAAGCAGGTGGTCTTGCTCATTTGAAAGGTTGTTGAAAGTTGATAATTTTGGCTCTGTAATGCATAACAAGCTGATCTGGTTGCTCTGTACAGCTTACCTGTGAGTTTATGTATCTCTTGTTGTTTGTTTTTGGCATGAACCCACTGATTTCATGATTAAACTTATATGAGAAATGCTGTTTGGCATGTGTTGTGTTAATTCTATCTCCAGTATTGCATGTATTCTTCTTCTGAATCTGGATGTTTGGTAATGTTTAGATTCTAGAGCATAGAATTCCTATGTTGACTGTCTGATCTTCTAACTTCTACTCAAGGGGTAGATTAAACTGTTTTCAGGTTAAACATTGGGAGGGATATACTGCAGTAGGGATACCATAAGTAGAGATAACCTAACACTTTGTATTGGGAGATGCCTGTAAGGCAGGTATCACACATATCCCCTTGAAATCCAGTTTTAGTTGTTCATGCTGATCATTCACAGGTGTATGTCTACTGACTCCAGGCCCTGGATAGGCACCAATCATGCTTTGTTTTGTGTTATAACCATATCCAGCTTTGCATCCACATTTAAACTCCAAAGCAAAATCTGAAACCAACATTAGGACATTAGAGTTAGTTTTAGGAACCTCAGTCCTCTGTCTACAACTGCAAATAGGCCCAAAGCTAGCCCCTTTGCCCTTATCTTTCAGTTTTGGTCTACTTACGGAGGACTCATCTGCTTTCTGTCAACATCCCAGCCTCGCATGCATATCCTCATGGATGTTGAGTAGGGAATACCCCCCTAGGTCTTGCAGAGCCTGAAGAAGAAGAGGAGATAAAATATAGAGTCTATCTCCTATACTGTTGACCCCCTGGCCCAGAGATCCTGTTGATCACTGATGGCTACCTTGTAGGGAAATCTGGGAATAAGCATCCAGTCTGGGAAAAAGTCAACAGAAATTGGCGGCTCCACTGGGGATTGAGAAGTAAAAGTACTATCTAATCATTTCCAGTGATATATATGTGACCCATCTGAGTCAGCAACAGTAATCTACTCCGCTGGGGAACCTTGTGAAAGAACCCTGGTTTTCAGAAGAAAACAGTCCCTAGAAATAGGTGGCGACTCCGAAGTAATCTCCCAACCGGTCAAGGTAAATTTATATGCAGGGGAGAAGATCCCAACAAAATCCTCTATTTGAAG
Source organism: Cunninghamia lanceolata (assembly GCA_027924645.1). Taxonomy (NCBI): domain Eukaryota; kingdom Viridiplantae; phylum Streptophyta; class Pinopsida; order Cupressales; family Cupressaceae; genus Cunninghamia; species Cunninghamia lanceolata. The sequence goes on along the minus strand of BSBN01000339.1, from coordinate 24,054,216 downwards.
AGTTACCATTAACAAAAAGAATGATGTATAGAAGAAAGGGAACTGTCTCAGCTAGTCATGAGAGCTCCCCCAGAAAAAGTGATGAGGTACAAGATAACCCTAGGCCATCAGGACAGCATGCTCCTTATTTTTCAAGTGCAGAAGCTGATATCCAAGGTGCATATGAGAGGCAACAGGGTGGTAGTATGAGAATGAGGTCAGAGGTGTTCCAAGAACGCCCATTTCTAGACCCAAGTGAAAGGTTTGAAGAGGCAGAGTCTCTAAGGGATGATGAAGATGATGACCCAAATGGTATGAGACCATCTACCTCCAGACCTAAGGATGAACAGTTGGCTGAAGAAATCAAAAGTCTAAGAGCAGAACTAGAATACCTACAAGCCATGAAAATCAGAGATGATATACAGCAGAAAGTGCAAGCCTTGAGAACTGCCCAGAATAATTCAGTTCCTACCTTAGAGAATGCAAATATGCAAAGACATCAGCAAAGATATGAAATGCAACATCAGCATCATGATGACAGACAAAATGTGAATGATGCTAGGATACCACTAAACCATGCAGGAAACCAGAATGCAAATAGAAATGTTAATATTAATCAGCCAAACAGACAGCCCATGCAGCTAGATAGATTCAGGCAGCTGGTGTTTGATGGTATTCCTGGGTATCCTAACCCCATTGACAAGCATCTGAGGCTGCAAGTGCCTAAGTTTTCAGGAAACAATACAGTGTCAGGAGAAGATCATCTAAAGGCCTTCCAAAATGTCATGGATAATTTTGAGGTTGAGCATGAGGATGTTTTCATGAAGTCATTCATGCAATCCTTAATAGATGAGGCAAGAGAATGGTACAGGAATCTGCCTGACCGGAGCATATCATCATGGGATGATTTTAAGAGGATGTTCAAGGAGCAATACGGTGATAAAACTGACCCTAGCTTCTTTGTAAATGAGTTCACCAGTATCACAAAAGGGTCAAATGAACAGGTTGCAGACTTTAATGCAAGATTTACTAAAGTGTTGAACAAATTGCCACATCATATGAGGCCAAATGAACCAATGTGCATAATTTTGTACATCAATGCCTTTGATGCAAAGACTGCATATGGACTAAGAGATAAAGGTCCTGCCACTCTCAGGGATGCTTTCAGAATTGCAGTAAATATTGAAAACAATAGGAAAGCATCAGGCAAGACAAATAGAAGGGATGATGTAAAAATTCTGCAAAATCCAAATAAGCCTCAGAACACTCAAGGTAGTACATCTGCTCCTGAAGATAAGATAGACAAACTGGCAAATGTTGTTAAGGACCTGAGCTACAGATTAACTAGAAGTGAAAAGGGAATGGGTCCTGATAGGCAAGTCTATCAAAGGCAGGAAAGGAGGCCATCATTACATGATATGCCTTATAACACCAATTGGCATGATGGTAAGCCTGTATATCCACGTAACAACACAAATCAAAGGGCTCAACATGCCAAGGAAACTCCTGATCCCCTGAAGAAAACTATAAATATTGCTGATGATGCTCCGTGGTGTATAATCTGTCAGATGCCACATTCACAGTCACAGTGCATGATTGCCCAATCTTTGTATGATAATGCTACATCCTGTAATGAATGCAATGAGCCACATCATGTGCAGGATGATGATGTTAACATGATGTCCATAGGCAATGGATATACTCTTTATGATGTTGATGAGAAGGCAGATCATCAGGTTCAGGCTTGCCAACAGTCCCCATATGATGAAGATAATGAAGATAATTATGTGTATGCTCAGAACTCACACAATTTTCTGAGTAACCTACAACGACCTTCTGATGAGGAAATCAGAGCCTTCACAGCTGCAGCAGTTGCTCAGGTCAAAAGCAACTACAATCTCAGAGGTAAAAATCAGGTTGGCAGCCCACATCAGCCAGAGGATATTTCTGCAGGTCAGCTGATGCATGGTCATAAAGGAACTGAACCACAAAAAAGGCAGTGGGTAAATAACAAACAGAACTTTAGATACAGAACAGGTCATGAATTTCAAGGACCTGAAAACAAAACCCCTCAGGCTGAAGATCAAAGTAGAGGTTCCCAAGACAAGAATGATGATCAGGGAACTATGAAAATGAAAACTAAATCAGCTCAGGATAAAAGCAAGATTGTGGAGCAAGCTACAACTGTTGTACAAAACTGTGCTCCATTTGATATAGCCCAGATCCTCTCACAGGTGAAGGTCTCTGTTCCACTTATGGAACTCATGAAAGTGGAAGAGATCAAGAATAGGACAATATCCCTAATCTCAGGGGTACCTTTTCAAGCTAAGCAAAATGATCAAACCCAGGGTGAGAAACAGGTCATGTGCAATGAAGAAGATGAGACTCCTGAAGTCTATTTAGGAATGACCATGACAAAGTGTCCTTCACAGGTGGAACCATTTTATGTTTCCCTGGTTATAAATGGTAAAATAATTAGAAATTGTATGCTTGACTCTGGAGCATCTACAAATGTCATGCCTTTGGCTATCATGCAGCAAACTGGATTAAAGATTGACAAGGCATGTGGAAAGTGCTATGCTATGGATGCCAGAGAGGTACCAGTTATTGGAATCATGAAGGATGTAGATTTCAAGCTGGCAGCATTCCCTGAAAAGAAATATAAGATGAATATAACAGTGGTTGACATCAAGCCACAGTATGGTATGCTGCTGTCAAGAAGATGGGCAGCACTAATAGGTGGAAGTATGCAGCTGGACCTATCATATGCCATGATTCCAATGAATGGCAAGGATGTCAAGCTAATTAGAGAGCAAAGATCATCAGAGACAGTGGAAGACCAAGAAGCAAATGAACAGGTATGCTTTGTGGACACTGACTGTGATAACTTCAAGGTTGTCTCAGATGATGCAGAAGATAAAAAGAAAAATGCCTGTATTGAAGAGCTGGATCAGCAGGGGTTATGGACCATGTTTTTTGATGGAGCTTGTGCAAAAGAAGGCTCTGGAGCTGGAGTTGTTTTCCTGTCTCCAACTGGTAAGCTCCTCAAATTCTCTTTCTTGCTGAGGTTTGATTGCACAAATAATATTGCAGAATATGAGGCATTACTCTTAGGCCTGAATATTGCTCTCAAACATGGAATTAAGATGTTAAGAGCATTTGGGGACTCTGAGCTGATTGTATCCCAAATCAGAAATAAGTATGCTGCAAAGAATAAAAGACTGAAGCAATACAAGCATGCTGTTTGGGATACTATTGAATTTTTTGATGCATTTTCAATTGGCTGGGTAGAAAGGTCAAAAAATGTTATGGCTGATTTCTTAGCCAATGTGGCAATAAGGCCAGATGACATCACTCTGTCAGGTGTCACAGATGTAGAAGTTAAAATTAGGCCTGCCATACCAGAAAACATATGCAGTTGGCAAGTTTTTAATGATGATAGGGATTTGCTGAAATTTTTGCACTGCATAGATGAGTATGAGAATCAACAGATTGATTTCCAAGCTTTTGTAGAGACTGTAAATGGAAAAGAGACTCTTGTGGGAAAGGAGATCATTCAGTTGAAGACTAACAAGATCCCTAGAGGGTTAGTGGCTTTGGAAAGAGCCTTTGATAGTAGAGACAAAATGGTCACAAGGACATCCCCCACAAATAAGGAGGATTTAGAAGAAATAAATTTGGGGACATCTCAAGCCCCTCAGAAGGTATATATTGGCAAACAGCTCAAACCACACATAAGAAGTATGCTGATTGCATTGCTAAAAAAGTATAAACATGTTTTTGCTTGGTCATATGAGGACCTAAAAGCTTATAGAGAAGACTTATTCCAGCATGAGATCCCACTGAAGCCTGAAGCTAAGCCATTTAGACAGAGGCAAAGGCCTATAAATCCTACCTTAGCTCCCAAGATGTAGGAAGAACTCAAAAGGCTCAGGGAAGCTGGAATAATTGTGCCCATCAGACATTCAACTTGGGTGTCTAACCTTGTCCCAGTCAGGAAAAAGAATGGTGATATTAGGCTGTGTGTTGATTTCAGGAACTTGAATGTATCCTCTTTGAAGGATAACTATCCACTGCCTAATATGGAGGCTATGTTGCAGAAAGTGACTGGTTGTGAACTCCTATCCATGATGGATGGATTTTCAGGATATAATCAGGTAAAGGTGAAAGAATCAGAACAGTATAAGACTGCCTTTACCACTCCATGGGGAACATATGTGTATGTTAGAATGCCATTTGGACTAACAAACGCAGGTGCTACATTTCAAAGAGCAATGGATGTTGCTTTTGCAGGGCTGATTGATTCAATCCTGGCAGTATATCAGGATGACCTGACTGCCTACTCAAAGAAAGAGGAGCAGCATTGTATGCATCTGGAGCAGATCTTCATAAGAGCACTAGAATATGGTATTTCTTTAAACCCAAAGAAGTGTGCCTTTGGAGTAGTTGAAGGAAAACTTCTGGGACACATTGTTTCCAAGGATGGAGTCAGGATAGATCCAGAGAGAGTGGCAGCTATTGACAGGATTCAAATGCCAAAAACTGTGAAAGGAGTTCAGTCCTTCTTCGGACAAATAAACTTTGTTAGAAGATTTGTTCCCAACTTTGCAGAGATCACAAGGAACATTTCCAAGATGATGAAGAAGGATGCAACTGTCAACTGGGAAAGGGAAGCAACAGAATCATTTCAGAATATCAAAGAGGCAATTAAGATGGCCCCTGTTCTTAAATCTCCTGATTTTTCTAGGCCATTCCAAGTGTTCTCATTTGCTTCCTTTCATACTGTAGCTGCATGTTTGTTACAGAAAAATGAAGATGGTTTTGAACAGCCCATTGCTTTCTTCAGTATGTCCCTGCAGGCCTCTGAGTTGAAATATGACATTATGGAAAAGCAGGCATATGCACTTGTCAGAGCCATCAAAAGTTTCAGACCATACCTGGTAGGGTCATATATCATTGCATATGTGCCTCATGCTGCAGTCAAAGACATATTCACTCAGCAGGAGGTGACTGGAAGAAGGTGCAGATGGATAAACAAACTGCAGGAATTCAACATAGACATACAAGTTACTAAGTTGATAAGAGGACAAGGATTAGCCAAGATGATGGCACAGTCAAACTTGGAAGCATGCCAAGTTAATGCAGTCCAAGATGAGAATGTAAGTGTATCAGGATCTGAATGGTACAAGGATATTGTCTATTATTTGCAAAATCTGAATTGTCCTTCCCATTTCAGTGACAATCAAAAGAGGACTCTGAAGCTACATGCAATCAGGTATGTCATTGTTCAAGGTGAGCTGTACTGGAAAAATCCTGATGGTGTGCTACTGAGATGTGTGGATAAGAACATGGCTAACAATATTTTGATTGACATGCATAAAGGATTGTGTGGTGGCCATTATACTGCCCAAACAACAGCTCATAAAATTCTCAGGGCAGGATATTGGTGGCCCACTCTCTTTTCAGATGCACAGAGGTTAGTAAGAAAATGTGACCCTTGCCAGAGATTCTCAGGAAAGCTGAAATACAATGGTGCTTTGCCCCTCAGAACTGTACCTGTGGATGCTCCATTCCAGCAGTGGGGAATTGACTTCATAGGGGAGATTGCAGACAAATCAAGTGGGGGACACAGTTGGATTTTGGTGGCAACTGACTACTTTACCAAATGGATTGAGGCCATTCCAACTAAAAGAGCTACAAGTAAGGTGGTGACAGACTTCATACTAGAGAACATCATCATCAGGTTTGGAGTACCATTTAAGATTATCACTGATAATGCTATGTGCTTCAGATCAGGTGAATTTGTTGATTTTTGCAACAAGTATGGGATAAATCTGTCATATACATCACCATATCACCCACAAGGAAATGGTCAAGCAGAATCAAGTAATAAGAGCATCATGAAAATTGTCAAGAGGATACTGGACAAGAACAAGAGAGCTTGGGACTCAAAGTTGAACTTAGCAGTATGGGCTGACAGAGTGACAGTGAAAAGGGCTATTGGGAAGTCACCTTTTGAGCTAGTGTATGGTGCATCAGCTAGACTGCCCATAAACAATCTCTTACCAGTTTACAGATTCATTCAGGAAAATGATGAGGAGATTGAAGATCCCATGACAGAAAGAGTGAATCAGCTGGTTGCATTGGATGAAGACAGAAGGAGAGCCCACCAGATCAATCTCAAAAGACAACAGGATATGAAATATCAGTTTGACAGGAGAACTACAAAAAGGAAGTTTCAAGTTAATGATCTGGTGCTTATTTGGAATGCTAAAGATCAGGAAAAGGGTAAACATGGATGGGCCCATATCAGGTTTGCAATACTCATGGGGAGGATTCTTATTTCCTCCAGGCCCTAGATGGTGAAATTCTGGAATTGCCTGTGCATGGCCAATTTCTTAAGTTCTATTTTGCATGAATATCTGGTTGCTGTGCACATTTGTAAAATATGTATGTAGTGTAAATGCCTTGTACAGCTCGCGTTTTTTGCCTTTTGTCAGGTCTGCCCGGAGATCTGGTTCTCGCTGCAGGTTTTCACCTGCACGTCCCCATTCAGAGCCACTGTTAGCACTTATTTTGACCTGGGGTTGATTTGTCATGATCAGGAGGTTTCTTCATCTGAAGCCTTCATCTTCTTGCCCAATTTTTCTAAGTGTTGGACCTCCTCAGCGTTTTTCAGCTGCAGCATCATATTTTCTGAGGAGGAGGTCGTCATCATCATCTTGTCTTCGATGATGATCTTCATCAGCATGTTCTTCGTCGACTTGTTTTTCTCATCGTCATCATCATATTTCAACTGTCGGGTGATGTTTGCTTATTATCCTGATGATACTGGTGAGCTACAGTGCGCCCTCAGTTGCTTGCGGGGGTGATCTTTTCAAGTATCCGGTGATCTTCCGAATATCACCTTGCCCAGACATGATGACGAAGTTGCCCCGGTGTCTTGAAGGGGTTATTCTCTAAGTTGTCGACCTAACTTGTTTTTTCCTAAGGGTCGTCATCATCATGATATTTCCAGTTATCATCCTGCTGCTTGTGGAGGTCATCATATTTTTTGCCTTCATGATATTTCGCCGGGGTGATATTTTTATCATCGGGTGATCTTGGTTATGATCATCCTGATGATGTTGTTCAAGAGTTCTAAGTGCGACCCGATATTCACTAGGGTCATCATATTTTGAACGTCAGGATGATCTTGGTCAATATCATCCTGATGATGTTGTATCACTTCTTGTTCGTTGTTTTGACATCCTGATGATGCTGACGTCATCCTTATATCAGGGTGATATCTTTTTATCTGCCTATCTGCATCATGATATTCTCGAAGGAAGGGGTGATATTTTCATATCACCCGGATATATGTTTGTTTGCTCGAGCATCATGATGATGCTGATCTCAAGGAGATATCCGCCTGCCGGCTTCGCGCATTATCTACTGGGGGTGATCTTTTCAAGCAGCATCATCATATTCAGTTATCGCCCCGATCTTATAGTGGAGCTACAGTGCAACCTGATGTTTGAACGTCAGGAGGATATTTCCAAATATCCGGTTGTCTTCCGAATATCATGATGATGTTAATATTATGATGACGTCATCAAGGTCCGCGGGGGTCATATTTCTAACAACTGATCATCTTAAAGAGACCTCCTGATATTTGCAAACATGATGATGACGTCATCCGGATATGAGGAGGTGCGCAGTAGGCAGATATGATGATGACGTCAGCAGTATATGATGATGACGTCATCAGGATGTTCATCGGCCAGACTTTTTGTTTAAGCTCAGCAGGAGGATGTTCCTTCGATGGATCAGGTTGTGCCGATTATCATGAAGGTTATATTTCAAATATCATGATGACGTCAGGGTGATATTTCGAACAACAGGATATCATGCTGCTGGAAGATGATGATGATGAGGTTATATACTAGTGTCGTCAGGAGCAAAAGCACCGACATGATATATGCTCATGACCTAGTATATAAAGTGTTATTGAGGTCATCGCGGGGTGCATGTGGGATATTGTTATCCTGCATTTTCAAATATCATGATGATGAGCCTCGGCGGGAAATGGTTGCGATTGCAGATTTGATGATCTTCCCAAGGCCGCGGGTTGGTGCGCCATTAATGGCGATTGTTGCAGAGGTATGGGCGATGGCGTGGGTCGATCCTGTACCCAGCTGGAGGTGTCAATCAGCGGACAGGGGCGCAAGGCTCGAGAAATATTCCTGTCTCCCCCCCTACCTGCTGCATTCAAGTTTGGGGGCCAATCCGGTTGTGTTTGAGCGCCATTTTCATGATACTGTGTATCTGGCGAAATTTTGGTCAGCCATTGTAATTAATTGCTGAGCACCTACCTGGCTGTTATAAGCAGGTGGTCTTGCTCATTTGAAAGGTTGTTGAAAGTTGATAATTTTGGCTCTGTAATGCATAACAAGCTGATCTGGTTGCTCTGTACAGCTTACCTGTGAGTTTATGTATCTCTTGTTGTTTGTTTTTGGCATGAACCCACTGATTTCATGATTAAACTTATATGAGAAATGCTGTTTGGCATGTGTTGTGTTAATTCTGTCTCCAGTATTGCATGTATTCTTCTTCTGAATCTGGATGTTTGGTAATGTTTAGATTCTAGAGCATAGAATTCCTATGTTGACTGTCTGATCTTCTAACTTCTACTCAAGGGGTAGATTAAACTGTTTTCAGGTTAAACATTGGGAGGGATATACTGCAGTAGGGATACCATAAGTAGAGATAACCTAACACTTTGTATTGGGAGATGCCTGTAAGGCAGGTATCACACATATCCCCTTGAAATCCAGTTTTAGTTGTTCATGCTGATCATTCACAGGTGTATGTCTACTGACTCCAGGCCCTGGATAGGCACCAATCATGCTTTGTTTTGTGTTATAACCATATCCAGCTTTGCATCCACATTTAAACTCCAAAGCAAAATCTGAAACCAACATTAGGACATTAGAGTTAGTTTTAGGAACCTCAGTCCTTTGTCTACAACTGCAAATAGGCCCAAAGCTAGCCCCTTTGCCCTTATCTTTCAGTTTTGGTCTACTTACAGGAGGACTCATCTGCTTTCTGTCAACATCCCAGCCTCGCATGCATATCCTCATGGATGTTGAGTAGGGAATACCCCCCTAGGTCTTGCAGAGCCTGAAGAAGAAGAGGAGATAAAATATAGAGTCTATCTCCTATACTGTTGACCCCCTGGCCCAGAGATCCTGTTGATCACTGATGGCTACCTTGTAGGGAAATCTGGGAATAAGCATCCAGTCTGGGAAAAAGTCAACAGGATCTTTTGAGGATTTTTTTAATTTTTGACTTTGTTTTTGATTTTTTTGATTTTTGACATGTTTCACACAAATGTACAAAATATCAAGCACATGAACAGACTAATTATTCAAGTGGACTATTTGGCTTATGAGCTCACAAAGATACCTGAACTTGGTCATGAATAGTATTGGCTCATGATCTCAGAGTGCTAACCACAAAATTAATTTTGATTAGTTTGTGGCCTACTATTTTGGTTCCAAAGATACATGGTGAGTAACTTCCCATGGCTAATCGCTTATTGGTGCATCATAAGTTGCAAATAACCATAAACTGTTTTTGAATATTGACTTGTGAGATCATCTTAGATGGATGGATTTTAAGATGCAAGGATTTTGAATTTCATGAGGAGTGAGGGTTTCTAGATTTCAATATTTATATATTGTTAGATTTTCAACCTTTGGATCTTTTGAGGATTTTTTAATTTTTGACTTTGTTTTTGATTTTTGACATGTTTCACACAAATGTGCAAAATATCAAGCACATGAACAAACTAATTATTCAAGTGGACTATTTGGCTTATGAGCTCACAAAGATACCTGAACTTGGTCGTGAATAGTATTGGCTCGTGATCTCAGAGTGCTAACCACAAAATTAATTTTGATTAGTTTGTGGCCTACTATTTTGGTTCCAAAGATACATGGTGAGTAACTTCCCATGGCTAATCACTTATTAGTGCATCATAAGTTGCAAATAATGAAAGGGATCTATAGCTAGGTTGAACATGTGAAATTCTAGGGGATGTTCTCATTATACCTGAAAATAAATGAGGCTGAAATCTATGGAAAAAGGTGTATGTCTAATGGCTTGGTGTGAGAGGGTAACCCACTCTCCGCTGTCACTTTGTTAGCTATAAATTTTCTTGTAAGATAGACTAATGAAATGTACCCTTAAGGGAGAGTCTTTCTATTCTTTCCCTAATTTCTATACCCCACTCAAACATGTGGGTTCGAATCACCTCTTGGTGATGAAATCCAAGCCAACTCTACAAAAAGGAAATAAAGAAAAGGACTAGTTTTTTTGATTTCCAAGATCACCTTGTGGTGTGAAGAAAGAGAATACGTAGTATTAACCTTTTGGGTAACAAAAAATGAATAAAGAGATGCTTTTAATTCCCAAGGTCACCTTGTGGTGTGAGGGAAGAGCAGGCACACCCTTGTATCATGCAAACACAATAAACAAGTTCATTCACGTTAGAAAATTTAAATGTGAGATGTGAAGACAAATATGCATGAGGGAAGGTCACCTTGCAACACTGCCCACCCTTGGATGCACAAGTTAAGAAAATAATTTAATTCAACTTAAGAAAAAATGATGAAAACACACAAAAAGGGTTGAAAATGCTTCTTCATCAAATGAACCTACAACCCACGCATTAGTAGTTTCATTCCATAATTTATCTTTGAACAATCAAACCTACAACAAATAGTTAATAAATAGCACAAATAACCAAGATAAACACATGCAATGATTAGGGTTAGCAAGAATAAAATAACAAGACAATAAATTGTCTAATCAAAAGTGTTTGTGCTATCACACAGAGTGTGTATGCTACATAGGGTGCATAGACATTGTTACATAGGGTGCCTCCACTGACAAACACTCACACGGGCATCCTAAGAGTAAAAATGTTGAGAAATAGGGCACATATGCTATAGAAAAATGCATGTACTATTACATAGCCCATATATGCCAAATAATAAAAGCACAAATATAGAGAGCAGATATGCTAAGTAGTTTACTTATGCTACAAGAAATGCAGATATGCTAATTGGAAATCCTAATACACTAAAATAAGTTAAATAAAACCCATAGGGTGCATATCTTATGAGATAGTGCACATACACCACTTAGTCTGTAGGTGTGCTATAGAGAAGGGCACCTGCATTAAAACATGTTAGCTAAACCCTAGAGGGCACCTATGCCACATAGAGGTGCATATGCACTACTATGTATGTAGGCACACCACTCCATAGAGTGACTATGCCACCTAGTTAGGGTTTAGGGTTTAAGCCTGCAATAGAATGTAGAAATGTTGAAATCTTGTGCAAATACGCCATAACTAAGAGTGACTACATGTTTGATAGAGCGCCAATGCCAAATTGTAAAAAATGTCAAATTCTAATGAAAAATCTATAGAAATCACTCAAAACAACTTTGCAAACATTAAAATTAGATAGGAACATGTGTATCATTGGGCATACCAAAATGTGTATGCTAAGATTAGAAACAAAAAGGAACTAAAACAATTCAAGCAATAGAACTAAATTTTAAACCTAGAACACCTCTGATTGAGCTAAGGAATGCAAGAAAATGGTGAAAAGAGAATGAGATTCTCACCAACACAAACCTTGATGCCTATGGGATATGCTCAAGATGATTGATGTTATTAAGAGTTGATTTAGTTGTTAATTTCAGTTTCATCCAATTCCAACTCTTGAAAATAGCTTGAGGAATGGTGAATTTATAGATTTGGGATAAGGAAGATGGATGGTGAGGATTAGATCTTGTGCAATGGAGGGAGGGGGTTGATCCATTTGTAAGAGAGAATGAGAAGCTTACAACTGGCATCTTGTGATTGGTACAAATGATTAGGGAAAAATTGAAAAGAGATGGAGGGTGGAGATTTTCTTATTTTTGATGGAGGGTGAGATTTGAAAAGGTACTTTTTGGAGCCTTGTGCAAGGTTAACTTTATTGACTTGGTGGAGGAATGTGCAAACGATTAGTTAGTTGATTAAACTTGATTTATTTAATCAACAAATGATGAGGAGGATTTTAGGATGAATTAAATAAATATTATGTATTTTTTTATTCTTTGGGGGAATGATTAATTTAATTAAATAAATGTGAATTAATTCAATTAAGGCTGGCCAATAAGGGCATGGTTCGATGGTCAAGTCAATTGGTTGTGGTGGTAGCCACCAAGGTTCAAACCCCTGCCGGGGTAACGATCTTGCAGGTCATGTGTGCCTTCACTAGGTTGCCATATTCGCAGGCTAAGTGTAACTCTGCTGGGCTCCTGTGCTCACAGGCTACATGTCCCTCCATTGGGCTGGCGTGCTTGCAGGCTGTGTACCTTTGCTGGGCCAATGAGCTTGTGAGTTTGACTAAAGGGTGATAATTCCCATTAGGGACGGAGACCCCCTAGTTGTGGTCTCAGGCAATAAAGCCAATGGGAAGAGATCCCCTGTAAGGGTCCCTTTGGGCCCATACTAGGCTAAAAACTTAGGTATCGCCCAACAAAAAAAAATAATTAAGGCTAGAACTTTAGAAGAAGGGTTGTTCATTAGTTTTTGATAAGATGGAAAATAGGTTTTCAAGGGGCCTTGAAACCCTTTACAAAAGACTGATTAACAACAAAAGCTCAACCAACCCACAACAAAACATTCACCAAAGCAAACCCACAACAAAAAATAGAACACCAACAAAAGTAGGAAAAAGAAACACAACATAACAAACTATAGATGGTTTAAGGTTTTGACAACCTTCATCTCTTGCTGATAGAAATCTTCATGTAGTTTGACATAACCCATCAAATCTTTCTTTTCTTCCTCGAAAGATTTCTTCTTACTAGCTCATGTTCTAGTGCTCGGTCCTGCATTATCATCTTTGTGTCCCTTAACAACTTTCTCACTCCCTTGCAATATTTGGCCTTTATGGAGATCTTTGAGTTTTTTAGTTAAGAGTTTTATATTGGCAACACTATTTTGAATAGTGCACTTGCTCACTTGAACCACATGTTCCAAATTGCCTTTGATGGATTTCAATTCATTTTCCAAAACAACTACCTTGTCATTGATATCCTTTTTCTATTTTTACACGACAATTAATTCTACCTTAAACTCGCTCTTAAGATCAGACAAATCCAGCTCAATTTTCTCCAACTTTGGGATTGCTTCCCATCCATGTAGAATACTAATATCTTCTTCCCTGAAGGTTTGTTTTTGACCTCTAATTCTCCTTTGAATATTGACCAATTTGATATTAATACGATTTATCTCCACATAGAACCACTTAGTCATAATGTGTTGGGAAGATACTACCTCATTCACTGTACCAAGAATATCAAAGAGTTCTCCATGAGAAGAGGCATTTGAAACAAACACTAGAAAATCCTCTGTAATGTCCAAGGTAGGGTCCATGATTAAAGGGAATGGGATCCCAACTGCTAGCTCCACCAAGATGGATTTCCCCTTTCTACTGTCTCTCAAATTAGGGGCATTTTCTTCTTCATTTCCCTAAACCATACCCTCATCACTCTCCTCATTACCAGTCTTCAAGTCCTTAGAACAAATAATTTTGTTCTTCCCCTTCCCCCTTTTAGCTGACTATGAATGTTTAGGGGTGACAACTTTGAGTTTCCTCTTCTTTCTAGTTGGGGTAATTTCCTCATCAAATTATTTGTACTTCACATCAAATGAAGGAATCAAAACCCCCTGGATCGGATCCCCTGTGTCCTCACCATATTCCTAACCACCATAAGTACCATGTTCCAATGACTCAGAGGACAAGGTATTAGTATAGTCCACAACCCTGGCTCAGTTTTCTTCTAGACATAGGTCTATCACCAATAATCTAAGTTCTATTGTGAGTATGAGCTTTCATATAGTTCACTATCAAGAGCATAAGGCCCTGATGGAGAGGTGCCATATTAGGCACCTTTCTACTCTCTTTTATTGAGTGTTCCATATAAGCCAAGAGAAAAAATGGAAAGGAGACAAGCATTTTATGATGAAAGTGGATTAGTAAAATAAAATGATACCCATAGACTAATTTAAACCTCCCTTGGAGAGAAACATACCTCATGACAGTCTCAACCACATCTGCCCACACCAGTTTTAGGGATGTACGCTCATAACCCAAATGTAGCCTGACCAACTTATTCCTTTCATCACCTTTGAAGAATACTTGGAGAGATTCATCACCGTCCTTCCTATATTTAAACACCTTCCTTCCTTCAGTAGAAGGACCAATAATTTGGATGATTAAATCCTCATTTAAAGAATAGTCCCACCCAAATACAAACACCTTAGTTTTCCATCCATTGGCAAAAGCCTTAGTTACTGTAGGATTGTGACCATTAAGTCTTTCAAGATATGGGGTTAGACCACATTCCTCCAAAATTTTACACACTTGAGGCCTTCGGTGGACCCTCATGCAGTTTGAGGGCTTGAAACCTTATTTTGCTCACCACCCATCTTCTCAGGATTACCCTCACCTCTATTCACAAGCATCCACAATATCTCAAGTTTACCATTTCAGCTAAGCTTAAATGATAAACACTGTGTAATGAATCTGAAGTTGCTAGAAACAATCATAAAATGATAGTTTGAATTCCCCTCCTTGTTCATAATTACACATCAAGTGCATGCCACCGCTTGGAGGGTAATCATTGCTCAAAATGACCTTAACTTGTGTGGGGATGGAAACAAAATCCTCCCATATCTTGATGTTCTCACTATTAACTCCCAAGTTAGCAAATGAGTCAGCCACTTTATTTCCCTCAAAAAAAATATGTTTAAACTAAACTTCCCCAAAGGACTCTTCTAGCTTAAGGGAGTCTTTTAAAAACATATCAACCATCCAACTAGAAATTTGGTTACCTTGAAGGCATTAAATAATATTTAAAATCTCCTTCCACAATAATTTTCTTAAAACCCTTAGTATATGCTAATTTGATAGCATTAAAAGTGGCAGCCACTTCAGCATAATGATTTGATTGAAAACCAAGAGGAAGAGCAAATGCTGAAATGAATCGACCCTTATCATTTCTCAAAATTACACCATCTCCAACAACTCCCGGATTGCCCTTAGAGGCACCATCAAAGTTAACTTTTATCCAACCCAAAGGAGGTGGTTTCCAAACCACCCCTTCTCTCAATTTTTTCATATTCTTGAAAGGGGTTGATATATCAAAGTGTAAGTTCCAAGCCTTCGCTATCTGAAGATCAACATGAGAGACCCTAATTCTATAATCATTGGATATTTTCTTAGAAATCTATTTTTTTAATGTACCTGGTAAACTTTTTTTCATGTGACCGGTGACACTGGCACAACACGCCCTCCGGTACCATGGGGACGGGGGGAGACTGGACCTCGTGACCATCTTCACCACAACGGAATTACTTAGCCAATCGAGCCAGGGCCCCCATCCCTAGAAATCCATTTCTTGAAGTTTAGTTAATTAATTAAATAAATAACATAATTTATTTAATTAATCTTAGAAGAACGGTTAGATTTATTAATTAAATAAGGTGATTTATTTAATTAATATTATAAGGTTGATCAAATTGATTAATTAAATAAATAAAATTTATTTAATTAACATTAGAAGCAAAATTATAGGAGATAAGCTTGGTGTGATGACGATGGAAATGTGAGAATGCATTTTAGGTGTCTACAAAATGATCTCCAACTCCACATAAATCTCAACTCCAAACATATGAACCAAATTTTAAGATAAAAAATTACATACTCTACAATTCCTTGTTTTTGTCTTCCTATGCCTAGTTCTAGTTACCCAATGTCATTCTACCCATTTTGTATGTATTTTCTTTTAATTTAATGTTTTCCCCTTTTATTTTGCTTCCCTTAGTTGTTTTTCCCTTTTCATGTACACCTTTTGTCAAATCAATTAATTAGGTCCTATCTCCTAAGTCTATTGAAAAGTCACCTCTTTTGGGCCTTTGAATCATGTATTCTAAAGTTTATCTTAGGCCATAACAACCACCTTTAGATGACCCCTTTACCTTTGATTTTCCATAGAAAGGTGAATCTCCTTGGGCTTAGGGACAAAACCTTAGTGACAAGTGTTTACTAGTTGTCCTGATCGTTTTCCTTCAATCAATTTTAATTTTTGATAGCATGAGCATTTATTAAGGTTTCTTAGGGCAATCTAGTTTCCCTCCTTGAATTCCCACCAAAAAATTTATAAAATGGGATTCCTTTGCCTCATTTTTACATAGCAAATACTAAGTTTTCACTTGGGCGTATTGGTTGAGCAAGATTTTCTTAGTGAGCAAGCCCATGTTAAGGTTTACTATATTTATATAGAGAATTAGATTTTATATTAGAATTAACAACAATTTTCAAGAGCTCTACATCCAAAAGTTATATTGATGTCTTTGTTTTGGTATTGATTTTTATGATTTTTTCCTAGGCTAGAGTAGGTTTTCATTTGATTTTACTAACAAATCACCTCCATTTTCCCTCTAATCTACTTACACCCTTCCTAGTACCCCCATCCATTTCCCCTTATTTCCATTTCTATTTTGTTTTCTTTCTTTACCCCCATCTCTTTCTTGCCTTCTTTTGAGCCATAGGGAGTCTTGCCTTCATTTTCGTTTTAGAAGTCCTAACCCATTTATAAAATCCTTGTTACATCAGTCATTTTCATTAGTGTCTTAGATTTGTGGTCTTTTATTATTATTCCTTTGTCTTTTCATCCCTTGTCCCCTCCTTGTTCCTTTTGAGCCATAGTGAGTCTTGCCTTAGATTTTACCTTCATTTCCCCTTAGAATTCCTTACCCATTTGTCAATGTTAGAGCATAATGTTTATTAGGGGATCACATTTAATGTGAATGCTCTTAAATAACATTTATAAGACTAACTTATAAGGTTTATCCTTATAATATAAAGTGAGTGTTGATTTATAAAGTTAGCTTTATAAATAAATAAATAATTTATTAATAAATTAATAACCAAAAGTTTATAAGATGAAAGGTTGTGACTTATTCACCAACCCCTTGGATTGATTTAAATATAGGCAATCACATTGAAATAATATATCACATTGTGAATATATTACATATACATTGTTGTATATGCAAAGGCACTTGTTGAGCATAAGAGGTATATTTATGAATGCATTTAATACACTATAATTTGTAGGTTCTTGTTATGTTTATATTTGTATAGACTTATTGTACATTTCCACATTAATGGATGATGCTTTAAATGAGATTTTTTACCAAAATATTTTTCCCATTTAAACAATGTGCTCTCTTGTATTTCATCTATTTTCTTTAGCATTATTTTCTATTTCATATTTCATGGTTAGTTTCCTAGTTGATCCTAGTTCCTAATATGGTATAGAGTAAGTTAGGCCATGCTAATAATTTTTACAAGTGACATTGATAGTGCTTGAACTAAGCTTTTTTCATTACGAAGCTTTTGATCTGGTTATCAATTTTGTAACATCAATTGTTGATGTAAAATTGTTTAACTAGATTTTTATGCAAATAGATTACTAAATGAAGTTGAAGCATTTATTTGAATTGCTTTGATTTTTTTTTCTTGTTGGTCTTCAATATCTTTTTTGAGATAATCTCACAAAAATCATACAAAATATTTTGCTTTCACTTTCATAGAATGGGTCTCTTCGTCATAGATCTCTTCATCTTAGATTGGAATATATCTGGTCTTTTTTCAAGAACAAGTCCTCTAGTGGGCCCATTGCTAGGCCTACCCAGAGCGTGTGCCACTAGCATGACTTTCCTAGAGATGATGTGAATGAAGTGACATTTGTTAATGGCATTTTCCAAAAAGGGCACCCAAATATGCAGCACTGCAACTGCTCATGGTGTTATTTGTAGCAACATGCCTAAAGTTTTCTCCATTAGAACCACATTTTCACTTCGTATTAGAAACCGTCTAAAATAGTTTAAACAAATATTTTTTTGCCCTATCCAAAAAAGCCTGCCACCTATTTGGAAGTGGTGGAGAAAATGAGTCTCGTACGTGACATCCCAATTTGTTAAAAAGTTTTAGGTAGTTAATAGATTAGTTTTAAAGATCCAAATTCCGTCATGGTTCACCAAATCCATTGTCATAGGTTGTTGAAGTCATAGTTGATGTCGAGAGATTGACGAGGATTGTCTGTTGACAAAGAGATCCGGAGAGATTGACGATGTAGATGTCTTCCTTGTTAAGAATGGATCATCATATTGTAGGGTTTTGTATCCATAGCAAGGCCTTACCATTTTGTTGCCTTGTTATTCAATATTTGGCTGATAGGCTTCTTAGTGAGAGCTTTTGCTCCTGGAAAATTGTCATCCTACTTCCCTGCTTTCACTAGAAAAATCCACCGTCGTTATCTGTTGTTTTGTCATTTTTCTACTATTTTTTTCTTCCTTCGTTGGTGTGATAGGTCATTTCCCAAGTTTTTAGTTTCAAGAGGCTATGTATTTTACTTGACAGATATTATTTTGTCCATCATATAAGAATAATAAGGTGGGCATTGGAAATTTTTTAAGACAAGTTTTGTCTTGCTAGCCAAGCAACATGTAGAAATATTTTAAATCTTAGTTAATTACTGTCATAACTTTTATTGCACAGCAAAGAGGAAGGTGGTGAAGTCGCTCGATACTTCTTCCTTTGCCGGGTGCGTGTAATCTTCTTATTCCAAAGGATACAAAGATGACGCGTTTAAAAATATTATTATTATTTTTTTCATCATATAATTTTTAAAAGGAAAGTCATTCGAAGATTCATTTATAAAGTGAAACTTATAAAAGGAAAGTCATTTATATGAAATCGTATCATTTCTAAGGGAAGTCTAATTTTCTATGAAGAGAGGCTTATCTAATTTATTAAGATAGTAATTCTAATATTATTAAGAGTATTTTTTAATAAAAAGTAAGACTTAATAATAATAATAATAAGAGTAATAAAATTTAAGATTAATTAGTAAGTGGACAAATTTATTAGCAATACAATAATGTTGGCGGCTACAACATAAGACTCATTAGCAAGTTGTTATCAAAGGTCGGTACTCCTTGTCATCCTCAGACGTTCATTCCCACATTCATCTTCGCCCTCTTTAATGAAGATTAGGAGTCTGGGGCCACCATAGAGCGCAACCTGGGCGTCTTTTACCCTAACACAACTCCAATCTATGACATCAATCTCTCCTCCTACATTGAAGGCGTGATTAAAATGTCAAAAAAATATGCATCTCCTTAGGCATGGTGATAAGAATTGTAGATAGGAAGAAAGTCCTTGCATGGAAATTACTTCATGTTTTGAAGTCAAAATCCTTCCATTTCATTCCCTGGCATTTTCTATGAAGAAATGATGTTGCAAGTCTTCTATTCAATGCAGACTCTCCATCCCATGTTGATAGCAGTATCACATTACTTCCCAGACCGATATACTTCATTTTCTCCAAGAAAAGGCTTTAATTATCTTTAATTTCCAAAAGCATAACAATCTCCCAAAGTAATCTTACTGTCATGCAATATTAGTGATGAAGATGACTAACAATGCAATAATGTTTCTTTGGTAAAACTATAAGACATTATCCTTGTTACTAAATTATGTTCACACCTAATTTAGCAAGGCCTAAACATAAGTTGTTTAGAGGGAGTACAATTTTTTTTTCTTATGCAGAATCATCCAGTCAATGTCTGATGTCTTGATAGAAGACAAGTGCAAAATCACTTATCAAAATCATGTAACATCTCAAATTGAGCTGTTACATCATCCTGGTAAGTGAAATCATCTACAGACAAGAAAACAGACATTCAAAGAATGAAGAGAATTGATGGAGTTCATGTTTTAGTTGTTGATTATTCATTATGTCTCAGTGCAAGTAAAAGAGGTATTTATAGACTGTCAAATCATACATCATGTTTTATACATATGTTCCAAAGAAAGATCAGTTGTTTTACACTATGTATTTGATTTAGAAAGTAAAATATACATAAGTCATTGCATAGAATGAGATAGCTGATTGTATTCAAAAGAATGTATAAAAGTATCCCACACAAGCCGTGGGAGTAACTGAAATAGGCAACATAAAAGTAAATTTTACTTTTGAAAACAATGAAATGCATAAGAAAAGAAAGGGGACCCATCATTGCTTGCCAATGACGAATCCCGTGGTCGAGCTGGCTGCTATCTTCCTCCATCCATTTGAGCTCCAACATACTTGGAAAATAGTTTTTGTTAATGCTCAGGGTATCGAGTCTTTTCATACACAATCAGAATTATCAAAAGTACCATCTACTTTTATGTAGCAGCAACATCAGTCATCAGATATTAGCATAAGAGAAGTCAGAATGAGCAGACATAAGTGCTACATCAGAAAGAGATAGATCCATACAAGTAACCCCACATCATGAATCAAATATATGTTTCATATGCTAACATGTTTGCTTCCTGTGCAGGTATATAAGAAATTAGTTTGCTGATTCATCTTTTATGAAATAAGCATGTGGAGAAAATGGGCTCCCATAAGGGTCAAGCCTAGCATGCTTAGAGCAATGACATTAATGCAGAAATATCCAAGATACGTGACTTTTTTCAACCATTATGAATGATCAATCATAGTGGACCAACAAATATAACAGTCATATTATCAAAAAATAGCCAAGGGCATTTAAGGATGACAGGTACTTTTCCATTCTTTGTCATGAGTGAAGTGTGATTTTATTAAATAGTTCAGGATAGTCCATGTGAGTCAAGTACATTTAAAGATATAAAGTATAGTAGTAGAGTGACTTGGATCATGAACACCAAGTACTAGAGTTACAAATGACATCTATTATGTGTTACATTGCATTCTTATTAGTTCCATATCTCACCAACATGATCAACCATATTATGAAGAGCAAAGAGAGTGGTCAGTTTTGCTACAGGAAAAGTGTTGCTACAGAAAATAGAGACATTCATGTTTCTACAGAGATAAAACTGAAACAATGAACTGCATAATGGCATATCAAGATGGTGGCAACCAAAGACACATCATGGAACAACTTATAGGCAACAAGGGAGTTCACCTTGTGCATTAACAGTTAACTGAATAAACAATGGAGTCTTCAAGGAGGAGTCAAATGAAATAACATAAGCTTATATATCTTGTCCATATACAAGAGAAGTAAACACATAATAGCTGGTATTTCATTACTTATCAAGTGGATTTACCTGGAACAAGAGCAAAGTTTTTATCAAAGTGATCAAGACATCCAAAGATGACAAATGGTTTGCTGGAATATAAATGATTACCGTTGGTTTTTCATTGATTACAATTCTAGTTGTGCTTATGTTTTATGCCTTGGGAGTTGAATCAGATCATGAAATGATGCAAATGATAGGTAATGCAGTCAGTGATCCTAAGAAAAGCGAGTTATTGATGTCATCAATTTATAAGACAGAAAGCAAGATAAAACTGTATTATGAGTCTCATAGGAACAACCGAGTATTAATGGCTGGTAAAAGGTCTAAAAAGGTAGCAAACAGTACACAGTAATAAAGAGATTAGTGCCAAATGCCAAATGCCTAAGTGGGACAGCCACTAGAAGGATATGATCTAAGTGCCATAGAAGATACATGCAACTACATCATAAAGCAACATGTTTAGGTGATAGAACAGCATGATAAAGACTATTTTCAAAGACAAAAGGGAATGAGCAATGATTCTATTCAAGAGATGTCAACATGCAAGGACAAGAGGTATAATGATCAAACCAATTTGAGCAGCCTTAGAAAATTTTTCTTCCATCTTTTATGATTGAAGTGTCATTTTTTTTGCTATCCCGATATACATCATAGATAGAACAAATACAATCAAAGGTACAGGTATAGCATAAGGAAGATTAAGATTGCATCATGAAGATGCCATGCCTTCTATGCATGGTACAAATCACATCTCATCATTATAAAACTCACACAGAGGAATGAATAATGGAACAACAATGTAACAGGAATGCTGTTATGTAACAACAATGCATTGAATTCATCATCTTCAAGTATAAACACCAATGTGTTACAGAAACATGAATATAATGCCAAGAAGAGGGTATGCACAGGTTTCGGGTGTCCATTAAGATGCTACAACAGTCTCAAAAGTGAAAGGGACATCCATATCAATGTCATACTAGAGCTATAGGAGGTAGCTTATCCAACATTTGCCATGCCATAGTTCAAGTATGATCTCACCAAATGGAATAGAACAATGATGTGTTGCTACAAAATTAATAGTGAAGCCAAATATCATGCAGATGAAATGGAAGTGTCACATCCATCAGATCAAGGACAATGAAGTTTTAACTGTATGAGTTTCAAGATATAATTTCTAATTTCAAATGCTATAGGAAGAGTGACAGGAAAAGAGTCAAGTCAACAACTTTTGCCATCTCATCTCATAATTTCAGAGAGTTAGATACAGGAGCATTATATGGCAAAGTATATCTAAGACTGCATGTAGGGTACTCAACCCAAGCAATGAATGAAACAGTAGTCACCTTGTAAATCAGTATGCCAAAATGAAATGCAGTCTTCTCACAAAAAGGTCATACAAAAAGGAGAATATACATTTTCAAATTTATCTCATCTCAAGGATGTGCTTAGGAGTGATGAAATGTATCAGTCACCGAATAAAAGTGTAGTCATAAATATAAATGCAATGCAAGAAATGATATATATTGTGTAAAATGTCATAACCCATGTCACATCGTACATGAAGAGCATCTACAAAGTCATATACATCAAGAGCCACAACTTAGTATGCCAAAAGAGGAAGCTTTGTTTTTGTATTTTCAGGGAACAAGGAGCAGTTCATAATGTTCATGCCATACAGAAGGAGAAAAAGCATCATCATTGGAGTTTACCGCTACATCAAAGTCTCAACAGAGAAATGATAAAAGAAACCCCTGCTGGAATGATTTTAGTTTCATGTTTTGCAAACAAAAGAATAGTATGATGATTTTACTTTTCTACATATTACAAATGATGAAAAAGCTAGTTTGAGTCTATAGAAGAACAACAGAAAAATGTATTTTTTTAGAAAAGTTGTAGATACAAAAAAAAATGCAGAATTTTGAGTTCAAAATGCACGGGAATGTCTCTTTACAGTTTTTTTTGTCATAGTTGGAGCTTGTTTTGAGCCAAGGAGTAGATGTAAAGGAAAAATGAGGTCTTTTCAAACTCATTTCAAACAAAAATACTCAGAATGCCTCAAAATCGCAGCCCCAGGCAGCGGATTACACAACAAAAAACCTAGAAAATGAAGAAAGATCAACAATCAAAGTGATTTACCTCTTTTTTCTGCCGATGACTGTGTCAAAATCACTTTGTTTTCCTCAAACGACCTTCATAGCAGCTTCAACACAGTGAAGATATATGCAAAGTGGTCAGCCATCAGAAAACTAGAAAAATGCATCAAAAAACCAGTGATAAGTGAAGAAAATGGTCTAATATGTAGTAACAGAGGTTACCTTTCATTTCCCTGCAGAGAATCATGGAGGTTTTGCTAGAATTTAAGCTCGTGGACACAAAAAATGGAGGATTTCGTGCTCCAAACCCTAAGTCGAGCGACGACAGTAGAGTATTTTCTTATAAAAATGCAAAGTGAAATGGGTCAAACATTTTGAGGGCTTCCATTGTTTTGTTTTAGGGTTCGATATTGCCCTAAGTCAAGTGGCATTTTTTGTCACATTGAATTCATATATTTTACTCCAACTAATACCCATCATGGTATAGATGACCTTGCATTTGCTAAAGTCCTCATGGCTTAGATATTGTAATGCCTTAGGTCCTTTTTGCATATAATGCTTAGCTTTATGCCTTTAAAATTGATTTGGTTACCTTTGAAAATGAACAACATAGGTCCATATGCCTTAGTGCATTTTGCAGACTACATAAAGGTATAATGCATGTGTATGCAAGGGAGATATAAGGAGTTACTAATTGTTTTAAATCTTTTAAAGACAAATGCATCCATTTTGCATGACCTTACAACTTACAACAATGTAAACAAAATGATAAAGTTGTAAAGTCACAAAGTTACTAATTATAAATTAATTTATTATTTTGGTCACAAAGTTGTAAAGTCAAAATAGAGCAAAATTGTAATTGCAAGATGAGGATGCATTGAAGATGTTGTCAGTGAGGGTAGTTAAGCATTTCTTGTGCACATGCCGAGCATTTATGATGCTGCAGGGGAGGTTGACAAACAAGCAGAGGAGTTATTGCATATATTTGACTTGTTTTTAGTGGCATTTAAGGGCATTAAGAGACTATTTTTGAAGCTTTTATGGTGGGTAATGACATGCCTTGACTTTTTCCTCATTGGGAACCCACTTTGGAGGACTTTAGACAGATATTTTGAAGGCTTTTATGAGATGCACGACCATGGAGGTTTCTCATGCTTATCTTGCTACAACAATTTGGAGAGTATATAGTCATTCATTTGACTCTTTGTAGAGGAGTTCTTTTCATGTAAATTTTGGAGTTAGTGATTTTTTTGCAATCCTTACTTAGTTTGAGCATGTTTTTGTAACCCCTTTGAGATATGAAATACATAACAGACCTTGGATACCATTGATAGTTAGGTTGTGCCTTCTTATTTATGCAATATTGTGTATTACCAAGTATTTGATTAAGTCATTTGTGAGGTTAGTTTTATCTCCTTGTGATTTTGTCTCATGTTTCAAATACCTTTTTTACAAAAAATGTGTTTGTGCAGGTTGCAAACTGTGTCTTAAAACTGTATATGCTTTTTTAATTGTGAATTTAGCTTCCTTTTAAAAGGTTAATGCATTTAGGCCTCTTTTTGAAGTATTTTTGTAAAGCATATAGTAATAGGTTGTGCAGGTTTAGTTTCTGATGTCTATGGCCAAGTGTATGTAAATCTGAGTTCCATAAATCATATCAAGTTTGGTGTATCACCCTTGTTCTCATTTTATAGTTTTACTTTTCATTTTTTAAGCATTCCTTTTCCCTTTTCCTCTACAAATTCTAGGTGATAACCAGCTAGGAAGCCGGCCTTCTCCGGAGGTTCTTTCCATCATAGGTGACCCATAGGCCTAGAAAGATCCCATGTTTCTCCAGATTGCTAAGTTCTGCAACTTAGCAAGGGTGTAAATATGAGAGACAACAATTTTTGGCATGCCCGGTGGGACCGTGAACTAATTCTCAGTCCATTTTATACATTTTGTTACTGCTGTTTAGTGTGTACAACAGTGGTTTCAGCCTTTTGGAGGTATTTTCTTTGCACACCTGGTGACTCTGGAGAGATTATCTTTTGGTTTCGACAGTTCAAGTGCTAGTATGATTCAAGTTTTATCAAAAAAATGTACTCTATTATGATTTTCAAGCTTTTTGAGTGAATAGGCATGTCTATGTTTCATGGGAATATGCCTTATCACCCTCCATTTCATGAGAATGTTGTTCATACTTCTTCTTATCAGTCATATCAAAATAACCATACTGCTGGTTTTGTCCAAAATAGCCCTGTAATTGCAAGTAACCAGGAGATCCAACATGCTTACCACCCACCCACCCTTGCTCAGACTTCATTTCAGTCCATGTATGCTCAAAATCACCCTCAAGAAAATAAATTCATACTAAACCAACACACTTATCACCATGGTCGATCTCAGAATTTGGATAATTTAGGGATTGGTGATATCAAAAACATATTGATGGACTGGACTCAACAACTAGGTGAGATCAAGTGGCAACAACAGTTTGAGTTGTAGCAAGAGGAGTTGGCTTACCAGGCTATCCAGTGTCAACAAGAGCTGGAAATGCAAAAAAATCAATATGAGGAGAAGATTACACAAGAAGATCTTGCAGAAGAGGAGCAAAAGGGGCTTTTATTGGCTCCATTTCAAAGGTTAGAAACTCAATCAGCTATTTCTTTTCCAAATCCATTTTTTGAAGAAGAGATTTCCAAGTGCAGAGTACCAAGCTTCAAGCAAGGTGAGTCTCCTAAGTCTCCTAAATTAAATGTTCCAAGTTTTAGAGGGCCTCATCCATTGAAAGAACTTATACTTGAACAAGAACAACCTATATGTCTTCAAGAGACCAAGCCAATTCCTCAAGTTTCCTTGTCAAATCAACCTTCTTGTCCTTTTACTATCCGTCTTTGTCTAGGTGGACCTATTATCTATCAAGATAGTTGGTTTAGTGGACAAAAAGAATGAGTTTCCTGAGATAAAAGAAGAACCTGCTTTTCATGAACCTATATGTGATAAAAAAGAGGAAAAATTAGGCATCTTGCAACAAGAAAATGAAGATGATCATTTAGGACAGTAGGTTGAGAAGCTTGAAAAAGGTATCAAAAACAATGATTTCATGTTTTTATTTGATGAACTCCCTTCTTTTATTGAGCTGAATGAGCAAGAAAGGGTCAAACAATCTGATGAGTTGCTGACATAAGACAATCAATGTAATAATCAAGTCTTGGAGTAGCTGAAAGATGAAAATGAACATGAGGAAAGGATGGTTCATGAGGTAAAAAGCACTCCTTTTTTTTTATCAAAAGACCAAGAAAGATCTGATGAACATTCATTTTGGAATGATCTTGATTCCTTTCTGTCAAACTTTGATGGCAGACAAGATTAGGTTGAACACGTTTTGGAGAAGGAAATACAAGTTGAATATCAGGATTTAGCTTTTTTGATTGATGAATTACCTGAATATGTAGATGTGAATAAAGATAGCATATGTGTACTAACATTAGTGCCTACTTTTGAGTAGCAGAATGATAAAGCTCATCTAGATTTAATGCAAAGTTATGAGTTAGATGAGAACATGTTTTCAGGGATCATAGAGGTTTTTTGCTCTAACATCAATGATAAGCTAGTATCATATGAGCCAGCAACATGCAATCAGCCTATTCAGATCAACGAGGTAGGCATTCCGTCATTTCATTCATGTAAACCAACTCTTCCACATCAGATTGAAATTGAGATAGAAGGTGAAACAACATCTTTAGAGGAAGGAAATCTTACACTACAAATGGAGTAGTCTAATCAGCAATATGAAAAGACAACAATGTATGAGCATGAAGTCAGTAGTGAGAGGCCAAGTTTTATCCTCTCAAAAGGGTGTCCAATCAGATATTTATCCAAAGAGGATTCCACATAATTACAACAAGTCATGATTCTACCAAAGCATGTGATTGCAACTGCGGTGCAACAGGTTAATCACATCTATATGCCTCAAAATAACATCTTTGGTGGTCAATCAAATGAGGAAGGTATGCCTTATATGATGTTCCAAAATTTTTTGCAACAATTAATCAAATATTTATTATTTCCATACATCTTTTGGGTTGACCTTAAGGATTTGAAGCATCCTCTGTTGTTAAGGAAGGGCAGCTATTTCTCACAACCAGTGAATGGTCATGTTTGAGCACTACCACCACTGGGTAGTGTAGGGTAGGGTAGTTTTCAAGCTAATAAGTACTCATTGCCCAATAGTTTTAGTTTAGTTTTCATTTCCTCTAAGTGCAGTTTTTGCATAGTTAGTTAGGTCGATCTGATTTTTTTTGGTAGGTGGAATAAGGTTGGAAGGTGTTTTACACTGTTCTGAGGAGTTAGAACAAGTATGTGAGAAGCTGTTCCAAGGTTTCAGGTAGAAAAAGACTCACATGCCCAATGGATTTTAGAAGGCTATTGGTCTAGTTTTAGTTAGCAGGCAAACACCCCTAAGAAGTCACCAAAAATGTTACTAAATTATGTTCACACCTAATTAGCAAGGCCTAAACATCAGTTGTTTAGAGGGAGTACAATTTTTTTTTTGCTTATGCAGAATCATCCAGTCAATGTCTGAAGTCTTGATAGAAGACAAGTGCAAAATCACTTATCAAAATCATGTAACAGCTCAAATTGAGCTGTTACATCATCCTGGTAAGTGAAATCATCTACGAACAAGAAAACAAACATTCAAAGAATGAAGAGAATTGATGGAGTTCATGTTTCAGTTGCTGATTATTCATTATGTCTCAGTGCAAGTAAAAGAGGTATTTATAGACTATCAAATCATACATCATGTTTTATACATATGTTCCAAAGAAAGATCAGTTGTTTTACGCTATGTATTTGATTCAGAAAGTAAAATATACATAAGTCATTGCATAGAATGAGATAGCTGATTGTATTCAAAAGAATGTATAAAAGTATCCCACACAAGCCGTGGGAGTAATTGAAATAGGCACCATAAAAGTAAATTTTACTTTTGAAAACAATGAAATGCATAAGAAAAGAAAGGGGACCCGCCATTGCCTGCGAATGACGAATCTCGTGGTCGAGCCAGTTGTTATCTTCCTCCATCTGTTTGAGCTCCAACATACCTGGAAAATAATTTTTTTAATGCTTAGGATACCAAGTCTTTTCATACACAATCAAAATTATCAAAAGTACCATCTACTTTTATGTAGCAACAACACCAGTCATTAGATATCAGCATAAGAGAAGTCAGAACGAGAAGACATAAGTGCTACATCAAAAAGAGATAGATCCATACAAGTAACCCCACATCATGAATCAAATATATGTTTCATATGCTAACATGTTTGCTTCCTGTGTAGGTATATAAGAAATTAGTTTGCTGATTCATCTTTTATGAAATAAGCATGTGAAGAAAATGGGCTCCCATTAGGGTCAAGCCCAGCATGCTCAGAGCAATGACATTAATGCAGAAATATCCAAGATACGTGACTTTTTTCAGCCATAATGAATGATCAATCACAATAGAACAACAAATATAATAGTCATATTATCAAAAAATAGCCAAGGGCATTTAAGGATGACAGGTATTTTTCCATTCTTTGTCATGAGTGAAGTGTGATTTTATTAAATAGTTCAGGATAGTCCATGTGAGTCAATTACATTGAAGGATATAAAGTACGGTAGTAGAGTGACTTGCATCATGAACACCAAGTACCGGAGTTAGAAATGACATCTGTTATGTGTTACATTGCATTCTTATTACTGCCATATCTCACCAACATGATCAACCATATTTTGAAGAGCAAAGAGAGTGGTCAGATTTGCTAGAGGAAAAGTGTTGCTACAGGAAATAGAGACATTCATGTTTCTACAAAGATAAAACTGAAACAATGAACTACATAATGCCATATCAAGATGGTGGCAACCAAAGACACATCATGGAACAACTTATAGGCAACAAGGGAGTCCACCTTGTGCATTAACAGTTAACTGAATAAACAACGAAGTCTTCAAAGAGGAGTCAAATGAAATAACATAAGCTTATATATCTTGTCCATATACAAGAGAAGTAAATAAAGAACAATTGGTATTTCATTACTTATCAAGTGGATTTACCTAGAACAAGAGCAAAGTTTTTATCAAAGTAAAGACATCTAAAGATGACAAATGGTTTGCTGGAAGAGAAGTGATTACCGTTGGTTTTTCATCGATTACAGTTCCAGTTGTGCTTATGTTTTATGCCTTGGGAGTTGAATTAGATCATGAAATGATGTAAATGATAGGTAATGTAGTCAGTGATCCTAAGAAAAGTGAGTTATTGATGTCATTAATTTATAAGACAGAAAGCAAGCTAAAACTGTATTATGAGTCTCATAGGAACAACCAAGTATTAATGACTGGTAAAAGGTCTAAAACGGTAGCAAATAGTACACAGTAATAAAGAGATCAGTGCCAAATGCCAAATGCCTAAGTGAGATAGCCACCAGAAGGATATGATCTAAGTGCCATAGAAGATACATGTAGCTACATCATAAAGAAACATGTTTAGGTGATAGAGCAACATGATAAAGACTGTTTTCAAAGACAAAAGGGAATGAGCAATGATTCTATTCAAGAGATGTCAACATGCAAGGACAGGAGGTACAATGATCAAACCAATTGGAGCAGCCTTAGAAGGTTTTTCTTCCATCTTTTATGATTGAAGTATCATTTTTTTTGCTATCCCGATATACATCATAGATAGAACAAATACAATCAAAGGTACAGGTATAGCATAAGGAAGATTGGGATTGCATCATGAGGATGCCATGCCTTCTATGCATGGTACAAATCACATCTCATCATTATAAAAGTCACATAGAAAAGATTTGCTACAACATTGACATAATCCATATTCAAATGCAAACCATGATCAAACACAACCATATACCTAAGGAATGAATAATGGAACAACAATGTAACAAGAATGCAGTTATGTAACAGCAATGTAACAACAATGCATTCAATTCATCATCTTCAAGTATAAACACCAATGTGTTACAAAAAAATGAATATAATTCCAAGAAGAGGGTATGCATAGGTTTCGGGTGTCCATTAAGATGCTACAATAGTCTCAAAAGTGAAAGGGACAGCCATATCAATGTCATACTACAGCTACAGGAGGTAGCTTATCCAACATTTGCCATGCCATAGTTCAATTATGATCTCATCAAATGTAATAGAATAGTGATGTGCTGCTACAGAATTAATAGTGAAGCCAAATATCATGCATATGAAATGGAAGTGTCACACCCATCAGATCGAGCACAATGAAGTTTTAACTGTATGAGTTTCAAGATATAATTTCTAATTTCAAATGCTAGAGGAAGAGTGATAGGAAAAGAGTCAAGTGGATAACTTTTGCCATCTCATCTTATAATTTCCAAGAGTTAGATACAGGAGCATTATATGGCAAAGTATATCTGAGACTGCATGCAGGGCACTCAGCCCAAGCAATGAATGAAACAGTAGTCGCCTCATAAATCAGTATGCCAAAATGAAATGTAGTCTTCTCACAGAAAGGTCATACAAAAAGGAGAATATACATTTTCAAATTTATCTCATCTCAAAGATGTGCTTAGGAGTAATGAAATGTATCAGTCACCGAATGAAAGTGTAGTCATGAATATAAATGCAGTGCAAGAAATGATATATATTGTGCAAAATGTCATAACCCATGTCACATCGTACAGGAAGAGCATCTACAAAGTCATATACATCAAGAGCCACAACTCAGTATGCCAAAAGGGGAAGCTTTGTTTTTGCATTTTCAGGGAACAAGGAGCAGTTCATGATGTTCATGCCATACAAAAGGAGAAAAAACATCATCATTGGAATTTACTGCTACATCAGAGTCTCAACAAAGAAATGATAAAAGAAACCCCTGCTGGAATGATTTCAGTTTCATGTTTTGCAAACAAAAGAACAGTATGATGATTTTACTTTTCTGCATATTACAAATGATGAAAAAGCCAGTTCAAGTCTATAGAAGAACAATAGAAAAATGCATTTTTTTTTCAGAAAACTTGCAGATACAACAAAAAATGTAGAATTTCAAATTCAAAATGCACGGGAATGTCTCTTTACAATTTTTTTTTGTCATAGTTGGAGCTCGTTTTGAGCCAAGGAGCAGATGTAAAGGAAAAATGAGGTTTTTTCAAACTCATTTCAAACAAAAATACTCAGAATGCCTCAAAATCGTGGCCCCAGGCAGTGGATTACACAATAAAAAACCTAGAAAATGAAGAAAGATCAACAATCAAAGCGACTTACCTCTTTTTTCTACCGATTACTGTGTCAAAATCACTTTGTTTTCCTCAAAACGACCTTCATACTGGCTTCAACATAGTGAAGATAGATGCAAAGTGGTCGGCCATCAAAAAAACCAAAAAAATGCATCAAAAAACTAGTGAGAAGCGAAGAAAATGGTCCAATATGCAGCAATAGAGGTTACCTTTCATTTCCCTGCAGAGAATCATGGAGGTTCTGCTAGAATTTGAGCTTGTGGACACAAAAAATGGAGGATTTCGTGCTCCAAACCCTAAGTTGAGCAGCAACAACAGAGTATTTTCTCATAAAAGTGCAAAGTGAAATGGGTCGAACATTTTGAGGGCTTCCATTGTTTTGTTTTAGGGTTCAATATTGCCCTAAGTCAAGTGGCATTTTTTGTCACATTGAATTAATATGTTTTACTCCAACTAATACCCATCGTGGTATAGATGACCTTGCATTTGCTAAAGTCCTCATGACTTAGATATTATAATACCTTAGGTCCTGTTGGTGCCCACCTAGGGCTAGGGTTAGGGTTCCCAGTCGTCTAAGTTGTAACTTAATCCTTTTAACTCGTAGGTTGATCGGCCCCTTTGCATTACATTACTACTTTCTCCTGTCACGCTAAAGAACCCAAAAAATTCTAAGTCCTTCGACCTAAATAGTTTGTATGTATGTTTGTTTATGCATCGCTGTTTGTATGTACATTTAAATGTGCAAGCGTGAATGTACAAGGGCGATCCCGAAAGAAAATTCAATTGGCCTTTGAAAAGTGCAAAAAATGGTTGTATGCATCTTTGTATGAATATCGGGATTGTATGTGTTATTCGGGTGCATTTTTGGACATACAAAGGTGGAATATACATTGCAGATTCTCGGTATATTGTGCGGTTGTATCGAAGGAGATTGTATGTATGTGTCATTGTATATTTGATATACAATGGGTAAGATACAACGGCCGGATTTCAAAAGGGTATCAAATCAGGTTGAGTAGTGGTTGGGCCCACAGGTATGTGCAAAGTGGATTGTATGTATATGTGATATACAAACTACGCATACAAGGGAATATACAAGGGTCAACTGCACATACAATGTGAAATGTACAAGTAGGCAGGTGCAAAGTAGACGTGGCCAAGGAGTAAACTGCATTTGTGAAATGGGTGAAGTCCGCCATTGTATATTGGGATTGTATGTTCCTAATGTACAATCGAACATACAATAAATGATACAAAGAAATATACAAGGCAGGTTGTGGTCAAAGTCAACAATCTTCAGGAACCTGGTGGGGCCCGCGTAGTTGTATGTTTCGTGGGTTGTATGTTGCACATTGTATGTGCGATATACAATGAGAGATACAAAGAATGAAGATGCAAGTCAGACCCGATTGCAGTTTCAAAGTGTTTTATAATGATTTGGGGTCCGCAGCTTGTATATTGCACATTGTATGTGCGACATACAAGGCCGATATACAAAGGTAAAACATACAAGCCGGACCTGTTCCAAAGTCCAATATGGTCGATAATCTTCTGAGTTCCACTTTGTATGTATATTTGTGATTGTATGTTTGCATGTACAATCAGATATACAAAGGATCACATGTAAGGGGATTTCAGTGAGACTTAGTGTATCGACAGATCATTTTAGGGTCTTTTCGATGACCGATAAGGAGATGCATTTTCTCGCCGATGGAGATACAAATGTTTAGCGATAGTGATCCAATCAAGTGCTGCCACATGTCCAAGTCAGTTGTATATATATACAACTGCATATGCAAGGATTTAAAGGTAAAAGTGGGCGAAAAAAGTGAAATGTATGCTCGTGCTGAGAAAAGTCAAAAAGGAAAAGCTGCTTGTGTGGCACATTTTCATTGGCCGATGACTTTTCAAAGCTGGTGACTGGATTGCACGAGCGAATTGAAGCCACAGATCTCGGTAGGAGGAAAAGAGTCGACGGCCCTGTTTCAAATTTTTGAAGGAAGGATTCCTGCGTGTTTGCAGCTACATTCCAAATGGAAGAATTTCAAAACATGCAAATTGCTGCATTTCAAAATAGGTAGGTTGGCCATTAATGGCAAATTTGCGAAAGTATGGGTCTTGATTGACAGGTTGGCTACTTTCTTCATGAGGAAAATCTTCAGACGGCGGCACATCTCCCAATTTCACCTGCTTCTTTCCTCTTTGTCTCTTGACAACATTGAATGTTTTAGGCGCCATTCTCATGGTGAGCTGTATTTGGCAAAATTTTGAGTTGACCATTGTACTTGATTGCTGAGTACACGTTCTGGGTATATCAAAACTGTGTTACTCATTTTTCTGGGGTGGAAGACTGGGCAAAATTTTGGTGGAGTAATAAGATATAGTTTTGTTGGTGGCTCTGTTTGGTGTCTTATGAGTTTATGAATCATATGTTGTATGTTTTATGCATAAGTTTACTGGTTTCATGTTGTTTTGATATGAGAAATGCTTTGTTGCATGTGTTTGGTTATTTGTCTCCAAGTTGTGGACATCTTTTCTTTTGAATCTAAATAGTTAAGGGTTATTTAGGATTCAGGAACATGGATTTTTTGTGTTGAATGCTTAATCTCTTATCTTTGTTCAAGGAACAAATTAATTATTTTAGGTTAACCATTGGGAAAGGTATGCTGCAACAAGGATATCATTAAGTATGAATGACTAAATATTCAGTCTTGGGAAGTATCTGTAAGGCAGACACTAAAAATTTCCCCTTGAAACTTAGTTATTGATTCAAGTTTATGGTAATCATTCACATATGTATGTCTATTGACTCCGAGCCCTAACTCTGAGCCCTAAGATAGGCACCAGTTTGGTCTTGTATTGAGGTTACAACCCAAGGTCCCAGTTTTGCATCCAAATGCAAAATATAAATTCAAACTTCAAACATAAACCTTTAGGAAATTAGAAGTAGTTTTAGGACCAAAATCCTCTATCTCACAACTGAGCATAGGCCCGAAGCTAGCCCCTTTGCACTTATTTCATAGTTTTGGTCTGCATAAGAGATGATGTATCTACTTTGTGTCAACATCCCAGTAAGTTCACATGCATATTTTACAGATGTTGAATAGGGAATACCCCCCTTGGTTCTACAGAGCCTAAAGAAGAAGAGGAGATATTTATAGGGTCTATCTCCTGTACTGTTGGCCCCTGGCCCAGAAATCCTGTTGATCAATGATGGCTACCTTGTAGGGATAACTGGGAAGCATTTAGTTTAGGAAAAATCCAACAGATTTGGTGACTCTGCTGGGGAATGCTTTGTGTAAGAACCTTGGTTTAAAAATTAATTCCTAGTTGTAGGTGGCGACTCCAAACAAATCTCCCAACCAGTAAAGTGAAAATTTGTATGCAAGGGAGAAGATCCCTGCATAATCCTTTACTTGAAGAATTACCCAGAAAAATGATGTATAGGAGAAAAGGGACCATTCAAGCCAGTCAAGAAGGTTCTCCCAGCCCTAGAAACCATGATAATACTCAAGATAATCCAGGATCTTCAGAGTAGAAGGCACCTTATTTTTCAAACACAGAGGCTGAAATTCAAGATGTATATGAAAGACAACAAGGTCATAGATTGAGAATAAGATTAGAAGTGTTTCAGGAATGCCCTTTCTTAGATCCCCCTGACAGATTTGAAGAAACTAAGTCCCTAAGGGATGATGATGATGACCAATATGGAAAGGGACCATCCTCTTCTATGCCTAAAGATGAAGAATTAGCTAAAGAAATCAAGAACCTGAGGGTTGAACTAGAATATTTGCAGCCTTTAAGGATTAGAGATGATATGAGATAAAAGGTGCAAGCTCTGAAAATCGCTCAACATGATTCAATTCCCACACTTGATAATGCAAATGTGCTGAGAAACCAACAAAGAAATAAAGTTCAGAATCAACAGAATGATCAGAGACAAAATACAAACAATGTTAGGGTACCATTGAACAATGTGAGAAATCATAATGCTAATAGGAATGCAAATGTTAATTAGTTTGATAGACAACCTATGCAGTTGGATAGATTCAGGCAGCTAGTTTTCAATGGTATTCCTGGTTACCCTAATCCCATTGATAAACATGTAAGGTCTCAGATACCAAATTTTTTAGGAAACGATGCTGTGTCAGGAGAAGATCATTTGAAGGCTTTTTAGAATGTTATGGACAACTTTGAGGTTGAACATGAAGATGTTTTTATGAAATTGTTTATGCAATCCTTAGTTGATGAAGCTAGAGAGTGGTATAAAAGTATGCCTGACCAGAGTGTCTCATCATGGGATGACTTCAGAAGGATTTTTAAAGAACAATATGGTGATAAGACTAATCCAAGCTTTTTTATAAATGAGTTCATTGGTATTACTAAGGAGTCAAATGAGCAGGTTGCAGATTTTAATGCTAGGTTCACTAGAGTGTTGAACAAATTACCACTTCACATGAGGCCTAATGAGCCAATGTGCATGGTACTATACATAAATGCTTTTGATGCTAAAACAGCTTATGGGTTAAGAGATAAGGGTCCCACTAGCCTCAGGGATGCTTTTAGAATTGCAACCAACATTGAGAATAATAGGAAAGCATCTGGTAAGACAAACATAAGGGATGATGTAAAGATTCTACAGAATCTAAATAAGTCTCAAAGTACTCAAGGTAATGCATCTACTTCCGAAGAGAAATTGGATAAATTGACAACTATTGTAAAGGACCTAAGTTACAGACTTGCTAAAAATGAAAAGGGGATAGGTCCTGAAAGGCAGGTTTACCAAAGACAAGAAAAGAGACCATCATTGCATGATATGCCATATAACACTAATTGGTATAATGGTAAACCCATTCTCCCAAATAGAAACACTAATCAAAGAGCTCAGAATGTTAAGGAGACTCCTAATCCTTTGAAGAAAGCTGTTAACATTGTTGATGATACCCCATGGTGCATAATCTGTCAAATGCCTCACTCACAATCGCAATGTATGATTGCTCAATCTTTGTCTAATAATGCTGTTGCCTGTGATGAATGCAATGAGCCACATTGTATGGAGGATGATAGTGCCAATGTGTTGTTCACAAATAGGGAGTATTCTTCTTATGATGCTGATGAAAGCACGAATTATGGGACTCAGGTCTGCCAGCAAATTTCCTATGATGAGGATGATGAAGATAACTATGCTTATGCTCAGGACTCACGCATCAAGGCCTTCTAATGAAGAGATTATAGCTCTCACAGCTGCAGCAGTGGCTCAGGTCAAGAGCAACTATAACCTTAGAGGTAAGGCTCAGGTTGGTGATCCACGTCAACCTAAAGACACTTTTGTGAATCAACCAATGCATAATCATAAAGGGTCTGAACCACATAAGGCATGATGGAATAATAATAAGAAAAATTCTAAGCAAAAGCCAAGTCATGATTCTCAAAGACCAGAAAATGAAGTTCCCCAAAATGAGGAACAAAATAAGAATTCTCAGGTCATGGATGACAGTTAGAAGACCATTAAAATTAAGGCTGGATCAACTCAGGATAAGAATAAAACCACGGCTCAAGCTACGACTGTTATACAAAATTATGCTCCCTTTGACATAACTCAGGTTTTATCCCAGATGAAGGTCTCTGTTCCATTGATGGAGATGATGAAAGTTGAAGAATTCAGGAATAAAGCATTGTCCCTAATTTCAGAAGTAGCTTGTCAGGCCGAGCAGAATGTTGAGACTCAGGGTAAGAAACAAGCCTTGTGTATTGATGAGGATAAAGTTCCTGAAGTCTATCTTGACTCAGGAGCATCAACAAATATTATGGCTCTGGCTATGATGCAACAAGTTGGATTGAAAATAGATAAGGCATGTGGAAAATGCTATGCAATGGATGCTAGGGAGGTACCAGTTATATGAATCATGAAGGATGTGGATTTTATGCTAGCAGCATATCCAGAAAAAACTTACATAATGAACATAACAGTAGTTGACATAAAGCCACAATATGGTATGATGTTGTCAAGAAGATGGGCAACATTGGTTGGAGGAAGTATGCAGTTAGATTTATCATATGTTGTGATCCCAATGAATGGTAGAGATGTCAAACTGGTTAGAGAAGAGAGGTCACCAGAAACAGTTGAAGATCAAGATTCAGAAGAGCATATCTGTTTTGTGGATATTGACTGTGAGAATTTTAGAATTGTCTCAGATGATCAAGGAAGTGAAGGGAGAGATTTTCGCATTCAAGAACTTGACCAACAGGGTCTCTAGACTATGTATTTTGATGGAGCTTGTTCAAAGGAGGGTTCTGGTGCTGGAGTTGTGTTTTTGTCTCCAACAGGTAAACTTCTAAAATTTTCCTTCCTGTTAAAGTTTGCCTGCACAAATAATATTGCAGAATATGAGGCTCTGCTACTAGGATTAAATGTTGCTTTGAAGCATGGGATTAAGATGCTAAAAGTGTTTGGAGATTCAGAATTAATTATTTCCCAGGTAAGAGATAAATATGCTTCAAAAAATAAAAGGTTAAAACAGTATAAGCATGCTGTATGGGACACAATTGAATTATTTGATGCTTTTTCAATAAATTGGATAGAAAGATCAAAGAATGTCATGGTAGACTTTTTAGCTAATGTGGCCATAAGGCCGGATGATGTCACTCTGTCTGATGTTACAAATGTTGAAGTGAAAATTAGACCTGCAATACCAGATAATATATGCAGTTGCAAGGTGTTTGATGATGATAGAGATTTGTTGAGGTTCTTGCACTGCATAGATGAATATGAGAACCAGGAGATTGATTTTCAGAACTTTGTAGAAGTTGTGAATGGAAAAGAAACTCTTTTTGGGAAAGAAGTGATTCAACTTAAAACAAATAAAATCCCTAGAGGGCTAGTTGCTTTAGAAAGAGCATTTGACAATAGAGACCAGTTTGTTACAAAGCCATCTCCTACAAACAAGAATGACTTGGAGGAGATAAACTTGGGGACATGCCATGCCCCCAAAAGGGTATATATTGGCAAACTGCTCAAGCCACACATCAGGAGTATGTTGATTGCATTATTGAAAAAATATAAGCATGTCTTTGCTTGGTCATATGAGGACCTAAAAGATTATAGAGAAGACTTATTCTAGCATGAGATTCCTTTGAAGCCTGGAGCTAAGCCATTTAGATAGAAACAAAGATCTATTAACCCAACTTTAGCTCCAAAAATGCAAGAAGAGCTTGTAAAGCTTAGGGAGGCTGGAATAATTGTGCCTATTAGATACTCAACTTGGGTGTCCAATATTGTCCCAGTTAGGAAGAAAAATGGTGATATAAGACTTTGTGTGGACTTCAAAAATTTGAATGTATCTTCTTTAAAGAATAATTATCCACTGCCTAACATGGAGGCTATGTTGCAAAAGGTAACTGGTTGTGAGCTTTTATCCATGATGGACAGATTTTTAGGATATAATCAGGTGAAGGTAAAAGAATCTGAACAATACAAGACTGCCTTTACCACTCCATGGGGGACTTATGTATATGTAAGAATACCATTTGGACTAACAAATGCAGGTGCTACATTTTAGAGGGCTATGGATGTTGCTTTTGTAGGATTGATTGACTCAATTTTGGCTGTATATCAGGATGATTTAACTGCTTATTCAAAAAAGGAGGAGCAACATTGCATGCATCTAGAACAAATCTTTATTAGGGAATTGGAATATGGCATTTCGCTTAACCCAAAGAAGTGTACTTTTGGGGTGGTAGAAGGAAAACTATTGGGACACATTGTTTCCAAGGATGGAGTTAGGATTGATCCTGAAAGGGTTGCTGCAATTGACATAATTCAAATTCCTAAAATAGTGAAAGGTATTCAGTCTTTCTTTGGGCAGATTAACTTTGCTAGAAGATTCATTCCCAACTTTGCAGAGATTACAAAGGATATTTCTAAAATGTTGAGGAAGGGTGAAACTATCAAATGGGAAAGTGAAGCAACTAAATTATTTCAAAACATCAAAGAAGCTATAAAGGTGGCTACTGTGTTGAGATCTCCTGATTTTTCTAGGCCACTTCAGTTGTTCTCATTTGCCTCTTTTCACACTATTGCTGCATGTTTATTACAGAAAAATGAAGATGGTTTTGAGCAACCTATTGCTTTCTTTAGCATGTCACTGCAGGCAGCTGAATTGAAATATGATATCATGGAAAAGCAGGCATATGCATTGGTTAGGGCAGTCAAAAGCTTCAGGCCATACTTAGTAGGATCTCAGATAGTTGTATATGTGCCCCATGCAGCAGTTAAGGACATTTTCACTTAGTAGGAAGTGACAGGAAGAAGATGCAGGTGGATTAACAAGTTACAAGAGTTCAACATTGAGATACAAATTACAAAATTGGTAAGGGGACAGGGTTTGGCTAAGATGATGACACAATAAAATTTGGAGGCATGTTAGGTAAATGTAGTTCAAGACAAGTTGTTAACATGTCAAAATCTAAATGGTACAAGGATATTGTGTATTATTTGCAGAATTTGAATTGTCCTTCCCATCTCAGTGATAGTCAAAAAAGGACCTTAAGGTTACACACTATCAAATACATCATTATTCAAGGAGAATTATATTGGAAGAATCTTGATGGTGTACTACTTAGGTGTGTGGATCAAAATCAAGCTATGGATATTTTAAATGGCATGCACAAAGGAATGTGCAGTGGACACTACACTGCCCAGACAATAGCTCACAAAATTCTTAGAGCAGGCTATTGGTGGCTGACCCTTTTCTCAGATGCACAAAAGATGGTAAGAAAATGTGATCCCTGTCAAAGGTTCTCAGGAAAACTTTAGTATGAAGGTGCATTACCCCTTAGAATTGTAACTGTGGAGGCTCCATTTCAGCAATGGGGAATTGATTTTATAGGGGAAATTTTAGAAAGATCAAGTGGAGGACATAGTTGGATTTTGGTCGCTACTGACTATTTCACTAAATGGATTGAAGCCATTCCAACTAAGAAATCTACAAGCAGAGTGGTGATGGATTTCATTTTGGAACACATTATTATCAGATTTGGAGTGCCAGTCAAAGTGGTCACAGACAATGCCATGTGCTTCAGATCTGGTGAGTTTATTGATTTTTGCAACAACTATGGGATTGATTTGTCATATGCATCACCATATCATCCACAAGGAAACGGTCAGGCAAAATCAAGTAACAGAAGCCTTATAAAAATCATCAAAAGGATGGTAAACAAGAACATAAGGGCATGGGATTCAAAATTAAAGATGGCACTATGGGCTGACTGGATAACAGTGAAGAAAGCAATTGGAAGATCACCTTTTGAGCTAGTGTATGGTGCACCAGCTAAGTTACCTGTGAATAATCTCTTGCTAGTTTATAGATTCATACAAGAAAATGATAAAGAGATTGAGGACTCAATGACTGAAAGGATGAATCAACTGGTTGCATTGGATGAAATTAGAAGAGAAGCACAGAAGACAAATATCAAGAAACAACAGAAGGTGAAATATTTGTTTGATAAAAGGGCTATAGAAAGGAAGTTTCAGGTAAGTGACTTAGTCCTTGTTTGGAATGCAAAGAGCCAAAATAAGGGAAAGCATGGTAAATTTGAGCCCTTATGGATGGGCCCATATCAAATCAGCAATATTCAAGGAGAAGATTCCTACTTTCTCCAGGCCCTAAATGATGAACTACTTGAATTGCTTGTGCATGGTCAGTTCCTAAAACCTTACTTCTCATGAATGAATATCTTGTGTGCACATTGTAAATTAGGTGTGAATAGTTTGTACATACCTTGTATAGTTGGTGGTGTTTTGTGTTTAGCGTTTTGCCTGGTCTGTCCCAAAGTAGTCTGGTTCTCGCTGTAGCCTTGCACCTGCACGTCCCCAGTCAGAGCCAATGTTGGTGCCCACCTAGGGTTAGGGTTTTGAGTCAAGTCTGCAAGACTATATTTTCATTCTCTCAAACTCTTAATGCCTTAGGTTTTATTTCCCCTTGGCCTCCTACATTGTATCTTCTATTTTGTTGTTGACCTCCTGTAGCGGGTTCCCGATCGTCTAAGTTGTAACTTAAGCCTTTTAACTCGTAGGTTGACCGACCCCTTTGCATTACATTACCGCTTTCTCCCGTCATGCTAAAGAACCCAAAAAATTCTAGGTCCTTTAGCCTAAATAGTTTGTATGTATGTTTGTATATGCATCGTTGTTTGTATGTACATGTAAATGTGCAAGCACGAATGTACAAGGGCAATCCCGAAAGAAAATTCAATTGGCCTTTAAAAAGTGCAAAAAATGGTTGTATGCATCTTTGTATGCATATCGGGCTTGTATGTGTTATTTGGGTGCATTTTTGGACATACAAAGGTGGAATATACATTGGAAATTCCTGGTATATTCCACGGTTGTATCAAAGGAGATTGTATGTATGTGTCGTCGTATATTTGATATACAATGGGTAAGATACAACAACAAGATTTCAAAAGAGTATCAAATCAAGTTGAGCAGTGGTCGGGCCCACAGGTATGTGCAAAGTGGATTGTATGTATATGTGGTATACAAACTGTGCATACAAGGGAATATACAAGGGTCAACTGCACATACAATGTGAAATGTACAAGTAGGCAGGTGTAAAGTGGACATGGCCAAGGAGTAAACTGCATTTGTGAAATGGGTGAAGTCTGCCATTGTATATTGGGATTGTATGTTCCTTATGTACAATCAAACATACAACAAAGGATACAAAGAAATATACCAAGCAGGTTGTGGTCAAAGTCAACAATCTTCAAGAACCTAGTGGGGCCCATGTAGTTGTATGTTCCGTGGGTTGTATGTTGCACATTGTATGTGCGATATACAATGAGAGATACAAAGAATGAAGATGCAAGTCAGACCTGATTGCAGTTTCAAAGTGTTTTATAATGATTTGGGGTCTGCGGCTTGTATATTGCACATTGTATGTGCGGCATACAAGGCCGATATACAAAGGTAAAACATACAAGCCAGACCTGTTCCAAAGTCCAATATGGCCAATAATCTTTTGAGTTCCACTTTGTATGTATATTTACGATTGTATGTTTGCATGTACAATCAGATATACAAAAGATTGCATGCAAGGGGATTTCGGTGAGACTTAGTGTATTGGCGGATCATTTTAGGGTCTTTCTGACAGTCGATAAGGAGATGCATTTTCTCGCCGATGGAGATACAAATGTTCAGCGATAGTGATCCAATCCAGTGCTACCACGTGTCCAAGTTAGCTGTATGTATATACAACTGCATATGCAAGGATTTAAAGGCAAAAGTGGGTGAAAAAAGTGAAATGTATGCTTGTGCTACGAAAAGTCAAAAAGGAAAAGCTGCTTGTGTGGCATGTTTTCATTGGCCGATGACTTTTCAAAGCTGGTGACTGGATTGCACGAGCAAATTGAAGCCGCAGATCTTGGCGGGAGGAAAGGAGTCGACGGCCCTGTTTCAAATTTTTGAAGGAAGGATTCCTGCATGTTTGTAGCTGCATTCCAAATGGAATAATTTTAAAACACGCAAATTGCTGTATTTCAAATTTGCGGAAGTATGGGTCTTGATTGACAGGATGGCTACTTTCTTCATGAGGAAAATCTTCAGACGGTGGCACATCTCCCGATTTCACCTGCTTCTTTCCTCTTTGTCTCTTGACAACATTGAATGTTTTAGGCACCATTCTCATGGTGCGTTGTATCTGGCAAAATTTTGAGTTGACCATTGTACTTGATTGCTGAGTACACATTCTGGGTATATCAGAACTGTGTTACTCATTTTTTTGGGGTGGAAGATTGGGCAAAATTTTGGTGGAGTAATAAGATATAGTTTTTCTGGTGGCTCTGTTTGGTGTCTTATGAGTTTATGAATCATATGTTGTATGTTTTATGTATAAGTTTACTGGTTTCATGTTGTTTTCATATGAGAAATGCTTTGTTGCATGTGTTTGGTTATTTGTCTCCAAGTTGTGGACATCTTTTCTTTTAAATCTAAATAGATAAGGGTTATTTAGGATTCGGGAACATGGATTTTCTATGATGAATGCTTAATCTCTTATCTTTGTTCAAGGAACAAATTAAATATTTTAGGTTAACCATTGGGAAAGGTATGCTGCAACACGGATATCATTAAGTATGAATGACTAGATATTCAGTCTTGGGAAGTATCTATAAGGCAGACACTAAAAATTTCCCCTTGAAACTTAGTTATTGATTCAAGTTTATGGTAATCATTCACATATGTATGTCTATTGACTCCGAGCTCTGAGATAGACACCAGTCTCGTCTTGTATTGAGGTTACAACCCAAGGTCCCAGTTTTGCATCCAAATGCAAAATATAAATTCAAACTTCAAACATAAACCTTTAGGACATTAGAAGTAGTTTTAGGACCAAAATCCTCTATCTCACAACTGAGCATAGGCCAGAAGCTAGCCCCTTTGCACTTATTTCATAGTTTTGGTCTGCATAAGAGAGGATTTATCTACTTTTTGTCAACATCCCAGTAAGTTCACATGCATATTTTATGGATGTTGAATAGGGAATACCCCCTTTGGTTCTGCAGAGCCTAAAGAAGAAGAGGAGATATTTATAGGGTCTATCTCCTATACTGTTGGCTACCTTGTAGGGATAACTGGGAAGCATCTAGTTTGGGAAAAATCTAATAGGTCCTTTTTGGATATAATGCTTAGGCTTATGACTTTAAAACTGATTTGGTTACCTTTGAAAATGAACAACATAGGTCCATATGCCTTAGTGCATTTTGTAGACTACATAAAGGCATAATGCATGTGTATGTAAGGGAGATATAAGGAGTTACTGATTGTTTTATATCTTTTAAAGACAAATGCATCCATTTTGCATGACCTTACAACTTACAACAATGTAAACAAAATGATAAAGTAATATAATTATAAATTACTTTATTATTTTGGTCACAAAGTTGTAAAGTCAAAATAGAGCAAAATTGTAACTGCAAGATGAGGATGCATTAAAGATGTGGTCAGTGAGGGTAGTTAAGCATTTATTGTGCACATGCCAAGCATTTATGATGCTGCAGGGGAGGTTGACAAACAAGTAGAGGAGTTATTGCATATATTTGACTTGTTTTCAGTGGCATTTAAGGGCATTAAGAGGCTATTTTTGAAGCTTTTATGGTGTGTAATGACATGCCTTGACTTTTTCCTCATTGGGAACCCACTTTGGAGGACTTTAGATAGATATTTTGAAGGATTTTATGAGATGCACAACCATGGAG
The DNA here is from genome assembly GCA_027924645.1 of Cunninghamia lanceolata. Classification (NCBI taxonomy): domain Eukaryota; kingdom Viridiplantae; phylum Streptophyta; class Pinopsida; order Cupressales; family Cupressaceae; genus Cunninghamia; species Cunninghamia lanceolata. Next base: position 24,009,399 of record BSBN01000339.1, on the reverse strand, counting down.
GTTTCTCATGCTTATCTTGCTACAACTACTTGGAGAGTATATAGTCACTCATTTGACTCTTTTTAGAGGAGTTCTTTTCATATAAATTCTGGAGTTAGTGATTTTTCTGCAATCCTTACTCAGGTTGAGCATGTTTTTGTAACCCCTTTGAGATATGAAATACAAAACAAACCTTGTATACCATTGATAGTCAGGTTTTGCCTTCTTATTTATGCAATACTGTGTATTACCAAATATTTGATTAAGTCATTTGTGAGGTTAGTTTTATCTCCTTGTGATTTTGTCTGATGTTTCAAATACCTTTCTACAAAAAGTGCGTTTGTACAGGTTGTAAACTATGTCTTAAAACTATATATGCTTTTTTAACTGTGAAGTTAGCTTCCTTTTAAAAGGTTAATGCATTTAGGCCTCTTTGTGAAGTGTTTTTGTAAAGCATACAATAATAGGTTGTGCAGGTTTAGTTTCTGATGTCTATGGCCAAGTGTATGCAAATTTGAGTTCCATAAATCATATCAAGTTTGGTGTATCACCCTTGTTCTCATTTTATAGTTTTACTTTTCATTTTTTAAGCATTCCTTTTCCCTTTTCCTCTACAAATTCTAGGTGATAACCAGCTAGGAAGCCGACCTTCTCTGGAGGTTCTTTCCATCATAGGTGACCCATAGGCCTGGAAAGATCCCATGTTTCTCTAGATTGCTAAGTTCTGCAACTTAGCAAGGGTGCAAATCTTAGAGACAACAATCCTATGACAGAGTGCCCTATAGGGAGCATATGAAGTTATCCTTGGCATCGTGTGCTTGTATGCATTGTTTTCCTTAGGAAGGTAAATGTTTAGGCACAATTTAAGAGAATACCTTTCATTTCAAGATTGTCTATGACATGTGTTTGAAGATTCTCTTTTTCTACTAGAATAGTTAATCAATAATTGATCAAGGATCTTTCCTAGTGAAGACCAATGATCAAAGGGAAAAATATAAAAATTAAATAGTTATATCATATATTGTGCAAGATGATAAAAAAATGTACAATCTAATTGATGATCAAATATGATGGAAGCGATATATTTATTTAATTTAATTATATAGGTGATGGCGATGGCGTGCATGGAAGGGAAGGCTAGGGCACCTGAGCCCTAGCTTGCAGGTCTGAGCTTTCTCTGTGCGCAAGGGATTTGCATGTTAGTGGAGGGTTAAGGGGAGAGGGTCTACTTCACCGTTTCTTCCATTTTTTTCTATTTTTTGCTGGCTGTGAGGCATCCTTTGGTGCGGGTAGTGGTGTGTAGGATTCAAGGGTTTCCAACACTGTGTTTTCTATTTATTGTGTGCCCTCTTGTTCTTTTTTACTGCACATTGGGGGGTTTCTTCCTTTGAGGTGTTGTCTCTTGTGGCAGTGCGCCTGTTTGGAGCCCTTGCTTTGGATTCGGCATGGTGTAGGGGGGTAGTTTGGGCCCTCACTCGTTTGGTATAAATGGCTTCGAATGTGCCTTTGGATATGGCAGGTCATGCTTCTTCTATGGTTGGGGAGGATGCCAGAATACCCATTCAGTCTTCTTCTGGATCAGATGTGGTTTGAAATGGTTCTCTTAAATTGCAAAAGGTGAATGGATACTTGGAGAGGGCCCATGAGCGGCCAGTCTTAGTAATACAATTAGAGTCGGTAGCTGATGATATTAATTACTACTGCAATCATGTTTTGATTTATAAGGTCATGGGCATGAGGGTTTCTCCCCCATTTCTTGATACATGGATTCATAAGACATGGAACCTGGAAGGAGATTTTGATATTTTGATGGCTGCAAATAACTTATTTATGGTGGATTTCTCATGTGTCTATGATCAAAACAGGGCCTTTGAAGGGGGTCCATATTTTTATAATTAGGTGGGTCTCTTCATCAAACCATGGCATGCTGGCTTTAACTTGATAGAGGAGTTACTTTCTAGAATCCCAGTTTGGGTTCGTCTTCCTCGGTTGCCACTTGAATGCTGGAGAAGTGACATATTGCAGTCGATTGTGTTGTTACTAGGAAAACCTATTGGTCCTTCTTAGCAAACTCTAAATAAGAGAATTTTTTCTTATGCTAGGGTTTGTGTTAAAATTGATTTGATCCAGCCACTTCTAGATTCTATTGATATGATTGTTGGGTCTTGCTCCTAGACCCAGTCATTAGATTACGAGATGTTACCTTTTAGGTGTCAGCTATGTCATGAATATGGTCATCTTCAGCGAAGGTGTCCTCGAGCTTCTGGTACAACTAGTTCAAGTAATGCTCCTACTCATCTTGATTTGAAAGTAGACAAGGGTAAAGCCCCCATGCAGGGGGCTGATAAAGAAGGTTTTATTCCGGTTAAGTCTCGTAATCATGGTCGAGGCCAAAAGAGATCCCTCAAGGATAGGTAGGAGGAGGAAACCTTCAACCGATTGGAGATATTGGAGGATTTGGTCCAAGAGGAAGGGTTTCATGTAGACTTATACGCAACAGTTGGATCTTTTGCTGAGGTTGTTCTTGGAGATCAACCTATTGTGATTCCTAGTTTAGTTTAGCTTGGTGAGAAAGGTACTCAGATGGACACTGATTTGGCTCCTCTGGCTCCTATTTAGGGTGCATTAGATTTGGTGGTAGAGGCTTCTAGTGGTGTTCTATCTGAAGTGTGGGGTGCTTCAGACTTAGGAAAAAGTAAGGCTCCTTCCCCAGCCTTGGGTTTGCAACAAAAAACCCTCAAAAAAGGGGCTCCTAAGAAACCTCTTAAGGTTGGTAGAAAAATGGACCAGGAAAAGGTAAAGCTAGCTAGTGAGACATTGGTTGAGTTGGGTTCGATGAGGACTATTGATGCTCACTTCTCCCAACCCCAATGATGATTGTGCTCTCTTGGAATGTGAGGGGTATGAATAGCATCCCTAGACAAAAGGCTATTCAGGATTTGGTTCGTATTCATTCTCCTGATGTGGTTTTCCTTCAGGAAACTAAGTTATCTATTGATAGTATGATGAGTGCAGCTTCAAAGATTTGGAGTCGCGGTTAGTGTCAATGTGTTGGTGCACTTGGTAGCTTTGGTGGGGTTTTTTGCTTATGAGACCCACGTAGAGTTAGGCCAATTTAGTGGTACTCTTGCAGAGGTTTAATTTCTTGTGTTGCTTCTCATCTTGAGTCTGGAGAGAAAGTACTCTTTTCTAACATCTATGCTCCAGATGACTTTCATGGCAAGGTAATGTTGTGGGGTTTTTTCAAATATGTGAGGACTTTGGATCCTTATCTTCTGTGGATTTTAGCTAGGGATTTTAATGCTATTGTTTCTCTGGAAGAGAAGAGGGGAGGCATTGCTCTCTTGGAGCCTTCTTCTGATCTCTTGCAGGATAATGTGGCTCTCTTGAATTTGGTTGACATCAAGCCTACTAATGGCATCTTTAATTGGAATAATAGATGTGGGGAGGCTACTATCTCTGAACACCTGGATAGATTCTTGGTGTCCAGTTTCTGGTTGGGGGATAGGTGGCTGACCAGCTCTAAGATTTTGGATGGGCGGGGTTTTGATCATTGTCCAATCAAACTTACTGCTGAGCTACCTCAGCATTGTGTAAAGCAGTCTTTTAAGTTTCATCTCATGTGGTTCAGAGATGGCTCTCTCCATGATCTTCTTCCTGGTTGGTGGAATTTGGGGAAGTCGTCACATGGGACCGCTATGTACTCCAAGAGGCTCCAATATGTGAAATACAGGTTGAAATGGTGGAATAGGCAACACTTTGGTAGTGTTTTTCAAGCAAAGTAGTCTGCTCAAGATCATTTGGACTCAATCACCAGGCATATTCATGATCGGGGCCTCACTGAGGATCTGGGTTTGTTGGAAGCTGCTTCTATGAAGGAAGTTGAGGAATGGGAATTACGTGAGGAAATATTTTGGAAATAAAAGTCCCGAATCAAGTGGCTTTAGGAGGGAGATAGGAATACCTCTTTCTTCCACAATTCAGTTAAAGATAGGAGACAAGGTAATGTCATTTCTTCTCTCAAGTCTTCGAATGGGGAAATTCTTTCCTCCTTTGCTTCTATTTCTACTAAGGCTATTCACTTCTCTATTCTACTATCTGAGGATTCCCTTCCTACGGAGGAGGATGAAGCTATTATTTTTAATAGTATTCCACCCTTAGTCACCAATGAAATGAATGATTCTTTGCTTAATCCTATTTCTTTGTCGGAGCTTGAAACTGTTGTGTTCTAGATGAAAAAGGGAAAAGCTCCAAGGCCTGATGGTTTCCTGGTTGAGTTCTACCAGGAGTTCTGGGAAGTGATTAAGTTGGATCTGTTGGAGGTCATTCAGGAATCTTTCATGAATAAACAAATGCTGAAATCCATGTACACTACCTTTCTTTCTCTCATTCCAAAGAGGGATGGGGGTAATTCTCTGGATCTTTTTAGGCCCATTACCTTATGTAATGTGGTTTACAAGATTATTACTAAGTTGATTGTTGAGTGGATAAAACCCTGGCTAAGTAGGTTAATTTATGAAGAGCAAGGGGGTTTTATGGCTGGTTGGCAGATTATGGGTGGTGTCATCATTGCAGTTGAGACGATTCATTCTATGGATCGTTCTAAGGAGAAAGCTATGTTTATTAAGTTGGATATGGATAAAGCTTATGATAGGGTTAAATGGGCCCTCTTATTTAAGATTCTGGGAGTGTCTGGTTTTGTTGGTGAATGGATTGAGTGGTTCAAGAGCTGTGTTACTTCTCCTTCCTTTTCGGTGCTGATTAATGGTGAGCTAACAAAGTTGTTTGGTGCTTCTAGGGGGCTCAGACAAGGGGACCCTTTATCCCCTATCTGTTCATCTTATTGGTGGAGGGCTTGGGGAGGTTTATTAGATCCCAAGTGGAGATTGGTTTGAATTAGGGCTAGAGTTTTGGAAATAATATTCCCCTGTAGTCAAAATTGCAGTTTGTTAATGACACGACTCTGATGGGCAGAGCAAGGGTTGAGGAGGCTTCTAGCTGGCGCATGATTCTGGATTGTTATTTGGCTGCGTTAGGTTAGAAAACTAATGAGGGGAAGTCTTTTATCTACTTCTTTCAAACTTCGTAGGCTAATTAGAGGAGAATACTAGTATCCTTCGTTTCCAGATTGACACTGTACCTTTTGTGTATCTTGGTATTTCGTTTGCTATTCGTTCACTTCCTAAATTGTTCTGGCAGGAGATTATTGATAAGTTTAGAAATCTAGTTAGTCATTGGACTTACAAGTGGCTCTCTTCTATGGGTAGGGTGACTCTTCTAAAGTCAGTGGTGCAGGCTCTTCCTATGTACAGATGTTTTGCTCTCTCTGCACCTTCTGGCTTTATCAAAGACTTTGAGAGTTTGTCTTGGCAGTTGCTTTGGTCTGGCAATCTCCTTCACAGGAAGTGGAGCTTGGTTAAGTGGGAAGATATTTGTAGGCTGAAGTAGGTTGGTGGGTTGGGTTTGCGTAGGACTGATTTAAATGGACAAGCTTTAGCAGCTAAGCTGTATTGGTGGTGGTGTTCATAGCAGCATCAGTTGTGGGCAAAAATTTGTACTTCAAAGTATCTGGGTGCGGTTGAGAGTGTGGATGTTGCTCGCTTCAATTTGGAAGGGAAGGGTTCTATGATTTGGAGTACCCTCAAAAGGGGTGCCAAGTTGGTCAAGTAGGGGCTATTTTGGATTTGCAATGGGGGGTAGGATGCTCTTTTCTGGCATGATTCTTGAAATGGTTATCCTCCCATTTTGTCTACTCACCCCCACCTACATAATTTAAGTAGGTATTTTGTTGATGCTGGGTGGTGCCATGTTACTGACTTTAAAACTCTTCAGAATTTGGGACAAGTTAGTGTGAATCCGTAGGAGTGGCCTCCTGGTGGGACAACTAGGGATTATCAGGAGCTTGCTGGGATTATGTTAGGGCGTGTCTACACTTCTTTTCTTGGGAGAGATGTGTTGGCTTGGGGTCTTGATCTGAAAGGTAAATTTTCTGTTGCCTCAAGTTATCAAGTTCTTGATAAGCAGATGTTTGGGAGCTCGGAGGTCTTGTGGTGGAAACAGGTTTGGAATAAGTTTTCTTGGCCTAAGTGTAACTTCTTCTCCTAGTTAGTAGTGCAAGGAAGGTGCCTTACTTGGGAGAACCTCTAGAAATGTGGGTTTTAGGAGCCCTCTATGTGTGTTTTGTGTGGTGGGCATGAGGAGTGCATCCCCCATCTCTTCTTTTAGTGTTCCTTTGTGAAAGTTATTTGGCATTTCTAGTGGAATCTCTAGTGTATATTGTGTAGAAATTCTTCTTCTTTAGAAGAATTTTGGAGGAGTCTAGGGTCTCTCCCTATAAAGACCTCTTTTCTTCTCATAGCTTGGATCATTGGCCCTAGTTTGATAATTTGGCATATTTGGTTGGAGCACAACCATAGATTTTTTTTGGACAAGAAGCTACTTGTTCGTCAGCTCTAGTTGAGGATTTTGGGGGGTGTGCAGGAAACTTTGGCTGCTAAGTGTGATCTATCTATTTCTATTGTTTCTGGTGACTGTGATGTTGTTGAAGCCATGGGTCTCTCTGGGGGTGGAAAGAAAAATTTGAGGACAGTTCAGCATGGGCATGGGAGTACGAGGGTCTGTCGTATTGGTCGCTAGTGTCCTCCTGCTGTGTGGGAGCTAAAAATCAATACTGATGGATCATGTAGAGGTAATCCTAGACATGCTGGAGTTGGTGGCATTGATAGGGATAGATCAGGGGTGGCAATGTTTTTCTTCTCTATATACAGAGGTTAACATACAAATACTCTCATGGAGGCTATAGCTATTCTTTTGGCATTAGAGCGTGCCTGCCTCCTTGGCTGGAGGTGGATTGTTTGTGAATCTGATTCACAGGTGGTCATTGATATGCTGAATAAGAGACATTTTGAGGAGGTGAACTGGCAACTTGTGGTGGTGGCCAAACAAATTGTTTCTCTGAGCAATGCTTTAGATTCTATTATTTTTTGTCATGTGCCACGGGAGTGGAATAAGGTGGCAGATGGTTTGGCAAGATGGGCATCTGAGTAGATGGGGACTTGGAATGTGGATGATTGGGGCAACCTTCTTGGTGATTTGGCCCTTGTTCTTGAAGATTGGGTTATGGGGGATATGAGGAGCTTTTTGGGGGTTACTTAATTCTTGGTTTTTGTTGTGCCCCTGACGGGTGTGTTTCTTTCTACTTTGTAATGCTTTTCTGATTCAATAAAATTTTAACCCTTTTTAAAAAAAAATGATGGAAGCAAAATAAAAAATAAAAAATATTTCAATAGTTGAAAATAAATTGTTGCCAATAAATCTAAAATAAAACAATGTGTCAGGATTGTGTTTTAATTTTTTATTTTTGTTTCGCTATAGTAAATCTAGAGTTAAAAATCATTATAAAATTTAATGCATTATAATTTAAGCGAAGACCAATGATCAAAGGGAAAACTATAAAAATAAATAGTTATATCATATATTGTGCAAGGTGATAAAAAATGTACAATCCAATTGATGATCAAATATGATGGAAGCAAAATAAAAAATAAAAAATTGTTCAATAGTTGAAAATAAATTGTTGCCAATAAATTTAAAATAAAACAATGTGTGAGGATTGTGTTTTAATTTTTTATTTTTGTTTCGCTAGAGTAAATCTAGAGTTAAAAATTATTATAAAATTTAATGCATTATAATTTAATATTTTAAAATATTTAATTTATATCTTTAATTATTAATATATTTAATATATAATTTTTTTTCTTTAAAATGTGCCTGGTAAACTTTTTAACGTGACCGGTGATGCTGGTGTGACACGTCCTCCGGCTCCACGCGAATGCTTTTGCCCGGAGTAATGAACCGGTGAGGCCACAACATGGGGGACCTCATCCCCTAGCAAGAACACTTCAAACCCGTGAGCTCGTTGGCCTAGCGAAGGCGTAAAGCCTTGCGAGCTCGTTGGCCCAACGAAGGTGTAAAGCCTTACGAGCTCGTTGGCCCAGCGGGGGTTTGAACTCTAGTGGCTGCCACTACAACCGAGCGACTTAACCACTGAACCACGCCGTCATCGGCATATTTAATATATAAAATTGAATATATTTACTAATGTTTATTTATTTTTATAATTTTATGGATTTATCTTTATATTTAAAAAATTACAAATTTATATTAGTGCAATGTAATCACAAATTTTTTATGAGTTGTATCATTGTGGAATTCGAACATGGATTCAAACCTTGTGACATAGGTAAAAACAATATGACTTTTTTTAAAGAGCAGCGACAACTGGGAACCAGCTGCCGCTGCTTACCACCTATAATTTCATTTATTTTTTAAGATGATATCTACCTCAATGCAAGAAACACATTAAAAAGGGCACTGGAAGCCATTCCAATTAAACCTGAGACATCCTATTACAAAGTTAGTAATGATGATGCCCTTTCCAAGAGCCTGTTTAAAATGTAGAATAATTCATCCATTTGTTCATGTATCATTGAAATTCAATTTTTAGATGCACCAAAATCTTCAAGATGTACGCTGCACTTCAATTCCTAGATATAGTACTAAAATTAAGAGAATAATTCATGTTGCTTGATCTTCACTTTGTCTTATAAGTGTTGTGAAAATCACCATAATGTGTACACCAATAAAATTAAAAACCAATACAATCGATGAAAGTGACATGTCAGATCCATATCCATATTACTCAACCTTAACTAAAACTCAAAATGGAATTGGTTCATCTTGCCCTCACTAATTCTAAATCAATTGCTATACTCATGTTGGCATGGGTAGGGATCGATAAAAGATACATCTATGAAGTTTAATAAAGCATTGGTGTTTTAACTGATGCAGGTAGTTTTAAAAAAGAAATAAATAGTTTAAATCAAGTCACGAATATGTCAAACTGATATACAACATAAAAATACTAAAACAATCTCATAACCAATACCTAGCTATAAAATTATAAGAATTGAGGCAATGCTCTACTCTATTTTTTCCTACCTTTATGTTTCTAATGAATTTTCCTTAGCTTTTCGAATGTAGATCATTGACAAAAAAAACCAAAACCCCATTACTGTAGCATGATCATACTTTTAATCTTATTTAAAATAAACTTATGTAACATGTCACCCTATCGGCTATTTCGTTGTGCATAAATTCTGTACAACTGCTAGTGTATGGGAGGTGGTGAAATGAGACAAGAATTTTGTGGTTCTACTACTATATTATCAAATGAAGAGAACATTTTAAAAAATTTTCTAGAATAAATATTCCACTGAAGAAGATGAAAACAAAGGACTACAAATCATACAATTCTAGTCTCCTTAGCATAGTATTTATGGAGAATGACCACCTATTTATAAGAGAGTTGAGGAATCTTGTGGAAAAGAATTCATGTAATATGAAATGGAATGCTATAAGGACACTTGATCTTATATGACAAGTCATAATAATATGTGTAACACTATATAGAAAGTATATATGAATGATGACAAATAAGAGGGAGAAGAGATTAAAAGAATTAGATTAATCATAATGCATGTACATTCACGATCCATTTTCAAATAAGGGTTGCACTGCAACTGCAATCCCTACCTAAAGCTGGAAGCTAATGGCAAGGAACATGCATTTCAGTCCTTGACAACCATAAAGTGCAAATAGCTAGCGTTGAAGTTTTAGTTGTCATTTTTCCATATCAATAAAAAATGCTCTAAAACTCAAAGTGAAGGAAACTATCAGTGAAAAATAAATATTCCAACATTCTCATTTAAATCTAAATGTAGCACTATGGTTGTGAAAATAGACATTATAGTTGTAAAATGTTTCCATCCACAATCCTCTTCATCCTTAGTAGGGTAGACTTCACCTTGGACTATGTTTCAAGCACATTGCATAATATGATATAACTACAAAAAAAAAGTATACAAAAATCAGTCATAAAGTAATGACAAATAAATATATGTTTGGGTGCTTGACTATGTAATGCAGTTTTGTAGTGTCTAGACAAATGCATAGATTTTCAGAATTATAAAAGCGTACCAAAATTTTGTACAGTAAGTTCTATAAACTATAACAAATTGATAGATTTGTCTAGGTAATTAATAGAAATATAGAATAGTGTAACATCCCGTCACATAACCTCAAAGAGTAAGAGCCAAAAGAGGGCAATAATTTTTTTTTTTGAAAATAAAGTGATAACATATACATAATATGGTTGCTGACTTGATAGATTGGAAACATTCATAGCCAAGTATGGCCAAATGTACAACCCAAAGGAGAGGACTAAATCACCCTCCTTGCAAACATCGTTAAAACTACATTCATTTTAAACACCAAATTCAAATGTTCCTAATACCCATTTCCACTTGTAAATATAAAGCCACAATGATCATCATAGTACAAGTGGGTCCGATACCAACACCGAAAAATCGTAAGCCAAATATAAAACATCTCATTTCTTCTCATTAATATAATTTACATCATCTTTCTCAAGAGAGTACAAATTACATAAAAGAATATACATAAGTACAATGGCATAGCCATGGATAAGATACAATAATAGATAAAATAAATACAAGAAAGAACATCTCCAATCGGTGCTCCAATAACCTATACACCGGTCCCCAATGGTGGTGGCAATGCCTCCCAACCATGTGGACTCAAAAGAGACCACCCCACCATGCTCAGAGGTAGTCACAAGGCCCAAACTGAAGAATATAGGAAAGGAATACAATGGCCAACACTCACATCAGTCATGGAGCAGACACAACACATAATGCATAAAGCTAATGTCACAACATAGAGATGCTCATCCAATATAATCTCAGGTACTACTCATGACTACTAAGGTATTAGATACTAGACTGTAGATTAGATGGAGTGTCATCATGCATGCTTGAAGGGATGGCACCATACGGAATCAAGTACACTTCTCATACTGATGAGGAGACTCACTCATGCCTAAATCAATGTCCCGCAGACGGATAACTTGACGCCCCGTAGACAGATAGGCCTTCTCGTGTGCATCCTTAGCCTTTACAAGTGCTCAAGGCCATGCACAAGGACTCATTATCGTAGACCTAAGTTCATCTCGTTTAACCAAATGAGGTATACAAAACCAAATTAAAATAATTCAATAATTGGTCACAATCCATGATAACATTAATTAAATCTGTCAAGTAAAAAACTGCTAATTTAAATATTCAAATCAGCCAAGCAAGAACAAATTCCATCTTTTAATAACAATTAAAACAATCCATATTTCATCATAAAAGTTCATAAAAACTACTCTACTGTTGTAATAAGAGGTTCATCTTCCTATCACTGCCTACAGGGCACTAAGACAGAGCACAAGCATATAAGACAGTAATCCGCATAGACCGCCTGAAAGCCAAGACATATAATGACAACTTGACCACCATTAAGACCAATGCCTAGAACCAAAACCCAATCATTCACATACTTGAAACCCTAACATAAGTTGTCTTTGAATAGTTGTCAACATAGGTTTATGAGAGCATGAGAGCACAACTATACAAATTTTGTAGAAACAAGAAATAGTGCCAACAACTTGTTCCAGTTTTCTACAATCTTAATTGATTTTGATCTTTAGGAATCATCTAACTACAACAAGGGGATATCGACTCAACTAATGAGCTTTATCCCAACTGTAAATGTTGACTAGGTGAATGGACACGTTAATTGGAAGTCATCTCCTTCTAAAAGACAAATTTATTAAACCTAAATCCCCATGAATACGTAGCCCTCCCTTCACCCATTACTGCCCAGGTAGACATGAATGCGAAATGTGCAAGTAGAGACAAGGCTTGCGGATGGTTTGACCGAATGCCTCAAGGTGATGTCATCTCATGGGATGCGCTGATTACAGGATACACACAAATGGATTTGTTAACAAGGCTTTAGAAACTTGTAAGAAAATGCCATTGGCTGGCGTAAAACCAATTTCCCAAACCTTTGCCAGCATTCTCGCTGCCTGTGCCAAGATGGGACTTTAGGAATAATGTATTGGCATCCATCTAAGCATAATGGAAGGGATATTTTTGTTAGATGTTGCATTTGGAAAAGCTGTGGCAGACATGTATGCAAAATGGGGAAGCAAAGACAAGGCATGTAACTATTTGATAGAATGCCTTAGAGCGATGTATTCTCATGGACTGCAATGATAGTAGGATATGCACATAATGGTTTTGTTGAAATGGCTTAGAAACTTTTAAACAAAAGCCATTGGCAGGCGTAAAGCCAAATTCCCAATCCTTTGCTAGCATCCTCATTGCCTGCGCCAGAATGGGGACTTAGAACAGGGTATGGACATTCGTCAAAGCATGAAGGATAGACGAATTTTTCCAGATCTTGTAGCTGTGACTGCCCTGACAGAAACATGCAAAATGTGGAAGCAAAGACAATGCATGTGTACTGTTTGGTTAAATACCCTCGTGGCCTACTTTGGCAGCTAGTTGATGGAAGAGGAAACATGGATCATTATTAAACTTGATATAATACGTATACTCAGGACCAACAATGCATAGTTTAACCAAGGGGAGTTTTATTGTTTGAGTTTGAAGATCCCATGAATACATTGTTTGTTTCCGCAGTCCCACAAATGGGAAATTTAAAATAGAGTAAGGGCATTCATCAAATATCATCCAGAGAAATATCATGTGAAAGCAAATAATAGAAGTAATCTACAATGGTGACTGTGGGTAAGGAGAACATGTCTACATACCTAGAGCTATAAAAATTGCAGAGAATAGGGAGTAACCGGATACTCCTCCTCTCTCCTGTCCTAAAACCCCTAGGTCTACCTTCTTTTTTTTCTTTCTTTTATCCCCCCCTTTTCCCATGCGACTCAGTCCTAAGACTTTTTCCCTCAATACCATGACTTCACTTTTTGCTGTCACTGCATTCAATAATAATGTCTTGTCTTGAATATAGGAAGTGGCTAATATATGTTTGCAACTGTGACCCTTAAAGATATGGCACCTTCAATCTCATCGACTATATAAAATATAGCACTGGGAAAGGGGGTATAAACCTCCTACCAAACTTTACCCAAATCTTCAAATAAAAAAAATTACTAAATATATCAAGCTCCCTTAATACACATAAAATACCAATTAGCACAAAAACTTAAAATGCCAGTAATCTAATTAACTTAATAGGGTTCTCGAACTGATTTATTTAAAATCACATAAAACCCCATTCACAAAACCACACAAATATCATCATTTAAATCACCGATATGACATACCAAAATGAACCACATAATAAATTAATGCAAAGCCATAATAAAATACTGACAATCCATAAAGGGATACCTCAACAACCAATACTGACAGTCCATATAAGACTAGATGGGCAATCCAGACGTTACCGCAAGGTAACCAGAATGTAAACACATATCATGGAATCACCGCACTAATTTAAAGGCAAACACTTATATTACTACAAACCTAAAACCCTAAACCCTAAGGGGGTACCACCATGATCAATTTTTAAATCAGACCTCCTTTCTTTTGGCCTGAGAAAATCATGTAGTTCAATTGGAATCCTTGGTGGATTCAAGATTAGGTCATCCCTCAACTTTGATGCAAAGACATTCTCAAACACCACAAAATCAAACTTCATATCATCCTTTTCTAGAATTCTTATCCAACATTGGACAGGCAACTCAACACCATCCTCCTCCTTTTCCAACTTCATATCATTCTCAAAGAATTTTTCCCTTTTGAATAAAAACATGTGCATTAATAGTGAGTACCACCAAAACTGAACCCATTTTTACCATTCTTTAATGATATTAAACCATCATGAATGTTATCTGCCAGGTAGGAAGCAAAGTCATATACTATGTTGTAAGCGGGGTGTTGGATATGAGCAGCCATATATATGAAACCCATTGGCATGCTGGAAGCAGGATCAAACCCCAAGATTTGACACAAAGAATAGAAGGTTTTCTGAAAATATGGAGCAAAATACTTTATTGGGAAGGGTTCCTTATCTGATGGACCAATAACAATTCTCCCCTTTCCCTTTCCAATTGATGCTAGATGATTTGGCAGCATTGTGATTTTAAAGGTGTGTCTTGTCTTCTCGTATTCACTCCTAAAGGCTTTCAAATCAATTTTTACCAAATCCTCATTCCACTCATGAAGTTGAAAAACTTTAGCAATCTCTTCCCTATTGATCTTTACCATTTCGATCCCATTATACATCCTGACAACTCTGGAGATAGGATCATATCTAGCTGCCACAACTTTTAACAAGTCTACATCCATGTAGACATTTGGGACAACCAATTTCCCCATGGCATAATCTTCTCAAGCACTCCGGAGGCAGCCTCTATCAACTCACAGTCTTCCATATGAGACTTTAGGAGCTTTTCATTTGCCTTAGCATTTGCAAATGAGGCTATCTTCATTGTCTGCACTGGAGAGAGGGAATCAAAGTTGAATGGGCCTTGTAGTAGCTCCGGTTCATCGATCTCTATTGTTTCTTTGCTCAAAAATTGTTGAACAGTTTGTGCAGTGTCTCTTGCCGGAGACAGATGTTTCTTTTCTTCTGCAGTCTTGGAACTGTCCTTTGGGATTTTCTCTCCTTCCACATTCTTACCACTATCAGTCATGGTCTTCTCTGATGGAGTCTTCTCTTTCTCTGCACCCTTGGTACTATCAACCTCTTTATCTTTCACCACTGCTTCCTTCTCCTGTAATTTCTCTTCTTCTTTGGATCCAGAGACTGTAGGGGAAATCGGAGGAGAGATGCTAGCCTGTTCATAGGCCACTTCTTCTGGAGCAGAGGGTTCCAAGTCCACAGCTATTTCTGCACCTAAGTCCTCTACAACAGGAAGATTGAACCTTTTGAAGGCCTTCCGGAGGATCTCTTCTGTCTCTTTGGCCACCTTGTCAGTCTCACCAAGCATGAGTTGATTCATCCTGGCTTTACTTTTGAACTCATCTTTGCAGTCTTTGAATATTATGTTCATTGTCTTGGGATCAATTTGAGGATATAGCTGAATAGCTATCTGCTCCCGGATCTCAAGATCTTTTGCATGAGCATTATTCTTTCTTATTTCTAATTCCTTTTCTAGGCTTTTAGGAATTAGAGATATGATCTCAATGAAAGCCTTATTGTATATGTTTAGATACTTGATTGTGGCTTCCTGCAGAATCTTTTGGTCAGCCTCATTGTAGTCATCATAAAATTCAGTCATTGGTTGAAGGTTTCCATCCACCGTAACCGACTTGATTACACTCTCTAGAGACAGAGTGGGCTTTTCAACAAATACCTCTGCCATTTCATCCTTGTCTTGGCCTGTGGAGGGTTTACCAGATCCTTTCTTCTTCTGCTTCTTTATTTCTTTTACTCCCTCATCTGACTCAGTTTCCTCTTCATCCTTTTGGCTTTCATAAGCCCTTGTGGCTTTTGTCTTAGATCTTTTACCGGATGCCTGGACTTCCGGTTTTGAACTTTTGGTTGTGGGAGGTGCAGATCTTTTTGATGATCTGGTCCGGGTGGAAGTTTCAACCGGAACACTTTCTTTACTTTTCTTTTCTTCCTCAGCCTTTCTCCTCTTTTCCCGGCTGGCATCAAGTGCCTCTTTTGAGATGCCTAGGCCTTGAGCAATATGCTCTACTTCTTTTCTCACCTTCCTCTTTATCTCAGGTTCCCTAAGTTCTACATGGATCTTTACACTCAGCTCCTCAAAGGTTCCAAACCTTTCTGCCTTTGGATCTTTGGGCTGACTTAGCATGTGTTGAACATGCAGCTCCACTATCTGTTCATCCACTTCATACCCCATGGGCATGATCCAGACAGTCCTTGGCTCCACTGCCTCCATTAGGCACTGATCAGTGTCCACCATAAAGCACACTGAGTCTTTGTATTTTTCAACAAGAGACTGAGGAATTCTTTCTCTTGCTTGCATCATGCTTTGGAAGTTTTTGAAGTATCCCCATAGGGCTGTATTTCTTGCTTTGGCATCCCCAAGCCCATGTAGATAGTCTCTTATTTGTACTGCAACAGGTTTGTCATTCTGCCATGCCCATCCACTTGATCCGGGCAGCTCATTCATGAAGTAGAAGAATAGACATAATATAAGAGTACCATACTTAAAGGAATTCTTCTTGTCCTTCTTGATTTTCTGTATATTTTCCATTAATTAGCTTAAGAGCAGTTCGCAGAGATCATATTCTGCATTCTTCCTTAGCATTTCATAGGCAGTATACACTGCAGTTCTGGATACAGAATTCTCCCTACTGGAGTGATAGATCTTGTATCCTATTATCATGGACGCATACTTGATATCCGGATTAGAAATATCTTCAATGGTCATTGCCCTCTTATCAAATTTTGATCCAGTGGCCTCAGTTACAATGTTATTTTTGACAGATTTGAGGATAGGTATCCCTCCGGAAGGGTATAGACCAGTTACTGCTCTAATTGCCTCTTTTGTGATCTTGCAGGGTCTATCCAGCCATAGGAAGTTGTCATGCATCCTGCTCAGTACATACCGGACCCATTCATCTTCTTCAAAGCAGGGGAAATGAATGAATTGATCAAATTGTTTCTTCTGGATACCCTTATACTCTGGTTTAAGCTCAAAAGCATTGTCTATCAGTTGTTTGTGATAGAAATCTCTCAATTTGAATTCCCCAAATTCCTCAATGCTTGCATGTATGTAAACCCTAATGTCTTCTGTGTGTAAAACTCCGTGAGGAACACTGGAAAATGTTCCTAAGGGATCTACCTCCAATGACTTGTATGGATGTTTCTTAAATTCAGGTCAGGGCCTATCTGAGATTTTTACTATATTTGGAGTAGCCATTTCTTCAAAAGATTTGTAGCAAGATATCGAAAGTGGAAAATACCTTTTGCGTCTTCGGTTGCACGGAGTAGCTGGATTGATTTCTGTATGTAATGACTTCGGCAGGAGATCTTCGGTGATCTTGATGAATTTTGTTTCAGAGCTCTGCTTTTTGCTTCTTCTTGGATGTGGAATGATCAAATGATTGTTGAGAAATCCCTTATATCATTTTGCAAACCCTAATATCTGTTTGCAATAAATGCTTCACCTATATTATTCCGGTTTGCCTTGTCCGGATAGCTTGGAGTATCCCGGATCAGTCCTGATCTATGAACATCATGCGGATCTTTCAATCATGAATAAATCAAGATGACACATTACAAGAACATCCCAAACATTCTGTCCAGTCCGCAGAGTAAAATAATGTACTTCCGGATCTCTCCGGACCCTTTTGTAGTCCTCTGTCATTCCGGAGCATCTCCCGGAACAGGTCTTTACTTGATCGATCACAACTTCTTTATATCTTCATGCGGACCTCTGAAATCTTGTCTAGATCATCTTAGGACTGGTATCTTCAAACCCTTTACTCCGCATCTTGTGTCACATCCAGCACCACTTGATTGGCTGGGGGAACAGGTTTTTCTTTGAGTCTCCCCCTGAGCCAGAGCTCACTTTTTAATTTCCAGAAGAAATATCAGCACCAGAGTCTGGTGCGGATCCAACCTCTACATTCTCTGAACTTTTCTTCACCCAAATCTTGTTCATCTAATTCCTAACTTCATCCGCATTCATCTTTTGTTTACCCTTGTCTTGATTCTGATTATACACTGGACCTCTTTTGTCCTGATTCTTGCTTCTGCAGACTTTAGCATTATGACCAGACCTATTACAGATTTGGCAAATAACATTTCTTTGCATATTTGACTGATAACCTCTTGATCTGCATTGATTAGCCATATGACCTACTCTATTGCATGTAAAACATCTACCATTGAATGATTTGTTTACTTGCATATTTCTGCATTCATGAGACTTGTGTCCATACCTTTTGCAGTTAAAGCACTATCCAGAGAAGGATGGATTAGTTTGATTCATCCTTTTTCTGCACTGATTAGCTTTGTGACCAAAGTGATTGCGGTTGTGGCAGTATCCATTGAAAGATGGATATCTTTGAGCATTGGGCTGTCTTACCGGAGGTCTTCTAGGCCTATTCCTTAGATTTTCTGATCCAAAATTCTTTTGACCGGATCCGGAGCTTTCTCCTTTCTCATATCCCAAACCATACTTGTCATCTGTCCTCTTTTGACTACCAAGAAGAACTTCAAGTTGAGCAGAACTTATCTTGAATTTCTCTTTATATTCATTTGCTGTTTGAAGGTCTCTTTTGAGAGAGACAATTTGATCCTCAAGTTTTTCTTCATTATCTTTGGCATCTTCAAGATCAGATTCAAGATGTCTGATAATTCTGTCCATCTGAAGGCATTCTTCTGATTTCTCCTTAAGAGATTGTCTTAGATTGTCTTCAGTTTTTCTTTTCTCTTCAATCTCTTGAGTAAACTTTATAGTTCCTGATTCCATTTCATGTCTTAACATAATGGCTTCTTTTGATAACTTTTCACATAACTTGGTTTTCTCAGTCAATTCTTCATTTGTATTTCTTTCTTCACTTTGTCTTGCCAATTGTTGGAGCAGCTCCTTTCTCTTTTTCATAGAGAGACTTAATTTGTCCTTTAATTCTCTCATGAATTCATCAGCCTGTTTGAGTCTTTCCTTTAATTCATTGACTTCAGAATTTGACTGTTCAAGATCCTCAAGGGCAGTCTTGAGTTGCTCCCTTAAACCATATGCATCCATTTGAACTCCCAGATCTTCCTCAAGCTATTAGGCTCTATTAGGAGGAACTTAGCTCTGATACCAATTGTTGATAACTGAGAGGGGGGGTGAATCAGTTATCCTAATTATTTCTTCTTTTGAACTTTCTTATTAATCAATGCAGCATTGAATCAAACAAACAAACATTACCATGAAATGAAAAACACATGACACAGTATTTTTGACGTGGAAACCCTGTTAAGGGAGAAAACCACGGGGTGATTAACCCAAAGATTATTCTCTGTTAGAAGAATAAGGAATTACAAAATGGCACTTGCCAATTAGGGCTCACTGCCCGAGCACACTGCTCACAAAGAGGCCCACTGCCTACAAGGAGACACATTGTCTACAAAGTGATAAGAATCACAGTCTTGAACTGATTGGAAGCATCTACATATGCTGGAGTTCAGTTCCGGTTAGGCTCAGTACACTGATCTGCTGCACTTCATCTTTCCTCTGTTCTTTATTCTGCTATCCTTTCACATATCGGATCTTTCTTACTACTTCTGCTCTGTTCTGCACTTATTCACATATACATTCACACAATTCCTATCTTCACAACTAAATCCATCCTCTATATATATCCGCACAAGTAATTTCATCACCTTTCTAGTCGGCATCCGGAACAGTCTAGTTTCTTACAAACTCTGTTCTGTCGGCTGAATCCTTGCTCACCAAGCAATGCGGATCAAGCATATACTTGTAGATATCATTAATCATGTCGGCCAAACATGATTCATGCCTTCACAACCTTTACCATCAACAGTAACACATCCGAAAAATAGTCTGATACTCTGTCAGTCAGTTCTTCCTCTGTTCTCACTGTCTCTCAGGAATCCGGTACTCAACTATTCATATCTTTTTCTTTGTTCATCACCGGAGGCTAAATCCTTGGAATATACTACTCAAGGTAGTCCTCTTGACTTCCCCAAATCCGCACTGCACCAAGGCACTTCCTCTGAGAGATCCAGACCAATCTGTCGGACCTTGCCACATGCTCTGTTCTTGTTCACCGGACCACAACAATCTTCATTCTGACTTCCGGTAGAGACACACCATGACTTGCGGATATGTGGGATGACCTTTGTTGCCATCAATGACAACAACCATGAATCCATATAGTGTCTCTTGCCAACAGGGGTTACATATAGGAGCACTCAAATTCCTATTCCCAAACTAGTTCTTGAACAATGACAATCCTGTAAGTGGTATGGTGGCATCCTTGATATGGATATGTTTATCTATGAGGACTTCTTTAATTTTGGAACCCTGGAACATAAGCAAACCTTTTACTTTGTCATTAGTGGAGGGCTTTAATTGATCAAGAAGGTCCTAAACTATGGGCCTTTTCATCTCTCTGGAGCTTGAGGTTTGGGCTTGTGGGGGTGCCATTATGGTGAGAATTTTGCAAATTAGGCTTTTAGTTTAACAAGAATTGCAGGTTCACAACTAGGGTTCTGACTTAAAGTAACAATAAAGCTTAAATTTTGCAGTTCAACAATCTAAGAAGGAAAAACCCTAAAAGAAATGAATATTTACTAGTAATTCCTCTTGACAGAACCACAAGAGTGAGCACAAGCAACAGATTTTAGAAGGTGAGATTTTAACTTACGGCTTTGAACGCTTTGAAAACCCTAGTTTTGATCGCCAAGAGATTGAAAGAGAGATTGAAATTGCCTCCAGATACTTTAAAACACTTAGACATATTTCAATATGCAAAAAGACTGCATTTATGGCATTAAAACTGCCATTATTGCTTATTCATGCAAATAAGAATGACTCCCATGGCCACTTTCTCAATTTCAAACTCTAGCCATCGATCTCTTGATGAGATGGTAAGATGGACGACCATGATGAAGTTTTCTGCCACATGGAATTGCTTACTGATCTTTCGACGGACTCCACCTTCTCTTCAGGCTACGAAGTCTTCTACATGGCATTCACCCGTTAGCCTGTTGTGTTTATCACCTGTGCATCTTCTGACAATGGGCTAGCGGGGAACGGTTAGGATTAACCTGGGCCCTCCAACCTGCTCACATATTAACTTCTCAAGCCATCTGCTGTCTAGTTAAATTCTTCAACATTGGACAACTAAGATTAATAGCTCACCCTTTAAGTCTCTTAAGGTTGCTTCAAAATATTTGCTAAAATATTTCAAACTCTAGTCATTGATCTCTTGATGAGATGGTAAGATGGATGGCCGTGATGAAGTTTTCTACCACATGGAATTTCTTACTCATCTTTTGGTGGACCCCACCTTCTCTTTAGGTTGCAAAGTCTGCTATGTGGCATTCACTCGTTAGCCCATTGGGTTTATCATTCGTGCATCTTCTAATAACGGGCTAGCAGGGAATAGTTAGGATTAACTTGGGCCATCCAACCTGCTCGCACATTAACTTCTCAAGCCATCTGCTGTCTGCTTAAATTCTTCAACATTGGATGGCTAAGATTAAAACATCTTGCTAAGGAATTTTCCATGTGTCTTAATTAAACCTTTAATAGCTCACCCTTTAAGTCTCTTAAGGCTGCTTCAAAATATTTGCTAAAATATTTCAAACTCTAGTCATTGATCTCTTGATGAGATGGCAAGATGCACAGTCATGATGAAGTTTTCTGCCACATGGAATTGCTTACTCATCTTTCGGTGGACCCCACCTTCTCTTCAGGCTACGAAGTTTGCTACGTGGTGTTCGCCAATTAGCCTGTTGGGTTTATTGCCTGTGCATCTTCTGACAATGGACTAGCAGGGAATGGTTAGGATTAACTTGGGCCCTCCAACCTACTCGCGCATTAACTTCTCAAGCCATCTGCTGTCTGCTTAAATTCTTCAACATTGGATGGCTAAGATTAAAACATCTTGTTGAGGAATTTCCTGTGTCTTATTTAAACCTTTAATAGCTCACCCTTTAAGTCTCTTAAGGCTGCTTCAAAATATTTGCTAAAATATTTCCTATTCTTCTATAGTTAGCATTTAAAAAGTGGACCTTGCTAGGTTAACGTCGAGACTTAGACAATAGATAAAATATTTTGACCCATTCCCCACCAAGCGGTGACTGACAAGACTAGGTATAAGGGGTCGGTAAACAACATGGTTTTGATGGCTCAGGTTTCAACTTAGACAACCGGAAACCGGAGGTATCAAGTCAACATAAGATTATGCAGAGGGTTAAAAGCTAGGTTTCTCATATGAAATGCCAACCATTGATATTTGGAAATCTAACGTTCAAGTGTTATTCCAGAGGTTTGAAGTCGCAGGTCTAGTGTTTTAGACATTTTCTTCTGGAATGCAACTACAACCGTCCATCTAAAATTCATCAAATGATCGTCGGTTATATTAATTTGCGTTGACATCTTGCTTTAGACATAATAAATATGTTGACACTTGTCCCCATTCCAGACACTTTATGAAGGAATTTGGATGTGTGGAATATTCATCCCGGAATAGAACAATATGTAACATTTGATATTTTTGCCACACACGGTATGATTTTTTATTGGCATAACAGTTTATTTCGCCAATTAATTTTTTATTGGTTTGAAACTATATTTAATTCACCAATGATTTTTTTTATTGGTTTGAAAATTGGTTTAATTCACCAATGAAAATATTTTTTGGGTTTGAAAATAGATTTTAATCGCCAACAAAAATATTTTTTTAATTTAGAAAACAGGTTTATTTCGCCCATAGAAATATTTTATTGGTTTGAAAATAGGTTTTAATTCGCCAATGAAAAAATTTTATTGGTTTGAAAATAGGTTTTAATCGCTAATGAAAATATTTTATTGGTTTAAAAAAATAGAATTCGCTAGGATTTTCCACAGACCTCCAGCGATTACAAAAGATTCACCAATTGAGATTATTTTTTTCCTAGAAAAATGAAAAAAATTGCCAATAAAATTAATATTTTTCTCGGTAAGTATACACGATTCGCCAGGTTTATACACCTTCTCTGAGGGGGGATTCTTAAAGTTATCCCTGCACAAGATGATGGTGATGTGTTTATTGCTGCCTTGGCCACCCATGCATCAGAAGATGTGTGGCTGATTGACTCTGGTGCTTCCTTCCACATGACCTCACATTGAGGTTGGTTCACAAAGTATGAAGAGTTTGATGGTGGGAAGGTGTACCTGGGTGATGACTCTCACCTGAAGATAGTTGGCTATGGAAGAGTCTTGATCTAATTCCCTGATGGACGAGTGAAGGGGATCAATGGGGTTATGCACATCCTTGGTTTAGCACGAAACTCGCTCTCCATAAGTAAATTGAATGATGCAGGTGTGCAAGTTGTCTTCTCAAGTGGAGGATGCAAGATGACAAGAGGAGCTATGGTGCTTGCTAACGGTACTCAGAGAGGTACTCTATTTCAACTGGATGCATGCACTGCTTAGTTCAATAGTTGTTCTATTTCGAAGAAAAGAGCTTTAGATTCTTCATCCTCACCATTGGAACCAGCAGTGAAGAGATGTGTGGCTTCAACTTCTAGTGGTAGTGCTTTCTGGGTTCCTAAGGGTGCTCATGCTTTGGAAATGAAACTTCCTGTTGAGAAGACAATGTTGTGGCATAAGAGACTTGGTCACATTGGTGAGAAGGGTCTTAGAGCCCTGAAAAATAAAAACCTCATCGAGGGCTTAAATGATTGTAATCTCAAGTTTGAATTTTGAGAACATTGTATATATGGAAATCAAAACCGTGTTTAGTTTTACTCGAGTTCTCACAAGTCTTCTGGTGTGTTGGATCTTATTCATTCTAATGTGTTTAATCATGTGAGTGTTCCTTCGATTTATAAATCATTATATTTTGTATCATTCATTGATTATTACAGTAGAAGGACATGGGTTTATTTTCTTAGAAGCAAATCTGAAGTCTTTAGTCGGTTCAAAGAGTTTAAATCTTTTGTAGAGAATCAGAATGGTAAAAAGATTAAGTGTTTGAGAACTGATAACAGTGGTGAGTTTTGTTTCGCAGAGTTTGATAAGTTCTGTAAAGAACATGGAATTGAAGGACATAAGACAAATCCATACACCCCTTAGCAAAATGGAGTTGTAGAGAGGATGAACAAAATGTTGATGGAGAGGGCTAGGAGTATGCTTAGTGGAGCTAGCCTCAAACATAAGTTTTGGGCTGAAGCTGTAGCCACTACTTGCTACCTGGTTAATAGGTCTCCTAATTTAGCACTCATTGATAAGACACCCATGGAGGTGTGGTCTGGTAGAAGCCTTCATTGAGACATCTTCATGTTTTTGGTTGTGAGGCATATGCACATGTGCCTAAGGAGAAGAGGTCAAAATTGGAGAACAAGGTAGTTAAGTGTATCTTCATTGGCTATGGTGTCAGTGTGAAAGGGTACAAGCTTTGGGATCTTGTGGCCAAGAAAGTCTTGTATAGAAGAAATGTTATTTTCAGAGAGGTAACTCCTCCTATTGTTTTATAGCCAAATGAAAAAGAAAAGAAAGAGGATGTGGTTCAGTTTCCTACTACACCTGATAAGACTGAACATAAAGACTTTGTTGGACTTGATGATGAGGAGAGCTCTAGCAGCTTTGAAAGTTTAGAAGAGGAAGAAGAACCTCTACCTCAGCCTTTGAGGAGGTCTACATGAAACAAGAAGCAACCTGAGAGGTTTGGTTATTCATTGCTTGATTCTAGTTGTATTTTTGCCTTGATTTCTAACACTGATGAGCCTAGAACTATAAAAGAGGCTATGGGTATGAAAGATGCAGGTTCCTGGAAGGAGGCCATGGAAGAAGAGATGGCTTCTTTGGAAAAGAATAAAACTCGGGACTTGGTGCCTTTGCCTGATGGACGAAAACCTATTGGATGCAAATGGGTGTTCAAGAATAAATTGGGTACAGATGGCAGTGTTGAGAAGTATAAGGCTAGATTGGTTAAGAAGGGGTATTCTTAGGTGGAGAGAATTGATTATGGTGAGATTTTCTCTCCCATTGCAAAGATGACATCTATTTGGTTCCTATTATCTCTTGTAGCAACTTATGACTTAGAAGTAGAACAAATGGATGTGAAGACAACTTTCCTTCATGGTGACTTGGAGGAAGAAATCTACATGTCACAGCCAGAGCACTACATGGTGAAAGGTAAGGAAAATCTAGTTTGCAAGTTAAAGAAGTCTTTGTATGGTTTGAAACAATCTCCTAGGATGTGGTACCAAAAGTTTGATGTCTTTGTGTTGAGTATTGGATTTTAGAGATTGAAATCAGATCATTGTGTGTATTTCAAATTTGACAATGATCACATTCTCGTTATAGCATTGTATGTTGATGATATGTTACTAATCGGGAATGGTAAAGTTTTGATTTCTGATTTGAAGTCTCAGTTGTCAGTACAATTTGAAATGAAAAATTTAGGGGCAACCATGTACATTTTGGGGATGGAGATCAGAAGAGATAGAGCAAACAAAAAACTTTGGTTAGGCCAGAGTAAGTATGTTAACACTGTGTTGAAGAGATTCAGTATGGTGGATTGCAGACCATTGACTATTCCTATTACGATGGGGACAAAGTTATCTATTAGTGATTGTCTAAAGTCTCATGAGATGGAGGATATGAGCAGAGTACCTTATGCTAGTGCAGCTGGTAGCTTGATGTATGCTATTTGGCTTAAGAGGTTATGTTGAGATGTTGGTTTTGATGTAGGACAAATTACTATCTATTGTGACAGTCAGAGTGCAATTTGCTTAGCAAAGAATCCTACATTACATGCCAGAAAAAAGCACATTGATGTTTAGTATCATTTTGTTCGTGATATGGTAGAAGATGGGAAGATGATATTGGAGAAGGTTGACACTTTGAAGAATGTTGCAGATGCATTAATGAAACCAGTGGGCACAGATAAGTTCAAATGGTGTTCGAAGTCTATGGGCCTCTTGGCCCCTAGCAGTTAAATCTTGTCATTATATTGGCTCTTGCAAGGTGTTCAACAAGTGGGAGAATGTTGGGAATTAAGGTGTCTCAACCTTGCAATTCCTAGCATTAATTATTAGATTATTTATTTATTTAATTGCCTAATTTTCTATTTACTTGCACATCCTGTTTTGTCATTTAGTATAAGGTGGCATTGTGACATGTCATCCTACTTGTAATGTGACTTGGATGGTCAAGTCAAACACATGTGGATTTGGGTGTCCCATTTGAGGTGGCACTAATATGCCATGTGTCGGCATCTTGGATTATGACAGAGGGATTATTTTGTATGACAGAAACTATGATGCGTAAGAGCCAAGTATAGAGATTCCTATGACAAGTGAAGAAAAGTGTCAGAGAGTATCTTTGCATGGGAGAAAGGCATCTTTGGGTGCCCAATTTGGGTTATGACATGTTGTAAGAGGAATATTCTATTTTTAGTTGTGTAATTCAGATTCTCTTACAACATTTAGTGTTGTCATGTTGCATATTTTTATGATAGCTGTAAGATGCATAAGAGCATTTGTCATTGCCTATTTTTAGCCTGGAGCACTCCATTCTTGGAAAGTCAAATCTGCCATGTATGACAGATGTAAGAGAGTGTATGCATGTTGTACAAGTGTCCTTTGATGTGGGAAAATGGCCATGTGGCCAAGATGGACGCCTACCTCTAGAAGCTTCTCAGTTATGCCTTGAAACTATATATAATGCAGTGTTTTGGAGTAGTAGATGTATAGTGTATATACAGGTACTGTTATGTTTCTGGAATTACTCCAGAAATGACATTTGTAGACTCCTGGAAGAACTTGCATTGCAAGTGTGTTGTAAACAATCTTGTTTTGATAATACATTGTGCATGTTTTGGAGTGTGGGGTTTTTCACCTGAAAAGGTTTTCCCCACGATATATCTTGTGTCTCTCTTGTATTTTGTGTGTGTTTGCTGCTGCAATCTCTATGTTAATCCCATAACATAATTGTAATTGTAAGGATTTAAAAGAATTTTCATACTATTCCCCTCATTAGATTGGTGTAGGAAGTGTGTTCCGCATACCTTGCTTCCTTTCACTAACTGTATTGCAATCCCATGACACAGGCACAAAGGTAAGCGCGTGAGGTAGTACCAGAGGACAGAGATGCAGGATTATCGGTGAGTTACCTATCCTAGGCCTTGGGGTAGTTAGGGGTCATAAATAGGGTATTTATAGCTAAAAAAGCACAAGCACACTTTTATAAAAGTGCGCCTACGTTAGAAAATTGCACGCTTGTGTACTGAAACGGCGCACTTGTGATGAAGGTGCACCCATGTTGGGAAGGTGCGCCCACGTAGAGAAAATGTGCGCCAGTGCAGATAATGGGGTTCTAGGAGAAAACACACCTATGCATGGCATATGAGCACCTATGTGTAAGATTGACACACTTTTGTGTAAAAGCATACCTTGGTAGAAAATCTGCGCACCTATGCAAGAAAAAGGCGTGCCGACACCAGAAAGAATGTCAGACTATAGAAAAGGTGCGCTTGTGTCAGAAGACAACAGGCAGCCAACAAGACCTAGGAAACTTGATGAAATGGACAAAATTAGATTACATAGGGACCCAATAGATGACTGAGGGTATAACTAGATGAACTAGGAAAAATAATGAGAATATGTTACTGGATTATGGCTAACTGATTGAACTGTGATGATAGATAGGAGTGGCCGCCATCGATTCGATCGTGCGTACGGTGACTATGGACGATGAGGTTGGAGATAGAATTTATGGACATTGACAAAGATTTCTTAGATGGAGTGGGGATGTTGCATATAGCTCAATTCCCAAAGATTCAAGCACACACAACTATGATGACCATATTGATAGAGTGGTGGCATAGTGAGAGGAGTTCCGTCCTTCTCCTGACAGGGGAGATGACAGTTACTTTAGAGGAAGTTTGGCAGATACTTTGGATCCCTATTCATGGATCCTTAGTGAGATATGACCTGCATACAGGGACATAGGCACTTGAGAGGGTATTTACAGATGACGACCTTCCTATCGAGGGTACACAACTGGACTTGATGGAGGTGATTGACAATGGCCCACTACCACTATTCATTACGGTCTTGATCACTATTTGTTGGTTCTTGGGAGGTGATCGAAATAGTTTGCGATTGGCTAGGGAGATGTGCTAGAGCACATGATGGACGAAGAGGTTTTTGCTTGGGGGCCATGCATACTAGCCCATTTATATAGGGATTTGCATAGTTGTGTTTATAGCTGGAGCCAGTACATAGGGTGCGGCGTAGCCTTACTACATATTTGGGCATGGGAGCACATACTAGTGTTGCGACCGATGTGTGACGGGGTGAGGGCACCAGGGCACCCTTATTATTGGTTATATGCAGGGGTCCTCCATTACAGGAGGACAAGAGATATGACATATTGGAGGAGTGTTCTTGATGATCTGGACACAGTGGTTTGGAGACCTTGGTGGTTGTGAGAGACATGGTGGGGTGACTTCTGTGAGCTTTCCTATGTAAGACAGATACGATACATCATGGGGAGGACTAAGATGACCATAGAGTGATGCTTGACAGAGTGCAGAGGTAGTTTGGAGAGGTGCAGATGGCTCCAGTGCATGAGGCCATCTTTACTAGGGTGATACGAGATGCAGGTGCATGGGGGTTCTTGTGGATAGGTAGGTAGTGGTTGTAGGGTTTAGGATGCTATAGATGATGCCATGGGCACCACAAATTGCGGCTATAGAGGATGCAGGGACGAGCCCAGATTATGACGCATGGTGGGTGACACATAGGCCCATCAGATTGACACCGCCTGGGACACAGGTGGAATCAGTTACAGAGCCTCCTGTCAGACAATGACAGGCTGGATATTGCAGACCCTCTCGTCGGATAGCGACGAGTGAGATAGAGGGTATCTCAAGGACATGTTGCGATCCCTCTAGATGCAGGGAGAGGAGGGGATGGAGGATATGGGCCACATGTGGTAGCAGGTGCCCCAGTAGCTGGTGGAGATCGAGGAGGAGGAGATGGATAGGGTCATGCCGCTATCCCAGGAGATGGAGAGGATTTTGACATAGTATGAGCCTCTTGAGATAGCCTACAGTTGGAGGTATAGAGACTACAGGGTGTTGTAGTGGGGGTTACAGCGGAGAGAGATAACACCCTCCTATAGATATAGACATTGCAGGGGTAGGTACAGACCCTACAGGGATAGGTGTAGACCCTATAGGTTTAGGTAGGTGGAGTAGCTGGCCAGGTGCAACAGCTGACTGCAGAGAGAGACACAGCGAGGGCTGCTGCAACATAGTTACAACATCAGCTAGATACAACCCAGGGGGTGATAGCTAGCAGGAGTATGGCGTAGATGTGGACTGCTATGATGGTAGTCTAGAATAGATTGGCCTAGGCTAGGCAGAGGATAAAGTATTATCAGGGGTTTATGAGAGTGTAGTCCCTGCAGCATAGAGATCACCTAGTTTCAGTAGGCAAAGCTAGGCAGGGGTCTCCAGATCAGCTCGTATAGGACCATCAGTGATGGGACCACCTAGGGTGGCTTCAAGATAGGGGCCACAAGACTAGGGGCAGCCATTAGGTTCACAGGGACCATGCCAGTCACCTCCTCCAGTGCTAGACTAGCAACCAACTCCTTCAGAGAGGGGAGTTCGACATGATGTAGACACATTATTGATTGATGACATGATGTATATTTTTGTATTTTGATGCATGTGGGATGATGATGTATATTATATGTATATGGACATTTTGTATCATGGACTCTTTATTGTTATCATAGAAATTTTGATGATATATATGTTATGGCTTGACCTCTTAGATGTTTATGACGTTGTTATGTTTATGAGATTTTAATGATGTTTATGATGATATGATAGCTGTATGCATGTGTAATATGGCTGTAGCATAAATGTTTATTGATGATTTATATGATGTATGATGAGTTAATGTGATGTGACATAAAATGTAACATGAATGATGAAATAAGTAAGTTAGATGAAATGACAAATGATGACAACTGATGACACAAACAATTAACATACAAATGATAATCAAATGATAAGGAAGAATATAATGAAACAAATGATTGATTAATAAAGATAATCAAATGATAATAAAAGAATGTGATGAACAACTAATTAACTTAACAAAAGATAATCAACTAATAGAGGAAGAAATTGATAAAACAAACGATTAACTTAAGAACAAAATGATAATGAATAGAATGTGATGGAACAAATGATTAACTTAAGAAAAAATAATCAAATGATGAAGCGAATAACTTGATGACACACATGATTAACTAAAGAAAGATAATCTAATGATAAGAAAGAAAATGATGAAACAAATGATTAACTAAGAAAATATAATCAAATAGAAATGAAATAATATGATGAAATAGATGATGAACAAAGATATGATAACCAAATGGAAATGAAAGAATATGATGAAACAGATGATCAACAAAGATATGATAATCAAATGGAAATGAAAGAATATGGTGAAATAGATGATTAACAAAGATATGATAATCAAATCATAAGAAAGAAAATGAGGAAACAAATGATTTAAATGATAATGAAAGAAATGGTGAAACAAATGATCAAAAGACAAAGATGAATTGGTGTGGAAAAGAACATTTATAATAGATGAATGAATGATGGAATTATTTGAGAGAAGTTACATCTGACATGAAAAAATAGAGCAATCCTTTATTTGATATAACATATGGATGTTATGCACCAAGGTATGAGAACCAGGGTGGCCATGTATCCAATGCATAAGATAGTTGACTTATCAAACAAATAGTTTGATTTTATTACTACTAGGTATAATAGCACCTTGTTGGATAAGTGAATGGAAAATAGTCTTAGCGTAGAATAGTCGTAATACAAAGAAGGTCTTTGCAGAGCCTTAGATGCAAAAGATATTGATATGCAAGATGCTAATCCCATCATACACAAGATACATATTAGGCCTAATAAGATAATAAATCCATCCCATAAAAACACATCATATGAAAGCAATGACTAAGCCCCAAACAATACTTCATCGCGACATACCAAGATATAGAAAGATCAAGGTAGTTTTGACTAGGTATTTAGAAGGGACACAAGATAAATCAAAAACCAAAATGACCAACTGATAAAACAAATAGACAACCAACATGTTCTCTTGCCAAAGAGGGTATTCCAAAAAGATTTGAGGCCTTATCGTAGGAAAGATGTATTTGTTAAAGGCTTTGGATCTAGGATATATGGATACACCAGATGTAGGAAAACGGTATGTGGTAACGTATTGTTTTTTAGGAGTAGTCTTTTGTTTCAGATTTGATAAGTACCTTGAGCTTCAAAAAAGATGCATAGTTTAAGTTTTCCTTGAGTTAGTCATGTCTAAGTGGTAAATAGATAAGATGGATTGTCGTAAATGGATGAAGTGACATAGATGAATTTATTATGGGTTGAGATGGATGATGGGGTGTATCATATGTGCTTGAGTGTTGGATACTTCCTTTCTATTCTAGACTACCTATATACCCTGTATCCACAAGATCAAGGCACATTACGATGATGATGATATGTAGTTATGGGTGGTGAGTGATGAATGTGTTGATTCGTGGAGGATGATGAATGTGCTTAAGTGATGGGATTGTTTAATAGATGAGTGGTGAGAGTGTTGAGGGATGAACGAAAGTGTGATAATTTCCTTGAGTCAAAACGAGGATCCATTTCTAGCCTTAGGTTAAGGAAATGTGCCCCCATTCAGGTAAAGGGTTTATTATGGAACAAGTGATTGACCATGGATGAAACTGACTATGAGTGAAACTGACTATGGATGAAACTGACTATAGATGAAATTGACTATGGATGAAACTAATAGATAACGCTTGACACTAACAAATTTTTGAGCCATGATATATGGACAACTAGGAATGCGAGGGTCAATGAGATTTATTATGGATGGATGGGGTTTTATTATGAGATGGATGGAGGGGGAGACCAAATAGATGGTCGTGTTGACTTCTACACATAGCAGCTGTTTGCTAGGTTTTCACTATGGTACTTATCCAAGGTGCCTATTTACTAGGTTTTCACCAAAGGACGAACATTTTTTTTCGTATTTTATAATTTTTTTGTTATTTTCTGCTAGGATATTCCCAAGGATCATGCATAGAATTTTTTGAGATGAACATTGTTGAGGGGTTCATCAAGAGGATTTCCTTTAGGTGTTGCTAAGGTATAGGCCCCTGATCCATATGCTTCTATGATGATGAAAGGTCCCTACCAGTTATGTTCAAATTTACCTTTCTTATCTCTATCTTGCAAGTTTCTCTGATTTTCTTTTAGGACTAGATCACCTACTTATAACCACCTTTCTTTGATTTTCTTATTGTAACTTTGGCAGGGACAATTCTAATAAACCTAAAGATGGTTTAATGTGGCAAGGCATCTTTCATCAAGAAGCTCTAATTCAT
Source organism: Cunninghamia lanceolata (assembly GCA_027924645.1). Taxonomy (NCBI): domain Eukaryota; kingdom Viridiplantae; phylum Streptophyta; class Pinopsida; order Cupressales; family Cupressaceae; genus Cunninghamia; species Cunninghamia lanceolata. The sequence goes on along the minus strand of BSBN01000339.1, from coordinate 23,977,322 downwards.
GTAGCCTAGACATTCTGTACTCCTCTCCATCAATCAAATGTTTAATGGAGACATAGAGAGATGGGATCTTGACCTTTATAGGAAAAATAGCTTCAGTTCCATATACTAAAGCATAGGGTGTGGCACCAGTTGGGGCTCAAATGCTTGTTCGATAGGCTTAGAGGGTGAGGTTAAGATGGAGATGCCAATCATGATTGGCTTCATTAACTGTCTTTTTAAAGATTTTAAGGATTGTTTTGTTTGAAGCCTCAACTTGGATGTTGCTTTGGGGTAGAACAACGTAGAAAACTGATGTTGGATGTGGTATTGAGTGCACAAAGCATGAACATCTTGGTTTTTGAATGGTTTACCATTATCGGTTACTATAGCCATAGAGATTCCATACCGGTAGATGATATAGTGTAGGATAAATTTAGCAATTTGCTTGCTGGTGATGTAAGTCATGGGAAGAGCTTCCACCCACTTCGTAAAATACTTAGTGGTGGTAATTATAAACCCGTGACCGTTGGAAGATGAGGGATGTATTTTTCCTACAAGGTTGAGTCCCCATTATGAAAATGGCCATGAAGAGGTCATGGTTGCAGTTGATGAGTAGGCGCATGAATCAGATCTCCATGCTATTGACACTGAAAACATTTTTGGGTGAATTGGTGGGCATCTTGTTCCATTGTGGGCCAAAAATATCTAGTTCAGAGAAACTTCTTTGCTAAGTTAGGACTAGTGGAATGCGCTCCATAGATACCTTCATGTAGATCTCTTAAAGTGGTGTTGGCTTCTTTCGAGTTTAAACATCTAAGGAGGATACCATCGAGTTCTGTCAATATAGTGTATCTCCTAGGATGGTAAAATGAGAGGCATGACAGATGAAAGTTTTCTTTGTGTGTACGTTAGGATGGATGGAAGGGTGTTGCTATGAAGGTAGGTGTATATGTCATGGTACCATGTCGAGTTGGGACCAACAAGTTCACATATCATCTCAGTGGGTGGCACTTCTACAAACGGTATCAACAATTGCTTGACCAAGAACTCACAACTTTGAATGTTTGCCAGCATGTCTAATATTGACCCAATAGTAGCCATTGAATCAACAACCTTGTTGTTAACTCTAGGGATCTAATCAAAGGATAGACTACCAGAGTGTTGTTTATAGTTGTCCACCATCTTCTTATAGGGCATAAACTTGTTATCCTTAGTTTGATATTTGTCTGTGACTTGGAGAATAACAAGTTGAGAATCTCCATATACTTGAAGCTATTTGATGTTCCATTGGATAGCCATTCGTAGACTTGTTAGTAATGCTTCATACTCGACTATATTGTTGGTGCATGGGAAAGCAAGCTCATATGATTTTGGAATACAATTACCTTGTGGGGTGATGAAGAGGATTCTTGCTCGGGAACCATGCTAAGTGTATGACCCGTCAAAGTATAATTTCCATTTGACTGATGTAGAGAGGTTGAAGATCCCTTCATCTGGAAAATTAGATAGAATGGGTTGTGTATCAGTTATTGGAGCTTCTTCTAGTTGATCGGCAATTACTTGTCCTTTTATGGCCTTTTGATCAACATACTCAATGTCAAACTCAATTAAAATCATTACCCACTTTGCGAGACATCCTGTGAGAGATGCTTTTGAAAGAATGTACTTCAAAGGATCTACCTTGGTTATAATCTTTGTCTGTTAGTTCAACATATAGTGCCACAACTTTTGGGAAGCGAACACTACTGCTAAACATGCTCTTTCCATAGGGGTATAATTGAGCTCATATCCCACCAAGGTACGACTAATGTAGTAAATTGCTTATTCTTTCCTTGAGTCATTGATATTCTGTGTAAGAAGTGCCCCCAAGGCTGCTGATGTAGTGGATATGTAGAGCAACAAAGGTCTTCCTGAGATTGGTGGCATCAACATTGGTGGTGTAGCAAGGTATGTTTTTAGTTGTTCAAAGGCATCTTGGCACTTACTATCCCACTTGAATTATCCATCTTTATGGAGTAAGTGGGAGAAAGGTTGACACTTATTAACTATGAGATGAATCGTCAGATGGATTGTAACTTTTTTTGAAGACTTCTCAACTTCTTGAGGTTACTAGGAGGAGTCATTTCAACAATAGCTTTGACCTTTGTAGGGTCAACCTCAATGCCTCACCAAGATACAATATATCCTAGTAATTTTCTAGATTTTACACTGAAAACACACTTCTTTGGATTTAGCCTGAGTTGACACTGCTCGAGTCTATCAAATAATATCTGCCCCAACACTTGTAAGTGATTTGCTCTTGTAGATTTACCTAGGAGGTCATCAACATAATCTTCCATAATGGTATGAAACAAATCATGGAAGATGACTGTCATCGCTCTTTGGTATGTGGTGCCAATACTCTTAAGCCCAAAAGGCATGACCTACCAATAGTAGGTTCCCCAAGGACATGCGAAAGATGTTTTGTGCTGGTCCTCAGTGGCTATCATGATTTGATTATAGCCATAAAACCATCCATAAGAGAAAGAATTTCATGGCTTGCTATTAAATCCATGATGATGTTGATGTTGGGCAGTGGGAAATCATCTTTGGGACATGCCTTGTTTAAGTCTCTAAAATCAGAACAAATGCAGATGCCCCCAATTAGTTTTGCAATAGGGACCAGATTGGAGACCCACTCTGTATAATCAATTGGGAAGATGAACTTGGCATCTAGTAACTTCTCAAGCTCAACTTTGACTAATGGTGGTTTACAGATTTGTCATTCAACTCTATATTCTCTCACCCAAATAATGACAAATGTAACCACAATTGAGCCAATTACAATAGTATTTTATAACTAACTCTCTGCTTATTTTACAAGGTGACAGCTACCTTCGAATGATAAAAAATGAATTAAACTATGTGTTGCTTTTAACCAGAAAGCAAGGGAAAGGTAATGCTTTTAACCAGAAAGATTTGAAAGGAGATTTCATACATCTACAATAAAAAAATCTAAAGAAGCTCAAAGACTTTGAATGATAATCAACAAAGAAAGAATTCAAATTCCCATCACCATAACATATTCATTCAAAGATAAACATTCATAGTAATAAAGCAACTAAACATTTATATCTCTAATATAAATAAAGATAACCAATGGCAATGCATTCACTATAGGAAGAATGATAATTCAAACACCACAGCACAAAGACTATATCTTCTTGAACAACCAACAATATATCTCTTTCTATATTGAAGGAAACTGAAATTAGAACATATATCAAAGATACCTAACTTAATGAGAAACTCAAAGTTTGCCTAAAAAGAAGATCCATACTATGTCCTGCATAACATATTTATAATGTCCACATAATAACTATCTTTTAGAAAAGAGAATGGTTTCTTGAAGACAACCGTTTTTAAAATAATAAAGTCTCAGAAAAGTCTTTGAGCCAAATATCAAGAAATGCATAAAATAAATAAAAGCTAATTTGCCACCCCTTCACCTTCCTTTAAGTCTTCAATGCTTTCCCCACCTTGATCCTCTGCCATCTTCTCTTGCACCTTAATTCTTAACTTCTACTCCCGATACTTGGTTATAATGGCAGTGATGCTCTTGCTTCCTAGAGTTGTAGTAATTTGCAACCTAGTTCTGAATCTCACCAACATTTTACTTATCCCTACTATATCTTCCTAAATATTATCACCTCTATTTTTGAAACCATTAAGGTAGACTTGCATAAGGCCCATCTTACCAAGTGACTCCCTAGTGATACTGTCAGAATCTGAGAGTTCTTTGTAAAGCATGTCCTTAGCTTCTTTCATGATTTCCTTAGGGTCTTGCAAGTTGTCTCCAAACTCATCTGGAATGTTTACGTCCAGTGCTTTGTAATCATTCTGAATGCTAATCATTATATTAAGATAATCACATAGGGCTTTGTTAATCTGTTCAATGAGATTATCATACATGCCTAATTTTCACTCCAATGAATCAACCCAGGATGGATCAATCTCACGGGGATCACTGGCCAAATTTCATTTTAGAAAGAGTCAGAGAATCCATGGCAACCAATTCAGAAATTTATTTTGAGAGTACATAAGTACTACCCTGCTCTTTCCTTACCTGCTGCAATTCACTGACTAACTCTTTCCTTTTATTATGCACTTGAGTATAACACTGTGTTGCTCTGGGTAAGAAGAAGAAAATTTCACAGGACAGTTTCTCTACCCACTTAGTAATAGCTTTAGCAAAATTTAGATTCTTTTTAATTTATTGCATAGTATTTGCATCCACTCCTACCACTTTTGAACTAGGTGCATCCTGAGATGTAGGTGTCACAATGGATTGAATAAATATGCTCAAAGATAAAAAACATAAGATTGAAGTTTTATATTTTCTTTCCTCTCCTCCTTGGCTCTCTTAATCAAAGCACCTACTGAGAAGTTGGCATGATAAGCCTCTCCCTCCAGAGTAGAAGGACCTAAGTCTATGTGACTTATCTTGTAATCTACTTCAATGATCTCATCTTCATTTAGGTCCTTGACCGGGTCAGCAATTTCTAACATCTGATGTCCTATAGTAGCATCATTCACCATTATAGACATCCTTTTGGACCTTTTAGGCTTGGAAGTAGTTTGCAGCGACTTGGCAACTGTATCCATCTCAATTGTTATTGTGGGCACAACCTTTCCTTTTTATCCACAACCTTCTTTAACCATCTTAGTGAGGATGACACCATATTAGTATTCACATTGCTTGAAACAACTTTGACTTGACTATTTACAAGAATGGAGATGGATACTTCTTTAGTGACAGGAGAGGAAGGAATTTCCATGAGTGGAGGAAATGAACCATCATCAACAATTTGTTCAAAAATAGAATTAGAGACTACAGGCGTAGGTTTAGCTGGGGTATTTTTCTTTTTTGGAGTATCTCCTCTGGCTTTTGTCCATCACCTCCAGATTGTGAATTAGAGTTAGACTGCAATGTCTCTTGCCTCCCAGAAGAAATACGAGCACCAAAACTTTGTGTGGGCCTTTGCTCATTAGTTCTGGAATTTCCTTGTTCATGAGGAGAACCAACACATCCACACCATCTTCTAGCTAACCAATCCTCAGTTCTTTTTATCACAGTAGCAGAACAAACTCTCAAACCTACAACCTCCTTCTCTGACCAATTAACTCAATGAAGGGGTTTAGTGACTAGGGTTTGATATTCCTCATCAATTATTTTAGAATTCTCTCCCACCCCATCTGAGATATATATAGAAAGGCTAAAAACTTGAATTTGACTCAAGGTGAGTCTCATGCAATTCCTCCTTTGAACCTCCCAGTCATCTATACAATCCTCCCAAAAATCTTCCAAATTTGGATGATGTTCATAAGAACCCGAGCCATGGAAATTTTGTTTCACATAATTATTACTGCCAAAATTGGGTCTCATTGACAAAGAATGCAGATTAAACTCAACCAAAACATGTTATGCTCCTCTAGCAATATTATTTGTTTTGCATGAATAGTAAGATAGATTTAGTGGGAAATCATACCCTTTCTTTCTCATGTTTTGGTATTTAACATTTACCACAGACATTTTTTTACAAACCTCCAGAAAAATGACAAAATCACTGGGGTACCTGGGCAATTTTGTTGGGCCATTTTCATAAACCGCACCCTCAGATAGGTGAACCTATCAAACTGAATGTAGAAACTCCCAAATTCCTTGATCAAGGATGTAGTTTCAGGTGGAATTCTTAGCTTAGGGTTACCATCCAACTTCCTTACTATAAACATTAGAAAGACATCATTTACATGACAATAAGCTTTCATTCCTACTTCTTTCTTAAGTTAAGGAAAATAACTATACACAGGTGTGCTTGGAGTTAAAGACCCATGTGGCCTCAACCCAACCCAAACAACCTCTTGAATGGCTAAAATGTATACCAGGTATGAGCACATGTGAAAGGTTAAAGTATCCTGAAACTTAACTAGTTGCTCATTCAAATGTAAACTAATGATTTCGGCCCAATTTATAAACTTATCTTCACTGCATATCAACAAAATGAAATGACACATCCAATCCTCAAAAGAATTTGTGTTATCACTTCCCACTACACGATGCAGTAAAGTAATAATGCCTTAAATTTCATCTTTGAAATGGGCTCTCTTTAGCTTTTGGGGCAATTGAGACCTACCTCTCTTCTCAGACTTTAACCAGTTTCGTGCGATGGAATTCTTGCACCAGTCCTCATTTGTTTGGAAGAACTCAACTCTACTGGCCACAAACATCTCTTCAAACTCCTGCCTCTCTAGGATTCTTAATGCACAAGTGACGGTTTCTGGATCAATCTTTCTAACCACCATCCCGTCTTTAGCTCTAATTTTGAAGGCTTAAGGAACGTATCTTCTTGTGCAAGACACAACCAAATGTTCACTCTGCACATAGATAGGGAGGTGTCCTGCATGTGCTAAACCACTTTGTAATATTTTTTCTGCAAAAGGCAATATATCCTCCTGCCATAGACGAGACTAGAATTCTTCCAAGTCAATGTGGCCGAGCTTAGTATCGCTTATGCTAGACAAGCTGCTCTCAATACCAGAGTTATAAGGAGCTCCTTGATATTTGAACTTCATCATTGCTAGAAGCACAGAAGAAAATGGTGAAGTACTGAAAAGGAATGACATAGTACGAGAGTAGTAGTAGCTGCACAACTTAGAGAAAATCTGCCACTAGGAGCATATATGTATGCCGGGAGAATGCCATGATATCTTATAAATACGGAGCTAAGGTGGCATTAAATTCATGCCTTGAGAAAATAGCTCTGAGATTTACTGGTACTCTAAAAATCCTGAAAAGACATTCACTTCGTGTGCAATACCCATCATTAAAAACTAGCCCACCACCTTCTATGTCGTGGAGTCACTAGTTTTTGAAACCTTAGAACCTCAAGTCAAGGGTTTTGAAGTTTCAGAAACCTCCGACTTGGTGACTAAAAAGACAACCATCGAGAGAAATACTTAACAACCCAGCATATGGTTAGGAAGTCGACGGGTTCAGTAACTTCAGAACCGCGTGACAATGGTTACAAACTTTGAAAGATTAGTGACTAGGTTAGGAAAACTTTAGCACATGTGACTCTTAAGAGTTTTCAAAGGAAACAAAGGGGAACACAAAACCTTTGGACTTAGGCAAATAATGTATGAAATATGAGAATAGGCAATGAAAAATACAAGACCCAAAAACAAATATAAGGGGTAGCAACTGGCTCTGAATGGGGACAAGAACCAAAGGGATGCAAAGAATCTAGAACACCATGACATGAAGCCTTATTCATTGGGCAAACTAGGGAAAAACAACACAAAAGAATAAAAAATAGAAAGAAACTATGATACAAGGGGAATGACCCAAGATTGTTACCAGTTAAACATTTTTATATAGGAAAGAGGTAAAGGGGTACCATCTAGATAAGCCAACTGAAAAGAATTATCACCGATAACCTGTTTGATCAGAAAAGGTCCTTTCCACAGGGAATCAAACTTTTTGTGGGCACCTTTTGATTCTTGCCTCCTGTCCCAAAGAAGTACATAATCTCCAACAACGAAGCTTCTTTGTCTTGCTCTTTTATCAATTTTTTTTTAACCATCTGTTGATGTTTGGTTATTCTATCCATAACAATTTCCCTCTCTTCTTCTAGCTTGTTCAAATACATGATTCTCTTTTCTAGTGCCGATTGAAATTCCTTGTTTTCTATAGCTTTCTGTAAATCTAATGTTGAGAGATCTAAAGAGATAGGGATAGTACTATCAACCCCATATACCTTATGAAAAGGTGACATACCTATGGCCCTTTTATAAGTAATTCTCTCTGCCCACATAGTGTCATACAACTTCTTATGCCAACCCTTTTGGTTTTCATCTACCAGCTTTTTGACAATAGAAACCAAATTTTTGTTGCTGGACTCGGCTTGTCCATTGCCCTGAGGATAATAATCAGATGAAGGCCCCAAAAAAATATCATACTCATAGTAGAACAAAGTGATTTTAGAAGATGAAAAAGAGCTAGCATTATCAACAACTATCTTTTTTGGGATACCAAATCTAACTATGATGTTTTCTTTCAAGAAACTGCACACAACTTCTGAGGTAGTTTGTTTCACTGGAATAGTTTCTACCCACTTAGTAAAATAGTCTATGGTGGTGAGAATGTGTGTGTGCCCAGTACTTGAATTGGGATTAATAGGGCCAATAAAATCCAATCCCCACTGTTGGAAAGGTTCATCAATCACCATGGGTTTCAAGGGTAAATCTGCAAGGTGAGGTTTGCTAGCAAACTTTAAACATTTATCACACTTAGAAACCCACTCATGAGCATCTCTAAACATGTTGGGCCAATAGAAGCATTGGCGTAGGATCTTAAAGGCTATTACAAAGGCTAAGAAATGCCCACCACAAGCTTCATCATGAAAATCCTTTAACAATCTTCTTTGCTATTCTTTATCGACACACATGAGGAATGTTCCATCTACCCCTTTTTTGTATAGGTTTCCTTCCCAAAGAACATACTTACTTGCCTTAATATTTAAATTTCTCCTCTCTTTGGCTGACAAGTGTGAAGGACAGTCACCATAGGTTAAGAAATATGAAACATCTAAGAACCACTCATCAGTTGTACTGGTAAAGAGGACTAGAGGTAGCTATTCTTCTCTAGCAACTTTATTTTCTGTGATCAATTTACACAAACCTTTTCCTCTAACTAGATTGGTAGGTCTAATATCTACATCATATTCTTGTACTGTTGCTATCCAGGCCCCCTATTTGTTACATCCAACTTCTTGCTGAGTAAGGATACTTTTGACAATAGCTTCAGGCACAAAAATAATTGTATGGGAATGCCGAATGTAGAACCTAAAACTTTTTAAAGCCTTTACAATAGCATAAGCATGTTTTTCAAGTGGGGAATATTTGAGTTCATAATTTTTGAGAGGGATACTCATGAAAGAGACAAGAGATTCTATGCCTTGTTCATTTTTTTGCATTAGAATAGATGATAAAGTATGTTTAGACGCATAACAATACACAACAAATCCTTTATTGAAATCAGGATGTACCAGGGTGGGTGCATTGGCAATAGCAACCTTTATATCTTCAAAGGCTTTCTTTCCTTCATTACTCCATTTGAAGATAGGATGATTTTTCATCATATCAGCTATGGGTTTTGTTAATTCAGTAAACTCAGGTACAAACCACCTCAGGAAATTCACCTGGCCAAAGAAGGATCTAGTACCATCCTTATTTGTAGGCAACTCTAACTGCATGATAGCTTTAACCCTCTTAGGATCAACTTTGATCCCATCCTTTGAGACAATGTGTCCCAAAAGCTTCTCCTTTGTGACAAAAAAAATAGATTTCTTGGGATTCAAAGAGATCCTCTATTCTCTGCAATGTTGTAGCACAATCTCTAGATCATGAATATGGTTGGCTCTTTTCTTTGAGAACATTGTCAGATCATCTAAATACACCACAATGATTTTGTTCTTCAGATCACCGAATGAAAGATCCATGGCCCTCTGGAAAGTCACACCTACATTTATGAGGCCAAATGGCATTCTGTTATAAGCAAACACACTAATGGGAGTGGTGAATGCCATCTTATGTTGGTCTTCTAGGGCTACTTTGATTTGATTATAGCCTAAAAAACCATCTAACATTGACATCATCTTAGAACCAGCAACAGTCTATAAATGTGATCCATGACAGGTAATGGGTAGTTATCCTTCAATGAAGCCTGATTCAAGTTCTTGAAGTCAACATAAATCCTTATTTCTCTATTTTTCTTCCTAACGGGAACTATATTTGCTACCCATGTAGAATGATGAATGGGGTAGATGATCTTGGCCTTTAGCATCTTATCTATCTCATTGAAAATTGCCTATTCTATCTTTGGGTTGTATGTTCGCTGTTTCTGCCTATACGGTGCAGCACCAGGTTTCAAAGGGATTTTATGTTGCGGTTCTCCATTTCTGAACTTCTTCAAATCAACATAGCACCATGCAAAAACATCTTTGTAGCGCATTAATAAAGAAATCAAAATTTCCTTTTCTTGAGAGAAGCAGCATTTTCCTATACATACAATCTTAGGATCTTCATTTGTGCCAATATTGACATGATCATAATCAATAGATGATTCAACATTGACTTTATTCTTTCGCTTCAAATACTGATCATGTTTGCTGAATAAATCTTCTAGAGAAACCAAACCCTTGGGTATTTTGTTCAATTGAATAACTTTAGACTTATCACCATCAGGGGTACTGATATGACCTTCTAAAACATCATTTCTTATATCATCACTACCTTCAAAAAAGATATTAGCAAAAGCTTCAACTTTCTCCAGGAATGCAATAGTATGTCTATCACTGTTGAATACTTGCTAGTGATTGACATTGTCAGGAATGCTGGGGCGGTATACTACTTCGATTCTATAAGGTTTATCCTTAAAATTTGGATGGCATAATAATAGAGATGTAGATACTTCTAATGAATCTACCTTGGCATTAAGGTCCCTAGGCATTGCTTCTATGGAAAAGGCATCAAAATCTTCAATGCAATCCCATACCCTATTTCTGTAATGCCTCGATCTGCCATTTTTTATAGTGTACTACTTTCTGACCTATTTGACAATCAATTCTTCATCCCTTCTAGCCGTTAACTATTTTATGCCTCTTTCTTTAGCTAGGGTTAGGCCAAGTAGAAGAGCTTTAGATTCTGCTGTATTGTTGGTGTTTTCAAATTCCAACTTATAAGCATAGGGAAAGTTGTAGCCATCTGGAGAAATTAAAACAACTTCTGCACCAGAGCCAGCACTAGAGCAACTTCCATCAAACTCCAGTGTCCATAACTCATTCACCAAGTTAGGATAGATTAGGATTGAACATTCTTCCTCTGAGGAGGTGCACATGTAGGTACCGGGTCCAGTCTCTACAAATAAAATATATGCCCTTGGATCCCTAGACTTTAATACAGTAAACTTGGCTTTGGGCTCTGGATTAAGGCGTTCATTCTTTCCATCTAGTGGTATTATAGCATGAGACCAATCCATTTGTATCTCCCCACCCAGATCTCTACAGAAACTCCTACTCAAAAGCATGCCATAACTAGCAGGAATATCGGCAACAAGGAAAGTTAACTTCAGTCTCTTCTTTGGGAAAGCAGCTAAAGCGACCTGAGCATCTTTTATTTGACCTAGGATTGGGACCTGTGAACCATCCATAGAAAAACATTTGCCATGGGAGGAAGTGTAAGACAATCCTGAGGCTCTAGCCACTTGAGCTGGCATCACATTATCAGAGGCACCAGAATCAATAACACAATTGCTCAGTCTAAATCTAGCTATATAAAGAGACACATAAAATGGTTCTAGTTTAATAAAATGATTCTGCTGACTTGAATCTTTATCATGGGAATTTGAGAAAACCTACTCATCGACATGTGTTTCAATATTACTAGACACTTGAGCATTACTCTAAGTTGGAGAAGGTTCATTTTTGATGTATCTCACTAACCGGTCTAATTCAAATGGATTGAGTCTAAGGTACTTGGCTTGGGAGATTTGGATCTTAGTATTCTTACATGACTCAATTATATCAAATGAACTAGTAACAATAGCATTAAGAGAGGGAACAAATGGTACCTTAGTAGACATGCTCTTGGGCACGGTATTCTCAAGCTTCTTGGAACTGGAGGCAACTTTCCTAGACAAAATATACTTTGGAGTGAAATTTGAACCATTTGCTTGGCCTTTGGAATCTAAGCCTTTTTGAGCCTGCTATCCTCTTGTAAAGACTGCACAATTAGGATCAATTTCCATGTACAGATCTTCTCCTGTATCAGTATTTGACTTGTATTCAAAGAAGCTTACACTAGCATCATGAGATGAGTCAGGTTCTTCCACATATGGTGCTTCAACATGCTCATTGGTGGAGAGCATTTACATGAACCAACCCATTTCTGGATAGGTAGATCCATCATGATATGAATTTAGATGGAAATTACACATCATATTACTCTTAGTGGTGGAGGGTCCATTTTCAATAGCCAACCTCTGAGTAGGGCCAGTCAAAGGCAAAGTTTTGTTATAACCACTCGATGTGTAAAAATATTTCCTAAGTATGTCTTGATATGGTGACTGAAAGTGTCCCTTTGGCATTTGCCTTTTCAGAGTGATTATATCATTCACCAGCCTCTATATGATTGGATAAGTAGAATTTAGAGACAAAGGTTTAATACCAGTCTGTAATTCCTTTTTCTATTTCCCTACAATGATCAAGTCATCTTCTATTGATATGACTCTTTCTTAAGCTGCATTCAAATTAGCCACCCCTTCTCTTTTAATGGTAAAACTAACATCTGGGGGAAGAGTATTGATGAAGAAACACTTCAATAAGTCATCTCCAGGCCTCATATTTTTAGGTATTCTATTGTATAACTTATTGAATTTACCAACGAACTCCCTCATTGGTTCATGTATTTCTTTCTTCATTGTAGCCAATTGAGTGACAAGAGCTTGCTCATTCTTTGCAGACTTGAACCTACTCTCAAATTTAGTTTTTGGAGTATCCCAGTTGTTTATAGAACCATTTGGAAGATGGTAAAACCAATCAGCAACAACATCAGTTAAAGATTCTACAAAGATCCTTATAGCAACATCTTCATGTTAGACAACAAGGATGGAGGAAGTAGCAAAGAAGGCTTGCATATGTTCATTGGGAGTAACTTTCCCATCTCCTTTAAATTTAGGTATAATTTTCCTTGACCCTTTGGGTAGGTCATGTAGCTAGGCTCCTAAGTTAAGTGGACCTATGGTGCCCCCCCATGGGACAAGTGGAGGCTGAGCCATGATAAGAGGATTATGACCAGGAAAATTTATTTGTAAAGGTAGAGTAACACCATGTAAAAGAAGGGCCTAACAAGATGTAGCTGAGGTATTTACAGTGTTTTGACTAGGAGGTGGGGATGGAGGTCTACTGATAGACTTAACCTTTCGATTAAGTGGGAACGAAGAGAAATTTAGAGCTTCTAATAATTCAAAATCTTCATCCCAAATCCCTTTCTTTCTAACTCCTCTAGTGTATCTTTTAGAAGCCAGATTTAAACAATTGAAAGATTTAAATTACAGAGTCACCAACTTCACTTACTGATTAATTCGTGGAAGATTTTGCTGATTGTTTAACTAGTTTCCTTGATTAGCTACTTGATTTCTGCATCTATTGTTGGGAAGTACTTGAATAGGAAAGACCCTTTCTCTTCGTGGCATAGGTACTATAGCCTCAACAAAGATGATTTCTTGGGCATCTCCAAAACACCTGGTGTTATCTCTTATGATTTTGTTGAGTTCTTCTTCTTCTTCAAGTACTTCGTTAACTTGGTTATATTGCAAGTTGGTTCTTCTATGTTGCTAGGTAAGCAATCTTAAGCTAGTAATGATATATTCCTGATCACCTACAAGCCAATCCATGTTAAGCTGAAGGATTGGAGTGTTACGTCTCTAAAGAACCATTAAAGTAACTCACAACACATATCTAACAGAATCCCCAATAGAGTTGCCAAAAATTTGTTGGTTTACAAATTTGTCATTCAACTCTATATTCTCTCGCCCAAACAATGACAAATGTAACCACAGTTGAGCTAGTTACAATAGTATTTTATAACTAACTCTCTGCTTATTTTACAAGGTGGTAGCTACCTTTGAATGATACATAATGAATTAAACTATGTGTTGCTTTTAACAAGAAGGCAAGGGAAAGGTAATGCTTTTAACCAGAAAGCTTTGAAAGGAGATTTCATACATCTACAATAAAAAAATCTAAAGAAGCTCAAAGAATTTGAATGATAATCGACAAAGAAAGAATTCAAATTCCCATCACCATAACATATTCATTCAAAGATAAACATTCATAGTAATGAAGCAACCAAAAATTTAATTAAATAAAGATAACCAATGGCAATGCATTCAACGTAGGAAGAATGATAATTCAAACACCATAGCACAAAGACTATATCTGCTTGAACACCCAACAATATATCTCTTTCTATATTGAAGGAAATTGAAATTAGAACATATATCAATGATATCTAACTTAATGAGAAAATCAAAGTTTGCCCAAAAAGAAGATCCATATTATGTCTCGCATAACATATTTATAATGTCCACATAATAACTGTCTTTTAGAAAAGAGAATGGTTTCTTGAAGACAACCGTTTTGAAAATAATAAAATCTTAGAAAAGTCTTTGAGCCAAATATCAAGAAATGCATAAAAGAAATAAAATCTAATTTTCCACCCCTTCGCCTTCCTTCGGGTCTTCAACACTTTCCCCACCTTGATCCTTTGCCATCTTCTCTCGCACCTTAATTCTTAACTTCTACTCCTGATACTTGGTTATAACGATAGTGATGCTCTTGCTTCTTGGAGTTGTAGTAATTTGCAACCTGGTTCTGAATCTCGCCAAAGTTTTACTTGTCCCTGCTATATCTTCCTTAATATCATCACATCTATTTTTGAAACCATTAAGGTAGACTTGCATAAGGCCCATCTTACTAAGTGACTCCCTAGTGATACTATTAGGATCTAAGAGTTCTTTGTAAAGCATGTCCTCAGCTTCTTTCATGATTTCCTTGGGGTCCCACAAGTTCTCTCCAAACTCATCCAAAATGTTTATGTCCAGTGCTCTACAATCATCTGAATGCCAATCATTATATCAAGATAATCGCGCAGGGCTTTGTTAATCTATTCAGTGAGATTATCATACACACCTAATTTCCACTCCAATGAATCAGAACAGGATGGATCATTCTCACGGGGATCACTGGCCAAATTTTCTTTTAGAAGAGTTAGAGAATCCATGCCAACCAATTCAGAAATTTATTTTGAGAGTACATAAGTACTACCCTGCTCTTTCCTTACCTGCTGCAGTTCACTAACTAACTCTTTCCTTTTATTATGCACTTGAGTATAACACTGTGTTGCTCTGGTTAAGAAGAATAAAATTTCACAGGATAGTTTCTCTACCCACTTAGTAATAGCCTTAGCAAAATTTAGATTCTTTTTAATTTATTGCATAGTATTTGCATCCACTCCTACCACTTCTGAACTAGGTACATCCTGAGATGTAGGTGTCACAATGGATTGAATAAATATGCTCAAAGATAAAAAACATAAGATTGAAGTTTTATATTTTCTTTCCTCTCCTCCTTGGCTCTCTTAATCAAAGCACCTATTGAGAAGTTGGCATGATAAGCCTCTCCCTCCAGAGTAGAAGGACCTAAGTCTATGTGACTTATCTTGTAATCTGCTTCAATGATCTCATCTTCATTTAGGTCCTTGACTGGGTCAGCAATTTCTAACATCTGATGTCCTGTAGCAGCATCATTCACCATTATAGACATCCTTTTGGCCCTTTTAGGCTTGGAAGTGTATCCATCTCAATTGTTATTGTGGGCACAACCTTTCCTTTTTATCCACAACCTTCTTTAACCATCTTAGTGAGGATGACACCATATTAGTATTCACATTGCTTGAAACAACTTTGACCTGACTATTTACAAGAACAGAGATGGATACTTCTTTAGTGACAGGAGAGGAAGGAATTTCCATGAATGGAGGAAATGAACCATCATCAACAATTTGTTCAAAAATAGAATCAGAGACTACAGATGTAAGTTTAGCTTGGGTATTTTTCTTTTTTGGAGTAGGCAAGGGCAAACCATCCAATTCATAGGCCGATTTTAACTTTAGAATCTCCTCTGGCTTTTCTCCATCACCTCCAGATTGTGAATTGGAGTTAGACTGCAATGTCTCTTGCCTCCTAGAAGAAATACAAGCACCAAAACTTTGTGTGGGCCTTTGCTCATTAGTTCTGGAACTTCCTTATTCATGAGGAGAACCAACATATCCACACCATCTTCTAGCTAACCAATCCTCAGTTCTTTTTTATCACAGTAGCAGAACAAACTCTCAAACCTACAACCTCCTTCTCTGACCAATTAACTCAATGAAGGGGTTTAGTGACTAGGGTTTGATATTCCTCATCAATTATTTTAGAATTTTCTCCCACCCCATCTAAGATATATATAGAAAGGCTAAAAAATTGAATTTGACTCAAGGTGAGTCTCATGCAATTCCTCCTTTGAACCTCCCAGTCATCTATACAATCCTCCCAAAAATCTTCCAAATTTGGACGATGTTCATAAGAACCCGAGCCATGGAAATTTTGTTTCACATAATTCTTATTGTCAAAATTGGGTCTCATTAACAAAGAATGCAGATTAAACTCAACCAAAACATATTCTGCTCCTCTAGCAATATCATTTGTTTTGCATGAAAAGGAATATAGCTTTAGTGGTAAATCATACCCTTTCTTTCTCATGTTTTAGTATTTAACATTTACCACAGACATTTGTTTACAAACCTCCAGAAAATGACAAAATCACTGGGGTACTTGGGCAATTTTGTTGGGGTATTTTCATAACCCCCCACCCTCAGATAGGTGAACCTATCAAACTGAATGTAGAAACTCCCAAATTTGATGATTAAGGAGGCAACTTCAGGTGAAATTCTCAGCTCAGGGTTACCATCCAACTTCCTTACTATAAACATTAGAAAGGAATCATTTACATGATGATAATCTTTCACTCCTACATGTGCTTAGAGTTAAAGACCCATGTGGCCTCAACCCAACCCAAACAACCTCTTGACTGGATAAAATGTATACCAGGTATGAGCACATGTGAAAGGTTAAAGTCTCATGAAACTTAACTAGTTACTCATTCAAATAAAAACTAATGATTTCAGCCCAATTTATAAACTTATCTTCACTGCATATCAACAAAATGAAATGACACATCCAATCTTCAAAGAATCCGTGTTCTCACTTCCTACTACACGATGCAATAAAGTAATAATATTTGAAATTTCATCTTTGAAATGGGCTCTCTTTAGCTTTTGGGGCAACTAAGACTTACCTCTCTTCTCAGACTTTAACCAGTTTCACACAATGGAATTCTTGCACTAGTCCTCATTTGTTTGGAAGAACTCCACTCCAATGGCCACAGACATCTCTTCAAATGTCTGCCTCCCTAGGATTCTTAATGCACGAGTGACAGTTTCTAGATCAATCTTTCCGACCACTATCTCGTCTTTAGCTCTAATTTCGAAGGCTTCAAGAACGTATCTTCTTTCGCAAGCCACAACCAAATCTTCACTTTGCACAGAGATAGGGAAGCCTCCTACATGCGTTAAACCACTATGCAATATTTTTTCTGCAAAAGATGATTTATCCTCCTGCCGTAGATGAGACTAGAATTCTTCTAAGTCAATGTGGCCGAGCTTAGTATCGCTTATGCCAGACGAGATGCTCTCAATACCAGAGTTATGAGGAGCTCCTTGATATTTGAACTTCATCACCGCTAGAAGCACAAAAGAAAATGGTGAAATACTAAAAATGAATGACATAGTATGAGTGTAATAGTAGCCACACAACTTAGAGAAAAATCTGCCACTGGGAGCATATATGTATGCCGGGAGAATGCCACGATATGTTATAAATGTGGATTAGAGGTGGCATTAAATTCATGCCTTGAGAAAATAAATCTAAGATTTGCTCGTACTCTGAAATCCTGAAAAGACATTCGCTTCATGTGTAATACCCATAATTAAATGATCATTATGAGCCTTGAAAATCGGCCCACCACCTTCTATGTAGCAGAGTCACTAGTTTTTGAAACCTTAGAACCTCGAGTCAGGGGTTTCGAAGTTTCAAAAGCCTCCAACTTGGTGACTACAAAGACAACCATTGGGAGAAAGACTTAACAATTCAACGCATAGTCAGGAAGTCAGTGGGTTCAGTAACTTCAGAACTGCGCGACAATGGTTACGAACTTTGAACGATTAGCGACTAGGTTAGGAAAACTTCAGTACACATGACCCTTAAGAGTTTTCAAAGGCAACAAAGGGGAACACAAAACCTTTGGACTTAGGCAAATAATGGATGAAATATGAGAATAGGCAATGAAAAATACAAGACCCAGAAACAAATATAAGGCATAACAACTAATAACACAATCTGTCGGTGCATTTTGCAGAGTTTCTGCTTGACGGGTTTAGCTCCTGGTGAGATGGATAGATGATGGACCACTAATGTAGGATCCAATCTAGGCATGTTAGCATAATTTCAGGTGAAGTTAATCACTCATTTCAAGAAAAAACTTTGTGAAGTCCTTGTGTTCCTATTCTGACAAAGAAGCTACTAAGAAAGTAACCTTTGGA
Source organism: Cunninghamia lanceolata (assembly GCA_027924645.1). Lineage (NCBI taxonomy): Eukaryota > Viridiplantae > Streptophyta > Pinopsida > Cupressales > Cupressaceae > Cunninghamia > Cunninghamia lanceolata. Next base: position 23,959,043 of record BSBN01000339.1, on the reverse strand, counting down.
TTTCACACTGTGCCAAGGTTCATTTTTTGTGACTGTTCAACCAGTAATGAAGACTTCTCCTGATATTTCCCTGGTAGGGGAAGGTCAAATCTTCCATCCTTAGCAACCTTAGAGGGGTTTTCACCATTGGTTGTGTCCTTTGTTTTTACTATTTTACGATCAGAAGGTGTCATAGTGTGGTTTTCACTTGGGGATCTATTTATTTTGTTTGCACTTTTGTGACTTAAAGATTTGATGTTCTCCCTAAAATATGAAAGAGGAGAGAGGTCCATTATGAAACCTACCTTATGGTCACCCTGAGGTATACCATCTCTAAGTCCCAAAAATTCTACTAAGGCTTCATTGTTCTGAAAAGTATCCAGGATAGGAGGCCCTTGTTGGTCCCAATCGACTAGTTTCAGATGTATAAGGGAAATGGTTTGCGAAGTGAGGGAAATAGATGAGATCATAAAGATGGATGATTCCTAAAATAAATCAGTTAGGTGAAGGTATGAATTGTCGATAGTATCCTCCATAGAAGTCTCCTCCGCAGGAAAAGCCTTCACTACTTCATCGAGTATAAACTACATATCTGAGGAGCGGGGTACCTCCTTACCGAATCCCAACCCATTTCTATTATTTTTTATGGTGACATATATTGGTTCTATAGTTCCTTGCTCATGGATTCCAAGTCCACCTTGTCCTTTATAGCCCATATTTTTGACAATGCGATGACCATTGTTGTACTTTTCCACAGGTAATATTACTGGTTCCTTCTCATCTTGGAAAATCCAAGAGGATATGTCTTCAATGTGTTCATCTTCTAGATTTCGGTCATGTATGAATAATTTTGGGTGCATTGGTTTAATGAACTTCTTTTTTGCTTGCTTTCGCCATATGAGGTTTTTCATAAGACTTAGGTGATAAAGGCAAGTTCCATATATAGCAAGAGTTCTACAAGTCATATTCTCCTAACCCTATGTCCTTACACTGAACCTTGACCTCAGGAATGTCTTGATTAGTTGGGGTTTTGGATAATGTGGATGGATCAACATAAGAGGATGAAGGCTGAGATGCAACATTATTAGAGATTTGGTTTAAATTTAGATATCTGCCTTGCATAGTGTGACAAAATTCAAAAGGATTCATATCTCCAAGAATGGTAATTTTTGTACCATTAAAGGGGAATTTCAAACACTGATGGTAGGTGGAGGGTATGGCCTACATGGTGTGAGTCCATGGGTGATCAAGGATGATATTATATGGGAGGTCAAGGTCCAGAACTTGACATTGAGTTTCCACTAAGGCATGACCCACTTTGATTGGTAAATGGATGACCCCTTCTGATTCTCTTTTAGCATCATCATAAGCTTTGATTATCATTGTTTGGGAAGAGTCAATAGCATCTGCAGAGTATCCTAACTATTTTAGAAGCTTCAAGGAACAAACATTGAGACCAACACCACCATCTATAAGGATTCTCTTGACTTTTCGTTGGTGTATGTATACTTCTATGTGAAGAGCTTCATTATGGCATACATTTTGGAATGGGATATCTTTTTTTGTAAAGACCAAGTGATGTGGCGAAGCTATATGTCCTACCATGGCTTGAAATTGCACAGTATCAATGTTATCAGGTACAGATGACTCTTTGAGTGCTTTTTTGAGGATGGCCCTATGCTTAGGTGAAGTGTGAAGTAGATCAAGAATAGATATGAGAGACGATGTTTTTCCTAAATGATCTAATAAATTAAACTCACAATTGGGTTGACTATTTGATGTTGCCCCATGAAGGGTAACACGACCTCTACGAGTAGTAACAACACAATCAGGAGATTTTCCCTTGATTGTAAGAGTGGATACGAAACTTTCTCCAAAGTGACCGATGATGGAAGCATATTGACTGGATAGATTATTTACACCTTTACCTTTGTTAGAGTTGTTTCCTTTTCCATGAGGTGGGAATGGATCCTGATAAATAACAAGGTCATTATTTGTTGTGGGTTTGGGAGCACCATCAATGATGACATCTCCTCGGTTGATGAGGTTTTGTATGAGGTTTTTGAGCTTAATGCACCTAGGAGCTTTATGTCCTTTTACATGGTGGTAGTCGCAGTATTCATTATCTTTATACCACAAAGGTTTAAATGTAGGTTCATCATATTGTTTAGTTTCAGGCAACGTGATTAAACCATTTTGGACAAGCTTATTAAGTATAGATTCAATGGGTTCTCCCAAGGGAGTGAATCTATGTTTTGGTGCAACATCTTGCTTAGGTTGGTCCCTTTGAGGGGTAGTTACATTCTTTAGTGGCGTTTGAATGTTAAGCAGTGTCTAGATAGTTTAGACGTGTTTGGCATCCACAACACCATCACTGACAACATTTTCATTTTTAGCCCAAAAGTAGGGCTTGTCATTTGAAGTAGGAGTGTTGTCTTTTGTTTCTTTAAAGATTTTCACAAGTCCTTTAGCGATAAGGGCTTTTTTGATATTGGTTTGTTTTAAAATGATTTCCTCAAAGGAGTTAGCATATTGTATTTGTAGATGGAATCCAAGTTTAGGATTCAAAATTTGGAGAAATATATGTACTAATTATTTCTCAGGTAGAGGCCAAGGGCATTTACTGGCCATATTTCTCCACCTTTGCAGGAAGGAGATGAAGGTTTCACCATTTCTTTGTTTAGTATTACACAAGTCTGTCATGGAGACTTCATGTTCGATGTTAATAGAGAAATGGGTGACAAACTTGTCAGCTGATTTGCTGAAGGATTTTATACCCTAAGGTAAGTGTGAAAACCATTCCATGTCTTGCCCTCCGAGACTACAAGGAAAAAGATGCAAGAGATATGTATCATTGTGAGTGACCTTTAAACAAGCCATGTAAAATTCCCTTGATCACCTTTTCCCTTGTACTTGTCAAATTTGGGTACTTCAATGTTATTAGGAAAAGGGATCATGGGAATAGATCAATCAAATGGATATGGACAAAGTTCCTCGAAGGAGAAAGTCTTTTTGGTGTTTCTGAGTGAAAGATCAGAAATATGTTTTTGCATGTTGTAGATTTAAAGTTCAATTCTAGATGGTGGTGGTGGTGGTGGTGCAAAATTTTGTTGAATGTTGGATGAAGGTGGTTGTTGGTGTGCAAAGGTTTGTTGGAGGGATGATGAAGGTGGTTGTTGATATTGATTTGGTTGTTGTTGGTATTGGGTTGGTGGTTGTTGATATTGAGTTGGTGGTTGTTGATATTGAGTTGAGGGATGTTGGTATTGAGTTGGTGGTTGTTGATATTGAGGTGGTGGTTGTTGGTATTGTGTTGGTGGTTGTTGGTATTGAGTTGGTGGTTGTTGGTATTGTGTTGGTGGTTGCTGGTATTGAGTTGGTGGTTGTTGGTATTGTGTTGGTGGTTGTAATTGAGAGTGTGTTGGTGGTTGTTGAGATATGTTATATGGGTTTGTGTTAGTTTGATGTGCATAACTATGTGATGGATTAGTAGGTGCATTAGAAGTGGAAGATTGAATTTGGGATGTTTGTGGTGGATTAGTACTTGGGTTATTTGGAATAGAAGAAGATGAAGGTTTAGTGTTAGATGTACTTGGAATAGAAGAAGTTTGTGGAGGGTTAGCATATGAATTATTTGGTATGGAAGAAGTTGAAGGGTTAGCATATGAATTAATTGGTTTAGAAGAAGATGAAGGGTTAGCATGTGAATTATTTAAAGGATAAGATGGGTGTTGGAATCCTAACATGTATGAAGGTGTTAAAAGTGGTTCAAGTTGTGTGGAATTTTGATAGAGAGGATTCTTGAATTGATTAGTGAAGGAAGACATAGGTCTTGAGTGGGTATATTTTGAATGGTAAGTGGTAATGTGGATGTGGTTGGAATTGAAGTGGGAACTCCACCACCCATGGTAGCAATGGAGAGTTTGATGGGATCTTGTTCTTGGATTTGGGATGTATCAAAATTTCTAGGAAACTTAGCTCCTCTTTTGACAAGTAAGTGGAAGAAATGATTTTGATTAGAGTCCAAAAGTTTATCTAGAGCATCCAAGAACTTAGGATCTTGCATGCGTTCATCAAGGTCGAGGGATTCTTCTTGGGTTTGTTGTCCTAGACTTTGAGATGAGGAAGTTTCTACTGTATATCCTTTTGGGACAAAGACATTGGAGTCCATGCCTGTGGTAAACTTGGAGGCATCAATAGGGACCTCAGGAATTGGAACTTTGGGATTGCCTTGAGGCAAATTTTGAATGTTTTCCATAGCCTTTTTATATTGAGATCGAGTTACAGGCATATGATGTGAAAATGGAGATAGATGATGAAGCAAATGATATCAGATTTTATCCGTGGCACAGGCGCATCGACATACAACACAGACACATCGACACAAGACAAAGGCGCGTTGATTGAGAACATTGACGCATTTTTATAGGTTTTGAAATGACAGTCACAAGCACACACTGATGTAACACATGCACACTTTTGGACAAAAAATGGATGATGTTATTAGACTAGTTCTAGGATCAAATTTTGAGACAAGATGATTTGAACAGATGATTTGCTATGTTAAGAGTTATAAACCTAGATCAATAGATATTTGGATGATGAGATTATGATTATCTACCCTGAAATAGACTAATGATTTTGAGGTGAGATAAGATAAAGGTATAGTGAATTTGACTATTTTAAAAGGAGCCACTCTTTTAAGGTAGGTTGGTTCACTAATTGGGTTGATACTAATTGGTCTATAAATTTAAGAGAGGCATTTTCTTAAACTATAAGACAAACTAGTGGATTTTTTGATCTAGATTTTAGGATATATAACCAAGTGGATGGAAGGATGGTGGAATGTTTGAGATAAATTTGGAAAATGAATGTTGATGAGGATGGAATGATCTTGTAGTCTCAAAAGGATGAAATTTTGAAAAGTCTAAAACAAGATGAAAGAAGGATGGATGCGGATGATCTATGAAATTGTGTAGAAATGGGTGGAAGGGTCTAAATTTTTTGGTTTTTTGGAAAAGGAAAATGCTAAATGGGAAATTTAAAACTATGTTTTTGGATTTTTGGAAAGGAAAATGCTAAGCAAATGGAAAGATTAAGACTATGTTTTTGGGTTTTGGATTTTTGGAAAGAGAAAATGCTAAATGGTAAAGGTTAAGACTATGTTTTTGGAGTTTTTTTGGATATTTTGAAAAAAGGAAATACTAGGAAAATGGAAAATTTAGTCTAATGCTTTTGGATTTTGGGAATATTTGGATTTTTTTGTGGTATTTTCGCTTTGTTTTTAAAAGTAAGAGGTAGAACTATCTCTTTGCAAGAGAACAAACACAAAAACACAATGGCAATTTTAACACTTGTAACTTTAGAAATTGGTGCAAAAGATGATGACCCTTCACAGATAACAAATGGTATTATGGGTAGATAACAACAAATAGAAGACACTTCAAACAATCTTTTAGTGCAACATCCTAGAATTTATTCAAGTAGGAGTGATCCATATTGTAAGCCCACATTATTGAATACCTGTCCATGCACGCTTACCTAACTAAGCACACTTCCCCCTAAGTATATAGCTAGAGATAGAGAGCATACACCCAGTATCTCTCTCCTTGGAGGTTTTGACACCGTGCCCAAAGATTTTCTATATAGTCCTTAAGGTAGTACAGATGGTGAGTAACTTTAGGGTACAATCCACATCCCTTGCATTACAATATGAAACAACCGATGGTCTTATCTAGGTTAACAAAGTTTCTAAAGTGTCCTTGATATACACAAGGTACGAGAGGCCCAAATCTATGAACGGGGGTGTCCCAGGTAACTAACGATCAACTATCTGAGTCTTGCTAGACCAAGTATCCCAAGAGTGTATTGCTTGGAGTTATAAGGGTTCTTCCTTTGATGCTGAGTCTTTCGATACTCTCATCATTTATAGACTGCACCAGAACATGCGGTTGGGGTCATCCCTTGAGGTGATGAAATCCCCAAGGATGCCCCCTAGAGAGGATATCAAACACTTATGATTCTCAAGATCATCTTGCGATGGGGGAGAAAAGCATAATATGATGAGTCCCCAAGAAGTAAGCAAATAAAGCAAGTAAAATGAATGAATTAAGTGTTTTTGATTTCCAAGATCACTTTGTAGTGTAAGGAAAGAACATACACACTTAAGAAATTCCAAACACGGTAGACACATGTTAATTCACTTAAGAAATGAAATGTTTTCCTAAGACTTAGTATGAAAAGGATATTGCCTTCGACATACGTTCTGCAACAAATACGTTAGTAGTTTCAAAATTTTTCTTCTTTGGCCGAGGTATAAGTTGCGCAATGTTAGTTCCAACACCCAAAGAAAGATTAATTTGAAAACTGCAAATAATTAATAGAAACAAAAAAAATAGAAAGTACAGAATTGAGGATTAAATAGAAAACACAAGAAGAAACAAAAAAATAAAGAGACTCACTATTATTTACCTTTTTGTACAGGTACACTGACAGATGACACAGGCACGTTGACAGACTACAAGGGTGCACTTTTAGAAACTAGAAATACATAGTCACAACTGTGCATTCAGACACAGGCACACTTTTATCAGACACAAGCATGCTTTTATTAGACACAAGCGCGCTTCTATAGAGCACAGGTGTACTTCTAGAATAGTGAACAGAACCTGCCAAAAAATAAAGAATGAGTTGGATAGAAAGGATGATTTGCTGAGTTTTGAGTGATCCAGTGGCCTGGGAGAGGGATCTGAGGAGGTGAACATTGCTCAATGTTTATCCTAACACAGGCACGCTTTTGGAGGGCAAAGGCACACTTCTACACAGGAATGATTTAAGGATCTAAAATTGATGTCTAAACCTGTCAAAAATCAAATGTAATAGCATGAACATATAGAAATAGATGTTAGGCAAACACAAGAAGCAAAAAGAAAGAAAAATCAACTGAAAATAACCCTCGATCTACAAAAACAAGTGATGAGTCAAATATATGACTCATTTATTTCATGCTATTTCCCATTCTAAAAGACTTTAACAAAGCATTATGGCATATATTTACATATTATTATAATTATGTTTGTCTTTTGGATAGATTATGCACATGTTTGGCTTTCATTTCCTTTGATGAAATCTCTTAACTTATTTACTTGAATTATACTTTCAAAATGTATATCTTATGAATTGTGGTACAAGTGGTTTGTGTTTGCATGAGGATTATGCTAGTAAGACTTCTGATGGTCTCTGGATCTCTCCGGAGCCCCCTCTTTCTATGAAGAACCTGAACTCCAGACGGCTCCAGATGTCGTTACCCTCCAATAGAGTCATCCTCCCCTCAATTCAATGACTGTTACCGGTCGATCTTAGGGCTACCCAAAAGGTCCAGTAATGCAAACATGACCCATGCCCAAATTAAAGTAGCTATTATATCTAAATCTCCACGTCACTCCATTTTAGTGACTAACTAAAGTAGCTGCTAAATTGGCATCAGTTCTAACTAAAGTCATTGCCACCAAATGCCACGCCATTTTAGGAAATCGCTCAAGTTCACCAAACAACCAAGTTGATGCAAATCCTTAATCTTCAGTAAACCGCAAAGAAATAATCAATGTAATAAATTAGCAACTGGTTTCAAGTCCAGTTCGTTGTAGTTAGAATCGTTGTTAGTTATTTTCTTTCAATAAAGCTTGAATGTATAAATAGGAGCATACGGATCTCTCTAAGTTAGTTCCAATTTTTCTTAGATAGTTGTTTACCAGATTGTGTTTTCAGCAGAAGGAAAACTACTTGTTTTCAGACATGTACTTTCGTCCATCCTTTGGACTATGATTGAATGCAAATGAAGGGGGAATTCTTTTGAAAGATTTAGTTGAGCAAAGAGGATCATCTCTAGCTAGGAAAGTAGGGCCCGCTTCCCCATTTTGGAGGAGATCTCTTAGTATTTTTATGTTTGTTCAGTTCTGTTATATCTTCTGTTCAGTTAGCTTTGTACTTGTGTTCATGTGATGTGTATTTCACTTCTGTGTAATTGTAAGCTAAGTTGTTCCCTGCAAGATTATTTTATAAGTTCTAAAATAGATTTGTTATTCCATAGCACTGCCATATTCAGAGTGTTTCATTGATGTAGCTTAACAAGTAAAAATAGTTTCTCCTTATTTACTTTTCTAGAAAGTGTGGTTATTTTCCAACAAGTTAGAATAGTTTCTTTCATTACAAGTGTGTTTATTCTTCAACAAGCTAGAATAGTTTCCTTTACTGCAAGTGTGTTTATTTCTAGCAAAGTGTGTTTATTTTCTAGCAAGATAAGATAGTTTCTTTTAGTGCAAGTGTGCTTATTTTCTCGCAAATAGATAGATTTTCATTTCTGTATGACCTTTCATTTCCATAAGATTAATCAACCAAGTTCCATCCATGAACCATTCAACCAAATCTCCCATACCAAAGAGTCTTATCGCAGATCGCTCTAGACACCTCAGGATTGATAAAATTAAATGATGATACATTAACAAACACTACTTTGACCCTCATCATTTTTGGTGCCGTTGTTGGGGAGAATCTACAAACCATTGTAGGTTTAAGGTGTTGATAAGACTTTCAATCCATTAGTTTATGAGAAGACCTAGGGACTCCTTAGGATGATTCATAAGGAAAACCACAATTAATACATCTTTGGAAGCTCATTTAGAAGAACCTCTAGATCATCTGATCGATCAAGGATCACCTGTACTATTAGAGTCTCACAATTCATCTGTTGCATCTTCAACAATGGGTGACAATGGTGGTAACCATAATGAACCTGCTAATAATAGAACATTCTCTTATCCGATCTCCATGATTCCTAAGAGAAATGAACCTCCTATGAAAAATATATGTCCTGCATTTCTACCCACCTTTAGGGGAAAAACTTTGGAAGATCCAGACCAATTCCTATTTGAATTCAAGGTCCTCTGCCAAACTTATGATTACGCCATAGATAACCAGAATTTAAAATTGTTTCCTTCCACTCTTAAGGAATCAACATTACGATGGTTCATGGGTTTGACTGCAGACTCTATCACTACTTGGGATGAAATGGAAACTATTTTTCTTGACAAATATCAGGATTACTATAGAGTCAGAGATTAAAAAAAATAAACTCTTTCGCATGAAACAAATGGAAGATGAAAACTTGGAGGATTATGTGGATAGATTTTTATTTGTCCATATGAGGTGTGGAAACAATCTAGACGAGGAATTGAGTAAGACTATATTTCTAAGAGGAATTGATGATGAGATTAGAGAAAATTTAAATCTGATGGGTAAGGGAGACATTAATAAACAAACTTTTTTTAGAAATTGTAGAAGTCTGCATAAACTATTCTTGCACTAGAGTAGGTAAAAGAATACTAAAAAGGGGTAGTACCAATGATGTTACACAAGTAATGGAAGAACTAGAAAACCTCAAAACTGACATCCTACTTCATTTGAATACCACTTTGGATGGCATGCAAGCTAATAAAAAGAACACTGAACCCTTAGCTATTTACTGCCCTCGTTGTAGAGAAGAACATTCACTTAGGGAATGTCCCTTGAACCGAACTGAGTTGTGCAAGATATGCGAGAAAAATCACACTACAAAAGAGTGTGGCTTGCTTCCCAAAATTAAAAATAGATTGAAAAAGGTTTTGACAGATGAGGAAGAGCTAAACTTTATCAGCTAGAAACAACCTAATTATAGATTTAATCAGTTTTAGAGTTAATATGCTCTAAGAGGACCATCAAGTTGAGGTATGAACTCTTATAATGGCCCTTGGGGAAGCCCAATGCAAATGCCAATGCAAATGCTGATGCAATGGGGACCAACATGGCCTCAACAAGATTGGAAAAATCAATCGTGGACCAACCCTCAATGGTCAAACCAACAACAATATCAACAATAGTGGGCACCTCAATATAACCAGAGGAGATTTGGAAACCAACCCCAAGCTCTGCTCCTTGGACCCTCACAACCTACAAATTTAGACTCTAATGAACAGGTGAATCAACCATCAATGCCTGCTTAGCTAGTTCTGAATCCCAAGAATAATAGGCCACAACAACAGGTGTACAATGCTGACCCAAATACGACCACCCTGAATGTAGTTGAGATTAATGACATCCAACTTTGATCAAGAAACATTCCTGTAACCATTCCTTCTAGGGAAGTCACTAAAGAAGAAGAAGAAGTAGTCCCCAAAGTTTATACACAACCAAATGAGAAGGCTGAAGCAAGGGATTCAAAAGAAATTCTAAAGGAAACCTCTGTTCCATTCCCAGAATGATTAAAATAGGCCCCTCCAAAATCTGGAGAAAATTGACTCACAAAAATGACTCTGAGTTAATTAAGGAACTCAAAAAAACACAAATCGAAGTCCCTTTGTTACAGGCAATAGAAGATATCCCCGAGATAAACCAGACCATTAAGAGTTTGTGTTTGAAACTACTAGGAAGAAAATGCAAATTGCCCAATACCATTCAAATAGATGGAAAACTTGTCGATGTCTTATTAGGCAAGTTAATTCCTCAAAAATATGGGGATCCTGGAAGTCCTGCCATCACAGTAGACATAAAAGGGGTTTCGGTTCCAAATGTTCTGATTGATCTAGGAGCTGCCATTAATGTAATGACATCAGATACTGTGGAAGCATTGGTGCTGACACATGTTTAGCCTACATCAATTGTGTTACAATTGGCTGATCTATCCATCACGAAACTAGAAATAAATTCTAGAAAATATCATTGTAACTATCAATACCTGGGATTACTCAGTTGATTTCCTCATCTTTCAGACCAGAAAGAAATGCTCAGGGTACCCAATAATATTGGGTAGACCTTGGCTGGCTACCGCAGCAGCCCTTATTGACTACTGATCAGGAAACATGACTATTTCAAATGGGAAAAAGATGAAGGAACTGTCCATCTATCCCCCTGCCAAACCATTCCTACAATACAAAAATAAGCCATGGATAGATGACCTAGTAGATTTTGATGAAGAAGATGCCTCCTCACTGGTAATGGTAACAATCACAAAACATTTCAAAGAGTGCAATGAGGAATACAAAGAGTTGGAATCAAATAGTGAAACCTCTTTATATAGTGCCACCCAACAAGAGGTCTATGGATGGCTCTGGAGAGATCCGAGAGGATCTTTCAAGGCATTCCATTGTCCCTACTATAAACAAATTGCCTCCCACTTAAGTTATCAACAAGCAAAAATGTTACACCAGATTGTACCTCATCTTTGTCTATTAAATACTCTGCTAAGTCCGTACAAAGACCTTCTTTCTATTCATAATGGCACAAAGCAAATCACCATCCAAACCAACAAACAACTCTCCATCAGTAGTTGGTTAACAGAGGCAGAAGAAATTCGGTTGACAAAACTTTTGCAAAATCATATCCAGGCTTTTGCATGGGAATATAAGGACATGAAAGGGATTCACCCCAGTGTATGTACACACCATATTTACATGGAAGATGTCCGTCCTATTAGGCAACCACAATGGAGAATCAATCCAGCTTTGAGAGATATAGTGAAGGATGAGATAGAAAAACTATTGCAGATATGATTCATCTACCCCATTTCTAACAGCCAGTGGGTATTACCATTGGTTATTATACCAAAGAAAAATGGAAAGTGGCGAGTATGCATTGACTATAGAGAATTGAACAAAGCCACTAAGAAAGACTACTTCCCACTTCCCTTCATTGACCAAGTGCTGGATAACCTGGTTGGTAGTCACTATTTTTCCTTCTCGGATGGATTTAGCGGATACAACCAGATCCAGGTCACTCCAGAAGATCAGGATAAGACTACCTTCATGTGTCCATGGGGTACATTTGCTTACAGAGTTTTTCCATTTAGATGATGCAATGCACCAACCACGTTTCAATGTGCCATGTTGGCAATTTTTGCAGACCTAGCAAATACATGCGTGGAGGTTTATATGGACAATTTTACAGTACATGGGAAAACTTTTGATGAAGCCTTGACTAGCCTAAACAAAGTAATTGAAAGGTGCAAAAAACATCAGCTGTCCCTAAACCATTAGAAATGCTTTCTTATGATGACCGAGGGAATTGTACTTGGTCACCATATCTCACAGGAGGGAATGAAAGTAGATCCAAAAAAGGTTGAAATTATTATTCAAATTCCCCCTCCTTAAACTCAAACAAAGGTAAGAATCTTTTTGGGACATGCTGGATATTATCGAAGGTTCATTGAAAATTTTAGTCGAAAAGATGACCCTTTATTCACTTTGCTTAAAAAAGATTCTAAATTCAAATGGACACCAGAATGCCAATAGTCATTTGAAGCCATCAAAAGTGCCCTCATGACAGCCCCAATAATTAAAGGACCAAATTGGAATGAGCCATTCCACATTCACACAGATGCGTCCAATTAGGATATTGGAGTAGTGTTAGGACAACTAAATGAATCTGGAGGTATGCATGCAATATATTACATTAGCAAAAACTTGAACCCTGCAGAGAAAAATTATACCACAAATGAATTTTTTTTTTCTGGTAGTAGTTTATGCTATCAATAAATTCTGCCACTACATCACAAGCTATAAAATTTTCATACATACTGATCATGCAACTATAAGATATCTGATGAATAAAGCGGTGGTAGGAGGTAGAATTATTAGATGGTTGTTATTATTGTAGGAATTTGATATAACCATTATTGATAAACCAAGGAAAAATAATGTTGTGGCTGACTTTTTATCTAGATTGACTGTGCAGGGAAATAATGAACCTGTAGATGACACATTCCCAGATGAACATCTGTTTGCCATATCCATACAATCTCCATGGTTTGCAGACTTAGCAAACTATTTGGTTTCAGGTAGATGCCCACAACATTTCAATTCAAAAGAAACCAAATGACTAGTTCGAGAGAGCTCTAGATACAAGTGGGTAAATGGACTCTTATTTAAAAATTGCCCTGACCATGTATTGTGTCATTGTGTGCAGGACATAGAAGTGTATGACATAATCCAAGCATGCCATGATGAACCTTCTGGTGGACACTTTTCAGCCCTCTGGATGGGACATAAAATTCTAGAAGTCGGATATTTTTGGCCAACAATGACCAAGGATATTCAATATTATGTCAAGCACTGTGATCAATGTCAGCGGATGGGACGTCCAACTCATACCATAGAAATGCCGCTCCATCATCAAGTGGTTCTAGAACCATCTAAAAAGTGGGGAATAGATTTTGTGGGGCTGATAGATCCACCTTCCAAAGGAAATCACTACATTTTGGTTTGCACTAACTATGCAACTAAATGGGTCGAGTCAAAAGCACTACCGGCAGCAAAGGAGAAGGTTGCAGATTTTCTGTATAAGCATATTTTGCAAAGGTTTGGAGCATCGTGAGTTCTTGTCTCTGATCAAGGACCATAGTTCATGTCTACTATGATCAAAGCCTTCTTGGAATGATATCAAATCAGTCATAGAAAGTCCTCTCCATATCATCCTCAAAGCAATGGTCAAGTAGAGGTAACAAATTGAGAACTAGAGAACATCCTTACAAAAACCATTTTAGGTAAAAGAACAGATTGGGTTGAAAGAATGACAGAAGTTGTTTAGGCTTACAACACCACATGGAGAACCACCACTAATTTCACACCATATGAATTAGTCTATGGAAAACACCCAGTGTTGCCTATAGAATATGAGGTGGAAACCTTGAGAACAACACTTGAAGTGGGTATAGATTTAACTAAAGCACAACAAAATAGAATGATGCAGTTGAACAGATTGGAAGAGATGTAGATGGAAGAACTACAACATACAGAGTTGATCCAATAATAGAGGAAAGAATGACATGACAAGTACATTATCAGTAAGTAGCTCAAGCAAGGAGATTGGGCCCTGTTGTATGACTCCAAATACCAAGATTTGAAAGGGAAATTGCACACCAGATGGTTGGGGCCCTATGAAATCAAAGAAACCTTTAGCAATGGAGCTATTCAGCTAGTTCCCATTGATGGAGATCACAAAATTCTTCTGGTAAATGGATATAGATTGAAGCTATACCACAAACTAGCTTCCAAAGAGGAGGTTTTTGCAGAAATCCAGTCTCAGATAGAGATTTTCACCTTGGAAGATCTCTCTTCCATGGGGCTCATGTTCTAAGTGATGACTCTAGATAAATAAAGTAGTAAAGGTTGAAAACCAGAAATGGTGGCCTTTCCTGCCAAAAAAAATCAGGCAAAAGTTGAAAACCAACAATGGTAGCTTTGCCTAGAGGGAAGATTGAAAACTAGCAATGTCGATCTTTCCTTCATATTCCCATTTCCTTTAATAAAATTTCTTGTTTCAGTTCTGCAATTTTTTGTGTTGAAATTTTTGAAGAGCTCCAGATGGATACCAATAGCTCCAAATGGCTACAGATTGCTCCAGATGAACATTGGCGAATGTTTGCTTTCCAAAGCATCATCAGATGTTAGGTGATGTTGCATTGTGAAAAGTGATTCGGTAAAAATGTTAAGGTGAAATAATCAAGGGGATGGATACTTTACACGATATATTCTTTCCTTAAAACTTATATAATTATTTTAATATGTTTATATATGCCACGTGTTCCCCCAAAAGTTACTCGCATGCAACCGTCATCCTTCACATGCCACAATAAGTGCATAGATGATTACAGTTTGACAGGTGGCAGTCCTAGATTTGTCTGTCGATCTTGCGAAGCTTCACAATGAAATACAAAGTACTTAGTCATCATGGCACGACATTTCAAATCACTGCCATAAACAAAAATAAAAGTTGGATTAAGGAATAATGATGATTAGTATTTATGGCCATTTAAATGAAGTATGCTTGAAAAGACATAAGTGTGAGGATCGCTGGCATCAGCTTCAGAAGAGTATGGAAGAGTAGTTAAGATGGTGGCTGAGAAATTACACTTCGTACGTAGCCACTCTGGTTCAAAACTCTGAAGTTCATGCCATGATTGATGAAAAGATGGGTAGAGCAACTGCCATTCTGTATGCCTCACATGTAATCATTCCTTTACACAAATTTGCAGTTGACAACACAGAGTTCAAAGTTCCTTCTTGTTTGAAATCAGAAATAGAAAATAGAGAAAACACAGAGCTCCATTATCACATTTTCCTGCAAACTCATTCTACTGATCAAAATGGGCAACAAAAGGAAGGCCGAACCTGAAAATGCCATTTTTGATGACGCTAGTGCACAAATCTTCCAGCAAGTTGGATGGTTGGAATTTTTACAGAAATTTGAAGGCATTGAAGCTGATTTGGTTGAGGAGTTTGTTTCAAACTTCCATAGGACCTTCACTACTGTGAAAGGGGTAAGGATACCAATCAACCCTACAATAATGAGTCAAATTTTTGGTATTCCTACATTAGGCATTGATTTGTTTGCAACAAAACCATTGTATGAAGAACTAATTCAAAATTTTCATGTTACTCTAGAGCCCCTGCCCCATTATATTGTAAGTAAGGGAGAAACTAAAGGCATTGACAAGACCAACCTTCCAGACCCATGGAAGACTGTGGTCCTATGGGTCATGAATTTCTCCACATGTGATGGCCAATTTGGTACAATTTTGGGTCCTAGGATGCGGTTAATCACCCACCTTAGGCATGGAGCCAACAATCCCCAATGTTTGATAAATGTTCCTACATTTCTGCATGCAAGTCTTGTTACAATGCTAACTAAATGAAAGGATAAAGAAGGACAAATTAGTCATCCAGGTTTGATTCATCTGATTATCAAGCACCACTTCCTACAACAAGAGGAGGGCCAGCAGAAATGGGAGGACTTCCTTGCTTTACAGCCTTGGAGGAAAAAAGTAAAATGTAAGACTTCTACTGTCTCTGTTTCAGGAGACCCTGTTGCAGTTTCTTCTGCTTCCCCTGAAGTCTGCTTCCGATGACTCCGGAGACGAACATAGCAAAGCAATCATCAAGGTGAAGATATAGCATCCACCTCTGCCAAGGTACGCCACCACTAGTTAGTCATCTCTTTGGATGAAGAGGAAAGAGGAGAAGTAGAACAAAACCCTACCACTCTCTCAAGTAACCGCTCATCCCCTATTGCACACCCTGAAGAAGATACTCATGAGGAGAGGGGAGCTGAGGAAGTCAATGGTGATGAGATTCCTGAGGAAGCTGGTAGTGAGGGCATTCTAGAAGAAACAGGGGAGGACACATTGCAACAGCAAAGGGAAAGGAAACCCTTGAGGAAAGCTTCAAGGACACCACGACAAAAGAGACTCGACATGCCCTATCTCTATCCAGAGATGAATTTGAATTGCAGCAGTGTAGGACACAATTGGAGACCCTAGCCCAACAATTGAAGGCCAAGGATGAGGAGTTGGGAAAGAAGAAGGCAGAGATTGAAAAGGAGAAGAAAGAAAAATAAAAGGAATTTCTATTTTCAAAGCAGAGATGGATAACCACAAGGCCATAGTGGCTTAGGGGGACATTCAAATAATTCAACTCAGACAATGGGCTGCTCAGCAAGCCCCTGCACCCACTTTGCTGAATGTCTATGCTCAGAATCTACAACTTACATTGGATAACAGGCAACTCCGAGGAGAAATCATTAAGCTCTAGAGAGACATGGAGACATTGAAACAGGAAAAGGTGGCAGTAGAAAACAACTTGGCTTTAGCCTGTGAGATAAGAGAAACCTTGCTAGCACAACGCCTGCCATCAGGTGTGTATGCCCTGTTCCTCTGAGAACAATTTTTAAGATGGAAATTACTTAGGATAAGCTGTAATCTTCCATATGATTTTGACAATGATAAAAATTTTGTTGAATGTTATATGCAAAATCCTAAAAATCAGAAAAACCTTTTGTGTGAATTCTTCCAACATGGCCACATTATGGGGCATGTTAATACATCAATGCTAAATCTATATGTGGGAGAAGTTCAAATATAGAGCTATATATCTCTGCTTTGAAATAACAGGCTATGGGAAGAAAGAATGGAAGAATATGATGCTGCAGCAGGATCCATAGGGCTACTGATGAGACATGAGTGCCCTAAAACTACATGGTTTTACAACACTTTCAAAGCAAATGCTTACAAGCATGGCATCATAGACCAGTATGTGAGAAATTTGAATTCCTGTATTTCTGATTTCTTTGCCATTGTAGATTATCTCCCCAATGTAGCAGTCTCAAGTTGCATATCAAGATTTGAGGAACTACCCCATGTTTTTAAAAGAAGAGAACTAGTATCTCTCGCAAACATAAGGTGGATGACAGACAAGGTCAGAAAAATCATACCCCTAATCCAGCAGAGGCAACAAAATTGGATTGGGATGAGATTCAGACCACCACTAATCCTGACGCCAACTCCTTGCCCTAGTCATCCTCAAGGGCAACCAATGAGAGAAGGGAAGTTCAATACATGGTTTAGTAAGGTGCAGGAGAATGATGGGTTCCAACTGAAAGGGAGAAAGTTGTTCCAATACCATGATGAGGATTATAACTGTAGCACAATCATTGAGGGCAAAAACATACTAGATGAAGCAGATGGAGCACATCCATGAGGACATGGCATACTTTGATTTGGGGGGGATGATGAGTTAAATATATGACTCATTTATTTCATACTATTTCCTATTCTAAAATACTTTAATAAAACATTATGGTATATATTTACATATTATTATAATTACTTTTGTCTTTTGGATAGATTATGCACATGTTTGGATTTCATTTCCTTTGATGAAATCTCTTAACTTATTTACTTGAATTATAGTTTCAAAATGCATATCTTATGAATTGTGGTACAAGTGGTTTATGTTTGCATGAGGATTATGCTAGTACTTGACTTCTAGTGGTCTTCAGATCTCTTCGAAGCCCCCTCTTTCTATGAAGAACCTAAACTCTAGACGGCTCCAGATGTCATTACCCTCCAATAGAGTCATCCTCCCCTCGAGTCGATGACTGTTACTGGCCGATTCTAGGGCTACCCAAAAGGTCCAACAATGCAAACATGACCCACGCCCACATTAAAGTAGCTGTTATATCTAAATCTCCATGTCACTCCATTTCAGTGACTAACCGAAGTAGCTACTAAATTGGCGTCAGTTATAACTAAAGTCACTGCCACCAAACGCCATGCCATTTTAGGAAATCACTCAAGTTCGCCAAACAGCCAAGTCGATGCAAATCCTTGATCTTCAATAAACCGTAGAGGAATAATCAATGTAATAAATTAGCAACTGGTTTCAAGTCCAGTTTGCTGTAGTTAGAATCAATGTTAGTTATTTCCTTTCAATAAAGCTTGAATGTATAAATAGGAGCATAGGATCTCTCTAAGTTAGTTCCAGTTTTTCTTAGATAGTTGTTTGCTAGATTATGTTTTTAGCAAGAGGAAAACTCCTTATTTTCAGACATGTACTTTCATCCATCCTTTAGACTATGATTGAATGCAAATGAAGGGGGAATTCTTTTGAAAGATTTAGTTGAGAAAAGAGGATCGTCTCCAGCTGGGAAAGTAGGGACCGCTTCCCCATTTTGGAGGAGATCTCTCGGTATTTTTATGTTTGTTCAGTTCTTTTATATCTTTTGTTTAGTTAGCTTTGTACTTGTGTTCATGTGATGTGTGTTTTTCTTCTGTGTAATTATGAGCTAAGTTGTTCCCTGTAGGATTGTTTTATAAGTTCTAAAATAGATTTGTTATTCCATAGCACTGTCATATTCAGAGTGTTTCATTGTTGTAGCTTAACAAGTAAAAATAGTTTCTCCTTATTTACTTTTCTAGCAAGTGTGGTTATTTTCTAGCAAGTTAGAATAGTTTCTTTCATTGCAAGTGTGTTTATTCTTCAACAATCTAGAATAGTTTTCTTTACTGCAAGTGTGTTTATTTCCAGCAAAGTGTGTTTATTTTCCAGCAAGATAAGATAGTTTCTTTCAGTGCAAGTGTGCTTATTTTCCTGCAAATAGATAGATTTTCATTTATGTATGACCTTTCATTTCCATAAGATTGACCAACCAAGTTCCGTCCATGAACCATTCAATCAAATCCCCCCATACCAAAGAGTCTTATCGCAGATCATTCCAGACACCTCTGGATTGATAAAATCAAATGATGATGCATTAACAAACACTACTTCGACCCTCATCAACAAGCACCAAAATGTTAGAAACATAGGCATACAATTGTTAGACATAGGTGTGTCGACCTTCTTCATAGGCGTGCTGACCTACTGCACAGGCGCACCGACATGAAGTGTAGGTGCGCGTTGACAGTCACAAGCACGTTTCCATTCCTGTATGAAATATGTACGGAAAAATCCCACACAAATGTTAGTTTTTAGGGAGGCGGGTCCCATCAGGTGTGCCAAAATGTAATGGTTATAATTTGAATGCAATAATCAATCATAAATGAACTCAAGCAATAGTAAAACAATACAAATTACCTCAAACAAACAAACAAACCATACTTGATGAAGCATACTAAGGTTGCACCCAAACCTCAAGTGGATTGCTCTTTGCTCTTGGCTATGTGGATTGTTTTATCAACAAGCATAACATGATCTCCCAAGGATGAATAATGATAGCGTAATTTTACTAAAATGAGAGATGCTGAGAAATGGAGAATGAGGTTCCATTTATAGACCTGTGAAACAACATATGAACAATTGAGGAACACCAGAAAGATCAATGGTTGAGGATGGTTGAGAGAATGTGCACGAATGAGAGAAGGACAAGTGTCCTAGCCTTCTCATGAGTCATGGGAATTAAGATACCTAATTGGAGAGTTCACTGGATAGATTGATCAAAGGACTAAATTGATTGATCGTTAACAAATTAGATTGATTTGTTAACTGATTTGATTGATTAGAGGACTGATTTGATTGATTAGATGACTTAATTGATTGATTAGTCAACTCATTTGATTGATCTGTTAACTGATTAGACCAGGGGAAATTATGGTGGGTGAGGATAAATGGGAAATTATATAAATAATTTATTTAATTTCATGAGCACATGGGATACATGAATTAAATATTAAATTTAATTCATTTTGGAGGAAATAGATATTTAAATAAATAATTTAAATTTATTTATTTAAAGTGTAGGGAAATTTGATTTATTCAAATAAATAATTTTTATTTTATTTATTTAAATTAGAGGAATAATGATTTAATTAAATAATTTGGATTATTTAATTAATATAGAGGAATATGATGATTTTTAGTGAATTAATGAATTAATGTGGAAATAGTCGAAATTAGGTGATTTGATGAGAATTTGTGCGAATGCAGTGTGATGACATGAATTATGCATTGGCGAATTTCAGGTGTCTACAACTACTTTTTACCCATCACACCTCTCTTTTTGATTTAACTATGGAGGCTATTGAAGTTGATCAAAAACTTACAAGGCTTAGGAGCACCTCCACTTCTCCTCCTATTATTGATTCTACCTATGAAACTTCTATAAGGATTCTTATTTTATTTTAGTAGACAAAACAAAAGAAAGAAATTATACACATCTTGTCACTTCTCTTGAATAATTCCTACCCCATCTCTTGGACAATAAACTAATCACTAATCCACATCTCACATTTCAAAAAACCCCTAAATTTTTTTTATCAATCTTTCTCTTGTTCCTATCATTACATATTGGGTCATTCTACCAATCAATATAGAGCCTTAAAGAGAAAAATCCAATACCTTATTAGTGATGGTTCTATACTTCTTTCTCTTGATAAGGCATTTTACCCCTCTTCTTTTAATAACTATATTGATTGGTTTGATGACCTTGGCACAACACATGACCCATCATTATATCATGATACTTATAATGATATTGATGATGATCCCCTTGATTGTCACATCCCTAATTTTGACTTGAAATTACTTTTTACTTTTATGTAAATAGAAGTGAATTCTATGGATAAATGATTTGGCATTAAGGTATAATGTCGGGATAAATCATTAGTTTACTAGATTCTAGTCATGTGAATAAATGAATGTGATGTAATGATTCCAGAATGTACTTTTGAATTTGTTATTCATGAGGTTATGAATGGACTAACGATATGATAATCCCCATTACATGGTTGCAAGTTGAATATAGGAACACAGGTTTGTTAACTCTCCAAAAAGGAGAGAGAGTATCTTCCAGGGAGATGAGTATAGACACTTGGATTGAACAGTTAAATTGCCATATGAGTGTAGTGAGATAACGTCTAGTGAACACTAGTGGATTGAGGTAAGTCAAGATTGTGTCTTCACATTTTGGTCAAGTCAAGTTTCGACACGACGAGTTTTCGATGTTGAACTAGAACCTTTTGGCGTATTGTGACGTCAGCCATGTTGGTTAATCAAATTCGTCACCATGATACATAACGATCGACGAGTTGGCGTATAGTCTTCGTCATGGATTTGGGTGTGTTTCGCAGATATGTGAAAGAGGAGGATACCTCAACCCAATCACGTTATGACGTCATTTTAATATAAACAAGTAATTTATGGTATTAAGTCTATATCTATTTGTATTTAGATAGTTAATTGATATCCTTGGTCAAAAGGATAAAATCTTTAGTAGTGATTTTTAATGATCATCAACCCTCTTTATGAGAGGAGGTCGACCAACTACTCAACTATCATTATGTATGATTATATATTTGGCTTGTTTTTAATGTCTAGATGATACTATTTTATAAGTGAATTTTATTACTTAAGTTTCTTTTAATAATAACGAATAGAAACAATGATTGGATGATAGAAATACTTTTCTACTCCATCCTAAATCTTCTAACCAACTTAAGTACATCTCTCGAGTGAGATTAAGGAAATTATGGAGCTTTGAAGTCTTTGTTCTCCACTTCTTTTCTGTTGTAACTGTTTTGTTTAATATTCTATGTAGGAGAGTGGTATAATAACCACATATTAATATCAACCTCATGATATGTTTAATAGTATGTTAACCACGTATCATTTTTGTTTAACAAAACTTGTGGGATGAGCGAATATAGGTCCATTGGTAGGATTTTTCCATTGGCTTCATTTGTTGGCTGTTAAAGTTTTTAAGCACCACGTTTGTTGGATTATCGGCATGCTCTCTTTTGGAGCGAATATAGGCTTCCATTTAGAATCCATGACCTTCATTTAATGGAGTTTCAATTATCTCTTGCGGAGGAAAAGGATCTATAAGGGGGTAGTGAAGAAAACTACGTAGGAGGAGGCCAATAGTGTTTTAAGAAAAACTCACAAGCCTAGGAAGAGTGGCAAGAGGATAAGAGGTGGTTATCGCTGAGGAAAAAAAAGAGAAACTCTGCACAATTTGGAAAGCATTGAATGCTTCAATTAGAGCACAACTTACATAGAAGGGAAAAAAAAGGGACTTCTGTGTGGAATAGAGAAAAAAATTTCATAGACATCTATTTGAATCTTGCTATCACTTCTTTTATAGTGAATTAGAATTTGAGAGAGAGGGACTTAGAGTTTCTCAGAGCCGTTTATTATTTGATTGAATAGAGAGTTTTAGGGGTGGTTTTGTAGTATTTAGAAACTCTTAACAGAGTCTAGAAGATCCATGGTGTTGAGCTTTGCTACCGGACATAGAGATGAGATTAAAATTATCTCTTATCTAGTCATTTGACTGCTCAAGCTCGAAGGAAGACTCTTGTTTCATCATTGTCAACCTTAGCAAGGTAAGGACAACACAGTCTTTTGTTTTGTTATCATATTAATTTGATTTAGTTTCTTTTATCCTTCATAATATTTCTTTAGAACTGAAATATAGAAAAGACCAGTGCCATTATGTCCTTAAGAGTGAAATCTTTGCAAGCATATTTTCTAGTGAATCTACGGTAAAAATGAATGGGCATGATCTTAAGTTTCAAGTGTAAACTTCTATTATTATGATAATACGGATTTGGTTAAGATAAGAGTCTAAGTTTATAAGCGTAATACCTTATTATGACAAAGGTAAGGTTATTGATATGAGAAAGTATCTTTTATGTTCTTAAGTGTTATTGAACCATGTCAAATGATCTAGGAAGGCTATAAGTATTTATTATCTTAATTTTGTAACCTTATTGAAAAACAATAGGTTTATGTTATGATTTGGGTTAGGGAAGTTTAACCCTAGTTTCAACCAAGAAGGGTTAGAAAACCTTTATATGAAAACTAAAGTCAATTAATACGAAATGTTGACTTTGATAAGTCCAGAACAATAAATGAATTCTTATTCTATAAATTAGTCTTTATAAAGTATGTTATATTCTGAAATGATATGGCTTTGTATTTGTTAAAAACCAATGTCTTGTACTATCAACTTGAGAAGTATCTACATGCATAATATATGTCAAGAAGTCATATGCCTTTGATTTTATGAATACACAAAGAAGTACTTTGATTAATAGTCGAATTCATAAAGCATTTATACTTTGTTATTCAGGATTAAGAGAGTTATCCTAAGTCGGGTAGACTTGTTTTGGAGTTAATTATTACTCTTATTTTAATCTATCTTATATTGAAAATTGGGTGGACTTGAGATGACCAAGAGGTCGAAAGCTCTTATAAGCATTATGAATTTAGACCTAAGTAGGTAGAAAGGAAAATAAGCTAGACTCAAGTAAAGTTTTAAATGATGACAATAACCATTAAGAATTGATATGAACAAAGAAATACTTCAAGTATTAGGATAATGTTCATAGACAAGCATGGTAGAAGAATCTAATTTAAAACATAGACAAAAACAAAGTGAAACCACATGAGAGTTAATCTCTGCAAAACAACCTTACGTTATGATACTTTTACTGTCTAGTAGGGATCTAGAATTTAAGAATGCTCTTCGATATTTCTTTTTATAAGACTTATTGAGAAGTCAAATATATTTAATAGAGGAGTTTAACCTTTAGTAATGAACCATAGGGTTTTGAGAATTTTATAAACATCCTTTTAGGTTAAGACAATAGAATAACCATTGGTTGTTATATCAATAGATAGAGGGTGAATAGACTAAGACAAACATATCTTAGAGAAAGAGCCTTCGAAGTGTATTGATGTCATAGACGATGACTACAAAGTAAAGTCAAAATCTTTGACATAAGAAAATAAATGATATTATTAATGTATGGGATAGAGGAGTTAAATCCCTAGATTCAACCCAGAAGGGTAAGAATACTTGAAAGACACCTTAATTTGTTATAACTTCGAAATAATCCGTTGATTTTAATGAATGGTCGAGAACCATTAATCAAGGCTAATATAGACTAGAAAGAGTCTAAGATGCTTTTAGAATGATAAAATGATGATTCTTGTATGAGTCAGAAACTTGTTTTATACAAGGGAGTTAGAAATTTTGGGTCATTGAGTTGAATGACAGGAAGTCATAGACCCCAGAAGTTTGCAAGAATGCAAAAGGAATTCTATTAAAGGTCAAAGCCACCTAAACCCATATAGTATGTTTATCCTAAATTAAGGATTAAAGTTATTTAAGATAGACTAGACATTAAGTAAATCAAGATTCTTATATCTTTGAGTATAATGACAAAAGGCCATAGACCTTAGTAATTGCAAGGATGCAAAGAGGGACTCTTGAATAGATTGCTATCCTATAAGAATACATAACATGTTAAACCGTGATCAAGGGTTTCATTCTAGATCAGGTAGACCAAGGTAAAGTTAAATGTGACTCTTATTTAGAAACTTTGGCCAAAGTGATGCATACGTCTTTGCATGCATTAGTTAGTTCATAGTGTCCAGATTTGTGTAACCTATCAATATGGTCATACTTGGCTAGAAGGTATCTAGAGTTGTATGATCGATAGAGTTATGTAGGACACAACACTAGAACTCAGATGGTAAATACCAGTTGGATTCCTTATATCTATACTCTTCATGAAAGGTAGGGCCACTTCCAGGTAGGAAGGTGAGCGGGGGACCACCAGTCTGTGGTTGTAGGTAAAGCACTTGGAAGATGCTCTCTCTCTCTCTCTCCAGCAAAAGACTTGTCGAGGCTTGTGATATGGATATCGATATTCCAGATGCACTGTACTCCATGTTATAACTTGTGACAGTCAAATTTATGTGGTAAAACTATTCTTTATGCCAATTATATTTTATGTAATTTAAATGATAAGTGAAAGGATTTCACTATGATTCTAGCTTCAATTATGATATGATTTCAAGGTTGAAAGTATTTAGAAAGATTTACTTTATTTCTTCTTATTATGCAAATGATATTAAAAAAAATTAAAAGAAAAAACTCTTATGTTTACCATCTTTATTTACTTCTAGTTAAAATTTGATTTTTGTCTTATTGAAGAAATGGTATGTTACATATGGTATCAGAGCGAACCAGGTTCAACACATGGACCTATGAGCTCATTACGAGAAAACTCGTTAACATCTAGTAGATTAGCTAATGTTTGAAAACTGGTTTAACGCCAGAATGGCATAGGGAAAAACCAAAGAAACTATCAGAAAGACTATTTTCCCTACACTTAACCAAGTCAGTGTTTAGGAAAGAACCAATTGAGCAATTAAAAACTCCAAGAGCAAAATAATTCTTCTAAGGTTGTATAGCGAAAAGATTTTGAGACTTTGACTAGAAAGGTAAAACCTTGGTCAGTTACTAATCAAACTAAGAGCTCAGATCGAGCAGTGTCTATATGAATTCAAGATCACTCTTATTTTCTCAAGAACTTAAGGATGGGAAGATCCAAAAGTAATCAATAAGATGAAGGAGCAAATGAGTGTTGAAGATCCTAGAATTATATCAAAGATACGTAGATTAGATGGGCTCTAGTTTAACTCCTAGATGGCTTGGAATGAGCCAAGTGGAATAAAAGGGTCATTAAAGGACAAGTAGTGATATATTGGCATAGAATGTTGAGAAAAATGGTACAAGATTTGGAAATGTATTTATTTTGCAAAATAACTCATAATAGATATAAAGAGAAGAAGCTTGTGATCCGATTATAATCTTTGTGTGTTACTATAGCACAATCTTATAATATCATTTGATTGATGAACGATAGATACTCCAGGAAATAGGAGTAGATGTGTTATAACCTTTTTATTTGCAAAATTTTTGAGCATGATGAAAGTCTTAAGGGGATTATTTATTTATTGTGCTTGTAGCACAAACTCTAATCCACTGTAAGTTTTTGTAAAACCCAAGTGCAGTGCAACAATCTACTCCCTTGTTACTGACTTAGTCACATAGTGCATGTAGTTAGGGTAAAATTGCAAATCAGGGCAAATGAATAAACAACAATGACAAAAACCCTAGCAATGCACAATGAAGCACAAGACAACATGAAAATCAAAATAACAAATGTAAATACAAACCGATCTCCACGCTATGCTCGATTTATCTCCATTGCTCTTCTCCACCTCGCATGAGCATGCAAGATTTTGAAGGATTATTGTTGGAAGAATGTTGGGTGCTCACTTCTGCAGCATAACTTTGATAAGGATGCAAAGGCTCTAATAATATTTCAACAGCATGTGGATACTTGAGGATCAATGCATTATAGAAAATTTGGCAGAATAAGGGTACTTGAGGCTCAATGCATTGCTAATGGCTTGTGAGGGGTTTGAATTATAGGCTTGGCTTAGTTCAAATGGATGGCTAGGATCAATTAGGGCTTTAGATGAAATGGATGGATAGGATTAAGTTAGGTTTCCTTGCACATCAAGAAATTGTAGTCAATTGACATGTGGCAAGGGAAGATAAGTCTTAGGTGTGCTTGTGTAGATAAATACTAAAATTAGGTCCCAATAGTTGTGCATGTGAAGGATTTGAATGAAAGTTGTATTACAACACATGATTGACTGGACAAGTGTTGGAATGTGATAAAAGATGAGTGTTTAATTCAAATAAAATATTTGAATTAGTTGTGATATGAGTTGGATATTAATAAAATTTATTTAATTAATAGGATAAATGAATAGGATGGGATAAGATATGATGTGGAAATTAATTAAATAAATAAAATTTATTTAATTAATTGGGATGGAGATAAGATAAATGGGATTATGCATGTGAAATTAATTAAATAAATAAATTTATTTAATTAATTAGCTAAGTAGGATAAAGATGGGGATTTTAATTAAATAAATAAAATTTATTTAATTAATTAGCTTAATGGATAAATGGGATTAAGAGTGGGATTTAGGACAAAAATGGCTTATGATGTTTAGGATAATGTTTTAACAAGGTGTTGCAAGACATACACAAAGTTGGGACAATTTTGGGTGTCTACAGTGCATAATAAGTGTTCCTCTAGATTTTGAGACTTCTTTGGAGTTTAGGTAAAATCCCTTTTATTACTTGCAAGGATTGTCATTGTTTTATTCCTTTATTTTGAAATGTCTAGCCACTGAATTTTGAAAATTGTTTATTTGATGACTAGTTGGTCAAAATTTGATTTATTGTCAAAAATGAGCTCATTCTTTTGATTTATTACTGAAATTAAAAATTGTTTATATTTTGATATTGATCTAATTTATTGTGGTGGCTAAACAAGAAAATTTTGGTTACTCTCTATGTTTAATGTAATGTTCATCTCTATAATGTCCTGGATGGGCCTCTGATGGATTGTGTAAGGGAGTAAATTGTAGAAAATGCACCTGGTATGTCCTTAACGTTATACAAGAAAGATACCTTGTGTGGAAGGAAATATGTTCCAAACCCTTTTAGGGTTATATAATTAATGTGTAAGCTACCGAAAGGAGGTCTTACACTGATATCACCTTTTGAATCTTGTGTTATTATATGCGGGCGAACGAGTAGTCCAATAAGCCATGGTTAATAGTCTCTCCAAGTTGAGCAGGGTGGTGAACCATGAATAAGTTCATTGCAAAACATATACTTATATAAAAACTATGTGCATAGTGAGTGACGTTGCCACCACGTCCACTCGTCAGTTCACAGTACTCCAGACATTTAACTAACTAGAGTTGTCATACTTGGTTGGAGGGTATGCATGGTAGTACGACAGAGTTAGTTAAGTGTGGGTACACACCAGAGCTCAAATGGCAGCTAAGATGGTTTCCAACACAACCTTTCATTGAAGGGTAGGACTACTTCTAGGTAGGAAGTGTTTGGGGGAACCGCTTAAGGCCGTGATTGGAGGTAAAAATAGCCGGGTGATGCTATCCCTCTCATCAGTGGCATGCCAAGTCTTGGAGGACGGTTGAACTAGATAATGAATTCTGATCCTTTCTTTTATATCTACTTATCAACTTATTTAAATGATGCATGAAATGAATGAAATTTTCTACTTGATGAATAATCTTTTCAGCTAGAAAAGTAAAAGTTGATGTTACTCTTTGTATCTTATGGTAGTACCGTATTTGAAAATATTATTAAACTTTGGTTCTTGGTAAACCTGTGATCAAAGTGGATGGTTGCTACATGTAGAAAGTGTAATGCCCCCTTATTTTTGGCTTGTGATAGCTGTTAGTTTTACATTACTCTCTGCTTGATTTGAGACAGTTGTTAGCTTTTTTTTGCATCCAGATAGTTATGAGACATTTGAGCTATTGAGACTATGGTTTATGCTTATTCTGATTGTGATAGATTATGTTCGATTGATTTAGTTCTGATTTGTGGTATGAGATTATGATGGCATGGTTGTTATGATGAGATGGACATGTTTAGTGATGATTTGATAATATCATGTTTATGCATTTGATTTTAAATAGAAATAGTTATAGTCTTGTTCAGAGCGGGGATGGTGTGGTACTGCTCGGGTCGAGCACCCTACTACGCCGTGATTCTCTGTCTTGGTGTGTGTTTGATATATATATATACAGTGGTCATGTACAACCCACTATTTTTTCTTATGCAGGTTGTAGGTACCGGGCCTCGACTCCACGTGACTTAGCAGGTCTGAACGGGCCCTACACCATGGATAATGTTGACGGAGATAACATGAGGTTTATTCCCTAGGTCAGTTCAACCTTCAGTGGTTAGTCATCATGTGGTTTGAATGTTTATTGTTGAGTTTTGGGTAGTTAGCCCATGTGTATCTGGGTAATGCGTAATGAGGTAATATTATATTATGAATATTAATAGTTGTCGAATGTTATGGTATTGTGTTTAATTGGAATATTATTTAAGTAAATTCCAATATAGATTAAATGGAATATGTTAATGATTCTATTAGTACCTATGTCATAAGTTAATATGGTTAATTAGTATATCATATTTTGAAGAATAGTGTTGGATGTTAATTTAATGATTTTTGGTATATCATTTATTGTTGGCTAGTTGTCATATATGTTTGGAGATATGGAAATACTATGTTAGGTAAAATTTCAAATTCCTCTTAATGAGGGGGATTGTGTATCAAATTTGGGGGTTACTGTAATTAATGGTTGTTGTCTATTTTTGGTCTCGGGGAGGTTTTGGTGTGAGAGGGTTTTTATGTCTGGGGTTATGTTTGTTCTGGGGAAGTTTTGGGAAGAGGCATGTTTTAGAGAAAGGTTTTGCAGAGAAAGGAGGGGAAATTATGAAAGAAGATTCGATTCCGGAGCATGAGTTGTACGGGTATGTCTTGTGAATTTCTGTATTTTCTATCTTTGGTTGCTCTGAAGAATTAGATTTCTTGTTGATGGTTATTCTGGCATGGAATCGATCTGTTATTCACCCTTGTCACGTTTGTAAACTCCTTGCTTTTGTTGATTACTCATTGGAAGGTTTGGTAAAACTTTTAAATCTACAAATAATCTCTTCAACCTCAACCTCTTTCTCAAATGAATTATTGCAATTTTCGCCTGTAGATCAATTTTTGAACATTTCTTTAATGATGACATTTTTCTCCTCTGACTTAATTGATGAGCTTGTAAATCTTTCCTGCTTTATTCTTCAGATTTCATTATCACTATGTTATTATATCTTTCCCCAACCATCAATTCCTATTTCAACCTCTTAGTGATGATCTCTATAGTATCCCACATCAATTTGTTGAGGCACATGCTATCTCTATGATAGAGCTTATTTAGTCTCAATCAGAAATCAAGGTAACTCTTGGAGGAAACCACGGTGTGGCAAAATATTATGCACCTTCGATTAAATCAAAACCAATTTCACTTACCTATTGTTTTAATTGAGTCTTGAGACCCGCTTAGACCCTTGTGTCAAACCAATTCCCCTGTCATCTTTATCTCTATGTAATGTTATTTTCCTATAGGCAAATCAATCATCAGATGGTGTTAATATTTCTTCAGTCTGGAGGTGGATCTCAGGGACTATCCTTATTGAGTCGCCCTTTATCATATGCAAATTGGATTTTAATGTTTTCTTTTCCAAGTTTTATATTCTAATAAAATTCTTTGAGTTATTCCTTGTGGATTAAGAGTAAATGGCAGAGCCTCTTCCTTGTAAGCTAGCAATCCATTCTCATTAGATTTTTGGCCACTTTATGGCATGTCTAGGCAGGCCGTTCTCAACTGGCTGCTCCTAAAACTTTATACCAAAAATAAATCCAACTTACAAACTACATTTTGGTCGATCCTTATCAAAGTTGATGAATGCTGATATCAATCTTTTCCTGCCACCGTCATACGGCCTCCCTTCTCTTGCATTTATCTCTGCCTCTTTCTGTAGTTTCTTCTACCTTTAGTCTCTTCCTCTCTGGCTTTGCAGCATTGGAAGACTTGAGCTATTCTCAAATAAATTTCTGTATCCTCTTCTTGGCCACCGTACGGCATCTCATCAGGAGTAACTCAGTCGCTTTGCAATAGATTGATCCTCATTTCTCTTGTGGTGTTAACATTGACAGAATTTTGAGTGGTAGTTGGTAATTTAGCATACTAGTGGCTTAGGGAAAGATTCTAAAGGAGCTCATTGAATATGTTAGTAAATCAGTTTAGTATGTTCCAGTGGTAATGTTATTTAATTAAGTTTCTTTTTTGACTAATTAGATTATGGAGTAGATATTAGGAAGTTGTTAATTATTCCTTGTATTTTGTGAAATTTAAAATTATTATTATTATTAGAGTGCTCTTAATTATATAGGTGTAAATCAGTTTAAGAAAGCTTGGTTTAATCTAGGATTGTAATAATTTTGATTCCATTGCTATGTATCCATTTAAGTTTGAGTGCTCTAAAACACTTAACAATTCTACCAATTTATTTTACTTTGTGCTTTTGGATATGGTAAGTAGTCTTATTAGAACAAATGGTGGGTAATGAGTCCAAATAGTTTTTATATTACAACAATTTATTACACTAGATTATTATGGAATGATAGTTTAATAATTATGTATTAGTCATACTTGGTAAAAATAAATTGTTAGTTATGCTGTCCCGGGTAACGTGATGTTAGTAAGTAAATCATAGCAAGAATAGAACTTTTATTTTTGGACCATCTCCTAGGTGTGTTAGTTGTTCGAGTGGCAATTCGATAGAAATGTTGTTACTCTTAAAGGTAGTTTATAACTTAAGTTGCATAGAACAGTAAGGTAGAATAATTATAACATTGTGATCTAAGTTAGTAACCATGATGACATCTTAGTGTAGTTGTGTACAGGTTTTGTATGATTACTAGTGCCTTATACTTTTGAGTAAAATCTTTAGTGAATCTTTGGTTGATTATGAAACAAAAGGAAAATTATCATTTCTTGGAAGTATAGTATGTGGAACTTGTTAATAAAACATGTGTAAAGGTTATTGGCTAAAGCGTCAAATGTAATTATTTCTAATTCATGGAAGTAAAAACTTTTGGGTATAGATTGTAGTATTGTATTTACCCCTTTTTTTGTGTTATGATTTTATTATGTTAACCTTGTCTGGTGATAGTGTGAAGTCATCCTTGGAACTAAATTTAGTTATTTTATCAACTTATCTTAAGAATGTTTTGAGTTATTTACCCCCTTATCGATTTTGCAATAAAACATGGTCGTTGAAACCTAGTTTCCCTAATGGGAAAGGTGGTGTAGTGACCTAGTAAAGAACTTAGTCACCGACTCCATAGGTCTAACTGTTGGTTTTCAGCATTGGTACTTGTGTCATACTGTCTCATGATGTATTGTTTGAGTTTGAGGAGGGCAATGGGATTTTCAGTGTTGTGGCCAAGTGAATGGCATATGTAATGGAACATAATAGTTTTGTAACCTATATCCTTGCATGTTGTGGTTTGGATGATTGGTTAGAGATTGCTAAGGGAGTGGCCTTCATGGTGGGGCCGGTGCCTAGTGAGGGGTCGCCTGGGTAACCCCATGGAAGTTGTAAGTGATAACTTAATGAATTAATTAGGAGGGTTGGGGTAGTAAACCACATAACAAGATAAGTAAGAATGCCTCACCCATGCCTTGAGTGCTTTCGCAGGCTAATGATGGGATGAGAAGCCCTGGTTGGCAAGGCTGACCTCCTTGTCTTCATGAGAGGACATGTCAGCTCCGCATGTGTCACCCTATGGGGCTGGTGCCTAGAGAGAGGCTGCCAGGATAACCATAGATGGGGGCCAGCTTCTGGTGAGAGATAGCCTGAGTAACCCATGTTAGGACCATGCGATGAAACTCTCCTTATGCAACCTAGTTACTTTCTCTTTATCTTTGTTGATACCTCTGGAGTGTAGTCTTGTCTTCTTGATTGATCTTAGCTTGATGTTTTGAGTTGTCTTGTTGAGTACTGTTGGTTCTGTGCAGTCTTGTTATCCTGTTTGTCTGCATGGAGTCTAGATCTTGTGATTGTGTTCTTGTTTGTAACCTTGACCTAGCAGAACTTCATTGTTATCTCCTAGCTCAGTGGGGTGGACCTTAAGGTTCCACATGGTTGGGAGGTAGAGCTATCCATTGGTCTTCTCAGATATTCAGTTCGAGATCAGGTAGGAGTGTTTCGGTTCCAGTTGGCTCATCATCTTCAAGTTGTTGTATACTTTCATTATTTTACTATTTGTAAACTAATGTAATCGGTCTTGTAATCTTGTATTGGAATTTGTAATTATTCTTCCCAGATAATGTAAGATGCATTATTATTCTATTGCATTGACTCCATTTGAAACATTGGACATAAGAAGATGCCAAACGCCTATAAGCTGGGTAAGCTAGAAGATAGGATTAGCATTAGTCCAGAAATGTTGTCAGAAATGAATGAACAAATCTTGGTTAGCGAAGAAAAGTTTCAAAAAGTATGGAATGTTTTCCAAATTAGTTCCTAGTTATGAAGAACCCCTCAAAGCTCTCAAAGTTATTAATTCTATTTATTACAAAATCGTTTTATTTTTCCAGGAGGCACATTCTCTTTATAATTGTATTTGAAAAGTATATAACAAATGACCATTATATTCTTAGAATGTTTTATAGGAACAAGACCCAAGAGTGGTCATGATCAAGATTTTTTTTTTAAAAAGTTTAGGGATTCCAAGCTCTACTTGTGAAACAAAGAGGTTACTCATGACAAGATCCGGTGGGATAGAGTGTAGAGGGTAATATGACATGGAAAGTTTACCATGATTTTTATAGCAATGATTTTCTCAAATTGTTTACACTTTTGCAGGTTAAACAAATTTTTTTATCTTATTTATCTTTATGATACATTAAATCATCGAGGACAATGAATCTTAAGGGGGAAGGTATTTCACATCCCTAATTTTGACTTGAAATTACTTTTTACTTTTACGTAAATAGAAGTGAATTCTATGGATAAATGATTTGGCATTAAGGTCTAATGTTGGGATAAATCATTAGTTTCCTAGATACTAGTCATGTGAATAAATGCATGTGATGTAATGATTCCAGAATGTACTTTTGAATTTGTTATTCATGAGGTTATGAATGGACTAACAATATGATAATCCCCTTTACATGGTTGCAAGTTGAATATAGGAACACAGGTTTGTTCTCTCCAGAAAGGAGAGAGAGTATCTTCCAGGGAGAGGAGTATAGACACTTGGATTGAATAGTTAAATTGCCATCTGAGTGTAGTGAGATAACATCTAGTGAACACTAGTGGACTAAGGTAAGCTAAGATTGTGTCTTCACATTTTGGTCAAGTCAAGTTTCAACACGACAAGTTGTCGATGTTGAACTAGAGCCTTTTGGCATAATGTGACGTCAACCATGTTGGTTAATCAAATTCAACGTCATCATGATACATAACGATTGAGGAGTTGGTGTATAGTCTTCGTCATGGATTGGGTGTGTTTTGCAGATATGTCAAAGAGGAGGATACCTCAACCCAATCACGTTACGACATCATTTTAATATAAACAAGTAATTTACGGTATTAAGTCTATATCTATTTGTATTTAGATAGTTAATTGATATCATTGGTCAAAAGGATAAAATCTTTAGTAGTGATTTTTAATGACCATCAACTCTCTTTACGAGAGGAGGTCGATATAATGCCCCGCCACAAAACCCCAGAGATAAGCTAAACTATGCAATGTAAAATGGCAATTTTTTTTAAAAATAAGAAATGGAACAAGGAGTAACCACATAGTCACAAAACATGCAAGTAAACTTAATCTCTAGGGATGCATGACTGCATTACTAACTGTTATAATAATTTGATTACCATCCATAATTAATCAAAAACCAAAAGCATTAAAGAAATATAAATTTTCCATTATAATATTACATCAATTAACGACATCAAGATATTGCATAAAAAATTACAATATGTTTTACAATCTTCTTAACAAAGAATACATCATTACAATAGCAACTGTATTGCTTACATCAAGAGAGAGCTACATGATAAGACTAGTATACATAACATGAATGACTTTCTCCTTGACTAAACAAAGGTAGAAATCCACTACAAGAAGAATCTTCAAATGTTCAAACATCAGCAAAGAGCCCAATGGAGAAGAAGCACAACCCCCTGACCATGTGGAACTTAGAGGCCCACCCCCCATGCTAGGAGATGATAATAAGGTCCCACGACATGAATAGTCAGCTTGACAAGAAAATAAGAAACACTAGGACTACATATGACTACACAACCACACAGGCAAAACTTAGACATCTATTCCAGAGGCAACCACCCAAAACAAGGCAAGTGAACAATAGGGAAAGCTAGATTGTAGTAGGCAGGAGTGTCATCACGTGGTTTGTCATGGGTTGTCCTAGTAGGTCTTTCTAGGCCCTGACCCACATCCTGGGTTATCCTGGTAGCCTCTCCCAACCCCCAGCCCCCATACAAACTCATGTGGAATCAACATACCTTTCATGTGGACAAGGTAGTTGATCTTGCCATTCCAGGCCTTCCCAACTCATCTCAAGCCTGAATGAGCACTTGACCTATGAGTGAGGCATCCAATTATCTTGTTTTAATGTGTTTACTACCCAACCCCTAAGTTTATTAATTAGGTTATCTCTTCCTTAAGAAACTCTCACATGGGTTCTCCTAGACGCCACTTTGGGCTGTAGCCCCCATTGAGAGCCACTCCCCTATCTGCAACCATAAAACCCCTCAAGCACACCAAAATAATGCAAGGAATTTACCATCTCGCAAATTGAATATAATCACTAGGAGCATCCCCAAGGTCATGATACAAAACTTTCAAGGTATACAATTGCAACCGAAAAAACCCTCATACATCCCTTTACAATTGTTGCAAAATCAACACAATACAACAATAACAAATCACCTCATTCAGAAGGACAATATGATTAACTCAGGATACATGACACAACATAAACTAGAAAACTAAGCCTAAGCCCTTGGAACAATATGACTCCACTAAGACCTCAAACACAATTTGTATAACACTCACTCATAATTTAATCAACTAATAGTATAATATCTGACACTAATTTAAATTTACATTCAAACATAAACATTTAGTCAAATAATATTACCATTAAATCTGAGATCTATTTAGGTCATTTATTTTATATGAGAGAAGAACATTTAATCTAATTAATCAATATTACCTTTATATTAAGGTGCTAATGAAAATCTAATTTTTGATTTTACCCATGCTTAAATTTTAGTGCTAATAAATTTCTATTCAAATATGCAACTATGCAATCCTATAAGATTTCTTAACTCAATTCAAGAAAAAACAAGACATTTAAATTCAGGATGTAATTTAGTAACCAAATAAATTGTAACACTAATAACTATAATATTACTAATAACAATATTAATGTTGGTAAGACTAACTTTGATGGGTTGATAGTTAGAAAAGATTATTACGTCAGTAAAGAGGATAGTGGAAGGAAGACGGAAAGGCGAAATCTAGAAAAGAAACTAAAAGACGGCAAGGCGAAAAGCGTAGTAAAAAAAAGACATGATACTCATCAAATACGAGAGAGGATTTTAATGCATCCATTGAGGTAACTTAGTTTTAACTTAGAAGGCCGATTAGTTCCTAACAAAGCCGCTCAATTCTAACTATAGTCGATTAATACTAACAAACGGACAAAACATTACAAGGCATGTTTAAGTTGTGGAGCAAGGTAAAAAGGATGGGAGTGATTTCCATCAGGGAAAAGACACCGAGGCCGCGAAAGTAGGAAGGAGGATTATATACAGAGCACGTGAACTATATGACATAATGTCTCAAAGATGTGTTATCTCATGGAATACAATAGTGGCCTGCTCGCATAGGATGAACTCATTGATCATCATTTGTATAAGTGACGGATGGCGTAACAAGGAAATACTAACATGGACAAACAAGGCGCTCATTCTACTAACAATAAATTTAAATGACTAAAAACAAATACACCCTCTAAACCGACTCTGGCTCCAATAAAATGTACCAATGGATAAAATTCTTCTATGAAATATTGACTGCATCAAGAGTGAATACCTAAAAAGTTAATAGAAACCTGCTTAAACTCAAACACTCCATCGAAGTTACTAAAAAACAAACATGGGAACTTTCCAAACAAAATGGGAAAGAATAGGTGTGCAGCAGTAACGCAGCCAATAAAAGGCATTTTTCAGATAAAATAATGATTTCCCCTGATGGGAAGCATATATGTTATGGCGTTATCACTTGGTAATTTGCAGCAAGGGTTATGGCACATTCCATTCAGCAAGGGAGGACGTATAAACACAACGTGGAGAATACGTTAGCTGAAGATATAGTATTGCAGGGTTTATACAAATTAAATGCGTGACCAAGCCATTAAATCTCAAGCAACCTTATTAAGGATATAAAGGATTGTGGCGTAGGTTTTCTATAGAGCAGATGCTGGGTCGAACCAAATTTCGCTGTGGGTCACGCAGATTAATGAGGGTTGATAACTTAAGAGGGTCTAAGAATGTGTCCTACAAATCATTCAACGCATGCAATGAACATAGCATATTTACAAATTTGAATTACTGTAGGTTATGATCTATTCTAATAGCAGTTTGCACACAACTTCATCTATTTATCAAAATGATGATGAAATAAATTTAAAGGGAAATTCAGACCAAAAGTAAGGCTTCATGATCGACTCTATATCTAGCTTAAGAAGAGATAAACTAAAATCTCAGGTTGTGACTTGAACTACTAGAAAAGGGATATGTGAGCGTTCCAGGAACACAGATAAATCAAATCCAGGACTACTAATGTAAGGTAAGATTGGCAACATAGCAGAAAGCTGGATTATGCATAAATGGGTCAAAGGCACAACCCAATCATTCAAATGAGATTATTTGGTGTTTGAGCAATATATTGAA
Source organism: Cunninghamia lanceolata (assembly GCA_027924645.1). Lineage (NCBI taxonomy): Eukaryota > Viridiplantae > Streptophyta > Pinopsida > Cupressales > Cupressaceae > Cunninghamia > Cunninghamia lanceolata. The sequence goes on along the minus strand of BSBN01000339.1, from coordinate 23,921,444 downwards.
AATGAAGAAAATAAGTTGTTCTTAAAGATTAGATAAAAAGGTTGGAAACTAAGTGCAAGTGATATCCATACTACAGATTCAAACTCCGGAGATAATTATCGTCTAAACAACAAAAGAAAAAAACATATTTATTTCTGATAAGCATATGCATTCAACAACATCTGCCATAGAAAATACCTGTATAAATCGCAAGCCTGTTGCTGGAAAATTTAATTGGTAATTTGTCCTCGAGCTTCCAACTCTTCTCTGCTTGATTCTTTTTTTTCCTAAACTATCTTCCACAATTTTTTTATCCAAAATTCTTGTGAGTGAACTTCCAGAGAGAGATCCCCCCAAAATATCCATTTCCCAAACATAAAAATAACCATATCATAAATTCTCTATTACCCTACTGAGCTTCCACTACTTCACCATAAATTCCCACTACCCCAACTAGGACTCCAACTAATTTATTTAAAATATGTCATATAAGATTTTCTACAACATAATAGCAACCTCATAAATAATCTTAAATTAGAAGATGAAATGTATCAAGATATCATTCACTAATAAATATTTCACGAGCTTAATGACAACTCATAAAACACTCAAATTTATTATTCTTAATAAAATATTGTTATTATTATTATTATTATTATTAATATGCTCACAAGACCCATAATTTATGCTACGACAACAATTTATCAAAAAATAATCGAACAATTACAACTTAAGCTATCTAATGCGAACAAAACCACGATGACCACAATAAAGGTGACTAACCAATAAACCCAATCGAACTGACAGATCACAAGACATGAACTCACCCTCTTCAAGGATGATAAGAAGCTGAGGGACCTTATGTCATCTTCAATCAACAGTTCTCCATTGGATATAAGGCACGCTTAGACCTGCCAATTTAGGTGGAGTTGATGCTTAGTACCTACAACCTGCACCCGATGAAACTGGTCGAGCATATATATATATATATAATCATCAAATCAACTCACCATTGAAGGGAATCATAGCGTAGCAGGGTACTCACATGTGAGTAATGCGACGCTGTCCCTCCTACCAATCACAAAAATAATTAATCACATCATGCATGTCCATCAAAACTAAGCATCTATATAAAGCATCATCAAATAATCACATAAGCACCTGCTAAGATTAGTCCACATGATCAATTGTGTTCATAACCAATCATAATATAAGCATAAACATTAGTTCTAACCATATCATCAAAATAATAGATAACTATCATCATCAAAATAGTAAGTCCAAGATGTCATAATGTCTAAACAGAACAACTATCAAAAAGCCAAAATGAGAGGCACTACAATCGACCAACTACTCAACTATCATTATGTATGATTATATATTTGGCTTGTTTTTGATGTCTAGATGAGACTATTTTATAAGTGAATTTTATTACTTACGTTTATTTTAATAATAATGAATAGAAACAATGATTGGATGATAGAAATACTTTTCTACTCCATCCTAAATCTTCTAACCAACTTAAGTACATCTCTCGAGTGAGATTAAGGAAATTATGGAGCTTTGAAGTCTTTGTTCTCCACTTCTTTTCCATTGTAATTGTTTTGTTTAATATTTTATGTAGGAGAGTGGTATAATAACCACATATTAATATCAATATCGTGACATGTTTAATGGTATGTTAACCACATATCATTTTTGTTTAACAAAACTTGTGGGATGAGTGAATATAGGTCGGTTGGTAGGAGTTTTCCATCAGTTTCATTTGTTGGTTGTTAAAGTTTTTAAGCACCACGTTTGTTGGATTATCAACATGCTCTCTTTTGGAGCGAATATAGGCTTCCATTTAGAATCCACAAACTTCTTTTAATGGAGTTTCAGTTATCTCTTGCGGAGAAAAAGGATCTATAAGGGGGTAGTGAAGAGAACTGTGTAGGAGGAGGCCGATAGTGTTTTAAGAAAAACTCACAAGTTTAGGAAGAGTGATAGGAGGATAAGAGGTGGTTATAGCTAGGGAAAAAAAAAAGAGAAACTATGCGCAATTTGGAAAGCATTAAATGCTTCAATTAGAGCACAACTTAGATAGAAGGAAAAAAAAAGGGACTTCTGTGTGGAATAGAGAAGAAAATTTCATAGACATCTATTTGAATCTTTCTATCACTTCTTTTATAGTGAATTAGAATTTGAGAGAAAGGGACTTAGATTTTCTTAGAGCCGTTTATTGTTTGATTGAATAGAGAATTTCTGGGGTGGTTTTGTAGTATTTAGAAACTCATACCAGAGTCCAGAAGACCCGTGGTGTTGAGCTTTGCTACCAGACATAGAGATGAGATTAAAATTATCTCTTATCTAGTCGTTTGACTGCTCAAGCTCGAAGGAAGACTCTTGTTTCATCATTTTCAACCTTAGCAAGGTAAGGACAACACAATCCTTTGTTTTGTTATCATATTAATTTGATTTAAGATCTTTTATCCTTCATAATATTTCTTTAGAACTGAAATATAGAAAAGACCAGTGCCATTATGTCCTTAAGAGTGAATTCTTGTAAGCATATCTTCTAGTGAATCTATGGTAAAAATGAATGGGCATGATCTTTAGTTTCAAATGTAAACTTCTATTATTATGATAATACGGATTTGGTTAAGATAAGAGTCTAAGTTTATAAGCGTAATACCTTATTATGACAAAGGTAAGGTTATTGATATGAGAAAGTATCTTTTATGTTCTTAAGTGTTATTGAACCATGTCAAATGATCGAGGAAGGCTATAAGTATTTATTATCTTAATTTTGTAACCTTATTGAAAAACAATAGGTTTTTGTTATGATTTGGGTTAGGTAAGTTTAACCCTAGTTTCAACCAAGAAGGGTTAGAAAACCTTTATAAGAAAACTAAAGTCGATTAATATGACATGTCAACTTTGATAAGTCGAGAACAATAAATGAATTCTTATGCTTTAAATTAGTCTTTATAAAGTATGTTATAGTCTGAAATGATATGGCTTTGTATTTGTGAAAAACCAATCTCTTGTACTATCGACTTGAGAAGTATCTACATGCATAATATATGTCAAGAAGTCATATGCCTCTGATTTTATGAATACACAAAGAAGTACTTCAATTAATAGTCAAATTCATAAAGCATTTATACTTTGTTATTTAGGTTTAGGAGAGTTATCCTAAGTTGGGTAGACTTGTTTTGGAGTTAATTATGACTCTTATTTTAACCTATCTTATATTGAAAATTGGGTGGACTTGAGATGACCAAGAGGTCAAAAGCTCTTATAAGCATTATGGATTTAGACCTAAGTAGGTAGAAAGGAAAATAAGCTAGACTCAAGTACAGTTTTAAATGATGACAATAACCATTAAGAATTGATATGAACAAAGAAATACTTCAAGTATTAGGAGAATGTTCATAGCCAAGCATGGTAGAAGAATCTAATTTACAACATAGACAAAAACAAAGTTGAAACCACATGCGAGTTAATCTCTGTAAAACAACCTTACATTATGATACTTTTCCTATCTAGTAGGGATCCAGAAGTTAAGAGTGCTCTTTAATATTTCTTTTTATAAGACTTATTGAGAAGTCAAATGTATTTCCTAGAGGAGTTTAACCTCTAGTAATGAACCATAGGGTTGTGAGTATTTTATAAACATCCTTTTGGGTTAAGACACTAGAATAACCATTGGTTGTTATATCAACAGATAGAGGGTGAATAGACTAAGACAAACATATCTTAGAGAAAGAGCCTTCGAAGTCTATTGATGTCATAGACGATGACTACATAGTAAAGTCATAATATTTGACATAAAAAAATAAATGATATTATTAATGTATGGGATAGAGGAGTTAAATCCCTAGATTCAACCCAGAAGGGTAAGAATACTTGAAAGACACCTTAATTAGCTATAACTTTGAAATAATCCTTTGATTTTAATGAATGGTTGAGAACCATAAATCAAGGCTATTATAGACTAGAAAGAGTCTAATATGCTTTTAGAATGATAAAATGATGATTCTTGTATGAGTCAGAAACTTGTTTTATACAAGGGAGTTAGAAATTTTGGGTCATTGAGTTGAATGACAGGAAGTCATAGACCCTAGAAGTTTGTAAGAATGCAAAAGGGACTCTATTAAAGGTCAAAGCAACCTAAAATCATATAGTATGTTTATCCTAAATTAAGGATTAAAGTTATTTAAGATAGACTAGACATTAAGTAAATCAAGATTCTTATATCTTTGAGTATAATGACAAAAGGTCATAGACCCTAGTAATTTCAAGGATGCAAAAAGGGACTCTTGAATAGATGGCTATCCTATAAGTCTACATAACATGTTAAACTTGGATCAAGGGTTTCGTTCTAGGTCAGGTAGACCAAGGTAGAGTTAGATGAGACTCTTATATAGAAACTTTGGCCAAAGTGATGTATATGTCTTTGCATGCATTAGTTGGTTCACAGTGTCCAGATTTGCGTAACCTGTCAGTATGGTCATACTTGGCTAGAAGGTATCTAGAGTTGTATGATCGATAGAGTTATGTAGGACACAACACTAGAACTTAGATGGTAAATAATAGTTGGATTCCTTATGTCCATACTCTTCATGAAAGATAGGGCCACTTCCAGGTAGGAAGGTTAGTGGGGTACCGCCGGTCTGTGGTTGTAGGTAAAGAACTTGGAAGATGCTCTCTCTCTCTCTCTCTCTCTCTCCAGGAGAAGACTCGTCGAGGCTTGTGATATGGATATCAATATTCCAGATGTAGTGTACTCCATGTTATGACTTGTGACAGTCAAATTTATGTGGTAAAACTATTCTTTATGCCAAGTATATTTTATGTAATTTAAATGATAAGTGAAAGGATTTCACTATGATTCTAGCTTCAATTATAAAATGGTTTCAAGGTTAAAATTATTTACAAAGATATACTTTATTCCTTCTTATTATGCAAATGATATTAAAAAAATTAAAAGGAAAATCTCTCATGTTTACCATCTTTATTTACTTCTAGTAAAAATTTGATTTTTGTCTTGTTGAAGAAATGGTATGTTACATATGGTATCAAAGCGAACCAAGTTCAACACATGGACCTATGAGCTCATTACGAGAAAACGCGTTGACATCTAGCAGATTAGCTAATGTTTGAAAACTGGTTTAATGCTAGAATGGCATAGGGAAAAACCAAAGAAACTATCAGAAAGACTATTTGCCCTACACTTAACCAAGTTAGTGTTTAGGAAAGAACCAATTCAGGAATTAAAAACTCCAAGAGCAAAATAATTCTTCTAAGGTTGTATAGTGGAAAGATTTTGAGACTTTGACTAGAAAGGTAAAATCTTGGTCAGTTACTAATCAGACTAAGAGCTCGGATAGAGCGGTGTCTATATGAATTCAAGATCACTCTTATTTTCTCAAGAACTTAAGGATGGGAAGATCCAGAAGTAATCAACAAGTTGAAGGAGCAACTGAGTGTTGAAGATCCTAGAATTATATCAAAGATATATAGATTAGATGGGCTTTAGTTTAACTCCTAGATGGCTTGGAATGAGCCAAGTGGAATAAAAGGGTCATTAAAGGACAAGTAGTGATATATTGGCATAGAATGTTGAGAAAAATGGTACAAGATTTGGAAATGTATCTATTTTGTGAAATTACTCATAATAGCTATAAAGATAAGAAGCTTGTGATCCAACTATAATCTCTATGTGTTGCTATAGCACAATCTTATAATATCATCTGATTGATGAACGATAGATACTCCAGGAAATAGGAGTAGATGTGTTATAACCTTTTTATTTGCAATATTTTTGGGCATGATGAAAGTCTTAAGGGGCTTATTTATTTGTTGTGCTTTTAAGCACACACTCTAATCCACTGTAGGTTTTTGTAAAACCCAAGTGCAGTGCAACAATCTACTCCCTTGTTAGTGACTTAGTTAGTCACATAGTGCATAATAAGTGTTCCTCTAGATTTTGACACTTTTTTGGATTTTAGGTAAAATCCCTTTTATTACTTGCAAGGATTGTCATTGTTTTATTCCTTTATTTTGAAATGTCTAGCCACTGAATTTTGAAAATTATTTATTTGATGACCAGTTGGTCAAAATTTGATTTATTGTAAAAAATGAGCTCATTCTTTTGATTTATTACTAAAATTAAAAATTGTTTATATTTTGATATTGATCTAAGTTATTGTGGTGGCTAAACAAGAACATTTTGGTTGCTCTCTATGTTTGATGTAATGTTCATCTCTATCATGTCTTGGATGGGCCTCTGATGGATTATGTAAGGAATAAATTGTAGAAAATGCACCTGGTATGTCCTTAACATTATAGAAGAAAGAAACCTTGTGTGGAAGGAAATATGTTCCAAACCCTTTTAGGGTTATGTAATTAATATGTAAGCTACTGAAGGGAGGTCTTACACTGATATCACCTTTTGAATCTTGTGTTATTATATGCGGGTAGACGGGTAGTCCAATAAGCCTTGGTTAATAGTCTCTCCAAGTCGAGCAGGGTGGTGAAACATGACTACGTTCATTGCAAAACATATACTTATATAAAAACTATGGCCATAGTGAGTGACGTTTCCACCACGTCCACTCGTCAATTCACAGTACTCCAGACATTTAACTAACTAGAGTTGTCGTACTTGGTTGGAGGGTATCTATGGTAGTGCGATAGAGTTAGTTAAGTGTGGGTACACACTAGAGATCAGATGGCAACTGAGAGGGTTTCCAACACAACCTTTTGTTGAAGGGTAGGACTGCTTCCAGGCAGGAACTGTGTGGGGGAACCGCTTAAGTTTGTGATTAGAGGTAGAAATAGCTGGGTGATGCTATCCCTCTCATCAGTGGCATGCCGAGTCTTAGAGGACGGTTGAACTAGATAAGGAATTTTGATCATTTATTTTATATCTACTTATCAACTTATTTAAATGATGCATGAAATGAATGAAATTTGTACTTGATGAATAATCTTTTTAGCTGGAAAAGTAAAAGTTGATGTTACTCTTTGTATCTTATGGTGGTACCGTATTTGCAAAATGTTATTAAACTTTGGTTCTTGGTAAACCTGTGATCAAAGTGAATGGTTGCTACAGGTAGAAAGAGTATCCACTTCTTATAGAGTTTGTTATAACAACTATAATTATGCTATGAAGATGACTCCATTTGAAACATTAGACAGAAGAAGATGCCAAACATCTATAAGCTGGGTAAGCTAGAAGATAGGATTAGCATTAGTCCATAAATGTTGTCAGAAATGAATGAACAAATCTTGGTTAGAGAAGAAAAGTTTCATAAAGTATGGAATGTATTTCAAATTAGTTCCTAGATATGAGGGACCCCTCAAAGCTCTCAAAGTTATTAATTCGATTGATTACAAAATCATTTTATTTTTCCAAGAGGCACATGCTCTTTATAATTGTATTTGAAAAGTATATAACAAATGACCATTATATTCTTAGAATGTTTTACAGGAACAAGACCCAGGAACCATCATGATCGATCTTTAAAAAAAAAAAGTTCAGGGATTCCAAGCACTGCTTGCGAAACAAAGAGGTTACTCATGACAAGGTTTGGTGGGACAACGTGTAGAGGGTAATATGACATGGAAAGTTTACCATAATTTTATAGCAATGATTTCCTCAAATTATTTACACTTTTGCAGGTTAAACAATTTTTTTTATCTTATTTATGTTTATGATACATTGAATCATCGAGGACGATGAATCTTAAGGGGGAAGGTATGTCACATCCCTAATTTTGACTTGAAATTACTTTTTACTTTAACATAAATAGAAGTGAATTCTATGGATAAATGATTTGGCATTAAGGTATAATGTCGAGATAAATCATTAGTTTCCTATATTCTAGTCATGTGAATAAATGCATGTGATGTAATGATTGCAAAATGTACTTTTGAATTTGTTATTCATGAGGTTATGAATGGACTAATGATATGATAATCCCCTTTACATGGTTGCAAGTTGAATACAGGAACACAGGTTTGTTCACTCTCCAGAAAGGAGAGAGAGTATCTTCCAGGGAGAGGAGTATAGACACTTGGATTGAATAGTTAAATTGCCATTTGAGTGTAGTGAGATAACGTCTAGTGAACACTAGTGGATTGAGGTAAGTCAAGATTGTGTCTTCACATTTTGGTCAAGTCAAGTTTCGACACGACGAGTTGTCGATGTTGAACTAGAACCTTTTGGCATATTGTGATGCTAGCCATGTTGGTTAATCAAATTCAACATCGTCATGATACATAACGATCGACGAGTTGGCGTATAGTCTTCGTTGTGGATTGGGTGTGTTTCACAGATATGTGAAAGAGGAGGATACCTTAACCCAATCACGTTGTGACATCATTTATAAACAAGTAATTTATGGTATTAAGTCTATATCTATTTGTATTTAGATAGTTAATTGATATCCTTGGTCAAAAGGATAAAATATTTAGTAGTGAGTTTTAATGACCATCAGCTCTCTTTACAAGAGGAGGTCGACCAAGTACTCAACTATCATTATGTATGATTATATATTTGGCTTATTTTTAATGTCTAGATGAGACTATTTTATAAGTGAATTTTATTACTTAATTTTCTTTTAATAATAACGAATAGAAATAATGATTGGATGATAGAAATACTTTTCTACTCCATCCTAAATCTTCTAACCAACTTAAGTACATCTCTCAAGTGAGATTAAGGAAATTATGGAGCTTTGAAGTCTTTGTTCTCCACTTCTTTTCCATTGTAACTGTTTTGTTTAATATTCTATGTAGGAGAGTGGTATAATAACCACATATTAATATCAACCTCATGATATGTTTAATGGTATGTTAACCACGTATCATTTTTGTTTAACAACACTTGTGGGATGAGAGAATATAGGTCAGTTGGTAGGAGTTTTCCATCAGCTTCATTTGTTGGCTGTTAAAGTTTTTAAGCACCACGTTTGTTGGATTATCGACATACTCTCTTTTGGAGTGAATATAGGCTTCCATTTAGAATCCACGACCTTCTATTAATGGAGTTTTAGTTATCTCTTACGGAGAAAAAGGATCTATAATGGGGTAGTGAAGAGAACTACGTAGGAGGAGGCCGATAGTGTTTTAAGAAAAATGTACAAGTTTAGGAAGAGTGGCAGGGGGATAAGAGGTGGTTATTGCCGAGGAAAAAAAAAGAGAAACTCTGCACAATTGGGAAAGCATTGAATGCTTCAATTAGAGCACAACTTTCATAGAAGGAAAAAAAAGGACTTCTGTGTGGAATAGAGAAGAGAATTTTATAGACATCTATTTGAATCTTGCTATCACTTCTTTTATAGTGAATTAGAATTTGAGAGAGAGGGACTTAGAGTTTCTCAGAGCCGTTTATTGTTTGATTGAATAGAGAGTTTTAGGGGTGGTTTTGTAGTATTTAGAAACTCTTAACAGAGTCCAGAAGACCCGTGGTATTGAGCTTTGCTACTGGACATAGAGATGAGATTATAATTATCTCTTATCTAGTCGTTTGACAGCTCAAGATCGAAGGAAGACTCTTGTTTAATCATTGTAAACCTTAGCAAGGTAAGGACAACACAGTCCTTTATTTTGTTATCACATTAATTTGATTTAGGATCTATTATCCTTCATAATATTTCTTTAGAACTAAAATATAGAAAAGACCAGTGCCATTATGTCCTTAAGAGTGAATTCTTACAAGCATATCTTCTAGTGAATCTACAGTAAAAATGAATGGGCATGATCTTTAGTTTCAAGTGTAAACTTCTATTATTATGATAATACAGATTTGGTTAAGATAAGAATCTAAGTTTATAAGGGTAATAACTTATTATGACAAAGGTAAGGTTATTGATATGAGAAAGCATCTTTTATGTTCTTAAGTGTTATTAAACCATGTCAAATGATCTAGGAAGGCTATAAGTATTTATTATCTTAATTTTGTAACCTTATTGAAAAAAAATAGGTTTATGTTATGATTTGGGTTAGGGAAGTTTAACCCTAGTTTCAACCAAGAAGGGTTAGAAAACCTTTATATGAAAACTAAAGTTGGTTAATATGACATGTCGACTTTGATAAGTTGAGAACAATAAATGAATTCTTATGCTTTAAATTAGTCTTTATAAAGTATGTTATAGTCTGAAACGATATGGCTTTGTATTTCTAAAAAACCAATGTCTTGTACTATCGACTTGAGAAGTATCTACATGCATAATATATGTCGAGAAGTCATATGCCTATGATTTTATGAATACGCAAAGAAGTACTTCGATTAATAGTCAAATTCATAAAGCATTTATACTTTGTTAGTCAAGATTAAGAGAGTTATCCTAAGTTGGGTAGACTTGTTTTGGAGTTAATTATGACTCTTATTTTAACCTATCTTATTTTGAAAATTGGGTGGACTTGAGATGACCAAGAGGTCGAAAGCAATTATAAGAATTATGGATTTAGACCTAAGTAGGTAGAAAGGAAAATAATCTAGACACAAGTACAGTTTTAAATGATGACAATAACCATTAAGAATTGATATGAACAAAGAAATACTTCAAGTATTAGGAGAATGTTCATAGCCAAGTATGGCAGAAGAATCTAATTTACAACATAGACAAAAACAAAGTGAAACCACATGAGAGTTAATCTCTGTAAAACAACCTTATGTTATGATACTTTTCCTGTCTAGTAGGGATCCAGAAGTTAAGAGTGCTCTTCAATATTTCTTTTTATAAGACTTATTGAGAAGTCAAATGTATTTCAGAGAGGAGTTTAACCTCTAGTAATGGACCATAGGTTTGTGAGTATTTTATAAACATCCTTTTGGGTTAAGACACTAGAATAACCATTGGTTGTTATATCAATAGATAGAGGGTGAATAGACTAAGAAAAACATATCTTAGAGAAAGAGCCTTTGCAGTCTATTGATGTCATAGACGATGACTACATAGTAAAGTCATAATATTTGACATAAGAAAATAAATGATATTATTAATGTATGGGATAGAGGAGTTAAATCCCTAGATTTAACCCAGAAGGGTAAGAGTACTTGAAAGACACCTTAATTGGCTATAACTTCAAAATAATCCTTTGATTTTAATGAATGGTTGAGAACCATAAATCAAGGCTAATATAGACTAGAAAGAGTCTAATATGCTTTTATAATGATAAAATGATGATTCTTGTATGAGTTAGAAACTTGTTGTTTTATACAAGGAAGTTAGAAATTTTGGGTCATTGAGTTGAATGACAGAAAGTCATAGACCCTAGAAGTTTGTAAGAATGCAAAAGGGACTCTATTAAAGGTCATACTTGGCTAGAAGGTATCTAGAGTTGTCTGATCGATAGAGTTATGTAGGACACAACACTAGAACTCAGATGGTAAATACCAGTTGGATTCCTTGTGTCTATACTCTTCGTGAAGGGTAGGGCCACTTCCAGGTAGGAAGGTGAGTGGGGGACCACCGGTCTGTGGTTGTAGGTAAAGCACTTGGAAGATGCTCTCTCTCTCTCTCTCCAGCAGAAGACTCGTCGAGGCTTGTGATATGGATATCGATATTCCAGATGCAGTGTACTCCATGTTGTGACTTATGATAGTCAAATTTATGTGGTAAAACTATTCTTTATGCCAAGTATATTTTATGTAATTTAAATGATAAGTGAAAGGATTTCACTATGATTCTAGATTTTATTATGCTATGATTTCAAGGTTGAAATTATTTAGAAAGATGTACTTTATTTCTTGTTATTATGCAAGTAATATTTAAAAAAAATTAAAAGAAAAATCTCTCATGTTTACCATCTTTATTTACTTCTAGTAAAAATTTGATTTTTGTCTTGCTGAAGAAATGGTATGTTACATTGATGATCTTTCTAAACTTGATGCTCATGAAACTATAGATATAGAAACTATGTTTCCTCTTACCAAACCTTAATTTTTTTGGGATTCTGATCGCTTTTATACTCAACTAGTAGACTAGGATAGAGGAACTACATATGACTATGATAAAAAATAGCTATAGTAGTATTAAAATCTATTTAGTAACATTAAAAGATAAAGAGGAGAAGATTGAGAGGAGGGGATCCTATTCCCAATGGGACTTGGCTAATACAGATTTGAATTAGGTACCTCCACATTGTTAAGTGGAAGCTACAACTTCAACAATAGATAACCCATGTAGACACCCTAAAATGACTATGTCGTCGCACCACTTGCATTTTGTCTAGTTTGTCGCATCACTTGCATTTCAACATTAATTGAAAAATGTAATTATTTAATTAATTTCATCAAATTCTTCCAAATCACATAATTTTGACATTAATTGAATAAATTCTTGTTATTTAATTAATTAAATTAAATTCCTCTATTTTCTTCCAAAATTAAATAATTTTAATTATTTAATTAAATCATTATCCTCTTTCAAATTTCAAGTCTCCATTAATTAAATAAATCCAATTATTTAGTTAATTCATCACAATTCTATCTTATCTATAATTAAATAATTCTACATTATTTAATTAAAATCACTTGTTCTTGTAAATTTAAATAAATCATGCAAATTTATTTAAATTGTCTCAATCCTCTAAAAATAAATAAAATCAAATATTTTATTTATAATCTTCATATTCCTCTATCATGCACAATTAATTAAATAAATTTATTTATTTAATTTCAGTTATCTTCCGATTCCTCTTAAAATATCTTGTTAACTCATGTGCACAATCAATCTTATTTTTAGAACTCTAAAAAAGGCAAAATTACAAGTTGAGTTATCTATTCAATCAATCTTGTTTTCATCATATCTTAATAAAAATATCCTTATGGATTGACACATGTCATGTGCACATTCATCATGGTTATTTGTTTTATCTCCTCCGTTGATCGATCATGTTTGAAACCTATGTAAACCCCCCTCATCTCCTTCACAAATCCTCTTCGATCACTTATTATCAGGCATCCTTTACGGCGCTTTGAGAATACATCGCGTCGTTGAGCACTTTACGATCTTTTGACATTGATCTTTGAGCACTTTGAACACTGTGCACTTGCTTTTTGCAAACAGGGTTTCACAGCATATTTGAGCAATCCACATTCGACAAAAGAGAACAACACAATCTGGGTAAAAGCTTTCTTATTTCATTTGATTTATTGACAATGGCTTTTATTTAGATTAATTCTCTTTATATTATGGGTTTTTGATTTGTTAGTAGTTTTCATAATCGATTTTCCTCATACACATTCCCTCAGCATACGAACAAAGACCTCAAAATGTACAAGGAACCATTCCCTCACCATGGTCTGCCTCCTCCTCAGGATAAAGGTAAAGGTGTCAATAATGTGTCCACTTCCTTTGACTCCATTGTAGGTTTTTTTGAAGAGTGTGATGCCCCGTCATGCAACCCTAGAGTGCTAGACTAAAAAGTGCAAAAATTATAGAAATATATATATATTTTTTGAAAGCAAGAAATTGCAATAGTAGTAACCAAATATATCATAATACACAACATAAAGAAAAGTGCACTTCTAACTCCTCTAGGGAAACATAACTGCATCAGTGAATATAAAGTTTAAACCACACAAGTGATATACATTATACTACTACTACAGATAAGAACAACTTTTACATTTGCAAGATAGTTAATTTTACAAAGTCATAATACAAGATTACAAGACCGATCATGTCAGTTTACAACTGAATACAAATAAAAATATACAACTCTGAAGGTGCAAGCAAATCTAGAACTGGATCACTTTTGCACTGAACTCAAACTGGTTCTCCAAGAAGACCAATGGATAGCTCTGCCACCCAACCATGTGGAACCCTAAGGTCCACCCCTCCGAGCTAGGAGATAACAACAAGGATTCCACTAAGCCAAAGTAACAAAATCTAATAACCAAACGAAAATGGACTCGACAAAACTGACCATATCAACAGAACTGCATAAGTCAAGGCATCACTCTAGAGGCAACAATGAAAGCATAAAGAGGGAAGTAGCTAAGCTGCAACGAGGAGAGTGTCATCGTAAGGTCCAGATCATGGGTTATCCAGGCTATCTCTCACTAGAAGCTGGCCCCCATCTATGGTTATCCTGGCGACCCTTTTGGCACTGGCCCCATAGGGTGACACATGCGGAGCTGACACATCCTCTCATGTGGACAAGGAGGTTGACCTTGCTAACCAGGCCTTCTTAACCCATCCTTAGCCTTTGAGAGCACCTAAGGTATGGGTGAGGCAACAAACTTATCTTGTTATGTGAAAGACTACCTGACCCACCTAGATATATTTTAAAGTTATCACTTGATTACAACTTCGATGGGGTTATCTAGGCAGTCACTTTGGGCACCGGCCCCACCATGGAAGCCACTCTCCTTTCTACACTAGCTAATCCTATACAACATCTGAAACAAATGACATACATGAGCGAGGGTTATAAGACATCTAACTTCCCACAACCCATCATGATACATTAACAGATACCAAGTTCCATATCCAAAAGGCTATTTCCCCATTCATTACAAGACTCAAAAATTTAGTTAACCCATTACATTGACATGCCATAAGTTGAACCAAAGACCAAGAAACCACATCTCTGGAGTTAGGTACAAAACCAATGATAAAGTAACCATTATTCAACAAGGACAATGCTTTCGCGTCTTGACACCAAGTAGTCATGACATCTCTCAAGATTCCCACTTCACAATTAACCAAATCATAGACATAAACTCCACCCCAAAATAAGCACAATGATCTAATACAAGCATATAGATATGACCAAGAGGATAATCGAGCATAAGAGATTCAATGTACTCCTAATTTAATCATGAAATCAACTATGAGATTTTAACTTCCTTTTCAAGAAAATTCTAGTTTACGGAATTAATAATTTCTCTACAATACCAGAAGCAAATTTCCTAACTAATTCCTTAACAACCATCTTCTTCTCATAAAAACAAACCATAATATAATGATAAGAAAAAATTTCCAACTAAGATCTACTAATTTCACATCCTAATATGAACAACCACAAATATATAAATATTCTTGCTATAATGAAAAGAACTTTTCATCAACCATCTAATTATAACAATTTTCTAATAACAAGTAAAACACAATATATTTCTTATAAGTATAGATTACCATCTCTCATTATACAATTACAATTTCAAAACAAAGCGCTGTACATATTTACCTACAAACATAAATTACCATTTAACGTTTAACAATTACAATTTCTAATGAAAACACTATAAGCATATATATATATATTTTCCTAACATCTTACCATTTACTAATTTCTAATAACCACAACTATAAGTAAATACATTTTCCTATTTCAATTTTCTAATAATTACCAATTGCTAAAACAACTATATTTATATACACATAATTTCCATAAGCATAACTTACTATCTAACATATTACAAATTCAAATCAAACATTGCAAACCTAAATAATTTCTTATAAGCATAACTTACTATCTAGCATTTAAACAACACAATTTCAAAACAAACCATAGAAAATATATGCATTTCCCATAACACGAGTTTGCCCATCGCTACCCACTTTCTATAATACTTAACCAACAACTACAAAAATACTTGTATTTTGCTATAAGTTCGACTAACTCTAAACTTCTACGACTACAACAATATACTAATGTAAATACACATTTCTGCTATAACAATAATAAAACTTCCCATCACCACATTCGACTACAGTCTACTAAAATGACCACAAATGTATGAATACCTTTCACTTAAAACACACGCTGTTATTTTACATCTCACTAGACTTTCAGACTAATACAAGAAATAGATTTAATAAGCATCCCATAGAATTTAGAAAGTAACTGACAGAATATATGCCCACTACCTAAAACACAGTCAGCTATTCATAAAGAAAATAGAAACTTGAAATGTTTAACTGCCATAATCGACTCACCTACTAATCTAATCAAACATAATAATGTTTGGCTTAGCACCGGCGATGCTTCCACAATGTTTATACAATTATGATTTCTATGAATATGAGAATACGACAGATCTAGCAAGGATTCAGCTAAGGCAAAATTTAGAAGAAGATCTAGAAATAATTATTTGTCTATAGAGGAAATTCGATAAGATTATACGCAGAAGCACAACGCCATTGAATGACAGAAAAAAAGACACAAGGATATATGTAAATGTAATGCTCATATATGGCAGAAGATTCTTACTTAATTATACCAGATTTCAATGGTAGAAAGGACATGTATATTATATCAACTTAGCCCTATAACAGAAGCCTAGGAAGCGAGTATAGTCATCCACTGAGCATGATAGCAAAGGGTATATAATACATATAGAATAGTTGGAAAACTTTGGCAGACATATATTCAAAACGTGGAATCATAGACAGGTACGTGAGTTATTTTACAAAATGCCCAAAAGAAATAAGGTCTCATAATATTCTTTGATTTGAAAGATATGTACAAAATGGACTTTGTTAAATAGCTAAAAAAATATTTTCAAGAAAAATGACTAACAGTTGTAAGGCCGAACCTAAGGCCTTGGATAGAACCCTCCTTGTCTCAGCAAAATAAGTGCTTGGAACAGCATAAGGAAAGGAAATTTTAGTCAGAAAGTATGGTTGGAAATACTCTTGTAGACATAAATGCAAAAATGGAGAAACACAGACAAAGCCCAATGATTGTTGACAAAATCCTTCACAATCAAAGGCAACTCTACGGATTGCGCTGTTACAACTCATCATGATCGTGTCACCATTCATGGTCCTACACCCAGTTTCCCAACTTAGTTTGATTATAATCTTCTCAAACATCTAGGGAAAATGCCAGCATAGATCTCTATCTTGGACCTTCTATGGTCATCACCTGCACATAAAGTGGTGCTAGAAAAAGCCCTCCAAGAGTCTTCGATTCCTAACAACATGGTGCTCATGGATTTCCAAGCTATAGTAGGTAACATCGCTTTGCCCTACAATGTGGTCTTCTCTAAGAACGACCTCCCATCCCATGATCCGTGTCACAATGATGCCTTTCATATTGAGGTTCTCATTCATAAATGCAAAATCAAACGTATACTCATAGATGGTGGTGCTGGTCTCAACATCTGTTCTCTATAGTTACTTAAGCAATTGAGATACTCAGAGGATCATGTCAATATTGATCAAAGTATTAAAATCAAGGGGTATGATGATGCTGAATGCCGCTCAGAAGGTGTTATCCATTTGCCTATACAACTGGGCCCTGTCATGCTTGAAACTAGGTGCTAGGTCCTTGACATTGAGCTGCCTTACAACATTATCCTAGGTCGCCCATGGATCCATGCAATGAAAGATGTCTCCTTAACGTACCACCTGTCTCTAAAGTTCCCATTCAATGGTACAGAGATAACTATCCCAGGTGACCCTAATCCTTTTGAATTCTGCCATGTCTTGCAAGGCGGCTATAAGAATTGCAACCAAGTGCCTAAAAATGACAAAGCCATTGCTTCCCTACTATATGTCGATCCTAAAAATCTAACAAAAGCCTCTGCAAGTGAACCTAATCCTCTTCCTGAGATCAAAGCTCACATCCATGATATAGGCTTTGGAACATATGATATCTCAAAATCTTGTTGTGCAGGGTTGATGCCTTTATCTCCTAAATCTTACGGCCAACCGCCCATTGCCAATGTAACTAAAAAAGCAGCCATTCCTCCCCAACATTTCTAACCCAATTCCAACAGGGACAATTATTGGAAGAGGAAAATATTGAGGACATTTCTTCTTGGCTCTACAAGGAGAAAGAACCGGTCATAATACCAGTCAAGCAATATGGCAATGGCTTAAGGATAGTCAAAAACATGGGCTATAATAACAAAGGTGGCCTGGGAAAATAGAATCAAGGAATAATGGAACCCATTATTGTGACAAAGAAACTAGACAAGGGATTAGGATTTGGTAGAAAGGTACCGCGTGCCTTGGACATCGAGGGTATCCTCGACAAGGTGGCTGAAACTTCTCTCACAGATTCAACGTCTAATGAGGATATCATTGATGACTCTTCCCTCCATATGACTGACCTATTCACCAAATCCTCCATTTTTATGCTTTCTTTCGTATCCTTAACCTCCACCACAAAAACCCAGATTGTAACACTTATCTACCCTCAACTTATCGATTGGGACCAACAAGGGTCCCCTGTTATAGATATATTTCAGAATGACGAAGCTATAGCTGAGTTCATGGGACTTTGGGATGATATCACTCTGGGCGATCATAAAGCAGGTTTTGTAATGGAACTAGAGCCAACAACTTATTTTGGTGAGAATGCCAAATCCTCCAGTCACAAAAGTAAAAATAAAGAAGGATCTCTAGGTGAAAACCACACATTGTGGCACCTCTTGATCATAAAATAGTAAAAACAAAGGACGTATCCAAAGGTGAAAACCCAACTATGGCACCTGAGGATGGAGGATTTGACCTTCCCCTACCATCTAAGTATCAAGAGAAGTCAACACTCCTAGTGGAAGATTCTACAGAGATAAACCTTGGCACAGAGCAAAATCCAAAGACCACATTCCTGGCAGCATCACTATCAGAAACAGAGCATAGGAATCTTAACAAATTCTTCTTACAGAGAACCATCAACTTTACATGGACCTATGCTGATATGCTAGGGTTAGACCCTAAGCTAGTAGTTCACTATCTCACACTGGATCTAACAGTTAAACCAGTCAAGCAAAAGCTGAGGAAGATGCACCCATAGATAGTCCTCTTGGTAAAAGTGGAAATACAGAAGTTGTTAGATGCAAAGTTCATCTGACCCATTGATTATTCAGACTGGGTATCAAACATTGTACCTGTGTCTAAACCGAATGGGCACATCTGCATGTGTAATGATTTTAGAGATCTTAACAAAGCATGTCCCAAAGATGACTTTCCATTACCAAACATTGACCTCACAGTAGACTTGACTGCAGGTCATGAAATGCTTTCTCTCATGGATGGATTCTTTGGCTACAATCCGATAAGGATAGCAGAATAAGATCAACATAAAACAACTTTTACTTATCCGTGGGGTAATTATTGTTGGTGCGTCATGCCGTTTGGTCTAAAGAATGCAGGGGCAACTTATCAAAGAGAAATGACAGTGATATGCCATGATCTCTTTCATCATATCATGGAGGACTATGTGG
The DNA here is from genome assembly GCA_027924645.1 of Cunninghamia lanceolata. Classification (NCBI taxonomy): domain Eukaryota; kingdom Viridiplantae; phylum Streptophyta; class Pinopsida; order Cupressales; family Cupressaceae; genus Cunninghamia; species Cunninghamia lanceolata. The sequence goes on along the minus strand of BSBN01000339.1, from coordinate 23,902,279 downwards.
ATGACATACTAGCTAAATCTTCTAGGGCAGATCATATACAAGTTCTAGGACAGATCTTTGATAGGCTCAAGAAATACCAAGTAAGCCTCAATCCAAAGAAGTGTGTCTTTGGTGTAACATCAGGGAAGCTGTTGGGATACATTGTATCTCATAGAGGCATCGAAGTAGACCCCGCAAAAGTAAAAGCTATAATGGAGATGCCTCCACCAAAGAACCTCAAAGCATTAAGGAGCCTTCAGGGAAGGTTACAGTCCATTAGGTGTTTCATCTCACAACTAGCAGATAAATGTCAACCATTTCAACACTTGCTCCGAAAAGATGTCTCATGTTGATGGGATTATAAGTGTCAAGCAGCGTTTGATCAGCTCAAAGAATATCTACCTACGCCTCCTATCTTAGTACCGCCAGTGGTTGATAAACCTTTGATATTATACATCTCAACTACAACTTCAGCCCTCAGGGCCCTTCTAGCACAAAATGATGAATCAAGAAAAGAGCATGCAATTTATTATATCAGTAGAACCTTGGTGGGATATGAACTCAATTATTCACCGATGGAAAGAGCTTGTTTAGCAGTAGTGCTCGCTTCCCAAAAGTTGCAACATTACATGTTGAACCAACACACAAATCTTATAGCCAAAATTGATCCATTGAAGTATCTACTAGCAAAAGTAGCTCTTACAGGTAGACTAGCTAAATAGGTCATGATCCTTAGTGAGTTTGACATTGAGTATATGGATCGTAAAGCAATCAAGGAACAAGCCCTAGCAGATCAACTAGTAGAAGCACCCATGACAGATACACACCCTATGGTAGCAGACTTTCCAGATAAGAATCTCTTCACTCTTTCCAAATCAATAATGTGGAAGTTGTACTTTGATGGTTCCTACACACAACATGGATCAGAGGCCAGCATCTTATTTATCACACCTCAAAATGACTATATTCCAAAGTCATATCAGCTTCCCTTGCACCAACAACATTGCCGAGTATGAAGCACTCCTCATAGGTCTCAATATAGCAGTTCAATGGGACATCACAAAATTACAGGTATATGGAGACTCACAACTAGTCATTCGACAAGTCACAGATGAGTACCAAACAAAAGATGATAAGTTGGTTCCCTACAAGCAACTAGTGGATGCCTACAAACCACACTTTTCTAGCATCACATTTGAGCAAATTCCAAGAGAGCATAACAAAGCTATAGATTCTATGGCTTTTGTAGGGTCACTTATCAACATGCCTGCAAATACACAGAAATGTGAATTCTTGATCGAGCAGTTGTTGATACCAGCCGTCGATGTTCCCATTACTGAAATCATCTGTGAACTTGTTGGTCCCAATTCCCCATGTTATGAAGATATCTATGAATACCTTAAACAATACCTTTCCCTCTGACCTATCATCCACCCAACACAAAACCTTTATTCGTCGATGCTCCCATTACATCATTCTGGGTGATACACTATGTCACCGGAGTCTCGATGGTATCCTCTTACGATGTCTTAACGTGGAAGAAGCCGAAGCTACCTTATGAGACATACACGAAGGTGTCTATGGCACACATTCTACTAGTCCTAATCTCACTAAGAAGATACTCAGAATATGTTACTACTGGCCTACAATAGAACAAGATACTACACAGTTTGCTAAGAAATGTCTATAATGCCAGCAGCATGGAGATTTAATTCATGTACCAGCTCATGAACTATAGCCTGTGACCACTCCGTGGCCTTTTTCTCAATGGGGTCTCGACCTCGTAGGACAAATCCACCCATCCTCATCCAATGGCCATAAGTCCATCATTACGGCCACTGAGTATTTCATGAAGTGGGTTGAAGCCATTCCCATGACCTATATCACCGGTAAGCAAATAGCCAAGTTTATCCTTAACTACCTCATATGCCGGTATGGTATTCCCCAAGCCATTGTCACTGATAATGGGAGACCATTCAAAAACCAAGATATCCGTGCCTTATGCACACAATATAATATCCAACATCACTTTTCAACTCCCTACTATTCGTAGAGTAACGGCTAAGCTGAGGGCTTCCAATAAAACCATTCTCAAGATCCTCAAGAAAATGGTCAATGAAGCTGGTCGTGATTGGCACTTACAACTCAATCCTGCCCTATGGGCCTACCGTACTAGTATCAGAACACTAACTGGTGCCACACCTTATGCCTTGGTCTATGGCTCTAAAGCCATCCTACCTATAGAGGTCAAGATCCCATCCCTCAGAGTATCCATGCAGAACCTGATCGGTAGAGAGGAGTATTGTACTTCCAGATTAGCTGAGCTAGAACTACTAGATGAAAGGTGCCTTGCCGTGCTTAATCATCTCCATGTCTATCAAAACTGCCTTCGGCGTAATTACAACAAAAAGATCAAAGAAAGACGGTTTCAAGTTGGTGATCTTGTACTTAAAGAAAATCAGAGAAATCAAGTAGACCGAGAAAAGAAGGGCAAGTTTGAGCCTAACTGGTTAGGTCCCTTTATCGTCACATTAGCATATAGATCAGGAGCTTATACTTTATCTACACCTAACGATATTCCTCTAGATGAGCCACTTAACAGTGTTCATCTCAAGAAGTTCTATGCCTGATCCTTAGAGTTTCCAAAAAAAAATCCTTCCTCTGGTGAAAACCTGGCAAACAGGCACCTTGGATAAGTACCATAGTGAAAACCTGGCAAACAAGTGCTATGTGTAGAGTCAACATCCATCATCTATTGAGTCCTATTCTTTCCATGCCCATTTCACAACACACTTCATCCATCCATCCATAATAAAACCATTGACCTTGGTTGCATTTCCATCTCCCTATCTAGTATAGCTTGGAAATTTGTCAATGTCCATTGTCGTTGATCTGTGTCAACAGTTAGCACTGTCTTGTCCTAGGTCAAGCTTTCTGTGTCTTCTTTCACCAGTCACCTATGCATTTTCCTCAACCAGAATGAGGGCAACTCTTTCCTTAACCTAGGTCTAGGAATGATTCCTTGTTCGTGGTTCGCAAACACTTCAATTGCTCTCCTTTCAACATGTAACACCCTTTAACGGACACATTGCTCCTATGATAAGGCTGTTATCTTCCCAACGTGTTTCCTACATCATCACATCAACCAGAACTACATATTATCTCATCGCAATCTTAAGGTACCTTGATCCCCTGGATACAGGTATGTAGGCAATCTGGAATACGAAGGAAGTATCCAGTACTCAGGTACATAAGATCTCCTCCTTTCATCGTGACCCATCTCATCACTCTACCCAGAACTACATATTATCACTTTCATCTTTCATTGTAATGTGCCTTGATCCCGTGGATACAGGGTATATAGGCAGTCTGGAATATGAAGGATGTATCTAGTACTCAGGCACATATGATTCATCATTCTTCACCCACCCCAATCCATTGGCATGTCATCTTTCTAGTCTTCTGTTTATCAAAATCTGTTCACCTCGACTTGACTAACTCAAGCAGCAAGCATGCACATCCTTTCAAAGCAGTAGTCCTTAACAAAACCTAAAGCAAAGCAACTTACTTCCAGAGTCATATACTGTCCTACATATCAATTGCTAAAATTAGCTAAATCAATTTCAACCAAGCAAAAGATCAACAAACTTGTCTTTTACAGAGTGTTCCATGATCAAGACCAACACACGCGTCTTATACAACATGTGGTATTTCCTAAAACTAGGCATTATCTTTTCAATAGATAACACCCTTTAATGGACACCTAGTTCCTACAATAAGGCTGTTATCTTTCCTATCCAATCTATCTTGAGCAACCTCTTTGTCAAGAGAATATGTTGGCTGTATGTTTACTTTGTAAGTTAGTCAATTTTCTTTTTGGTTTATCTTTTGTTCCTTTTATCCATTACCTATTCAAGACTACCTTGATTTATCTATAATCTTGGTATGTTGTGATGCAGTACAAATTGGGGGCATAGTCATTACTTTTTGTGTGTCGTGTTTGAGGAATGATCTTCAGCATCTTTCTTGACAGTATATTTATCTTGTGTGTGTTATGACCTAGCATCTTACTTATTAATACTCTTCTTACATTAACATGTATTGAAGTTTATTTTATGTTCAAGACTATGGCTCATTCACATATTCCAACAAGGTTATATTATGTCTAAGGGATCTAAGTTCAAACCGCTGGCTTGCAGAGTCAATGTCCACGCACTCAGATATTATAGCACCTTGGTCTTTTATACCTTGGTGGAAAACTATCCACATGCTATATCAAAAATAAGGATTGCTCTTTATATACAATTGTGAAACCAATGCAACAAGCTCATCATTCACCCATCCATTTACCCATGGACTTATATCATTTTCAAAGCAATGATCGATTAGCAGTCTCTCTTCCATCTCCACTATTCTTCTCTCTGGCGCATATCTACAAAACCCACATGCTAGATATCACAAGTCATAACATCTATATCATCATACATCTATAAGCATCATGTCGTCATATGTCATACATCTATAAGCATCATAGAAGCAATATATGTCATCACATAAATCCATAATCATACATACATATCATCACATCCATGTCATCGAGAAGTGCATACACACAAGCATGAACATCAGTGAGCGTAATATGTCATCATATATATCATGTGAAGGTCATCAAAATACAAACTGTATGTGTCTACATCAATAGTCCATCGGTATACATCAATAAAGTACATCAAGGCTATCAAGAGCTTGTAAAATATACATCGGGATGCACGTAGGCATCAGTCAAAATATACAAGTGTCAATCATGATACAATAATGATATAAATAAATGATACAGTATACATAGTTTAGCTCTAGTGGGTCGAGTTGCCCTCCTACTATGGCCCCTGGCCTCCACTTGTCCTCGGTGCAGGTCCCCCTGCTGGTCCTCCTCCCCCTGGTGGCACAAAGGGTCCTCTGACGGAGGACGCTGACTGCCCTGTCCTGCATGACCCAGATGCTCCAGACCTACTCCTCTCTTTGTAGCTCAGTGCCTGCTGAGCTGCTGGCACCGCACCAACATAAAGTCCCCTGTAGTACTTGGCCTCTTTGCCTGCCGACACTAGCTCTCCCTGCACATGGACGAGCTCATTGTAGAGTATCCTCTGATTGGCACCCAATGCACAACGTGCCTCATCTCTCTCCCACCTCACTCTCTGTAGTGTGGCCTCTACTGTCAATTGCAGCTGATTTCTTGCATCCCTCTCCAAAGTCCTCTGGGCTAACTGCCCATCATCCCCTACCTGTGCCTGTGCCTGTGCCTGCACCAGGGCTACCTGTGCTTGTGTCAATGCCTACTTAGTCGCTACCAGGGCTGTCTGTGCTATTGCTACTATCTATGTTTGCACCTATGCTAGGGCCTCATCCTATCTCGCCTTTGCCCTCGCTGCATCCCTGTCTCTCCTCACCCTCACCATCTGGAGCTCTAGCTATGTCCTCTGTGCCATCTCCTCCTGTAACAACCGCTTGGGCCGCTGTAAGTCAGTCTCTGCGACTAGATCCTCCTCCTCGGCCATCTCCACATCTGCCTGCTGGCCTTCGACCTCTCCACCTGCCTGTTGTCTCGCCACTTTATCCTACTATCACATCCTAGCCTCTATACTTGGGACTAGTACCTCCCCCACTGCTCCTGCCATGCCTAGTGTAGTCAGTCTCACTGGCCTGTGTGTCTACTAGTACCTGTCGTACTTAGGTAGGGTACTTGGGTCTGCTAGCTCTGAATCCTAGTCTGATCTAACAGGGATAAGTCCTTGTACCTCTACCAAGGTTGTGGCCACTAGTATCTCAGCATCCTAGTCCACAATCTCCCTCCGTGTCCTCGCATGGGTAGCCTCCCCAACTGGTAATCCCTATGGTAGACCAAATTGCCTAAGTACCCGCTCTGACAGGTATCTGTCAATGGTATATGTCCATCTCCCAAAGAGGTAGCGAGCCTATTGACAGTACATCAGCTGCTCATGCTCGTCCTCCCACTCCTCACATAGTAACCACGGCCTCCAAACGAATAGGTCCATCTCATTGATTTGTCACCTCTAGTGGCTGACAGATCCAAGACGCATGTGTGTAATAACTCCCTCATATAGAAATGCATAGGGCTCCCCCCTCTCACAGCGGTGTTGTGTAATAGGTCTGATCACTGGGATATGCTCCCACGCCCACACCTGTAGTAGAGTCACCCCTGTTGAGAGACTCTAGCCTCTCCTGTAGACACAGTCGTGCATATTACGGTATAGCTGCCCAAGCACACACGGGCCCCATGCATATTGAGTGCCATGTGTAAACATCCCAGATAGTACAGTGCCCCATCCTATAGATAATCCTCTAGATTGCCTGTTTGGGCACAGGAAGCCTCCAATCAGTGAAGATACAATCCATCTGATCCTGTCGTAGAGTCTCAGAACGTTTGCCCACCGAATCTCACCATCGTCAATCCTCAGGTCGTCTATGCAGAACACCTCTATCAGGCCTACCTCGCCCCATGCTGGGTTGAAGTCAACTCGCTCCCCATCAATCTGAATCCTGAGGATGTGATACACATCCTCCAGTGTCACTATAGCCTCCCTTGTCAGAAAGTGAAATGAACATGTCTCATTGTGGAATCTCTCCACGACCGCTGTCACTACGGTGAGATTCACCCTAATGTGTGTAAGGTGCGCCACATGCCACAATCCCATGTACTCTAGGAATGTGTCCTCCTCCCATGTCATCTGTACCACCTCATCCGCTATAATGTGGTGTCGCTCTCTCGACATCAGCAGCGGCATCATCCTCTACATCCACAAAAATCACTTGTCAGACTTATTACACATTTCTCCAAATCCCTACTAACATCTACCCGCTGGCGTAATCCCTAGGACCAACTCTACCTTTCTCTAATCTAGGTGGTCACCCCTCCGTCAACCCTAACTGCTTCACTTTTTCTATCTTAACCAAAAGCGCCTGGTTTATCCATTAGCGCTCCCCTATTTTACCGGAAGCACCTTACTATTTATGCAAATGCGCTATTCTGTCTCTACCAAAAGTGACTTGTTTTCAACAAATGCGCTACACTGTGTATCCATCTGCACCTTATTGTGCCCACAAAGGCGATTCATTTTTTTGACTACCCGTGCCAACCGCGCCTAACTACCATACCAGCCGCGCTTTATTGCTATGTCAAGTGCGCTGTGGGACCCTACCGACCACGCTGCAGCGTGACAACTAAAAACCAATATCGCTGACCTACGACCAAATGCGTTGTCCTGTCCTACCAACTGCGCTTTAGCGTGCCAAAAGCGGCTAGACTGACTACCATACGCGCCCTACCATCCTGCAATGCTTTTGGCTGACCTAATGACCTACCTAGTTTAAAACCCTAAATCAGACATAAAGCATTAAATACAAGGAGGTTTTCAGACACATATCGTTGCTGGAGCTCCTACTGGTCTCCTGTATGATAATACGGATTTGGTTAAGATAAGAGTCTAAGTTTAGAGCATAATAACTTATTATGAAAAAGGTAAGGTTATTGCTATGAGAAAGTATCTTTTATGTTCTTAAGTGTTATTGAACCATGTCAAATGATCTAGGAAGGCTATAAGTATTTATTATCTTAATTTTGTAACCTTATTGATAAACAATAGGTTTATGTTATGATTTGGGTTAGGGAAGTTTAACCCTAGTTTCAACTAAGAAGGGTTAGAAAACCTTTATATGAAAACTAAAGTCGATTAATATGACATGTCGACTTTGATAAGTCGAGAACAATAAATGAATTCTTATGCTTTAAATTAGTCTTTATAAAGTATGTTATAGTCTGAAACGATATGGCTTTGTATTTGTAAAAAAACAATGTCTTGTACTATTGACTTGAGAAGTATTCACATGCATAATATATGTCGAGAAGTCATATGCCTATGATTTTATGAATACACAAAGAAGTACTTCGATTAATAGTCAAATTCATAAAGCATTTATACTTTGTTAGTCAAGATTAAGAGAGTTATCCTAAGTTGGGTAGACTTGTTTTGGAGTTAATTATAACTCTTATTTTAACCTATCTTATATTGAAAATTGGGTGGACTTGAGATGACCAAGAGGTCGAAATCTCTTATCAGCGTTATGGATTTAGACCTAAGTAGGTAGAAAGAAAAATAATCTAGACACAAGTATAGTTTTAAATGATGACAATAACCATTAAGAATTGATATGAACAAAGAAATACTTCAAGTAATAGGAGAATGTTCATAGCCAAGTATGGCAGAAGAATCTAATTTACAACATAGACAAAAACAAAGTGAAACCACATGAGAGTTAATCTCTATAAAACAACCTTACGTTATGATACTTTTCTTGTCTAGTAGGGATCTAGAAGTTAAGAGTGCTCTTCGATATTTCTTTTTATAAGACTTATTGAGAAGTCAAATGTATTTCAGAGAGGAGTTTAACCTCTAGTAATGAACCATAGGGTTGGGGGTATTTAATAAACATCCTTTTGGGTTAAGACACTAGAATAACCATTGGTTGTTATATCAACAAATAGAGGGTGAATACACTAAGACAAACATATCTTAGAGAAAGAGCCTTTGAAGTCTATTGATGTCATAGATGATGACTACATAGTAAAGTCAGAATATTTGACATAAGAGAATAAATGATATTATTAATGTATGGGATAGAGGAGTTAAATCCCTAGATTCAACCCAGAAGGGTAAGAATACTTGAAAGACACCTTAATTGGCTATAACTTCGAAATAATCCTTTGATTTTAATGAATGATTGAGAACCATAAATCAAGGCTAATATAGACTAGAAAGAGTCTAAGATGCTTTTAGAATGTTAAAATGATGATTCTTGTATGAGTCAGAAACTTTTGTTTTATACAAGGAAGTTAGAAATTTTGAGTCATTGAGTTGAATGACAGGAAGTCATAGACCCTAGAAGTTTGTAAGAATGCAAAAGGGACTCTATTAAAGGTCAAAGCAACCTAAACCCATATAGAATGTTTATCCTAAATTAAGGATTAAAGTTATTTAAGATAGACTAGACATTAAGTAAATGAAGATTCTTATATCTTTGAGTATAATGACAAAAGGTCATAGACCCTAGTAATTGTAAGGATGCAAAGAGGGACTCTTGAATAGATGGATATCCTATAAGTTTACATAACATGTTAAACCTGTATCAAGGGTTTCATTCTAGGTCAGGTAGACCAAGGTAGAGTTAGATAAGACTCTTATATAGAAACTTTGGCCAAAGTGATGCATACGTCTTTGCATGCATTAGTCAGTTCATAGTGTCCAGATTTGCATAACCTGTCAGTATGGTCATACTTGGCTAGAAGGTATCTAGAGTTGAATGATCGATAGAGTTATGTAGGACACAACACTAGAACTCAGATGGCAAATACCAGTTGGATTCCTTGTGTCTATACTCTTCATGAAGGGTAGGGCCACTTCCAGGTAGGAAGGTGAGTGGGGGACCGTCGATCTGTGGTTGTAGGTAAAGCACTTGGAAGATGCTCTCTCTCTCTCTCTCCAACAGAAGACTCGTCAAGGCTTGTGATATGGATATCGATATTCCAGATGCAGTGTACTCCATGTTGTGACTTATGACAGTCAAATTTATGTGGTAAAACTATTCTTTATGCCAAGTATATTTTATGTAATTTAAATGATAAGTGAAAGGATTTCACTATGATTCTAGATTTGATTATGCTATGATTTCAAGGTTGAAATTATTTAGAAAGATGTACTTTATTTCTTGTTATTATGCAAGTAATATTTAAAAAAAATTAAAAGAAAAATCTCTCATGTTTACCATCTTTATTTACTTCTAGTAAAAATTTGATTTTTGTCTTGTTGAAGAAATGGTATGTTACATTGATGATCTTTGTAAACTTGACGCTCATGAAACTATAGATATAGAAACTATGTTTCCTCTTACCAAACCTTATTTTTTTTGGGATTCTGATCCCTTTTATACTCAACTGGTAGACTAGGATAGAGGAACTACATATGACTATGATAAAAAATAGCTATAGTAGTATTACAATCTATTTAGTAACATTAAAGGATAAAAAGGAGAAGATTGAGAAGAGGGGATCCTATTCCCAACGGGACTTGGCTAATACAGATTTGAATTAGGTACCCCCACATTGTTAAATGGAAGCAACAACTTCAACAACAGATAACCCATGTAGACACCCTAAAATGACCAGGTCGTCGCACCACTTGCATTTTGTCTAGTCTGTCACATCACTTGCATTTCAACATTAATTGAATAATGTAATTATTTAATTAATTTCATCAAATTCTTCCAAATCACATAATTTTGACATTAATTGAATAAATTCTCGTTATTTAATTAATTAAATTAAATTCCTCTATTTTCTTCCAAAATTAAATAATTTTAATTATTTAATTAAATCATTATCCTCTTTCAAATTTCAAGTCTCCATTAATTAAATAAATCCAATTATTTAATTAATTCATCACAATTCTATCTTATCTATAATTAAATAATTCTACATTATTTAATTAAAATCACTTGTTCTTGTAAATTTAAATAAATCATGCAAATTTATTTAAATTGTCTCAATCCTCTAAAAATAAATAAAATCAAATATTTATTTATAATCTTCATATTCCTCTATCATGCACAATTAATTAAATAAATTTATTTATTTAATTTCAGTTATCTTCTAATTCCTCTTAAAATATCTTGTTAACTCGTGCACAATCAGTCTTATTTTTAGAACTCTAAAAAAGGCAAAATTACAAGTTGAGTTATCTATTCAATCAATTTTGTTTCAATCATATCTTAATAAAAATATCCTTATGGATTGACACATGTCGTGTGCACATTCATCTTGGTTATTTATTTTATCTCCTCCGTTGATTCTTTTGAATTATCTGGATTGTTGATTGATCATGCTTGAAACCTATATAAACCCCTCTCATCTCCTTCACAAATCCTCTTCAATCACTTATTCTCAGGCATCCTTTACAGCTCTTTGAGCATACATCACGTTGTTGAGCACTTTACGATCTTTTGACATTGATCTTTGAGCACTTTGAACACTATGCACTTGCTTGTTGCAAACATGGTTTCGTAGCATATTTGAGCAATCCACATTCGACAAAAGAGAACAACACAATCTGGGTAAAAGCTTTCTCATTTCATTTTATTTATTGACAATGGCTTTTATTTAGATTCATTCTCTTTATGTTATGGGTTTTTGATTTGTTAGTAGTTTTCATAATCGATTTTCCTCATACACAACCCATACTTGATGATTAGAAAGAATGGTCAACTCCTTGAAGAAAAGGAAAAAGGTCCTTCAAAAAAATCTATTGATGTGGGAGTGAAAATCAAGGCTGGGAAACCTAGTCAAAGAGAAACAATACAAAGAAAAGTGGCCCATGAAATAGCTAATAGGAGATAGAGAACCTTGGAGGTTTCTTCTAGGAATGTTAAAAAATGAGAATCCTTTCTTGGAATATTAGAGGACTCAACAATCCTCACAAGCAGTTTTTAGTCAAAAGATGCATTAGGGAAAATAAAATTGACTTCCTTCTTCTCCAGGAAGTGAAAATATCTGAGTCTAATTTCAAAGCTATAGCTAATGGAATTTTGCCCAATGCTGATTACTATATTAGTGAAGCACAAGTTGCCTTAGGTGGAATCGTCACTATGTGGAATAATAATAATCTCAGTGGAACATTCATAAATTTCTCTAGAAATAGCTTAGAGGTGAAGCTCTACACTTCTAGTAATGAGTGGATTGTTTCCAACACCTATGCTCCTAAATCTAGACCTACTAGAAAGGAAGTTTGGAAGATTGTTTTTGCCCTCATTAACTCCCATAGAGACTTACATTGGATGGTGGTGGGTGATTTTAATACCCCCTGTATCCATCTAAAAAATTGGGAGGAATCATGGATTACTCTGATAGCATGAGAGATCTTGTTGAATTCTTACGTGTTGCAGGTGTTTGGACCTAAAATTTTTGATGCATGCTTTGACCTTTGGTACTTTTCTCCTAGGATTGCTAACACCTTTGTAAAACCCTAGAGCCTAGTGCCTTGCCATATTTGCCTTGGTTGTCTCCCATTTTATTCTGTTGTTGGCTGCTTGCAGCCCATTCCTGGTCACTTAAGTTGTCCTTCAGGTCCCCCTTTGCCATCAATTTACTGACCCCTGTGCCTAGGATTACTGTTTACTTCGTGGCATTAATATGTATTATATATCTGAGGCTTTGAAATAATGTTTTATCCTCACATTTGGTAATAGGAATTTCTTATGTCCCCCTTGAGCATTCAAACTAGCATGGCCCCTCCTTTAAAACAAACTTTTACGCATGTGTTGAATTTGGGCCTTGAGTCACGGACACGCTAGCAGGATCTTCTTTTTTGGTGAGGCTGCTTCCCTTGCTGGGCTTTGTTCTGGGCTTTGGCAGTGCCATGAGGTCTAATGTGGCAACCATGTGGCCTCTACGCAAGGGTTTCACAAGAAGGATGCATCCCCGCTAGGACTATTCTAAGGCTCCAATGGGAATGCGAGACTTGGATTATCTTCCAACATGGTGAGGCCCATGTGGGTGTTGCGTATTGACACAGAGGATTTCGACTATCTACTTGGCTTTTTGTTGAGGTTTATGCCTTCAGAGAAGATATTTGGGACCCAGATAAGACTGTGAAGGATATGATATGGTCCTTGGCACACCTTTTTCCTGAGGAGATATCAAGTGAATGCATTTCGCTGGAGATGGAGTTTTCTTTGTAGTCCTGGGGGACTTAGCATGAGGATGTGGAGTGCTACTGTGGCAGATGAGATCACTGCATTTTCATGATAGCTAGTTTCTGTTGGAGAATTTTCAAATCTCTGTGAAGACCATTGATTGGTATTAATCCATGGCCAAGATTCAAAACTAATAGAAGCCTTCCTCAAGGCATGCTGACTTTTCTTGGTGACCGCCGATTGGATTTGTGAGGAGGATCTGATGGTTGAGGTTGAATGGACTGATGAGATGGAGGAGCCTGATAAATGATGAAATCAGACTGATTGTTTGAAGCATGGGAGCCTAGAGATTTGGCATGTTCTGGTATTAATTGGAGGGTCTTGGCATCCTTTGTGCCGCTATTATACAGGGTAATATTTCCGCTTGGGTAGGAAGTCATTTTTGCAAGGATCTATCGGGATCATCATTCTATGCTAAAATTGAATGAGGTATGTGTGGGTCACTTGGTGGTGAGAGGGTGTAGAGATCGAAAGAGCAACTTTGGCTCTCTCTCACTGATTGAAGCAGGATTGTGATTAAGTTTTGTACTTACTGTTAGGCTTAGGCCACACAACTGAGAGGGGGGGTGAATCAGTTGTACAAAACTTTCTTCCACTTAAACACTTAACTTCACTTTGCAATTCAACAATATAATAATAAATCAATCAAGGAAACACAGTGCAACAAATTAAGAGAAGAAACACATCAACACACGAGACATCAAGATTTTGACGTGGTAAACTCGGTTAAGGGAAAAACCACAGGGTGATTAACCCAAGATTGTATTCTCTGTTAGAAGAATAGAAAGAACAAAATGACACATGCCAATTAGGGCTCACTACCCGAGCACACTGCTCACTACTTAAAAGAGACACACTGTCTACAAAGAAATAAGTATCACATACATGAACTGGAGAATAACATCTTCACCATGCTTGAATCAGTTCCATTTAAGCCCAATACTTCTGCTATGCCTTTCATTCTCCTCCTTGCTATCACACACTCATCTCAACTAGGACAACTTTGAAATGACTTCGCAATCCCTTATTTATACAAGACATTAACTTAAGAATGATTATCTAAGTCAGAAAACATCAACAAGAACATCCGTAGAATGTGTAACTCATCCAGTTGGCCAATCTCAGAAAGAACACTATCATCCAGAAGATTTCTTAATTGTGAGCTCCAACTTCAATGCAGACCACCAATCATGAATTGGACATGATCCAAAGACTTCCACAAACTTACCTGAATCACCAGGAACATCCACACTTCATCTGCTTACTGAAATCCTTCTCCCCTTCGTTCAGAACCTCAAGAACACAGTCTGTCATTACTGTCACAAAGGAATAGATGCTTGCGGACCTTCAAACCATGAACCAATCAAGTTGATAATTCACAAAGCTTCCGCAACACTCCCTCAAATCCGTAGAATAGGATAATGCATTTCCAGATCTTACCGGACCTATCTGTAACACTCTGTCACCACTGAACATTTGCCAGAACTAGTTTTACTTGAGTGGCCACAACTTCTTCAGATCTTCATGCAGATCTCTGAAATCTCTACTGGACCACCTTAAGACACATATCTACAAACCCTTTAAACCACATCCTCTGATACTCATCCTATCTTGGACTTTTACCTTACTATCATCACCAATCTTCACTGTTCCTGATTGAGATTAATTTTCTCAATATCCTCAACACATAGCTCATCCAATCCTTATCATTAATGCAATAGGAGTATGTTGACATCAATGACAATACCAATTAGGCCCATACTTGCAACAATCTCCCCCTTTGTCATTGATGGCAACATATGATGTGAAAAACTATTTTGACCATCAAGACAAGAACTTCTCCTCACTATCACAACTCCCCCTATCAACAACAACCATTCACATGTCTTCTCTCCCTTTACTTCTCCCCCTTTGATTAGAAACAACTTGTTTTTCACATTTCTTCTCTCCCCTTTGACATCAATTGAAAAGGGCACATACTTGCAATTCCAACACTTCAGAATCATACCTGCTGCTCCCCCTGAGTAGCAGCTCCCCATCATCAATCCGGATCACAAGATATGACTGTGATATCCACCAGATTGATGCACCTCAGTGCACCTTAGTTCATCACCAGAGGGGCAATAACCCCTAACTTCTCCCTGAGATACTCAAAAGAATCCTTAGGTAGAGGTTTAGTAAAGATGTCTGCAATCTGATCCTTGGAAGGTACAAACTCCAATTTGACTTCATTGTTGTTTACTTGCTCTCTCAAAAAGTGAAACTTGATGGATATGTGTTTAGTCTTTGAATGCAACACCAGATTCTTAGATATATTTATTGCACTTGACTTGTCATAGAAAATTGTGATAGGTTCCTCATACTCCACTTTGATATCTCTTAGCATCTGTTTCATCCACAAAACTTGAGTGCAACTACCTACTGCTGTACTATATTCTGCTTCAGTTGTAGATAGAGATATTGCCTCTTATTTCTTGCTTAGCCAAGAAACTAATCTCTTCCCCAAAAAGAATGCTCCACCACTGGTACTCTTCCAATCATCCACATCTCCTGCCCAATCTGCATCTGTATATGCATGAAGAGAGAAATCATGATCTCTAGGATACCACAAACCATACTTAACTGTTCCTTTTAGATATCTAAAAATCCTCTTGATTGCCATGACATGAGATTCTCTAGGATCAGCCTGGAATCTAGCAACAAGACCAATAGCCTGCATAATGTCTGGTCTAGTTTGAGTGAGATACAACAGTCCTCCAATCATTGACCTAAACTTTGTCTGATCAGCCTTAGGAGAATCATCATCTTTGCTCAATTTACATCTAGTTGCCATGCGAGTATTCATTGGTTTTGAGTCTTCCATCCCAAACTTCTTCAATAATTCTTTCACATATTTGGTCTGAGAAATGAAGATTCCTTTCTTTGTTTGAGTGATTTGCAGACCCAAGAAGAAATTCATTTCACCAAGCATGGACATCTCAAACTCACTTTTCATTTGATTCGCAAAAGTTTTACACATACTATCTCTTCCTCCGAAAATGATATCATCAACAAACACTTCAACAATCAGGATGTTTTCATGATCAATTTTGAAATGCAAATTACTCTCAGCAGTACCTTTGTTGAAACCAATCTTCAAAAGATTCTTATCCAATCTTTCATACTAGGCTCTTGGGGCTTGCTTCAGTCCATACAGTGCCTTCTTCAACTTGCAGACCATATCACCATGATCAGACAATTGAAATCCATCCGGTTGCTCTATGTACACTTCTTCTTCCAAGTCACCATTCAGGAAGGTAGACTTGACATCCATCTGATATACCTTGAAATCCTTAAAGGCAGCAAAGGCAAGAAATAGCCTGACTACTTCAATTCTTGCCATCAGAGCAAAAGTTTCTTCAAAATCAACTCCTTCTAATTGAGAGTAACCCTTACAGACCAATCTGGCTTTATTTCTGATTACTTCACCAACTTCATTTAGTTTGTTCCAGAAGACCCATTTTGTTCCAATCACATTCTTGTTTCTAGGTCTAGGAACAAGATCCCAAGTGTGATTTTTCTCAATTTGCATCAGTTCTTCTTCCATTGCTTTAGTCTAATTTTCATCATTGCAAGCTTCATTCACTGTCCTAGGTTCAATCTTTGAAATCAGACCATACTCTTCTAAATCTTGAGCAATTCTCCTTGTTTGTACTCCTTTGATTTTATCACCTAAGATCTGATCTTTAGAGTGATTCAGTCTTACATACCTAGGAACTTTGGGAATTTCTTGCACTTATGATTCTTGATCAGGCTCATTGAAACTCATCTCTTCTTCCTGATTTACCGGATTAGTTTGAATCTGTCTTTCAGAGGAGGCTTAAGCTCCTTGAATCAGAGTACCATTCTGATCATCTTCATCATATTCGTAAAACCTTGAGGTTTTTTCAATTCGTTCATCAACCTTCACTTTTGTACTTTCTATTATTTTTCTCAGTCTCTTGTTGTAACATCGGTATGCTTTGCTTTGAGTAGAGTAACCCAAGAATATTCCTTCATCACTTCTAGCATCAAATTTTCCTAGATCTTCATCTCTTTTAATATAACATTTGCTACCAAAAGATCTGAAATACCTCACAGTAGGAGTGATGCCAAACCAAAGTTCATAAGGAGTCTTACCAGTATTGCCTCTGATTTGAACTCGATTGAGAGTATAGACTGCAGTGCTGACAACTTCTTTCCAATAGATCTGAGGAACATTTGCTTCCATCATCATGGTCCTAGATGCTTCCTGGATGGTCCAGTTCTTTCTCTCCACTAATCCATTCTGCTGTGGAGTCCTAGGAGCAGACAACTGTCTCTTTACTACATGTTTCTCATAGAACTCTATGAACTCACCGGATGTGAATTCCCCACCTCTATCAGACCTTAGACATTTCAATTTTAATCCAGTTTCATTCTCTACCATAGCTTTGAATATTTTGAATTTCTGAAGAGCTTCTGATTTCTCTTTTAGAAAGGTTACCCACATCATCCGAGAATAGTCATCAATTAGCAACATAAAGTATCTATCACCTTGTACACTCCTAATTCTTGCTGGACCACAAAGATCAGTATGAACTAAGTCCAATAATTTGGTAGAAGATAGTTCCTTATTTTTGAATGTGACTCTGCTCAGCTTACCCAACTGACATTCTTTGCACAAGCTATTAGTAGGTTTCACCAATTTTGGAAGATCTCTTACAGCTTGAGTGTTGCTTATCTTGATGATATTATCAAAATTCACATGACACATCCTCCTATGCCATAACCAACTCTGATCAACTTGAACAAATAAGCAACTTTTATCAGTGCCAACCAAGTGGAAGATATTACCTTTGGTTTGAGTACTGGATGCAATCTCTGTTCCGAAACTTTCAAAGATCTTGCATTTTCCATCTTTGAACTGGAGATCATAGCCTTTGTCCACTAACTATCCAACATTGAGAAGATTTTGCTTCAATCCTTCAACATATAGTACGTTACCGGTCTTGTTCCTTCCATCAAGAGAAATAGTTCCTCTTCCTCTGATTCTACCAGCAGAAGTATCACCAAACTTTGCCATTCCTCCTTCATACCTTTCCAAATCTATGAATTTGTTTTTGTCCCCTGTCATATGGTGAGAGCATCCACTGTCAATAACCCAGTCATCCTTTTCTTCAACTTGGGCAGCCAGAGCTCTTTCCACAACTTTATGATTGACAGATACAGAGGATATTGGTTCTTCTTCCTTAATGGCAATAAACACCCATTCACTTCCGGATTTGTTTCCTATCTTTGATTCATCATCTGTTACTCCTTCATTATCATCTTCTTCATGAACATAGTAACAATTCTTTTGGAACCTTGATCTGTTAGGATTTGGTCTTGAAAATCTTTCTAGGCACTTTGAGGCAAAATGACCAATCTTATTGCAGTTAAAACATTTAAAAGGCAATTTTCCTTCATACTTACCGAATGCTCTTGGCAGCCTCTTTGCAATAAGGGCTTCAAGTTGAGCAGTTTCTACTTCTTCTTCTTCCAGGTCTTTTCTTGCTTTTTCATACCATGACAGTTTCCTTGATGAGTTCTCTCCTGGATCAAACCTTTGTTTACCTTTTACAGCTGGCTTTGAATGTAGATTCAGTCTTGGGGGGTCATCTCCAAACTCTGTCATTTCAAATGCAGCTAATTTGCCAGCCAATTGATCTCTTGTGATAATTGTATGGGCTCTGAATTCTTCAATGGCAGTAGCCTTGATTTTGTAAGAAGTAGGTAGGGACCTGAGAATTTTGCCAACAATCTCATTTTCATCTAGGACTCCACTAGCATTTCTAATTCCACAAACAATTTTATTTACTCTTGGCATAAAAGTAGTGATATTTTCATCATCTCTCATCTTTAGATTTTTAAATTTTCCTTTCAGACTCTGTAACCTTGCACATTTAACATACTTGTCTCCTTCATGCAAAAGTTCCAGTTTTTGCCATATTTCAAAAGCAGTTGATAGGTAAATAACATTTGAGAGCTCTGAATTAGATAATGTGCTAAGAAGAGCCTCTATAGTTCGTAGATTATTTTCAGCATCTGTGATTTCATTTTGGGTTTTCGGACCACCCTGTGGAGGTGTATACTGTGTTGTAGCCATGGTCCAGTACACCATTCCCATACATTGCAAGTGACATTTCATGCGACCTTTCCAAAGATTAAAATTGGTTCCATCAAACTTCAGACTATCCTTCTTGTAAGACGACATTCCGGATCTCCTCAAGTGATTAAGCTCTTTTTAGAGGAACTTGGCTCTGATACCAATTGTTAGGCTTAGGCCACACAACTGAGAGGGGGGGTGAATCAGTTGTACAAAACTTTCTTCCACTTAACCACTTAACTTGACTTTACAATTCAGTAATATAATAATAAATCAATCAAGGAAACACAATGCAACAAATTAAGAGCAGAAACACATCAACACATGAGACATCAAGATTTTGATGTGGAAAACCTGGTTAAGGGAAAAACCATGGCGTGATTAACCCAAGATTGTATTCTCAATTAGAAGAATAGAAAGAACAAAATGGCACATGCTAATTAGGGCTCACTGCCTACAAGAGACACACTATCTACAAAGAAATAAGTATCACATACATGAACTGGAGAATAGCATCTTCACCATGCTTGAATCAGTTCCATTTAAGCCCAATACTTCTGCTCTGCCTTTCATTCTCCTCCTTGCTATCACACACTCATCTCAACTAGGACAACTTTGAAATGACTTCGCAATCCCTTATTTATACAAGACATCAACGTAGGAATGATTATCTAAGTCGGCAAACATTAACAAGAACATCCACAGAATGTGTAACTCATCCGGTCGGCCAATCTCAGAAAGAACACTATCATCTAGAAGATTTCTCAATTGCGAGTTCCAACTTCAATGCGGACCACTAATCACGAACTGGACATGATCCAAAGACTTCCACAAACTTACCTGAATCACCAAGAACATCTGCACTTCATCTGCTTACTAAAATCCTTCTCCCCTTCGTCTGGAACCTTAAGAACACAATCTGTCATTACTGTCACAAAGGAATAGATGCTTGCTGACCTTTAAACCATGAACCAATCGAGTTGATACTTCACAAAGACTTCCTCAACACTCCCTCAAATCCACAGAACAGGATAGTGCATTTCTGGATCTTACCGGACCTATCTGTAACACTCTGTCACCACTAAACATTTGCCAGAACCAGTTTTACTTGAGCAGCCACAACTTCTTCAGATCTTCATGCAGATCTTTGAAATCTCTACTGGACCACCTTAATACACATATCGACAAACCCTTTAAACTGCATCCTCTGATACTCATCCTATCTTAGACTTTTACCTTACTGTCATCACCAATCTTCACTGTTCCTAATTGAGACTAATTTTCTTAATATCCTCAGCACACAGCTCATCCAATCCTTATCATTAATGCAATAGGAGTATGTTGACATCAATGAGAACACCAATTAGGTCCATACTTGCAACACTTACAAAGCCCAGAGATGATAAAAAGAATGTGTGTCAGCGCCTTTGTTTCCTTATTGGGTGGCTATTGTGGAATTCCCAGAATTTCCAATTAAGTGCAAGGATAGTGTACTGTTGGCAGAATTGACATGGCTTGTATATGGTAATAAATGAAGGAGGCACAAATGTCAGCCTTTTTTCTATAAATAGACAACCCCCCTTCGTTTCTGGCTGTATCTTGTCTTGTTCAGGCAATTTATGTCTCGCCCTATCGTGATGTGTCTGCCATCCCATATATGTGGAATTGTATCTCTCTTTTCCTGGTTATTACTCTATGCATATAGAGTTAAGGAATGAGGTGCATCTTCTTAAGGTATAGGTGGTTTAGGGAGGATTCGTGGGGTTGGCCAGTAGGCATTACAATCTCTTCATTTCCATGCTATCCTTCATTTTCACCCAGATGGGGAGTTTGGTCTCATGTCTGGCAATTATAGTGGATCAATGCTACTAAGAGTTTCTTAATAGGGTGAAGAGGCAGAGAGGCAACATTGCTCTCTCTTCCCCTCCCTTAACACTAAGTGTTCCAACAATGCTTAGGCAATAATGGAAGGAGTGTTGTCCTCTTGGGTGAAGTAGACGAATATGAAGGGACGGGTTATGACTGTTTCTGCACCCTATTTGGTTGGGAGTTTGTCACCACCAGTGTCTATTGTTTGTGATTTCCACATACATCCTGAGGATTGATGTGGGAGGGGACTTCCTATTGAAAGATGGGGAGTCACTTCCCTATGCTTGGAGTGTGGTGAAGCGTGGAGGATGCTTCCATTTGGAGGTTGCTAAGGATTTTGTCCTTTCTAGGTGTGCTCTTGTTAAGGGTAGCTGAGCTTGGCATACATATGGCCAACCACACGAGTGGATGTCCATCCTATTATAATGGCCTATTTTCCATAAATAGGACTGGGGTTAGTGAGTGACAAAGCAGTTGGCATTCCATCTCTAGGAAATAATTTAGTCTTCTGATGTAACCGTCAGGTTGCTTTGGACTATTGTTGAGAGTGGAATGTGTTTTTGTTTTGTTATGCTTTAAAGATGCCTTTTGGCATATTCTATTAGGACAAGAAGAAAAGTTTTTCAAATGAAAATATGACACCTATACATGGCCTGTAGCTTGTTTACTCCCATGTTCTATAAATGGGAATTCAGGGCCATTTTATTGAGAGTCCAAATCTTAGTTTCGGGTAGTATTGTACTTTGTGTTTTCATCTGATGTAATATAGAAGAAAATTATCTCTTGATATATGTTCAAATCTGTAGAGCAGCGTTATTCTCATAATTAATACAAAGTTATTGGTTATGTAATCCTTTTCTATATTGCATTTGATGGAGTTAATGTGATTTCTAAGAATCAAGGATAGTTTAGTTCATCTTTGTGATTCATAGCACTGTGTATGTTTTCTCTTGCTTTCTCTCAAGGAGAGAAATAAATGCTCAAAAGACATTTAGTTAACTATTGTCTGCATTATGGTTTGAAAGGATATTTATGTATTCCCATGGCAAGGTGGTATTAATATAAGGTATTAATGCCATTGGTCTGTTAGTAATGAGGTAATATGGCTTGAATGATACATAGGTTTTGTGCAATTTGACTTTGTCGTCCACTGGATCAAGCACCAGTCTCTCATTGGGCTAATCTATTTATTTAGATCCACCCCAAAACAATTAAATCTATTTCTATTTCTATTGTTCTTTCGAGAGTAGTTTTGGATAAATATATGTTCTCAATCAGGGTATGAAATATATTGTCATAAGATTAAGTCAATCTAAATGGAGTCAGTCATTTCCCTGGTAAGATGCTATTGAGAACCTTCTGTTTTAATACAATATCCAATGTTAGTCAAGATATACCCCTTGGATGTTGTATAGGCACACCCGCCTTGGTCTTTCAAAACCAAAAGTGCAAAGGATTTTTCAACTCTTTTGTTGTAATCTTGTTCATTGGTCACTAACCTAGAGCCCTTAATCATAAGAAATTGTCTAAATATTTAGAGGAATATGACTTATCAGTTAGAGGAACCAACAGATTGGTGACTCTGCTGGGGAATCTTACAAATTGTGTCTTATCCTAATACCCCCATGTTTACAAATATTAACACTCCTGAAGCTCATTGTTGAGAATTTTTTGCCTAGTTGAGCCACTAATAGATTGGTGACTCTA
This sequence comes from Cunninghamia lanceolata, assembly GCA_027924645.1. Classification (NCBI taxonomy): domain Eukaryota; kingdom Viridiplantae; phylum Streptophyta; class Pinopsida; order Cupressales; family Cupressaceae; genus Cunninghamia; species Cunninghamia lanceolata. The sequence continues at coordinate 23,879,760 of BSBN01000339.1, read as the reverse complement.
CTGGGGAATCTAGTCTATAATTGTCAAGAATTAGTCTAGTGGTCCATCATGGGTGTTTAGAGTTTGCACATTTGTAGTGCATTATCATTATTATTCCCTGTTAAGGGTGGCGACTCTAATATTTTCTCCTTACTAGTTGATAAAAGAAGAAGCATACTATGTATGACAACAAGTTTTGTGTGGTTCTGTTGGTGGAGAACCCAAATTAAAAGTAGGATTTAAGGAGTTTTATGCTTCTTGAAGATCAGTCCTTTGTGAAAAAATGGTGGCAACTCTGTGAAGAAAGAACTTGATCAAAGTGTGAAAAGGATTCCAACATTCATAAATTCTAATCAGAAGAGGAATCTACAACAGTCATTGCACCTCCAGGTATTTTACATATTCTTGTCTCTGTTGGAGTATAGGACCACTGAGAGGGGGGGTGAATCAGTGGTCTATTAAACAAGCAAACTTTTACACCTTTTCACTTATTGACACACTTGTTTTTCATGTAGAGGAAACTAAGGCACTTCAATCATTGAGACATTTGTATGTTAAATAAATCACCATAACAAGCACAAATAAACATGACACTATAAGCAATGATAATCTAAACATGACCTTATAAGCTATGATGATCTTAATCAAATAACATATGACACAACACAAAGAAGAGAGGTGACACTAGTGTTTTGAGTGGAAAACCCTGGAAGGTTAAAAACCACTATGAAAGATAGATTTTATTGAGCTTATGACACAACACAAAGAAGAGAGGTGACACAAGTGTTTTGAGTGGAAAACCTTGGAAGGTTAAAAACCACTATGAAAGATAGATTTTATTGAGCCTCACTGGCCAATCCTCACTGGATACAATATGTGCCTCATTGGAAAATCAACCTTACTGCAAAAATAAGATGCCTCACTGGCAAATCAGCCTCACTAGCACAACTATTGGCAAATGGTCAGCACTCCCTATGGGATTCGTGACATGGACTAACCACCTCCCATGGATTCATTAACTCTAGCGCTTGTATTAGAAATTTATGAGCTTTTGGTTTAACGGAAATCATGGGCCAACAATTGGTATTAGATCCAAAGGTCACGGGTTCGAATACCCCCAAGTAACGCTGGGGGGTTTGTTGGCAAATGGTCAGCGCTCCCTATGGGATTCGTGACATGGAATAACCACCTCTCATGGATTCATTAACTCTGGCACTTGTATTAGAAATTGATGGGTCAAGCTTTTTGTTTAACGGCAATCGTGGGCCAACAAAAACAAGATGCCTCACTAGCAAATCAAGATCTCACTGATCACAATTGATGTCTCATTGACAAATGATTGTCTCACTGACAAATAATTGTCTCACTGATAAAAAAGCCATGTTTCACTAACATATAAGTTCATACAAATTCAAATGAAAGATGAAAGACAGAGGACCACTCTGTTTCACTGCAGTACAACACACCTTATGTCTCCCTTTGTAGGACCACCATAAACTTCAACACAAAAAAAACATTACAATTGAGATGAACTTCTGATCACAATAATATCATGAAACAATAACCCCTGAATTCAATACCTTCTTTTTGCAAGATAAGCAAAATATATGTCCTTATATCGATAAATCAGTATGCTCAAAGATTGAGTATTCAAAACACAATACAAACAAAAAGGATGAGGTCTTTTACCAAAGCTTTACCCTGCTGCCATCATCATATCTGCCTCTGTTGCTAATAACTTCTCTCAAAAGGAAACTATGCTATTAATCTTCATGAGTAAAACCAATCTTCTACCCCTTTACATATTCCATACATAAACCTTCTGTAGGTGATGTTGTGCCATCTTCTCTCTAACATTTAAATATTGCATACAAACTCCATTTACACAAAGCATATACATGTACAAAAACAAATACAATGTGCCCATTTACTATCCCCTTCAAATACTAAAACTTCTTCACATATTTTGCATGATCAAGATAAAGACTCCATGAACATTTTTACACGAGTTTTCCCTTCAACATATTGAAATTATATAGTTGCTTCTTGTTTGAACCCACTAAAACAACAACTCATATTAGAATCTAAGAATTATGTATATGGTCTTATGGATATCATTGTCATGAACTCAAAACTCTAACTAACCCACTGCAAAAACATCACTTAGAGCCTTTTATAAAATTCTCTAGCCCTCAATGTCAGTAGAAAAGCCAGTAACAAAGTAGTTAGGGCTTCTTCAAGAAATTGACTGTCAACTTTAAACCGTTGCAATTTGAAATATGTTAAAATTTAGTCCATCGATCATTTCCAAGTCACACCTTCATAAGAGCCATTGATTTTAGACTCCCGCTCAGTTTAAATGATATCACCATGGAGACCGGTAGTGACTAGGAGTTGGGGCCGGTAAGCAAACGGAGAAGACCCCTTCAAAATTTCACTTAAGTGGGCTTTCACCAGCAAATACAAGTCAATGAATAAATAGACTAAAAGGTATACAGTTTGAGCCTTTGTAAAACATGAAACTCCTTTAGGATTTGTGGCTCTAAACCCTAACAATTCAAACCCACCAAAAGGACCTCATACCTTATCATCATTTAATGCAATGCTTTACACTACATCAATATCTTGATTACCCAACTGACATGAGAACACCAAATATCAACAACTAGCACCCAAGCATCAACACCTCTTCTATGTTGACATCAAACACCAAGCAGAAGCTCCTAATGACATTAAGCACAAGCTCCTGATGATGTCAAACTCTACTATCAACCCACCAAAAGGACCTCATACCTTATAATAATTTAATGCAATGCTTTACCCCACATCAATATCTTGATTACCCAACTGACATAGAGAACACCAAATATCAACAAATAGCACCCAAGCATCAACACCTCTTCTATGTTGACATAAAACATCAAGCACAAGCTCCTGATGACATCAAACTCCACTATCAACTCAAACAACACTTTGATCAACTGTGATCATCAACTATGATCCTGAAACATATGTGATCATCAATCATCAACTGTTCAATTGTTATCCTGAAGCATCATGATGACCAACTCCTCAGCTCATCAAGATACACCAATCACCTCTATCCAGCTTTGACATCAATGACAAATATCACAACAATCTCCCCCTTTGTTATTGATGGTAAAACAAACCACTCCATTTGCTCTCTCCCCCTTTGACATCCAATGATAAAGGTTGCACAACTCCCCCTATGATGTAGCACACTGACATGTGTCCTAATCAACTCTGCCTCATCTGTTTTCTTTACATTGCATTTGGATGTGAGTACTTATTCACTGTGAGGGCATAAAACATTTTTATTGCATTGTATTACTGATTTAACACTTGCAATACACTTGATTTACAAACCTTATGGCATCATGATGACACCAAGATGATCACACCTCAACTTACCTGAAGCATGACAAAACCCTTCAAACTGCATTCCATTGGACCACATATCTATGAGTCATAAAAAATTTATAGGTCTTGTCTATCTTGTTTTACCTTTGTCATATAATATATGTGCTTAACTGACTGTCTCAACAAGATAGTCATTGCAATGTCTGATACAAAGACAAATCGGATATCATCAAATAATTTCAACACTGTCAGATAGTCACAAAACATTAAACCACTGTCTCAGCAATAGATGAAGATACAAGCATCAACACTAATCCTGACAATTGTTCTTTGCAAGAACAAACTATACCTTTGCTGATCATTGTCCTTGATTCCAAAAGTCCAACATTACATTTCTTTGAGGTATTTTATCAAGAAATTCATGTGCCTGTGTATTATTCTACCTTTTTCATATATGTCTACTAGGGTACTTGAAAATACAACAATGAGACATCAGCCTCTTTCCTTTATACTTTGATGGATATCATACCCTGTTCCAAAAGTTTTCAATACCTGTACATACTGAAGAATTATGGCAGAGTTGGAGGAACTGTTTATATACTTGCTGGTCATTGGCAAGAACATGAAAAATTACTACGTGTACCAATACTATCAGAGATTCACTGCTGCCTCTCCCTTCACTACCGACATGAAACACACTCTGCTCCTCATACAAATTATACTGAACAAAAAGAACACTGCACTTGATGCAAACTCTCTGTCAGCAAATCAGTAACATTGCATTGCTAAGACACTATTTGATGAAATCTTTCTGTAACACTGTCATAGATCTCATGAAAATCATTGTTCAAAAACAGTCCTAAACTCATTACAAATCATTTTCCTGAACTCCTAGAACCTATCCTGCTCCTGCATACCCTGACACTTACATGGTTAAACATTTAAGTTTTTGAAGACCATATTTCTTTAAGGCAATTGTCAGAAGGTTCATAACCATCACATCTTGAAGCATGAACTGAAGCAAGCCATATGTAACAACTGAGATCAAAACATGTATGAACATCATGTCATGAGCAAAGGCTCAAACATATATGAAACATGTACTTCCAAATATTGCATAGACATAACCCAATATTGCATTGACTGTCCCTCTGTCAGATGGTTGTCTTGCATACTTCCTACATACTTAGATAATTTTGATTGCATCTCCTTGTGATAAATATTAAATTACAACTATCAACATATAACATGAACTCATTTACCAAGCATGTTTCATCTCAACTCTACAAAGGCCAATGGCACATTCACAAGCAATATCCTTTATACAAGATCTCAACTCCACTTGTATCAATCTTAGTAATGAAACACAAAGACAAGACATCACAACATATGAGCACTAATATGGATGAAGAAGGACTGATTAAGAAAGACACTAACATTGTCAACAAATATGACTGTCCTATCAAAGCAACAAAATACATGGTTTTCACAGTTCCTTATTTTCTCCTTGGGATCAATTAACATCTCCCCATAGCTTTATGTTGTACCTTATGCAATTAATGATGTCTCTTGTGCAGTATGCACAAGACTAGGTTTTTCTACTTCTTAACCTTGTTTCCTTCTCCAAACTAGCATAGGATCTTTATTCTCCTTGCTCAAGGTATTCTCTTGCTTTTGCTTGAACATGTGTCTAGATGGTTTCATCAAGCTTTTTCTACACCACTGTGCTTTATGTCCAAACTTATTACATCTCTAACATATAATATTGCTATCTAGACCAAAGGAAAGATAGTTTCTTCTAGGCATTCTGTAAGAACTTCTATTGACATTCCTTACATGATCATGTCTTTCATACATCCAACAATTTCTTGTATAAGTTCTACAATCTCTAGCTCTATGGCCATAAATATGACAAGAATAGCAATAACCATGAAATTAAGAATAGTTGTACCTTATTGAATGGTATTGCCTGAGAGGTGGAGATCTTGAGGATCTACTTGTCCTTCTACCAACACATTTATTTTTTGTCTTCCCTTTAGGAGCAACAACACTATTACCCAAATCTATCTTCTTTCTTGGTGCATTTTTGACTTTAGAGGTCTGCCCTTCTTCATATCCTAGGCCTTTAGTATCCTTATGTCATTTTTGTTTGTTTAACATGTCATTTAAGAATTCAGTACTCTTTTCAAATTGTAGATTCTTGTGCAACTTAGAAGATGTCTTTTCCAATTCCTTTCTCAAAGAGACTATTTCTAACTCTAGTTTTAGGCATTCATTAGTTTTGACTTCAAGATCAGATTTTGTAAAATCAACTACTCTTTTTGCTTCTTCTATCTTTGTCTTTAGGATGATAATTAGTTTGTTAGACTCTTTAACTTATACCTTTACCTCTTCAAGATCTAAAGAAACTTTTGCAAGATCTGAAAGTACCTTGTCCTTGGAGTCCTTTTCTTGTTGAAGTTGTACTTCTAATCTCTGATTCTCTTTTCTAAGTTACTTGATCTTATCTAGAGCACACAAGAGTTAACCTTCAATATCAATCTCATACTCATGTTCAAAGACATCTTCACCCATAAAGATGTCTCCTTCTTTGTCATCAATCTCAACAACAAAATCATCCTCTTTATCACACTTTGTGTCAATTTTCAGGGGTGACTCATGCAACAACTCATTACTTGACTTGACTGGGGCTTGTTTTACAACCTTTTGCTCTGCATCTTTCCTTCCTCTATTTCATTTACACTTTCCCATAGTACTCCACTACCAGGATCTCCTAAGTTGATTAAAATTTGAACAAGGAACCTAAGGCTCTGATACCACTTGTTGGAGTACAGGACCACTGAGAGGGGGGTGAATCAGTGGTCTATTAAACAAGCAAACTTTTACACTTTTTCACTTATTAACACACTTGTTTTTCATGTAGAGGAAACTAAAGGCACTTCAATCATTGAGACATTTGTATGTTAAATAAATCACCATAACAAGCACAAATAAACATGACACTATAGGCAATGATAATCTGAATATAACCTTATAAGCTATTGAAGAGACCTAATGTCTCAAATTACTGTTTGGAACCTCATTCATTTGTTTTGTTGGTTTGATTCATAGCTATTGGGTTGACATGCTCTATCGGGTTGACATTCTCTATCTTCTTCGATCGAGGTGTCATACCGATAAGATATGTCTATCGGCATGAGGTTGGGCATCGACAAAGCTTGTGGTAGTCACTTTGATAGTTTGGGATTACTCTGATGGGAGTTGGCATCAGAATCGGTGTGAGAACCACTATCGGCCCAGCCTTGAGATGTCGCTTTGATAGTCTTGTGTCTTTCCGATGAAGGCTTGAATCAGCAAGACCATTACTATCGGTGCATTTTTGAAATGTCACTCCGACGGTCTTCGTTACTCCGATGGAGATTGAAGGGTTGGACATCGGCAAGAAAATAACCATCAGCACTGTTTGGAGATATCTCTTTGATTGCTAGGGTCTTCCCGATGGACGTTGAATGGTAGACTTGTTGGTCTTGTTGGCATAAGTGTCGACAGCTATCATTCTTGTAGTCGTGTATATATATTACGGCTATGACCGATGTCTGGTGCATGTGGGACTAATGAGTCCTCTTGAATGTGAACAGTTAGACGGCAGTTATGCGATGGTTGGAAGATAGCGACGCTGAGTCCGTTGGAACGAACAGTTAGGGTAGAAGTTCAAATGATTTTGCTCTTGAAGACTGTAGTAAATACAGATTTGGTGTTGTAGTTTGATTGATGAAGAGATTCGATCATATTGTTCATTTTGTAGATGTATAGTGGAAGTGAACTGTTTTATATGATTTAAGAATTGATACCTGATCTTTATTGTAATCTTTCTAAGCTTACTGTAAATAAAGATTGTCTCTCTTGTGGGGGTGGGTTTTTTACCCAAAAGGGTTTTCCCACGTATATCTAGTGTTGATTCTTTGTTATCTTGCATGTTTATTCTATTTTTCTGGTATGTTCATCTATGTATTTGAATTAAACATTACCTGTCTGCATTATCCCCTTTGAATTGACATTAGGGAAGTTGTATTCCGCACCTCTACTTTCCTTACAAGTGGTATCAGAACCTGGCCAGTTGTGTTATCCTTGTTGGTAGGTTGGGTTTTTTGTGTCAGTTCTGTGAGTGGGAGTTCTGTAGAGATCTATTTTGTTAAATAAGATGGCAAGTATATCAGGAAAAATACACATTGAAAAGTTCAATGGCACAAACTTTGAGTTGTGGAAACTTAAGGTTGAAGATGTGCTAGTCGATAGAGATCTTTGGGTTGCTGTGTCTGGGACTAAAACTTTAGGTATGAAGCAAGAAGATTGGGACCTAGAAGATAGGAAAGCCAGAGGACTGATAAGATTAAGTTTAGCGGATTCTGTTCTATTGAATGTCCATGAAGAGAAGACTGCAAACCTTTTGTGGAAGAAGTTGGGAGATATTTATCAGGGCAAAATCTTGGTGAATAAACTTTTCCTCAGAAAGAAGTTGTACTCTCTGAAGATGGATGAAGGAGCATCTGTAGAAGATCATCTGAACTCATTTAATATGATTGTTGCACAGTTGACTTCTGTAGGTGTAAAAATAGAAGAGGAGGACCGATGTATGCTTCTGTTGTGTTCCTTACCTAACTCTTGGGACCATCTTGTGATGGCTATTGGAAGTACAACAACCACGTTTAAAACTAAAGAAGTTGTTGCCTTGCTGTTATCTGAAGAGATGTGGAGGAAATCTTTTGAGATGGCCAAAGAGGCCCTGTCGGTTCGAGGTAGATCAAAGGAAAGAGACAAGAAGAAGGACAAGAAGTCTAAGTCCAAATAAGAGGGGAGATCAAAATCTCCTGGTAAAAAGTCCAAGGTGAAGTGCTGGAATTGTGGGTAGAAAGGACACATCAAAAAAGACTGCAAAGAAGAAAAGAGGAAGAAGAAGAAGAACTTCTCTGACACCGATTCTTCTCAGACTGATGTTGATGCCTTTATTGCTGCCTTGGCAACGCTTGCATCTGAAGATGTATGGCTGGTGGATTCAGGAGCATCTTTTCATATGACATCTCACAGAGAATGGTTCACTAAGTATGAACCTTATGTTGGTGGGAAGGTGTTCCTGGCAAGTGATTCGACACTGGAAATTGTCAGCTAAGGGAGAGTTAGAATCTAGTTCCTGGATGGCAGAATAAAGGGAATGAATGGAGTATTACACATACCGGATCTAGCTGGAAATTTACTTTCTGTTAGTAAGCTTAATGATGTTAGAGTGCAAGTTACTTTTGTGAATGGTGGCTATAAGATGACTAGAGGTTCTATTGTACTGGCAAAGGGTGAACGCATTGGAACTTTGTATAGGTTAGATGCTAAACCAGTGTGTTGTAATAGTGTCTCTATAAAATCTAAAAAAGCTACTATTGTAACACATGATGCAAACTCTATGGAAGTTAAACTTCCTACAGAGAAAACAATGCTCTGGCATCATAGACTTGGTCACATAGGTGAAAAAGGTTTAAAAACCTTGAAAGATAAAAACCTAGTAGATGGGTTGATTGATTGTAATCTGGAGTTCAATTTCTGTGAACATTGCATATATGGAAAATAGAACCATGTTTCTTTTTACTCTAGCTCTCATAAATCTTCTGGTATTCTAGACTATGTACGTTCTGATGTTTTTGGTCCAGTTGATGTTCTTTCTCTGTCTAAATCAAGATATTACGTATCGTTTATTGATGATTATTCAAGGAGGACATTTATATATTTTTTGAAAAATAAATCAGAAGTGTTCAGTCGGTTTAAAGATTTTAAAAATCTTGTGGAAAATTAGACTGGTAGAAAAATAAAATGTTTAAGAATGGATAACGGTGGTGAATATTGCAATGCAGATTTTGATAAGTTTTTTCTTGATCATGGAATAAAAAGGCATAAGACTACACCTTATACTCCACAGCAAAATGAAGTTGCTGAAAGGTTGAATCGATCATTGATGGAGAAAGCAAGAAGTATGTTGAGTTATGCTAGTCTTGAACAAAGGTTCTGGGCTAAGGCAGTTGCTACAGCTTGTTACTTGCTGAATCATTCTCCTACTTCAGCATTGGTTGATAAGACGCCTATGGAAGCATGGTCTAGAAAGAAGCCCTCTCTAAGACATCTTCGTGTCTTTGGCTGTGAGGCATATGCTCATATTCCTGAGGTAAAAAGATCTAAGCTAGATTACAAGGCAGTCAAATGTATCTTTATTGGCTATGGAGTCGGTGTTAAAGGGTACAAGCTTTGGAATCATGAAACTGAAAAAGTAATTTACAGCAGGAATGTAATTTTCAGAGAGCTGAAACCTTTGGTTATTGATCCTTAGTCGGAGAAGATAGAAGAAAAGAAATAAAAGAGTGTTGTTAATATTCCTCTGACCCTTGTAAAAGAGGAACAATAAGCACCAAGTGTAGATGATTCAGAAGTGAGTTCGAGTAGCTCCAAAGATTCAGATCTAGAGCAAGAACTTGAACCTGCACCTCAGCCATTGAGGCAGTCTACACGTGAAAGAAGACAACCAGATAGGTATGGATTTTTAGTACTTGATTCAAGTTGTGCCTATGCTTTGCTTACTGATACTGATGAACCTAGGACTATGAAAGAAGCTATTAGTTTATCATATTCAGATTCTTGGTTGGAAGCCATGGATAACGAAATGTCATCGTTAGAGAAAAATGGAACCTGGGATCTGGTGCCCTTGCCTGAAGGTAGAAAACCTGTGGGATGTAAGTGGGTTTTTAAAAAGAAATATGGTCCAGATGGTAGTATTGAAAAGTACAAGGCAAGACTGGTTGCTAAGGGGTATTCCCAAAAGGAAGGTATAGATTATGGAGAAATCTTTTCTCCTATAGCTAAGCTGACATCCATTAGATTTTTGTTGTCACTTGCAGTAGCGTATGACTTTGAAATTGAGCAGATGGATGTGACGACATCATTTCTTTATGGGGACCTGGAAGAAGAAATTTATATGTCCCAGGCAGAGCATTTTATGGAAAAAGGTAAAGAACATCTGGTATGTAAACTTAAAAAGTCTCTTTATGGTTTGAAGCAATCTCCCAGAATGTGGTATCAAAAATTTGATACGTATGTTTTATCTTTGGGATATGTGAGATCTAAATCTGATCATTGTGTCTATTATAAAACTGATGGTGATTAGATTCTTATAATTAAACTGTATGTGGATGACATGTTATTCATTGGCAATGGTAAGGGGATGATCTCAGATTTAAAATCTCAGTTGTCCTTGAAATTTGAAATGAAAAATCTGGGGGCAGCAAAGTACATTCTGGGAATGGAAATCAAAAGGGACAGATCTAAGAGAAAGCTTTGGCTCAGCCAGAGCAAGTATATTGCCAATGTTCTTAATAAATTTAATATGTCTGATTGCAAATAGTTAGTTGTTCCAGTTTTGCAGGGAACGAAACTATCTAATGAAGATTGTCCAGAATCTTTGAATGAAATTGATGACATGAAAAAAGTGCCTTATGCAAGTGTTGTTGGCAATTTAATGTACGCAATGGTCTGTACCAGACCAGACATTACCCAGGCAGTGGGAGTTTTGAGCCAGTTTATGGAAAATCCAGGTGAATCACATTGGGATGCTATGAAGAGAGTTATGAGGTATTTGAAGGGAACTTCTGACTATGCTATTTGCTACCATGGAAACTTAGTTGGATCTCAGAAATCTATCAGCATTCAGGGATATGTTGATTTTGATTGGGCAGGGGACATTGATAGTAGAAGATCCACCAGTGGATATGTATTCACGTTAAATGGTGGTGCTATTAGTTGGATGAGCAAGCGGCAGGATGTAGTCGCTTTGTCCACAACAGAGGCAGAGTACATGGCAGCTACTCGTGCATGCCAAGAAGTTGTTTGGTTGAAGAGGTTGTGTTCTAATGTCAGTTTTGATGTAGGGAATATACAAATTCATTGTGACAGTCAAAGTGCTATCTGTTTGGCAAAAATAATACTTTTTAGGCTAGGACAAAACATATTGATGTCCAATATCACTTTGTTCGTGATATGGTGGAAGACAAAAAGGTAAAGCGGGAAAAGGTTGATACTTTGGATAATGTTGCAGATGCCTTGACTAAACCAGTGAGTACGACCAAGTTCAAATGGTTTTCAGATGAAATGGGTCTTCGGGCCCATAATTCTTAGTAATCGAATGAGGATTAAGAGGTAGCAGTAATCTCTTCGACAAGTGGGAGATTGAAGAGACCTAATGTCTCAAATTACTATTTGGAACCTCATTCATTCATTTCGTTGGTTTGATTCATAGCCATCGGGTTGACATGCTCTATCGGGTTGACATTCTCTATCAGGTTGACATTCTCTATCGGGTTGACATTCTCTATCAGGTTGACATTCTCTATCTTCTCTGATCAAGGTGTCATACCGATAAGATATGTCTATCGGCATGAGGTTGGGCATCGGCAAAGCTTGTGGTAGTCACTCCGACAATTTGGGATTACTCCAATGGGAGTTGGCATTATAATCAGTGTGAGAACCACTATCGGCCCAGCCTTGAGATGTTGCTCCGATAGTCTTGTGTCTTTCCGATGAAGGCTTGAATCGGCAAGACCATTACTATCGGTGCATTTTTGAAATGTCACTCCAACGGTCTTCATTACTCCGATGGAGATTGAAGGGTTGAACATCGGCAAGAAAATAACCATCGGTGCTGTTTGGAGATATCTCTCCAATTGCTAGGGTCTTCCCGATGGATGTTGAATGGTAGACTTGTTGGTCTTGTTGGCATAAGTGTCAACAGTTATCATTCTTGTAGTCGTGTATATATATTACGGCTACGACCGATGTCTGGTGCATGTGGGACTAATGAGTCCTCTTGAATGTGAATAGTCAAATGACAGTTATGCGACGGTTGGAAGACATCGACGATGAGTCTGTTGGAATGAACAGTTAGGGCAGAAGTTCAAATGGTTTTGCTCTTGAAGATTGTAGTAAATACAAGTTTGGTGTTGTAGTCTGATTGATGAAGAGATTTGATCATATTGTTTATTTTGTAGATGTACAGTGGAAGTGAACTATTTTATATGATTTGAGAATTGATACCTGAGTGAGAAGGTTGGGATCTTTATTGTAATCTTTCTAAGCTTACTATAAATAAAGATTGTCTCTCTTGTGGTGGTGGGTTTTTTACCTGAAAGGGTTTTCCCATGTATATCTGGTGTTGATTCTTTGTTATCTTGCATGTTTATTCTATTTTTCTGGTATGTTCATCTGTGTATTTGAATTAAACGTTACCTGTTTGCATTATCCTCTTTGAATTGACAATAGGGAAGTTGTATTCCACACCTCTACTTTCCTTACAGCTATGATGATCTTAATCAAACAACATATGACACAACACAAAGAAGAGAGGTGACACAAGTGTTTTGAGTGGAAAACCCTAGAAGGGTAAAAACTACTATGAAAGATTGATTTTATTGAGCATCATTGACCAATCCTCACTGGATACAATATGTGCCTCACTAGCAAATCAGCCTCACTGGAAAAACAAGATGCTTCACTGGAAAAACAAGATGCCTCACTAGCAAATCAAGATCTCACTAATCACAATTGATGTCTCACTGACAAATGATTGTCTCACTAACAAATAATTGTCTCACTGACCAAAAAACATGTCTCACTGACAGATAAGTTCATACAAGTTCAGATGAAAGATGAAAGACAAAGGATCACCCTGTTTCACTAGTGTACAACACACCTTATGTCTCCCTTTGTAGGACCACCATAAACTTCAACACAAAAAAAACATTACAATGAAGATGAACTTTTGATCACAATAATATCATGAAACAATAACCCCTGAATTCAGTACATTCTTTTTGCAAGATAAGCAAAATATATGTCCTGATATCAATAAATCAGTATGCTCAAAGATTGAGTATTCAACACACAATACAAACAAAAAGGATGAAGTATTTTACCAAAGATTTACCCTGTTGCCATCATCATATCTGCCTCTACTGCCAATAAATGCTCTAAAAAAGAAACTATGATGTTAATCTTCATGAGGAAAACCAATCTTCTACCCCTTTACATGTTCCATACACAAACCTTCTGTAGGTGATGTTGTGCCATCTTCTCTCTGACATTTAAACACTGCATACAAACTCCATTTACACAAAGCATATACATGTACAAAAAAAAACAATGTGCCCATTTACTATCCCCTTCAAAAACTAAAACTTCTGCACATATTTTGCATGATCAAGATAAAGACTCCATGAACATTTTTACACTAGTTCTCACTGTCTTCCTTCAACATATTGAAATTATATAGTTGCTTCTTGTTTGAACCCACTAAAACAACAACTCATATTAGAATCTAAGCATTATGTATATGGTCTTGTGGATATCACTGTCATGAACTCAAAACTCTAACTAACCCACTTCAAATACATCACTCATAGCCTTTTATAAAATTCTCTGGCCCTCAATGTTGGTAGAAAAACTAGTAACAAAGTAGTTAGGGCTTCTTCAAGAAACTGACTATCAACTTTAAACCGTTGCAATTTGAAATATGTTTGAATTTAATCCATCGATCATTTCCTTCGCACCTTCATAAGAGCCATTGATTTTAGACTCCTGCTTAGTTTAAATGATATCACCATGGAGACTGGTTGTGCCTAGGAGTTGGGGCTGGTAAGCAAATGGAGAAGACCCCTTTAAAAGTTCACTTAAGTGGGCTTTCACCGGCAAATACAAGTCAACGAAAAAATAGACTAAAAGGTATATGGTTTGAGCCTTTGTAAAACATGAAACTCCTTTATGATTTGTGGCTCTAAACCCTAACAAATCAAACCCACCAAAAGGACCTCATACCTTATCATCATTTAATGCAATTCTTTACACCACATTGTATACGCCGAAAAATAACATGACTCGGTCTAAATAAATATTCTTAATATTTATTCCATTCTAATTCATCTATCAATAAATAAATCAACAAATTTATTTATTTGATTCATATTCTTCTAAATTAATTAAATACCAAAATATTTAATTACCTCTTCTAAAGTCAAATTTAAATAAAATCCTTTATTTAATTAAATTCTTCCAAACAACTTAAATAATTCTTAATTATTTAATTAAGTCACTTATTCTTCCAAATTTAAATAAATAAATCAAATTTATTTAAATTCTCTTAATCTCTAAAAATAAAATACAATCAAATATTTTATTTATTCTTCCAAAGCATGTACAAACAATTAAATAAATTTATTTATTTAATTTGCTTTCTTATCTTCAAAAATCTTCCAAATTTTCTAAAAATAAGTCATCTTCTTCATGCACACAAAATTAAATAATTTATTATTTAATTTCTCTCAAATCATGCAAAAGCAAATCACAAGTCAAGTTAATTGACTCATTCAACCTTGTTTTTATCAACTCTTAAATTAGAAAAAAGATTTCTAATTTATGAAATCTAATCTTATCTTTATAAAAGAAAGCAGTTAACTCAAAACAAAACAATTTTTGTGTGACACTTGTCTTCTTTCTATTCGAGCACATTCTCTTAAAGTTTCTCAACCGTTGATCTTCTCATTCTTTCTCTACCATTGATCTTCTCTCTCACGAATCTATAAATTGAACCCTATTCTTCCATTTCAATCATCTAAGCTTTTAGTATCGTTACACTGTAGGAATTACAACGTGCCTTTGGCACCCAAGTCATTCCATTTGCTTGTGATCAACTTGTTACCATATCATTACCATTGTTGTGAAGCTCATCTTCATTGCAATAAACTATTATAGCCATTCCCATTTGACATCTTGGAATAGCAAGGAAGTGTACCTCCTAAGGGCCATATTCATAGACAAGATCATTAGTGATAGGCAATCAATGGAAGCCATGAAGTGAAGAGGTTTACGAAGGTTTGAAATTCTTTGTTTGATTGATTTCTTTGTTTCTTATTTCCTTGAATTATTGGGTATTGTTGATATACATTGATTATTCATTTACACCAATTTTCCCATAACATTTTTGGCGCCCACTGTGGGGCCTTGCCCTGATTTAACCCAAAAACTAAGTTTTTGTGCTAAGGTTCCATACACAGGAGGATTCGACGCATCTAATCAATCCTAACACGCATTTGAGCTCTGTTTCGACGCATCTGACCTTTTGACACATTTACCTCCTGAAGCTGCACATTTGTGTTCTGTTATGGTCCATCTACCGAATGACGCATATACTTTTTATTTCTGCACTTTTGACCTCTATCTCAACACTTTTGCAATAGTTGTGCATTTGATCTCTATCTCTGTGCATCTAATCTTTGTACCTGCGCATATGATTCTGACAGTGACTTTTTTGGGTTTTCTTGTGATTTTGCTAATGTTGACACTTCTCACAGGATTTTTCTCTGATCTACTTGCAGGTTAGGGAGTGGTTTAGACATTCTAACTGCATTGTTAACACACATCGTATTTCTAAAGGATAGTAATCGAACGTTCATGCAAAATCACATCTAGATCTAACTAGGAAGGATTGTAATTTGATATTGTTTCATCAACAAATTGAATATAGTCCCAATGCTATGAGGATAAAATTGAACCATTGCTATTTTGCTTTCAAAGTTAACAACTTGCGTGTGTGCCCAAGTAGCTAGCTCATATAGTCTTTTTCATTTTAATTAGGGGAAAAGAACCATTTTATTTTGTGTTTTTGGAATGATACTAGGCCTATGCTCTCCCCTATCTTGGGTGACCAAAATGCCAAACATATCATTTTTGCATGTGTTAAACCCTTAGAGAGGCCTGCCCTTGGATATCCTTCTGTCCAAGTGGGAATGACCTTAAGTGGTAACAAGCTAAAGCCAAGCTCTACCAAGCCACTATAAATAAATTGTGTTTGGAGTGAAAGCTTCAAACAACAAGTGAAGTTGTGTTATACCGACAGCTAACCTCCCCCAAAACCCTCCAAGGTGCAACCCTTGTAGGCTGGGAGACTCCATAACAGAGAGTAGTGTTGCCGCATGTATAACCACTCAAACGGTTGCACTTATTAATCATCCTTTATTTTTAGTAGCCTCCTGAAAATGCCTCATCTAGAAATAGTGAGACTTTGGTTTATATTGTCCTAGCCACCCTAGGATTTGTACTTGCTTTTGAGTAAAAAAGAATCCAAAAATTACAAAAAAAAAAAAAAATCATGAAAACTTTTTTGTGTTTGCCGTGTTTTACTTTCCATAATTGAGAAATTAGAGCAATAAAACCAACTTGCAACCAAGAAACCAAAAACATTGAAAAACGTGTCAAAAAGAGCCAAGAGACGAAAGAACACACAAAAAGAGCACAATTGAGGAAAACTCCCTTGACAAAGACAAAGGAAAGAAAGTCATAGACACAAATGCACCTATGGAAGAATTGAGGAAACAAATCGAGGGCCTAATGCAGCAAATGACAGATCTCAAAATAGGAACAACCACTAAAACTTATTCCTTGGAAGACATTACACTGTATCCCTTTGACAAAAGTTTGAACATGGTACCCTTCCCATTTCGGTTCAAAGTTCCTAAGTTTGACAAGTACAAAGGGAAAGGAGACCCAAGAGACCACATTAGGGAATTTAACACCGCATGCCTAGAAGTAGCTCATAACGAAACATTCCTAATGAGACTATTCCCTAGATCTCTAGGTAGTCAAGCTATGGAATGGTTCTCACAACTTCCCCCAGGTATCAAAATTTTTGATGAGTTAGTAAACAAGTTTGTCACACACTTCTCATATAACATTGAACACAAAGTTTCCATGCTTGATCTATGTAATACTAAGCAAAAGGGTGGCGAATCCTTTGCCTCTTTCTTACAAAGTTGGAGACAACTCACAAGCAAATACTCATATGACATGTCTAAGAAGAAATTAATAGAGATGTTTGTCCACAACCTTAACCCCAATCTAAGTTACGAAATCCACATTCAATGCCCTACCTCATTTACGAAAGTCATTGAGATGGGATTATTTATCGAGAAAGCTATGATCGCCAAGGGGCAAATAAAGTTGTACAAGGACACCCCTAACTCTAACTACACCATGGACAAG
Source organism: Cunninghamia lanceolata (assembly GCA_027924645.1). Lineage (NCBI taxonomy): Eukaryota > Viridiplantae > Streptophyta > Pinopsida > Cupressales > Cupressaceae > Cunninghamia > Cunninghamia lanceolata. Next base: position 23,862,285 of record BSBN01000339.1, on the reverse strand, counting down.
TTGAAGTTTTGGACAAAGAACAAAAATGTCTTCAATGATGGAGTAGTTGATACCAAAGCGGCGGCTCCCAAACAACAACCAATCTTCACTCTCAAAGGAGAAGCAAGCAATGCTACACCAAACAAAACCTTCTCTCGCGAGCCAAAGCCACGGTTCACCTCAAATCCTAGACAAAAATTCACACCATTAGGGGAGTCCCAGGACTCTATGTTAAGAAAGCTATTGGCCAACAATGAGATCACTCTTCCTCCCACTAGCGACTATGAACCTCAAGTGAAACCTCATTATTGGAAAGATAGTGATTTTTGCAAATATCATAGAGGAAGAGGCCACAAGACCAATGATTGTATCCATCTCAAACATGTCATTTAAGACATACTTGACCAAAATCAGGTAGATGCTAAAGAACATACCTCTAACGAGACACATGTGGCATACAAAGATCCACTCCTCAACCACAACAGGCCATACAACAGCAACAACAACAATAACAACCACAACAGGCAAAATCAAAATAATGGAAACAACAATGCTAACTATGCGAGCGTGCCGTTTGATTATACTGTCAACTGCATATCTGAACACATCCCACAAGTCAATGTGGTCAAATTCAACCAACAATTTGGACCCAACAAAACTAATTGCATCATCACCACCCACAGTGGTAAGGTCACGTTAAACACGCTTCCTCCAAGGTCGTCACCTTCTTTGTCTAACTCCCATATGTACAGCATCATAGACCAACTTCAGAAAACTACTGTCCACATATCTATCTTAGAGTTGTTGCATCTGTCTCCTTCCCACTAGGAAATTCTCAATAAAGCCCTAGTGGAAACAACTGTGCCCATGAACTTGGCCCAAGAGAAGTTTCAAGCCATGGTAGGAAACCTAACCTCCTCGAGCACCATATCGTTCATCGACCGAGATGACCTTTCAGTGTCTCAGCCTCATAACACACCCTTGCATATCATCGCCTTCATTCATAAACACCGTATCAAAAGAGTTCCTATTAATGGAGGAGCCGGTTTAAATATTTGCACGCTCAAGCTAGTCCTTACATTGGGGTTCTCTGAAATTGTAGTGGATCCTAGGAAAAAAATACCATTAAGGCCTATGATGAAGAGGAAAGAACTACTAAAGGAATAGTGGTGTTATTGATACAAGTTGGACCAGTGATAAAGGACGTCATTTGCCAAGTCCTAGACAGGGAGCTAGCCTATAACATCCTCCTAGGTAGACCCTGGATTCATGCCATGAAAGTTGTACCTTCTACCTACCACCAATGTATCAAATTACCACATAATGACTGACAAATCACCATCCAGGGTGATCCAGATCCTTTTCAGCATTGCAACACTATCTGCTCAAAGCCTGATTGCATCATTCCCAACATTAGAGCTTCTACATCCCCCATCTCATAGCATGACTCTATCTATGAAGCTTCCTCATCCAAGCCCAAAGAGCAAAAAATCACAATCAAAGAAATAGGGGTAGGGGAATACTCCATCGAGCATAGCCTCAACTTAGCCAAAATGCCTCTTTCCCCAAGATCCTTTGGGTGACCTACATCTAAGTACATTCTAAAACCTTTTGCTTCTCCCGAACCTCCCATAGCTTCCTTTGTAAAATGGGGGACCCTGTCAGATGAAACAGAGGAAAGAGACATCTTACAATGGCTCTACACAGAGGAAGATAACACACAACAAGAACCACCTAAGCTCCCAACGAAAATCTATGGGCATGGTGAATCTATCCTACACAGAATGGGTTAAGAAGGACAAGGTCCCATTGGCCTAAGAAAAGAAGGAATTACAGAACCCATCCAACCCTCCTCATCCTCACTGGAAAGAAATACAAAAGGGCTAGGATACAAGGACAAAGGCAAGGCTAAGGCAAATGCTTGTCTTGTGGAAATGATCCATAACCTTCAAGAAGATAGTGACACAGATTCTAACAACTATGAGTGGGATGAACTCACAGAGTACTCCTATGATGACAAAGGAATTGACACCATTCAAACCTATAGCCCCTATTGTGAGGGACAAACACTAATGCATAGACCATTAGTGTCTGATTCGCCAACTCCTAAGAGTACGACTTTCGAGGAAGGTCAGAGTTCCATCGCAATAAACAATCTAGAGGAAAGTACCATCTCAAATCTTATGCCTACCAATCTAAATCCTGACCATGTATCCATTCAAACTATCACACCCAACGAATTAGATCTATCTTTCGAATTCCTTCCTCTTGTGCATCCTAAACTTATCGACTGAGATTTAAAAGGAACCATGCAACTAGACATGTTCCAAAATGATGATGCCTATATTGACTACATGGAACTTAGGGACCACCTACCTACAGGAGATCATAAAGCTAGCTTCACCATTGAACTCAACACTGTGGCTTATTTTAGAGAGGGTCCAAGCCTTCCAGTCGCAAAAACATAAAAATAAAAAATGGATCTGATGGTGAAAACTGCTCTGCGGCAATATCAGATCCAAAAATGGTAAAAAGAAAGGACACATTGAATGGTGAAAACCTCTCTGAGGCGCTAGACGATGGAAGGCTTGACACTCTCCCCACCAACATGTATCAGGAGAAGTCTCAAATTGTTGTGGAACCTATAGAACCTATCAACATTGGAACAGAGGATAATCCTAAGATCATTCACTTTGCCAAGTCTCTATCTCCACCAGAAAAGATAAAATTTGTACCATTCTTCAAGAAAAAGAAAGTCAACTTTGCTTGGTCATATGTAGATATGCCTAGTTTAGATCCAGATTTGATTCTACATCATATTCCACTAGATCTAGGGGTCAAACCAGTCAAGCAGAAGCTTAGGAAGATGCATCCACACATTGCATTATTAGTTAAAGAGGAACTCAAGAAACTGCTGGATGTAGGGTTCATCAGGGCAATAGACTATCTAGAGTGGGTATCCATCATAGTTCCAGTATCCAAACCTGATGGCAAAGTTAGATTGTGCAATGATTTTCAATATTTAAACAAGGCTTGCCATAAAGATGACTTTCTAGTACCTAATATTGATATCATAGTTGACTTGATGATAGGACACACCATGCTTTCTCTTATGGCTGGCTTCTCTGGATACAATCAAATCAGGATAGCACCAGAAGGCCAGCATAAAATAGCTTTCACTTGTCAATGGGGTAGCTTCTGCTGGAACGTCATGCCATTTGGGTTAAAGAACGCAGGAGCAACATATCAACGTGCTATGACCACTATCTTCCATGATATGATGCATGTCACAATGGAAGACTATGTAGATGACATCCTTGCAAAGTCACTCACAATAGAATCACATCTAGATGTACTAAAGAAGGTCTTTTAGAGACTGGAACACTTCAAATTCAAGTTGAATCTGAAGAAATGTGTGTTTGGAGTCACCTCCAGCAAGCTCTTAGGCTTTATTGTATCAGCAAATGGGATCGAAGTGGATCCTGCCAAAGTCAAAGCTATCATGGAAATGCCACCGCCAAAGAACATCACTCAACTACAGTCTCTACAAGGCAAGTTACAAGCAATTCATCGGTTCATATCACAACTGGTAGACAAGTTCCAACCTTTCAGTCATCTCTTACATAAAAACATTCCATTTAGGTGGGATGAGAAGTGTGAAGAAGCATTTGGCAAACTGAAAGAGTATCTTATGAATCCACCTATTCTAATGCCATCTATCCAAGGTAAGCCACTATTACTTTACATATTTACCACATAGACAACTCTCGGAGCCCTATTAGCACAACAAGATTATGAAGGCAAAGAAAGGGCTATCTACTATACCAGTCACACATTGGTGGGATATGAACTGCAATATTCTCAAATAGAAAGATCGTGTCTTGCTATGGTTTTTGCTTCCCAAAAACTATGACATTACATGCTAGCACATTCAGTCAAGCTTATTGTAAAGATAGATCCATTGAAATACCTATTAAGCAAAGCATCTCTCACAGGTCGCATAGATAAGTGGGTAATGCTCCTAAGAGAATATGACATTGAGTATGTAGAAAGGAAGGCTATCAAAGGTCAAATCATTGTCGATCAGTTAGCAAAAGCACCATTGTAGGATACCACACCAATGACATTTAAGTTTCCAGATGAAGCCATATTCAGTATCACAACACACTCATGGAAATTCTACTTTGATGGATCCTATACAAACCATGGATCAGGGGAAAGAATCTTTTTGGTCGCTCCTCACGGTGACACCATACCTAAATCTTACTATCTGCTATTCCCATGCACAAACAATATAGCAAAGTATGAGGCCTTGGTCATTGGTCTCAAAATGGAAGTAGAATAGAAAATAAAGGAGTTACATGTCTATGGTGACTCCCAACTGGTAATCAATCAAGTCAATGACGACTATCAGACCAAAGATGACAAGTTAATCCCATACGAGCATATGGTTGATGACTTTAAAGAGTACTTTGTGATCATCTCCTTTGAGCAGATACCATGGAAACAATTGCCTCGCTCCTCGAGATCCTAGAGAATGAATCACAGTATGAGTTCTTGGTGGAATCCATTATGCAACCAACTTATGATCTTCCTAAAACCCACTCCATATGCCTGTTAGTCAGATTTGATTCCCCTTGGTATGATAAGATTTACACTTACCTCAAGGATAACACCATACCACCACCATTGTTGTGAAGCTCATCTTCATTGCAATAAACTATCATAGCCATTCCCATTTGACATCTTGGAATAGCAAGGAAGTGCATCTTCTGAGGGCCATATTCATAGACAAGATCATTTATGATAGGCAATCAATGGAAGCCATGAAGTGAAGAGGTTTGCAAAGGTTTGAAGTTCTTTGTTTGATTGATTTCTTTGTTTCTTATTTCATTGAGTTATTAGGTATTGTTGATATATTATTGATTATTCATTGACTTGTCTTCTAACCAATGCCAAACCTTTATTCACCAAACCTCACATTACACCATTATTGCTGACACCCTATACCACCGAGGTCTGGATGGTACTTTACTCCAATGTTTAGAATGGGAAGAATCTCAAACTGCCTTACGAGATTTACACGAAGGAATTTGGGGAACACACTCTAGCAGTCCTTCTTTAGCTAAGAAACTCATGTGTTTGGGATACTATTAGCCAAACATGGAAATTGAATCATATTAGTTTGTGAAGAAATGCAAGCAGTGCCAGATACATGGAAACCTCATCCATGCACCAGCTCAAGAGCTCCGACCTTTAATGACACCTTGGCCCTTTTGTCAATGGGGACTTGACCTTGTGGGAAAAATTCACCCTCCATCATCCAACAACCACAAGTTCATAATCACCGCCACTGAATATTTTACCAAGTGGATTGAAACCGTTTCACTCACCAATGTCACTGGAAAACAGATTGCCTCATTCATCCTTAATTACCTTATCTGTAGATACATAATTCCTTCATCCATCATCATAGATAACAGAAGACCTTTCAAGAACTAGGATGTCCAAGAGCTTTGTGACAAATTCAAAATCCAACGCCATTTCTCCACTCCCTACTATCCACAAGGCAACGACCAAGAAGAGGCATCCAACAAAACAATCTTGAAAATCCTCAAGAAGACTGTCAATGATGCTGGTCGTGATTGGCACATACAAATCAATCCCACTCTATGGGCTTATCAAACTAGTATACGCAATCCCACAGGTACTATCCCTTACGCCCTTATCTATGGATCAGAAGCCATTTTGCCCATCGAGGTTGAGCTACCATCTCTACGGGTGTTGTTAAAAGGTCTTATCACTGATGAAGACTACAGAGTTTCCAGACTGCAAGAGTTAGAGTTGTGAGAGGAAAAGAGATAGAACACCTTCAACCATCTCAAGGCATATCAATAGAGAATGTCACAAAGCTACAATCACAGGGTCCGTCCTAGGATATTCAATGTTGGTGATCTAGTACTTAAGGAAAATCCCTGCAATCAATAGGATCGGGCAAAGAAAGGTAAGTTTGAGCCCAACTGGGTTGGTCCTTATGTCATCATTGTTGCCTATGGATCAGGGGCATATCAGTTAGCAACATCCAAGGGTGAGCTATTTGATGACCCAATCAATAGTATGCATCTTCTCTATTTCTATACCTAAGAGAACCCCAATGTAAGGGGGGCATAAATTCAAAAAAAAAAAAAGAGCAAAAAAAAAAAAAAAAGGAAAAATAACAAAAAAATCATCCTTTGGTGAAAACCTGGCAAATAGGCATCATGTGTACTTTTAGCTTTCAAAATAAAGTGGTGAAAACTTGGTAAACAGGCATTACTTGTGATAAACCGCCTTCTCCATCTTTTAGAAACCAATCACTTTGTGTCCATTCTTCCTACCATCATTTCTCCTCTGATTTGTATCTGTTCCATAATAAAACACCTTGTGTAACCTAATGATAACTTATCATGGCTTGATACTCTATCTCTTTTGTCACCTTATCAACTAGGGTCTTATCTAGTATCCTATCCACAGTGTTACCCTAGCATAGTATCTGTCATCAATATCATAGGGTCAACCCCGAACTACGTTGCCTCTATGTCGTCACATAAACAAGGCCATTATCAATGTGCCCCCAAGGCTCCACTTCCCGTCCGTCCCATATATTGTCATCTATCCTCTAGTCCATCCATGGTCCCAGTCCTTGAACTATGTTGCCTCTATGTCATCACGTAGGCAAGGCCATTTAGCAATGTGCCCCTGAGGCACTAGGTCAGTCCCTTAGGGTTCATTTCACCATGCATGCATGCAAGCTCAACAAAGCATGCTTCCAAGCAGAAATCTTGATGAAAGGCATCAACCTATCCAAAGCAAAGCAAACAAGTACCTAAATGCTTAAACTGATTTTATCTAAATTTTGGCAAGAAAACACATCTAATGCAAGAATGTTTTGTGTTTGTGATCGGGTTAACTTATAGAGTCTTGATTTTTGTTATTATGTCTCTTTATGCTACTTGAGGATGTAAAAAAAAAAGCAAAAACTAGAGATGCTATGATAATCATTTTCTTTGTCTGTTGTTTGTGGATTAATCTTTAGTAATGTGAAACCTTGTCTAACAACATGATCAACAAAAGATCATCGAGGACTTCAAGAGGTCTAAACATGAAAGGGGGAAATCCTTGTCTATTGATACACAAGAAATACTCAGGTCATCTCGGTTCAATTATACCTAGATGCTTGTATTAACTTATAACATTTGGAAAAAGTACCAAAAACAAATCGCCCAATGATGAAATAAGCACTTCAAAATACTTGCAATATCAAGATGGCAAAACTATTTTGCATCCATATCATATCCATTTACATCCATATCCCATGCAAAAAAGATCCAAAGTGTAGAGTATCAACATTTACAAATAAAATCTTGTGATCCTTTCATTCACATTTCTTCTATCAGTCAGTCTTCTACCTATCATTGTGTCATTTTTGTGTCGATTGAGTACATTTGGACATAACAAAAACATAGCATTAAATTGCATATCATATCACATGAGATAGTCATTAACATGATTAAATCATTTGCATACATAATACATGCATTAGATCATCCATACACATTTGTATCATAACATAGTGCCAACAAAAAAAATAAAAAACATAGACAAATACATGTAGATCATCACATAACACTGCATAATCATATAGATAATATCCACATTTGCATATTAGGTGCATACATGAAATCATATAAGTCTGTATCAGATCATATAGACATAAAAAATAATGTGCATCCATGAGATAATATCATATAAACATAATAAACGTTTACATCCCATATGAAACATCATAAGATAGAATGCATCCATGACATATAGCATCAATAACTGCATATATAGAGATCATCAATAGCTGGATCGTCATATAAATATCACATAAAACATGTCCAAATGTACAACATATCATAGTCCATCTCTGAATCAGAATCATATATAGTGTACACATCACAAAAATAATGATGCATGTCTCGGTAGAAAATGATACAAGTATATACATATTAGGCTATCTGAGCCATCAAAAAGTGTATACATAACCCAAAATTGGTACAAGTGTGATGGCTAGCCCTACTGCTGTGGGGTACTGCTCCCAGTACTACCCTCTCCACATCCGCCTCTGCCATCCCCTGACTACTGTGGACCCATAGCAGAGGCCGTTGACCATGAACCCCTTGCCCTCTGGGATGTCCCTCCCACAAACTGGTTCTTGTAGCTCGGTGCCCTTTGGTCTGCTGGTACTGCCCCATGATACAATCCCCTGTAGTACTGTGTTTGAGCCTGTGCTTTGGCAACCTCACCTTGTAGCTATGCAATCTGCATCTGTAACTGATGTACTTGGGCCTGTCCCTGCTGTACTTGTGTAACCAAAAATGTAGTAGCCCTATCCGTACCCAAGGCTGCTAGAGATGAGTCTCTCTCCAATCTGAGGGCCCGCACCCTCACCAATGTTGCATCCTTCTCTGCAGCGAGCCTAGATAAAACTTGTGCATTTGACTCTCTTTGAGACTCTGCTACCCTAAGATGTGCCCTGAGCTGTCTCACCTGTCCCTGCAGCGTAATAATAGCCTACTGCTGTAAATCAGGCTGGGCAGGAGCCTGAGGAACCTGAACCTGTGGCACCTGCTACTGACCTACCTATTGGGGCACCTACTGTGGTGTTGGCATCTGTATTTGTTGTGTAACCTGTGGCTGCACTACTTGCTACTACTGGGAAGGTCCCTCCCCAGCTCTCCTCCTCTGTCTTTGCCTCCCTCTACCTCCATCTCCCTCTCCTCCTCCTCTGTCACCTCCACCTCCTCCTCCTCCTCCTCCATCATCTCCATCATCTCCATCTCCCCATCCTCCTCCCTCCTCTGTCTCCTCCTCCTCCTACCTGCATCATCCTCACCATCTGAGTCCTCCTCATCAAGGCGAGGAACCAACTCTCTGGGTCTTAAATATCTCAAGAATAGATGAGTGGCTAACCACTCCTCATAATCAGGAGTCATCCCTGCATCTATCACCTCCCTCCACATTAGCCAAGCCACATAAGTAGTCTACTGGAACTCTACTAGTGCCTCCTCATCAGAAGCAATTGGACCCCATCTGCACCGCTGTGCATGTGTCCTTGCAAACTAGGCCTGCCCCTGTGGCATACCCTATATCCTCTGAAACTACCTCCGCACCCAGTTAACAATCTCCTCTCTAAGATAAACCATGTCCTACCAATGAGCCACCAAGTCTGAAAGCAGTAGGGCATCTTGTCATCCTCATCATCCCAAGGCTCACAATCTAGATATCAGCTCCAGACGACTCTATCTACATTGTCCAACACGTGTCTCCAATACTCAAGCTTTCCCAGCTTGTGTTGGGAAATAACACCTACGTATCCATAGCTATAAGGCTCACCCCTCTGCTTGGAAAAGAAGCATATCAGCTAAGTAATAGCAATGTGCTCCCATAGCCAAAACTGAAGTAGTGAAACGCCTGCTGACAAACTGGCACCCCTGTGGTATACCACCTGATGCATATCCCGATACAAATGTGCCAAAACATAGTCACCCCATGCAAAACAGGTGCCCTCTGTAACCATCCTCTCCATGGTTTGACCCCAACCAATCAGGAACCCATGTGACCTCCTATCGGGGTAGACAAAAGCCCCAATCAGTCCAACGACTATCCCTGGGAAGTAGTCGTGAATATCTTGCCAAGAGATAACCTGACCCTCCAACTCTAGATCATCAAAGACTCACCTACACTCCACCAGTCCTACATCCCGCTGAGGATCATACTCTACAAGCTCACCCTGTATTGGCAAGTGTATAATCCTATAGATGTCCTCAAGAGTAATCACCATCTCACTAGTCGGTAGGTGAAAGGTCCCGACCTCCCTGTGGAATCGCTCCACTATTGCGGTCAACAAACTGAGGTTCGCATGAACCTTGGGCATGAAGCACACATAGTCTAGTCCCATCGCGCCAAGAGCCTCTCGATCAATCTCTGTGAGCATGTAGTGCTGCAACAACGGCAAGGGAAACTGCTCCCGTGACATAAGTACATCCCAGATGTCCTCCTGCAATCAAGAAAAACAATGCGTCAACCAAAACTATAAAACTACTCAAAACTATCTAAAGCATCATATCACTTCACATAACATATTGATCAAAACAACAAGAGAAAGGTTGTCTCCCTTATCCTTGAATTGACTGTAAAGTAACCTTCCAAGCTCATCCTAAGTGGATATTGAAGTAGGTGCCAAGCTCCTGAACCAGTCTAGTGCCTTGCCCTCGAAGGATGCCGCAACATAAACATCTCTTGACTAGATTCCTACAATCTCAGAGATCGCTTATCAATTGACGCATCGAGCAAGATGCCAATTGAGTCAATTTCATTAAGTAAAATGACTATCTCAAACATATGCGCCAAACCAGAAGGTACATGCACCATTTATTGGTAAATGCACCACTTCTGGCAGATACGCTGTAGCATTTCATAAATGCACAATTTCATATCAAAAGCACAGCGTCACATAACACATGCGCGGCTTTACATTCATGCGCAACTAGACATCATAGAAGTGCAGTCTCATATCGTATGCACCATTTATTAACAAGTGTACAGTTTCTTATAACGTATGCGCATCCAACATGCATGCACCGATTTATACCATAAATGTGCCAAAACATATTAGAAGCGTAGTTTCGCATGGCATATGTGCCAAATTGCGAAACCGCGCATTCATTTACCTAAAATTTCCCTAGCATTTATTGCACTAATAAATGAACCTAGGTGAGTTTTTCCAAACTACATACCAGTGGTCGTGCGTCAGTTGGATGATCAAACCGTTGAACTCGCTCAAAGCGGTGCTCCTCGTGTGGAATATCCATCTCTGTGTCGATTGATCTATGCTCTTGTGCTCTCCTAAGCTCTTAAGGACCTATCAACAAAAGCCAAGTGTGCAAATGACTAGGATTGTGGACCCAGCTCCTATATATAGCAAGTGTACCCTAACTGGCTGTGTGGTGACTGTGACTACTTCCCAAGCCCATTTCTTCCCGTTTCTCCGAACCATGATATGTTTTCTTCATCCTAAACTATTTTTTCTCCTTTATTGTGAGATTGTCCGTCTCACGTCCCTTCTGCCTTCTTCCTATCCAATCTCCCGAGGGGGCATCCTGTCGTCGTAACTTGTACCAGGGGCAAATTGGGGCATGTATCATTATTAGAAAAATCTTATTCTTTGAAGCAACGTGATAAAACACATTGCATCAAAGAGGGGTAAAATGTATACACTTAAAAATGACACGACTCAGTCTAAATAAATATTCTTAATATTTATTCCATTCTAATTCCTTATCAATAAATTAATCAACAAATTTATTTATTTGATTCATATTCTTCTAAATTAATTAAATACCAAAATATTTAATTACCTCTTCTAAAGTCAAAATTAAATAAAATCCTTTATTTAATTAAATCCTTCCAAACAAATTAAATAATTCTTATTCTTCTAATTAAGTCACTTATTCTCCAAATTTAAATAAATAAATCAAATTTATTTAAATTCTCTCAATCTCTAAAAATAAAATACAATCAAATATTTTATTTATTCTTCCAAAGCATGTACAAACAATTAAATAAATTTATTTATTTAATTTGCTTTCATATCTTCAAAAATCTTCCAAATCTTCTAAAAATAAGTCTTCTTCTTCATGCACACAAAATTAAATAATTTATTATTTAATTTCTCTCAAGTCATGCAAAAGAAAATCACAAGTTGAGTTAATTGACTCATTCAACTTTGTTTGTATCAACAACTCTTAAGTTAGAAAACAACTTTCTAATTTATGAAAACTAATCTTATCTTTATAAAAGAAAGCAGTTAACTCAAAACAAAATAGTTTTTGTGTGACACTTGTCTTCTTTCTATTCGCGCACATTCTCTCAAGGTTTCTCAACTTTTGATCTTCTCATTCTTTCTATACTGTTGATCTTCTCTCTCATGAATCTATAAATTGAACCCTATTCTTCCATTTCAATCATCCAAGCTTTTAGTATTGTTACTCTACAGGAATTACAGTGCCCCTTTGGCACCCAAGTCATTCCATTTGTTTGTGATCAACTCGTTACAATATCATTACCATTGTTGTGAAGCTCATCTTCATTGCAATAAACTATCATAGCCATTCCCATTTGACATCTAGGAATAGCAAGGAAGTGTACCTCCTGAGGGCCATATTCATAGACAAGATCATTTGTGATAGGCAATCAATGGAAGCCATGAAGTGAAGAGGTTTGCAAAGGTTTGAAATTCTTCGTTTGATTGATTTCTTTGTTTCTTATTTCATTGAGTTATTGGGTATTGTTGATATATACTGATTATTCATTTACACCAATTTTCCCATAACACACATCAATATCTTGATTACCCAACTGACATAGAGAACACCGAATATCAACAACTAGCACCCAAGCATCAACACCTCTGCTATGTTGACATCAAACATCAAGCATAAGCTCCTGATGACATCAAACTCCACTATCAACTCAAACAACACTTTGATCAACTGTGATCCTGAAAGATCTGTGTTCATCAATCATCAATTGTTTAACTATGATCTTGAAGCATCATGATGACCAACTCCTCAGCTCATCAACATACACTAATCACCTCTATCCAACTTTGACATCAATGACAAACATCACAACAGTCTCTATGAAATATTGTGCTATGTTTGGAGTGAAAGGCCTTGGAAATTATTTAGTTCCTTATTAAGTGAATGTTAAAGCACTAAGAGAAATGAAAGTGTAGTCAAAGGTTTGCATACTTCTGAGTTACTTGATTGTAGCCTGTGTTTTGAGATGAAATATGCATATTTGTGAAGAAACTCATTTAGAGGATCCTAGGCAAGCTATGGTAGAAATTTGGACTATTAAAGGCTTGAGATCATGGATTCAAATGTCAAAATACATTGTGCATCACAACAACAATCATACCCTCAGAGAAGGGTCTTCTTTGTTGAAAGATACAGAGCACTAGATTTTAGTGGTATCCAAAACTATCCAAATTCTATTGTTGATGGGATTAGAGAGCGTCTGCCAAAGTTCAGTGGTGATAAATCTGAAATAGCAAGTAAACATATGTAAGAGTTTATTGATGTAATGGGAGACTATGAGCTTGATTTTGAAGATGTCATGAAATTTTTTGTTCAATATTTAAAGGATGAAGCAAGAGATTGGTTCTCTTATTTACCAACATGCTCTATCCATTCTTAGGATGATTTTAAAGTGATTTTCATGGAGCAGTTTGGTGACAGAATTAATGCAAGTTTAGTAATCAGCAAGTTTATGAGCATTAAGAAAGAAGAGGATGAGCTTGTTCCAGCTTTCAACTTGAGATTTGCAAAGGCATTAAGGGATATTCCAAAAGATATGAGACCAAATGATTCAATGAGTTTAGTTGTTTACTTGGGTGCTTTTGATAGGAAGATGAGTTATCGATTGAGAAGTAAGGATCCTACAGATTTAAATTAGGCTTATGAGATAGCCATGGACATTGAAAACAATTGGAGGTATGGAATGCATAAGAGTCATTTGTCTACAATTATTTGCTACCCTAGGGAACCCATTATAGATGAAAGGTGTAGATCAGAAAATAGCAGTGACTATCAAAGCAATTGCATCCATGCTGTCCCAAATTATACATTAGTCCATAGTGTTGATCATGTAGAGCCCCAAACAAATTGTCAACAAGCTGCACACATGAATGATCCTGAGGTCTTTGTTTAGTGTCTTTTTGACATGAGGAGATAGGAGGGAGAGTCAAGATACTCTTTATATTCTAGAATCTTGGACACCTATATAAAAATCCCTATCAGTTTCAGGCCTCAAAAGTCTATGTGTATTGATCTATTTTGTGAGGTGTATGGGTCAGGTCTGAGTTCATTACCTCAAAGGATGAAGCCAAGTAGTCTTACTCAGATGGTTTATTGGATAGACATGGTAGAGAATGCTCATATTCATGATGATAAAAATGGTAAACTTCACATTGCTAATCACATTAGCCCTATTGCTAGATGTGAATCAAACAGTGATGTAGTAGTATATGTGAATGGAACACATCAGAGAGAAAATGTAGATGCCTAAAGTGAGGAAGCTGGAATATGCAATGACTTGCTTCATGATGGTTTTATGAATTAGATAGTAAGTGCATCCTTAGGGTTTCAATGTGATGAGTCAGCCCAAGTTAGTGGGAATGATGATGTAGTGTGTGCAGATGACCAATCTAGAGAGCCAAAAATTAAGAACTTATGTGGTGTCATCCCAGGTTCTAATCCTTTTGAGGAATTCAGTAGCATTAGTCAATTTTCTACAAACATTTGCACACAAAAGGATGAGATGAATTTCTATGAGTTTGTTATATGTCAGGATGATGAAAACAATGTTGTAAACACTCTTGTACAGTCTATTGATGATCTTGTTGAAGGCAAGAGTCTACGCAATCAGTTTGAAGAACCTGAACCTAGTTTTAACATTGAGGCAGAAGTATCTATGACCTAGATGAACATGAGGTATAACCCTCTTTATGTTGAACTTGTGGCTCGACCAGAGATGATAAATGATAATCCTTATTGGTGCAAGGGTAATCCTATCTTTGTGGAGGACCCTGAGTATGAAGAAGGTGAGATGGAGCAATCCTAGAGGTTTGATGTATGCAAAAGCAATGTTGAAGCTATTCAGCCCTATGAAGATGATGATTTGAGCTTTGAAAAGAGTCTCGTTACATTTGAAGATGAGCTTCCTCTGTAGGACATCAAGATGCATGATAGAATTGGTGAGCCGCCTGATTTGAAGGAACACAACTCCTTGTCAATTCAGGTTGAGGGGCTACTTGTGAATGTGCATCTTCTATCATATGAATGACAAAATTTAGATGATCACTCTGCTGATGTATTTCAATCTTTTACCTTTGATCAGTGTAATCCATTAGACTTGGAGCTGGAGTATGACTGTAATAAGCTAGATCAACAGCAAGTTGAGGTACTCCAAGAACGTGTTACTTACGAATGTTGCAGGTTTGATATAAATGTGGCAAGAGAAGACAATGTTACTAATGCTATCCACCCAGTGGACTATGAGTATTTTCACTTCTCTCTTCAAATTGACAAAATTTTAAGTGTCTAAGAAAGTGACCATGCAGATTATTATGTTAATTGGCATGATATTGTGGACCAATGTGCTATTCTCATGTATTATGAAGATACATCTCAATCAAGATTTAAGTGTACAAATCAGAAAGGCACAGGACAATTTGGAGATGACACATTCAACAGTCTGAATGAGCAGGCATTCTAGGTAAGAATTTCAAATTTTTACTTGAAACTGTCATCTTAGGATAGGGTATTTGATAGAGGAAGGCTTTGGTTCTTCCTTTTTGGGGGCCCGGAGACTCCAAGTAATGTTTAAGAAATTGTGTGTTGGTGCTCTACAAGTTGTAGGTTGAGGAAATTTTTAGGCCTCTATCGCCCAATGGATAAGGCATCTGGTCTGTGAAACCTGAGATCTGGATCCTCATGATGACCTTGCAGTCATGTGTTCCCAACTAGAGCCATTGTTTGGACCTAAAATTTTTGATGCATGCTTTGACCTTGGGTACTTTCCTCCTAGGCTTGCTAAAACCTTTGTAAACCCCTGGAGCCTAGTGTCTTGCCATATTCACCTCGGTTGTCTCCCATTTTAATTTGTTGTTGACTACTTGCAACTCATTCCCAGTCACTTAAGTTGTCCTTCAGGTCGCCCTTTTCCATCAGATTACTAGCCCCTATCCCTAGGATTACCATTTACTCTGTGGCCTTAATAGGTATTGTATATCTGAGGCTTTGAAATAATGTTTTATCCTCACATTGGATAATAGGAATTTCTTATGTCCCCCTTGAGTATTCAACCTAGTGTGACCCCTCCTTTAAAAACAAACTTTTATGCATGTGTTGAATTTGGGCCTTAAGTCACGGCCACACTAGCAGGATCTTTTTCGCTGAGGCTGCCTCCCTCACTGGGCTTTATTTTGGGATTTGGCGGTGCTGCGATGTCTAATGTGGCAACCATGTGGCATTCGCGCAAGGGTTTTGTAGGAAGGATGCATCCCCGTTGGGATTGTTCTGAGGCTCCAATGGGAGTGCGAGACTTAAACTGTCTTCCAACTTGGTGAGGCCTGCATGGGTGTTGCGTATTGACACAAATGATTTTGACTGTCAACTTGGCTTTTCATCAAGGTTTACGCCTTCACAGAAGATATTTGGAACCTCAGCGAGACCATGAAGGATACGATGTGGTCCTTGGCACACCTTTTTCCTGAGGAGATATCAAGTGAATGCGTTTCGCTAGAGATGGGGTTTCTATTGTTGTCCCGGTGAACTTAGCACGAGGATGCAGAGTGCTACCGTGGCAGATGAGATCACTACATTTTCAAGATAGATGGTTTTTGCTAGAGAATTTTCAAATCTCTACAAAGACCATTGATTGGTATTAATCCATGGCTAGGATTCAAAACTAATAGATTCCTTCCTCTATACATGCCGACTTTTCCTAGTGAACGTTGATTGAATTCGTGAGGAGGATCTGATGGTTGAGGTTGAATGGGCCGATGGGATGGAGGAGCTTGATAAACAATGAAATTAGACTGATAGTTTGAAGCATGGGAGGCTAGAGATTTAGCATGTTCTAGTATTGATTAGAGGGTCTTGGCGTCCTTTGTGTCGTCATTGTATAGAGTAATCTTTTTGCTTGGGCAGGAAGTGATTTTCATAGGGATCTGTGAGGATCTCCATTCTACACTGAAATTGAATGAGGTATGTGTGGGTCACTTGGTGGTGAGAGGGTGTAGAGATCAAAAAACAAACTTTGGCTCTCTCTCACTGATTGAAGCAGGTATTGTGATTAAGTTTTGTATTTACGAAGCCTAGAGATGATAAAAATAAATGTGTCAGCACCTTCGTTTCCTTATTGGGTGGCTATTGTGAAATTCCAAGAATTTCCAATTAAGTGCAAGGATAGTGTACTGCTGGAAGAATTGAAATGGATTGGATATGGCAAGAAATGAAGGAGGCACAAATGGCAGCCTTTTTACTATAAATAGACAATCCCCCTTTATTTCTAACGGCATCTTGTCTTGTTCAGAAAGCTGTGTGATTTATGTCTTGCCCTATCATGATGTGTTTACCATCCTATATCTGTGGAATTATATCTCTCTTTTCCTGGTTAGTACTTTATGCATACAAAGTCAATGAACAAGGTGCATCTTCTTAAGGTATGGGTGGTTCAGGAAAGATTCATGGGGTTGGCTAGCAGGCATTATAGTCTCTTCATTTCCATTCTATCCTTGACAGGGCAGAGAGGTAGAGAGGCAACATTGCTCTCTCTTCCCCTTCCTCAACACTAAGTGTTCCAACAATACTTAGGCAACAATGGAAGGAGTGTTATCCTCTTGGGTGAAGCAGATGAATATGAAGGGGTGGGTTATGACTGTTGTTGCACCCTATTTGGTTGGGAGTTTGACACTACCAGGGTCCATTGTGTGTGATTTCCACATATAGCTTGAGGATTGATGCGAGAGGGGACTTCCTATTGAAATATGGGGAGTCACTTCCCTATGCATAGAGTGTGGTGAAGCATGGAGGATGCTGCCATTTGGAGGCTATTGAGGATTTTGTCCTTTGCAGGTGTGCTCTTGTTAAGGGTAGCCGAGCTTGGCATACATATGGCCAGCCACACGAGTGGATGTCCATCCTGTTATAATGGCCTATTTTCCATAACCAGGAGTGGGGCTAGTGAGTGACAAAGTTGGCATTCCCTCTCTAGGAAATAATTTAGTCTTCTGGTGTAACCATCACGTTGCTTTGGACTATTGTGCAGAGTGGAATGTGTTTTTGTCTTGTTATTCTTTAAAGATGCCTTTTGGCATATTTTGTTAGGACAAGATGAAGAATAGTTTGTCAAATGAAAATACAACACCTATACATGGCATGTAGCTTGTTTGCTCCCATGTTCTATAAATGGGAATTCAGGGCCATTTTGTTGACAGTCTGAATCTCAGTTTCAGGCAGTATTGTACTTTTTGTTTTGATCTGATGTAATATAGAAGAAAGTTGTCTCTTGATATATGTTCAAATCTGTAGAGCAGTGTTATTCTTAGAATTAATACAAAGATTATTGGTTATGGAATCCTTTTCTATATTGCATTTGATGGAGTTAATGTGATTTCTAAGTATCAAGGATATTTTAGTTCATCTTTGCGATTCATAACACTGTGTATGTTTTCTCTTGCTTTCTCTCAAGGCAAGAAATAAATGCTTGGAAGACATCCAGTTAATTGTTGTCTGCATTATGGTTTGAAAGGATTTTTTTGCATTCCCATGTCAAGGAGGTATTAATATAAGGTATTAATGCCATTAGTCTGTCAATAATGAGGTAATATGGCTTGAATGATACATATGTTTTACGCAATTTGACTTTGTGGCCCACTGGATCAAGCACCGGTCTCTCACTAGGCTAATCTGTTGATTTAGATCCACCCCAAAACAATTAAAGCTATTTCTATTTCTATTGTTCTTTCAAGAGTAGTTTTGGATAAATATTTGTTCTTAATCAGCGTATGAACTATACTATCATAAGATTAAGCCAATCTAAATGGAGTTAGTCATTTCCCTGGTAAGATGCTATTGAGAACCTTTTGTTTTAATACAATATCTAGCATTAGTCAAGATATACCCCTTAGATGTTGTATAGGTACACCTGCCTTGGTCTTGCAGAACCAAAAGCATAGAGGATTTTTCATCTCTTTTGTTGTAATCCTATTCATTGGCCATTGACCCAGAGCCCTTAATCATAAGAAATTGGCTAAATCTTTAGAGGACTCTGACTTATCAGTTGGAGGAACCAACAACAGGGCTAATTGATATTGACTTAATTGGGCATAGATTCACTTGATCTAATAGGAATATGGGAGATCATCTTATTCAGGTGAGACTTGATCAGTTTCTCATCTCCTCTAATTGGGATATAATAGGAAACATCAAACTATCTTCACTGCCTAGAGCTAGGTCTGATCACAATCCCTTGTTGCTTAACTAGGTGGATAGATTTCATAAATCATGGGCTATCCTTTCAAATACGAATATGTGGGCCACCCACCCCAATTATAGGGACTACATTGCTTCATGGTGGGTACTTTTGGTGCAATGATCTGCCATGTGCAAGTTAACTCAACAATTAAGTAATATTAAGTTTAAAGTCAAAAGCTAGAATAGGTTTTCCTTTGGGATTTTTTTTTGAAAAGAAAAAGGTAATCTCTATCAAATTACTAGAAATCCAAAAGGAGATGGATGAAGGAAATATGGAGGAGGATACTCTCAAGAAAGAAAAATATCTCATTCTTGAATGGAAAGAACTAATGCAAAGGGAAGAGATTTATTGGAAGCAAAAGTCTAGGATTCAATGGCTGAAAGAGGGTGATAGGAATACTTCATTTTTCCATCAATTTGCCCTTCGACATAGAAAGAGAAACATGATCACTAGACTCATTGGTAAAATTGGGTTTGAAGTCAACACCAATGAGTAGCTAGTCCATTTGGCTACAAGGTACTTTCAGTCTCTTCTTGAGGAACAACCTCAATGTTCCAGTAACTCTCTTGCTGATCATTTGTTGGATAAAATCCCCTCATTACTTTCAAGGGAAGATAACTCTCTCATCTTCAAGCCTGTTACTGAGGAGGAAGTTAAAGATGTTTGTCTTCTCCTTTGGACCGTACAAGGCACCTAGGAAATATGGCTTGCCCCTACTTTCTTTCAAGAGTTTTGGGAAATCACTGGCAAAGATATCATGGTGGTTGCTCAAGGTTTTTTTAGAACAGGTAAAATGCTAAAATAGTTAAACAATACTTTTATTGCTATCATTCCTAAGAAGATATATCTGGTCACTTTGGTTGATTATAGACCTATTAGTTTGTGCAACAGTATTTATAAGGTGCTTACAAAAAAATAGTGTTTAGAATTTAGCCTTTGCTAGAAAATTTGATCTGTATTAACCAAAAAGGTTTTGTCCTGGGAAGACAAATATTGGATGTGGCTATAGCTACTCATGAGATTATACATTCTATGGACATGAACCACAAGCAAGGTATGGTCTTGAAACTTGATATATCCAGAGCCAATGATAGTGTCTTCTGGAATTTTTTATTTAAAATACTCAAAAAGTTTGGTTTTCAAAATAAAGCTGTCAACTTGATCAAAGAATGTGTTACTAATCCTAAGTTCTCTATGTTGATCAATGGTACTCCTAGAGGTTTCTTTAATACTGGTATAGGATTGAGATAGGGTGACCCTTTATCCTTGTATCTCTTTATTTTGGTTGTTGAAGTGCTAGGAAGAAACATCTCTAGTATGGTCAATTCTAGGGTCTTAAAGGAAGTCAAAGTGGTAACCTCTCTTTAGCCTTCTGTTACAAAACAATTTGTTGATGACACTATTCTTTTCAGGTTGGTCTATATGGTTGAAGCTAAATGTTGGAAGAAAGCCCTAGAAGACTATGAGCTTGTTTTTGGTTAGATAATTTTTTTGAGAAAAGCTAGGTTTATTTCTTCAATACTAAGGCTGACCTCCAACAAAAAATAAGATCTATATTGGGGTATAATGGAACCCAACTCCCGACCACATATCTTGGGCTACCCCTGATGGTCAAGAAAGTGGATCCAACTTTTTGGAATGGTATACTTGAAAGAATTCAGAAAAAATAAGTAGGTGGAAAGGGAAACTTTTGAGGCAAGCAAGAAAGCTGTAGTTACTTAAAACATCTCTTTAAGGTATCCCTATATATTTCCTCTCCTTATTCAAGATTCCAAAGGTTATTGTTGAAAAATTTGATAAAATACAGAGGAATTTTCTCTAGGATGGAGTCGATGACAAATGAAGATTGGCCCTTGTTTATTGGGATAGGGTCTGTACTCCTAAATCTCACAGAGGATTGGGTAGGAGAAAAATCACTTGAGTAACAAGGTCTTACTTGCCAAGGTGGCTTGGTGCTTCATGAAAGAGAACAAGTACTGGTGCATGATTATGAAAGGTAAATATATTAGTGTAGATCAGGAAGATACTTTTCTCTCGAAGGGAAGAATTCCTAGGGGCTCGATCATCTGCAATAATGTGCTCAAATGCATAGGGCTATTACAAAAAGGATCAAATAGAATCTCAGGAATGACAGACTTATAAGATTTTGGGAGGATAAATGGTTTGAAGATCAACCTCTAATAGCACATAACTCCTTTGGGCATTTGTATAATATTGCTAGAACCTTCTTTGGCCATTGACTACTTTCAAAAAAATGGGTTACTCAATCAGTGGAAGACCATGAAAGACAACCACCTTTACCAAAATGAGTTATTACCTATTTCCTGTGAACTTCAAAACAAACTACTGGATTATAGAATTACTATTTTCCCAGTAGAAGATGAAATTGTTTGGTATAAAGATAGCAAGGGTACAATCTCTATCAAGTATGCCTATAATCTACTGTTGGACTGGACTAACATAGATGTCCATTGGAAGAATATATGGAATCATAGATTGCTTCCTAAGATCAAATTATTTTGGTGGACTATTGCCCACAACAAATTTCTTAATCAAGATAACTTGCAAAAGAGGGGATTCTAGCTCTTGAGCTTATGTGTGATGTGCCAGAGAGAGGAGATTGTTTCCCACCTTTTTTCCACTATGACTACTCAAGTTCCATTTGAGAAAATGCTATGCAAAAGATTGGTATAGGGTGGGTGATCAACAATATGTCTACTTTTGTCGAAAGATGGGTCTCCCCCTTTTCCCACTCCATAATTAAGGAATTATGGGAGCAACTCCCCCCTCACCTTGTGTGGAGTGGTTGGAAAGAAAGAAATAATCAATTTTTTGTGATAAAGGAAGGTGCGTTGAGGAGACTTTTTCCTCTTTATCTAAACTCCTCTTGGAAAATGTTTCAAATTCCAATATTAAAAAACCTGAAATTCCTCCTCACCCTGCTGAAATTGAAATAGCTAGATGTTGGGGTGTTGCTAAAGATTGAATTTTGTGGACAATTTGAGAAAGTTGGCCTGTGCTAATACATATTGGAATTCTCCCCCTAATGGTTGGGCTAAGCTCAACTTTGATGGTGCCTCTAAAGGAAATTTTGGGCTTGCGAGTGGAGGGGGAGTCCTAAGGTCTCATGAGGTAAACCTTATGGTGGATTATGTTGGTAGTGTGGGAATTAAAACTAACAATGAAGCTGAAGCTATGGCAGCAATATGGGGTATTAGACTATCCCTCTCCTTGGGTATCCAATATCTCCAAATTGAAGGTGACTCCAAAATTGTCATAGATGCCATTATTCAAAATATCACTCTGAGATGGGATTTTACTGAGCCAATTAGAGATATAAATGGTCTTATCAATAACTTAGGGAACTATGAAGCCCTTCACATTTATCATGAAAGAAATAAGGTCGCAAATGCCCTAGCAAACCTTAGAATTAATTTGACTCCTTGGCATTGTTGGAAACGAGTCAATAATCTTCCCAACAACATCTCTCTCCTCATCCATAATGATTCCATTCAATGTTTTAGAAAGTCCAAACATTAGGTTCTTCAACAATCTAATGTGTTGCAAGGTTAGTAGTCATGGTTATTGGGTTACTCATAATTGCCTAATTTGGGTTAAATGGAACATGTGGATTTTAAGGATGACATGGTATTATCCTAGGTGGAAAGGTCATATTATGTAAGATCCCCATCCCTGTGTGGAATTATTAAATATCACATTTCACTAATTATCTTCCTTGAGGTTCTTTTCTCAACAATCACATTCTTTGCAGAACTCACACTCTAGTTTGCAAGATAAGGATGGAAGAGTATTTTCATAATCATTTCCTTTTGGGGTGGGAGTTGGTAAGTACATGGACTGGTACTAGTAATTATGTTTGTCCTTGTGAAACTTTGGATAATGCATATAGTAGCAAATTTTCTAGTGGGTTTGAGACTCAGTATATGGATATAGTGGCTACCATTTCTCACAATCTTAGATAACTGCAATCAAATTGTATTCTTCTTATAGACATGGGAGGTGACCTTGTTTAGACCAAACTAGTCTCTTACATGGAGGCTAAGAGAGATGCCACCCTTTGGTACATTTTCAAAGAGGGCGGCATTGGTCTTTATCTTGAAAGTCTTAATGGATTTGATCAGAATCTTTCCATTTAATTCACCTAGTTGTGGAATAAAAGGAAGGTGCAGGTTGGTGGTATCGGGTTTGAGGTCAATGAGGATGTGATAGGTGCTTCTACATGTCTCAAATGCCATCATATGAAGGTGAGATAGAAGATTAAGGTCCAAGACATTAAGAGCATGAAGATGCTCTTTAACAAAGGTGAGGAAGATGTCAAATTCTAAAATGACTACCACATGGAAGATCTCCCTGAGCCTTTGAATAAGGTATGTTGGGTTTTACTTAAATACTTCACCTTATAAGGTCATTATAAATGTTATTACACCTATCATATCCCCTTGTTAAATCATTTGAGGCACAAGATTTTAATCAGTTTCTTGTTCTTCTTGTTAACTTCCCTAGAGAATTTTGTCAAGGAAGTCAAGGAAAAGTTTTCCAATGACCCTAAAAAATTACCTATACCCCTCCATCAAGGTCTTATCCACCATTTATATCATTTTAACCTTACACTTTATTCAACAAACCCCATCTCTGCTAATCTCGTTTAGTCAGCTAGCTATTTTGTGGAGAAAGGTAAAAACCCTATGTCTGAGCCTTGTGAGTCTTCCTCACCCCCTGCTCATACCAAGGTTGTAGATGAAATGGATAGCCATCGTAAAAAAGGTGAGTTCTAAGACCTAGTCCTTTATTCCCTCGAAGAAAACCCCCAACCAATTGAAATCCACCAAGCTCCCAACCTCTAGGGTTAAGGAAAAACTCGTAATCTCCAGGGAGGAAGCTATTGTTTGTTTGTTTGCCCTTACCAAACATTCCACTTTCAAAATGATTGAGAAGAGGAAATTGGAGGACCCTGTGGAGAATCTTGATGCAAATATCTATAGTAAGAACTAGGAGAAGGTATGTACGGATGCTCATGTCCATGAAGGCATTAACCATTTTGTTGGGGAGGCTAAGTTTAAGCCTTCCTCGGTGAAAAAGAAGAAAGCTAGGTGCACGGATACCCTCGTTAAATAGGAGTACACTGGTACAATTGTGAGACATTCAACTAGACTGGATGGGACCTCTTGTGGCCATGAAGGATATTGACATCTCTAGTGACTCTATGGAGATACAACATGCCAAGAGTACCCAAGATGATAAAGAGGAAGGTAAGACTAAGATTACCCCCTATGAAATTTAAGGGCACTATCTTATTTGATGAGATGAATGAGCCATATGACTTGGATGACTCCCCCTAGAAGGTTCGTATGGAAAAAAGAAATCAAAATAACTATGTATTGTGCACCTAGATTGCAAAACAGATGGAAAATATGAAAGATAAGATTGAGGAGATGGAGAAAAACTTGAACACTTAGACTAGGTTTAGCACCAAAATGGTGCATAGGTCTACTTCCACTCTGTTCTAGCTGAATGAGAAGGAGAAGAAAATGTAGGGGATTGGGAGTATCAGTGGAGATCACTATGAAGATATGCACAAATTTCTCACTGATAACTGGAGGAAGTTGTCCCCTTACTGTCCTGTGTTTCAGTCATTTTTCTTGTTCATGTGTGTTTTGTTTTGGATTAGTTGTGTTTGTGTTGCTAATTTGTTGTTTCTGGCCTTGATGGGCCTATTTTGACTTTCCTTTGGGCTGATATGTAAGGGTTAGGACCCTGGTATCCTTCTTACACTAATCAAAAACATTAAAAGAAGCACATGAAATAGTATGTAACAAACACAAGAGACACTAGATATATGTGGGAAACCCTTATGGGAAAAAAAACCCACCACCAAAGGACCATTACAATTATATTATTTAGAATCTAAAGATTCAATACAATAGGTATCTTTATAGAGTCTCAATCTATTGGATTACGACATACTCTTCTTCTGCAATCATATTTGGTTCACATCAACCTTCACCACATTTGCCATGTTCAACCAACCAATTTTGGTACATTTATATGTACAAATGGTTATAGCTACAAAATTAGCCAACAATGAATTCCAATCATCTAAGCATATAACTGCCATGTAGAATACCAATAGTCACACAATCATCTCATAACCCTATTATTATGTCAACATGCCACACATTAAATTTAACATGACTACTCCATATGAGTAATTACCACACATGATAAACTATTGTCACTCACAATTGTCAAACATTGTTGACTCAGTCTAGTCAAACTATGTAATTATCTTCCTACACTATAACTAAACATTTCCCAAGGGTTATGGTAGTAGAAATGGACTACGTGATGAAACATAGTTGCTCATGACAAGGAATCTACTAGAACATCACCATATTATTTGTTATCACTTACAACTATATACCTACAATTATGCAGTTGTGGGTTCTTATCCAAATGACTTGTGGTTTGAAATATAACAAGATAAGCCCTTATACCAAACCATAACATTTAAAATGCAGTATAACCTATTGCATAGATAATCAATGTTATTTTTCCAGCTTGCAATTAAACTCTATTTAGGAAATCTCCACATGTGAATAGCACACTCTAGTTTCAACATTCTCCCACTTGATATTTATTGTAGGAGAGAGTGTGATATACAACCCAAAAAGTTAACCTCATATATGAAAATGGGATAGACCCATTGCATCCTTGCACCACAAAAAACTTAGTAGTACTCACCATCTTAGTCAAAAGAATCAATAATATTTACATGAGTGGCAATTTTCTCCATCTGAACTTTAGCTTCCTCAACTATCTCTAACAAAATGATACTTTACATTCACATGTTTAGTTTGAGTATAATAAACAAGATTCTTAGCTTAATAAATTGCACTCTATGAATCACAATTCAATACTATATGATTCTTAAAACCAATACTATTACCTAATCTTTGTAACCACACCACTTCTTTGCAAGCATGTGTTTTTTCCATATACTTTACTTAAACTGTGGATAACACAACTATCTACTATTTCTTACTTATCCAACTAATTTCTCCTCTAAACAAAGTAATGACATAACCACTTGTTGACCTTTAATTTTATAGATTCCCATCCCAATAAGAATGTACAAATCCCTATATATTCGACACTTTCCCACATCATTATTACTATGATAATACAAATAGTAATCTAGAGTTCCTCTCAAGTATTTGAACACTCTTTTTACTTGTGTCTAATGTTCATTACTTGGCTTAGCCATGAACATATTAGAACTTCTATTGCTTGAGTAATGTTTGGTCTTGTTCATACCATTGAATACATAAGACTTCCTTCTACATTGACATATGGAACATTGCTCATGTATTCTAAAGCCTCCACAAACTTAGGACATTGTTCCAAAGTTAACTTCGTATTAACTAGTAGGGGAATAAAATAATATGATATCAAGGAGACTGACTGAGACACCAGCAAAGCCAAGACTGAAACCCTAGCACAACTTTGACAATTTCTCAACATTTTAAATTCTTTCTATTTCATTTTTTTCTAAAAATAGCGAGAAAATCTATTAGCTCCCTTTTGAGCTTAGTAGTCGAACATCAACAAAAAATAGTTGCACATTTTTATTCACTCACCATGAAGGCATAGCTACTTGCCTTGTCTGAGAGCACTAAATTTTAATAGCCATGGCAATGTCATTGCCAATGCCTACCAATATTCCATATGGAAGTCCTTTCCTTTTTTTCTTCAAATTTATGAAGCTCACACCCATTTCATCACTTCCAGTAGTGAAGAAAAAGATGGTAGTGTCACTTTTTCCACTGCTAAATCTTCTCCCAATCACTGCCCATTTTAGGTGCATTCTTTTTTTAATTTCACATTTATAATAATTTTTATGTTTCTCTTTTTCATATGAATTGTGTGCCAGAATTGTCATGTCCTATCGAGTTACCCTATCTCCCTTCCACCATTGTGGAGGTATGCCAAACCAACTTAAATCACTAGTAATCACACCTTAGTGTGCAATGGGTACGTTGAAATTGAAAGAGTATTGGAATGGTTGATCGTAACCTTAGTTCTATAATCTCATGATGGGTAATGGTTTTGTGTTTTAGGAAATCTCTCTTCAATTGTGATGGGTGGTAAAGGTAAAATTTGGAAATAATTATTCATAGAAAGGTTGTGCATGTAGCCATGTTCTCTACTTGAAATTGAAAGGTACTATACCTCTCTTTTTCTCTATCTCCTTGTCTCTCTCTCCCTATTTATCTCTCTATTTATTTTATCTCTCTCTATCTCTATTTCCCTGGCACACACTTCCTCTCAAAAATTTCTCTCCCTATATTCCTCTCTCTCTCTCTCTCATATATATATATATATCTTTCTCTATTTTTCACTCTCTCTCTCTCTCTCACACACACACACACACTTCTCCCTCCCTCATTCTCTCTTTGTTTCTCTAACTCTAGCCCATTTTTTGACATGAGTGATGTGTTGGTTCTTTTCGCTTAGCCCATTTGTTGCTTTCTAGTGTATTAGAAATCCTAATTAATTCATTGGTAGTCGCAATTATTTGTATCCCTAGATATTAAGAATCACCTTTTTCTTGTGGGTTGGGACATTTCCTATTTTGCTCTGAAGACTATTGTTAGCTGTGAAGAATTTATTTGATTTAGTTTCTTTCAAGAAGACAAAGAGTGGAATAGAAAGATAATGTAATCTACAAATAATAACGTATGTATCTAGTCCCTCCATTTACAGTTGGTTGGCCATAGACTTTCCATTCTTTTTAGTGGAAAGATATATTTCTTAGAAGTGTTTTTTTCCATGATAATAAGTAGTTAGGAATTGAGGGGATCTTCTTGCCTCAAGCCTCTACAACTATTTATCCTTTTTGGGTATTTATTGGGATGGATAATGAGGGGGTACAAATAAAACATTGTATCCAATCAATCATCTGTTTGTTAAATCTAAACTTTCTTAGAGTCTTTAGGAGGAAGTTTGATTCACACTTGTAAAATGCTTAAGATATGTAAAGCATTATAACAATCCCTAACTAATGTTGTTTCGGTTGAGTGGAGTTGTTGGCTAAGATCATGTCCTTCATATTGCATGTACTAGTTGTTCATCCACTTAAAATAACTTTATAAATTAGTGAATGTTCTAGCTCTTCTTATCTCCATTTTTTTAGATACAACATAATTGAGTGGTATACCGAAATGATGAAAACTAACTTCTGTACCCCCAATTCTAGAGAACAAAGAAAGGATGTTGATCCACTTTAGATAAATGAGATTCAAAACAAAAAGATGGTACCTTATATTGAACAATTTACATCTATGGAAGCTAGATTTTAAATTTTTGGTTACAAAGTCTCCTTCATGAATTAGATGTATGTGGTCCTAGCCCTTGATCATGTTAAATCGAGCTTGTTTTCCTTTGTCATGTGGTTGCCTTATTTATATATAAGAATAAATATTTTTGGAAAACAATATAGAATATATTATATTTTAATAATTTTAGTATAATATTTATTCTAAAATTGAGTATTTAAATTATATTTATATATCTATTTATGTTTTGGAATTATGAATGACACATAAACTAAGAGTAAACATATTTATAATATAATATATAATATATTAACTTTACTCTCTCTCTCTCTCTCTCTATTCAATCCTTGCAAAATGAAACCAGGGTTAGAATGAATATATGTCCATATATCTATCTCCCTCTATCTCTCTCTATTCAATTCCTTATTTCTTCCCATATGTCTCCTCTTTCTCTCATTGTCTCTTAATTCTTGATTAATTTGTATCAATCTCTCTCTAGATCATGAATCTAGATCTTTGTCATTCTTATTGAATGTATTGGTTGTTCATCCACTTACAATAACTTTATAAATTAGTGAATGTTCTAGTTTTTTCTATCTCCATTTTTTAGATATGGTATAATTGAGTGGTATACCCAAATGATGCAAAGTAACTTCTGCACCCCCAGTTCTAGAGAACAAAAAAAGGATATTGATCCCCTTTAGATAACTAAACTTCAAAACAAAAAGATGGTATCCTCTCTCTCTCTCTCTTAATATCTCTCTCTTTCTATCTTTGTGCCTCTATCTTTCTATCTTTTTGTCCATCTCTATCTCCTTATTTTGGTTGAGTGGAGTTGATGAATCTAGATCATGTCCTTCATATTACATGTATTGGTCATTCATCCACTTATAATAACTTTATAAATTAGTGAATGTTCTATCTCTTCCTAGATCTCCATTTTTTGTAGATACAACATATTAATTGAGTGGTATATCCAAATGATGCAAAGTAACTTCTGCACCCCCAGTTCTAGATAACAAAGAAAAGAAATTGATCCCCTTTAGATAAATAGGCTTCAAAACAAAGAGATGGTATCCTATGATGAACAATTTTACATCTATGGAAACCAGGTTTTAAATGTTTGGTTACAAATTCTCCTTCATGAATCTTTAAAGAATACAAATTTCTTTTTTAAAATAACTTATTTACAAGGCATTTAGTTTGATATAAAGCAATATTTTTTTCTCATAGACTCATAGCAATGTTTTGAACTAAAACATTATTTAAGACCAAATTAGAAAGACAACCTAATAGTAGATCTATGTCTTCTATCCAACTTGTCCCATTCATCTTGATCCATTGTTCATCTCTCTCTCTCTCATATATATATATATTTGCCTCTCTCTTTCTATCTTTTTATCCCTCTATCTAATTCTCTCTCTATTCAACTCTCTATACAACTCTCTCTTTCTCTAGCTCTCTCTCTCTTTTTGTCTTCCTCTCTATTTTAAATTAGTCTCTATTTCTCTCTCTATTCACCCCTCTCTATCTCTCTCTATCTATATTTTTTTGTCTCCCTCTCTATCTCTCTATTTCTCTTAGTCTCTTTATTTTTGTCTGTATTCCTCTCTTTCTCTCTATCTCGCTATCTCTCTTATTTCTCTCCTCTCTATATTTCTCTCCTCTCTCTCTCTCTCTCTCTCTATTTTAGGTCTCAATGTTTTACTGATTTTATATCTTAGCTAATTTTAATGTTTATTTTATAATAAGTCTAATTTTAAGAGTAAAATATTATTATTTTTTTAATTTTTTATCTTAGTAAATTGTAGTCATGGGGACTGCTCCCATTTCATAAAAGTCAACAGAAATTAACAGTAGAAGTTTTTAATATGAAATCTCAGCCTATATGCTTGAGCAACAAACCTAACAGGGTTATAGAAAAATCCTTGTGCTACAATCAAGTTGTATACCCTATACTCTACTAATTACATACTGAGAATCTACCTATATGTATTACTGTCTACCTCATAGTAGTGGTTTATAAAATCCTACATTTAGGCATATTCCTCCACCATCCCTAGCAATTTTTAGGAATCCTGCCCCCATCCCTGCCTTTCTCCTACGTACCCCCATTATTTCAATTCGCTTCTCTATAATAAAAGGCTTCCATTCAACCAAGTCTCTTGATGCATTCACCTTGTGGAATTCATCTGGCAATGGAATCCCTATACTGCTTCTCACCACCCCAACACTTCTTCAAAACCCCCCCTAAAATCTCTCTCCACAAAAGCCTCCATCAGCTTCTTAATGTCTCTTTTCTCCTCCCCCAAATCTAATAGTGAAGTTAAGAACATGGAAAAATGTCTAAATTAACTCGGTATCTATTTGAATTTACCATAAAATCCTCTCCTAGAACCCATTCAATTTTGAACAATACCAGTCCACTATGTGTTTTGAACACCTTTTGCAATCTATTCCCCATAATCTCACTCAAGAAAGACATTTGATGCTTGCAACTCACCAATCTAATCGAAGTCTCCATCCTTCCCTGAATGTCATTTCTGTTGAACAAAGCAATTAAAAACCTAAATGTGAATGCCATATCTTAGCTACAAAATCATTAACCTAACTCTTGTCTACCATCCCTTTACACGCTCCACCACCTCAACTTGAATGTCCTTTCATTGGTTTTAATAAGGATAGTCATTATTAACTTGACCACTCCCACAACATCTCTTGTGAAGTGTCTATGGCATGATTTTCCAATGAATCCGCCTCTCCATTTGCCTCATGAAAGATATGATTAATAGTGACCACTTTAAATATGTCTATAATGCTTAAGGCTTCTCCTAGAAGCAATCTTAGCTTCCAAATTTGAATGTCATGTTTCATAACCACATTTACCACAATCTGAGTACCCTTCCACTTCAACTCATTTTAGATTGAGACTTTGGCACAATTGGAGGCCCAAAACGAGGGCTTGTAGTTCTGCTTCATTATTCGTGCCAAAGGTGAGCTTCCTCGCTACTTTCCCTATCACCTTCCCTCTCCAATCTCTCACTATACAACCCACACTGGAGTCTCCAGGGTTACCTATGGATGCTCCATCAAAATTCATCTTATACCACCATTCCTTTGGTGGAGTCCATTTGGCCTCCATTTTGTCCTTCCAAGATTGAGCTCCCCCAACCCCATTAACACGGAGAGTAAAATATTATAGAATATGTTTGTACATTATAATATGAATAATATTATGAGTTTTTAATATTTTATTGATTTTATATCTTAGTTAATTTTAATGTTTATTTTATAATAAAATAAATATATTTCAAAATTAATTAATATTTGTTAAGTTTCTTATAAAAAAGAATTGATATAATTATATTTGTTTTATCATAAATCTTACTTGGAAATTAAATATATAATGTTATATATTAAAATGTATATAAATATTAAATATTTAATATATATAATTTTTCTTTTAGATAATTAAATATAGTTTAGTGAAAACTTGTTAATATAATATTTAATTACTATAATATTAAATATCTAATGTTGTATATTTAAATGTATAAAATATTAAAATTAAATAACAAATATAAATAATATTATATATAAATTATTTAATTAACTATAATATTACATATATAATATTGTATATTAAATGTATATAAATATTGAATATTTAATATATATAAATAATTACATTAAATATTATATTAAATTAAATAAAAATATATTTCCTCGATAATGGGTGAGTTCATTAAGAAGGTACTTATTGCAAGGAATGCCCTTGATTTGGTTCGTGCAGATATGACGGAAGGACGGTTGGCTTTCTTTTCACGATGACTGGCATGTTACAGAGGAGGTGATATTTATGATCAAATGTTGGGTGGTGTGTTCATTAGGTATAATTTCTATGTTGTTGGTTTCCTTTCTCTAATGAATGTGTCTAGCAAGAGCGTTAGTATGGTGGAGGGGGTTGTTGATGATGGTTTGCATTGCTTGGCTAAAGGCAAGATGGTGGCTAGCATGGTGCCCAGGAGATAGTTGGCTCAAAAAAGTGGAAGTAAGACAGTGGGGGGGAAAATGAAAAGAAGCTATAAGCTGCACAAATGCTTATAGAAGCTTTCAGTTGAGGAGGCGATGGTTGGGTTTATGAAAGAGGGAAATTAAGAATTCTATCTTAAGGGAATGGTTCAGTAGACTGTTGGTAATGGCGAAAGAAGTGGATGGCAAGGAGGGGATATATGTTAGAGAGGCTATGGTGAATCTTCTTCTTGATCTTGGTATGTCGAGGGGCTGGTGGAATATGTTCAGCACCACTCAATCCTTGACAGTGGCAACAATGTTGTCAATTATTGCGGCCTTGGTGCTAACCCACGAGGATATGATTGAGGCATTTTTCCAGGCGGCTATGAACCATGAGGTAACACTCAGGAATTTACATGATCTCATGTTAGGGGTGGTGGAGACAAGGTGAATGGTGGAGGACATAGCGAAGAAGGTGGATGTTCCTTTGCAGGTGCATTCTCGGCCTCTGTATTCTTGCACATGTGATGATGATGCAGATATTGTGGAGATGTTTGAAAAGAATGACAAGGTTGATAAGTAAGGTTTAGATGTTAGTCTTTCTATTTTTGTTTAGTTTCTATTCTGATAGTGGAGAGTGGGCCGTTGTAATTTGCCCCTATCTGGTAGATAC
Organism: Cunninghamia lanceolata; assembly: GCA_027924645.1. Lineage (NCBI taxonomy): Eukaryota > Viridiplantae > Streptophyta > Pinopsida > Cupressales > Cupressaceae > Cunninghamia > Cunninghamia lanceolata. Next base: position 23,829,132 of record BSBN01000339.1, on the reverse strand, counting down.
TCTATTTTGTATATGGTGGCGATTTGATGTGATAAAATTTAAACAAAAATAGATAAATGACATATTATAATACTAAATATTATAAAAGTAATATACAATATTATATATTAAATATTATAGTTAGTTAAGTATTTTATATATAATATTACTATATTTTTTATTTTATTTTTTATAGTAAAACCCTGGTTAGGACCAAGGACCCAGCAAAAATAGGACCAAGCCTAAAAGTCTTTATCACAACACATTGCCACCATATATAAAATAGAGTATCTACCAGAGAGGGGCAAATTACAACGGCCCACTCTCCACTATTAGAACAAAAACTAAACAATAATATTGTATATTACTTTTATAATATTTAGTATTATAATATGTCATTTATCTATTTTTGTTTAAATTTTATTCTAAATGCTCTTTTAAAAAATATACATTATTAGAAGGGAGAGAGACATAGAAACAATAATAATTTACATATATGATTGTATAATATAATATTAAAAAATAAATATAGTAATCTACATATTTTAAAATATCATATATTATTTTTTACTATAAAATAACAATTTAATTTACTTATTAAAATATGAAACAACTCTTTTCTTCAAATCAAGTATTAACATACCTTATAGTGTCTATCCAATTTAATAAAACAATTAATCAAAATCAAAGATACATGATTTAAATGTATTTTAATCAAAACACATGGCCCTAAATCCTAGAGATTTTTTGTTGTCATTTCCTAATTTTCATTTGGCTTATAGGCTATTTGTGTTTGAATATTCCACATTCATGCAACATAATCCATTGGACCCTTTCAAACAAGAAATGTATGAAATGTTTTTTAAATGAAAATTAGTTTTCTTTTGCAAAATGTTTTGAAATAATTAAACGAGTTTTTCTGTTGGTGAATATTTGTGATGGTACCTGATGCAGGATGTAGTGCCCCTCCATTTCCACCTTGGATGTACAGGTGAACTGATCAAGGCGCATGACGATGAAGAATGGATCTCATGGACCGATTCTATTAGATTTATTTGTTATGATGGTACTTCTGAGACTTGTTCAATTTCATGCACCTATATGTTCAGTGTATGGTTCTATTCAGATAATGAGGTAAATTCGATTCAATTATGATTACGTGTTATCTAATCTAGATTGATGTGATGTGGAGAGGACGATGTCACATCACTTGCTTGCGAGTGCCCTACGATGTTGTGATTCCTTTTTCACCTAGTGTCAGCTTGTGTGTCTATATATGCTTGACTGTGTTAGTTGTTGCAGGATGCAGGTATCTGGTATCGACTCCACCTGAATTAACAGGTCTGAGCGTGCCCTGAACCCAATGGATAAGTTGTTCCGGAGATAACTTAAGGTCCCACATCCCAAGTCATCATCCTTGACCAGAATGCATGACATGTCTAGTTCAACCTGTCAGTTCTGTCAGTATCTTAGGTCTTGCAACTGATTGATATTTGATGGAGCCTGTTGGTTAAGTGTGTGTTTGGCCCTGGCTTGTGAACATGTTTGATTTGGCATTTGAGATCTATCTTGCTCGGTGGGTTAATGATATATGTGTAGATTTTGTTGTGGTGAAATAGAAATTATTATAGCATATAGTATATTATTATTATTTAATATTTAACAAGGTTATATCATATTATTATTAAGATTTAATAAGTTGTTTGTAAATAAATTATTGTTAATGTGTGGTGTAATATTATTTTAATAATAATTATTATTAATGATAATAATAATATATTGTATAAATAGAATGTAATTGGGTAAACAATTAATTGTTTGTATGTGTAAATGTGGGGGTAAATAAATTACCCATTTACGTGAATAAACTTAGAATGGAGTAATTGGTAATTATTTTAAAACTATGAGCTTAATAAATTTAATATTATGTAATTAGTTGAGTTAGTTGGTTTTCCCGTTTGGTGGTTGCACTCTTGCAAATATAAAGGAAAGATTTTTGCTGTGAAAGGGGGGGATCCAGAAGGCTATTGTGGGAAATTCAGAGGGAAGTAAAGAGGGAACTTGAGGTGAAAATCTGGGTATGTTTCGTTCTATGAAAATTTTAGTTTAATATTCTTTAGTTATTGTGAATATCTACATGTGAGCATTGTATACATTATGCTAGATAATGTTCTTATTGTTTTTGTGAAGGAAATTTATTGGGGTTTGTTTATATTGTGTTTATCTGCCATTGTTAGGCTTTCATTCTGAGCTTGGTGTGGAATTTGGCTTGTTAACCCTCAATAAATAGACTTTTCCCATTGAACTCTCTTTCACTTCATGGCATGCACCCTAATGCATTTCATTATCTTGAATCTTGGAGACATCCTACGGCCTTTGACTCCTCATCTAACCGTTGATGATGCCTTTCAATGCATATCCTAAATACATTGTATATCTGCAAAAGTTATATTTTGAGATTTGTTTCTTGCGCCTTGTCTATGCTTCCACATCATGTATACATGTATATTAGGGCACTCGGCTACAATAACTGGGGGAAATCATTTTTAGTGATGCTTTAATGGATGTCTACGCCTTATTCAAAGTTTCCTATTTCTCTGTAGGCTGAGAGGAAGTTGGTAAAAGTTGCGGAATCACAGCTTTTACATCTGTCAAGCGCATTTGCTTTAAAGTTTCTAAACCCTTCACGTCAAATCCATTTTGTGCATATCCTGCAACTATGGCACACCATGAGACCTCGTTTCTTTGAGGTGTTCTTCCAACAGCTCACGTGCCTTGTCTACACTTCTACATTTGGCGTACATGTCTTCCAGAGTATTTCCACTAGGATATCTAACCAAAAACTGCGTCCATTATGCTATGATGGACGACCATACCCAGTTCCAAATATCCCATTTTGTCACACGCAGGGAGAATGCTGGCAAAAGATTTTAACAATTTGTTTTACACCTTCCAGTTGCATTTACTTCAAAATTTCTAAAGCCTTTTCAACAAGTCCGGTTCGTGCATATCCTGCTAACATTGCATTTCATGAGATGGAGTCTCATTGAGGCATTCTATGGAATAATTTCAACATATCTATTTGTGCATATCCTGCAGTCATTATGTACCTTCTCATGACATCTCTTTGAGGCATTCTGTCAAACAAATCGAATGCCTTGTTGTGCTTTCTCATCTTGTATTCATGTTTACCAGAGTATGTAATGAGCACCTATAGGTGTAATGCAATATAGGTTCCAAATGTGATTGAAGTCTGTACAGCTCTCATCCACTAAATTTGCCTAGCCGCGCACCTCCAGCTGGTGAATTTGGCAATGATATAGAGTATGAAATGTGCAAACTATGCAACTAGGTTACATAATATACATTCTCCCGTACGCTGTAAATAATATATAGTTCTTAGGGTTCCAAAATCAATGAAGGAAGCTGGTTTAATATGAAGTTCATCTTATGAAATCAAAATAGCATCTATTACCTTAATAGTTAAGATAGGTAATTCACATGATTCTCAACTGCATTGGAATTATAAATTTACACATCAGGCATTTTATTGTATTATTACATATGGATCACTATTGCTATTTCTCTTTGGCTCCATGCTGTGTTCATCTTTCAAGGAAAGAAGAAACTGTGTGTGTATTACTAAAGAAGAAAGATGTTCAAAAAATTTCTAAAAAAGATGTTTAGGATATTTCCTTCTGAAGACAACTGCCCTTCCATATGTTTTACCATTGGTTTGAATTCCATCGCATTAGTTGGATTCACTGGTGTATTGGTGCTTATGAGGAATCATTTATTTGTTTGGTGTGTATTTTCACCAAAGTAAGTAACAAGTACTATATCCATGCAAGCATCAAGCTATTCATCAACCCATACAAATTATGTTTATTAGGGATCTGAATATTAGAGAAAGAGAAAGAATGGATAAACTTTCCTATAACTAATGCTTTGTAGAATTGCATATGCAAAATGAGTAGTTTATATAAGATGATAGAATTAGTGTTGAGCCAAACCAGGGAATGGAATATTTCTTCTTGACCATGTAACACATACGGATTAGGCATGTTGCAAACATGTATCATCAATGCTCATCATCTTTCTATGGTTTTTAGAATGTTCATATGGATTTATCTGTAGTGTTGTTTGTGGCTTTTAGTCCATGCCATATTGTCATGCCCAAACACGAAAGACAAGTATACTCGATTTAAACCAAACCTTTTTTTAAAACAGATTACTATGCTACCTAGACATGACCAAAGTGCACACGCATTGTCACAGTATACAACACAACAAGAACTCTACAAGAGAGGCAATTATATGTTGGTGACACTTGGCGGGGAAGGAGAACAACTTAAAAAAACAAACAAACTCAATTGTACAGATAGACCGCCATGCTAGTAGGTGTCAACGACGCAGATTAAATTAGATCCTAAAAGCAGGGGAATCTAGACCTCCTCTAGGTGATGATCCTCAAGGGAACCACCTCGATGGGCTAAAACATCTATTAACTAGATGGGACACATTTCTCACTTACGAAACCAGTTATTATACTGAATTTATTTCCATTGCACAAGTACTAGTTATCGAGTAACAAATATAGTAATTTGCAACATTGATATAAATAGTATCTAGGGGTAAGTATATACTCTTAAACGTTAATTTAATATTAAATGGAAACGGTTTACCAATCTTGATGGAGTCTGTGAATTAATGGAAAACAAGTTTGAAGGTATAGGTTTTAGTATTGAACTTCTTAGGTTTTAGAGATTTAATGATTTTACTCTATGATGTCGCTTCATGGTCATTATGCTAATGTTTTACATTGAGGCTATATGATGCAAATGGACCCTTTGACTTCTATTATGATTATTGCCTAGTGTACATGATCCTTATTGATCAATAGTTAATTATTGTTTAGCTTTGATGGTTATGCATGCACACAGTTGGTTTCTAGTTTTCTTCCATGATATTGTTGTATCAAATTGGTGATGCGTGTGTGTTGTGTTGAGTAGTAGGTGTAGAATCTTTTGATCTATTTAGTTCAATTTTAGATACATTGTTAGATCTTTTACTAACTTTTATAGGAGATGCACTAAGAGATTAAATTATTCATAGATTGTGACTATTGAGCCCTCAACCATACCAAGGGGTTGGAATTAATTGGTAATTTAATTGATTTGGTTTATGTGTGTAACATAGTTGGTTTTGATCCTATGGCAGATCCTATGTAGTTGCCTAGAGATAATATTCTACCTCAAACCATCTACTTACCTATTCACTATTCATGTAAGTAAATGGAATAGAACTTTATCAGATAAATTATTACATAGGAAAACTAGTGAAATGAGGTAATGTTTTACTTAATTTTGGGTTAGCAGTGAACCTATCGTTTGTATGGAAAATGTGATTTAATTGGATTAATAGTGGGCCTTATGTTTTAATGCATTAGTAAGGTGACAATAAGGGTTTGTTTGTGTGTGTTAAAGGTAAAATGCATATTGTGGAGTATCTTACTAACATCTATCAATTAGGCTTTCAATTAAGATAGGCATGTTTATAAATTCTGCATTTATTGGTTTTTGAATGATGGTTCTTAAACATAATTATAATGGTTTTGTTAGTAGAAATATGATATATGGGTTTGGATTATAAATGTTGTAATTAGCATTTAATTTATATGTAATTGCAATTAATATTATCTATGCATTGTTTAGCTTGGCGGTTATATGTAATTGACGATTGATTAACATAATAGATAGAATTAATATTAATTAAACTAGACCTAGGTTTTATGAAATTCTTGGTGGAGATATAACTTGAATCCAGTTGCTCTTGTAAGAAAAATTTATGTTGTCAATGAGTTGATTAATTGAAATCCCTTTTGCAAGAAAAAGTTTCATGTGAGTTGGTCTATGTGTAAATTGTCAAGTTTAGATTCCAGAGGCATAAGGTAATATGATTCGATGGCATGTATCCTGTTCATAGGTGTCTTGAAATGAAGATGTTGTAGAACATGATGTCTTTTGCCTATGTATGTGGGTCTTTGTAAACAATAATGTGAGTTGATGTACAAACTGTGTTGTGTATATATTTTGATGGGTTTAAATCTTCTCCAAGGAAGTGTTGATATCGAGTTTGTGTGTAGTATTGTAATGGGGAGATCTTGGAAATAGTAGTGAGAAATTATTTTGTTCTTGGTTGAGATTTGAGAGCAAGATGATCCATACCTTGCTGTGGACATGTGTGATTGATTAACTAAAAGTTTTGGGACAATGATGTACAGGTTGGTCACTGTGATTATGCTTTGTATGCAAGAAGGTAAATGCCTTGCATTGTTATGTATACTTATCATTAAGATAGTAATTGTCTTGCTTGATGGTTAGGGTTTCTAGATGTAGGTAGGGGAGTGGCTTTCAATGTAGGGCCGGCACCTAAAGTGGCTAGCCAGGGTAACCCATTGAAAGTTAGTAATCAAGTGATAACCTAATTAATGAACTGGGGGGAAAAGAGTAAATTACACATTAACAAGATAGTTGGAGTGCCTCACTCATGCCTGTAGTGCTCGTTCAGGCTAAGGATGAGATGAGAAGGCCGTGGTTGGTAAAATCAACTTCCTTGTCCTCATGAAAGGAATGTTGATTCCGCATGTGTCACCCTATGGGGCTGGCATCTAGTGAGAGACTGTCAGGGTAACCATAGATGGGGGCCGGTGCCTAGTGAGAGACTGTCAGGGTAACCCATGGATGGGGGGCCGGCGTCTAGCTAGAGGTTGTCAGGGTAACCCATGTTAGGGCCATGTGATGACACTCTCCCTACTGCAGGCTAGCATTCCCTAGTTGTACTCTCCCCATTTGTAGTGTGTTGCCTCTGGAAGTGATATTGAGTTGCTTATGATGTTGTCATGTGTTGTGTTGGAGTCTTGTTCAGTCCTTCTTCAAGTTAGTTAATTGTCTACTTGACTGTTTGATGTTTGGGACATTATGTTATCTCCTAGCACGGGGGGGTGGACCTTAGGGTTCCACATGGTTGGGTGGATGTGCTCTATCTCCATTGGTTTACCTTGCCGATGTTCATGTGCGAAGAGGATATAGCTTGTGTATCAGACATCAAATCTTGTACCTGGTTATGGAGACAGTTATCATGCTCATGTACTGGTCTGTGTATCAGATGATTCTTTATGTATGTATTCATATGTATTCAGACAATGTAATGTTGTGTTTATATGTCCGGAGAAATTACAACTATGTACTAGAACCTGATGAATACTTATATGATGTTATGTAGGTGTAAATGTTTATTGATTAGTGCATTTGGTTTACAATGATTTACTGATGCTAATTCATGATGTGTGTTAGATTATGTTAATTATTTTGTCAGTAATGTAGCCATGGAACCCTAGGAGAATGTTACTTAGTATAGATACGTTAAAGGTTACTTTATTATCTCTTTAAAAAAAAATTGTCCTATTTGTATAGCATAAATGTGTTGTTCTCTAGAGTTTCATGGCGGGGCGTTTCACATGAAAAAATGCATAGAAAAATCAAACAGACAAAAATCTTTTCATCATCTTGCACACCTCGAAAAAACCTTTCATTGTCGATCCTCTCCAATAGGATGGTTCACCTCACAGAGGGAAAGCCTTCGAAGTAATTAGTGCTTAGCGTTAAGGCAATGTCGTCTACTAGGTGTAATTTTTTAAAAAATTGCCCTCCTTCACAAAACGGAAGGATGTTTCTGTAATGATTCAAATTTTAATATCGTTATTCAAGTACAATGTATACTATTTTTTTTGGATAAATTCAGATGGAATTGAAATTATCTAGATGTCTTACCAGCAACAAGGGATGGGGCTTAAATGGAGGCAAAAAGCTTCTTGATTGAGTTTTATTAAATAAAAACATGAAGAAATATAAACAATGGCAATTTTAAATATGTTTGATGTTTAGGTAATGCATCATTATCAAATATTATTTTTGGCAGGGATTGAGTATGTGTTTAATGTGAAGTCAGCTAGGATCATTGGAGATGGTTTATTGTGAACTATTACTCATGAAATATGGGTCATGTTGTTTGATTCAACATTAAGTTCGTAGTTTATTGGCCAGGAGTGGGACCATCAAGGCTTAGTCTTTGTGAAGATGACCTCTTAATTCCAAAACATCAATTCTCTTTCACACTCATTAATGAGATTGTGAATAAGAATAATGATTTTTTTTATGTTGGAATTGTTGTATGTGTAGATCCTAGCTCTACAATAAGAAGAAGAGATGGGAAAAAAGTTCTTAGAAGGAGCGTCAAATTGATAGACAAGTCTACTCTACTATAAATGTGAATTTATTGGGATCAACAACTCAAAAGGAAGGTGCACAGCTCTAAGAAATGCATCATCTACAAAATTCAACTGTTCTTGCAATTAAAAATGGGTGTGTTACAGATTACAATGGTAAGATGGTAAGCACACTAGTCACTACCCAATTGTTTATAAACCTTGATATCCAAGAAATAGAACAACTAAAATCTTGGTTTGCACAAAGTGGGAATGATGTTCTCACATTAGTAAAAAACTAGGTGGATGTGCCTCTAGGAAGATCCTTTAGACATAACAAAAACCCTCCAATGCATTGTAAAAGAAACAATAATATTCATCAAGTCTAATTCATTTTGTTATCCATCTTTCCCTATTGAGTCAGAAGGAAAACAATGTAAGAAAAGAGGCATGCAAAATAATGATGGAACATGGTACTGTTCAAAGTGCCAAGCTACATTTGAAGTCTAGATATGTACTTCAAATCAAGCTTCAAGATCACATAAATACTATATGGGTAGTTGCTTTTGAAGAGGCAACAATTAAACTCATTGGCATGCCTACAAAAGAATTGTATTTGTTGCAATTCAATGAAGAAGTAGAGACAAACAGTGAAGAGGTTATTCATTTATGTATATTCAAACAATTTTTCTTCACCCTACCAAGTAGAAATGAAATATACAATAATGAAGCATGGTTGAAATCAACGATCTTAGAAGTTGAGAGAATTGATTTCAATAATGAAAGAAACTTTCTGTTAAATGAGATTAATGAGTTGTGCAATGTTAACAAAAAGTAGATGTACATCCAAGACTTACAATTGGAACATCTGCAATTGTAATTTTCTATAATACTTCAATAGAAAAAAATTTCAATAATATATCCTACTCATGTAACATAATCCTGATAATTTTGAATTTTTATGATTTTTCAATGTACAAAGTATAGAAAACTATATATCTTCTATTTTTGTGTAGATTATTTCATTTACATATTATTAACAATATAGTATGCAATTTTTTTCTAGACGATGAACTCAAACTTACAAGAATTTGAAAGACAACAACCCCAAACTAAACCCATAGATCTATAATCTTGTAAGAGAAGTCACTTGTATTATGCTTTCCATAAAGAAGAAATAAGTGTGTGTCATAGTATACAACGTACACAACACCTACAACAAGCATTAGATCAATCAATATCTAGGCACGCACAATCTTCTACAAGTTTCCAAAATCAACAAAATTACATTCCTTATAGAATAATAACTTCGAATCTAACACATGGAAATGATATACAAAATGAAACACATCTACCTAAATGATTGACACAAAAGACAAATTCAGTTAACAACATGGATATGAACTGGTCCACTAGCTTTATGGATGCATCTAAAAAAATTAGAAATCAAATAGATGCACTATCAAACTTACAAACATGTACTATATGTAAGGAAAGCTTCCTTGGAATGCATGTTCATTCATGAAATAACAATCATATGTAGAAGATGCATTAGTGAGAAAGGCATACATCAATTCTTTGCATCTAATAATATGGACCCAAGTGAGCAACCCAATGTGTTGACAATTCTCATTCAAGTGGAAGAGATGCTCATTGCACGTGCAAATCCAATACTACAAGTTACTCATGCTCATGGCGGATAATATAAATATAGTGGACACACTATTCGCTTCCCACAAGATGTCAAAACAATTACAAAATCTCTTCCTCTTAGAATTCATGACTTGGATGTACTAATAGTGTGAATAATTAATATGCATGAGAAGCATTATGATTTCTATGTAAGTAGAAGTCATGTTAGAAATGCACTAGACTACAAAATCAAAATATGACTGGTACTATAAGTATGTTGAAATCAATGCCAACACATTAGCACTACTCCCTGATTCTATTACTAACATTTCTGAAATGCTTCATACAATTGAAAGTGAAAATGAAGAACCAACATCAACAAACATCGAAGTGGACAACAATCAAGATGATCTAGAAAATGAAATAGAATATTCAACACCATTTATGGTAAGACTACCAAATAAATGTCATGAACTACAAATCATTAAAGAAGCATTATAAATAGAAAGTGAAAATGATACCATCATTGATTGGCCCCACATTGGGTCAACCCCCATAAATGAGTACACTACTGAGGGCTTGTTAGACATGGCATTTCCTACTCTATTTCCAAATGGCAATGCACTACACATGTAACCCCGAGCTAGGGAAGTACAACTTCATGAATATGCCTTGCACCTTATGTTTTTTCATGACAATAGATTTGGACACCATTCAAGATTTAGATACTTTCTTCTAAATATTATGATGCACTATCATAGCCAAGCAATTGCCTCAATATTTATCAAAAGAAAAGAAGAAGACAATATACCAACCACTATCGAAGACCTTCATGCCCACTTACATACACTACCAGACAATCAATTGGCTAAATAACTAATGCATTTTGGTTCTACTTTATGGGAGACAAGATCATATTGGAAAAAGTATTGTGGTGATCTAAAAAATATAATAAACCAACTAGGTTCACCGAATTTGTTCTTCACGTTGCGTGCAACAGATACAAAATGGCTTGATTTACACAATATTTTTGCAACCAATAATATATCTACATTGCACTCCAACAAACATCACACAAATAACGTGATTAAAAACCCACACACCACATCCCTATATCTACATCAATGATTCACAATTTTTTGTGAAGAGGTCATCAAGAAGCTCATGCACATGCACAAATTATTGGTATAGGTATGAATGGAAGCACCAAGGTTATGCACATATACATAGATTCCTTTGGCTCCAAGATGCACCAAAACAATGTAGAAGTGGATAGACCAAAATAATTCTTTGACAACTATGTCATTTCTTGGAATCCTCATTCTAAATCTGAAATAAACAACATGATACATAGAACTCCAATGGATGATCCATGCCTATTAAACACATCTGAAATATTCTCTACCAATCCATACAATGATTATGAAGAGTTAATTCATTGTGTACAAAGACACACTAAATTCAATGAGAGGAATTTTCTACATAAGAAAGGGCAACACGTAGAATGTAGATACAAAGATCCATGGAAAGAAAAAATAAAATCCACCTTATCATTTGATGAATTAGGGAACAAATCTTACAAACCATCAAGAAATGTTGACATGTTAAACACTCATAACCCAAAGATGCTCTTGATATGAAGAGATGATATAGATCGCCAATCTATTATCTCACGACTACTTGTTCTCAATTACATTGCCAAGTATGCATCTAAAGTTGAAAGAAAACTAGAGAGTTGTGTTAATATGTTAGCAAGAATATGTGCAAATCAAAGATTAAAAGACCAGTCTTTAAGAGCATATCAAAAATTCATGGTCAAGACTATTGCAAAAGAGATATAGGAGCACAAGAAACATGGCATATGCTACAAAAATTACCTCTTGTGATTTGCAATCAAAAATTTATATCATTGAATGTAGGCAAGAAAGTGTTATGTTGCTTGAAAAAAACAATAGATGGTAATGAGATACAATCAAACTACATACAATCATATATGCAATGCCCATCTCACCTAGAAATGATAACACTGCTTGAATCAACAAGATCCTTCACATATGCTTCTTGTTGCAAAGGATCCAAATGGAAGATAGAAAAGAAAAGGCAATATTACAGTTATTTCTGTAGCTCTATAACATTCCAAAATAAGACTTTAAATATTTGAAACTTTTTGTTGGAGTGAGTTACTTCTATATAAACATTTTCATCAAATAAACAATGATATAGGCTTCAACAAAGAATAAATCATTAATAATTGGAAGCACATGAATGCACAAAAAAACAATGCATGTCATAGTGATTGCACAGATCAAATTGAGGATGTACTTGAAGAGGAGGACTATTTTGATATAGACATGGATATACAAGATACTAGAAAAATAAATGAATGGGAGTTATTATCTCAAATGGTTCTTGCTAATAGTCTTGATTTAAATGAACTTGAAATGATAGGTTGGTGTGATTTTGACAACAATAACAAATGGGAAAAAAATGATGTTCAACCACATTTGCATAATGTTTCAATTCAATTTGTAAACACAAATATGATGTCCCAAAAATATGTTTGTCCCCCCTTAACTTTGCACAACCATTGAAACTACACATTTTCATTAAAAAAACTAGCACTTACTGTCATTACAAGTCACTCAATAGATAATGCCTCAAAACAACCACTACATATGCTCTTACAAGGAACTACAAATATAGGAAAATCCTATCTAATTAGTTGCATAATAAATACACTTCAAAATCAAGTACTAGAAAGAGAAAACCCACTCCTTGTTCTCACCCCAATAAGAATTGCAACATTTAACATACAAGCCTCAACTATACATACATCCCTTAAGATTCCAATTAAAGAATTGTAACCATTGCATGGACAAACATTGACAATATTTCAAGAAGATATGAAAAATATATGATACATTCTCATTGATGAGATGAGCTTCATTGGCCCAAAACTACTAGTAAAATTTGATAGCAAGTTACGAGAAGCAATCCCCCAAAACTAAAATCTTTGCTTTGGTTGAATTTCTATAATTCTTGGAGACGTTGCCCAACTTCCACCTATGATGGACAAACCTATCTATGCATCACACACAATTGCAATAAATTTATGGCACAAATTTAATATAGTTGTTACATTGCAAACAATATTTAGACAACAAGGTGACGATCCAATTAAAATGTAATTTCACCATACATTACAAAACATGTGCAATGTAGAACCAACACAACATGATTGGGAAGTATTAATGACTTGCACAAACAAGTGAATAACAATAATTGATAAAGAATATTTTGATGAATCAATATACTTGTTTGCTACAAATGAGCTAGTAATATTACACAACAAAAAATGTTAAAACTACTAAATCTTCCTATTGCACTTAGTTTTGCAGTAAATACACAATGCAAATTAGGTACTGATAATAATGATGAGCAACTTTCCCAAGAGGTATTACTAATAAAATGTCAATGTGCCATGCTTACAACAAAATTATGGATCCAAGTTGGACTTGTAAATGCATCTCTTGGAGAAGTCAAAGATATTGTATATCCCATTGGATCTAAACCACCAGAAATGCTAGCATACATTACAGTAACATTTGATAACTATAATTGTCCACCATGGGATGAAAAAAACCCAAAACCTATACCTATACAACCATATCATGCGCAAACCATAGGCAAATACCATTATCCATGGCATGGGATATCACTATTCACAAATCATGAGGCCTTACACTAAATAAAGCCACAATCGATATTAGTAAAACTAAAATACAAGGCCTCACATTTACAACAATGTCTACAGTCAAGTATATAAAAGGCCTTCGTATAGAGCCTACATTCTCTTTTGACTGCTACTCTAGAATGAAACAAAACCCCTTCAACATTATCAGAAAGAAAGAGGCAGCTCGCCTACAACTACTTACACAATAGTAAATCTAGGTATGTAAAATTAGTTGCAATATCCCTCAAATAAAAAATATTGATACTTGTTCTAATCTTTTGATTCTCCTCTTTTTAAAAAGATAAAAAATGAAAAACTAATCGATTACAATGTTTATCTTATACAGGTGGACAATTGATGATAAAAAAGTAAAACCTAAAGATTTATCCTCCTACTCAAGAAATTATTTTTATTACTAAGTTTACATTCAAATAAAATGATTAAAAATTATGGTTTTGGTATGACATCATTCTATTTTCATGCATAGGAATGACAACAATTGGAAAAGAGAAGTTGCAAATCAAAATATCAATTACAAAGATAAAAATACACTCTTATGGAATTTTATTCGATGCAACATGGATACATATCTTTGTTCATGTAATGACGTGGCTATTTATGTTCATAAAAGGAATGTAATTGTTCCAAAAGAAATGAGGAAATTCAACAACATTTCTTACAACTTGTTGAATAACATCTAACAAAATATATGATACAATGAATATTTATACAAATCTAAATACCAATTTGTAGTCAAAGCATGTATAAACTTATTGTTACATAACTAATTATGTATTATTAAAACATTGATTCTTACCTTCAATTTCCTATCGATGTATCCCTTGAACCTCTAATGGGTGCAAGTGATAGATTATGTTGTTGCAGAGAAGGGCAATGACTGGTCTAATTGTAATGAATAGATTTTTTTTTTAAAGGAAGAAGTATTAATAATGCCTCTTTCAAGAATAAGCAAATTGTATTGCCTTCTTAGGCCACTATTTTTTTTTGCTACAAAGTTTTGTTTTAAAAAGTAATAATAATAAAATAAATAAATACATATGTATCAATGTGAGAATATAATGAGATTATTTCATTTCAAAAAAAAATTGTCTATAAAAAAGGAATACATATTATAACAATGATTGTTTTTTTTATTTAAGAAAAAGATAGAAATGAATGATAAAAAAGTTTATTGCCATGGAATGGTGCTAGGGTGCCTTGGGACGAAGCCCTCAAGGGCATGACCCATGGGCCACAACTTTGCGATACCTATAGTTTGTAGGGGGTCCATGACCCCATTAGGGCCAAAGCCCATCTCAAATACAACAACCTTCATTTTATCATTTTTATTTACAAAAAACAATAAATAAATAAATATGTGTATTTTTCATTATATTGTTGTTTAAAAAATAATAATTTCAAAATGAATTAAGGATATATTCTTGAACACACACACACACATGTAAATATACACACACAATTTTTATACACAAATATGTTTATTATAAATAAAGAAAAAGGGGGTTGTGATTCATTTGAATATCCATGGAAGAGGCTTGGAAAGATCTTCATGCTTTTTCCCTTTTCTCCAATCCTCCAACCTATAAGAAAAAAATTTAAAGTTGAAATGATAAGAAATTTTTTTTATGGGTAAATCTTTTAGATTAGGGTTCCATATAAATGCCTTATATCCAGTGGATGACATTTAATGCTCATCCCATTGGAGCCCTAAACATGCTAAATTGTATTACTTAAACTAATTACAACTTAATTGTGGGTTAGGCCATGGTGGGGGACTATGTGACTAGGACCCCTCAACTTAAGTTATGACTTAAACCACTTTTTAAAATAAGGTAATAAAGTAATTCTAATACTTAATTTAAAAGTTTTAGGTTTTTCTCTTGCATAATGTTATCTTTTCATTATCAGGCAACCCTTTTTAAGTGAACTTAACTTTATCAATAGTTATTTTGTGAAGGTCATAGTTGAGCTTGTGTTCACATGATTAGATATCAATAACCATAACCATAAGGCTAATAATGTTAACCAAAATGGTAATGTAGATGATTGTTCTAAAATTGACTTGCAAATCAAATGTGTTTCATCCCACATTAGTAGTGACTTGCATGTAATTAAAGTCATTAGTGTAATGTAGTTATGAGAGTCATGTGATGTAAAATATATATAAATGGTTAATACTATCTCCATTTTAATATACTTTAATCTAGTCAACAAATACATCTTAATCTAGATAAGTCACCTATCCACACCATCTAGGGGTGCCTTAGACTCTTATTGCTAAGACTCGGCCCTAGATGAGAAGTTAACCTCTCTTATCAAGTGTCCAATTGTGATCCTCATTCACGTAATTGTTCCCTTTTCTTACACTTGACAATTTTTTGAATGAGTTCCTATGTACAACTGAGCTTGTTGTGACATCACATGAGGCGACAACACATGTTCATGTGTGTTGTTATCTAGTTAAGTGTCAACTTTTCATCTTTCAAAAAAATTATGGTTTTGATTGCATATTTTTGTGTCTAATTTTAGAGCATGAAACTGACCAAACTTATCTCTTCTCGAATTCTTTCTCTCAATACATTGATGCATCTTGCAACCTTCTCTTTGCTTGCTTCACTATGCCATGTCCCAATGATCATTTTGTAAACTCTTTAATAGTTCCAATTCATAATCAATGAGTATAAATTAACTTTTCAATTTCACAACCATCGTATCCGATCTTGTTATCCTTTCTTTTCCCTCCTATTTCTTTCTAATTGTTCTTCTTTTCACCAAACAATAGCATGTCCTTTCAACTTATTTTTTGCAAATATAACCCTTTAGGATATACAATTTCCTCATACTCAAAATATTTATCCAAATCATTTATCCAATCAATCAATTCTTTAGGATTCAAATCACCAGAATAATTAGGAATCTTAATTCTAGGTCTCTTACCAATTTTAGAAATAGCCCTCAACATCTTTGCCTAATCTGATTCTCCCTCTTCTAAGTCTACTAGATCTTGTGCATCTCCTCTTACATTCTCATATTCATCACTCTCATCATCTCTAGAGTTTAGACCTTTTTTATTATCCTCTTCTTCAACTCCCAATTGGACTTTCATCCCTTTCACCTCTTTCAATACTTTATCCATTTTTCTAGCAATGTTAGTACACCTTGGACTCTTCACAGTGGAATCTTTCCCTTGGATATGGTGTAAACTACCTTAGATCGATGATTGGTCTACAATAAATCCTTGCAACTACCTCTCAATCGGTGATCTATCAACAAGTTTCTTGTAGGCTGCCTCAACTCAGTGATTTTCTCACAATCATAACTTTGGGATATTGGCCCACTCTCCTCAAGATTCCCACTTACACTCTAATACCATTTGATATAGTCATGGAAAAAGTATCTAATGAAACACTATCCAACCATGCAACGAAAAATAATGATTCACATCCACAACAGAAACTCAATGGAACAACATAAACTTTCCAATTGTACTTCTTTCCACCAAACAATATCATGTCCTTTCAACTTAGTTTTTGCAAATTTATCCATTTTAGGATCTATAATTTCTTCATACTCAAAATATTCATCCAAATCATTTATCCAAGCAATCAATTCTTCAAGATTCAAATCTCTAGAATAATTAGGAATCTCAATTCTAGGTCTCTTAACAATTTTGGAAATAGCCCTCAACATCAATACCTGATTTGATTCTTCCTCTTCTAGGTCTTCTAGATCTTATGCATCTCCTCCTACATTCTCATCCTCATCACTCTCATCATCTCTAGGGTTTATAGCTCTTTTCTTATCTTTTTCTACAACTTCTAACTAGACTTTCATCCCTTTCACCTCTTTCAGTATTTCATCCATTTTTCTGGCAATGTTAGTAACACCTTGGACTCTTCATAGTGGCATATTTCCCTTGGATCTAGTGTAGAATATCTTAAGTTGGATATTGGTCTACAATCACTCCTTGAAACTACCTCTCAAATAGTGATTTGTTGACAAGTTTCTTGTAGGCTACCTTAATTTGATTATCTATTCACAAGAAGAACTTTGGGTTACCAACTTGCTCTCCTTAAGATTCCAACTTACACTCTGATACCACTTGATGTAGTCATGGACAAAGGGTCTAATGAAGGACTATCCAACCATGTAGTGAAAACAAATGATCCACATCCATAGTAGAAAAACAACATAAACTTTATTAATCTCACAGTCATGAATGATTACAACCTATTGCAATAAGCTTCCTACATGCTAGCCCTTAGCCATTTGATTATAAAACACAAAATTATAGCATTCCAATGGTACTGTATAATGTATCCCCATATTATTAGCTTCAAAATAATTATCCTCTCCATAACATCTCAATCCTCTAACCCCTCCACTCAAACTAAATTGAATTATCTTTAAATGATTATGATGGCATTTATATTGGTCTCCAACCATGGAAAGGATCTGTGTCAACTACAAAGTGTTGCAAGGCTTTATGCCACAAGAAATGTGTAGTCATCCAAGCACATGGATAAGTTCTCCAATCAAGTGTGATGATCATAGAATGTAGGTTCTTCATGTAGTGCTCATCATAAACTCCCCTAGGTCTAATATGTCTCTGTATGTATTCCTTTATTGGCACAAACTTTTAGAAATCTGGCACAAGTGAAGAACAATGAAAATGAACAAACTTGACAACCCAATAAAAGTTTTATAAACTAATTTACACATCTATGGTGATCCAAATCTCCTAAAATGTAGATATAACTTTGATGTAACATTGTTGAACATATTTTCAAAACCATGAGATAAGTTGTGCATTGTGCAGTGGAGTGTGGTGGATTCTTTTGTGATTGATTGGTGATTGGAAACCTACAAACAAATAAATAAATTGAAAATGTTTTTGGTTGATGCAAGATTACTCTTACACCTTGGGATACTCCTGCATCAAGAACTTACCTTTTGTTCACCATGGAAGGTAAAGAGTTTATCAAAATTATCAACACCTTTCACCTTAAGAAATACTATATATAAAAGAAAAATAACTAAGTTAAAATTAATATACATTGCATTCTATTCACTGCACCTCATTTTGTTTTATGGTTGCTCTTTTTTATTTTTATTTTAGGAGTCTTAAAATAATTGGTATATAGGCTTACTTCACTAAGTCACAAGATCCCCAAGTAATTGCTCTTTTACCTTAGCTTGATGTTTGACAATTCTATCTACTACCACTTCCCTTTCTTCTTTGATTTTTCTTAGAAAAATGATTATTTTCTCTAATGGATCTTTAAATTCTTCATACTCAATGGTCCTAGCTAATTTAAATCCTAGTAATAATAAAGTTATTGAAATTTCTCTACGAACACCATAGACTAATTTGAATAGTGACATCCCTATGGCTCTTTTAGGGGTAACCTATTAGCCATAACACATTGAATAGATTTTTATGCCATTTTCTTTGGTTTTCATTAACCAATTTATGTATAATTGTTACTAGATTCTTGTTGCTCAACTCTACTTATCCATTACCCTTTGGATAGTAATTCAAGGAATACAAAAGATAAATACCATATTCATAATATAACATCATGTTCTCGATAGAAGAGAAATTAGGTCCATTATTAGTTACCATTTTCTTGGGAACTCCAAATCTTACAAGGATATTTTATTTTATGAATTTGCATACCATTTCAGATGAAGTTTGTCAAACTAGAACTACTTCTATCCATTTTGTAAAATAGTCTATCACTATTAGAATGTGAGTATGTCTAGTACTAGAGTGAGGATTGAGAGTTTTGATGGAATCCAAACCCCATTGCTTAAATGGTCCATCAACTACCACTAGTCTTAATGGTAGGGCAACAATTTTTAATTTTCCAACAAATTTTTGACATGCTTCACATTTAGCTACCCTTTCATGAGCATCTTTAAAAATTCTTGGCCAATAGTAATGAGCTCTTAAAATTTTGAAATTTTCAATAAAGAGAAAAATGCCTACCACAAGCGTCATCATGAAATGTCTTTGAGTAATATTTTTTGTTGCTCTTTGTCAACACATCTTAGAAACCTACCATCAATGCCTTTCTTGTACAATATGTATTCCCAAATAATATAACTTTTCTCTTTGAGTTTAAATGTCCTCTTTTCTTTAGTAGTAATATGTGGAGGGCACTCACCATATCTAAGGAAATAAGAAAACTTTGAATACCACTCATATGTCGATCAAATTAATAGAGATAATGGGATTTCCTTAAGTTCATTCATTTTAGTTACTTTTTTTCTAAATTTTATTCTCAATAATGAGTTTATACCACCCCTATCATCTAACAAGATTTGTGGGCTTTATATATCAAGATCATATTCTTGGACTTTAGCTATCTAGGTACCTCTTTTATTAGAATCAAGTTCTTGTTGAGTTAAGATAGTCTTTATAGTTGTATTTTGGATAAAAATAATAGAATGTGAATTTAAAATGTAAAATATAAATATTTTAACTACTTTGATGACTACATAAGCATGCTTCTTAATGGTTGAATAATTTGGCTCATGATTTTTCAAAGGTACGCTCATGAATGCAATTGGAGACTTGATCCCCTCTTCATTGATAATGTCAAGAATAGTTGACATAATATGATTTGAAATGCTCATTTACACTAGCATTCCATTTGAAAATAGACTTTCCCTTCATCATTTCAGTTATGTGCCTAGTAAGCACAAAAAAATTAGGAACAAATCATCTCAAGAAGTTTAACTAACTAAAGAAAGAACATACTCTAGTCTTACTTGTAGATAAAATAGAGTTTTTGAATGGCCTTGAATTTTTATAGATCAATCTTGATTCCCTGCTTTGAGGCTATGTCCTAATAATTGCCTTTTTGTAATGCTAAAGATTAACTTTGTAGGATTAAGGGAGATACCATGCTCATGACATATTTGTAATATGACCTTCTAATGACCTATGTGATATTCTGTCCTTTTTAAAAACACTATCAAATCATTCAAGTAAACCATAATATGTTGGATTTAAGGCATACAACTGAGAGGGGGGGGTGAATCAGTTGTATAAAACTTCTTGTTCTTTCAAACACTTGATTCTTCATTGTTAGTTAACAGCATATCAATTAATCATCCATGAAAGCATAATACATAAACACAAGAGCAGATAAACATCAACACATTGAACACCAAGATTTTGATGTGGAAAACCCGGTTAAGGGAAAAACCACGGGGTGATTAACCCAAGGATTATTCTCTGTTAGAAGAATAAGAAAAAGAATGGCACTTGCCAATTAGGGCTCACTGCCCGAGCACACTGCTCACAAAGAGGCCCACTACCTACAAGGAGACACACTGTCTATAAAGTGATAAGAATCACAGTCTTGAACTGGAGAATGACATCTCTACCATGTCCGGATCAGTTCCATTTAAGCCCAAAAACCTCTGCTCTGCCTTTCGCACTTCTCTTCGCTATGCCACACTCATCCACACAATCCACACTTCGAAATGAACTCACAAACCGTTATTTATACAAGACATTGACTTAGGAACAAACATCTAAGTCAGCAAACAACCATAAGAGTATCCGCAAGATGAATAACACATCCGGTCGGCCACCACAAGAACATTCGCAGGATGAACAACTCATCCGGTCAGCTAAACAGAGCAAGAACTTCATCTGGAAGAATAACTTCAATTCTGGGCTCTACTATCAATGCGGACCAACAACACAACCTCAACATGATCCAAGAACCTTCACAAGCCTGCCTGAATGACCGGATACATCCGCACTTCCTCTACTTACTGGAATCTCTTGTCTTCCTCATCCGGAACTTCAAGAACACAGTCTGTCGCCACTGTCATAATGTAAAAGGTACTTCCGGACCTCCAAATCATACACAAATCAGGATGACACATCACAAGGACATCCCAAACACTCCTTCCAATCCGCAGATTAGGATAATACAATTCCGGACCTCACCGGACCTTTCTGTGATCCTTTGTCACCTATGAACACTTGCCGGAACCGGTTCCATACCGACAGCCACAACTCCTTCAGATCTTCATGCGGACCTCTGAAATCTTAACTGAAGCATCTCAAGACTCATATCTACAGACTGTTCTTCACTGTTCCTGACTGAGGCTAATTTCAGCCACAACTCCTTCAGATCTTCATGCGGACCTCTGAAATCTTAACTGAAGCATCTCAAGACTCATATCTATAGACCCTTTAATCCGCATCCTCTGGTTCGCATCCTATATAGTACATTTGCCTTCTTCTCATCACTGTTCTTCACTGTTCCTGACTGAGGCTAATTTTCTCAATATCCTTAGCACACTGCTCATCCAATTCGTCTTGTCAATAAAATATGAGTATGCTGACATCAATGACAACACTGGTTTACCTCATACTTGCAACAATCTCCCCCTTTGTCATTGATGGCAACATATGATGTGAAAAACCATCAAGACAAGAAACTTCTCCTTTTTGTCACTTCTCCCCCTATCAGCAACATGTCTTCTCCTCATTTACTGCTCCCCTTTTGATCATCAGCTACTTGTTTTTCACATGTCTTCTCTCCCCCTTTGACATCAATGGCAAAGGGCTCATACTTGCAATTCTAATACATCAGAATCATACCAGCTGCTCCCCCTTAGTTGCAGCTCCCCATCATCAATCCGGATCACAAGATATGACTGTGATATCCACCGGACTGATGCACATCAGTGCATCCTAGTTCATCACCAGAGGGGCCATGACCCCTAACTTCTCCCGGAGATATTCAAAAGAGTCCTTGGGAAGAGGTTTAGTAAAGATATCTGCAATCTGATCCTTTGAGGGAACATACTCCAATCTGACTTCTTCCTTGTTCACTTGTTCTCTCAAAAAGTGAAACTTGATAGATATGTGCTTAGTCTTAGAATGCAATACCAGATTCTTAGAAATATTAATTGCACTTGAATTATCACAGAAAATTGTGATAGGCTCCTCATATTCAACTTTAATGTCTCTTAGCATCTGCTTCATCCATAAGATTTGAGTGCAACTACCTGCTGCTGCAATGTATTCTGCTTCAGTTGTAGACAGAGATATTGCATCTTGTCTCTTGCTTAGCCAAGAAACCAATCTCTTCCCCAAAAAGAATGCTCCACCACTAGTGCTCTTCCGGTCATCCACATCTCCTGCCCAATCTGCATCTGTGTAAGCATGAAGAGAGAAATCCGGATCTCTAGGGTACCATAGACCATACTCAACTGTTCCTTTCAAGTACCTAAAAATTCTTTTGATTGCCATAACATGAGATTCTCTAGGATCAGCCTGGAATCTTGCCACAAGACCAACAGCCTGCATTATATCTGGTCTAGTTTGAGTGAGATACAACAATCCACCAATCATTGATCTATACTTTGTCTGATCTACCTTTGGAGAATCATCATCTTTGCTTAACTTACATCCGGTTGCCATAGGAGTGTTCATTGGCTTTGAGTCTTCCATACCAAATTTCCTTAACAATTCTTTCACATATTTGGTCTGAGAAATGAAGATCCCTTCTTTTGTTTGAGTAATTTGCAGACCCAAGAAGAAATTCATTTCACCAAGCATAGACATTTCAAACTCACTTTTCATCTGATTTGCAAAAGTTTTGCACATACTATCTCTTCCTCCAAAAATGATATCATCCACAAACACTTCAACAATCAAAATGTTTTCATGATCAATTTTGAAATATAAGTTACTGTCAGTAGTACCTTTGTTGAATCCAATCTGCACAAGATGCTTATCCAACCTTTCATACCATGCTCTTGGGGCTTGCTTTAGTCCATACAATGCTTTCTTCAACTTGCAGACCATATCATCATTATCAGACAATTGAAATCCATCCGGTTGTTCAATGTAAACTTCTTCTTCCAGATCACCATTTAGGAAAGCAGACTTGACATCCATCTGATATACCCTGAAGTCTTTGAAGGCAGCAAATGCAAGAAATAATCTGACTGCTTCAATTCTTGCCACCGGAGCAAAGGTCTCTTCAAAATCAATTCCTTCTATTTGAGAGTAGCCTTTGCAGACCAATCTAGCTTTGTTTCTGATAACTTCACCAGCTTCATTCAGTTTGTTCCGGAAGACCCATTTGGTTCCAATCACATTCCTGTCTCTAGGTCTGGGAACAAGATCCCAAGTATGATTTTTCTCAATTTGCATTAATTCATCTTTCATTGCTTTAGTCCAGTTTTCATCATTGCAGGCTTCATTTACTGTTTTAGGTTCAATCTTTGAAATCAGACAACATTCATCCTGATTTTGAGCAACATTCCTTCTAGTTTGCACACCTTTGCTTCTGTCACCTATGATCTGATCTTGAGAGTGGTTTAGTGTTACATACCTTGGAATTTTGGGAGTATCCTGCACTGCTGCTTCTTGATCAGGCTCATTCAAACCTATCTCTTCTTCCTGATTTACCGGATCAGGCTGACTCTGTCTCACTGGAGAGGATTGAGTTCCTTGAACACTGTCTTGGTCATCTTCATCAAACTCATAAAATCTTGAAGGCTTCTCAATTCCTTCATCAACTTTCACATTGGTGCTTTCTATCATCTTCCTCAATCTCTTATTGTAACACCGGTATGCTTTGCTTTGAGTGGAGTAACCCAAGAAAATTCCTTCATCACTTCTAGCATCAAACTTTCCTAGATCTTCATCTCTTTTAATATAACACTTGCTACCAAATACTCTGAAATATTTCACAGTAGGAGTGATGCCAAACCAGAGTTCATAGGGGGTCTTACCGGTGTTGTTTCTGATTTGAACTTGATTGAGAGTGTAGACTGCAGTGCTGATAGCTTCTTTCCAAAACATTTGAGGAACATTTGCTTCCAACATCATTGTCCTGGCAGCTTCCTGGATGGTCCGGTTCTTTCTCTCAACTACTCCATTCTGCTGTGGAGTCCTAGGAGCAGACAACTGTCTCCTTATACCCTGCTTCTCACAAAAGTCAATGAACTCACCAGATGTAAATTCACCACCTCTATCAGACCTTAGACACTTTAGTTTCAATCCGGTTTGATTCTCTACCATAGCTTTGAAGATTTTGAACTTCTCAAATGCTTCTGATTTTTCTTTTAGAAAGGTAACCCACATCATCCGGGAATGATCATCAATTAACAACATGAAATATCTATCACCTTGCAGACTCTTGATTCTTGTCAGACCACAGAGATCAGTATGTACTAATTCCAACAGTCCGGTAGAAGACTGATCTTTGCTTTTGAAAGAGACTCTGCTTTGTTTACCTAGCTGACATTCTTTGCACAAACTATTTGTAGGTTTCATCAATTTTGGAAGATCTCTTACAGCCTGAGTATTGCTTATCTTGATGATGTTATCAAAATTTACATGACACATTCTTCTATGCCATAACCAACTCTGATCAATTTGAACAAACAAACAACTTTTATTTGAACCAACCAGATGAAAGATATTACCTTTTGACTGAGTACCGGATGCAATTTCAGTTCCGGAGCTTGTAAAGATTCTGCATTTTCCATTCTTAAACCAAAGATCATAGCCTTTGTCTACTAACTGACCAACAATGAGAAGATTGTGCTTCAATCCTTCAACATATAGTACATTACCTGTTTTGCTCTTTCCATCAAAGGAAATAGTTCCCCTGCCTCTGATTCTGCCAGTAGAATTGTCACCAAACTTTACCATTCCTCCTTCATACCTTTCCAAATTCAAGAACTTATTCTTGTCACCAGTCATATGGTGAGAACATCCACTGTCAATAACCCAATCATCCTTTTCTTCCACTTGAGCAGCCAAAGCTTTTTCAACAACTTTGTGATTGACAGATTCAGAGAGTATTGAATCTTCTTCCTTGATGGCAATAAACACCCACTCATTTCCGGATTTGCTTCCTAGTTCTGATTCATCATCTGTTACTCCTTCATTGTCATCTTCTTCATGAACATAATAGCAATTCTTTTGAAACCTTTGTCTGTTAGTATTAGACCTTGCAGATCTTTCCGGACATCTTGAAGCAAAATGACCAATCTTATTGCAGTTGAAACACTTAAAGGGTAGTTTTCCTTCATACTTACCGGATCCTCTTGGCAGTCTCTTTGCAATGAGGGCTTCAAGTTGAGCTGTTTCTGCTTCTTCTTCTTCCATGTCTCTTCTTGCTTGATCATACCATGATATTTTCCTTGATGAGTTTTCTCCCGGATCAAATCTCTGTTTGCCTTTCACATAGGCACTGGCTTTGAAAGCAGATTCAGTCTTGGGAGGATCATCTCCAAACTTGGTCATTTCAAATGCAGCTAGTTTTCCAGCCAGTTGTTCTCTTGTGACAGTTGTGTGGGCTCTGAATTCATCAATGGCAGCAACCTTGATTTTGTAGGCAGCAGGAAGGGATCTTAGGATTTTGCAGACAATCTCATTTTCATCTAGAGTTCCACCAGCATTTCTAATTCCACATACCAGCTCATTCACTCTTGGCATAAAGGTAGTGATGTTTTCATCATCTCTCATCTTCAATCTTTCAAATTTCCCTTTCAGACTTTGCAACCTTGCACTTTTGACAAACTCATCTCCTTCATACAGAAGTTCCAGTTTAGTCAGGATCTCATATGCAGTTGGTAGGTCAATAACATTTGAGAGATCTGAATCATTCAATGCGCTTAGTAGGGCTTCCTTGGTCCGCAGATTATTTTCAGCATCTGTAATCTCATTCAGAGTTGTCAGACCACCTTGTGGAGGTACATATGGTTTTGAGACCATAGCCAAGTATGCTTTTCCCATACATTCCAAGTGACACTTCATGCGACCTTTCCAGAGAGTGAAGTTGGTTCCATCGAACTTCAGACTATCCTTCTTGTATGACGACATCTTGGATCTCCTCAAGCGGTTAAGCTCCTTTCAGAGGAACTTGGCTCTGATACCAATTGTTGGATTTAAGGCATACAACTGAGAGGGGGGGTGAATCAGTTGTATAAAACTTCTTGTTCTTTCAAACACTTGATTCTTCGTTGTTAGTTAACAGCATATCAATTAATCATCCATGAAAGCATAATACATAAACACAAGAGCAGATAAACATCAACACATTGAACACCAAGATTTTGACGTGGAAAACCCGGTTAAGGGAAAAACCACGGGGTGATTAACCCAAGGATTATTCTCTGTTAGAAGAATAAGAAAAAGAATGGCACTTGCCAATTAGGGCTCACTGCCCGAGCACACTGCTCACAAAGAGGCCCACTGCCTACAAGGAGACACACTATCTACAAAGTGATAAGAATCACAGTCTTGAACTGGAGAATGACATCTCTACCATGTCTGGATCAGTTCCATTTAAGCCCAAAAACCTCTGCTCTACCTTTCACACTTCTCTTCGCTATGCCACACTCATCCACACAATCCACACTTCGAAATGAACTCACAAACCGTTATTTATACAAGACATCGACTTAGGAACAAACATCTAAGTTGGCAAACAACCATAAGAGTATCCGCAAGATGAATAACACATCCGGTCGGCCACCACAAGAACATTCGCAGGATGAACAACTCATCCGGTCGGCTAAACAGAGCAAGAACTTCATCCGGAAGAATAACTTCAATTCTGAGCTCTTCTATCAATGTGGACCAACAACACAACCTCAACATGATCCAAGAACCTTCACAAGCCTGCCTGAATGACCGGATACATCCGCACTTCCTCTACTTACTGGAATCTCTTGTCTTCCTCATCCGGAACTTCAAGAACACAGTCTGTCGCCACTGTCATAATGTAAAAGGTACTTTCGGACCTCCAAATCATACACAAATCAGGATGACACATCACAAGGACATCCCAAACACTCCTTCCAATCCGCAGATTAGGATAATACAATTCCGGACCTCACCGGACCTTTCTGTGATCCTTTGTCACCTCTGAACACTTGCCGGAACCGGTTCCATACCGACAGCCACAACTCCTTCAGATCTTCATGCGGACCTCTGAAATCTTAACTGAAGCATCTCAAGACTCATATCTACAGACCCTTTAATCCGCATCCTCCGGTTCGCATCCTATACAGTACATTTGCCTTCTTCTCATCACTGTTCTGCACTGTTCCTGACTGAGGCTAATTTCAGCCACAACTCCTTCAGATCTTCATGCGGACCTCTGAAATCTTAACTGAAGCATCTCAAGACTCATATCTACAGACCCTTTAATCCGCATCCTCTGGTTTGCATCCTATACAGTACATTTGCCTTCTTCTCATCACTGTTCTTCACTGTTCCTGACTGAGGCTAATTTTCTCAATATCCTCAGCACACTGCTCATCCAATCCATCTTGTCAATGCAATATGAGTATGTTGACATCAATGACAACACTGGTTTACCTCATACTTGCAACATAATAATCTTATTCTTTATGTCTCCAAATGATAAATACATTTCCCTTTGTAAGTTTGCACCAACATTAATAAGGTTGAAGGGCATTATATGGTAAGCAAAGGTACTCTAGGGGGTAGTAAAATCTTTCTTCTGTTGATCTTCTTGAGCTACACTAACATGGTTATACCCTAAAATTCCATCAAGCATAGACATCAATTCTAAACTAGAAATAGTTTGTAAAATATGGTTAGTGATGGAAAGTAGATAGTTGTCTTTTAAAGAGGCTTGATTCAAGTTTCTAAATTCAACACAAACCTTGATTTGTCTATTTTTTTCCCTTACTGAAATAATTTTTCTACCCAAGTCAAGTGATGAATAGGGTATATTATTTGATCCAAGACATCACCTATAATTTTAGGTTATATTGCCTTTACTTTTGTCTAAATGGAGCTATACCAGGTTTTAGTAGAATATTATGCTACATTCTTCCAAACATAAAGTTCTTCAAATCATCGTAGCATTATGTAAAAACATTTTTATACTTAATAAAAAATTCTATTAATCATCCTCTTTCCATAGATGTTTAACACTTACCAATTCGGACATATTTAATCTATCATCCTTTGAACCAATGTTTATCTATTCATATTTTGTAGAACTATCGGCTTCTTCTTAAATCTTTTTCTTAATATACCTATCATTTCTATCAAAAATATCTTCTAGAGAGACTAATCCCTTTGTAATTTTGTGACCCTTTAGTTGAACCATTCCTTCCACTTCTAACTTCAACTTGGCATCATTAGTGTCTTCATTTGAATTAAACACAAAATCTCTAAATGCTAAGTAATTGCATTTGAAATATAAATTCATGAAATTTTTAGTCTTTTCTAAAGAGGAAATATTTTGTTGATCATTGTTAAATACATGCCAATGATTAGAATTATCTTGCATGTTGAGTTTATATATTATCTCATTCTTGTATTAATCTTGATCAAACTTTGGATGTGGGATGACAAGAGAGGTTGATACAACTAAAGAATCAACTTTAGTGTTCTAATTTATTGGTACAACCTCAATGTAAAAGGCATCAAAATATCCGATAGAATCCCATACTTGATTTCGATAGTGTTTTAATTGGTCATTCTTAAATTGGAACTATTTTGAACTTGTTTGACAACACGCTTAGCATCACCAAGTGTCCCTAGTTTATTTATTCTCATGTCTTGTGCAACTTTTATCCCTAATAATAAAGCTTCATATTTAGACATGTTATTCTCAAATTCCAACTTATAGGCCATGGGATGCTTTACATCATTTGGGGAAATCAATACAATACACACACTTGAACCAATGGATGAGCAACCATCATAAATTCTAATGTCCATATCTTCATAGAAAAATCCATATTTGAGATTTTGGGCACTCTATTTTATACTTCTAACATTAACATATAGGTACTAGGACCTATTTCCTCATAAAGTATTTTTGCACATAGATCATCTAATTCTAACACTATATATTTAGCCTTTGGTTTAGGATCTAAATCAAGATTTTCTTTCCTTTGACTGGTATCAAGTCATGTGACCAATCCAACTAAATTTATCCTCCTAATTATTTACAAAAGATTCTACTTAACATGTTGTAGGTAGTAAGTACATCGACAACTAAAATAGTCAATTTAATTCTCTTTTGTGGGTATGTAGCCAAGGCAACTTGGGAATCTTTAATTTGACCAACTAAGGAAACTTTTTTGGATTCTATTAAATAGCAGTTCCCTAGAGGTTTGGTTAAATTCAAATCTAGTGCATTAGTTACCTTAGTATACATGACATTGCTAGAGGCTCTTGAGTCAATGATTTAATTGCTCATTCTAGAACTATAAATGAATAAGGACTCATAAAATGGATTAAGTTTATCATTGGTAAAAACACATGTTTGCTTCACTAGTTGAGACTGAGAGAGCAATCTATGTTAGAGCACTTGACCAATTTATAGCATTAACATTGTGGGTGGTATCTACATTGTTTGAAGTTAATGTAACATCATCATTTTTAATATAATGATCAAGTATATCTAGTTGTTTAGGGTTGGATTTTAGATACTTAGTTTGAGGTATCTAAACTTTTATTTTATTACAATAAAGTAATATGTCAAAAGGACTAAATGAGCTAGATAGAATTTCAAAATTAGATTTATTACCAAGATTTTTCTTTGTGACATGAGGAAAAGAAAAGACACAAATAGAAGGTTGAGAAGAGAAAGCTGCCTTATTCATGAATATGTACTTTGGTTTTTGTTGAGATCCTTTGGGCCAATTTATCTCGTTCCTCTTTGAGACTTATTTAACTTCTTTTTAAAATTTCCCTATTTCCATTTTTTCATGTTGATTTCTAGTAAAAATAATGTATGGTTGGTTGTTCATAACATTGATTATTTCATCCAAGTCATATTTGAGGAAACTAACTATAGAGTCATTAGTGTTTTCTTGATTTTGTATGTTAGAGGTCACCTCTTTGATTACGTCTATGGTCATGCACATTTGCATGTATCTATTCATCTCAAGACAAGAATCTCCATTGTGATTGTTTGTTAAATAGGAATTGCATACCAAATTGGTAGTATGATTGCTAGAAGAGGTGTCTTAATAGCTAATCATTGAGTAGGATGTGGTAACTTGGTAGCTTTGTTTCTATTATATGGAATACAATTTATCCTTGGAATATCCTAGTTCAAGGGTTGTTGCTACTGAATAAGATGAATTTTCTTATTCAATGCAATCATATTGTTGGCTAACTTCTACAATAAAGGGTATGTTGAGGAAGAGGTGACTATTTGTGTTTTACCTTTATGCAATTCCTTTTTCCATGTACCAATCATTCGTAAATAATCTTCAACCTCAATTTCTAAGGTTTGGGTAGCCTCAAGATTTGTAACTCTTACTCTCTTGAGATGAAAACTAACATATCGAAGTTGTGCATTAATAAAGATAGTATTTTTTATTTTCTAGAGTAGGCCAATTTGTTTCATTAATTTTTTTTACAAGATTTAAAATTTGGCTACCAACTCTCTCATAGGTTCATGCATTTATTTCTTATTTTGTGTAAGTTGAGCTAAAAGTGAATGTTCATCTTCCTAATTGGTGATAGAACCCACTTGTAAATGATAAAACCATTTAGTGGCAGCATCAACAAGTGTTTCAATAAATAATCTAACAAATTTTTCTTATGTTGCACTCCAAGACAATAACATGTGTATATGAATGCCAATATGTGTTCATTTAGGTTAATCTTACTATCACTTCTAAAGCTATGAATATTCTTCCTAGATTCATGTGGAAGATCATGTAAGTGATTGCTAAGGGATAAGAGGCCAATTACAACACATCGATGCACAATTGGATAAAGAGTAGCCATTACTCAAGGGTTAGGCTTTGGGATATTGATAATAATATGAAAGATAGTCCCTTACATGACTAATGCTTGAGTAAGAGAAGTAGAACTATCAAATGTTGGTTTAATATTCTTCTTGATAGGATAGAAGGTATAATTTCTAATTAGGAACTTTGATAAACACTTTGCAAAGATAAATTAAAATCAAACCTTTCTTTTAAAATAAATAACAAGTCTCACATACCTTTTTTGTCACTCTTGTGAACTTTTTCACAACCAATTTGCAAAATTATTATTGTTGTTCCAACTATGGAAGATTTATAACATAAATAGGGATCTTCATTTGGAGGAATCAACAAAAGTCTAACAACATCCTCTGGACATGGTTTATTCAAATATTTTTGAATGCTTCTATCCTCACGTCTTCTCTAAGATATTAGATTCTTCATTTAGAATAACATCAACCCTATGATACTCTTAGTTGCTTGTATGATTTCTCCAAGAAAGAGTATATAATCTATTATGATATCTTCCTATTCAACTTATATCCAATGAATGTTTGGATGCAATATAGGCAAACCATTTTGTTGGATTGTTATTCACACACACACACACACACACACACACACACACACACACAAACAAACACACACACAAAGAGTTTAGAATAAGGACAAACACATATGAGTTGATTGAGGTCCCTATCATAGTCACTAGAAAAACTGTTGGTAAGTGAATTGGTGCTTTCTAATTTAAAAACCCCTCCTCAAGATGGTGAGGTTTATTAAAAACCAAAGTTGATAATTATGTACAAATTATACACATTAGATATTTGCATATAGAAGATTTTATGGGTTTTTATAAAATATTTATGAGTGAAATGCCTTTAAAATAAAAAATAGAAATGGAGTTGTACACTTAATCAAATAGAAATTAGAGTTTGATTAACCTAACACAAGGGGATAAATTGAAAGTAGATAAATAAACTTATAATCAAATTTACAAGTTGGAAAGAATATTCTAGAAAAATAATAATTGCACCCGACATAAGAGAAGACACAACATCAAACACCAAATAAGACCCAAAGTTCTAATTTAAACTTTTATTTATTTTCCAAAATTGAAAGTACAAATTCCTTAACTCTTCTATACAAACTTTATAAAATTTTCTTAAAGTTCAATATCTTTACAATGATAAGGTTCTTAAATATAGTCTCAACTTCATAACTACTAGGTAGTTATGCAAAGAGATATAAATTATATTCCAAATTATACATACACTTTGAGTTTAATTTAAAATATCAACTTTGAACTTTACAAATTAAGTAATATATTTAAATATTACATTTTAGCTTAAATTGAAGTGTATTTAGCTATCAATGCATTCCTTTGAGGCTTATTCTCTTTTTGAATTATCTTCTTCAATGGTGACAATATCTTCCATTCATTTCTCCTAAATTTACTGTTCGTAATTGTTGAACATATTTGCTACTTCTTTCACCACATCCTAATTTAGGCCTTCAATGTAATTGAAATGGAAATCATAGGAGAGATATGTAATGACATAACTTGCACAAAAAAGGAATATAATAGGAAATATGCTACAAATACTTGATAATAACTAAAAATAACAAGCCACTTCGAGGGGGAAAACCTCAAAGTATCTCCAATGAGAACACAATTTGCAATATGATGATCATAAACTTACCACTAGCTCCTATATATACCTAATTAGGCTTTGGATGCCACCCAGACTGACTTACATACTTAAATATAACCCCTAGGCAAACCAATAACCTATAATTGACTATAATAATGATTATATATCATAATTAAGAGTTAAGGTAGCCACAAGCTGACTACTCATAACCCTATACACACTATAGGATTAAGGGCGTAGCATGCTTCCCCTCTTCATAGAAGCATTATCCTCGATGCTGATCAAATTTGGATGCTTTTTCACAAAATCCTTATTCTCCCATGTAGCTTCTTCAACAGGAGAGTTCTTCCATTTTATCAAATATTCTATGATTTCCCTTGTCCTCAACTTCTTGGTTGTGTTTGAAGAATTCTCTCTAGATCCAAAACTATTCTTCCCTCCTCACCAAGCTTAGGTAACTCAGTCTATGCTACAACTTTTTTTCCAATAACCTTCTTTAAGCATGAAACATAGAAAACTGGATTAATTTTTGTTGACATAGGGAGGTCCAATTGATATGCTACACTGTCAATCTTCTGCAATATAAGGACGATAGTACTTGGGTGCAAGCTTGTTATCTTATCTTTATGTTGCTATTTTAGAGACATTTTCTTATATGGTTGTAATTGTACAGAGACCCAATCTCCCACTTCAAAAGTCCTTTCACTACGGTGTTGATCAGCTTGTTGCTTTATTTTGTTTTGTGCCATTGTTGAGTTCTCTCAAAGACTAGCTAATACCTCTTGTTGATGATGAATGTGTTCTTAAACTATGTTAACCTTTGGTTGTTCCCACAATGAAGAGGTGATTTATGGTGGGTGGTACCCATATAGTGCCAAAAATAGAGACATCTTCGAAGAAGTATGGAAGTAAGTGCTATACCACCATTCTAATAGTGGTAGCCATTGCACCCATCTCTCTTGTTTATCTGAAGAAAAACATCAGAGATAGCCTTCCAAGCATTTGTTGACCACTTATGTCTGTCCATTCGATTGGGGATGAGATGATGAGCTATGAGCAAGCTGAGTGCCCAAGCATGAAAATAAGTCAGTCCAAAAATTACTTGTAAATATAGGATCACGATCATTTACTATAACTTTTAGAGTCCCATGTAGTTTTTGAATAGTATTCATAAAGGTTATTGCTACAACGCTTGTTGCTAATCGGTGTGCCAAAGCACAAAAGTGTGCATATTTAGTGAGACAATCTACAACAACCATGATGATATTTTTTTCCTTTAGATCTGGGAAAACCTGTGATGAAATCCATAGATACCTCCTCCCACCTCTGACTTGGGATACACAAGGGTTGTAAAAGACTTGAAGTCTTAATTGTCTCTCCTTTGTGTTGTTGACACACCATGCATTCAACTACAAATTTTTGAATATCCCCTTTCAACACCTCCCAAAAGAAATCTTGCTTGATTCTCTGATAAGTTTTAGGAATCCCGAGTGCCCACCTACTGAAGAAGCATGTAGTTCTTCCAACACCTTAAACTTAAGGGTTTAATTCTTGCAAAGGTATAACCTATCCTTGTACTATAAAACATTTCCTTTCCATGAAAATTCATTAGACACACTTGAATCTTGTTGGAGTTTCTTAATGAGAGTTTGAGTATCCATGTCCTTCTCCCACTCTTCTCTTGCCTCATTTACCCAGTCTACTTGTAATATGGAAATGGCATATAAAAGTGACTATGTGGGTTCATCTCACCTTGATAAAGCATCAGCCACAACATTCTCCTTGCTTTTCTTATATGTGATCTCAAAGTCATATCCCAATATCTTTGTGACCCAATTTTGTTGTTCTTCAGATGATAACCTTTGTTCCAAGAAATATTTGAGACTATCATGATCTGTCTTGACCTTAAAGTGTCTTCCCATTAGATAAAGTCTCCATTGTTTGGTTAAATGGAAGATAGCCAACATTTCCTTCTCATAAACTAGCTTCAATAAATTCTTACCTTTGAGTTGATGACTCTCAAATGCTATGGGTCTTCCTTCTTTCATGTGTATAGCTCCTATGCCATGTCTTGAAGCATCACATTCGATAATGAATGTTTTAGAAAAATCTAGGCTAGCTAGGACTGGAGTTGTGCAAATGGCTTCCTTTAGTTTCTCAAATGCCCTTATTGTTGCTTCATTCCATTGGAAAGAATCCTTCTTTAACAAAGATATGAGAGGAGATGTTATGCTGCCATAATTCTTTACAAATCAATGATAATAACTTGTAAGCCCTAAGAAACCTTGCAAGTTCTTAAGGGTCTTAGGAATTTTTTCACTCTATAATCACTGGGATCTTATGAGGGTCCACCTTGACTCCCTCATGTGACACAATGTGACCTAGGTACTCCACTTCTTTGACACCAAAGATACAATTGGATGGTTTAGCATACAACTGATTCTACTCCAAAATGTCCAACACTTGATTTACATGTTGCAAGTGTTCCTCTCCTGTTTTACTATATATTAAGATGTAATCAAAAAATACCAACACAAATTTCCTTAGAAATGGCTTGAAGATAGAGTTCATCAAACTTTGAAATGTCGATGGTGCATTTGTGAGACCAAAGGCATTACCAAAAATTCATAGTGGCCCTCATGGGTTCTAAAAGTTGTCTTATGTACATACTCATCTTTAATTCTGATTTGATGATAATCCAAACAAAGATCAAGTTTTGTAAAATAAACAACACCATTAATCTCATCTAACAAATCATCAATTACTGGAATAAGAAACTTATCTTTTATGGTGAACTTTTAAAGATCCCTGTAATCTAGATACATCCTCCAAGTTTCATCCTTCTTGTGAACCATTACCATAGGAGATGAGTAAGCACCATGACTATGCCTAATAATGCTTGCATCAAGCATCTCCTGAACTGTCTTCTCAATCTCACTATTTTGTGCATATGGATATTTGTAGGGCCTGATGTTTGGTGGTTGGCACCCCGATACTAGTTGAATGGCATGATCATGATCTCTCTTAGGAGGTAATCTTTTTGGCATCTCCCCAATAACTACTAAGTTCTTATCTACAATTGCTTGTAGATCAAGTGGTGTAGAATCCTTTGAGTGATATGCTTCTAATGAAAACAATTGGGCCACAAACCCATCTGCTCCCTTCTTAATCATCTTTTGCATTTGGTAAGAACTTAACATCTGTGGAGACTTTTCATGCAACCCTCTTAGCTCTATTGTCCTTTCCTCTGATTGAAAGCACATGAATAGTTGTTGGAATTTCAACTAAATTGTTCCCAAAGTAGTGAGCCACTGAACTCCCAAAACAATATCTGTTGTACCCATGGAGATAACATACATTGGGAAATAAAGATGATAATCTCCCACCGATAATTTAATGCTATGGAATTTACCCAAACAACTAACAATACCACCATCTGCAATCAAGACCTAAAATTTTGGAGCTAGAATAGACGAGTAGCCAACTTTTTGTTGATGAATTTATGAGTGCTACCCGACTCTATCAACATTGTTACTCTTTCTTTCTTTAAGAAACCCACTACCTTGAGAGTTTGTGGGTACTAAAACCTAAAAGCGCATGACAAGAAATGATTGTTTAAGTATCTCTTGACTCCTCATCTATCTCATTATCACCCTCTAATATTGGTTCCTCCTCTTCTTCCTCTCTCGGCCCTTCAATATAGAACAATTTATTTTCAGTGCATTTATGTCCTCTGCTATATTTTCTATCACAGTTAAAACATAATCCTTTTGCTCTCTTCTCTTCAATTTGTTGTGGTGTCAATATAGTAGGCTAAGGAAGTGACTGTGTAGGAGTGCTTTTATCTCTTATGTTTACAAAATCTTTCTTTTTATTAACCATAATTTTTTCCTCTACTTGCCTTGCTATAATCATTGCTTGAGAGATAGAATTTAAATGGAACATGCGTACCTCATATTTAATGTGATCCTTTAAGCCACCAATGAATAAATCCAATAAATTTTCTGCTACCACTTTTTCCACTCTTAAAGCCAAAGTGCGGAATTGATGAATGTAATCCTTGACCATACTTGTTTGCCTTAATTTGGTAATCTGGCTGAAGTAGCTATCCATAAGCTTATCACCATAATGTGTAATGAATTCTTCTTGGAAATCAGAGCAAGTGACAACACATCCATTTACTTTATTTTCTTCACATATCCAATGATACCAAATGAATTGGTCAAGTTCCATTTGATAGATCCAATTGATAGGATCTTGACCATCAAACTTTTGCATATCCAACTTTGGTGTGAAATTCCTAGCCATAGAATGAGTGGTATGATGATCCATCTTGAGATCTGATTCAAACCCAAAAAAACCCTTCCCTTTAGGAGACTGCTCTTCCTCCCAATTTTGGTGGTGTGACTCCTTATGTTTGGAAACTCTAGGATGTTTTCCATCCAAAAGTGTCTCCATCATTTTCTCGTTATCACTTGACTTAGCCAACCCTTTCATTTGTTTGGACACAATGGACAAGATTTCATCCTTCATCTTGTTGTTTTCTTTCTAAATGAGTTCAAGTATATATTAATTCTCTTTTTGAACAATATCCTCATTTTCCACATCCTCCTTGCATGGAGTTTTTCTAGGTGTGGCAACATTCTTTTTGCCTCTTATTGAAGGACCTGTCATGATAGGAAAAAATAATTTTAAAATAAATCGTACAAAACAAATCCAATCAATCTAAATTTTTTAGTGTAACTTACCAGGGCCTAGATCTCATTTCACCTAAAAAAATCTCTAAGAAATTCACTAATGTGTAGCCTTGAGAGTGAAATTGGTGGAAACCCTAATTTCACAATAACTTCGTCAAATCTAATCCAAATTCTCTTAAATCTATCTTGGAGCAGGTTCACTATGCCCTTGAAAAACCCACCAAAAATATTGAAAAGATTCACTAAAATAAGAGAGATATGTGCTTCCCAAATTGACCTCCAAAATAAATAAATAAATCACCTTGTTTTTGCCTTCACGGTGCCAAGATCATGCTCTGATACCACTTGTAATGAAATAACTTGCACAAAAATGATTATAATAGGACATATGCTGTAAATACTTGATAATAAATAAAAATAACAAGCCACTTTGAGGGGGAAAACCACTAATTATTGTTGGAGTACAGGACCACTGAGAGGGGGGTGAATCAGTGGTCTAGAAAACTTAACAACTTTTTGCACCTTTTAAACATGAGAAAGACATCAAGGATTCAAACAAGCATAATGATTGTAGAATGAAGAAGACCTTTAATCAATCATAAGAGCATTAGGACACATGAACACATGGAGACAAACAAGAAACATAACACCTAATTTGATGAGTGGAAAACCCTCATAGGGATGAAAAACCACTCTAAAAATGTCTCACTGGCTTAACCAAAATGTCTCACTGACAA
The DNA here is from genome assembly GCA_027924645.1 of Cunninghamia lanceolata. Lineage (NCBI taxonomy): Eukaryota > Viridiplantae > Streptophyta > Pinopsida > Cupressales > Cupressaceae > Cunninghamia > Cunninghamia lanceolata. Next base: position 23,790,640 of record BSBN01000339.1, on the reverse strand, counting down.
GTACAAATGCCTCATTGGTAGAATCCTCACTAGATACAAGCCTCACTAGTAATCAAGTGCATCACTAGCTGATTCAAGTACCTTACTGGCAAATTGGTGTCTCACTGACAATCAGGTGCCTCACTAGCTGATATAAGTGCCTCACTGGCTATCAGATGAACATATGAACGATGACTCAATTCAGGGGCTTGCCCTGATTCACTATAATGCTTTACACTTTACAATCTTACATCTCCTTATTTTCACAATCAAAACATTCTCAAGTACAACTTCCTCAAACATACACATTATAGCACTTCTCAATGATCACATAAGTCAGAACAAGATCTCTACAAGACATGTCAGAAAAACCTCTAGAAATCTCTTTACTCTCCTTTATAAACTGAATCAAACACACTTATGACTTGACTAGGTCTCCTCTTGTTACATAACACAATTGATCAAAAATTTCCCTTATTTACATCAATGTATCAATAGCAAAATTATCAAACTTCTCTGCAAAAGTTGCTTACAAATATCTTGCAAAAAGGCTTCAAAACATTCTGACAACTGAAGAATAAAAATAAGAACATACTGCAACATATACTCTTATACCTCTGTCTGCAGACTATAAATGTTCTTCATGTATCACTTCCTTAAAACCCCTATTATCCTTCACTAATTGCTTCAATTTTCATATATGTGTGTAGGCATGTGTCTCAAGAATCACACAAACTAAGTTTCATGTGCATATTTATCATACAGAACCCTTTACAAAATTCCTTGGCCTTCTTAGTTGTAGAGAAACTGAATACAAACAGTTACAAAGCAATTATGCATCTTCCTTTGAAAACCACCCGTCAAATTTTAGTTGGTGAGCATAACCATTGAAATTCATCACTTAGCGCCCTTTTAATTTTAAACTTCAACCTTTGATAAAGCAACTGTCATTCGAGCTTAGGAGGTTTACTGGGAAGTCTGGTGACATCAAATGAGGACAGGTCATTTTCATGACTAAAAGACCCTTTACTCAGTGAGTGTTAAGTGGTCTGACTTATGATAGTAAGTCACTTCAAAAACATATAATAAAGTGCATGATTTAAGTGACAGCTTAGACTTGAAGAGTTTTAGGAAGTTTAGGGTTTGATAACAAATTTAGGTTTTACCATAGGCTTTAGAACTTCATTTGGATTTCAACAAGATTTAGACTTTTCAACACATGATAACTGACTATCAATAGAGAAAGGTATGATATAAACATAATTCATAAAGAGTATGATCAAACACTAAACTCAAGAACTTGAACCTTTCTTAGGGCTTAGTATAAGTTAGGTTCCTTTTAGGGTTTCAACCTAGATTCTAGGGTTTTAAGACTTGAAGACATACTGCAACTCCAGATAAAGATATAGAACTAATTCCAATATAACAGAAGCATATCACACACACCTTTGCTTATTAACACATGATATTAGCTCATGATGACAAGTGACAAAAACCAAACTGAATTAGATCCAAACTGAACATCATATCATCATTGAACTCCTAGTACTCATGTCATATCCTATGATGCCCCATCATGCAACCCTAGAGTGCTAGACTAAAAGTGCAAAAATTACAGAAATAATTTTTTTTTAAAAGCAGGAAATTGCGTTATTAGTAACCAAAGATTTCATAATACACTACATAAAGAAAAGTGCACTTCTAACAACCCCAGGGCAACATAATTGCACCAGTGAATATAAAGTAAAACCACACAAGTGATAAACATTAAACTATTGTATTAGATAAAAATAACTTTTACAATAGCAAGATAGTTTGATTAGAAAGTCTCAGTACAAGATTACAAGACCGATCTTGTCAGTTTACAAATGAGTACAAATGAAAGTATACATCACTGAATGCGTAAAAGCAAACTGGAATTGGAACACCTCTGTACAGGACTCGAACTGAATCTCCAAGAAGACCAATGGATAGCTCTACCACCCAACCATGTGGAACCCTAAGGTCCACCCCACCGAGCTAGGAGATAACATCGAGGCTCCACCAGGTCGAAGTTACAACAATGAATCAACAATAAGATACAGACTCCTTATAGGCATACATGATAACAAGACTACACAGAAATGACAGTAATCCACTAGACAAGTCAAACATCTGACCAAGATCAAGTAAGAAGCCAAGACTATACTCCAAAGGTATCAACAAAATAAAGAGGAAGTAACCGAGTTGTGTAAGGAGAGTGTCATCGCATGGTCCTAGCATGGGTTACTCAAGCTATCTAACACCAGAAGCTAGCCCCCATCTATGGCTACCCTGGCAGCCTCTCTCTAGGCACCGGCCCCATAGGGTGATACATGCAGAGCCGACAAGTCCTCTCATGGAGACAAGGAGGTCGACTTTGTCGACCAGGCCTTCTCATCCCATCCTTAGCCTGTAGGAGCACTCAAGGCATGGGTGAGGTAGCTTACTTATCTTGTTATGTGTTTTGCTACCCCAACCCTCCTAATAAGTTATTAAGTTTCCACTTGCTCATAACTTCCATGGGGTTACCTAGGCGGCCTCTCACTAGGCACCAGCCCCACCATAGAAGCCACTCCCTTAGCAATCTCTAAACAAACAACCAAACCACCACAAGCAAGGATAAGGTACAAAACGGCTTCTAACCATTACTCATGCCATTCACTTGCCCTCGACAATACAAATCCCATTGCATTGACATACCACTAGCCGGAACAAAGACCAAGACACCCCACCTCTGGAGTTAGGTATTAAACCAATAAAAAGGGTAACCATTATCTAACAGGGACAATGTTTCTGCAATTGACACCAAGTACACAAGACATCCCTTAAGATTCACACTTCATAATTAACCAAAACATAGACAAAACTCAACCCCAAATAGATACAATGACCCACTATAAGCATTTTGACATGACAAGGAAGATAATCAAGAAAAGAGATTCAATATACTCCTAACCATAACATGAAATTAACTAGGAGATTAACTTCATTTTTAAGAAGATACTAGTTTATGGAAATAACAATTTCTCTACAACTACAAGAATAAATAAATTTCCTAACTAATCCCTAATAAACAATTATAAACACAATATATTTCTTATAAGCATATATTACCATTTCTCATTACACAATACAATTTCAAAACGAAACGCTATACATAATTACATACAAGCATAACTTACCATTTAACGTTAACCATTGCAATTTCTGATGAAAACACTATAAGTTTATATAAATATTTTCTTGACATCTTATCATTTCCCAATTCCTAATAATCACAACTATAAGGAACTACATTTCCCTATTTCAATTTTCTAATAAAAACCAATTGTTAAAACAACATCTATACACATATATACCTATAGTCTCCTATAAACATGACATACTATCTAACATTTTACAATTCCCAACAACTGTATAAAACTTTCACAAACAATATTAATTCCTTTCCCATAAAAAAAATTAACTATTTATTGTATTAAAATTCTAAATCAAACCTTAATAGTTTTCTAAAAGCTAACTTATATGTTTCAATATACATATGATGCTATTGACCACCACTACCAAATATCTATAAGTTTCCTATTTACATACATTACCATTGACATCCTACTAACTACAATTCTTAAAGAGATCATCTACCATTACCAAAATATTTCTTTTTCATCTAATATAAACAATCTCTATCAAAACAATAAGTATTCCCCCCCCTGCTACTACTAACAACTACTACAAATTACTTTTACTTTGTTATGCACACCAATTGATCTTTAGCTTTTACTACTAAAATTTTTCCATTAAAAGAATGCAATAATTATAACTAGTCTAATTCTAAATCCTATAAAATGTTAAAAGAATCTGAATGCGATACCACTGCTGAGATTCTCTACCTTATTGTTTTCACTTAAAAGAAATTCATAGAATTAGTAATTTAAATTACCGAAAGTAATGGTAATCTCAATTGTTAAAATTACGGGTCCTTAAACTTATTCATATATTTTCTATTTGTGAGAGATCGATATCAGGTAAGGATTCTTGCTAAAAGGAACTTTAATAAATAAAGAAACTTTCAAAATTGAGAACAATACTTACAGATAAGATCCTCTAAATGGATGAAAACTATCACTCAATTCTGCATAACTTGACATGAATCTAAATAAATATATAACAACTCAGGTTAAGGGGGAAACAATTCAGAAACATTCTGACTAATACTCATCAGAATACTAAATAAAGAGAATGGCCATTTGATGCCATAATAATCTGATATGTTGCATTCAGGTATAAATGGAGATGATTCCAACGCTGCCAAAAGAGATACAATAAAATGACGAAAGATATGGTTGCTAGATATGCAATCAAAGAATTTGTTGAGAAGGATTTTGCAAGACTCTGAAACTTACAAGTAATGTAATGGTAGGTGTAAAGCCAAATACTAGTTTGTGAAAGGGAAACCACTGATGGGGCGCAACTGTTGACAGAATGCTTCAATGAAATGACATCTCATGGAATTCAATGACCACATGATATGTACAAAATGGTATTGAAGGGGAACATTGAAACTTTATGTAATTGCAATGGGCAAATAACTCAGTCATGTAGATAAGAGCTTAGACTAAGTCACAATTGGATATTGAGCAAGTTTATAATTCAAATGCAACCATAATCAAGAGTTGAAGGAGTAGACCAGGTATAACAACTTGGAGATTTTGACAAATGAGGATAAGAAGATCTCTGCTTTCCATATCCAATTCGTTGGTAACAAGGGAAAGCAATCTCCCTATTTAGGCATACACTCTGGCGATGTCGCAATCTAAGAAAAAGGTTTTACTGCCAACAATTTGTAAGAAAAAAAAGAGCAACAAATTTGAGGCAACCAAGTGGCCACAAAAAGGTCTTGCATAGACTATGCCTTCTGTTACCAGGATTGGAAAAAAAGAAACTAAGCACACGATTGGCACACAAGTATTTCTATTTAATGTAATTCACAAAATCAATAGGTGTCTCAACAGAAAAATCTAGGGTATTTTCAAGGCGGCCATTACAGTAAGGATTCACTTATGCACTAAAAGGATCCACCTAAGGTGCTATGCTACAAGGTCTACAACTCCAGGAGTACAAGAAAATTTTAGTTTCAGATGGCGGAAAGAAGACCAGCACCAACCAGATTAAAGAAAAATGCTCAAGCTTATATGCATACACAAAAGATTCATAGAGAGACTCAACCTAATTCTATCAAAATTTATTCAATACAACAATAAACATACTCGGATTAAACTTTGAGCTTCAGAATCCTCCTCTCGCTAAATTCCTCTTTTCTCCCCAATGCCTCCGTTCTCTTTTCCAACTCCTTCCCGAACAAAATTTTTTTTCCATATAAAAATGATTCAACTCATAAAATAAATGTAGACATGCATCCGTTACCCAACAACCCACTCTTCTGAGAAATTTCAAAAATTTGCTATAAAAAGAAAACCCAAATCTTCCAATTTCAAATTTGACAACTCAAGGCATTGATTTCACATATCAAAATTATTCTGTACAAAATATATACTAATTACCCGTAACTCTAATTTATGACATAAATACTTTAGAATAGCAGATAATTTAATCTAGACTATTATAAAATTTAACCAATGTGTCATTCAATGCTTTAAGCTAAACCAATTATTATCTAATAAACATAATAGAAGCATCATTAATTAATAATAAATCATTAAAGTATTTTCCTACCACACATGAGCATAATAACACAACTCGACTATACACCACAACACAAGATTACCAACATACAAGGCAAGGACCAAGCGTCACAACATGACTCGAGACAACATGACTCGAGACCACAACAGAAGACAAGGACCGACCTAGTGGAATTGACCTCGCGTTATCTCCCATCACTGATACCCATTGGTGCAAGAACCCGCTCAAACCTACTATATCAGGTGGAGTCGAGGTTTAGTACCTGCAGCCTACATCCAACAATTGGTTGTATACGATCAAATACATATATGTCTACACGCGGAGAGTTAGAGAATCACGGCATAGTAGGGTACTCGAAGCGAGTAATGCTACACCGTCCCTACTCTTAAACAAGATTGTAACCACAACATTTGAGACTAGATATCAACGATTCTAATAAAACATGCAAATAATAATCCATTACTAATCATGTCCAACATATCAAAACTGAAGTGATACTAATGTCATCATAACTCATAACACATGTCTAAATATATCCATCAAACATAGTTCATCAAAATCAAAGTATACATAAACCATAACATACTAATCCAAATGTCTCGGAACTGTAAAAATGCAATGAAAGACTATCAACTGTTTCAGAACTGTCAGAGAGACATATGAAACTAACATCTATCACAAGCCAAAAAGTGAGGGGCATTACATCCTCCCCCCTAAAATCAGGCTTACTCCTGGAAGCCTGCAAATAAGTAAGGATATAACTCTTTTCATCTTGGGAGCATCCCTCAAGTAGTAGAAGTCTCATCATTAGGATCCCACTGGACCCTGATCTACTCCACATCTTTGCCCTTGAGAGCAAGTCTCCTGTGCTGCAGAATGCCTACGGGCTCCAAAGCTAGCTGCTCATCCTCTACCTGTAGAGCAGTCCAATCAAGAACATGAGCAATATCTAGATAGTAAGGCCTAAGTACAGAAACACGAAACACATCATGGATGTGTGAAAGGCTAGGTGGTAAAGCAAGACAATAAGCAACTAGACCAATCCTCTCCAACACCTCAAAAGGTCCAACAAAGCGTGGTGCTAGCTTAGAGCCCTTTCCACAGTGGATTGGGCTCTTCTGCAATCGTACATGTAAGAACACCTGATCCCCAACAGAAAACTAACGATTGATCCTATGAGCATCTGCATACTTCTTTTGTATGTCCTGAGCTACCACCAAATGCTCTCTAATCCTCTCAACCTGCTGCTCCATATCTCTAAGCATATCAAGACCTAGAAGAACTCTATCCTCCATATGATCCCAATGCAAAGGAGTCCTACAAGGATGACCATACAAGGCCTAAAATGGCGACATGCCAATAGAACTGTGATATCCATTATTATAGGCAAACTCCACTAGGTATAGGTAATCCTCCCAACAGCTCTGACGATCCATCACATACATCCTCAACATATCCTCGAGAACCTGGTTAACCCTCTCAGTCTGACCATCAGTCTTAGGATGGTAAGCTAAACTAAAGTTCAGCTGTGTTCCCAAGGCATGTTGCAAGGAAGTCCAAAGGGCAGAAGTGAACACTAGATCTCTATCAGAAATGATCCTATGAGGAATCCCATGAAGTCTGACGATGTCCTCCATGAACACTCTACCACCGTAGATGCATTGTAAGAAGCACAGATAGGAGAGAAGTGAGCTACCTTCGTCAACCTATCCACAGTGACCATAATAGCATCGTGTCAACAAGAGGATACCAGCAAACCAACAATGAAGTCTATTGAAATGATAACCCAGTTCCACTCTGGAATCAAATGAGGCTGCAAAAGACTTGTAGGGTGCTGATGCTCTGCCTTCACCCTCTGACACTCAAGACATCTTGACACAAAATCAGCAATATCCCACTTCATACCACTCCAAAAATATAGCTGACACAGATCTTTATGCATCTTCTTGACACTTGGATGAGTAGAATAGGGTGCCCGATGTGCCTTAGACAACACTAGGGTGCGAAGACCCTCCAAACTAGGAACATAGATACAACCCATATGATGTAAAAGATCATCTACCTCAAGAGAGTAACTAGAGAATCTACCCTCTAAAGGTCTACCAGACTCAATCTCGGATCTCATCTCCTGACACCAACTATCAGTAGGAAGTGTTGCAAGGATCTGACCTCTCAAATCAACTGTAAGAGAGACTACTGAGATCTCATGCCTCCAATGACTAAGAGCATCCACTACCACATTCTCCTTGCCCTGAATATATCTGACCTCAAAGTCATACTCACACAAGAACTCCATCCAACGCCTCTACCTCGCATTCAAGTTTGGTTGCGTAAAAATATACTACAAGCTACGATGATCACTATGTAGCTCAAACTGATGCCCTAAAAGAAAATGCCTCCATCTCACTAAGGCATGCACAACTGCTGCTAACTCTAGGTCATGAGTGGGATAGTTCAATTTGTGATCCTTGAGTTTGCAAGACTCATAGGTAATTACGCGACCATCCTACATCAGAACTGCTCCCAAATCCTCCAAAGAAGCATCGGTACAAACAACAAAGTTCCTAGCAGGATCAGGAACTACTAAAATAGGTGCACTGGTCAACTACTCCTTAAGGGTCTGAAAAGTTGCCTGACACTACTCTGACCAAACAAACTTCTTCCCTTTCCTCTGAAGAGAAGTAATAGGATGAGCAATCCTCGAAAACCCCATAACAAAGCGACAATAGTAACCTGCCAAACCCATAAAACTGCGGGCCTTAGAAACATTAGTGGGTGCAGGCCAGTCCATAATAGCTTGGATCTTCGAAGGATCCACCGCAATACCCTCTCCAGAGATAACATGACCCAAATACTTAACCTCTGTCTGAAAGAATTCACATTTCGACAAATTGGCATACAACTGATTTTCTCTCAGACATTGCAACACCTGACACAACTGCTCCTCATGCTCCTCCATAGTCCTCGAATAAATCAATATATCATCTAGAAATACAAGGACAAATCAGTTAAGATAAGTACAGAAGACACCATTCATCAAGCTCATGAAAACTAAAGGTGCATTCGTCAACCCGAATGGTACCACTGTGAACTCATAATGTCCATAACGGGTGTAAAATGTTGTTTTGTGAATATCTACCTCAAATATCTGCAACTGGTGATATCCCGACTTAAGGTCAATTTTAGAGAATACCTTTGCTCCTTTAATCTAATCAAACAAATCATCGATCCAAGGCAAGGGGTACCTATTCCTCACTATTACCTTATTGAGCTGTCAATAATCAATAAATAGCTGCAGAGATCCATCCTTCTTTTTCACAAAGATCACCGGTGCTCCCCAAGGAGAAACACTAGGTCAAATGAACCCTTTGGCTAAAAGCTCCTCCAACTACAGTCGAAGCTCCTTGAGCTCCTGAGTGGTCATCCTGTATGGAACTCGTGAGATAGGCTCTGCACCGGGAACTAGATCAATCCTGAAATTGATGTCACGCTTAGGTGGCATCCCTGGAATATCAGATGGAAAAACATTAGCATACTCCCTCAAGAGTGGGTGATCGTCAAGAGATGCTTCTCAATTCTCCTCCATCTCCAAGTCACTAACAGTCACTGCAAAAAGCTGACATCCCTGACACATGCATCTCTTGAGTTTCATAGCAGAGATCATACATAGGGAAATAGGTCTCTGAACTCCTACAACCTCAACCTCTGCACCAAAATCATCCACACATCTAATGGACTTATGCTGACAATCTATCACTGCCTGATGGGCCTTTAACCAATCCATCCCCAAAACTATATCATATGAACCAAGGGGTAGGATACGAAGGTCTACAAAAGTAGATAGAGAGCCAATTCTCAATTCACACCCTGAAACTAGAGACTCAACTGCTATCTTAGCCCCGGAAGCTAACTCAACCTGCCACCTATCATCCTGCTTTATTGCCACTAAGCCACAACGCTCCACAAGAGAAGGAGATATAAACGAATCAGATGCACCGGAATAAAAAAGAACAAAAAAACCAATACCTTGCATACGACCAGAAGTCTCCACCATGGTGCCCTGATTATTCTGTCTGTCGGTCATCCACTGTTGCAAAGACTCGGTGTGACCTACCTGCATACCAAGTATTGGCTCAAATGCCATTGGTCGATGTCCAAACCCTGATGCACCCTTTTGCAGGCACTACCTAGCAATATGGCCCTGTTGGCCACAAGAGAAACACCCGGTTGCTCTACCAAAACCTCCATCACCCCAAAAAGCACTAGACTGCTGGAAACTGCCTCTGCTCACTATGAATTGCATACTCTAAACTGGTTGATCAAAATGATTGCGCTTATTGCACTGCCAAGACCAGTCTTTCTTAGCTTGAAATCTATTACCTTGTTGCGGCTGATAATTCTTCTATTTGGCCTAAGAGTGCTACTGCCGACCACCCCTTGAGAGTGCATGAGATCTTGAAGCCTGAGTATGTCCACCTCGCAAACCAAAACCTGAAGAAGGTGCACTGCCAATCTGCACTCCTGTATGCCCACTGAGCGCCATAGCCAAATTCTCTTCCACTAACCGGGCTTTCTCCACTGCCACCTCCATAGATTTAGGTTCAAATACATGAACCCCTTCGTTGATCTAGGCATTCAAGCCCCTGATAAAATGCTACACCAACATAGACTTGTCATCTCTGATACCCGCATACTGCTTGAACTCATAAAATTTGCGCTCATACTGCTCAACTATCATGGCCAACTGCCTCAACTCGTGGAACTCATCTGCTTGACGCTGCCTCCAATGGTCAGATAGAAAGCAAGCTCTGAATATCTCTAAGAAAAACTCCCAAGACACAGTGCTAATGTCCAAATGCAGCTTCTGCTCCTCTAACCGCCACCAATTCAAAGAGAACCCTCGGAGATGTAAAATGGCACATCTGGCTTTGGTGTTGCTACCATAAGGATGCATGGTGAAACACCTACCTAAGTCCAATAACCAAGTCTCCACCTCAAAACCTCTACTAGCTCCATCAAAGATGGGAGGGCGTGCCCTCAGTAGATCTCTCATATGGCTGGCTAGTGTGGCCTCCTGCTAAGCTGTCAACTCCCTACGCCTGGGAGATCTCTCTCTCTCTAGGACCCTGCTTGTCTACCTCTTGACCCCCTCTAGGCTGCTCAACCTCCTGCCTAGGACCTAATTAGGCAAGAGCTTCCTCAAGAATCTGTCTCAACTAGGCTCCATCAAGCTGACCCTGACCCTCCATATTCTGACCTCCGCCTTCATGGGCACTCTCATGAAGAGAACTGGGAGGAGGTGTACTGCCACCACCTCTCCCACGACCCCTACCTCTGCCATGGCCTCGGCCCCTACCTCTAGGCATCTACCTACATCACCAAAAGATGATTTATTACACATAGAAAGGAAAACAACAGTTATTCCACAAAGTTTAAGCACTAGGTCACATAATGGGCTCAATTATAACTAGAGTACCCAGTGTTTAAACTTGGCTCTAATACCAAATGTGATGCCCCATCATGCAACCCTAGAGTGCTAGACTAAAAGTGCAAAAATTATAGAAATAATTTTTTTTTAAAAGCAGGAAATTACGTTATTAGTAACCAAAGATTTCATAATACACTACATAAAGAAAAGTGCACTTCTAATAACCCTAGGGCAACATAACTGCATCAGTAAATATAAAGTAAAACCGCACAAGTGATAAACATTAAACTATTGTATTAGATAAAAATAACTTTTACAATAGCAAGATAGTTTGATTACAAAGTCTCAGTACAAGATTACAAGACCGATCTTGCTAGTTTACAAATGAGTACAAATGAAAGTATACAACATCACTAAACGTGGAAAAGCAAACTGGAACTGGAACACCTCTGTACAGGACTCGAACTGAATCTCCAAGAAGACCAATGGATAGCTCTGCCATCCAACCATGTGGAATCTTGAGGTCCACCCCACCGAGCTAGGAGATAACATCAAGACTCCACCAGGTCGAACTTACAACAATGGAACAACAATAAGATACAGACTCCTTAAAGGCATACATGATAACAAGACTTCACAGAAATGACAGTAATCCACCAGACAAGTCAAACATCCGACCAAGATCAAGCAAGAAGCCAAGACTATACTCCAGAGGTATCAACAAACTAAAGAGGAAGTAACTGAGTTACGTAAGGAGAGTGTCATCACATGGTCCTAGCATGGGTTACCCAGGCTATCTAACACTAGAAGCCAGCCCCCATCTAAGGTTACCCTGGCAGCCTCTCTCTAGGCACCAGCCCCATAGGGTGACACATGCGGAGTCGACAGGTCCTCTCATGGAGACAAGGAGGGTCAGCTTTGCCGACCAGGCCTTCTTATCCCATCCTTAGCCTGCAGGAGCACTCAAGGCATGGGTGAGGTATCTTACTTATCTTGTTATGTGTTTTGCTACCCCAACCCTCCTAAAAAGTTATTAAGTTTCTACTTGCTCATAACTTCCATGGGGTTACCCAAGTGGCCTCTCACTAGGCACTGGCCCCACCATAGAAGCCACTCCCTTAGAAATCTCTAAACAAACAACCAAACCACCACAAGCAAGGATAAGGTACAAAACAACTTCTAACCATTGTTCATGCCATTCACTTGCCCTCGACAATACAAATCCCATTGCATCGACATATCACTATCCGGAATAAAGACCAAGACACCCCACCTCTGGCGTTAGGTATTAAACCGATAAAAAGGGTAACCATTATCTGACAAGGACAATGTTTCTACATTTGACACCAAGTACACAGGACATCCCTCAAGATTCACACTTCATGATTAACCAAAACATAGACAAAACTCAACCCCAAATAGACACAATGACCCACTGTAAGCATTTCAACATGACAAGGAAGATAATCAAGAAAAGAGATTCAATATACTCCTAACCATAACATGAAATTAACTAGGAGATTAACTTCATTTTTAAGAAGATACTAGTTTACAGAAATAATAATTTTTCTACAACTACAAGAATAAATAAATTTCCTAACTAATCCCTAATAAACAATTATAAACACAATATATTTCTTAGAGCATATATTACCATTTCTCATTACACAATACAATTTCAAAATGAAACGCTATACATAATTACATACAAGCATAAATTACCATTTAACATTAACCATTGCAATTTCTAATGAAAACACTATAAGTTTATATAAATATTTTCCTAACATCTTATCATTTCCCAATTCCTAGTAATCACAACTATAAGGAACTACATTTCCCTATTTCAATTTTCTAATAAAAACCAATTGCTAAAACAACATCTATACACACATATACCTATAGTCTCCTATAAACATAACATACTATCTAACATTTTACAATTCCCAACAACTGTATAAAACTTTCACAAACAATATTAATTCCTTTCCCATAAAAAAAATTAACTGTTTATCGTATTAAAATTCTAAATCAAACCTTAATAGTTTTCTAAAAGCTAACTTATATGTTTCAATATACATATGATGCTATCGATACATACTACTGACCACCGCTACCAAATATCTATAAGTTTCCTATTTACATACATTACCATTGACATCCTACTAACTACGATTCTTAAAGAGATCATCTACCATTACCAAAATATTTGTTTTTCATCTAATATAAACAATCTCTATCAAAACAATAAGTATTCCCCCCCCCGCTACCACTAACAACTACTACAAATTACTTTTACTTTGCTATGCACACCAACTGATCTTTAGCTTTTACCACTAAAATTTTTCCATTAAAAGAATGCAATAATTATAACTAGTCTAATTCTAAATCCTATAAAAATGTGAAAAGAATTTGAATGCAATACCATTTCTTAGATTCTCTACCTTATTGTTTTCACTTAAAAGAAATTCATAGAATTAGTAATTTAAATTACAGAAAGTAATGGTAATCTCAATTGTTAAAATTACGGGTCCTTAAACTTATTCATATATTTTCTATTTGTGAGAGATCGATATCAGGTAAGGATTCTTGCTAAAAGGAACTTTAATAAATAAAGAAACTTTCAAAATTGAGAACAATACTTACAGATAAGATCCTCTAAATGGATGAAAACTATCACTTAATTTGGCATAACTTGACAGGAATCTAAATAAATATATAACAACTCAGGTTAAGGGGGAAACAATTCAGAAACATTCCAACCAATACTCATCTGAATACTAAATAAAGAGAATGGCCATTTGATGCCATAATAATCTGATATGCTGCATTCAGGTATAAACGGAGATGATTCCAACGCTGCCAAAAGAGATACAATAAAATGACGAAAGATAGGGTTGCTAGATATGCAATCAAAGAATTTGTTGAGAAGGATTTTGCAGGACTTTGAAACTTGCAAGTAATGTAACAGTAGGCGTAAAGCCAAATACTAGTTTGTGAAAGGGAAACCACTGATGGGGGGCAACTGTTGACAGAATGCTTCAATGAAATGACATCTCATGGAATTCAATGACCACATGATATGTACAAAATGGTATTGTAGGGGAACGTCGAAACTTTATGCAATTGCAATGGGCAAATAACTTAGTCATGTAGATAAGAGCTCAGACTAAGTCGCAGTTGGATATTGAGCAAGTTTATAATTCAAATGCAACCATAATCGAGAGTTGAAGGAGTAGACTAGGTATAACAACTTGTAGATTTTGACAAATGAGGATAAGAAGATCTCTACTTGCCATATCCAATTCATTGCTAAGAAGGGAAAGCAATCTCCCTATTTAGGCATACACTCTAGTGACGTCGCAATCTAAGAAAAAGGTTTTACTGCCAACAATTTGTAAGAAAAAAAAGAGCAAAAAATTTGAGGCAACCAAGCAGCCACAAAAAGGTCTTGCATAGACTATGCCTTCTGTTACCAGGATTGGAAAAAAAGAAACTAAGCACATGATTGGCACACAAGTATTTCTATTTAATGTAATTCATAAAATCAATAGGTGTCTCAACAGCAAAATCTAGGGTATTTTCAAGGCGGCCATTACAGTAAGGATTCACCTATGCACTAAAAGGATCCACCTAAGGTGCTATGCTACAAGGTCTACAACTCCAGGAGTACAAGAAAACTTTAGCTTTAGATGGCGGCAAGAAGACCAGCACCAACCAGATTAAAGAAAAATGTTCAAGCTTATATGCATACACAAAAGATTCATAGAGAGACTCAACCTAATTCTATCAAAATTTATTCAATACAACAGTAAACATACCTAGATTAAACTTTGACCTTCAAAATCCTCCTCTCGCTAAATTCCTCTTTTCTCCCCAATGCCTTTGTTCTCTTTTCCAACTCCCTCCCGAACAAATTTTTTTTCCATATAAAATTGATTCAACTCATAAAATAAATGCAGACATGCATCCGTTACCCAACAACCCACTCTTCTGAGAAATTTCAAAAAATTGCTATAAAAAGAAATCCCAAATCTTCCAATTTCAAATTTGACAACTCAAGGCATTTATTTCACATATCAAAATTATTCTGTACAAAATATATACTAATTACCTGTAACTCCAATTTATGACATAAATACTTTAGAATAGAAGATAATTTAATCTAGACTATTATAAAATTTAACCAAGGTGTCATTCAATGCTTTAAGCTAAACCAATTATTATCTAATAAACATAATAGAAGCATCATTAATTAATAATAAATCATTAAAGTATTTTCCAACCACACATGAGCATAATAACACAACTCGACTATACACCACAACACAAGATTACCAACATACAAGGCAAGGACCAAGCGTCACAACACGACTCGAGACAACATGACTCGAGACCACAACAGAAGACAAGGACCGACCTAGTGGAATTGACCTTGTGTTATCTCCCATCACTGATACCCATTGGTGCAACAACCTGCTCAAAACTGCTATATCAGGTGGAGTCGAGGTTCGGTACCTTTAGCCTACATCCAACAATTGGTTGTATATGATCAAATACATATATGCCTACACACGAAGAGTCAGAGAATCGCAGTGTAGCGGGGTACTCGAAGCGAGTAATGTTACATTATCCCTGCTCTTGAACAAGATTGTAACCACAACATTTGAGACTAGATATCAACTATTCTAATAAAACATGCGAATAATAATCCATTACTAATCATGTCCAACATATCAAAACTGAAGTGATACTAATGTCATCATAACTCATAACACGTCTAAATATATCCATCGAACATAGTCCATCAAAATCAAAGTATACATAAACCATAACATACTAATCCAAATGTCTCAGAACTGAAAAAATGCAATGAAAGACTATCAATTGTTTTAGAACTGTCAGAGAGAAATATGAAACTAACATCTATCACAAGCCAAAAAGCGAGGGGCATTACATATCCTACTCATGTCATATGAACTCCACATCTTAAACACTTCAATGCCCATGATGATAATAGCAAATAATAACATGAAGACACCCATGATGAACAACCAAGCACAATCCTGATGATGTGAACATCATTCGCCTTCTAATCCAGTCACCTACAACCATTATGACATCATTGACAATCTGAAGCAACCACAATACAAACTCAGGATGATCAACTCAACCATCATGAAGTAATGATAACTCTATGAAGGAAGTAATGATAACTCTGTGAAGCACAACTCAACTCCTTTGTCATCTACAACTCCTGATGATAACATGATGAAACAAACTCCTGAGATCTAGCCAACCAACTCTATCCTGAAGTACACTTTGTCACAAACCATCAACCTGAAACAAACCATGAACATCAAGCATGATTCCAATGAAGAGTATACAACCTCCAATCACTGACATCAAACAATCCATGCATCCTCATGAAGGCACTATGCCATCCACTCCTGAAAGGCACCTCACACAAGAACTCCTGAAGCACATTACTTTGACATCAATGACAAATCTCTATCAATTATCTCCAATGAGAACATAATTTGAAATATGATGATCACAAACTTACCACTAGCTCCTATATATACCTAATTAGGCCTTGGTTGCCACCTATGCCAAATTACATACTCAATTATAACCCCTAGGCCAACCAATAACCTATAATTGACTATAATAATGATTATATATCATAATTAAGAGTTAAGGTAGCCACAAGTCGACTACTCATAACCCTAGATACACATTATAGGATTAAGGATGTAGCAAGATATCTGCTTAAATTTCTTATGGGTGGATTTATATTTGATTTTTAAATTCCTAGAATAAAAATTTCATTTCCATAATCTTATCCAAAAAAGAAGGATCAAAACTAAGAGGCAAATATAACCACTACTTAACAACTTTAACAAGATGACCTTTGATGGCATCAATATAATTTATTGTCTATCCCTCTTTGTAGAAATGACCTAAAGTTTTATCCACAAGGTCACAAACATCTATCATTAAATTAGTACTTAGAACATGTGCCTCCTTTGGCTTTTTAACCCCTTCTAAAAATTTAATTCATAACTTTGTAGCTTCAAACCATTCTATCATCAAATCCCAATCTACCCTATCAAAGATGCCTCCGATTACAAGAGTTTCAAAATAAGTTCCCAACATTTCTTTGATTAGTGGAAGATTGTGCTAATGAGTTGGTAAATCTGCTTCAAATTTTATTATCAATTTCTTCACTAGATCATGGTCTTCATTAACTTTATTATGCAAATCTATCACTTTATCAATAATATTTGATCCCTATGTTAGCAGACCATCCATCCATTATTTGTTTGCTTTGGTGACACATTTCATTTCATCAATGGTAGAGATATCTTCACTAGAAATATTAATGGGTAAGGCAACTAGCATGGATGAAGACTAAAGTGGACTACCCTAGGGTTTTATTTAATTATTTGTTCAAATTTCTCCTTCAGTTGTTGCTTAATTTTGTAGGTTTTATTTATCCTTGAAATTATAGTAGTTAAAACTATTTACACATTTTCTATTTCTACTCCTCTTGTTTGCTTACCTAGATTAACACATGAAATCTAATAGTCATAGTCTTGCAATTTCCTTCATCTTTATCCATGACTAAAGTAGTAATTTGTGTAATTCTTGACCCTTGTGCATCAATGAAATAGAAGAAATAGTCTTGGATTTCTCTTATTAGGGAGATTTCTCAAGCAATGATGAGATAGTAGAAAAGTTATCCTAAAGAAACCCTCTTCCTTTTCTTAACATAATATCAAGCCATACATGGACATCTAGAGGAGGTAGGTCCATCTGTTGAGATGATTGATATTGACCATAAGAAACTCCAATGACTTGAACATCTTGTGTGTTAGGTTGTATAGGGGGAGAAGGAGGAGGTGGAGGTAATCAAAGAAGATTTCTTTCAAAAGAAATGGGAGAAGTATGACTTTCAAGAAATGGGTTCTGAATAACATCTTCTTTTTATGGTGATCCTTGGGGAGTGACAAACTTTAGGGAGACACAGACTTGTTTGAGGGAATAGGAGAGGTGTGTGTAGGAGTAAGATTCACTTGCAAAGATTAGGGAGGAGAATAGAGTTGCGAAGAGATATGATCCTTAGAAGATTGTTTCTCTTATATTCTTTTCCAATTGATCCCTAACCATACAAGTGAAATTTGGTTTCTTCTTCCTTTGAAGTTGTCCCCCTTCTTATTCTTTCTTTGGATTTAAGATATTCATGGTTAATAAATATGTCCCTTGTGTTGATGGATGATTTTGTCTTATTTTTTCTTTTTCTTAAAATGAGCTTATGCAACTTTATCCCTCTTTAATGTCTCCTTAGCAAATTTGGGGTCCTTAATCTTATTTTTAGCCAAGTTAGTAAATAACTTCTTGGCTTATTACCTCCAAGTATTCAATTGACCGATTCATCTTTGGGATAGGAAGGTTGAAGAATCCCTCTCTTATTGTAGATTGGTTCTAGTACATCTACATCATCATAAATGGTTTTGGGAAATTTTTCAATTCCAAATGCTTTGACCTAAAAAGTTATTTGGAAAATTTCCCTTTTCTAACTTCATGCTCATCATCATAGTCAACCCAAAAATATTTGATGTTAGGTTGATGTTTGTACAAATATCTTGTATATTTCTCCATTGATCCCTTTTGGTTGAAATTGACTCTTATCATGAATGTATATATTCACTTTAGATATCTCAACCTCAAAATATCTCACATGTAATAGAGATGTACATGAATAGGCACCAATACTAATAGAGAACCAGAAACTTGGGTTATGTTTGCTTGATATCACTTTATGCACTTCACAATGTTGTCTTGTGATTTCAAGTAATACCATTTTATCACACATATTTTGGCAATCTATAAGGTGCTCTAGTGAATCCAATTTCCCTAATTTATATGAAAGTTGGGAACTCAATAAATGAATTTCACCATTGTACAATAACATCCATGGCTTCAAGGGATATCCATTTATTTAGGTCATTCTCCATTAATCTAATCAAATGGAAGATGAAAGCATCACTAACCCTATTAAAATGCCTCAAGATTTTATTAAGTTCTAACTGAGGGTAATGTTCATAAACTTTTTTTGACCTAGAGCAATCACTCAAAATCTAGTCAACCCTAGAAAAATGGCCCCTCTTGCCATCAGATATACCAAGTAGGAGGTCATATAAAACTTATTTTATTTATTATACCTCATATAATTTCTTATGTAGATTGTCACTAATGAAAGTTGACAAATCAATTATGACCTTATTTTCCAAAATAATAGAAATGTATCTAAACATCCATGGTTGAAACTCTTTGGGTGACCTTGAGGTAGATAATTATCATTTTGCTAGCTAACTTTTGTTTCTAACTTCACAACATAAATTAGGATATTTCTTAAAGAATTATATGACCTAGAGAAATCAATCAAACTCTAGTCAATCCTAGAAAAATGGTCCTTCTTGCCATCAGATATATCAAGTAGGAGGTCATATAAAACTTCTTTCTTTCTTGTACCTTGGATAATTGTTTACATACATTGCCACTAATGAAAGTTGACCAATCAGTTATGACCTTATTTTCCAAAAACAACAGAAATATATCTAAGCATTCATGATTGAAACTCTTCTTCATTTGAATTTCTTGCAACCCTATTTAGTAGGGTTATTAGATCATTGATTTAAATTTAAAATCACTCCTAAAGAGTGTCTTGGATAACCTTGAGGTAGATAACTATGGTTTTTCTTGCCAAATTTTATTTATAACATTGCAACATAAATAAGGATATTCATTAAAGAATTATGTGGAACTATTAACAGTCAATGTTACATACTTTACATGATGTGGGATATGAAAAGTTGCCTCAATGCTCTCAGGATTGATATCTAAGAAGACTTCATTATCCAAACCAATAATTCTCCTAGTTTGTGCATCAAAAGGATTTATCATAGGCTATTTTACCAATTCGAGAAATTAAACTAATATGGGAAAATCAACAACTTGAACAATTTCACTATCCACCATGTATCTGTATTTGGCTATCCTATCCTCAACATACATCCTCTGTACAAATCTTCCATGTTCACATGGCCTAAATTTGTGCCTAACAGATCACCCAATGTATATGTAGTTTTTGAAGTAGGGGTTTACCCCTTGAATTTGTCTTCATATATTTGGTTTTGGGAGATGAAATATAGGAAGACTTAGGAGTGGGATTTAGAATGGATAATTTGCAAGAGGTTAGTGAGAAAATAGTAGCTTGGTAGAAATATAGAGAGTAGAGGCAAGTGAACAATTAGCAAAAGTTGCAAATGTGCATGGTAAGTCCAAAGGTCCATAGGTAGTTGATATATATGTACATTGTAGTTGATAAATGTTAGAATAGTATTAGTTTCAATCTTCAAAGCTCAATTAGATAAGGAACTAGCCCTTCATCTGGAGGTTTGTCTTCAAATAGTAGGGTCCCACACCTTGAAGCCATTCCCATTGTGTCACTGAACTCGTTGAACTAGGTTCAACAATGGTGCAATTTCATGTGACAACAATAGGGTCCAATTTTGGGACACCCTATCCAATGCGGGCTGCAAATGGGCTTGTGTGCCCTGAAACTTTTTTTTAATTAATTTGTACGCCATGACCATACAGGAGTTTATGATTTTGATAACATTTTTTTTTGCCCCAAATGCTCTTGAGCTTGATTTCAATGATTTGATAGTTGATTTAAGGTTTTTGGGCCTTCTGAGCATGATCGTGGGGTTGGATTGACCCAAAATGCTCCAAAATTATGGCTACCCTCTGGATTTGGAAAAAAACACCTACTTCAAACCCTCATAGAACTGGCCTTTGATGCTCAAATTGATCCAAATAAAAGGCTAATCTGACTTTCTCGACTATTTTGAATCTAATGAAGAGGTTTGTTTTACACAAAAATACACCCAACAAAAGGCTCTTGCATGATTTTCTTTAGATTTGAGAAGGGGCATGTAGATCTAAACATCTGATACCATGTAAGAGTCCCCAATGGACTCAAGCTCCCAAGATCACCTACAAAACCATAGATTACCTTCTACAAGAGAGACAAGAGGATAATTTGCTTGATTATGGATGCAATGATGATATTGGTATTCAATAATTACATGAGATACCTTGCTTTTATATGTCAAGGTTGAAAACCTTAAGTGAGCTTAAAAACCCTAAGTAAGCTTAATAAAATGTAATTACATAAATAATTACACCAACAAAATATGCTAAGGGAATGGACACTAAAGCAAACCCACAATATAGTGTGAAATTGTAAGGGTATGTAATTCTATACGTTATAGTATCCTTAGGCCCACCCCATTGAACTGAGAGATGGTCACACGGGTACAAAACACACTCACACAATACAAAAGGGTATAGAAACACACATGCCAATCAACATGCAAAGCTTGTACTACATCCACATGAATATGCTAAAATGAAACATTCACATAAACCTATAAATACATGATCAAACACATTGAATACAAAATATGATAAAAAGGAAGGATGAGGATCTTAGGAATAAGACGAGGAGTGTTATCATAGTAGTACGACAACTGCACGGATACATGGGAGTATTACTTCCTCATATGAAGCTACTTGCTAACATTCACTACTTCTAAGAGTTGTGGCATGTCCTTCGCAACTAATACCAAACCTATCCAAGGAATTCAAGCATGGCATGAATATATTTATTAAACATTTTATTAACCCATTATGAATTATGTTATCACTTTATTAGAACTCTCACCTGCTCCATCTTCATGTATCATTCTGGATTGTGGTAAGTCATGAGAGCCCACTCTTCTCCTATCCTATATCTCAATCCTAAAATCCTGTTGGTCCAAATACATGATTTGGACATGGCACATAGTTCAATGTAACAATTTTACAACATACTTCTAAAATATACAGAATGCCATATAATGATGGAGATAATTCATTTCATAAAATAATTCATCCATTTAAGCCTAAAATGTAATTTTATTTCAAGGGTTGCAAAACTATAAAAGTTCCCCTACCTCCATTAATGGAGATGAAAGGAACCTTCAGTTTTACCATATTTTGACTTAAGGAGAAAAATACAAAACTAAAACAACCCTTTGTTGCACAATTCACCCAACAACACTAATCTTCACTAAAATTTGGGGAAATGGGTTCTAAGAAAAAATTGCCATAGTAATGACTCTATTTTAGAAAAAAAAATTAAATTTGAAAGCCTATATTAAAAGCCTATATTAAAACATCGAATCTACACATGTCATTTTTAAATTAAATTAACTCTTACAATGTAAAAGCCATATGCAATCATCTATTGTAGGCATGGCAATGAAGAATTCTAGTTCTATTCAATAAACATAGAAAGGGAGGAAAAATACCTTTAATCAAGAATTCACAAAATGGGAGAATAATTTCTCTTTGTTGCAATCACACCACCAAGCAATTTTTACTCCAAGCAAATTCCACTTCCAAGCAATTCTCTATTCTTTCTTTTCAAATGCAAGTATTATCTTTCAAAAGGTAGAGGAAAAATGAGAGAGGGGTTTTCAACAATATGTAAAGTGGGAAGGAAATGCCCTTTCTTTTTCTTTTATATATATAATTCTCTAAACCCTTTTCCCTTCCTTTTCACACTACACTTAGATATTTTAAAACATGACTTTTTGAAAATAATTACTTCCTAAAGGTATTTCCTCACATATTTAAATAAAGAAAAGATAATACATCTATCATTAATTTATAATCAATATCCTTTATAACCACTTTTCAAATAGCATGAATTTCCAATTAAATAGCATATCTATTTATCTTACGCATACTTTCTAATTCTGTAAAAATAATTAAATTCACTATATTTTTCTTGTCACATAAAATAATAAAATGCCATAAGCTTTTTCTATGAAAGCATAATTAAATATCTTTTCTGCAAACATGGTAAACATGCCTTTTGAATTAATTTTAAATGCGACATGAAGTAAGATAAAATTAAACACACGCAAAGGACTTCCACTCACTTTATGAGGTTTCACAACATTTAGATTCTTGAATTTCCATTGATTCAGATCCAAGTTTACACAAGGATACACAAGATCCATCTCTTACTTGAATCGAGTGAGATAAAGGTTAACACACAATTCTACCCAATACAAACGTCTCATTTATAACCACCATTGGAGAATAACCTTGTACCTGTATGCTCAAAATCGTGACTCTGGTTGCTTGGGACTGTTGGGTCAGATTTTGACATGCACACGGACCCTTTCCCTCCTTGCCACGGGGTGATCCACCATGTCACTCTTGCTCGCATGGAATTAGTGAGTCAAGAGGAGGCGAGATACGGCGGGGGTCCATCTCATTGGAGAGCTGGACTTTGCGGAGAGGGATCAACAAGTATTGTGGCCTTTATTGTTGTGTGCTTAGTTGTATGTTTCGTTCAATTGTTGTTGTAGTTGAGATAACCTTACGACCCGAAGGGTTATTAGTTTCTCTTCTCCTATTTTGGTTTCTTAGATTCCACCTTTGTGTGGGTAAGCGATTCTATTCATTTAAGTCCTCTTGTCTTTGTATGCGTTGAACAAGTTCTTGTTGTATCTAGCATTGTCTAGTTTCTTCTAACAATAAGAGGATGAATGGGTCTCCTTTTGGTGGAACAAATGTTTCTTGTTGTGGTCTTGGATGGATCTCTTGGATTTCGTAAGGGATAGCCCTCATCCACTCTCCTCTTACTCCTAAGCACATTCGTGAACTAGGATAGAGGTAAATGTGTGATTACTAACCTTAACTAGATCTAGGGTTTTGACCTAGGGTTTTTTTTGACTTAGGGTTTGACTTGTTTTTACCTTGTGATGGTATTGAGGGTTTGTTTGGATTGTTTTAACTGTGTTTACCTCGTGATGGAATCGAGGGTTTGCAATTTTGTCTATTCTAGTGTTTCTATATGCATGCAAGCTAAATGATATCCAAAACATTTTTTTGGTATTTTTTATTATTTTAGAAATGAAAGTGCTTTTAATCTATGAAAATGAAATATGTATACAATTCTATATGACTTTTCTAATGCAAAGTTAACCTATGTTTTTTGTGTTTTCGATGATTTAGAAGTAATCTAACCTAGTGAGAAGGGAAAATGCTTCTTCTTACAATCTAGATCTAGAAATATGAAAGCAACTAATCTAACATGCAAGATCTAATTATCAAGGAAAAAGCAATGTTTACTGTTCCCAAGAGCAAATTTGATTCTCTAATTACTATTAATTGAACAAAAACAATGAAGGAACCTGAGAGAAACAAAGATTTGTTGACTCCACTACCCTCAACAATCCTTGTAATTGGAAACCACGAATCATTTTGTGGTAGCAGGTGATCCTCTTGACAACAAAACGACACAAAGAAGCAAAAAGAAGCTTGGATAAAGCTTGTATGAGCTCAATGAGAGCTTGGATTGAGCACAATGGCATAGAATGAAGTAGTGTGACGCTACTTGGTTGAACAAATAAAGCAAAAGGCACCTTCGTCCTGTAAGAGCATTTGAATGCTAAGTTGGAGAGCAAAATTGGCAAGAGCTGTGTGCATAATGAATTTGCCTCCCTTTGTGCTTGAGGGAGGGGTGTATTTATAGGTTTAGAAGAAGGGATTGATTGAAGAGTTAACTCATTTGATTGATGAGTTAACAAGGTTGATTACCCAGTGAACTCAGCTAATTAGAGAGTGATGAAGCAAAGATAGATTATCATTGAAGAGGAAATGGAGGTGAGGGAATGCATGAGGTTGATTGAAGAGTTAATTTGAGATCAAATAGAGCTAATTATGCATGTGTGGGTGCATGAAATAGTTAACTCTATATTAGGGATCAAAAACCATGCAAATTGGAAGAAAAACAGGTGAACATGGAGTAAAAACGAGTAAGAAACATGATTTTTTCTACAGATGCAAAAATGACAGGGTCGCCCCTTTTGCCAGTAGGGTCGCCCGAGGGGAGATCTAGGCTGGACAGGGTTAGAAGCAGAAAAATAGGTTGGGAGATGCAAGAAGAGAAGAAAGGGAGGGGTTCTGCTTCAATAAGCAGGTCAGTCATGTGGAAGAATCCAAATCTCCACTTGCGTCTACAGGATCTCTTGGGGGAGATCTAGAAATAATAGGGGGAAATTTGGATTGGTTAGGCAAAACTGAAAATTGAAAGCGGGAGATGGATAAGGAGACCTCTAGAAGGCTTCTAGGAGGTGCACTAGATGAAAAACATAGGGGAGAGGTGAAAATTCACCTACAAGACACTCACAAGGATTAGGAGCAAGGTCAAAAGCTCAAAAAATGCGAGTCAACAAGTGTCAAAAAGTGTGGCAAACGGGGAGAGAGGGAAATCAACAAGGAAGAAACAACACAAGAAAAGAAAGGATGACACGTCATCAAGAGGCTCACTACTTAAAGGACATTATTTCATGCTTACATGTATGTGACAAGGATTTGAATCATCATAGGGGTCCTCGTGGAGGTTGTGCGTGATTTTTGTGCTTACAGTACCTGCACACTCAAGTCAAACATCAGGTGCACATGCACCATATAAAATAGTCGAAGCAAAGCATAAACATCCAATGTGGCATCACATCAAATTAAATCAACTAAGCATCACATCTAACATGAATTATCAACCATAATCATAAAGATACAATAGCCATTAGCACTCTAGAATACTAATATAAATATATTAAACATATATATACAAGACATATATAAAAAGCAGTGGAACGGTAACACTAAAAGGTCCAACAGATAAATCACAATATGTACACCCATAGGCAAAAGTCTAAATGTTAATACAAAACCCCATTGGAAACACCTTGATGGCATAATAAAACATCACCATTAATAACAATAGTGGATCCAAAACAAAAATCAGCAGAAGATAAAACATTCACAATGAGAAGTGAGAGGGAGGTAGGGGTCCCAATGATTCTCTTGTTTTCCCATTAACAACTTATACACCTACACACTTAAAGATAAAATATCAATATGCCTACTAAATAAATAAATGAAGCAAAGAAATATAAATATAATATTAACCTGTTACCAAATTCAATTAAGTACACATACCTTGGAAATATAGTCCAGTCCAAAACTAATGCATCACTAGTCATAGGTATAAGCAAACCACATAGTTTAGTATGATTAAATCTCATCACATAATATTACCCAATTTCACAATATCTAACTTTAGCAATTTTTGTAAAATATTATCAAATTTTGACAACTTAATAAGTCAAATTTAGAATTCACTCCAATACTTAGGTCAACATTTCCTTGACATTTAAAACTCTTTCCAATTGAACTAGTCAGAGTTAATATTGAATCTCTCAGTTAGGCAAAACACATAGACCAAGTTTACCATCAACATATAATCACATTATATTCAAATGATCAAATTGAACCCAAAGTATTATCAAAATCACACTTACCAATTTACCTTAAATCCCCTTACTAACGTTTAAACCATCACTTATTAAAATTAGTTTAATTATTAACATGTAGTAAATCAATTGAGTAATAAATTTAGTGATGGAAAACATTATTAACATGAAATCCATGAATCAAGAGGTAGAACGTTACATGCAAAGTTTTAATTTCAACTAGAGTTTTAAGATTCAATAACCACACACAATGTAACGAGGGTCAAAACATGGTTGGACCTTACACACATGCACCTCAAAGTGGAGGCAAAATGTAATGGTGAAATTCACACATCCATGCCATTTTCCATTTAGTTTTGTGCTCATTTTGAGAGAATGTCTTAATACAATCACATATTGACAAATGGTACAATCTTGTGTGAAGTTGGGCTTATTGTCCTAGCCTTCACCTATCCCCAAACACACCTTCTCATACATGTATCTACATCTTATCCATACATGCACACATTTCCATATAAATCACATTTATTGCACCATATATGATCAAATATCCATTTAGTGCACAAACTTCATTATTTCATCATCTTCTATAGGTGTGGATTGATCCCACATCCACAAATTCAACCCTTGAATTTCTAAATTTCAAATTTAGTCGACTCCCACCCATTCCCTAATTGTTGTGAGTTGACTAAACACATGTTTACAAGTGTAATTAATTACTATGTGCTTGTGTTTAAAGGCATCAATTGCATTCATTTTACATCCTCTTGCATTCGAATATCCTTTCTTATCCTGAGGGGTAGTAATCAATTTACATCCTCTTGCATTTGAATATCCTTTCTTATTCTAAGGGGATTAGAATCTGAAATTTTGAATTGGTGCACTAAAAAGAATCAAAATTTATATATTCATCCTAGGAGCACTTAAACGGGTGAAGCTTACTATTTTCAATCATTGGCACAACCATAAAGTTGGTTCTTTTCCTAGGGTCGACCTAGAGGAATGTGAATGCTAATGATTTTAACAACCCTCTAAAGGTATTCATAATTATTGCTAGCCTAATAGCAGAACATACAAAGATGAATTCAATTAATCAAAGAGCAGGAGTGCAAAAGTATAGAGATCATATCTGCAATGCAAGACATATCAATGGATATAAAAAAGACTTAACTTGTGATTGTGAACTCGACCCTAGATAGAGCACAATGCTTACATAAAATCTGAGGCGTTATACTAATAGAGAGGTATTATTTCCAGATCAAAGATAGTTTAGAATTCATAATCCTCATCAAAATTATTCATCTTTGATGATCAAACTAAGTATTCATATTCATCAAATATATTTTTAAAAAATAAACACTTAATTATTGAATTATTTGTAATTACAACTCTTATTACTGAATTATCCACATATATAGCTTGAGTTGGCTTGGTGAAAAACTTGCCCTCTTAAAAGAGGAGTTACTAGTTCAAATCCTATAGGGAGTAAGGTACATGTATGCCTCATATTGAAGTGCTTCTTTCAACACTAATGGGAGTATTAGGTAGTCCCATATGCTATACCCTCCTTCAGCCCGTGAACTATAAAATATTTCCATTTCCATTATTATTTGTGTTGAAGAAAGGTCATTTTCCTTACAAATGTATACTTTAATACGTCCGGTGATTAAAATTGACGATTGCATTCTCAAACTCAATTTACATGTGAACGGCCGTCAAATTAAAATTGTACACGATATCCATCCATGCCAATATGCTTACGTAGACCGGTACAGTAAATTTATGATTAGAGACAGAATGATTTGTCGGCACTAGATTAATAGAAATTGACAGAATGATTTGTCGGCACTAGATTAAGAGAAATTGAATGAATTTGGTTGGAATTTTAAAAAGCTGACAAAGAGGTACCATTTATTTTTACAATACAATACAATACAATACAGGCCAATAATACATTGACGCTACATTTTTGACAAGTGGAGATTACAGTCACATTTTTGTGAAAGCATACCTAGTGAATGAAAGGTGTTAAAGAAATGAATGAAAGAAAGCAATCAGAAGAGGAGAGCAGAATAGAGCAGTTGATTCCAAGTGTCTGGAACGCCAGGCAGGCACCAATGTGCGCAATCGGCATAGCGAGCAGGATTGTTACGCTGCCCCGCCGTAAAATCACTGCTGTAAGTTGAGGGATGCCCATCCTTCCTCAGTAGCGACAATGTCGTAATGTCCAGGAAATGAACCTGCGATTTCATTCTGCTTACAATGTCCTTCGCTGTTTTATACAGGGGAGGATATGGCCCCGGGTATGAATACCCAGCTATGGGAGCCCTCTCGCCGAAACAGTTGTTGCCCTTACCATTGTTCCATTCCCTAGGACTGCACACAGATCACTCAAATCTTATTAAATAAATGGACTAATTTTATTTTTCAAAAGATGCATCCATCTGTGTTTTGTTTTGTTTTCACCTGGTATGAGAGGGAGAATAACTGCGGAAGAAGACGGTGGTTCTTCGGGTGTCGATGTTTGAATCGATCCAGTTCGCCCAAGTGCTCATTCCTTTCTGATAAGCAACAGTGCGGTCCATGTCCTTGTACCAATTGCTGCCGTATTGCATATAGTCCCATCTTTTACATGAAACAAAAGTTGAATGAAACACATCAAAATCCATGGTGCTATATCTTGGGGAATAACAATAACATTGATGGTTACCCTTGGAGATTGCCGGTGTGGGTCCACCAATGCCCGGAGTTGAAGACCAGAACATCCACGCCCTTCCATCCTCTGCCATTAATGCCCACGGAATCCAGCCGGAGCACAACTTTTTTCTGGCCTCCAATAACCCTCGTCACCATGTCCACTAAGTAGGGAGCTCGATAGAAGGATACAGTCACTCCATAGTCCTGTTCAAATAATGAGTTAGAACTAATTCATGAGAGTATGGACTAAATCATTCCTAATACCAACTACCAACCAATGCTTTGAAAGTGGAAAGTGGATCTCCAGAGGAGAAGGAAATCCTGGACTGAGGCAACACAGAGTGCAGAAGACACATCATGGATTCCCATTGCCCGCGGTTCAGCGAGTCCCCCACGAACATAATCGTCTTTCCCCTCATTCTCTGAAGCATGTACAGGGCATTGAATCTAACAACAACATACACTATAATTATTAATATCTTACAATTATTTGGCTTCAACATCAACAGAAAAAAAACAGTGGTGTGGCTACCTGGGAAGATTGCAGGCGCGGGGCTTCCATCTCCACTTCTGATAATCCAAATCAGGCCTGCCATTCTTTTGGCAGGTTACTTCGCCGTCAAGGTATGGACAGTTTCTTCCATCATAAAGTGGATAAGACGAATCATAAACCCAACTGCCACTGAATTGATCGCACTTGCTTCCAATTTTCACATTTGCCCTTGTAACATTCTGCACTGGATTTTCAACTGTTGATTCCGTAGCTCCATGATTGGATCTTGTCGCATCTGCAGACAAATTGAACGATGCGGAATGTTGACAAACAGACAAGGTTAGGAGAAGAAACAGTAGTGCAGCGTGCCTCTGCCTCTGCCTCGGCCTCTGCAGCCACCATTTTAAGCAACTACTTCTTCCTATCATTTGCTCTGCCACTTCTTTTACTCTGTGTCAATGCAGCACGACTATTACTTACCACAGCTTTTCTGACAGGCACGTTTAGTTAAAAAGGTTCATTCAATCCGACAGTGTGGCAATGGCAGCTGCCACTTGCAAAAATAATTCATCGACCTCCAGCAAAAATAATTCATCGACCTCCATTTCTTGCACGTGTCGCCATATGACCAAAGCAAGAGATCAATATCCTAAACCCGGCTCATTTAGGCACTGATATTTTAATTTGAGTTGAGGTTGTTGCCTGGTCAGTTTTCATAGGGGTTTGGAATCTGCGATTAATGATTGCATCACGACAAAGGAACCCGTGGGCTACGGCTTCCACTTTGCGCTCATTCCATACAACACGCCTTCTCCCGCGACCCGCCCCTTGAGTTCAAAAAAAAACAGACTCAAATCATACATATCCAATCATAGTCATGAGTATGAGTCATCTTTCCATTTCCCCCTACACTTGACCTAATTATTTTGAAGCCAAGTCAAAACCCACTCGCGCTTAGGCCAACGACATGGCGGCTTTTAGTTATTGACAACGAAGGCATTCTGTGACCCGTGAAGTGGGTGGGCCTCTTCTTCTCACTCTCACACTACCTAGGGTTGTTGCACATGCTCAACATCTACAACTTCCAAACACAAATTGCTTGGGTTAAACAAGAAATATACTTTACTTGCAAGGGCTATATGGATCGCAACCATTAAAGCAAACTTTAGTATATATAATAATATCACCTAAAACACTCCACGAGAACATTGAGGAGATTTTCGTATTCACGTCTCCAACCTGGCAATGATAGGTATGTTACGTATAAACAACTAACACAAAAGAAAAAGCACAACGAACCTTGTAAATAAGAACGCGATCCATCAAGTGCCACTTTAACTACTTTTCTTTCTTCGGGAGGAAAGTGTGTATTTTGCTTTTTTAGCCGATAGGCCTTTATATGTGAGCATTATCGCGCTCGGAAAATTGTCTCACGCCGTAAAAAAAAAAGAGTCACGTCGGAAAATTTTCTAAAATCGTTGGTTGTTCCTATCGGCGTATTCCAGGTGGTGTAAGTGCTAATTTTTATTAGCCGATAGGCTTTTATATGTGATCATTATAGTGCTCCGAAAATTGTCTCAAGTCGTAAAAAGAATTGGCGCAAAAATTTCTGAACCCCTCGGTTGTTCCTATGGGCATATTCCTTGAACCTCCTGTTTAGGGTGAAAAAGGGGGGAAATGTTTTGGTTAATGTTTCAAACGCAGATCCTCCCTTCTCACCAAACATTCAAGGGCATATCAACTGAGTTGAATCTCCACTAAGTGAGAGCAATTACCTATCAGGGTGAGTTGCCACTTGGAACGATGCAGAAGTTCAGATGTATCAAACAATATCTCAATTTAATGCTCAATTACTCTTAAAACCCTAAATAAGCAAAACAGTAAACAAATTAATGAATTATGACAAATCCTTTCAGACTAAGGTAAAGGACGAAGATTACTAACTCACTATTTTTTGAAATCTGGAATGTGGAATAGTCGGGGACACTGGACTAGCACCCTAGTCCAAGGTACAGTTTTTGTTACAGAATCTGAATCTCCTTCCAGCACTGATCTGCACTGTATCTTCCATTTATGTCCCGGAAAAGATGGAGGACACTCCAGCACGAGCACCTTTGTCCCGAAAGGTTCACCTTTGTCCTCTTTCTTTCAGATCCCGAATCCATGGTCTACAACCTCCTTTCTACAACTCCACTCCATGAAACTTGGTACCTGTAACCTGTAATCACAAAAGAGTGTGGGAGGGGGTTGTGGTGTTTAGAGGCTTGTCTCGGTCAAACCCCGAAGAGACATTCAAATTTTCCAAACACCGTTGTTAGATGAGAGTGCGTATCCTAGTGGGATAGAGGCAAAATCTAAATGATAAATGATTGAAAACATAATAAATATCAACTTGAAGTGTAGATCTCATGGAAGGAAGATGCTCTTCATGCCATGAGGAGATGGAGTCAAATCTGCAAACATAAACACAATAACAATGCTCTTCTCTGCAACACAATGAATATTTTGAATGCTCTATAATCACCAATATACATAAAGTCCATCTAATTTGCAAATGAAACCTAAACATGTTTATATATGCAACTACAAAGATTCCCGCTAAGAATTTCGTAATTCAAACTTGAGATATCGGCATAGGACTTAAATAACGATCATAAAACCAACATTTAAATTTAGGGCAGACTCAAAATAGGGCATGACTAGGGTGTTAGCGCCCAAGTCCACCCCTCATTTTTGTTCAGGGATCATTTAAATAACACCCCCTAAGTCCTATTTGCTATAAGACTTAGGGTTTTTTCATCAGGAGTCAAAATTATCATGCACAATGCTCTAAATGCATTCTAAGGACTCGGGAGCTAAACCTTAAGAGTGAAAAGCCCCCAAGGGGACATTTTCCGACATAACATTTAGCCCCCACTTTAATGTATGTATAAACGCAAGGCCAATACATGCATTAAAGTATGGTCAACAAACACATCAAACACGTCAAGCAAGGTGAAAACATGCCAAACACACTGAAGACAATAACAGGGATGCAAAACATGGAGAAGACAGTTACAGTCATGCAAAACACGAAGAAGACAACATTGAAGACACACAAAACATAGTGAATATAGTGAATGCAGTGATTATTTTCTTTTTCATTTTCTCATATATGAAATGTAAATGCAAGTACAAGGAAAGTAAACACACAACCCAAATGCAAGAGGAGCTCATCGCCACCAGTCTTGAAACTGCATAAGGGGCAACAGACATGCCAAACAAATCTCAAAGTGTAGAAGAAGCTCAGCACCACCAGTTTTGAAACTACACTTGAGAAAAAACATGCCATACAAATCCCAAAACATAGGAGGAGCTTATCGCCACTGGTCATGAAACTATGCTTGGGAACAAACACGCCATACACACACACATGGAAGACATGGAGAAAACATGACAGACAAGCGACGGAAGAAACCTCTTGCTAAGTTCGCAGCCATCTCAGGCACATTATAGGCACACACTGACGATTGGGCTTCACCACAACAATCGCTGAAAACATGCTTAAAGGTTAGGATAGTCTCAGATCTGCCTCGCCTCCTT
This sequence comes from Cunninghamia lanceolata, assembly GCA_027924645.1. Lineage (NCBI taxonomy): Eukaryota > Viridiplantae > Streptophyta > Pinopsida > Cupressales > Cupressaceae > Cunninghamia > Cunninghamia lanceolata. The sequence goes on along the minus strand of BSBN01000339.1, from coordinate 23,757,291 downwards.
GGAGGACTTTTAGAAAATGACAGAATGTGCAATCTCCTTGAGAAATACTGTGAGGCCTACCTTTTTTATTCCCGTTCATTTGACTATTTACTTTACTATTGCTGATACATTTAGACTTGTGGGACTGTTGATCCTGAAATTCTCAAACTATTAGACTTTATGAGATTAAGAGAAAACAAATTGGGTGATGTTAGATAGATGCTTTATATGATGATGTTAAAGGAAAACAAATTGAGCGATGTTAGATAGAAATTGGTTTATATTATGATGTTAAAGGAAAAGTAATTGGGTGATGTTAGATAGAAATTACTTTATATAATGATGTTAAAGGAAAACTAATTGGGTGATGTTAGATAGAAATTGGTTTGTATTATGATGTTAAAGGAAAACTAATTGGGTGATGTTAGATAAAAATTACTTTATATAATGATGTTAAAGGAAAACTAATTGGGTGATGTTAGATAGAAATTGGTTTTGTAATTTAATCTTGGGAATGGATGTTTGAAATGCAGAAATTAGGGTCTAAATTGTAATGTGATTTCCTTATGCTTATGTGAACTTGTGATACTTTATGGGAATGCATGTTTTAAATTGCTTCGGCTATGATATTTATATGTGGAATTAACTTTGCAATTTAGTGCCAGGTATTTCTAACAAACCACAGATACTGAAGATCATCCCACACCCGATGTTGTAATTCCTTGTGAAACTGATCTAGTTCTATGAGGAACTAAGATCAACTCTGTGTATGATTAAGTGTTGTAATGTTAATTTGCATGTGGTTAATTTGGGTTAAGTCTACCTTCTTTTAATTTGAATTATAATTTGGGTTGTAAGAATTGTCTTTGAATTACATTTTTAAATTTTAAATTTTTGGAGACCCTTTTCATGTGTTTTAACTTGACCCTGGGTGCTCTAACTAGGCTAAACTTGACCCTGGGTTATACCCCATGGGTCTAGGGTCCCTTTTGACTTAGGTAACCCTTGGTAAACCTCCATATGGTCACCTTAATTTCACACTGAAGTTAAGTGACGAATTTGGAGGCATGGGAGGGAGAGGATGAGTGGTACCAACACTCAACCCCATCCCTTTTCACTTTCCAAGGTTGGAGATGACTCCAAGACCCACCAATTGTGGAGAACTTGACTTCAAATCTCTCTCACAATTAGTGAGAGTACCCATGGAGTTGTGTGGTCCTTCTTGAGAGGAAAGGAAGGGGACACATGTGCCACCCTTTCCTTCTTTAACTCCCCTTTTCTCTCCCATATGCTGGAGAGAGGACATGTGGTAAGGGGTGAGGGAGACTTGGGGATGAGTGAGTGACATGTGTCAACACCCATCCCTTGGGACATACTTGTAGTAGGGAGGAAGAGTGAGGAGGTGACAAGTGTCACCTCTCCATTCCTCTAAACTCATGGGTTGGGTTTATTTTAATCCCACTTGGGATAGGGTGAGAGGTTGTTGAATTTTTGAGAATTTTAATTGTTTGAAATTGATTTTGGGGAAAGAAGATAGAGGGAGTTTGGTGGCTTGTGTTGGAGGGGAATTTGAAGAAGCTCTACATCAACTTTCTTCCATAAGAGGGCTTTTAAAGGTTGGTTTTCAAGGCTAAGGCCTTCCCTTTTGTATTTTAGTTGCTTGCATGATGCATATGTGTGTGATGTATTTTCTTGAATTGCATTTTGTTATTGTGGGCAAATTTTGTGGGGTGTTGTAAGAGCCTCTCCCACTTAGGAGAAAATGCTCAACAAGTGTGGGGTAGGGGAGGAGTGATCCTCCTCGGGGTCATTACCTTATTTTGGGGTGTTGTAAGCTTTGAGGGCAATTTTTATGTGATTTTGAGCAATTTGATACATGGCTTAAGAGACAAAATATATAAACTTGTAAAAATTTTGTCAAATGTGTTGGCTTGAGGCCATAAGAGAAATTGTGTTGGGATATTTTGTAGGAGTGGCACTCTTGAGTTGAGTGTGTCCACTCCCCTACCCCTTTGAAACTCACCTTGGTTGAGTTTGTGTGTTGTAAATATCCATTGGTGTAATACTATGTTTTGGGATGTTTGTTTGCCTCGTTGTGAAGTGGATTTGAGTTCCCTAAGTGTGTGGATGACCTCCCTAGTTCGGGGGTGACCCTCTTGCGGGTCTACAGTAGGGAGGAGAGCAAGATGTGTGGTTTTCTTTCCCTTGTTGTAATATGTAGGTTAATGGAGCTTATTGTGAAGTTGGAAAAACTCATTGTGCTTGGAGTTCATATTTTATTTTCCTTTACTTTTAAAGCTCATGAGAGAGAGCTTGGTCTTCTTAGAATATCTTACCATTGTTAGTTGTCAAAAATGAGAAATTGGTTCTCTCTGTTGGTTGTAAAATTTTATTCTTGAAAGTTTTGTGTTAGACATTTTTTTCATTGTATTGAAAGTTAGAAATTGTTAGTTTAAATGCTTATTATTCAAAAGATGAAGGAAAAAAATTTGTTTATAAGCTACTTCATTTGTTTGTCATATTAAAATATCAAATTGTTAAGTTGTGATTTTGTTGTTGTGGTAAATAAGAAATTATAATTTGTTATTTGGAAGAAATGAAAATTGGTTGTAGTTATGCATTATGGGTTTTTAATTATTTGCAAATATATGTATTTCTTCCCTTAAAAAAAATGTGTAAATATAAATCATATGATGAATATATTTTAAATGAGTTATTGCCTTGAAGTAGATTTGATTTAAACAAAAAAAAATAGATTTATTTATCCTTGTGTAATGATTGAAAAAGAAATTATAATTATATCTAAGAGGTGTATTTGAAAATATGTATTATATGAAAATCAAATATAAACTGATTTTTTAATTCTGCCTTAGAAAATTAATTGACAGTAATATATATATATATATATATATATATATATATATATATATATATATATATATATATATATATATATATATATATATAAAATTAAACTGTGATTTGTATTAAATTGTGACTCTGCTATGTGTGTATATATATATATTAATAAATAAATTGCATTGAGAAAATAGAATGATAGTTGCAGAGCTGTGTAAATAAACTGTGACAAAAAATAAATAAAAATTGAAATGAGTGGTGGGGGGGTTCGAACCCCCCACCGTTGCTGCCATATACAATGGGTGTGGGGAGGGGGCAGAGCCCCCACCCACACCCCACATAGTGGGGTGTGGGTGGGGGCTTCACCTCCTCCCCACACCCCCCTCATGTTTAAACCCTCGCGCCGCCGGTGGACTGTACACCCCCGTTGGCCAAGCGTTCCCCGCGCCGTATCCCCCGTGCTCCCCGCGGCCACTACTACTCCGCCTCCCCTACAGATTCTACTGGACCTCCATACCCTGTGGCCGCCAACACCTCTGCCGCTCCCCTCTCTGTACCTTTGTGCCCACCCCTCTGTAGCCTCCTCATTGCCGCCACCGCCACACACTCCACAGACCTGCCATGGAAACAAAGAAATATATTTAGGGCTTCAAACAAATTCAAAATGTAAGCCAAACAAAAATATATTTAGGGCTTCAAACAAATTCAAAATGTAAGCCAAACAAAAATATATTTAGGGCTTTCAATAATCTTCCAAATTAAAAATAATACAAAAGAAATGTGAAATTTCATTGTTATAAAAGAAAATCTAGTAATAACCATTATTCAATAAGATTATATATATATATATTCTTAATTAAAAGAAATGTAAAATTTTATATTTACAAAAGAAAATTTAGTACAACAAATTATTCAATAAGAATATATATATATATATATGTATTTTTATTTATTTTAATTATATGAAGCCATCTTATGCACTTCATAAATGACTTTTTTTAACCTGAAATCAAATTGAGAGAGTGACAAATTGACAATTGAGATAATGATAAAAATGAGAAAAAAAGAGAAAGAAAGATAAAAGTGAAAACAAAGAGGAGAAAAAGGAGAAAAAGGAGAAAATAAGATTTACACTCATAAAACAAATATTATTTTATTGTCGGAAGAATTTTAGGGCTAAGAATATTAATTAAAATTTAATATTCCTTTAATCCTGATTGGGGGAAATTAATTAATGAAATTGAAATAAATCGTTGTCTTAAGCCCAATTTGAAAACCTTATAAACTTTTTAAATGTAGTAGCAAATCCTGTTTACGAGATCTGATCTACCAAGAAATTAGGAATAATGTAAATGACGCAGAGATAACTCTGATTGATAGAAAACATGAAGGAGAGCAGATTAATCATAAATCCTTGAAAACGTGAAGGAGAACAAATGTTCAGACTTTGTTGAAAAATGTTTAAAACTTAGAAAACGTGAAGGAGAACAAATTAATATTAAATTTTAGAAAACGTGAAGAAGAACAAATGTTTGGACTTTGTTAAAAAATGTTTTAAAATTTAGAAAATGTGAAGGAGAACAAATTAATATTAAGTTTCAGAAAACATGAAGGAGAGCAGATGATCGGACTTTGTTGAAAAATGTTCAATTAACTTAATCAACTGTTGTACCAACGCAACTAGTGAGATGTAGAAAATTTATTAACCCAAATCAGGAAACCTCTTGATCAAATTTAGTGTTAGTACAATAAACCCTACTCACACCTGCGAGGCGTTATGCTGCCAGATTTTCTCAGAATTTAGGGTTTAGTTAGGTTAGTAAAATTTATCCCTATTAGCGACGTTAATCACGTCACGATGACCCCCTTGATGGCCTTTTTGTGATTGATATGCGCACGTATGGGTATTACCCCACTTTCAACTGTATTGTTTGCACCTTAAGCATACGCCAAAGAGCACGCTTATGCGTGTGAGGGGGTTTTTAGGGAAGCGTGGAATTTTTTTGATATTTCATGTCATGACCACATGACAAATGTGGATATGACACGTGTGATGCATGTCGTGACCGCATGGGAAATGTGGGCATGACAAATACACCATCCCCACCTCCGCGGAGGGCTTAAGATAAAAAAGATATGTGTGATATCCTGCTCCGCAGAGGGCTTAATGATTGCAATAGATTTCAAGATTTACAAACACACTTTGCTCGCATCTAAATTAGGCAGCTTACCTTATATATGCCCCCACCTTAAGGTGGTTGATATTGTGTACCGATATCAAGCACGTTAAGGTAGGAATAAAACACACTAGGGAACACGAGCTCTCGCAAAGCCCATGCCCTCCGGAGGTGACATGTTCTTTACGATCACCAAATGTTCCCACAAACACATAATTTTCTGCAAGAAAAAGGTGTTAGCATCCATATAATCATGATAAAGAACAATGCATGTAATCATTCACATAAAGAGCCAAGGAAAGCAAGATCCAAGATAGACAAAGTGCATGGAGCAACAATATTGGTATGTTTTGTAAGTGCGATAAGACAACATCAAGATAACACACGAAGTGATTCTACTAGCTAAGTGTCGGATAATATATATCAACCCTATCGTCATGTATGAACTAGGTCCATTTTTTGATTTCTCATTGAAGGGACACTAAGTCCGTATCAGTATAATGTGTTTTTTGTCATCTGCCAACTAGATAGAACTACTAGAGGAAGGGAAACAATAAATCGAGAGAGCAGAAACAAGTGCCTTAGGGGCAGTCACATAGGAGGGTGCCCCCAAGTCACCAACCACAACGCTATGTCCATAAGACACAACACACAACAATGAAAATAGAGGAGAAGCAAAGTAAAAAAATGATGATACAAATAGAAGAAGGGTCACAATAGAGGTGGTCTCCCAGTATCCTTGTATTGAAAAGTGTAAGATAACTGAGAGGGGGAGTGAATCATTTGTAACCAAAACTTCAAAACCATTAGCACATTAACCACTGAATTATTGTTATTGTGATTTAACCATGAAAGCATGAAATCAGAACATAAACACATTCACACATGAGACACCAGATTTTTATGTGGAAAACCCTATAAGGAAAAAACCACAGTGAGTGTTAGCTCACAATATAATATGTTATAACAATACTGAAAATAGAGGCTCACTGCCCAAAATGCTCACTGCAAATGAAGAGGCTCACTACCAATGAGGTGGCTCACTGCCAAAATTGGTGAACTGAAATAGTAGCATCTACACTATGCCAAGGTTTAGTTCCATTGAAGCACAATAGGTATCCACTACTTTGCTCTGCCTTTTTACTTCACAATTATCTTATCATTTTCGCATCCTACACTAATTCACGTCTTCATTACATGTTTTTATACAATTCATCAACCTTGGAATTTGCATCAAGGTTGGAATTACAATCATCAACCATTGGAACAATATCCAAGATCGGCAACCATACATACATCAAGATAGGTTTGGATCTAAATAGATTTGAGAGAGAAAATAATGAATGCGGATCATGCCAAGCCTTAGATGGGACTCAATTGCATTCTTCCACGAATCAACACTCTTTACAAACTTCGAAGCACAACCGCAAGTAGTGAAAACAACCAAGTCGGCCAAGATTGAAGTTAACACTAAAAATTTTAGGAACACGCTTCATGCATGGTCTGGATTACACTTTGCAGACCAATCAAAAGGTAGGAACATGATCTAGAGACTCCCACAAGCACGTTACAATCACCAAGAACATCTGCACAACCTCTAACCACTTTATCCATAAGATTCTTCAAACCAGAGCACTTGAACATTACTGTTGGCTACTGCCATAAAGGAAAGATTGCTTGCGGAGCACCAAATCACAAACCATTTGAACTGAAAGCACATAACATCATCACAAACTTAATTCCAGAATTGCAGATGTGAAACTTAAATACAGAGAAATGCAGAGTAAAATACATTCTTCCTGTCACCATTAAATACACAGAAAAATAGTTTTTACTCTAGTGAACAGAACTCGCTCAAATCTTCACACCAGAGGCTCAAATTTGAAACATAGCATCTACATACATCCCTTAACATTACTTCCAATCTGCGGGTCATCCCACAATAGTGGGTTACACTTTTGTGGACGAAGAAAAATTGAAGGTGCCAAAAAATCTTTAGCAGACACCTTCATTCGAAGGTCGACTCTTCGAACGAAGGCCTTGTCAGCCAAGTCAAAAATCTTATCATTGAAACCTTTGTTTGAAGGGGGTCTGCGAATGAAGGTGATTGAGCACCAAATAAAAAACAATAAAATAATGCCTTCGCTCGAAGACCCTCTTCGAGCGAAGGCATTATTTTATTGTTTTTTATAAAAATGGTTAAGACTCTCAAATGACAATTTTTTTAAATGCAAGGTGCCTTCGAACGAAGGTCGTTGTTATGGGTTGCAAGACGCCATGTCAACACCTTCGTTCAAAGGAGGTATTTCTTCGAGTAAACGATGTCACTTTCCTTCGTTCACGCAGGAAAAGATATTCAATCTACAGGATATGCAGAGCAAAACACTGCACTGCTCTGGTAGATAAAGCACTTCTGCACTTTGTTCTAATTCCTCAAATACTTGTTCAGACTTATTCAAATGACTTTCTTAGGTGTTGACATCATTGACAACACTTACTGCTCATACTTGTAACACCTTGACCTTACAAGAGAATCAAGGGTCATCCTAGGAGGCCTAAACAACACATAACACATCACGGGGGAACACAACATGGAGGCAAATGGCTATAAATACTTACCTGCAGGGACAAATGAACTAAGGGTTGTTGACAAGCAAATCATCCTCTTCCCAATCTTGAATTCTAGAGGAAAGAGGTGTGTAAGGTACCATAGCCCAACTTTTGTTCTTTTTTTCAAATTGTTTAGTGTTAAGTTCGTCTAGGTTTGATCCAATGTTAGGTTGAATGTTTTCTTGTTGAATTGTAATTTGTTGGGCAAAAGCTTGTCTTCTCTTCCTCCTTTCTCTTGCCTGTCTAGATTCCTTCTTGTCTTACTACTTATCTCTTCAAAGGTATTGTTATGTTTTTCCATAGGAGTTTACACACTAGAGGAGGAAGCACCATGTTCAAATTTCATTGGTCTTGGTGGAATGTTTTGTTGTCGATGAAAACCTCCCGATCCTTGTAAGGATGACGAGGGAGGGACCTCGGCATAGATACTATCTCTACATGGACGAGGTCAGTTATGAATCTTTTCCTTATCCACATCTATCATGCCAATTATTTCATCATATTCATAATAGTCTTGTGTTATTCTTATGTCATTTTGTCATTTTCCTTTTGCTCTAAGAGGATCTTCAAATGCATGTTTTTTCTTCTCTTATTGTTTGTAAAGGAGGCCTAGCCACTCTAGCTAGTTGTTTTTCTTTGAATCGTCTGTAGTTTAAGAAAGATTGGTCTCTTCGCGGCTTAGGGTTTGTGTCAGGTTGAGGCCAAAAGTAATCAAGAGTGAAATTCTTACTCTTAGCCAGAGGTTTATATGAATTATGACAGATAGTACAGATCTCTTGATGCAAAGGGAATTTTAAGCATTTGTGAATAGTTGAGGGGACGACATTCATGACCTTGAGCCATGGATGTCCTAGTTTTACACAGAAGATGTCGGATAAGGGGATAACCTCAAATAACTGATCCACGGCCTTGTCATAGACCGAGACCAATAAGTTTATCATTCCAAATGTTTTCATCAAAGCTCCATTATGTGTTTTAATTCTTAAATCCAACGGTTGATAATAATTTTGTGCCAAATCATGTTTAAGGAGAAACTCTTCCATATCCACATTAGTCATGCAATTAGGGTCTATAAGTGTTCCATCCACAGGTATTTCCATTATTTTTATTGTAATGTAAAGAGGCCCTTCAGTATCTACCATTTCTTTGTCATGAGGTGTAAATGTTATTTCAAGTTCAGGTGCTTGTCTTTTCAAATAAGGCCTAGGAGGAAGCCTAGTGTTAGGGTTCAAGCAGATCGGAGTAATAAACACTAACAATTATATGCAGATTAAATAACCCAAATATAAAAATCAAGAATAACACAAAAGAGATCAACACAAAATTTTAACGTGGTTCACCCAAAATGGGCTACATCCACAGAAACGCAGCCATCCAATAATTTTATTATCCAGTGCAAAACATATTACAATCTTGTGAATTCCACACCCGCAACATACATCCCAGCCGTTTACAACAAGCTTTTTGGAAGCTTCTAGAATTAGGGTTTTACAAAGTGGTTTTTCCTTTGTCGATTAAAAAAAATAACTACGACCCCGAACGTGCAAAAAAAGGGAATTTTTTTTTCGGGGGTTGCCGCCCTTAAACCTGGACAAGGATACGCTACGAGTGTATAGTATTTTCATGATCAGTCACCACATACCAATACTTAGAATTATTGTTGTATTGAGAAGCCATGTGTATGTATGCCAAATCATATTTCAAAATATTTTCAACACTTATGCAAGAAACAAATGCAAAAGTATGTATGAAAATGACCTAAAATGCTTGATTTTTCAACTTTTTTTGAATGCAAAGGAATGAAAGAAGAGGTGTTGTGAAAAGTTTCAAGAGGGAAAACAAATAATATGTCTAATAACAGTCCAATGATGCAATAATATCTTTCACAACATGCCTTTGATGCAAATCTAGAGTGATGACATGTCAAAACCTAGTGAAAATACACCTAAAATATGTAATTTTTCACCAATTTTCAATGTAAATGCCTAATAGAAAGGATGTTGTAAGGAATTTGAGAAAGAGAAGAAGATAATAACCCTAATATTAGTCAAATAATGTAGCAAAATCCCTCACAAAATGCTTGTAATGCAATTCTAGAGAGACGATAAGGCCAAATCTAGTGAAAATACAAGGTTTTCAAACCTTAGACATGAAATTTTGTAAAAAAACCACTATAATGCAACACTACAATTAGAAATCAGTCCTAATGAGTGTTTTAAAAAGGTAGTACAAAATCTGAAACAAGATTTTGACTACAAACCCTAGCTTATGCAAAACTAGGTTTTTATGAAAAATGCACAATTTCAAGCAATTTTTAACAATTTAAGCATGAAAATGTAATGCAAGTGAAATACTAAATGATAAATTTTTGTAATTTAAATCAAATCTAATGAAAATAATAGAAATTTGATGAAATTAAATGCCAATTAATTCAAATTATGCTAAAATGCAAGCCTAAGATTGTAATGAAATAACTTGCACAATAGAAGAAGATGATATGAAATATGATGCAAATACTTGATAATAACTAAGAATAATAGGCCACTTCAAGGGGGAAAACCTCCAAATATCTCCAATGAGAACACACTTCACAATATGATGATGAAATAAGACTCACATCCTCCTATATATACCTAATTATGCTTAGGCCAAATAGACACACCCCTATAAGCCCTAGGCCGATCTAACTAACTAAATAATAATATAATAATGATAACATTACTTAATTAGGAGTTAAGATAGCCACAAGCTAACTATTCATAACCTGATGTACGCCAATATTAAGGGTGTAGCATGCCCCCCTCTTCAAAGAAGCATTGTCCTCAATGCTAATCAAGTGTGGATTCTTTTGAATGAACTCCTCGTCCTCCCATGTGGCCTTTTCAACTGGTAAATGCTTCCATTGGATGAGATACTCAGTGAGAGTTCTATTGCTCAACTTCTTCGTGCGTGTTTGATGAATGCACTTTGGTTCCAAAATGATTCTTCCTTCTTCATTGAGCTCTAGTAAGACTGTCTTGGATGGACTTTTGAGTCTACTAACATTCTCCAAGATAGCGATATGGTAGAAAGGTTGTATGATTTTTGATTTAGGTAACCTCAATTTGAAGTCTATGTTGTCAGTCCTTTTTGAACCTTTATGAGGCCTGTACAAATCAGGTTCCCCCTTGTGATCCAAAACTGTAACTACTTTCCTGAAAGGTGAAGCAGGAATATTTGGTTGTTGCACTTCCATTGACAATAATTGAGCCATTAAAGCAAACTTTATCATATATAATACTATCACCTAAAGCACTCCATAAGAACATTGAGGAGATTTTCATATTCACGTCTCCAACCTAGCAATGATATGTATAAACAACTAATGCAAAAGAGAAAGCACAACGAACCTTATAAATAAGCACGCGATTCATCAAGTGCCACTTTAACTTACTTTTCTTTCTTTGGGGGGAAAGTGTGTATTTCGCTTTTTAGCTGATAGGCTTTTATAAGTGAGCATTATCGTGCTCGAAAAATTGTCTCACACCATAAAAAAAGTCATGCCGAAACATTTTCTAAAATCGTCAGTTGTTCCTATCGGCATATTCCTTAACCTCCTATCGATGCAAGTGCTAGTTTTTATTATCTGATAGGCTTTTATATGTGAGCATTATAGTGCTCAGAAAATTGTCTTGAAAGCCATAAAAAGAATTGCCGCAAATTTTTCTAAACCCATCAATTGTTCCTATGGGCGTATTCCTTGAACCTCCTATGGGTGCAAATGCTAGTGTTATTTTGTGTAGATAACTTTGATGAATGATTTTGTTTTTTACACTTCCTCACATAATTTTGAAATCAACATTATGTTATACTAAATATTTTAGTATACAATTATCAACGTTTTACTTTTTTTGGACTACATTACATGTGTGATCATGTCCACTACATTAGAATGTGGAACAATCTCATACCAAGATTTCAAAATTCAAATACTCCTATTCCAAGGTCAACAATATGAGGATATGGCTATTATTGGCATCAATGCCATAAAGTTTAAATTATGTGTCTAGGGTTGTGTATTTAAAGGCATCATCCTAGGGCACTTTCAAATCATTAGAGATCATAAAAATAAATCAAAGGATCACACAAAAGCAACTCCTCTAACAAGAATCAACCATTAGCAAGCATTGAACTTCAACATAATCAACAAAGCCACAAATCAATATTCATTGTCATCTTCAAAAGTCATCTATTGATCACAGTTTGCATCAAGCTTAGTTGAAATCACATATTTACTTGCATTAGACCTCAACATAATCAACTCATCGACATTTATTGTCACCACTTAACTATATTTCATTCTTATTGAATTAGCCTAGGGGCCTCACTTAGGGTTAAGGAAGTTTCATACATCAACATTAGGTTTTCCTAACACAAATATGACCTAAACAAAAATCTTCTACAAGTATTGAAGATTAATTTCTACAATGGACATAATGACACCACCTAGGGTAGATTCACACCAAGTGGACCAAATCGCAAAAATGATCTTGTCCTAGGCACTTAAAATATCAAATCTTAAATCCCATCTAATTCTAGATTTTAAATTAAAGTCTTTATCACATTGTTAATTAGTCAAATTCAACATGGGTCTGATTTCCAATCAAGCCCTAATCCATCTCAATTATTTTTAATTAGAATTTATATTTATCCATCTCAGTTGATCAACTTCGACTAACAAATTAATTTAGGGTCTAAATTATAATAGTTGATCTACCATCCCCTATCTAAACTACTATAAATTAATGTACGATGCAATTTATTTCCCTGTGTTGGTGAACTTGAAAGTTCCATGTCTATCCTTTAGTTCTACTTTTTTAGTTTTGATTTAATCCTAATTTTCCCCATCTCTTTCTAGATTTAGTTTCTCCTTAAGAATTTCTCACCTTACCTAGGGCTTTTTTCTGGACCCTCTCCCCTTTGTATGTTTTTTATTACTAATTCTTTAATCAAGGATTTGCATCAACCTTTGTATTTGATCTCCATTCATGTGTGCATCAAGGATTTCAATGTGTTCTTTCCATTTGTTAGATTTGATCTTTTGATCCTTGATGGCATGATGCCATTCTACAACAAGGATGGTGGTGCATGTTCGAGAGATGTGTTGTTTTATTATGTATTTGAATTTTCATCCTTCATGCAACTTGTCCTTACTTTTCCTTTGCTTTTGGATGTATTCATTTCACTTGTGCATGAGCTTAATGTTGATTATATTTTCCCTCTAACTGGTGATGGTGATTTTCATGATCCTAATGTTGATTATACTTATTCTCTCACTAATGATAGTAATTTTCATGATCCTAATGTTAATCATGTACTCTTTCTATGACCAACAATGATGATTTTCTTTTCTACCTTTTCTTTTCATAACATACCTAATGAGAAAGACCAAGATGCTTTCTTTAGTAATGTCCATTATTTTTCTCACACTTGCATGTTATTTCTTTGCTTAATGATGATTATACTCCTTGCATGACATATGAGAGTGAGTTAGCCCTAGGTTTTATTGATACATCTAGGCATCATGATTCATGATATGATGTGGCTACTCCTAATGATGATATATAGGTCATACATCTCATGATGATCTTTCCTCCTCGCCCTTAGAAACTCACATGCATGCATTTAGTGATTCCTAGCTTCTTGATGATTTATCTAATGAGGATCTTAAGTAGCGATGTTTTCTTGCTAGATGAACATGATTTACCTTCTTTCTCACATGATGTTGCTAAAAATAGAAATAATGACACTTTTCACAAGTAAATCATGAGTGATACAAATATCTTGAATATTTCAATGTCTTAGGATGCATTGGATCATACTATTCATCATGAAAATATTATTAGTGTTCTGATGATTGATGACTTTAGTGGAGATCAAAATGCATTACTTACATATGCATGATGATGCTCTTCTAATGTATGCATTTAAAGAAATTTTAATTGATAAGGATTTACAATTGTTTGATATGGTTCATTCTTCTTATAGTGCATTCATTAATCTTTCATGTGATTTTAATAAAGACTTCACTAATTAACTGTATGTCAAAGAAAAGAAAGAAAGAGCTCTAGTGTGAAAGATAAAATTATCCTCCATAGCTCTCCTCCTTGTTGCTCAGTGCTACTCTTAGTGTCATTAGTGCTCTTTGTTTCCTTTATTTATTTGGTTTATTTTATTTGGTCTTTATAGTTCTTTGTACATGTTTGTATTTCTTTTTGTATTTTGGTAGGTTTAGTTGTGTTTCCCTAATGTCAACAATAATTTGTACCCCCCTTCAACAAAATTGAGTAAGATTTTGGTGATGGTATTGTTAGTGCTCAAAGTTGAGGTTCCTCCAATCTCTAAAGCAAGGTAGTTCTAGAGTGTTAGAGGTGTCAAACTCAAGACAAAGACTTCCAACTTATGATTAGGATGAGGAAACAATCCAGACCACATTGATAAGGTGCATAAGACCTTCTTCTTATTTAGGATTTACTAGACCAAGGTGCATGAGGATATAAACAAGCATTATCATGAAACTATACCTTGAATCAAACCATACCTAATGCACATGAAACTCTAATTTTACTGTCACTAAGCACCTGTATGTTGGTTTGAAAACACAAGGATGCCATGTACACCTACATAAAGTAGATACACAACCATGCAAAGAGTCTAATATGATGCTTTGATATACCCTAAATTGCACTGCATAATACATCTAGACATGGATGTGGGTAAAACAAACAACACAAAGTAAAGATAAGATTTTGATTTTGTTGTGTTTCAGTGTGTCGGAGGGAAAAGGAGATTAAACATTCAACAAATTGGTGCCTTTATCTAGTGAGGGTAGAAAAGTCTAAGTTGTCAACCAAAGGGGACATTAGTGCAATCAAACTATGATACCTAATCAAGATATCAACAAAGGATTATACCTGCAGGTTCCATACATAAGTTAGTCTCTATGCATAAGTTAGCTAGCAGATAGATAAAATTACAAAACATATAACTAAGCATAACTTAATAACCCATGAATTTCCTATATTATCTTGAAAAGATACCTCACAAAAGCTTTACAAGGCATTTTACAGTCTTCATTTTAACTAACTAATCAAGATAATACTCAAATAAACAAATGTGACTAAGGTGAATTGCTAGAACACCAAAAACTCACACAATGAGCATGGAGACACTTAGTAAAATGCTATAACTACACATTTAATTCATTATTTGTATATTACAATACCCAATCATATCCTTTGGGTGAAACCTAAAAAAATTCAATGAGCAATGCCTTGAAAACCATTGTTGGAATCAAACCCTAATATTTAAACTCACTTTTGTCTATTATGCTTTGCAACCAAATTTTCATCCCCTTGCTATGAATGAGCAATTGTATTTTACACTTTATCTTGCATTAGCAATCCATAGTGGAAGAAAATTATAAGATCATATGCAAAGGGGAAGGTTTGTCTATGCCTACCCATGTCAACCACTCATGACACACAATTGAAATCATGCATGTTTGGGTTCTTCATGATGAGCCTAATTATTAGCCTATTTTCTTCTTGTTTTATGCAAGTTGAAAGACATTCCTAGACACTATTTTAAGTATATCTCTATGTTATCTTATCCTTTATGATCATTATGCAGACTTGAACTTGGTTAATTAAGTATATGGAGATATGATTATGATATGATGAAATTGTATGTTATATGTGGGAATGTATGGATTATTGAGAATGTTTGTGTTGATTTTGGTTGTTAGTATTTTGTACATGTTCATGGACTAACCTTGCAGCTAAAAGAGAGAGGTCTGTCACCCACAGCAACTACTGGGTGCAGCTCATAGCCACAACATTTTAGGCGCAGAGCAGGGGAGATTCCAGTATTGACTAAGTGCAGTAACCACAACCAAGGACACTCAATGGAGAGAATCACGCATCATGATAGGTGATCAATAAAGATGATTGGAATCTTGGAGGACTCTGTTACAATTAGAAGACTAATGGGACCAATTCAATCGACCCATGTTCCCCTGTTTTAGCAGAGAGTTCTAGTTTTGTTAGAACACTTCCTTCCTTCTTTTCCTATCATTGTTGTTAGCATTCATTACACTCTAGTTCATGCAGAGTGGTGTTTTTATGTTTTCAATTAAGAAACCTATTTGAATAACTCCCCCATACCTATATTATGGTTCGGTGGTTGAGATAGATGTAAGTTAAGTTTAGTTTGAATAGTTTTTGCTCTACCACAGGTCTAGCTATCTGAATCTTTTCTAGATATGCAGATAATGTTATTTGCTTATGTGTTATGAATATTACAGTTCAGCTAGATTGTATGTGATTTGAAAAATATTGTGCAAATTCATGTTAGAGTTTATATGATTATGTTTATCTGAAAGAGTTAGATTTGAGTTTAAATAGTGAGGCTGTTGCTTGAGCAAGGACCACTCAGGATAACTAACCTTCACTTTATTTCTTGTATATTTTAATTGCTGTAGCAGTTAATTTATGAATACAAGATCAATTAGATTCTTAGAGTTGCTTAGTTCAATTAATTTGTGATACTCCAGAGGATAGGAACAATTGTCATCAGTAATTTAGAATTCATTTCTTAATCTGTTGTTACAATTTTACATTGCAAAGTATCCGTAGCAGTTGTAGCAGCTTTACTTTCCCTTGTTAATAAGTAGCTTGATGTAGTAGATAAGTTAGATAGTCTGATCCCTGAAAGCACATACAATGCATGTGCCATCACAAGTCTACAAGCCCTGGTTGATAATTTGATGAGGTCTTTTCAATAAGTTATAGTGGACTGTTCAGTAGGAGATTCCTTTGAATTGAGTGATTACCACCAAGTTTACCTAGCATGGTAAAGACATTACATTTTTGGCGCTGTTGCTAGGGATAGTGCTACTTTTAGAGATTAGTCCCTATTAGTTTTCATCTTTCTTAGTTACATTCTACTTTCCAAAGGATAGGATACTTAGGTTCTACTTCACCAACTACCAGAAAGGTTACTAACATTGTGCAGGATCTATACAAAGTTATATACATTGTATGCGGAGGCAGGGAGACACTTTGGGAAGGTTCCTTCCATCAACCCAACAAGCTACAATAGATATTGGTGACTTTAGTGATCACATGGAGGGTATTACTGAAAAAGAATATTCCCTCTCATCAACATCTACTGATAATACAAAAAGAAATTTCCTCACCATAGTTGATGCAGTGGATGATCCACTAGGATAGGTGACGTTTGAATTTCCTATCACCAACCAGGAAAGGACTGTTACTTTGAAGAATATACCTCCTTCAGCATTGCCTGTCTTCTATGGCTTCGTGACTGAAGATCCAGACACATTCATGTTTGAGTTTGATGTCCTATGTAGGAGTTATGACTACACCCATGATCCTCATAGGCTCAAGCTATTCCCTGCGACATTGAAGGATGCTGCTTTAAGATGGTTTATGGGATTAGGTAAGGATGCTATTCCAAATTGGGATACAATGAAGACAAAGTTCTTGGAGAAATACCAAGACTATTGCAGAGGGGTTGATAGAAGAAGAGATGATATCTTCAGGATGACTCAGAAAGAAGATGAGCCATTGGAGGACTATGTGGAGAGGTTCCAGTTTTGCCTCAAGAAAAATCCACAGAATAGATTATCAGAAGAATCTCTGAAGCTTGTCTTCTTGAGAGGAGTCAATGATGACTGCATGGATGCCCTTAATCTTATTGGGGTAGGGGATATATCTCAATTACCCTTTGAAGAGGTCTCTAAAGTTTTCAGAAACTACTCAAGGACTTCTTCCAGGAGAACAAGGGGTGAGAGAGCATCCACCATTGGTAAGGCATCCAATTCAATTTCAAGAGTGGAACTGAGTAACCTATTGACCAACATGAAAGAAGATATCATCAGTCATCTAGCCACTCAACTGGATACTCTACACTTGAAGAAGAAGCATGAGGAGGCTGATTCAATACTCACTGAATACTATCCAAATTATCGATAAAGAAAAGCTAATTGCAAATATAGAAGAGTGGCCAGTATTGCAGAAGATAAGCAAGAGAAACCTCACTTTCAACCTGTTGAAGGTGAAGATGGCCAGCTATACTATGTTGCACAAAGGAAACCATGGAAACAAAGACAAGGTATGCCACAAGATCCTTTAACTTTTAATTCATCATTTCCAGTAGGTCATTAAAATTTCTCTGGTTGGAACCCTCAGCCTTGGCCAACTAATCAAAACCAACAGAAAAACCCTCAGCAATGGCAAAATCCTCTGCCAAACTGGAATCAACAGCAATCCATTGTATGGCCCCAACAAAACTTCCAATGATCTAACTACAACCCCCAATGGCCAATACAACAAAACCAATGGCAACCACAATGGAAAAAAGGATAGCAGTGGAAAAATTAAAACATGATGTACTCACAACCCTTACTACCTCCTCAGCCTCAACAACAAGCCATTATGCCAAATTCATCTAGTCCTACAACTCAACCACCAAGAGCACCACAAATACCTGCCCAACTTGCACCTAACCTGAATAACAAGCATTTTCACCATGCATACACTAACGAGGCTATTCAATACCTCACTTATGGGGTAGAGGTGAGTGATGTCCACCTCAGGTTAGGGAAAACATTAGCTGGACCTTCATCTCCCCAAATCACTGAGGTGGTGGATGAATGACCCATAGAGGAGGCATTAGACAATTCACCTCTAGAACCTAAATCAAATTAGGTAAACCAGACTATCTCAAATCCAGAGCCTCCTTTCCTTGAATGACTAGCCATTTCAAAACATCCAACCCAAGCAGAGATAGACTTATTGAGTCAACTTAAGAATGTTAGTATTAAGATACCTCTCATCCAAGCTATCAAGGACATCCCAATCTACACCAAGACCATGAGAGACCTTTGTCTTAAGAAACCAGGGAGAAAGAAGAAGGATCCTCAGACAGTTCATGCCTTAGGAAAACTTGTTGATATTATTCTAGGGAACATAACTGTCCCTAAATACATAGACCTTGGCAGTCCAGTAGTGGATGTTAAGATTAATGGAAATCTCATCAAAAACACCTTGATTGACTTAGGGGCAGCTATCAATGTCATGACTAAAGAAACAATGCAACTCCTTCAACTACCAAACATGAGGCCTACACCAACTATTTTAAAGTTGGCAGATAGGTCAACAGTGAAACCTGAGGGGATTATTGAAGACATTATCATGGGAGTATCTTGCAGACTTCATAGTTTTGCAGCCAAAAGTTAATCTTACAGGTTATCCACTTATCTTAGGCAGACCATGGTTAGCAACAACAGATGCATTTATAGGTTACAGGTCTGGGAACATGATAATCTCAAATGGGACTATCACAAATAAATTGGTACTTTATCCCTTAGCTCAACCTCATGATAATCTAGAACAAACCATATGGCCTACCTTAGAAGAAGAAGAAGACCACTATTCCCTACAAACTCTCATGATGATAGAACACAACCCTTTTTTATCAACCCAAGATGAGGATGACTTGATTGACCACATTATATAGAACCATTGCAGTAGGGACCCATAGAAACAAGACTGTCTGTCATGTCTGCAAGATCCGTTACAGATTACCATACCTGCACATTCCTCAAAGGAATTATCCCAACTCTTCCATTCTCTACTACATCAGGAATGTGTTCCCAACATCAGTGGATGTGACCTTTCATCTATCCATCCAACTTCTAAAACATTGGAAATCATGCCAAGAAAAATGCTAAATATTAACAATGCCCTGACCACAGAACAACAGACCTCCTTGCACACTGTATTACAAGCACATGTGTTAGCTTTTGCATGGGATTGTAATGACATGAAATGAATAGATCCAGGTTTGTGCATGCATAGAATCTACATCAATGATGGCTTCAAGCCCATAATACAACCACAAAGAAGAATGAATCCTGCCTTAAGAGACAGTTAAAAATGAGCTCCAGAAACTTCTTAACACTGGTTTTATTTACCCTATTTCTGATAGTGAATGTGTGCCACTTTTAGTTATTGTCCCTAAGAAAGGAGGCAAGTGGAGGGTGTGTATAGATTATAGGGAACTTAACACAGCCACTAGAAAAAACCATTTTCCACTACCCTTCATTGACCAAGTACTTGATTCCCTAGCAGGTAAAAAGTACTTCTCCTTCTTAGATGGCTTTAGTGGCTATAATCAGATAAAGATAGCTCCAGAGGACTAGGATAAGACCACATTTACCTACTCTTGGGGTACATATGCTTATTTTGTCCTTCCTTTTGGGTTATGCAATGCCCCAACCACTTTCCAAAGGGCAGTACTAAGTATCTTTTCAGACTATGCTCATGATTCTATGGAGATCTACATGGATGATTTCACCACTTATGGAGACACATTTGAGACAACACTCAGTAATCTGGAGAAGGTCCTGAAAAGATGTCAAGAGCATAATTTGTCATTGAGTCATGAAAAATGATTTATGATGATGACTCATGGAGTTGTTCTAGGACACTTCATATCTAGTGATGGTATTCAGGTGGATCCTAATAAGATTGAGATAATTTCTACACTTCTTGTACCATAGAAGCCAAAAGATGTCAGAAGCTTTCTTGGCCATGTAGACTATTATAGGAGGTTTATACAGGACTTCAGCAAACCGGCAACACCTTTATTTTCTCTAATCACAAAGGACATGGAATTTGACTGGACCACAAAATGTTAGCACTCTTTTGACACACTTAAGGAATCTTTGACAAAAGCACCTATCTTGAGAGGACCAATTTGGACATTGCCCTTTCACATCCACACTGATGCTTCTAATTTTGCTATAGGGACAGTATTGGGTTAGAAAGAAGGTACTAAAGAGTATGCTATTTATTACATCAGTAAAAACTTACAAGGAGCAGAGCTCAATTACACTGTCATAGAAAAAGAGATGTTGGCTGTTGTCTATGCTATCAACAAGTTTAGACATTATATAACTGGTTACCAAGTATTTATCCACACATATCATACTGCAATCAGATATTTAATGAATAAGCCTGTGGTTGGGGTAGACTAGTCAGATGGTTGCTCTTGCTACAAGAGTTTGATATCACAATAGTGGATAAACTAGGAAAAGCTAATGTGGTGGTAGATTTTCTGTCTAGACTACCCACACAAATGGAAGAAGATGTTGTGGATGACTCTTTCCCAGATGAGAATTTATTTTCTCTTACTCTACATACACCATGGTTTGCTAATATTTCTAACTATTTGGTAGCAGGGCAGATACCGTCACACTTCTCCCTAAGAGAAAGAAGAGAATTAGTACATAAAAGCTTTCCATATTCTTGGATTGCTGGTTATTTGTTCCACACTGGTCCAAATCATATTATGAGGAGATGCATAAGAGAAGATGATGTCTTTGATATCCTAAAAGCTTGTCATGATGAACCCTGTGGGGGTCACTTTGCAACCAAGAGGA
The DNA here is from genome assembly GCA_027924645.1 of Cunninghamia lanceolata. NCBI lineage: Eukaryota > Viridiplantae > Streptophyta > Pinopsida > Cupressales > Cupressaceae > Cunninghamia > Cunninghamia lanceolata. The sequence continues at coordinate 23,736,156 of BSBN01000339.1, read as the reverse complement.
CAACATTGAAAATATTAACCACAGGCTATTATTGGCCAACTCTTCATAAGGATGCAATCAAGTATACAAGGAGTTGTAACCGATGTAAGAGAATGGGCAGACCAACAAGATCAGATGAGATGCCTTTGCAACCCCATATAGCACTAGCACCATTTGACAAGTGGGGGTTAGATTTCATTGGCCCAATCTCACCAGCTTCTAATAATAAGGAGTACATTTTAGTTTGCACTGATTACCTGACAAAGTGGGTTGAAGTCAAGGCTTTCCAATTTTCCAGAGATGGGAATGTAGCCAAATTCTAGTATGAAGAAATTTTCACTAGATATGGAGCACCAAGAGAAATTGTCACTGACCAAGGTCCATAGTTCACTTCTGAACTCATTTCAACACTGGTCAAAGAATATGAAGTTAGGCATAGGAAGTCCACACCCTATCACCCTCAAGCCAATGGGCAAGTGGAAGTTACAAATAGAGAAATTGAGAATATTGTGACCAAGACAGTGAACATTCACAGGAAGGACTGGGCAACCGGACTACTAGAGGTAGTATGGGCATACAAAACTACATGGAAAACAACTGGTTTCACACCTTATGAGTTAGTGTATGGTAAAATAATAGTTTAACCAATTGAATTTGAGTATAAGACACTAAGGACTGCCCTAGAACTTGACATGGATCTGACAACAACACAAAGAGAAAGACTTCATATTCTTAATGGATTAGATGAGATTAGAATGGCAGCTATGCACCACATAGAGATTGTCCAAAAGCAGAGAGCCAAATGAGATGATCAGTATATTAAAAGGAAAGAGTTTCATGTAGGTGATTGGGCTCTGTTATATGATTCAAAGTACAAAGATCATAAAGGCAAAATGCAATCTAGATGGTTAGGACCTTATGAAGTTCACCAAGTGTTTTCCAATGGAGCTGTCAAACTTTAGACAATAGATGAGGTCAGATTTTCACTATTGGTTAATGGACATCGATTAAAGCTCTATACCAAGCCAACAAACAAAGATGATTTTCTAAATCAATGTTCTATTCCTAACCATGAGCTGGATGCTGATATATCATCACCTAGCAGTAACATAGAAGAAGACCCTGCCGATAATCACAGTGACTCAGCAGATGAGCTACATAGCTCACCTCCTGAGTGTTGAAAAAGAAGGTAGAACTGCTGCTATAAACTTTAAAATTTTGTGTATGCAAAGCTGAAATTAAGATTAATCTGTAACAATTAATGAACAAGTGCTTATGCACTTTCAAACCAATGTAGAAGAGAAGAGAAGAGAAGAGAAAAAGCTTGCACAGTATTTACGTGGAGAAACCCTTTCGGGAAAAAACCCCACACTTAAAGATGTTTCCTGCTTGTATTAAATCTCTTTGGAAAATATTACATTCAATATTGAAATTCCTCTAAGTCCTTGATGCACTTCAAAAGATTCTTCAATCTTCAAACCTGTAAAAAAACTTCAAAAAAGCTTCTTGTTTTTGTTTTCAAAAACTTATTCAATAAAAAAGCTTCTTGCTTTTTTATTCTAAGTCTTTTACAAAAAAAATTTCTTGCTTTTTTATCTTCTAAGTCTTTTTCCTCAAAACAACTCTCTGGAAAATGTATGGGGTTTCCAATTAAATAAAAGCACCCTCTTTTTAATTCAAGAACTTCTTTTAATTCAAGAACTTCTTAACAAGAGCTTGAAACTCAAAATATAATAAATTACAATTGATAACATAGCTTCCAAAGCTCATGCAAAAATCAAGCTCACTTAAATTGAGAAGATTGAACTCAAACAAAGTCCAAACTTTGAGTTAACTACCCCTTCATGATGTGTGCACACAAGTATGCTAAAATTAGCTTTGCCAACATCAAACATATTTCCAAATAAAAGCAACAACTGAAAGTCCCAAGATTGGGTGCTCAAGTTAGCCCAATCTATTTCAGTTAATTGAAATGATCAACACACCAATTCTCATGCAACAACTTGCACAATTGATGTCCCCAATGTTATTCTGAATTACCTTGTTCTGTACTTGCAAGTGATATGCAAACACCAGATCCAACATGCAACTGATACTCATTACCTGAAATACTGAGATGTACCATCCTGTAACTTTTGAGAGTTGGAGTGTTCTACAAGTAATATCTTAAAACTGACATGCAAGCATTTGCAACAACATGCAATTGATACCCATTACCTAAAACACTGAGATGTACCATCCTACAACTTTCTGGAGTTGGAGTGTTCTGCAAGCAATCTCACAAAACTGACATGCAACAATATGCAAGGTCATATAACTGAAATGCAACAACATGCAAGGTCATATAAGTCCATAGGAGTGACATACAACAACATGCAAGTCCATAGGAGTGACATGCAACAATATGCAAGCACATGCAAGTGACATGCAACAACATGCAAGTACATGCAACAACATGCAAGTACATGCAAGTAACATGCAACAACATGCAAGTACATGCAAGTGACATGCAAAAATATGCAAGTCCATGCAAGCTTTTATGAACTCATGCAAGCATTATCCAATTCATGCATCTCTACCACTTTAGTTAACTCCATTATATTCATGCAAGGTGTCTCAACATTATCCACTCATGTACATAAAAAAGCACAACTCCAAGTCTAAATATAAGTCCCAAGTCTAACTCCCACTCACTAGGAGTTATCAAACTCTATTTTAAGACTTAGGAGAAGTCAACAAAGTCTTCATGGCCCCCACTCTAAAAATGGATGCCCAAGTTTGAACTTATCAATTAGGAATTGATTGCAAAAGTCAAAGTGATATAATTAATAAATAATTAATCTCTCAAAGTCTTTATGTGTTGGGGAACACATTCCAAGAACTTTGGAGACACATGAATTGGTTAGGATTGCAAGTTAATGGCAACTTATCCCAACATTCTCCCACTTGACATTATAGATTGCAATAAATCTAAATGATATAATCAAACTTTAAATCACAAGGAAAAACATCCCTAGCCATCAATGTACCATTGAATCTTCAACATACTTTTGTGCTCCAACAAGATACCTATAAAAGCAACCATCATAACCATCATCTCAAACAAGAACTCCTTACATCATGTCACCCATGATAAATAAGAAACAAGCCAAGGTGAAACATATCAACTGTCACTGAACCTACACCAATCTCAACATGAACACAAGCATCCAATCATATGATACCATAAGATTTTGAGTGTCTGCCACACTCATACCAAATGGAAAAGCAACCACAACAAGTTGTTAGCTCATCCAAAAATATCCATACCTCAAAACCAGGGTAAACAAACCATCATAGGTAGAACTCCATGCCATCAACATACTAACCCAAAACTGCAATCAAGTCCCTATAAAATAATCCTACTAATCATCCATCCTCGCATCTCAATGCAACATACCAATGTACAAATGACCAAGGACAAGGCCAACAAACAAAATCTGCAATAACACTGAACAGATCTGTGGATATTGATAGTCCACATCCAAGTCTTCAATGCAACCAATGGGTAAAGATAGCCCACTAAACCTTCACAACTCGTAGATCCAAATAGTGAAACATGCAAAATCATTTTCACATCAATAACCTACAAACTGAGACATCCAAGAAGATATCATGACAAAAAAGAGCATATAGATCCAAGAACTCCCACTGCATGGGTAATGTCAAATCTAAAAACAAGATCAAGGCATTAAAAAATCCTCCTATAGCACTTGTCTTAGAGGAAGTGGTTAACTCCTCATATAGTGTCAAAACATATAATGATATACATAAAACATCTCTCTTTACCAATTTATTAATAACTCTTCCAAGTCCTCTTAACCAATGAAGAAAGAGATCAAGGAGCTACCAAATTATTGTTAACAACAATAACACTTGACTTCAATGCAAACCTCAACTCCATAAACATGAGAACCTTTAAGAAGAAGACAATATACCAGGAACGAGAGAAACTGCAAAATCATACCATGTCTTTATACCACACTAACCTGTGCCAAACAGTGTAAAGTAAGATCTCTTTCAACACTCCCAAACTAAAAAGTTATCAACATCTAGCATCCAAATTATGATGAAAACATGGCAGCACTAGATATTAACCTCTCACTGAAAGTAGATTAAACTAGCCAAACATTCCTACAACAAAGGGAATTAGCCCAAAAACTACAAACCATTTATGTACCTCTCCAAAACAAATCCTTAGAACTAGTTCCATAACTCAAGATCAAATAATAATGAGAACAACAAAAATCTATAAACTCATGCATCTACTTCTCAACAATCATTTTCAAGACTAGTGTAAAAGAGAAGACAAGATACATATAAAGAATGCATCTAATAATTAGGTAGGCAACACCTATTAGATCATTTACCTGCCGAGTAGACCAAGAGTGGGATACAAGATTGTCCTTGAATATAACACCAAGCAATAAAAGCTTATAATAAAGACAACCTTATCATAAGGTCTATAATGGACTCATGTCCATTTCCAAGTGTAGGCTTCTCGGTCTTTTTGTTGACATCCCATAATTAGAAATCTTTCCAACACATATCTCTAAGTTCAAGAGATATCAAGCCTCACCCAAGTCTCTCTAGTATCCATGAGTTTCCAGCAATCAATCCATGCCAACTTCAAATTCAATATGCACAATCACGAAGCTCCAAGCAAATGATTAATACTTCAAAACTAAAGAGAACTTAACCAAACCATTGTCAAAGTTCCAACTATAGAATCAGGAACATATCAAGACATCATGATCTAACATCTTCTCAAAAAGAAGATCATATGCTCCAATGAACATATCTTGCTTCTAAGAGCACCTGTATTATGCCAAAAACTATAACTCATGATCAAGAGTGCATCATGACATAATACTATATATCCTCTAAACCAAGGATCATATATCAAAAATTGATAAATTATAAACTCAACACCTCACCAAAAACTCCAAGAGTCCTCCATGGAAAACCAAGATGTCAACACCTCTTCAAAAAACATGAAGATCTAGCATCCTCTATCAATAGAACTAAAAATGTCAAAGAACCCTTACTACAAACTAGATGCATAATCCAAGAGCTTCTTATGACACCAACAACCATTGCAAAAGAACATCCATCTTTTAATCAAAATTTTTGCATGGCTCACAACATTGCAACAACAACAATTTAGAACCAATATCTTTAAACAAAGAAGATAGATCACATTATATAGCTGGACAAAACTCCCACTGAAAGAGATACCAAGTTATGCATGGTATCATGATCAACATCATTACCAAAACTCCACTGAAAGTGAAAAAAAGCTTTTTATGCAACATAACTTTTACTACTATAGATTTCAGTGAATAACTAAATCAGGTACTCCAAATTACCCTTTTGTCTCAATACAAAAATACCAATGTAATTAAGGTGACCAAGAAGATGCCTACCAAATAGAACCCTCATCAGCTTGTTCACAAGATTTGCACACATGCAACATCTTATAGGAGAAAAGAACATGATCAGTGCTTCAATCTTTAATAACTGAAAAATAGATTCAACCCCACATCAGTAACATGTAAAACAAATGTAACCAGGTATAACATGTAGATTTCCAAGACTCAAACACCAGAATCAACTCTAAATCTGATTTGCCAAATAAATCCACATAGGAGAAACCATAGATCATAGGAACCCAACAAGCAGCCTTGCAAATCTGAAATTGTTTCCATCCAGAAAGTGTCTGAACACAATTTTCCACAAATCTACAAACCATAGATTTTGATTAACATGTAAAAACTGCAAAACCATATCTCTATAAATCTAAAACCATTTAAACATCCAAACATTGACACCAATGAACACCATCAAATATGTCATCTGAAATAATTCAATATCACAGATCTACAAACCCACAATCTTTTGAAACAGGAAAACTGTGAAAACTTACATATTCAAAATATCATGAATATGAGAAAGGAGAATCCAGGTTGTTCAAGAGTGTCCATATCATAAAAATACCAACTCCACAACCTCCATACAACCAGTGATAAATCATCCAGTGCTTTCATGTAACCATGGGTTGAAACCATGCACCCAACATAAGCACTCCAAACTGTAGTCCAAGAAATGAGTGTTTTTCCATGTGATTAAGGTACTAGAAGTAGCCATCCAATATAAACACCCTTTCACTGCACATGACCACAAGGTAAAGGAATAAAACCACCAAACAAGAGAATGTACACATATTGTCAAAATGGAGCTCTAAATCACTACCACAAGATCAACTTCATAAAGATCCATAACCTTAATCCTCAAGAGCCCAACAAAGATTCTTTTGACAATATCCATTTGAGAGAAAAAAAAAATACAATGGCTTCCAATCTCATAGATCTACAAAACCTACAAAAAAAAGCTCCCACTACTTCAACACTTTAAGAGAAAGGCATCCCTCACTCTACACAACCGTTAGCTCTGATACCAAATGTTGAAAAAGAAGGTAGAACTGCTGCTATAAACTTTAAAATTTTGTGTATGCAAAGATGAAATTAAGATTAATCAGTAAGAATTAATGAACAAGTGCTTATGCACTTTCAAACAAATGTAGAAGAGAAGAGAAGAGAAGAGAAAAAGCTTGCACATTATTTACGTGGAGAAACCCTTTTGGGAAAAAACTCCACACTCAAAGATGTTTCCTACTTGTATTAAATCTCTTTGGAAAAGATTACATTCAATACTAAATTTCCTCTAAGTCCTTGATGCACTTCAAAAGCTTCTTCAATCTTCAAACCTGTAAAAAACTTCAAAAAAGATTCTTGTAAAAAAGCTTCTTGCTTTTTTATTCTAAGTCTTTTACAAAAAAAAACTTCTTACTTTTATCTTCTAAGTCTTTTTCCTCAAAACAACTCTCTGGAAAATGTATGGGGTTTCCAATTAAATAAAAACACCCTCTTTTTAATTCAAGAACTTATTTTTAATTCAAGAACTTCTTTTAATTCAAGAACTTCTTAACAAGAGCTTGAAACTCAAAATATAATAAATTACAATTGATAACATAGCTTCCAAAGCTCATGCAAAAATCAAGCTCACTTAAATTGAGAAGACTGAACTCAAACAAAGTCCAAACTTTGAGTTAACTGCCCCTTCATGATGTGTGCACACAAGTATGCTAAAATTAGCTTTGCCAACATCAAACATATTTCCAAATAAAAGCAACAACTGAAGGTCCCAAGATTGGGTGATCAAGTTAGCCCAATCTATTTCAGTCAACTGAAGTGATCAACACACACCAATTCTCATGCAATAACTTGCACAATTAATGTCCCCAATGGTATTCTGAATTGCCTTGTTTTGTACATGCAAACATCGGATCCAACATGCAACTGATACCCATTACTTGAAATACTGAGATGTACCATCCTGCAACTTTCGAGAGTTGGAGTGTTCTGCAAGTAATATCTTAAAACTGACATGCAAGCATTTACAACAACATGTAACTAATACCCATTACCTAAAACACTAAGATGTACCATCCTGTAACTTTCTAGAGTTGGAGTGTTATGTAAGCAATCTCACAAAACTGACATGCAATAACATGCAATGTCATATAACTGACATGCAACAACATGCAAGGTCATACCATAGGAGTGACATGCAACAACATGCAAGCACATGCAAGTGACATGCAACAACATGCAAGTCCATATGAGCAACATGCAACATGTAAGCACATGCAAGTAACATGCAAGTACATGCAAGAAACATGCAACAACATGCAACAACATCCAAGTAACATGAAACAACATGCAACAACATGCAAGTACATGCAAGTGACATGCAAAAATATGCAAGTCCATGCAAGATTTTATGAACTCATGCAAGCATTATCCAATTCATGCATCTCTAACACTTTAGTTAACTCCAACATTACATCTATGCAAGGTGTCTCAACATTATCCACTCATGTACATAAAAAAGTACAACTCTAAGTCTAAATATAAGTCCCAAGTCTAACTCTCACTCACTAGGAGTTATCAAACTCTATTTTAAGACTTAGGAGAAGTCAACAAAGTCTTCATGTCCCCCACTCTAAAAATGGATGCCCAAGTTTGAACTTATCAATTAGGAATTGATTGCAAAAGTCAAAGTGATATAATTAATAAATAATTAATCTCTCAAAGTCTTTATGTGTTGGGGAACACATTCCAAGAACTTTGGAGACACATGAATTGGTTAGGATTGCAAGTTAATGGCAACTTATCCCAACACTAAGGTCACTCAGGTATAATTTCTTTCCTTTCCTCACATGCACACACAACACTGATGCTGATATCTTCATGTAGACCAATTTAATGACCGTAGGGACCTATTGAAGACCATAACTCTATGTTGCCATCATACTATATTGGGACTTATTGGAGGTGAACATGCAACAAATGCCTATCCACTCACATGCAGCAACTATCCGTCCGTCAATTCAAATTTCACGTCATGCACTCCACTTTTCGAGTGCATGCAGCCACCATTCATCATCATACCGCATGCAACTTAGATCATCTTGTTCACACATACCGGAGTGTCATTCCACCATTCTTCATAATAATAAGTTCTGTCTTATCGAACTTAACCTGCAAACACATTTTCTAATGCCGAGCTCACGTGAAGTCTAGTTCATCTCATTCCAACAAGTACAATATTAACTTGCCATTATTTGACGCAGATATTTCAATCTTTCCTTATATGCTCACATTTAATAATATGAAATTATCATTTGTAATCTTGTATTCGTATACTTTCATCCTTCTCCTTGTCATACACAGACTTGAATTGAGGTCACTTCAAGAATTTAGTTGGGGGAGGGATAGTGTTTTTGTTCAAAACAATGATTGTTCACCATTGTCAGTTATACACACAACGTACAACCTCTTTTTCATTTTTGTTTCATTTTTATGACTACTCTGCCAATTTATCTGCTAAATTATGTACAATGCTTCCTATGCTAAAATTCCCAAATTCCCATAGTTTCAAATTCGATTTAAGCTGATTTGATAGTCCAGTCTGGTATTATACAGCAAGGGAATATATAGGGGGTTATTGGAAGCATGGGTTATTGAAACTAAAGAGTAAGCAGATATATAGAAGGGTTGCAGAAAGGGGTTGTGGTGAATTTGAATTTAGAATTGGCAATATGGGAGGAGACATCATCAGACGAGAACCTACAGTGCATGATATAGTACTGGAAGATCAATTAACTCTACCAATCTTGACATAGGCATGATGGATTGATTATTTTTAGAAACTCATAGAATTTGATGAAGGTATAATGAGGTAGTTTGCAACCTCACTTTACCATGATGAAGCCACTATAAAGGGATTGATAGTGGATGCTTCAGAAGTAGCAGTTGCTGAGGTATCGGGTTTACCTCGAAATGGTGAAGTGTTCCCCATCAAAGCAAATGCAATAGTTGCAAAGAGACAAATTTAGTGAAGAAGGGGAGCATTTGGAATTTACATCTCAAGGAACTAAAAGGCTATCACTTCCAGAATTATGGGCTTCTTGCACTGTGCACATTATCAAATACCTCACCTGTGATGGTAGGCAATCTATGTTATACACTGTCCATTTCAAATTGTTAAGCCATCTTCATCATAATAGGGTAGTTAATGTGACTAATTTCCTATACAATTTCTTAAAAAGAATGAGCTATGAATATCAAAGGAAATAAAAAAGATCATCATTATCCAATGATTGCTTGGTTACTCTGTTAGTTAAGAGAAGTCTTACGATGCAGTATCCAAATGTGCCCTGGAAATGATTCTTGAACTGTAGAGATTTGAATAATATCCTTAATGACCCAGCATCGCCAGAAAATTCACCCACTGCATCCTTGAGAGAAAACCATGTTTCACCTACTACATCATCTACCCACAACATAGAGGAGATAGGAGAACATGATGTGCCAATTATGCCAAATGTAGTATCTGATCAACCCATATTGGAAGAAGAGAATCAAACCCCAGAAGAAGAGACCAATCAGGTTCCATTCTCTAGTAAGACACCTAGCACCAAAACACCAAGAACTAGGAAAAAGAAGAGTGGTTCCTCGTCTAAGCCTGCAAAGAGGTCAAAAGGGAAATCCACACTAGTAAGGTGTTCACATCGCCTTAGAGAGAAAGGTGTTATGGGGAGTACTATTGAGAAGCTTGGAAAAGAGGAGGATGTGGTAGTAGTTGAGAGTGATTATGAGCTAGAAGATAATGTGACTAAAAATATACAAACCCCCATCAAAAGAAAATGGTATGTGTCAAGTACCTCTGAGTCTGAATTAGAGGACATCTTTATTGCCAAGAAAACTAGAATGAAAACCCCAAACAACCCTGATAATGAGGAATGTGAGTGTACCGGAGGTGGCGATGAACAGTCTTCAAAGGATGAAGAATTGTTGCTTGATGACATGAATATAAGAAGAGAATTGCAGGAAGCTATTGATAGAATAAAACAACTGGAAGAATTGATCAAAGCCTATGAGCAGAAGGACAAAGAGAGAGAGGCAAGGATACATTAGTTGGAAGAAAGAGTTAACACCTACGGTCAGGGGTAAAAATTGGATGCCCTCGTAGAGCTGGCCATAGTAGCTGCAGGGAATAAGGAATTAGTGACAAAAGAAAAGAAAATCCTTGTTGTTAAACCTCCAACTTACTATACAATTGTATCCTTAGGATATCAATTATGGAAAGTTACTTAGGAATTTAGTGAACAGAAAGAAGAATGGAAAAGAGAAAAGGAAACTATGATTGAAGACCATAATAAGGCACTACAAAGGAAGGATATAGAGTTGCTTAAGCTGGCAGTAAGAATGGAGGAAGTATCAGATAAGGCTGCTCTGATTATCAAATGTAGACCTCCAGCTAGGACCTATGCCTTGTTTCTTCAAGAAATTTTTTTGAGTTTCTAGTTTAGCAGATTGATCAGCAATAAACTAGTTGACATGAGAGAAAATGGCTTTCCTCAAAGTTTTTGCTACTTCCACACTTGATGAACAAGATCAGCTATGTGAATTTTATTTACATAATTATGTTGTGTCAAGAGATATTGAATGGAATCCATTAATCTATGTAGGGGATTTGCGGGTAAGAGCACTAACCTCTTACTTTAGAAATGAGAAATTGAGAGGGGACATTATGCAAGCTTACACAAAAAGAGAAGTCCATTGCCCTTCCAATCAGAAAGGAATCTGAAATCCCTGAGTTTATCATTGTAGAATGGAAGTAGCTATTAGAGCACAAGGGTGTGAGGATAAAAATTATGAATTTGAGGCTACAAGACTATGACAAGATTCAACACTTGACAATAGGGCTCATCCATCATTCTCACCAACATGTATAAGACCAGTGGAATAGCTTGACTCCAGAGTTACAAAAGAAGGAACCCCATTCTGTCCACAACTTCATGGCCATGTTTGAAAGGGTCAAGAAATATATGGACATTGCCAAGGGTCAAGCACTGAGCTGGATACCACTTACTTTTCAGCCCCCTATGCTTCTATATCCAGTGCCACATTGGACTGGGAGGAGGAGTGCAGAGAGTGAGAAAGTAGAGGTCTCCAGGATGAATATGTTGGCACACAGTAATGGCTTCTATTTGGAGCAGGCTCAAGGAGTAGACACTATTGCAGATCTCAGGGAGATCACCTTGTATTACAACCTACAGCCTTAATGGTTTGCTTGAGGTCAAGCAAAAGGATAGTTGGGGGGTGTGATGAGCCTAATTATTAGCCTATTTTCTTCTAGTTTTATGCAAGTTGAAAGACATTCCCAGACACTGTTTTAAGTATATCTCTATGTTATGTTATCCTTTATGATCATTATGCAGACTTGAACTTAGTTAATTAAGTATATGGAGATATAATTATGATATGATGAAATTGTATGTTATATGTGGGAATGTATGGATTATTGAGAATGTTTGTGTTGATTTTGGTTGTTAGTATTTTGTACATGTTCATGGACTAACCTTGCAACAAAAAGAGAGAGGTCTGTCACTCGCAGCAACTACAGGGTGCAACCCATAGCCACAGCATTTCCAGGCACAAAGTAGGGGAGATTCTAGTATTGACTAAGTGCAGTAACCATGGCCAAGTACACTCAATGGAGAGAATCACGCATCGTGATAGGTGATCAATAAAGATGATTGGAAGCTTGGAGGAATCTGTTACAATTAGAAGACTAATGGGACCGATTCAATCGACCCATGTTCCCCTGTTTCAGCAGAGAGTTCTAGTTTTGTTAGAACACTTTCTTCCTTTTCCTGTCATTGTTGTTAGCATTCATTACACTCTAGTTCATGCAAAGTGGTGTTTTTATGTTTTCAGTTAAGAAACCTATTTGAATAACTCCCCTGTACCTATATTATGGTTCGGTGGTTGAGATAGAAGTAAGTTAAGTTTAGTTTTGAATAGTTTTTGCTCTACCACAGATCTAGCTATTTGAATCTTTTCTAGATATGTAGACAATGTTATTTTCTTATGTGTTATGAATATTACAGTTCAGCCAGATTATATGTGATTTGAAAAAGATTGTGCAAATTCATGTTAGAGTTGATATGATTATGTTTAGCCGAAAGAGTTAGATTTGAGTTTAAACAGTGAGGCAGTCACCTGAGCAAGGGCCACTCAGGATAACTGACCTTCAATTTATTTCTTGTATGTTTTAATTGCTGTAGCAGTTAATTTATGATCACATGATCAATTAGATTCTTAGAGTTGCTTAGTTCAATTAATTTGTGATACTCTGGAGGATAGGAACAATTGTCATTAGCAATTTAGAATTCATTTCTTAATCTATTGTTAACGTTATACATTACAAAGTATCTATAGCAGTTGTAGCAGCATTACTTTCCCTTGTTAATAAGTAGCTTAATGTAGTAGATAAGTTAGATAGTTTGATCCCTAAAAGCACATATAGTGCAAGTGCCATCACAAGTATACAAGCCCTGGTTGATAATTTGATGAGGTCTTTACAAGAAGTTATAGTGGACTGTTCAGTAGGAGATTCCTTTGAATTGAGTGATTACCACCAAGTTTACCTAGAATTGTAAAGACACTACACTTCACCCATGCTTGTGCATACTTGAAGGGGTCCCCCTTGTACCTAGAAGAGAATGGGAGCCACCACCTATTCAACTGCATCCATACAATTCTATGAATGGTGTCTCAAGTCATGCAAGGGAGTCACTGAGGTTGGTGAGGCATTTGACTATAGGAACATGCAAAAACATTTTTTTAAAATTACTTTCACACTATCGACTCTTTGGCTAAAATCGTCGACTTGAGCTTATCAATAATATTAGGCATATCATGAACCCTGTCAACAATTTTAGAGATTATGAGAACGACCAAAATAGTCGGTGGAGCCAATGAATCCATCTTTGTCTTCATCCTCATTATTTCTCTATTCTTTTCTTTTGTCTTGATATTCTGTGAGATACTCAGAAACTTGTCAATGGATTGCAAGGTTTTCAAAATTACCAAAATAGTTACAAAGACCTTGTCACTAGTTTGGGTGGTTTTTACAACCACCACAATAGATGATGAAGCTAGATATTCCTTGCAACATCCTTATTTCTCCTCCCTCATCATCTTCATGTTCATTCATCCTTGTTGATTGGTGATTGGGTGAGGTTCTTGAACTTATGGAAATCACTGATGAAGACTTATATTTCTTTTCTCCTTCTTCCTCTATGTTTGTCAGTGATTGAGTGAGGTTCTCAAACCCATAGAAATCATTGATGAAGACCCTATCAGTGGTTTGGGTGGTTATGACAACCACAAAAATTACTGATGAAGCCTTATATTTCTTTGCACCAACCTCTTCCCTCTTATTTCTTATTTCCTTTACATTTTGGTGACCTGAAAGGTTTTTGAAAACCACCATAATAGCTGATAGAGTCTTCTATTGAATTCTTATTGGTAGATATAAAGGTTGTGACTACTAAGCAAATCACCGACAAAGACTTTGTTGGTGGCTTGGGTGGTTGTGAAAACCAACAAAATCACCAACGGATTTTGAAAAGATAGAAAACTCGACAAACACATAAACTTAGAATTATTTTTGGAACTTTAGAAACCTTAACACAAGATGAAGGCATGGACAAAGTAAAGAACCACCATACACCTAAATTTGACCAAGGGGAACCTATTTAAGATCTCTCAAATCAATTATAATTGATGGGCAAAATTGGGCAAGGGAAATAAAGGGCACAAATATAGGAGTTATTGCAAAATTTTGAGCACATGCTAACATTGGCTCGAGTTGGGGATATGTGACTCTTGTAGGCATAGTGAGGATCCAGTTATCTCTAGGTTGCACACCGAAATGAGGGAAAAGTAAGGACCAAACCTAAACAAAAGAGGGGGCAATGCCACAAAATACAAAACACAAACACACACAAAGGAAAAGATATATACATAGGACCAAACAGAGCCACATACCATCGAGAGAAATAATTCTTGAGGTGCTAACCATGGACTGGTAAGTCCATAAATTCTCTATCCAAACTCTTGAGGTAAAAAGTGACTTGATTGCACTTGTGTGTAATTTGGTAAGGTCCAATCCATAAGGCTTTAAATTTTCCATGTTTTCCCTTATCTTTGAACTTTGCATTCCACATGAGGACCAAGTCACCCACTTGAAAACTCCTTTGAATTTCTTTCTTTTCAAACAAATGCTTGACTATCTACTATTGCAACAAGTTTCTTCCATGCACAATTCTCCTAGCTTCCTCAAGTTTAGTAACCTCATGTATCCTTAATGAAATGGCATCATCCTCACTTCCTTCAATCTACTACAACAATTTTTATACAAGTATTTCAAGGCTAATTGGAATCTTGGCTTCAAATCCATAAACCATCTCAAAGGGGCTCCTACTAATAGCCTTCTTGTATGTTATTCTATCTACCCAAACAACAAAATTAAGCTTATCATCTAGTCATTTATTATATGAATCTAGTGTCTTCTTGATGATGTTCATGATACTTTTGTTATTACATTCATCCTAACCATTCCCTTATGATGATAAGGTAAAGAATGTGCTAAAGTGAGCACATATTTAGAGCAAACATCAAGGAGGTCATGGGATCTAAAACACATTGATCATCAACATCTATCCTTGCAAGCACACCAAACCTTATGATGATATTGTTCATTAAGAAGTCAATAACTACTTTTTATGTAGCATTTCTGGTAGGTATTGCTTCTACCAATTTGGTGAAGTAATCAGTGGCTACAAGGATCCATTTGTATCCATTGCTGGATTTTCAACAACCTCCCCAATAAAATCAAGACCCCACTACTGAAATGGATCCTCAACTATGGATGTGAGGGGGGTTGCGCCTACAAACTTCATCTTTCCTACAAACCTTTTGTAAGCATCACATCTTCTAAGAAATTTGGCCACATCCTTGAACAATGTAGGCCACCAATATCCTACTCTAATTACTTTATGGGTAGTAGTTTTTGACATGAAATGTCCTCCACAAAGTCCTTGATGACATTAAAATTTATGAATTTGATAGATTGCTTATGATCTAGACATTTGAGAAGCAATCCATTAAGGTTTCTCTACATATGTTGGCCTTGTACAATCACATACTTTTGGGATACCAACTTCAAGGTTTTCCTTTGCCAATCATTAAATCCTGGAGGACAACTCAAGTTCTCTAGATAGATAACAATATCTGTATACCATGGATTATTCTTCATAAGGCAAGGAGGAAGTGTCAAACTAGAAGTTGCCTGATGTAATTTTCTTGCATCCAGGTTTGTATATGTAATTAGCTTAGCAAGGCCTTGACCCCTAACTAGCTTTGTGGTTTGCACCTCCATATTACATTCTTGGATCTTGTTGATCCATCTGCATCTCTTTCCTAAAAATTCTTGCTAATATAAAGATATCCCTCACAATTGTGTGAGGCACATAAGAAGTGATTTTATCTCCTACAAGATAAGGCATGAAGTTCTTGATAGCCTTGACAAGAGCATATACATTTTTTTCCATGATAGAGTAGTTTAATTTAATATTTTGCAATGATTTTTTGAAGGCAATTGACTTCTCATATCCATCAACATTTTTCTAAAGCAACACTGATGCAATTTGGTGTAGAAAGAAGCAAAAGAAAACAATTGAAAAGAATTTGAATAGTCAGGGATTGACAATACTAGTGCCTTCTTGAGTATATCTTGAATTTCCATGAAAGAATCAGTTGATTCCTCATCCCAACTAGCTAATTTCCCTTTCTTAATTACCTTGGAAATAGCCTTTATCTTTTCAACAAAGTTAGGAACAAGCCTCCTAACAAGATTCATTTGTTTGAAGGAGTGCATTGCTTTAACTATTTTAGGTTAAGGAATGAGGTCTATTGATTTGACTCTTTTTGGATCAATCCTCACACCTTCCTTGGACACAATATGCCCAAGGAGCTTACCTTCTTCAACACCAAATATACACTTCTTAGGATTTAATGAAATCCCATATTCTAAGTATCATTTGAAAATCAACTTTAAGTGTTTGCTATGGTCACTTCTATCCTTGGAATAGGTAGTCAGATCATCCTGATAGACAACCATAATTTCATTTAACAACCCTGCAAAGGTAATATCCATTGCCCTTTGGAAAGTGGCAATCGCATTCTTGAGTCCAAAAGGCATCATCACATAAACAAACATGTCATGAAGGTTATTTTATGCTACTCAAACTAAAAATCTATCTATCATTGACATTAATTTAGACATTGTCACCTGCTATAGCAAATGATCCATGCTAGGTAATGGGTAGTTCTCCTTGAGGACTTAATATTCAAATTTCTAAAATCTACACAAAGCCTTATGTCTCCATTTTTCGTCCTCATTGGGACAAGATTAGATACCCATTTTGAATGTCTAATTGCCTTGATTATGCCACCCTCTTTCAGCTTCATGACTTCCTTTTGCATTTGAGGGGCCAATGTAGGATTGATAGGCCTTTACTTTTGCCTAAGTAGTTTTGAGCTATGTTCCAATGGAATAGTGTTTTGGAACAAATCTTCCCTATAGGAATTTAACTCATCATACGACCATGTACGACCATGTAAAACACCTCTTAAACTTTTAAAAAAATGTAATCTAGTTTCAACTTCTTTCCAATGTAAATCATCTTGGGATTTACTTCAACTCCTAGATTAACACCTTCTACATCATCTTCACTGATTGGCTTGCTCCTTGTCTTGTAACAATCATCACTATCAAACTTTCATTCAACAGCTACAAGACCCCTAAGAATGGTATTGGTCTTGAGATGAATGACCTCATTTACAAACAAGGTATTCTTTATATATTCTACTTCAATCATAGGCTACCAATCAATCACCTGGCTTTCAAAACTACTTATGCAATTTAAAAAACCATAAATCTGCTTGTCATCATTGAAAAACTATTAATTGTATATATTGTCAAGAATACTTGGTCTAGTGAGGATTTCTATGGTGTATGTGAAATGGGGTGATGTTAAAGAAGCATCAAACTTTGAATCTATGACAACAAGTGCATCATTTGTAACATTTTTAGTTCTATCCAACCACTTGACATCTAAGGCATCAAACATTCCAATGGCATCCTATACAATATTCATATACATTTTCAATCTTTTTTATTTGGATACATATTGTTGACCAATTTTCCCCTTTCTAGAGTCAAATGGCCCAATTTTAAAATGTTGAAAATCTTGTCAAAATTGGTTAAAATCAGGTCTAAGTGTTTTCCTTGTAAAAATCCCTAAAATCCTAAGGAAAATCCCTTTCAAAAATCCAATTTCTAAGTTTTGACTTAGTCTTGTCAACCTTAGTCGGTAAATTTGAGAGTTAGCGAACCAAGCAGTTCACTGATCGGTGAAATCACCGACTAAGAAAAGAAGAAGGGAAGGCCAAATGAAGACAAAAGGAAATAAATAAAAAGAGCCTTTATCAGCAAATTCTTAGTTCAACAAACTTAAAGTTCACCAATCGACGAATTCACCAACTAAGGAAGAATGGACAAGTGGGAAGCGACTAAGTAAAAGATAAAGAGTTTGCCTTATCAAAAAATCTTAAGGTTTGTGAACTCAAGGTTCATTGATTAGCAAGTTCACCAACAAAGGCAAAAGCAAAGCTAAAGAAGGATAGGCAAGATAAGGTGAGAAGGAAAGTGGTTTGTGAAAGGAGAATTTTGCCAACTAAGGGTGAAAAGTGACTAAGTATGAGTAAAAAGGGAGAAAAGAGAAAGCAATAAGGAAGAAAAAGAGAAAGAAGTGTGAATTGGATAAGGCAATGGTTCGTGAAATGAAGATTTTGCTAACTAAAGGAAAAATAGAGACAAAAGTGGTTTGCGGTGGACAGATTTTGCCAATAAGGCAAAATAAAGGTAGAATTGAAGTAAAGTGAAAATCAATGAAATAAAGCATGTAATATAATGTAATGAAGTACTTTAGAATATTTTAAAATATTTCAAAGTGTTGTAAAGGCTTTATATAGGAAATTTCAGTGGGCATTAATTTTGAAATGTCTGTCTTCTCTCTAGTCACCATTATTGCAGGATCAAATCAACACCAACTGGATTTAGTTGTAGGGTGTTTAATTGTGCAGGTGAATGAGTCAACTGCTAGTCTTTAATGAAGTAGATATTTCTGAGCTATTTCATCTTCAAATATTTCTGTATTAATTGTTGTGGATTAGATTAAGATATTTTCTGCATTTATATTTTGCAGAATAGATGTAAGTGGACCATCCCCTTTGCAAAAATATCTTCTAAAAACCCCATGGGCAAATTTATTGTAGTCGGTGACTTGGGTCAATGTATGAAATGCTATATATACATGTAAATCAAATGTATTGTTGTTGGCTATTGGTCTTAAAAAGCCACATCTTGTATCAATTGTAATCTTGCCTCCATGATAAATAAACAATAGATTTTACCTTCTCATACAAATTTTGCACTGTGTAGCATGGGCATTTGAATCTCCATTTTTTGAATGTTTATTTCCTGGTGGGTTTCAATCAGATTTCTTTACCTCTGCAGATAGTTTATGAGTTGTGTATGTACTTCTATTATTTGATATTATTCTATGCATAAATGGTTAATCTGAGAGCTAAACACTTTAAACCTGGTGTATCACCTTTCCCTTTCAGTTTTCTCCTTCTTCCCTTTTCCCAGTGGTGTTAGATTAGGTTTAGTCTTGTAGTTTTCTCTGAATCTTATATTCAAAAAGAGGAACCAACCTTCTCTGGAGGTTTGATCTCATTTGCAGGGTCCCACACCTTGAGATCAGTCCCATGTTTCACTGGATTGTTGTAGCAAATAGCCTTCAACATAGGGTGCAAATCTAAGTGACAACAATTTCTGACACGCTCTGTGGGACCCTCTTCTCTGAATGGGAGTTGAACTGAGAAGGTTTGGTGTTGTTCTTAGTTCATGTGTAGCTGTGGAAGCATTCAACAAGCAGCATGGTGACTTTGTTGAGCAAATCTATTGGTGTAGCTAGTTCAAGCGCTTAAGGAACTTCAAAAATCAAGATTTGGTGATATTCTTGGTCTAAATTGCTTTCAAAAGTATTTCAATCACCTGGCGACTCCCTGGTATAAGCCTATCTCTCAGAAGGGTAGATTTTTTTGCTCTTTTTCCCATATTGTTTGAATTATTTCAATTTTTTTCATGTTATATTATGTCAAACTATTATGGAAGCTTTGAATATCAACACCCTCATGATGCTTATTCCCCTCCATCTTGTCAAAATACATGTCGTTGGCCTCTATATCAGCCATTTCAAGCCCAAGATACCTCTATTTCTATGTCGTATAGCTTAGTTTCAGAAAAATATCAGCATCCTTACAATGCTTACTTCCCACCCATCCCTACTTAGTCATCTTGGTAGTCTAATAATGTTTATTATCAACCCCAAGAAGACTATCTTGATCCTATTCAGTGTAGCTACCCTTCTAGTTAGTTCCAAGATGTTGACAATGTGAATATTGATGCATTTAATGATCCCATAGACATGTTCCTAAAGTTTAACAGATGTTTGGATGACAAGAAAAGAAAAAGAGGGTATAATTAGCCTCAGCGAGACTATAGTCTTAACATCAGAAACATTAATGATCTGAAGGAGGTGATCCTAGGCTGCCAAAGGGACTAGGGTTAGTTTCAAGAAATGATAGAGTATGACTGGTAGCGAGAGGGACTTGCTTATTAGGCCCATCTTCAACAGCAACAACATGAGGCACAAGAAAGGGTTTTTCAGGAAAATCTTGCTATGCAGATTACAACTCAAGAAGAATAGATGAGGCAAGTGACTCATTCTATGCCCTCTTTTCCCAATTTTAGACCCCCTTTTCTACCACTAGAAATTAACTTACAACAAAGCAACCTCAACATCACAAATTCCCAAGTTTCAAAATCTCTCTCCCTTTGCAAGACCTTGTTCCTGTGCAAACCCAATTTATCACTCCCAAGGAACAAATTTTCCAAGAACCCTCTTACTTCCAGGAAATTCAAGGTAATATTTAGGTCCCTTGCCCTAACACCATTTTGTTTTTCAAAGGTGGACCTGTTATCTATCAGGCTAGTTGGTGGGATGAGCCAAAGGTGGAGGTGGAAGAGAAAGAAACTAATGAGGAATAGTCTATTGTTCCTATGGTCATAGAGGTGGAATTGTTTGAGCCTCTTACACCTGTGAGTAATGTTAATTCAAATAAGGGATTGAATGCTCTAGATTTTAGTTCTTTTTAGGCCTTTTCTCATGCATCTGATCAAGTAAACAAGGATGAAATGCAAATATTGCATGGGGAGAGCCTTCAGTTGTAGAGACAACTTGAGAAGAATCCAGTGGAGTTGCAGTTGATTGAGGATATTGAGGAGGAAATTGCTACAGTGGCTTCAGAAGTTGACGATGCCACCCTATTTCATGAACTGCCCAGTTACATTGAAGATGAAGATGGCATGTAAATTCCAACATTAGTTGCAGTTTTGGAGCTGCATAAGGATGGTGAAGATTGTGGTGAGTTACTGGCATGTGTAGAAAAGTGTGGAAGTGAGGTTCTAGCTAATGAAGAGGAGCAAACAGGCAACCCTATATCGAAAAGTGCAGAGGCTGATGATACAAACCTATTTGTAGAATTCCCATATTTTATTGAAAATGACAATGTGGAGATTGAGCATGGGCAAGAACAAATTGAAGATTTATTCTCAATTATCCAATGAGGATATCAACTCCTTTGTTGAAGAGATTTCATCATTGAGCTGGTTCAGGGCTCATTTTTTAGCCTATTTTTGATAGCCATCATGAGAAATATGCATTAGAGGTGGAGGCATCCATATTTCTAGTTGAGCCACAAGAACTGGAGCTTTCAGATCAACATGAAGAGGAAAAATTAGAGAAAAAACATGAGGTCTCCATTGATCATTCAAGTAAAGTTTCAAGAGGTAGACATCTAGCCCAGTTGGGGATAGACCATGATGAATTATCACTTGTCATGCTCACTCCTGAGCATGAAGTTGAGCATCAAGATGAGAGGAATCAACCCACTTACTCACCTCCCAGTAGCTGCATCAACAATCAGTTCATGTGGGTGAGTTTGATTTTACTCTCAGAATGGCATTTCATCAATTTGTTGCATGCCCATCCCTTCCCCACCTCATTTTAACTACCCACAAACATGAGAAACATTGTAAATTGTTAAGAAAGGGAAGTTACTTGCAAGAACCTATCAATGGATTTGTTTGAGGTCATTTCCTTGTTGTTAGTTTAGGTTTAGAGTAGATTTTGTTTTTGTTTTAGGTTTCCTTTCAATAAGTGTTGTTGCATAGGCTACACTCTCATTAGGAGAATGCAAGCCTGATTTGCCTTTTTGGTGTTGTTTTGAAGGCAAAGTTTTAATTGTTCCTAGTATACTGTAGTTCCTTTTGACTCTATGCCCAATGGATACTTCAAGCCACTAGTTTCTTTTGTTTAGCAGGCAAACATCCTTGAGAGGTCACCAAAATGTTGACCAATTTTCCCCTTTCCAAAGTCAAATGGCCCAGTTTTAAACTGTTGAAAATCTTGTCAAAATTGGTTAAATCAGGTCTAAGTGTTTTCCTTGTAAAAATCCCCAAAATCCTAAGGAAAATCCCTTTCAAAAATCCAATTTCTAAGTTTTTGACTTAGTCTTTTCAGCCTTAGTCGACAAATTTGAGAGTTGGTGAACCAAGTAGTTCAACGATCAGTAAGTTCATTGATCATCGAAATCACCGACTAAGAAAAGAAGGGAAGACTATAGGAGGAAAAAGGAGCCTTTATTGGCAAATTCTTAGTTCAAAAAACTTAAAGTTTGCTGACCAACAATTTTGTTGATCGATGAATTGGCCGACTAAGGAAGAATGGACAAGTGGGAAGAAACTAAGTAAAAGAAAAAGAGTTTGCCTTTATCTGAAAATCTTAAGGTTTGCAAACTCAAGGTTTGCTGACAAAGGCAAAAGCAGTGCTAAAGAAGGATAGGAAAGATAAGGCAAGAAGGAAAGTGGTTCATGAAAGGAGAATTTTGTCGACTGAGGGCAAAAAGTGATTAAGTATGAGAAAAAATGGAGAAAAGAGAAAGAGATAAGGAAGAAAAAGAGAAACAAGTGTGAATTGGCTAAGGCAATGGTAATCAAAATGAGGATTTCACTGACTATAGGAAAAATAGAGACATAAGTGGTTCATGGTGGACAGATTTTTCCAATAAGGCAAAATAAAGGTCAGAATTGAAGTAAAGTGAAAATTAATGAAATAAAGCATCTAATATAATGTAATGAAGTACTTTAGAATATTTTAAAGTGATTTAAAAATATTTCAAAGTGTTGTAAAGGATTTATATAGGAAATTTTAGAGGGCATTATATTTTGAAATGTCCGTCTTCTCTCCAGTTGCCATTATTGTAGGATCAAATCAGCACCGACTGGATTTAGTTGTTGGGCATTTACTTGTGCAGGTGAATAGTCAGATGTTAGTATTTAATGCAATGGATATTTCTCAGTTACTTCATCTTCAGATATTTCTGTATTAATTTTTGCAAATTAGATCAAGATATTTTCTGCATTTATGTTTTGTAGAATAGATGTAAGTGGACCATCCCCTTTGCAAAAATATCTTCTGATAGTTCCATGGGTGAATTTATTGTAGTGGGTGACTTGGGTCAATGTATGAAATGCTATATATACATGTAAATTAGATGTATTATTATTGGTTGTTGGTCTTAAAAAGAAACATCTTGTATCAATTGTAATCTTGCCTCCATGATAAATAAACAATAGATTTACCTTCTCATACAAATTTTGCACTGTGTAGCATGGGCATTTGAATCTCCATTTTTTGAATGTTTCTTTCCTAGTGGGTTTCAATCAGATTTCTTTACCTCTACAGATAGTTTATGAGTTGTGTATTCACATCTATTGTTTGATATTATTATGTGCATAAATGGTTAATCTGAGAGACAAACACTTTAAACCTAGTGTATCACCTTTCCCTTTCAGTTTTATCCTTCTTCCCTTTTCCTAGTGGTGTTAGATTAGGTTTAGTCTTGTAGTTTTCTCTTAACCTTACATTCAGAAAGAGAAACCAACCTTCTTTGGAGGTTTGATCTCATTTGCAGGATCACACACCTTGAGATCACTCCCATGTTCACTAGATTGTTGCAGCAAATGGGCTTCAACACAAGGTGAAAATCCAAGTGACAACACATACGAGCCTCTAATCTATGACACTATTAGCTCAGAATCACTATGCACATTCAAACATTTAATCCCATACCTAGAAACAACATTCAAATCAAGTAGTAGAGCCTCATATTCTGCTACATTATTGGTGTAGTCAATGTTTAGCCTGAATGTGAATTTGTAAGTGGTGTCATCTAGGGAAACCAAGACAATGCTTTCATTGTTTCCTTATTTAGAGAAATCTCCATCAAAATATATTTTCCATACGTCATTAATTTCAAGGCAAAGAGGATTTGGACGAGAGGCAAGATCAACATAAATTCTTGCATTATCATCAATATATCCAATCATGCTCCCAAGTTCAGTTTTTGCATAATGTACCTCATCCTTTACTTTGTCTGGGTCCTCTATAATTTGCAACATTTTCTTTTCTCTGTACAACTAGACCTCTTTTCCATTGAATGGAATTATGGCATATGACAGGTCCATTTGTATGCTGCCACCTATTGAGGTTGCCCAATTCCTTGAAAATAGCATACCCCACTTAGTTGGATAGTCAATGATGATTATGTCCATTATAAAACACTTACCAATGTATGAAACAAGTTACACCTGCACTCTATTGATAACTCCAATAACATTGACCTCTTTGGAATCCATTGCATAACACTTTCCATAAGACTTGGAAACCTTCAAGCCTAACTAATTCATGACTTCTAATGGTATTACATTACTTGAAGCTCTAGAATCTAGCATGCAATTATGTACCAACCATCCCTTTATCAGCAATATAGTATAAAATGGATCAACCATGGTTTGATTACTTATAGACATGGTACCAAGGTCAATCTCAAGTATTCCTTGGGAATTTGTCTCAACAGTTGCATCATCTGCAAAATCATTCAAAGTATTAATATAGCCTTCAAATGTGGTTGGAGCATTTATATATTGTAAGGCCCTCTCTTTATGCTCAAGGATTCTAAACATCTGCCTTACTAGTACTAAGACTTTCATTTGACTTAAGGTAAGAGCCATGTCAATGGGGACAAGGGCACAATTGTTGCATGAGTATCTAGGATAAAAGGAATTATCTGACTATCATTAATGACTCTCTTCCATTATCGGTGTTTCCACTCACCTTAGTTGTGTCTTTTCCTTATTGTGAGCCTTTCTTGACTTGATCTGGATTGCTTGTTGCTTCTGTCACCTTAGAATTTTCAACACTACTTGTTGGTATAGTTGTACTTTTATACTTTGGAACATATTTATTCTGTATAGGGGTCTTTGACATAGATGATCTCTTCTTTTGTGCTACCCTTTTAGTAGTTTTGTTCACACTTTTTTATGCAATGTCTTTCTTATTAGCCTCAACATCCATCTTATGTTTTCCTTTATCTACAGGAGTATCCAATGCCTCTAGTAGGACAAAAATCCTAATCTCTCTTTTGGCAATCACCTGCCTACCCCTAAGTTGGTATTCACTCTACACTTTCATGACAATTACATCAGTAAGAGCCTTAATGTCTTCATTTGAGGGCTTTGCTCTTTTATAACTTTACTACATGAGTTCCTTAAAGATTTTAAAATTACCAGTTCATATTGGACATGATAATATCTTGATCACATTGAAAGAATTCATCACCTTCAAAGGCATCAAGCTAGTCCACATTAATATCTTCATAATGTTTAGGGGTAGCATCTTCATTTGGGAATTCTTTCTCCTTAAAGAGTTCAATTGCAATAGCATAATTTGTTGAATCATGAGGCAAAAAGTATGCCTTGCACCATAATAAATCATCTTGGAAATTTATATGATCCTTCCTCAGAGGATCAGGAGTACCTTTGTTTTGGTGCCTTAGATTTCCTAGCCTTGGAAAAACCTATTTTTCATTCTTCCCTAGTATTTTAGACCAATTAGTATTGTAAGGCCTATTATGTAACCTTTTCCCTTCATTGAAATGAGTAGCAACATTGTTAGAAGGAAAACCCTTCTCATTTTGTGCAACCCTATGTGATAGATATTTCATTACTCCCATCAACTTGTCTAGCTTGTCTTTTGTTGTAGGAGGTTTACTTGAAGTGCTTGTATCTATCCTCAAGATCTTTACATTAGCTCTTTTAACATGCTTTCCAGATTCCTTCATATTAATTTCAATAATGTAAGATTCTCTTAGAGTTTGTGGGTTTTTATCATGAAGGCAATACCCCAATTTAGCATCAAATACTCCACAATAGAGAACCGAGCACATTGATTCATTAGGCCTCAAATTGGGAGTTACCTTCCTCATTTTGTGACAAATCTACTACCAAATTCAAAAATAGTCTCATTCACACCCTTTTTATGGTTGTCAACTCATGGATTACAAACTTAGAATCAATTCTATCTCCATACTACAATTTGAAGACCCTTATGAACTCTTCCCATGAATCTATGCTACTATCTAGAAGACTTCTTCTGTACCATTCTTTTAAAGACTATACAAAATATTAATGATGACATCCTCATCTTAAATTTTATACTCATTAGTTACATTTATGAATCATCTAAAGTGTTCTTCCCCTGTTTTTACCTTGAAACTTTGGTACCTTACCCCTAATTTCATTAGGTATTAGATTGGGATAATTAGGAATTCCATAAAGTTCTAACTGTCTATACTTTTTTACTCCTATGGGATGTCTTGGTGGGGGAAACTTCTGAGCTTTCCTCATGTTATGGTCCCTCATATTTGGTCGATTATGTTTTTGTTGATTTTCTACCACCTAATTAGGAACATTGTGAGCATGAGGATTATTTTCTTATTGGGAATTCTGGGCAAGCTGGGCTTGATGTAAATAAATTTGAGCTTGAATTTCTCTTTTCCTTTGTCTAAGGTGATCAATGAAATTTATTGTTTGATCAATTTTTCTTTCCCTACAATAAATTTCTAACCGTGTAGTTGCATTTGCATCATGGAATGTAGTATCTTTCTCAAGCTCTATCCTATGTGTGGATGTAAGAGAGCCAGGATGTGATTCTAATCTTTTGGTTCTTATGTGTGATGGATTTTGCAAATTTATATCATCAACATCTACCTCATGGGACATATTTCTACTTATTCCACTCATGTTTATTGTTTCTCTAGGCATACCATATTCATGTCTACAGTTTCTCCTGCTAGTTCTAATCATTCTTACTTGAATCATATGAAGTGTAAGGATATTGCTAAATAGGCATGCTTTCTCTAATAGATGGACAAACATCATTTTTTGAAAATTGTATTGGTTGACATACCTCTATTTGTATCTATCCATGTAGTGTGTTGTCTTTCTACTTGTGCTACTACATCTCCAGCTTCTTGGAAATCTATTGAATGTCTTCCTCCTTCCATCTTTACTCCTTTACTTTGATCTTTGAATGGGTTTATCTCGACAGAGCCACCACTCTTCATTGGGGAATAGAAAACTTTCTTTATCAACATAGATCTCAACATAGTAACCAAGAACTTAGTTTATCCATGATAACAGTACCAGTTTGTTGGTGCTCAAAGTTGAGGTTCCTCCAATCCCTAAAGCAAGGAAGCTCTTGAGTGATAGGGGTGTCAAAATGAAGATAAAGGCTTCTAATTTATGATTATGATGAGGCAACAATGGACCACATTGATAAGGTGGGTATGACCTTCTTCTTTAGGCTTTTCTAGACCAAGGGGGGATTCCCTAAGGTGTATGAGGACATAAACAAATATTATCATGAAACTAAACCTTGAATCAAACCCTACCCAATGCACAAGAAACTCTCATTTTACTATCACTAATCATTTTACTATCACTAAGCACATGCATGCTAGTTTGAAAACACAAGGATACCACACCTACATAAAGAAAATAAACAACCATGAAAAGAGTCTAAGATGATGCTTTGATATCCCCTAATTTACATGCATACATTTATACATGGATATGTGTAAAACAAACAACACAACGTAAAGATAAGGTTTTGATTTTGTTGTGTTTCAGTGTGTTGGAGGGAAAATGAGATTAAACATTCAACATATTAGTGTCTTTATCCAATGAGAGTAGTAGAGTCTAAGTTGTTAACCAAAGGGGACATTAGTGCAATCAAAATGTGATACCTAATCAAGTTATCAACAAGGACTATACTTGCAGACTCCATTCATAAGCTAGGCTCTATGCATACCAACTAGCAAATAGATAAAATTACACAACATATAACTAGGCGTAACTTAATAATCCATGAACAAGCCCATGAATTTCTTATATTATCTTGAAAGGATACCTCAAAAAATCTTTACAAAACATTTTATAATCTTCATTTTCACTAACTAATCAAGACAATACTCAAATCAACAAATGTGACTAAGGTGAATTGATAGAACACCAAAAACTCACACAATGATCATGGAGACACTTAGTAAAATTCTAAAAGTACACTTTTAATTCATTGTAGATTGCAATGCCCTATCATATCCTTTGGGTGAAACCTAGAAAATTTACAATGAGAAATTCCCTAAAAACCTTTGCTAGAAGTAAACCCTGATATTTATACTCATTTTTATCTATTCTACTCTATGACTAAATTTACATCCCCTTGCTATTAGTGAGAAATTGCATTTTATACTCTATTATGTGTCAGCAAGCCATTGTGGAAGAAAAGTCTAGAATTGTATGTAAAGGGGAAGGGTCACCTATGCTTGCCCACATTAACCACACATGGCGTGCACATGAAATCATGTATGTTTTTTTTGTTCACCCATGCCTGTACATCCCTGAAAGGGTCCTCCTTATACCTAGAGGATAATGGGAGCCACCAACTACTCAACTACATCCATACAAAGCCATTAATGGTGTCTTGAGTCATACAAGGGAGTCATTGAGGTAGGTGATGCATTTGACTGCAGGAACACATGATTTTATAAAAGAATCACTTTAATAACTCTGACAGCTCTTTGGATAAATTATGAACCTGAGCTTTTCAATGATATTGGGCATATCACAAACCCTGTCAACAATTTGAGAGGTTCTAAGAACCATTGAAATAGCTGATAGATCCAATGAAGCTCTCTGTATCTTCATCCTCATTGTTTCTTTCTTCTTCTCTTTTGTCATCACTTTGTGAGACATCCAGAACCTTATCGATAGATTTCAAGGTTTTTAGAACCACCAAAATAGCCAACAAAGACCTTATCGATGGTTTAGGTGGTTGTGACAACCACCGCAATAACCGACAAAGCTAGATATTCCTTGCAACATCCTCATTTCTCCTCCCTCATCATCTTCATTTTTATTCATCCTTACTAGTCAATGATTAGGAAAGGTTCTCAAACCTATGGAAATCACCAACAAAGGATTATATTTATTTTCTCCTTCTTCCTTTGTGTTTGTTGGTGATTGGGCGAGGTTCTCGAATCGATGGAAATTGTTGATGAAGACCCTATTGGTGGTTTAGGTGGTTGTGAAAATCATTGAAATCACCAATGAAGGCTTATATTTCTTTGCACCAACCCCTTCCCTCTTCTTTCTTCATTCCTCTACATGTCAACAACCTGAAAGGTTTTGAAAACCACCAAAATAATCGATGGAGCTAACAAAGTCTTCTACTTAATGGTTATTGGAAAATAGCAAGGTTGTAACAATCAAGAAAATCATCGAAAAAGACTTTGTCAATGGTTTGGGTGGTTGTGATAACCATTGAAATCACTGACCAATTTTGAAAAGACACAACAAGAGATTCATTGTTAATTTTGACATACCAAGGTTTACATTTCTCAAATGATCTTTGACTTGTGCTAAAATTTTCTATAATTGAATCGTCTAGAAAAAAATTATATAATTCTATTTAAGTCATGTCTAATAGATGTTTTGGATGATGATCATGATTTTTTAATCTCACTCTTATATTTAAAACAACTCTAGCATTAGATGATACCCTTATATTACCATGTATCTTTTAATTCAAGACCTAATTTGATTATTTAATTCCATGTCAGACCTTTGAAGTTTGTAAGTATAACAAATATGCACATGCCTACATGGTCACCTGAGGATGAACTATAGTCCTAATCACGTACATGTAAGTGTGAATATATATACCTCTCAATAGTATTCCTTTTGGTGATGTGTCTTTTTTTCATTTTTATCTTTTTTGTGTTTTTCAAACCTCTAAACTAACCTTCTATGGTCTTGCACACCTACTAGCTTTCCTTCTGACGAAAGTTTGACAACTCTTTTTTGTTACTTTATAGCCCCGATAACCTCATCAATCCACTTTACAAGAGGGGAATTTCATGTCCCTAAAGGTATTTTATCCTTTTATCCCTTTAGAATCATCTAATTAACCTCCCCATTTCATCCTTGACTTCAATTTTCATGTCACCTCTTTCCTTTCTGGGTCGCCCCCTATCACTTCAGGATATTCGTGGGTGATCCTATAGCTAAATCAGGATCTCTAGGGATGACTTTCCCCAGTGAAAGGGTGACCCACCTTTTAAAGACAATATGGATAGTTTTGGGATGCCAAAACCATTCTTACACTTCCTAGATCATTCTCCACCCTGGAAACCACTTGTACAAAACCTCCTTTGTGGGTCACCCCCTATGACTTTAGGATCTCCTTGGGTGACCTGGAGCAACTTAAGTAGGATCTCTAGGGGTGACTTTCATTAGTGAAAGGTGTGACACACTTCTCGAAAGGGGTGGCCCTGTCATCTTCTAACATATGAGTTTTCTTCTAGTTCTAGCCCAAATTTTCTCCAAATTGAGCCCTAATTGAGTAAGTCTTCTTCTCTAACTATTTGCTAACTCCTCCTAACTAATTAAACACTCCCAATCATCCCAATGTCATCTCCAAATCAATCTTAGTTATCTTGAAATCACTCAAGTGTTAACTTCATTTCTCTTGTGATCTCCTCTACAACTAGAGTTCACTCTCAATCAGAGTCAGATCACTTTCCAATCTATTTTTGTTAACTCCCCAATCACCACCACCTTTGGTGTTGGTTTTCCACCTATAAATACCCCCTCTTCAAATTCAATATTGTTGCTCTTGCTCTTTCCTTTCTTTGCTAATTGTCTCCATAGCATTTTTAAGCTCATGCAAGACCTCATGACCCTTTTCATTTTTCTATTTAGTTTCCATAGCTCCAAGACATTTTTATTCATAGGTATTGTAATGCTCAATTGTTTTCAAAATATTCTATAGATTCAAGCCATAGTGCTTAATAGGCATTCTAAATCCCAATTGTTTTCAAAGATTCAAAGCTTCCATTTTATTCCATTTTCTCCCATCTTTATTTATGTCACTAAGAGGAGGACCCCACTACTATAGAGGAAGAGAGGGTTTCCACAAGGACATATGAGGGCTCAATCCATGCACTTCATATTCTTCATACTTGGTTCTTCATGTTTTAGAATAGTTATTAGCTCACATTCTAGCTCTTGGAAAAGTAATCATTGCTTTACTTTTTCCTTGATAGGTTGTTTCTTTGTTAAATTGTAGATTAACATTGCTATGGTTCTATTAGATTAGCTTTGTATTTTCTCTTAGATTACATTTATTTCCATTTGCAATTTTAATTTGTTAGATTAGGTTCAAAATCATTCCACAAAAACTACATAAACATAGGATAGCTTGCATATTGAAAACCACATATAGACTGCATGTATATTTCAATTCTTAGGTAATTAGAAAATATTTTAATTTGGAGAAAAGGAGAAAAAAATGTTTTTACATACATTTATAAATTGTATTCATAAGAACATTACAAAAACATTAGGAAAACTTATAGAGACAAACAAGAATAAAACTCTCAATCTCATCATGAGGTACAAATCAAATCAAATCAAATCAAAGATTCAAACAAGAACAAAACCCTCAATTTAATCATGAGGTAAACATCAATTCAAACACATTCAATGTGAAGGATAACACCACCCCTATTTCCAAGCATTCAATGTTCCCAAGCATTAGGGAACATTGGATACAATCCATACTTGATGAGATTGGGGAGAACTTCCTCCATCCAATTCATCAACAAAACATAGAACAAGCAAGGGAAGAACAACAAAATCAACAATAAATTAGATATCAACAACCTTTGATACAACAGGTCTTATGAGATGAAGAAAGGAGACAAGAACATCTTTGTCACACCCCATTCTAAAACAAACATACTTATCATTTTTATTTCAAGAGGAAAGATAGTTAGTTAGTGAAAATATTATGATTAAAGTAATGTTGTGTTGGAATAGAAAATGCATTTGATTTATAATATTTTATATGCAAAGAATAATTGTCTATGATGTTATTATGATGCACGTGGTTAAATAATGTGATGGACTAACTACCATTGTGCGATTGAGGTGGATACAGGAACAATGTTTTCCCCCCTCCAAGATGAGGAGAGCGATTATCATCGTGGAGACGGTGCTAAATCCCATGAATACAATGATCATTGTGCTATCCGGAAACACACACACTCACATTAAAGGTTATGTCAATTTTGGAATAAGTCTTATGAACTTTATGTTGTTGGTCGCCTCAGTAATATTTTAACATTGTGATCATACCATACTTGTTTAATATTGTCGTCGTCATGTCGATGACTTAATATTTTACGTCGACAATCAATAAGGTTGTGTTTGTCTCTAAATGTCAAGATGACATGAGTAATTGACAAATCAAGTCTAGTCTTGATGTAAAGGCCTAAGTTGGCTTTGTAAGACTCCATCATCTATATTGTGCTTATGAATAGAATAATTAAAGCATTCAAAAGAATGCATCAGTGACATCTATGAATTAGGTGTACTATTACTTTTATTTTAAATTATTTATAAGCTTAGTCATGGTTAAATTTAATGTCTAGCTTGTGAAAAAGAAGTAAAGTCTTTAGAAGATTCCCATCGTGCTTTCCTCTAGATATTAGGAGGAGTGGGGAGGAGCAGTAGCTCCATACTCCCTTTTTCTAGTTGTATGAGGCCACGGATGGTTGAGAAATAGAAGGAGATAGTAATGTATAACAAATTTATATAACTGATAGTGAGAGAGAGTTTTGGAAAAAAAAAACTAGTTATTATCTTGCATTAAGGAAGGACAATCTATGGAGAGAAGGGAGAGATAATATCTCTTACCATTCATGAATAGAAGGAGAGGAGAGGGAGTATGACCTGGGAGAAGAATATTGGTTGCTTGAATAGAAGTTGCAGGTTATGATATATATATATATATCACTCTTTTAATATTACGCATACCCATGCAAACTATATGGTCTGTAATATGGCCGATTGACTATGTTAAACAATTGATAGGCAGTCATTCTTTATATATTCTTTTTAAGGTTATCTTATATGCAAAAAAATCCTGTGGAAAAGGCTGAATGTTCTATACTGGTTGGGCACTAAGTATTATCTATGACTATGTTTTAATCAACAACCCTATGTGTTATTTCATTCAAACATCTATTTGAGAGAACAATGTTTAGAAGCCATTTAAGACTGATAGTTTGGTGTGCATTTTCAACTGAGTAAGTCAATATAAGTATATCAATTTATACCATATTCTTTGAAGAGAGCTTACCAGTAAGACTATAGCAGAACGGGAACTTATATTTTTCCTTGTGTCTTGTGTATAACAAAAAATATAGTGTTATGTTTTCATAGTATCCATTTTGAAGTTGTAATAGTATGATATTGGAAGGTGTCATCACTTTGGATGTTTATAGAAGCTTATATCTTGTTTATGGTTGATGTCCTTGTTTAAATACATTAGTTATATAGGCTTCATATTTTGTTAAACATGAAAAATAATTTATTTAACTTATGCCTATAGAGGTAGTTTGATATAGGTGTTAATCTTTTGTTAACAATAGGTAACCAAGAGTTATCATGTACTATCTTTAAATCCTAGTTTAAAAAGGATTATTATTTATTCAAATCTAAGCTAAGACTAGCCAATAGATTATCATGAAATACACTTACCTTACTATGACAATGTAGGGTCAATCTTTTATAGTTTTTCATTGAGAATGAAACTACTTATCTTTTGAAATTCTCTTTTTGAAATATAAGTGGAAATATATCCAATATGAAGGAATATGAAGTTTATTAATTCTTTGACAATATATTTGTCAAATATAATCATAGACAAAGGCATACATATCTTAGTGACAAGAGTCTTAGAAGTCTATACTCATCAAAATCAATGACTTTATAATAGAATGAAGTATACCTTGAGACTGTATACCAAATTTATTTATGAGCATGGAAATGGGTTGACAAGCCATTGAGTAGATTGATAGGTCATCATAGACTCGAGATTGCAAGGATGCAAAGAGGGGCTCAATGCATGCTTTTTAGTCACATAGGCTCTCACCTTATACATATCTTGTTGACTTATAGTAAAAGGGTATATTTTATGTCTTTTAGATTGATATTGAATAAGGAAGTCAACGTATGTTGATTTATTAATTAATGATATAAAAGAATGTTGTCTCCAAGTTAAGAAAAGAGTATGTGAACATATGAATTATTAATGAAACTTTGGCCAAAGTAATGTAAAAGTCACTGCTTGCATTATCGGTTCACTGTGTACCAGATAGATAAATAGTTAGAGTGGGTTATACATAGCTAGAGCTAGACTAGAGTTGTAAGCTTGATTGTTTTTAGCTAGGACACTGCACTAGTTCTTAGATGGCACAAAGAATTAGTTGATTCTCATTATCTATACCCTTGCGAAGAGAAGGGCCACTTCTAGAAGGAAGTTGTGAGAGGGATCACTGGTCTATGGTTGGAGGAAAAGCACTAGGGTGATGCTCTCTCTCTCTCTCTCCTATAGTTGACTGCCGAAGACTTGTGAATAGGAAACATTACTTATTATGTAAATGAAAATGATAAATATTGTAAGTCGCAAGGAATGCGACGATCAATTATTTATTCTTGATAAAGTGTAAAATTTGTAAGTCATATGTGAAGAGACCATCAATTGAAATTATATATTGTACTTTGAAATTAGAAATGCATTATCATTGGATTTTTTGTTATAAAAAAAGAAATGAGCTTTTTGCATTTATTATATTTATTTTAGTTAATATTCTAGTTGGGATGTTACACATGGTATCAGAGCTACCAGGTTCAACACTTGGAGCTCATTGCGAGATTTTGTAGATTGGAAAGATATGCTAATAAGAAACTTTTGTTCTTGTGCTAGAATTGCAGGAAAAAGAAGGACAAGAAAGCGAGCCAAGAAATCAAAACCTAGGAATATGCCTAAGGTCACTATTAAGAAAGAGCCATCTCTTGAGCCAAAAATGAAGGAACCAGTGAGTTATGCAGAAGGAGCTTGGCTTAGTGATTCTGAAACACTAGTCGACGCACTAAAACATGTCTACCTAGAGAGGAGGAAACATATTGGGGTAGCAGAAAGGTTGTCAATCCCTGCTATTGTTAAGATTAGTAAACCATCCGCCCACTGTGATATGCATTTTGGGTGTGGTAAGGATGCGCCTGTAATAGGAAAAAGAGGTGTTGATTGAGTACTCATGAGTACACCCACCCTCTAGGTTTGTGTTAGTCGATTCTGATGGGGAGGAAGAACCTGAGGAAATTCCTCTATCATAAAGTGATATGTAGACACCTTTTATACACAAAAAACATAAAAAATTTGTATTTGAATAAGGATGTAAAAATCCATTAAGAGAATAAAGTAAAAAATTTGGCTTTTTATATAAACAAATGTATATGTGATTCATCTCTAAGTTTCTGTATTTATGAACGAAATTTTATGATTAGTATATCAAAAGTTCAATGTTTTAATAAATTTTTATGCAAATGTTAGGTGTGGATAAATATTGTTATGGAACATATTGGAAATCAATCAAGAAGGAGCCTTGATGGCCCAGATCTTGAAAATAATCCCATGGCAAAATTAGATTAAATCTTGTTAGTTTTAAATGAAACAAAAGAAAGATTAGAAACCCTAGAATAAGAAG
Organism: Cunninghamia lanceolata; assembly: GCA_027924645.1. Classification (NCBI taxonomy): domain Eukaryota; kingdom Viridiplantae; phylum Streptophyta; class Pinopsida; order Cupressales; family Cupressaceae; genus Cunninghamia; species Cunninghamia lanceolata. Next base: position 23,700,451 of record BSBN01000339.1, on the reverse strand, counting down.
TTAGAGGGGAAGAAAATAATCAAGAACAACACTTTGAAGAAAGATAAGAATTTAGTTTTCATAACGAGCCAAGAGTAAGTAAACAAGACTCTCTGATTCACAGTGAGGCAAAAACTCATCTTACCAACAAGTTAGCCCGAGATATGAAGAAAGTTATACCTCCTAAGTTTGATGAAACTATGAGTGGAGACGCAGCTGAGGCTTGGTTAACAAAGATGGAAAATATATTTTGAGATAAGAAATTACTTTGAGATCACTAAAGTTGTATGGGGAGCATACCAGTTAGTAGGAGAAGCATGCACGTGGTGGATGAATAAGAAAATGGAATTAGGGTTGAGTTCCTTAAGTCTAACTTGGGAACAATTTGTGGTCATATTTAGGAAAAGGTGGTTTATCTAACTATACTTTGACTAGAAATTGATAGATTTCCAAAATTTGTGTTAGGGAGATATGACCGTCATTGAATACTAGGAAAAATTTACTAGGTTGCTGAAATAAGTGCCACAATATCAAAAGGATGAGAGATTTAGGATAAGGAAGTTTATTATGGGCTTGAATGCTCAGATAGGTGGAGAAGTAGACGTCCATGGACCCACAACTATAGATCAAGTCTTTGAGAAATCCATCAAGCAGGAGCAAAAGCTCAAATCCATCTCAGCATATCGAGAAAAATCTCCAAATAAATTCAACTGGAGTCGTTCTTTGACATCTTTAAAAAAGAGAAGTAGAAATTAGGAAAACAGAGAGAGAAACCATGGTAAAAGTTCTAGATATAACAGAAGTGAACCTAGGGATGGAAACAAGGATGTTAATCCTAGAAAGAATGATGATAATTCCAACTAATCTTAGGTAGGAAAGGTCCACCTGGAGGGTGTTTTATATGTGGAGGAGATCACTATGCTAAACAATGCCCCACTAAGAGCCAAGGAAATTCATGTCATGGCAATCCTTTACCTTCATAACAAACAACCTTCCAGTAAAGAATTCATGCTTCTTTAGATAATTGTCAAGTTGAGTATTAGGTTACTCCTATTGAAACTTTAGGTACACTTTTTGGAACCCCAATTTCTATTCTTAAAGATATAGGAACAACTACAAATTTTGTGAACCCTAGTATACTTAATAAGATGTCTAGGAAATTTAGTTTCATGGAAAATTCATGGACAGTAGAGTTTGCAAACCGGTTAAGAGCTTGAGTAGAGCAATGTTTGTTTGAAACTAGATTAACATTACCCACTTTTTCTATAGAGGTCAATCTATATGTAACACCTCTAGGCTCTTATGATTTCATTTTAGGGATGAAATGGCTATGGAAACATATGGCAAACATTGATTATTTCTCCAAAATAATAGAATGCTTAGATGATGTTGGTAATGCTATCCTTATCCAAGGATTTCAATGTGAAATGAAAACTAGAAAAATTTTGACGATGCAATTGAAAAGAGCAAAGTGGAAAGGTTGCCAGATGTTTGTAGTTAAGATGGATGAGGTAAAAGACGAAGGGAAGGAGAAATCTAAGGAAACTTTTATAGAGGATTACCCTTATCTTCATGACTTTCAGGATGTATTTCCTGAAGACCTTCTAGGTCTACCCTCGAAAAGGGTTTTTGAATTTTCAATTGATGTTATTCTAGGGTTTGAATTGGTGTCCAAAGCGCCTTATCAAATGACTACCACTGAGTTGATGGATCTGAAGACTTAACTTCAATAATTGTTATCAAAAGGGCTGATTAGACGCAGTGTGTTGCCTTGGGGAACACTGGTGATCTTTGTCAAGAAGAAAGACGACACTCTATGCCCTTGTATAGACTATCATATGATTAACCAAGTAATGATTAAGAACACATATCCTCTACCGTGCATAGGTGATATCTTTGAACAAATGCATGACACAATTGTATTTTCAAAGATTGACCTTAGGTTAGGTTATCATCAGTTGAGGCTGAAAGAAGAGGACATTCCTAAGACAACTTTTCAAACAAGGTATGGGCATTACAAGTTCACAATCTTACCTTTTGGTTTGACCAATGCCCCAGCAGCCTTCATGAATTTGATGAGAAATTTTTTTAGAGATTGTCTAGATAAATTTTTTTTGGTGTTTTTAGATGATATTCTAATTTATTCTCGCAATGAGGAAGAACACCTTCAACACTTGCAGATAGTTTTGCAATGTCTCAGAGAGCACAAACTTTTTGGAAAACTATCCAAATGTAGTTTATTTTAGAAAGAAGTGCAATACTTAGGCCACATCATATCAAATAAGGATATTGTTGTGGATCCCTCAAAGATAAAGGCTATTCTAGAATGGCCTATGCCTAAAAATGTTCATGAAGTACGTAGCTTTATGGGATTAGCATGATATTACAGAAAGTTTGTTTTGAAATTCTCCATAATTACCCATCCTATTACTTCCTTGCAAAGGAAAGGAAAATGATTTGAATGGTTAGATAAGTGTGAAGAAACCTTCAATATTCTCAAAGGAAATTGACTTCGGCACTAATTCCTAGAGTGCCAGACCCAGAAGGTTGTTTTGTTGTTGTGACCGATGCTTCAGGAGAAGGGTTGGGAGGAGTGGTAGTGCAAGAAGACCAAGTTATGGCCTACGAATCTAGGAAGTTGTGACCCTATGAGTAGAATTATGCTCCTCATGATCAAGAATTAGTAGCAATTGTACATGCTCTCCAGGTTTGGAGGCATTATTTGTTAGGAAAGCAATTTGAACTAAAATATGACAATCAAGGTTTGAAGTATATATTCACACAACCAAACCTTAATTCTTGATAGAGAAGATGGTTAGAACTTATCTCTGACTATGATTTTGAGATTAATTATATTAAGGGTAAATAAAATCAAGTGGTTGATGCCTTGAGTCGTAGAAGACATATTACGACAATAGTGTCAGTACACTCTAATTTTTGAGCTCAGGTACATTGAAGAATTTATCTAGAGATGAATATTATGAGTAGATTCTAAAAGCTCTAATAAAAAATCCTCAAGAAATAAGGTATGATAGATTTTATTTTGAACCTGATGGACTATTGAGATACAATAAATCAATTTATGTTCCAAATTAGGGATATTTAAGAAGAAATGTGTGGAAAGAAGCACATTCTGCACCATATTTAGGTCATCCTAGAGTGACAAAAGTATTGGCTGATGTGAAACCCTTGTACTTCTGGAAGGGAATGAAGAATGGTGCCGCAAGATTTGTGGCAGGGTGTCTTGAATGTCAACGAGTTAAGGCTGAACACCAGCACCCAACATGACTCTTGTATCCTCATGATATCCCTGAATGGAAGTGGCAGGTAATCAATATGAATTTTGTCCAGGGATTGCCTATGTCACGTTATAAGCATGATGATATTCTTGTATTTGTGGATAAACTTTCTAAGGTAGCCCATTTCATACTTGGTAACCTTACAGATGGAGCACCCATTTTAGCCAAGAAATTCATGCAAGAAGTTTTCAGATTGCATGGAATCTGTGAAAAAATTATCTCATATAGAGATGCTCAGATAACTTCAAGGTTTTGGCAGACCTTGTTTTCAACATTAGGGACACAACTGAATATAAGCTCAGCCTATCATCCAGCGATAGATGGTAAAATTGAGAGAGTTAATCAAATACTGGGTCATTTATTGAGGATGTATTGCATGGATCAACAATATAAGTGGGAAGAGTACCTTCCACTAGTTGAATTTGCATACAATAATTCTTATCATTCTCCAATTAAGATGACTCCATTCGAAGCATTGTATGGCAAAAAATGTTGAACTCCTATAAGCTAGGATAAGATAGAAGATAGGATTTGTCTTGGGCCAGAAATTCTATTAGAAATGGAAAGCAAGTAAAGATGATTAGGAAAAGATTGGCAAAAGCAAATGATAGGAAAAAAAGTTATATTGATGCCAAGCATATACCCTGAAAATTTTCAGTAGGAGATAAATTTCTCTTGAGAGTCAAACCATAGAAGAGCCCAATTAATTTTGGAAAGTTTTCCAAAATAGCACCTAGATATGTTGGAACTTTTGAATTCATAGAAGTGGTTAATCTGATTGCTTACAGGATAGCTCTATCACTAGCTCTTGCTAGAATACATGATGTTTTCCATGTATCTTATTTGAAGAGATATATATTTCAGGATCTAATCATATACTTGATTGGAATGCTCTCTAGGTATGGGACCAAAGAGTGGTCATGATCGAGCCTCTCAAAGTGCTCAAGGTACACAAGCTCCACTGTGTAACAGAGAGGTTACTTAGTGCAAGGTCCCGTGGGACCAGTATTAAGAGGAAAATGCTACCTGGGAGGATTACAATAATTTTTATCAAAAGTTTCTACATCTTTTTATGCAAACTTGATGTAAAAAAACATAATTGTTATATTTATTTTGTTATGGACACAATCATTGAGGACGATGATCTCTAAGGAGGGGGATATGTCACACCCCATTCTAAAACAAACATACTTATCATTTTTATTTCAAGAGGATAGATAGTTAGTCAGTGAAAATATTATTATTAAACTAATGTTGCGTTAGAATAGAAAATACATTTGATTTGGGTGATCCAACAAAATGTTTCCCACTTTTTGGCCAAAGTAGTACATTGAAATCAACATTTTAAACCAGATTTCCACTTTCTGACACTTATAGAAACTAAACTGTTAAGAATTTGAAGATGATGTGAACTAGTGACTTTTAAAATTTCATGTGTATATTCTGAATGTATTTTTTTAAAAATTAAGAAATAATTTGTGATTTTTTTACGTAATTTTTAATAACTTATTTTTTATAGTTAACATCATTTTTAGATAGTGACGTTCATACCATACAACATAACTTTTTTTAATAGAAATGATAAAATTATAAATTTTTAAATATGGGTTTGTAACACCAATATCTAATGTGTAGATATTTTTTCATAATTTTTTGTTTCATATTTTTTAATTAATTTTGAAATAAGATTAATTATAATTCAGACATAGGTTTATACCATAAAACATAAGTTTTTCTATATGTATCCAATTTAAATTATTCTTTTTTTTTAAACAAGGACATCAATACCTAGTGCACAAATATTTTTCAGAATATTTTTCTCTATTTTTTAATTTTTCCATGTGTGTGGAATAGAGACCTTGATGTTTGGTGAAAAACCTATGTTCACTAGAAAATAGAAAATAAATATAAAATCAAATGAAAAATATTCAAAATCATACTTTTTGGAAAGCTTATACTAAGGGATACATATTTACAAAATAGAATTTCTAAATGACTTCATTTGATCCCCCAAAAGGTGAAGCAAAATTTGTTTTTTGTCAGCATTTTGATAGGTGTGGAGGAGACTCCATTGAGGGTTTGATTTAAGACTAGGGAGTTCTTTCCAAGGGGATTTGATCTAAGGGAGTTTTATCTAACCCCCTTCAATTAAACCCCTTTAGATGGAACCCCTCAAGGCTTAAATAATTAATTTTTCTAACAAATATGTGATTTCAGGCAAAAATCAGGATGTCCCATAAGCAGTACACACTATTGTGGCAGCACCCATTTATATTATTTTATATGCAAAGAATAATTGTCTATGATGTTATTATTATGCATGAGGTTAAATAATGTGATGGACTAACTACCATTGTGCGACTGAGATGGATGCAGGAACAATATTTTTTATTCCCACTCCAAGATGAGGAGAGAGAGTATCACCGTGGAGAGGGTGCTAGATTGCGTGAATACAATGATCATTGTGCTATTTGGAAATACACACACTCACATTAGAGGTTATGTCAATTTTGGTATAAGTCTTATTCTTTATGTTGTTGTTCACCTCAAGAATATTTTAACATTGCGATCATACCATACTTGTTTAATATTGTCATCATAATGTTGATGACTTAATCTTGTACGTCAACAATCAGTAAGGTTATGTTCGTCTATGAATTTCAAGATGACATGAGTAATTGAACAATCAAGTCTAGTCTTGACATAAAGGCTTAAATCAGATTTGCAAGACTCCATCATCGATATTGTGCTCATGAATAGCATAATTAAAGCATTCAAAAGAATGCATCAGTTACATCTATGAGTTAGGTGTACTATTGATTTTATTTTAAATTAGTTATAAGCTTAGTCATGGTTAAATTTAATGTCTAGCTTGTGAAAAAGAAGTAAATTCTTTAGAAGAGTCCTATCTTGCTTTCCCCTAGATATTAGGAGGAGTGGGGTGGAGCAGTAGCTCCATGTTCCCTTTTTCTAGCTCTTTGAGGTTGCGAATGACTGAGAAATAGAAGGAGATAGTAATGTATAACAGATTTATATAACAAATAGTGAGAGAGAGTTTTGAAAACAAAACTAGTTATTATCTTGCATTAAGGAAGGATGATCTATGTAGAGAAGGGGTGATAATATCTCTTACCATTCATGAATAGAAGGAGAGGAGAAGGAGCATGATAGAAGAAGAATATCAGTTGCTTGAACAGAAGTTGCAAGTTATGATATATACACACACACACACACACATATATATACATATATATACACATATATATACATATATATAACACTCTTTTAATATTACGTATGCCCATGCAAACTATACTGTCTGTAATATAGCCGATTGACTATGTTAAATAACTGATAGGCAATCATTCTTTATATATTGTTTTTAAGGTTATCTTATATGAAAAAAAATCCTATGTAGAAGGCTGAATGTTACATACTGGAGAGCACTAAGTATTCTCTATGACTTTGTTTTAATCGACCGTGCCCTATGTGTTATTTCATTCAAGCATCTATTTGAGCGAATAATTTGTTTAGAAGCCATTTAAGACGGATAGTTCAGTGTGCATTGTCGACTAAGTAAGTCGATATAAGTATATCAATTTATACCATATTCTTTGAAGAGAGATTACCAGTAAGATTGTAGCAGACCAAGAACTTATATTTTTCCTTGTGTCTTGTGTATAACAAAAATTATATTGTTATGTTTTCATAGTATCCATTCTGAAGCCATAACAGTTCGATATTGGAAGGTTTTATCACTTTGGATGTTTATAAAATCTTATAGCTTGTTAATGGTTGATGTCCTTGTTTAAAGACATTAGTTATATAGGCTTTATATTCTATTAAACATGTAAAATAATTTATTTAACTTATTCCTGTAGAGGTAGTTTGATATAGATGTTAATCTTTTGTTAACAATAGGTAACCAAGAGTTATCATGTACTATCTCTATCCTAGTTTAAAAAGGATTATTATTTATCCAAATCTAAGCTAAGACTAGCCAATAGATTATCGTGAAATACACTTACCTTACTATGGTAATGTAGGGTCAATCTTTTATAGTTTTTCATTGAGAATGAAACTACTTATCTTTTGGAATTCTCTTTTTGAAATATAAGTGGAAATATATCCAATATGAAGGAATATGAAGTTTATTGTTTCTTCGATAGGATATTTGTTGAATATAATCATAGAATAAGACAAACATATCTTAGTGACAAGAGGCTTAGAAGTCTATAGTCATCAAAATCAATGACTTTATAATAGAATCAAGTATACCTTTCGAATGTATACCAAATTTATTTATGAGCATGAAAATGGGTTGACAAGCCATTGAGTAGATTGACTGGTCGTCATTGACCCAAGATTGCAAGGATGCAAAGAGGGGCTTAATGCATGCTTTTGAAGTCACCTATGCTCTCACATTATCATACCTGTCTTGTTGACTTATAGTAAAAGGGTATATTTTATGTCTTTTAGACTGATATTGGATAAGCAAGTCAAAGTATGTTGATTTATTAATTAATGATATAAAATAATGTTATCTCCAATTCAAGAAAAGTGTGTGTGAACATATGACTTATTATATGAAACTCTGGCCAAAGTAATGCAAAATTCACCGCTTGCATTATCAGTTCATTGTGTACCAGATAGCTGAACAATCATAGTGGGTTATACATAGCTAGAGCTAGACTAGAGTTGTAAGGTCAGTTGTTTTTAGCTAGGACATTGCACTAGTTCTCAAATGGTACAAAGAATCAATTGATTCTCATTATTTATACCCTCGTGAAGGGAAGGGCCACTTTCAAAAGGAAGGTGTGTGGGGGACTGTCAGTCTTTGGTTAGAGGAAAAGCACCAGGGTGATGTCTCTCTCTCTCTCTCTCTCTCTCTCTCTCTCTCTCTTGCAGTTGACTGCCAAGGACTTGTGAACATGAAACATTACTTATTATGTAAATGAAAATGATAAATATTGTAAGTCACAAGGAATGCAACCATCTATTATTTATTCTTGATAAAGTGTGAAATTTGTAAGTCACATGTGAAGTGACCATCAACTAAAATTATATATTGTACTTTGAAATTGCAAAATGTATTATTATTGGATTTTTTGTTATAAAAAAATAAATGAGATTTTTGCATTATTATATTTATTTTATTTAATATTCCAGTTGGGATGTTACAATCTTTGACTTATCAATGAACAAAATAACCTTTGTGCTACGATTAGGAGACTCAGGAATCGTGACCCTTTGAATCATACAATTATCACAACAATAATAACAATTGAATGTCTCCATAGGAATATCATCAAAACACACACAACACAAAACCCAACTGCCATCCATGACATTTTTCTCCCTCAAGAAAAGGAGTAGAACAACCCTTGATCATAGCTTCGCTCAGCTGGCTCTTGCCACGTGAGAGGGAGTGACTAGGAGGCTGCTCGTAGCAAGGAAGATACTTCATGTGTCATTTCAGAGTGTGACTCACCTAAAAAATTATTTGGGGCACATTCTAAATGATACATATTTTGGAGAACCCAACGTGAAGAGCAAAACCTTCTGAGGGGAAGCTTTTCATGTTTCCATCATCATTTCACATCTTCACTATGCCATTTTTCTCTTCATTTCACTCATCATCTTCATCCTCTTTGCTCTTCATTCCATTTATTCTATGGTGTCTAAGAGACCCCTAAATATGATAGAATCTGAAGGAAACCCAAGGAACATTCCCTCTAAAGAGCTTGAAATGCCCTCTTTTGATAGATATGTGCCACCTAATCCATTGGCACCAATCACCAACTACTACGATTTTGAAGACTCAAATTATGAGAATGATTGATGAGAGACTCTCCATTTTATTTCATTCAACAATCATGCTTGGGAAGATGAAGCTATAGATCAACCAACAAACTCTAACCATGGAAGAGAATGCCAAGTGCTCGTAAGATTGGAAATCCATCAACCATCGACTAGCCATGCAGGAATAATGATATAATTAGATGACAAAGTGATATGCTTAGACAAACACTTGCAAGAAGCTAGGGAGGCACAAGAAGCCTTATGTATCAGTCATCAAGCTGAGCAACTAGAAAATGCCTCAAGGGAGCACACAAGTGGAGGAAACCATAAAAATTTTCAACCAACTAGAGAAGCATAGAGAATGAGATTGCAACCCCTACTGACCTCATAGATACCCTAGTCCAATAGATTAGGACATTAGAAGCCGCAAGGATAGAACAACCTCCTTGAGACAAAAATGATCTAAGAAATTGAATGCAAGTAAACTCACACACCACTAGGATTGAACAAGACCAAGGGGTAAGACAAAATCCCCCTTATTTGAACTATTACTCATGTAATGGAAGTAATGATACAATTCAACAACTTCCACAAGTAGGTGGATACTATCCAAATCATAATTTTAAACTTCCTCAGAATTATCAACAATCTCAACTGATATAAAAAAATGTGTTTGTGTATCAGGATCCAAATCAACAAGTCCCATTGATGTAGGAGCATCCCTGGTTCAAGAGTAATCTTGCATCAACCAAAACATTTACATTTCAGTTTGTTTGCATTTCAGTTCTTTAATTTCCAGTTCAGTCAGACAGTTAAGTTAGTAGCAGTTTTCAGCTTGTGGTCTAGTTTTGGCATTTCACATCTTGCTGATCTGGACTTAGCATCTACATTCATTCATCTACATCATATCAATAATTTAGAGCATTTGGATTAGTTACTGGAAAGTTATCGCTATTAGAAGATCAACTATTTTCTCAGTGTAGAGCATTCTAATAGTTCCTGATAATCAGCTGAAGGAGAAGGCTTGTGGATCATTCCTTGACTTGCGGATCTCAATGACACATCATTCAATGTCCTTTGGTTCATGGCCGACCTTCCCCAAAGGTCCACATATTGTTCCATTCATTCGAGGAAGTGTTCTATGCATTTAGGTCTGACCTATCTGTGAATACGTTACAACTCTTCATTGAAGTTTGTGATCTTCCTTGGCCGACATGGAGGAATCTATTGGTCCGGAAATGATATATAAAGATGTAATAGATCCTTAGGAAAGTATCTAGTGATTGATTCATATTCTATAGTTTAGATTTTGTGTGAAGGAGCTTCAAAGATTTATCTTGTGCATGTATGTAATCAGGCCTGTGAACCCTAATTGTAAGCCCGCATGTTGTCAGTTGATCTTTATTTGAATTCTATGATATACTGAATGACTAAATCTGCATTTGTTCCATTTCTTGAGTTGTTTCCATTGTGTTTACTCTTGCTACATAGTCCGAATAGTTCATTCTGTGAACCCTCCTACTGTGACTGCACCAAGTGGTATTAGAGCGAAAGTTTGATTCTCTAGAGTGAATTGGCGAAGCGGATTCCATAAGATCTTTTTGTGAGAAGATCGCCAATCTGAGGTAGGTTACTTGTGTGCAACCGATCGCTAATTGAGAGGAAATTATCACTTGCAGCCCAATCACCGAACCTGAGGCAGTTTACACTTGATCTTAGGCAGAATGCCACTGTGGAGAGTTCCTCCTGTTGGTACAATGGCTTATAGAATGGATGAGATGATGGAATTGATGAGAACAATGTGAATTCATTTGGATGTTGAGGAAGATAGGTGAAGAGGATTGACACTGAGACCTAATATTGAAAGTGATGATGAAGAATTTCAATCTGTGGAACATACTGGTGAAACCCTAGAAGGTGATGAAGAAGAAGAATTAGAATAGATAAAGATGTTGCGAACTATTTCAAAGATTGGAAAAAGACCTAGAGTTGATGTACCAAACTATACTGGTAATTTGAATCCTGAGGAATTGATTGATTGGATAAATGACATGGAAGAATACTTTAAATATCAGGAGATTGAAGATCTGAAGAAGGTGAAATTTGCAAAGAAAAAGTTGAAAGGAAATGCTGTTATATGGTGGAAAGAAGTTCAGTTGGAAAGAAATAGAAGAGGGAAAGAAAAGATTACAAAGTGGGACCGGATGGTGACAAAGTTGAAGAATCAGTTCATACTTTCCGACTATGAGTTGGAATTGTTGAAAAGATTGCAAAACCTGAGACAAAAGGAGAAATTTGTGAAGGAGTACATTGAAGAATTTCATAAGATGATCATAAGGATAGGACATAGTGAAGCAAGCAAGGAAAAAGTGGCAAGATACATCAATGGACTAAGATTGAACATTCAAGAAGAACTAAGTTTGGTAAGGATGACATCTTTGGAAGAAGCATATCAGTTTGCCGTGAAGGTTGAAGAGAAGCTAAATAATAGACATGATCAGAGGCAGAGAGGTAGAGGAGGTAAATTTTAGAGAGGTAAAACATTTTTTGGATATGATAGATCATTTGTGGAGCAGAACAAGTTTGACAACCCAGTTAGGAAGGATGACAGAGATAACAATGCTTACCAGAGAGATGACATAAATTTTTACCAGAGAGGAAACCCTAGTGCATACTGGAATGAAGGATATAGAAGAGAAGGAAGAGGATTTGATAAGAGGACATTTAGAGGTACTTGTTTCAAGTGTGGAGGTGAAGGACATAGAGCATTTGAGTGTAATCAGGTTAGTACAAGCAAGAGGACAGAGAATAGTGGAAGAGCAACCTATGTTGAAGAAGAACTTGTTGAATCACCCAGTTCTGTTGGTAAACCTGAGAAAGGAGAATCATTGGTGATGAGAAGAGCATTATTTCAAATAGAAACAAATGAGGAACCATCACAGAGGAAAAGTCTGTTCAGAACTAGATGCAAATTAGGAGGTAAGCGTTGTAAAGTTGTAATTGATAGTGGTAGTTTAGATAACCTAGTTTCAGAGGAGATGGTGACTAAGATGAAGTTAGAAAGATTGAAACACCCTAAGCCTTATCAGATAGCATGAATTTAGTATGATCATAAGATACTGGTGAGTGAACAATGTTTGGTAAAATTTCATATTGGATCTTATCATGATGAAGTCTTGTGTGATATTATGCCTATGGATGTCTATCATATCTTGTTGGGTAGACCTTGGTAGTATGATAGAAAAGATATGCATGATGGGAGAAAGAATACATATACTATAACAGTAAATGGGAAAATAATTACTTTGATTCCTTTAGAAGATGATCCTAAAGATATGGTATGTGGGAATGTTAGAATCTGTTTGGTAGATGGAAGGAAATTTTTGGATGGTTTAAAACAAGAAAGTATGTGCTATGCCTTGATTCCTAAAAAGCCTAATGTAGTAAAGAAAGAAATTGAACTAGATGAGATAAGAGAGTTGCTGATAGAGTATGAAGACATCATATCAGATAATGTACCTGAAGGATTACCACCTATAAGGAGTATTAGTCATCACATGGATCTTATACCAGGAGCAAGTTTACCTAACAAAGAAGCACACCAGATGACACTGACAAAGAATGAAGAACTGAATAGGAAGATAGAAGAGTTGTTGAGGAAAGGTTTGATCAAAGAAAGTTTGAGTCCTTGTGCATTACCTGTAGTGCTAGCACCTAAGAAGGATGGAGCATGGAGAATGTGTACTGACTCTAGAGCAATAAACAGGATCACAGTTAAGTATAGATTTCATTTACCTAGGATGGATGATATCATGCATTGTTTGAGTGGAGAAAAATATTTCACAAAGATAGATTTGAATTGTGGATACCATCAGATCAAAATCAGAGAAGGTGATGAATGGAAGACTTCTTTTAAGACAAATGAAAGATTGCATGAGTTGTTAGTGATGCCCTTTGGACTGATAAATGCACCGAGCACTTTCATGAGATTGATGAATGAAGTCTTGAAGAAATTCTTGGGTAAGTTTATGATTGTGTACTTAGATGATATTTTGATTTCTAGTAAAATAAAAGAAGAACATTTGTGGCATATTAGACAAGTTTTATAGAGGCTGAGAGAAGAGAAATTGTTGATAAACATCAAGAAGTGTAGTTTCATGAAGGAAGAATTAGTATATTTGGGATTTGTGATTTTTGCGGGAGGATTGAAGATGGACCCTAAGAAAGTGAGAGCAATTATTGATTGGCCTACACCGGAGAGCATTGGAGAAGTTAGATCATTTCATGGATTGGCTAGTTTCTACCGAAAGTTCATCAGAATTTTTCAGTTTAGTTTGTAACCCTATAACAGAGACAATGAGAGGTGACAAAAAGGATTTTAAGTGGACATCAGGAGCAGATAAAAGTTTTGAGTTGTTGAAGAAGAAAGTGACAGAGTAACAAGTTTTGGTGTTACCAGATTTCAATAAGGTATTTCAAGTTGATTGTGATGCTAGTGGAAATGCAATTGGAGCAGTGTTAAGTCAAGAAGGTAGACCTATAGCTTACTTCAGTGAAAAGATGAATGGTGCAAGGAGAAGATATTCAGTTTATGATGAAGAGTTCTATGCCATAATTCAAGCCTTAAAGAAGTGGAGACATTATTTGTTGCCTAAGGAATTTGTGTTGTACACATATCATCAAGCTTTGCAATATTTGAATAGTCAAGGTAAGTTGAATCAGAGACATATGAGATGGGTAGAATTCATGCAGAGTTATACTTTTGTGTTAAAGCATAGGAGTGGAAAATCAAACAAAGTTGTTGATGCCTTGAGTGGAAGAAGAAATTTGTTGACAGAGATGAGAGTTGAAGTGTTGGGTTTTGATGAATTGAAGAACATGTATGAGGGAGACATTGATTTCGTAGAACCTTGGAAAGCATGTAAGGAACCTATTTTGATAGATAGAAGTAAGTGGTTGGACTATTTCATTCAAGAAAATATGTTGTTCAAAGGAAGTCAGTTGTGCATACCTAGAAGTTCTATGAGAGATAATTTGATCAAGGAGAAGCATAGTGGTGGATTGGCATGACACTTTGGCATTGATAAGACAGTGGCTTTGGTGAGTGAAAATTACTTTTTGCCTCAGATACATAAGGATGTTAGGAGATTTGTGTAGAGTTGTAGAGTTTGTCAAGTTGTAAAAGGGAGTAGTCAGAACACCGGATTGTATAAACCTTTGGCAGCACCGATGAGACCTTGGGAAGATATAAGCATGGATTTTGTAATGGGATTACCTAAGACACATAGAGGACATGATTCAATATTTGTAGTGGTTGACAGATTTTCAAAGATGGCTCATTTCATACCTTGTAAGAAGACAACTGATGTAGTGCATGTAGCTAACCTATTTTTCAAAGAGATTGTGAGATTGCATGGATTACCTGAGAGTATAGTTTCAGATAGAGACACAAAGTTTGTTGGTTACTTTTGGAAGACATTTTGGAGGAAGATGAAGACAGATTTAAAGTTTAGCTCAACTTTTCATCCACAGACAGATGGACAGACAGAGGTAGTAAATAGGAGTTTGGGAAATTTGTTGAGATGTTTGGTTGGAGAGAAAGCTGGAAGTTGGGATTTGATTCTTTCACAAGTAGAGTTTGCATACAATAATTCAGTAAATAAGAGTACCAGAAGAACACCTTTTGAGATTGTTACCGGAATGAATCCTAGAGAAGTTACAGAATTGAGGGATATTAGTACAGAGGAAAAGAGGAGTGCCAACGCAGAAGAATTTGTAAAACATATGAGGATAGTGCATAATCAGATAAAGAAACATTTGGAGGATATGAACAGTAAGTACAAAGAGAAGGCAGATGAGAGGAGAAGACATAAAGAATTCAAAGTTGGAAATGAAGTAATGGTGTACTTGAGAAAAGAAAGATTTCCAGTTGGGACATATAACAAGTTGAAGATGAAGAAGTTTGGACCTTGTAAGATACTCAAGAAATTTGATTCAGGAAATGCATATGAAGTGGAGTTACCAGAGACTTTAGGTATATCACCTATTTTCAACATTACAGATCTTTATCAATATCATGAAGCAGAATTCAGTGATAGCATGGAAGAAGACTTGAAGAAGCAGTTACCACAACAAGCACCATAGCAAATAGAAGACATTTTGGATAGCAGAGTTGGATGTAGCACTAGAGGAAGACAATACAAAGAATATCTTGTGAAGTGGAAAGGCAGACCAATAGAAGATTCATCATGGGTTTCTCAAGCTGAGGTGGATGGACCATCTTGGTTCTTCCCTAGCCCCAATAAAGTGAGGGACTCACTTTTTCAATAACCCTAGATGTCTCATGCAGGAGCATCCCTGGTTCAAGAGTAATCTTGCATCAACCAAAACATTTGCATTTCAGTTTGTTTACATTTCAATTCTTTCATTTCCAGTTCAGTCAGTAGCAGTTTTTAGCTTGTGGTCCAATTTTGGCATTTCACATCTTGTGGATCTAGACTTAGTATCTACATTCATTCATCTACATCATATCAAGAATTCAGAGCATTTGGATCAGTTACCAGAAAGTTATAGCTATAAAAATAACAACTATTTTCTCAGTGCAGAGAATTCTAACAATTCCTAATAATCAGCTGAAGGAGAAGGTTTGCGGATCGTTCCTTGACTTGCAAATCTCAATGACACATCATTCAATGTCCTTTGGTTTGTGGCTGACCTTCCCCAAAGGTCCGCACGTTGTTCCATTCATTTGAGGAGTTGTTCTATGCATTTAGGTCTGACCTATCTATGAACACATTACAACTCTTCATTGGATTTTGTTATCTTCCTTGGCAGACGCGGAGGAATCTATTGGTATGGAAATGATATATAAAGATGTAATAGATCCTTAGGAAAGTAGCTAGAGATTGAATCGTATTCTATAGTTTAGATTTTGTGCGAAGGAGCTTCAAAGATTTATCTTGTGCATGTATGTAATCAGGCTTGTGAGCCCTAATTGTAAGCCCGCATGTTGCCGACCTATCTTTATTTAAATTCTATGATATACTAAATGACTGAATCTATATTTGTTCCATTTCTTGAGTTGTTTCCATTGTGTTTACTCTTGTTGCATGATCTGGATAGTTCATTTCGTGAACCCTCCTACCGTGACTGCACCACCCATATGCAAGGCTTATGCTCTTGATGCCCATTTATCAAAGCACTTTTTGAGGAACCTACCTTGAATATTTGAAAGAGCCCCTAGATCATAATATACAGAACATGCTACTACCATGACCTCCTCGGACCTATCCAAATTCAAGTGGGAGGGAGACCTAAATTCTCATGTAAAGGATTTCACAACTACCATAAGAGAGCTCCTTCCTTGGGATGGGGTCGTAGCAAGAATTTTTCCTAAAACCCTCGAAGGGATTGCTTTAGATTGGTATTATCAATTTCTTGAAGCCTCCATCCACTCTTTTCAGCAACTCATAGGAGAGTTTTTCATGGCTTTTGACATGAACAAGATAGTTAGGACAGGAATACAAGAATTCTCTATGGTAAAGCAAGATATGAATGAATCTATTGCATATTTTATCACTCGATGGAGACAAGTGTTATATTGTTCAATAGGTGCTCCTAATATAAACCACAAAGAACTATGTGACCTTTTCTTGCACACCCTCAACAAAGATACAAGAGAAGAAGTGCAAGAGTTATCGTACAAGTCCTACAAAGAATCCTAGAAAGTGTGTTGAGAATTGACCAAGCCACAATCGATAGTGGGTGAAGGACTTATGGTGCAAACAACCAGTGAATCATGCAAGAAGGTGATAATGGTAACAATGGAAATTACTCCACAATTAAGATTTTAAAGAACAATTAGAGCGTGACCACAAATGGGTGAGAAACAAACCCCCAATAAGAAATAAAGTGAGAGATGACTATAATGGGAGAGACTAATTCCCTCATAATGTAAATACTTTGGATCGACCTCAAAATAATGGCTACTAGGGTAAACCCACAATACCGAGTCCCAAACTTAGGACATGAAACTTTTGAACATGGATGGGGAAAAAATTGCAATATACTTCTTCAAATGAAGGTACCTTCATTTTAAGGTAAGTTAAAAATCACCTTCGAATGAAGGTGAACCTTCATTCGAAGGTTTTTATGCAGAGGACCTTCAAACGAAGGTCATTTCCAAAAAAGGAATAAAAAGGACCTTAGAATGAAGGTCCCTTTTTATCCCTTTTATGAAAATTTATAAAAAAGGAATAAAAAGGAACCTTCAAATGAAGGTCCCTTTTATTCCTTTTTTAGAATTTTTTTTCATCATGGACCTTCATTTGAAGGTCCATGGATACTTTTGACCGAAGGTCCTAGAAATGATTTTGCACCTTAGTCCTTAGATTTTTCTCAAAATTTTCTTTTTCAAACCTTCAGTTGGACCTGGAAATGGAGTCAACATGACAGGATAATTTGTAAGATCGTAGCCATCAGAGTAAGATTTCCAACAACTACAATATTGAATTTATTTATTTTAATTATTATATTTATTCTATTTTCTAGTGAACATAGGTTTTTTGCCGAACATGAAGGTCTATGTTCGATACATGTGGAAAAATAGTAAAATAGAGAAAAAAATTATAAAAAATATTTGTGCACTATGTATTGATATCCTTGTTTCAACAAAAAAAAGTGAATTTGGATACATACAGAAAAAGTTATGTTGTATGGTACAAACCTATGTCTAGATTATAATTAATCTCACTTCAAAAATTAATAAAGAAGATATGCATTAAAAAATTACGAAAAAATATCCACACACTAGATATTGGTGTTACGAATCTCTATTCAAAAATTTAGAATTTTATCCTTTCTATAAAAAGTTATGTTGTATGGTATAAATGCCACTTTTAAAAATACTAATTAACTATAAAAGAACAAGTTATTAAAAGTTACATAAAAAATTCACCAATCATTTTTTAAAATTTAAAAAATATATATTTAGAATCTAAACATGAAATCTCAAAAATCACTAGTTCACATCATCTTTCAATTCTTAACAATTTAGTGGCTATAGGTGTCAGAAAGTGAGAATTTGGTTTAAAATGTTGATTTCAATGTCCCACGTTGGCCAAAAAGTGGGACACAATAGTGTAGGATCTCCCACTATCAAAGAGACAATCAATAGCCATGGAACCAAAATTGGAATGATAATAGATATGATTGCCCACCTTATGAGTACAATTAATTTTGGTCTTTCCATATGCTAAAAGGGCATAGCATTGAGTCGTGTAGGGAATATAACATGTTCATAGCAAGGTTACCAAAAGACAAACAAAAACTATTCATTGAAATGTTTCATAATCCACAAGAGGTCATGGTAAATAACAATAACAATGCCAAGAAAACACAAGAACCTATCGTGCCACAAAATGTGGGTATGAAATTATTCCAAAACACCTTCCTAGACCATAGGAATGATGGAACAAGTGACCTTAACATGATTGCATTAGGATCAACGAGCCTCCCAAAAATCTCAGAGTCAAATATCCCTACGTAACTAGGACCAAAAGGAGAGACGAGAATGTTGGTGCTAGTAGAAATAGTTCATGATGAGGAAAACGTTGAACCAAGTGTCAAACAAAGGGTTGGATTTCAGGGAAAAACAATCTCAGTTGTAGAACCAACACCTATCCTAATCGTACCTTACAACTTAATGGAGGGATTTAAAGAAGACATATGCTAATATTTCTTTCATAGACCTTATTAAAAACTCCCCATCACATCAGTTAGCTCTTTTACAAGCAATATGATTAAAGTATTTAGATCATATAACTCCTCCTGATAAACAAATTAATTAAGTCGACCTTGATATGAACCCACCAAATGCTGAGCTACAAGATCCAGGGTTCTTCTTTGACTTGAAACAAATACCTTTAGAGGCTGAGTTAACCAAGATGGGGGATCATGTGTTATACTTACAAGTGTGGATTTAAAATATTTATTTAAGTATGTCTATAAAATGAGATAATAGTGATGGGAAAAGTAAAAATAGATCTGCAACAATGATTTAATTATTGTCGTCTAAGTTTTGAGAGCTGTCTCAATAGCAAGATTGCTTCACTTTAAAAATAGAGACCAACAAAGCAACACAGTTCGACCAAGATGTAGAAGTTGACTCCTAACAAAAGAATCATTTCTAGCAGCAAAAATACAGAGGAAAACTCAAGCTACAATGACGATAAAAATATAGTTTAGGCATATGCTTTAGGTTGAGACTAAAGATATTGGTCAGAATGATTTTTAGGGTCGATGCTCAATAGAAAGAAGCCTCTATCATTAGCAGAATTTATAGAGAAAGAAAACATGCATAAGCTAATCACTACAACAACTAAAGAGCATATTAAAAAATATCATAAAACTGTTTTGACAGGCTAATGTTTAGCAAGCCGTTACCCACAGCCAGGCTGCCCCAAATCAAGCTTCCAAAATAAGAAACAGGCCAAAGAAATACTTAGGTTGATGCCAAACAAAGAAGAGGCCAATCCAAGCATATTATAGAGGAAAAAAGAAGAGGCAGACGACAGGAAATAGTTCAAGGTTCAAGGCAAGAATGGAAATCACAATCTAGTCTCTCATAGTATAACGCAGACCAGAGAAAAGGATAGATCATAGGCTAAAAATTAACCATGGGTTTAACAGTATTTTCAACCATAAATTAATGTAAACAAAACAAGGAAAATACTCGATTCCTTAGCTGGTGAAAATGGTCGATTCCTACCTCTACCGCTGATCACTTCTTCTCCCCTATGCTCCTTTCTGTCACTCCAAAACAACAATGATCTTCTTTCTTCTGCCCTCCATTTTTAATAAAAATCACCCTCTAACAATGGCGCCCATAAAAATAGATTGGAGTTTCTTGTAAATACTGACAGTTAACTTCTGATTTGCATGCCTTTTTGGCGTCCATAGCCTCCCGTTTTCTTTGAAATTAAAATAAACTTCTTTATTTTTGTCTCTTGCATGATAGTTGCTTTTCTTTTATTTAATTTATTAAGATATCTAATTATAATATATATTATTAATATCATTTATTTTTAATAAAACATCATCACTTTAAATCAAACAAGAGGTATTTGCAAATAGAACAAAAGCTATTTATTGATCTAATTTATTTAAATATAGAAAACACTTTTATAATTTATAATATAACTAAATAATATATAATTCTATTTATGTAATTCGAAGAGACATAATAATTTCATGACTAAATCATGCATTCAAAAAACTTACTGTAGCAATTTAAACACATTTATCTACTCTCAAAACATCTATCACATTTATTGACTACATAATAATGCATACTAAGATCATTCAGAAAATGCAATATGACATAAGACTATGTGAATGTGTGAGTGGATCAGGGTTATCTGTCCTATCAGTTCTTGCCAAGTGGCTAGAACATCTCTACCTCAACCATGTTCTTGTCTTTGATGAGTACTTGTATTCAGCCAGACTCAACTCCACATCAATAGGTTAGTTCCTTAAAATCATAGCCGAACCAAATCATAATGTATATCCATAATCATACCAATAATATTCAATTATTAAATTGACTTTAAAAATCATGCATTTATAATATTACAAAAGTTACTTGCACACACGTGGAATCACTCATAATAAAACAATCATAGTAAATGTTCAATAATCTATATTAATAATATAGTCCATAAAATGAGATGTGACAATATTGGGGACACCAAGTAATGCTTGTTGTTTTCATTACATTGGTGTGAGTTGGAGTTCTTCATTTGACTAAGTTTAATTGGGAATTGTTAGGCGCTCATGAAGAGACATTTGGTTCTACATTGTTGTTACTACTTAACACTTTTGTTGTCTAAGTTTGATTGGGACTTCTTGGGAGCCCATGTTGAGAATTTCAATTCTACATTGTTATTATCAATTAATCCTTGTTTTGATCACCATTTGTTGAGTTTTCCAAGGATGAAGGTGTGTGGTTTTTTTCAAGTGGATGTTAAACTTGTTTTGGAGAAACCAAAGTTGTTTTTTTCTCCAATCCACAACTTCTATTTATTAGGTGCTTTTTTGGTGAAGAAAAAAAGAGAGGCTTTTATAGGTTGAAGGAGTAACAAAGTGTTGCCAAAATCCAGAGAGGAATTATTATATTGTTCAAATCATTTCAAAGTTAATACAATCATTGGATCTCTTTGGGTGTGGAGTTTTTTCCCACAAGGGTTTCTTCATGCAAATCTTGGGTCACATGTTATGCACAATTTCTGCATACCTTATTGATTAAATTTGCTAAAGACTAATACATCTAAATTATATAATCTTGAAAGTAATTTTCAGATTTGCAACACCACACATGATTAATTTTCAGATTTGAAAAGAATTAAAAGTAACATAGCTGCAGTTTTACCTTGTTCACTCTTGCTTTTTCCCAACATCCTTATGATCATCTATAGCACCAATCGTTCTCCTTTACATTCCCAACAAGTTCAAATTGAAGCCAGGATCTTAGCTTCATACTGATCTTAGTCTTAATGAATCATTATTTTGAGAGAGGTATTCCTTTCTTTTGAGTGTTGAAGGTTTTTTAGGCTGCAGTGGATGTTTTGTATGTTGACATTGTTTTGCAGATCTATGAGATTGGAAACCATGGTATCTAACTCTTGGATATATATTGTCAATAAGATCTATGGTGGTCATTGAAATCTCGTGGTTGAGGATCTTATTTTACATGGAGTTGGTCATGTGTTTGTTCCTTACAAGGTGATGACCTTGAGCTCATGTTTGGCAATATGTGACTATCCTCTTGCATGGTGGTTATGTTCCTAAACCTTATAGTCATGTGAAGTGAAAGGATGTTCATGTTTGGTGAGTGTTTTTTTCCCTCTAGTCACATGGGAAAACACCTACTATTTGGACTATTGTATGGAGTGCTTATGTTGGGTTTAGAGATTTAGTCGCTGGTTACATGAAAGAACTGGATGATTTTCCACTAGTTGCATGTGGGTTGTGGAGTTGGTATTTCTATGATATGGACAATCCTGAACAACTTGGTTTCACTTTTTTCATATTCATGTTTTGTAGGTTTTACAGTTTAACCAAAATCTATGGTTTGTAGATTTGTGGAAAGATTGTGTTTATAATCTAAGAGCTTTATGGGTGGAAACAATTACAGATTCACATGGCTTCTTGTTAGTTTCTTATGATCTATGGTTACTCTTATATGGATTTGTTTAGTAAATCAAGTCTAGCATTGATCCTGGTGTTTGAGTCTTGGAAATCTACGTTATATTTGGTTACATTTGTACTACATGTTACTAATGTGGGGTTGAATCTATTTATTCATTTATTTGAGGTTGAAGCATTGATCATGTTTTTTCTCCTATGATATGTTGCATGTGTGCAAATCTTGTGAACTAGATGATGTGGAATTTATTTAGTAGGCCTCTTCTTGGTCACCTTGATTGCATTGGCATATTTATTGTAGTGAGACAAGAGGATGCTTTGGAGTACCTGATTTAGTTGTTCATTGGAATCTATAGCAATAAGTTATGGTGCATAAGAAGCTTTGTTCACTTTCAGTGGAGTTTTGGTAATGATGTTGGTAATGTTACCATGCATAACTTGGTATCACTTTCAATGGGAGTTTTGTGCAGTTACATAGTGTGGTCTACCTTCTTTGTTTCACTATCTTGGTTCTAAATTATTTTTGTTGTAGTATATAGTTTAACTATGAGAGAGCCATTGATAATATTTGATTAGAATATGGATGATCTTTTGCAATGATTGTTGGTGTCATAAGATGCTCTTGGATTCTGCTCTTGGCTTGCAATGAGGGTTCATTGACATCTTTAAGTTCTACTGGCAGAAGATGCTTGATCTTCATGTTATTTGAAGAGGGGCTAACATCTTGTTTCATGGAGGACCCTTAGAGTCTTTGGTAAAGGTGTTATTGTTCTTCCTTTTGGAGAGGATGAAGTTCTCTTTGGTTTTGAGTTATAATCATTTGCTTGGAGCTTCATGATATTGCAGGTTGCATTTGAAGTTGGCATGGATTGATTGGTGGATACTCATGGATACTAGAGAGACTTGGGTTAGGTTGCAAATCTCTTGTACTTAGATATATGTGTTGTAATGGTTACTTATTATGAAGTTTTTCATTAGTAAAGACCAAGGAGACTATACTTGGAAATGGACGTGAGTCCATCATAGACTTGGTGAGAAGGTTGTCTTTATTGAAAGCTTATATTGCTTGGTGTTGTATGCATAGGACAATCATGCATCCCACTCTTGGTCTACTCGACAGGTGAATGATCTAAGAGGTGTTTCCCACTTTATTATTAGATGCATGCTTTATATGTATCTTGTCTTCTCTTGTGTATTAGTCTTAAATGCTGAGTTTTGAGGGTTTGTTGAGAAGTAGATATATGATTTTATGTATTTCCAATATTCTCCCTGTAATCTTGAACTTGGATTATTTTTGAGGATTTGTTAAGAGAGGTACAAAAGACGGTTAGTGGCTTTGGGCATATTCCCTTATGTTGTGGGAATGCTTAGTTAATTTGATCTATTTTCTGTGAGAGGTTCACATCTATTGTTGCCATGTTTTCATAACAATTTGAATGTTATATGTTGATATCCTTTCAATTTGGGAGTGTTGAAGGAGATCTTACTTTATATAGTTTGGCACATGTTAGTGTGGTATAATGATGTAGGAGCATCCTTGGTTCAAGAGTAATCTTGCATCAACCAAAAAACATTTGCATTTCAGTTTGTTTGTATTTTTAATTCTTTCATTTTCTAGTTCAGTCAGTAGTAGTTCTCAGCTCGTGGTTCGGTTTTGGCATTTCACGTCTTGTGGATCTGGACTTAGCATCTACATTCATTCATCTACATCATATCAAGAATTCAGAGCATTTGGATTAGTTATCGGAAAGATATCGCTATCAGAAGTTAATTATTTTTCAGAGTATAGCATTCTAACAGTTCCTGGCAACCAGCTGAAGGAGAAGACTTGCGGATCGTTCCTTGACTTGCGGATCTCATTGACACATCATTCAATGTCCTGTGGTTCATGGCTGACCTTCCCCAAGGGTTCATACATTGTTCCATTCATTTGAGGAAATGTTCTATACATTTAGGTCTGACCTATCTGTGAACACGTTACAGCTCTTCATTGGAGTTTGTGACCTTCCTTGGTCGACCCAGAGGAATCTATTGGTCCAGAAATGGTATATAAAGACGTAATAGATCCTTAGGAAAGTAGTTATCAAGTTCATGATATCGTGATAGTTGATAATTTAGATTTTGTGCGAAGGGAGCTTTAAAGCCTTATCTTGCGCATGTATGTAATCAGGCCTGTGAGCCCTAATTGTAAGCCCGCATGTTGCTAGCGAATCTCTATTTTAAATTCTATGATATATTGAATGACTGAATCTGTATTTGCTTTATTTCTTTGAGTTGTTTCCATTATGTTTACTCTTTGTTGTACCCAATCAAATTTTTGCTTCATTAAGGCATTTTGAACAAGTCCAAAAAAAATTTCGTCAAAAAGTAAAAAAAGCAAAATTTCTAAAAATAGAAATTTCTATTTTTAGAAAGTTTCTAAAAATAGACGTCAAATTAGGTTTTCTAGGTTTCTTGAGATACGGATGCTGGCAAAACTTTCTAAAAATAGAATCTCTGACTCAGGTGTCGCGCTTGATTCTCATTGGTTGATTTTGCTTCACGATCAGCGTGGTCCAGACGGAATTTGCAAAAGGTCAAGTTTTCTCTATTGGGTCATTTCTACTTTTTCAAAAGGTGAAGCATGAGGTCTGAAGTCATCAATGGAGGAAGTTCATCTGCCAGAGCTCATTTTCAAGTTTTCAACATTGTTCCAATGACGCAGAGCCGAAGAACAGTCGTCGACTCGACGATGCACGCAAAACAGAGCAGGATGGATCCGAGGTGAGATGAAAGTTTGGAAATCATGAAATTTGACTAAGTCTAAAGATTTTAGGTGCCCCAAGTGGCTTGGGGCACCTAGTCCCACTAGTGATAGAAATTTTTCACGTTTTTTGAGAAAATGTGATAAGTGTGTCCATCAGTCAGTTCCAGTGGGCATAAAAGTAGTTGTTTCGATCATCAGATCCTGAAAAGCTAGAAAATTCATCAGATGTACCCAGTCTATGCAATTCATTCACTATTCAGTGGCAGTTGATCGACGAATCGTTGAAATTGACATCAAGAAGTAGTTGTCGGCACACAAAATGGAGCAAGTTGCAGATGAATGTTGAAAATAAGAAAAATGGTTAAGTCTGGAGAAACCAAGCGCCCTAGGTGACTTGGGGCACCCAACCTCTCTAGTGTTAGATTTTTTTTTCATGTTTTTTGAGAAACGTAAAAAATGCTTCCGTCATAGTTGGTTAAACTCAGTCAAACATCAGTCAAAGCTAGGATTTCATCACATATATGTTCAAGCTGCTCAAATCAACCTCCATCCCACCTTGACAGTCATCCAGACAACCAAAATCAAAGATCAAACAGAGGTTGTTGGCACGAAAAATGAGAAATGGTATAAAATTTGAATTTTTTAGAAAATTTTCTAAGGCATTGAAAGATAGGCACCCCAGGTGACTTGGGGCACCCAAACTCACTAGAGTTAGATTATTTTTTGAGTTTTTTCTAAAAAACATGAATCTCCCTCCGTCATCCCAGTCTGGTTCAGAGCAGATCAGTTTGGCACATTTCGTGAGGCAGACAAAGAGTATAGTCAACTCAGTTTTCATCAGGCCTACCTATCTTCTAGATCATCAAACTCAGTTTTGTCCCAGCAGATAGAAATTGATAGCCAAATAGGGGTCATCAGCCATTGGAATGCGCACGTAAATCAAAAAATTGAAGAAGTTGCAATTTTAAAAAAATGGTTAAGGCATGAGAATCCAGGTGCCCCAGGTGACTTGGGGCACCCAACTTCACCAGAGATAGAATATTTCCTGATTTGACAGTGTTTTCTGACAGTTGTTTCCTAATCTTCACCCGGTGGTTGTTTCAAGAGGTCAAATTCACAGTCAAATGATGCCAGATCATCAGTTGGAGGCTAGGGATGGAATCTCAGTTGGTAGGTCTCCAAAATGTTAGGATTAGTCAACTTTTTTAGTCAATGGTGACAATTTGCCATCTTGTTGAAGTCAGAGATAGGCCATATTTAAGTCAAAACGAGCGCAAAAGTGTCAAAAATGAAGAAAAAATGGCTAACACTTCGGTCAACTCGTGTGTTCGATGACATCATCAAAAGAAGATATTTTTCATCATCTTACACATGAAGCCATAGGCAACTACAAAATAAGGATTCTTCCTATTTGAAGACATCCACTTGGATTTGTGCTTTAAAAGTTGCTTTCTTCATGGATAAGATCCAAGTTTTATTCTTTCACAAAGAAAGCTACTTTTTCACCCTAAAGATCTATAAAGACAAGTATTTGGCTTCTTTATTTCATTATCTTTTGCAGGTTGCATCCAGAAGAAGGATTTTTATTTTTCTTTCAATGAAGATTCGAAGACCCAAACAAAGTGCTTTTTTAGCGTTCTTCATAGTTTTAGGTTGAGGAAGCAGGGAGGCTCACTTTTTTAGGGTCCTTTTTTCTAAGGGATCATTTTTCAGAAATTAGACCAAAGCTTTTTCAGTTTTCATCGAGATGGGTCCATCTAGAATATTCTCTTGAAGATTGGGAGTTTTGCTTTTTTCAAGAATCTACTTTTTTGCTGCTTTTTTGGGAAAGTCTCCACTTTTTCAAAATTCGACAATTTGGGTTGCTTCAAAACGGAATTGCCTACAAAACCCATGTGCCAACTTTTTTGCTCGAAATTTGTTTTTTTCTAAAAATCAGTAAGTAATTTTCAGCCATTTGTCCAAAAATTTTCTGACATAGGCATGTTCACAGTCAATTTTCAAATCTTTCAATATGCAATACTCTCCAACACAAATCAGGCCCAAAACGACATTCGTTCATGATTACTTGAGAACTTGTGAAACAAATTTGCATAAAGTACTTTCAATGATCAATTTACATTCTTTGGAGGATGCAGGAAATAATGTTATCAGGAATCTAGGACACTTCGGTTTGCTTGCAGCAGCATCCTTTCCCATCACAGTGCAAAGTATCGAATTTGTAATTGCTTGCATGACGCATTACAATTCGGTCACAAGAGAAATCCAATCAAGAGATGGACGTTTGCTCTGTAGCCTTAGGTTGAACGTCATTGAGAAGTGTTTTACAATACCAGTCTAGAGAGAAAACTTAACTGTTTCAATTGAAGAATGTAAGAGGGTTTGGAACAATGATAAAGAAAAATACAGGAAAAAGATTGGTTATAGGTGGTTAAAAGAGATGCAGAACATCATGCCAAAGAATGTTGGATGTGGAGAGTTCAAGGAGGAACATGCAATAATGATCACTCTGCTGAGTAGGATCACGGGTCAAGCAGATGCTAACAAGTTCTAGCCTTGGATGTTTTACATTATGTCCCAGATTGTTGATGGAACTAAATTCTATGACTGGTCGGCACTCATCAGTGATAGTCTCCACCAACAAATACTTGATTTTCAAAGGGCTCTTGAATTCCACATGATGTCATACCTTGTGTATTTGATGGCTTTTCAAGGTCAATTTAGAGGTTTGAATGTTGTTGGAACTCTAGGCATTCAACATGTTTATCACCATTTCCCGTAGTTAGAAATCTCTCAAGTTGAACGACATTACAGGAGGGTCAATGATGCATTCCTGATGCATGCAGTGTGAGATATGGATAATGAGTTGTATATACAGTTTTCAGCAGATGCTAGAATACCAATGGCAGAATGGGTTGATTGGTTTATCTTGTTTCCTACTTTTTCCTACATTAGAGTATATGGCTTCTTAGGAGAGCTAGCCATGTTGCCGAGATATCCTACAGATGAAATTACATTTATGGAATTTTTGAGGCAAGCCTATGAAGTTCATACATTTTTGCATAGCAAATGCAAGGCAACTTTCAATTTTCCACTTGGTATGAGTATTTACAGATGCAGATCTGGAGCAGATGCCAAGGCAATTGGTAATGAATCATCCAATTATGGTCTTAAGTTTTTCGACTGGAGGTCTTCATATGATCCTCATGGTGTTTTTGCATCACATCTTGGTCAAAATTATACGCACAAGCATGCAGTTGAAGACTTCTGGGCTAATTGTGCTAATGAGTTTGAAGTGTGAGAACACAGTTACAACAGGTTCACTCTTCAGCAGATGTCTGATATCCTATCAGAAGATATAGAGGGTTTGATAGAGAGTGGTGAAGTTCTACTTCCCATGTATTTCAGAGATCAAGTTGAGCAACAACCATTTCCGCCAGTTAATTAGTCAGTAAAAGAGAACACTTCCATTGAAGAAAGAACAAGTCGAGTTGTTAAAAATAGTTTGATATTCTTGAAGAATAAGTGGAAGGATGATATTTCAGTAGCAGAGCCACCAGTTGTACAACCATCAGAGCCTTCC
The DNA here is from genome assembly GCA_027924645.1 of Cunninghamia lanceolata. Classification (NCBI taxonomy): domain Eukaryota; kingdom Viridiplantae; phylum Streptophyta; class Pinopsida; order Cupressales; family Cupressaceae; genus Cunninghamia; species Cunninghamia lanceolata. Next base: position 23,671,839 of record BSBN01000339.1, on the reverse strand, counting down.
ACTTCCAAACTAAAATGAAGGGTTAAAGCTATGAGTGTTCTTCCAGAAGGAACAAAAATGGCTAAGTTAAAGAGGAAAAAGGATGAGTCTCCAATTCATGTCCAGCAGGAACAACTAGCAGTTGAATCAAAAGTTCTTGTTGAACCAGCACCACATGTTGAAGCATTACCTTTAGATCATGTTTCTCCACCTTATTCACCGATCACTTCTCCTATCCACATAGATTCAACGCCAAATTCACCGGTTCGTAACTCTGATACACACATTGATTCATCAAGAGATGATGAGGTTAGAACTGAGTTTCAAAGAGAGGATGGCCCATCATGGCTTGAAAACATTCTGGGAAGGAAGAGGAGAAAGCCCTCATATCAGCTAGATTTAACAGAGCTTAAAAGCGTCTACCAAGACACACCAGACAAGAAGCTGAAGAAGCAGGTTTGCATTGAGAAGAATGTGGATGGAGAAATAATCCTTGAAACTGCAACATTGCCTGAAGATAAAAGTGTTGATGAGATCGAGGTTGATGACTTCAAGGTTGTCAAGGCTAACCTTGGTAGGAGTACCTAGCATACAGATGTAAATCTCTTCGAGGTTGCAATGGATAATTTGAAGGAAAGGGTGTTGAAAGATGGAGAAGATAAAGAAGCTCTCAAAGTTGAAGTCAGGTAGCTACGACAGTATATTTCCAATCTTTTCCATGGTACATCATAGGCTGATTTACTACTTCCACCAAATCTGGAATCACTAGCTAATCAGTGGCAGTTCAATCAGTTGGTCCTCTATGGGAGACACATGAATAATTGGGTGGAAGAATTTGTGACGAAAGGGAGAGTTGTACTTTCAAAGTTTTATCAATTAAAGTATAACGCTCATGATTTATGCCAAGGCATCTAGGGATTGTAGCAGACCATGGCAGAAAATAGACCGGTGTTTGAGATCATTATCTCTGACTTGAAGATAGCACTTGATTCTGTTGATTCAGCTGAAGATAAGAAGACAGTTTCTACTTGGAAAGCGTAATATCTTTTGACAGTAAAAACTTATGACAGTATAATTTTAGAGTTGACAGAATGGAAAGAAAAGGTAGTCAACATCCTCAAGTTCGTTAGATCTTTTGTTTCTCAGATCCCATGTTTGTATGAAAGAGAAGATGGTACCCTGTATGATCTCAGGGAAGTGCAAGTAGAGTTCCAGACTCTCATCCGCAGCAATTTTAATGATGATATAAGTGCCAACAAGATGGGTCATTTTGCCGCAATGACAGTGAAGTTTGACAAGGCTGTGGGTGAAGTTCATGAATTTCTTCAGGTGATTGCCAATGGTGAAGAAATGTTAGAGAATCAGAATATCATTCTAGAGAGTATCAATGTTCTTGGCAAAGATGCAGTCACTCACTTTTTAGAAGATATTGTTTCCTAGAATATCAATGGATGACATCACCAAAAAGCAAGAATGTTGATGATGCATTTCAAAAGAAAGCAACTTTAAATCAGATGCTGTTTGTTTTAAAGCATTTTCCTTCATCCTAAGCTCATCCATTCTTTATTTAGAATGAAATCACTTTGTGTTAGTTGGAGTTTTCTTTTCTTTAAAGCAAATTGCTTTAAAGTGTTTGTTCATTGTAATCTTTGTCTTAGAATAGTAATAAAGCTTGCGAGTTGGCAAGTTAGGGTTAACCAAGGAGATTTTAGGGTTCCCTACTCCTTTGATTTTAGTATAAATAAGGGTAGCCTTGCCCATTGTAAGGGATCAACTTTTGTGATAACATATTTTGCTGTGCCTATTCTAGCCTACAAATTTTGTTATTCAAAGTGTTTGTTCACTTTGTGTAACCTGTTCTCCAGTGTTTGAGCGCTTGTTGTATGTCTGTCTTTTGCTACAGTGTTGTTGTCTTGGAGTTGTATCAACTTTGTGATATTGAATAGAAGTGTCATTGCCAATTTTTCCCTGATATTCTATCTCAATTCATCAAGTTTTCATCATTAGATGTGTGGCTTTTGTAGCTTTCATTTCAGCTTTTATCATTAAAGTACTATAAGTCTTGTGATGTAAATCTGGGAGAAAATTGCTGAAGTTTTTGTTAAAACAATCATTTCTTGTTCACTTTTAATTTCCTTTGCTCTGAATTTACTTAGGAGATTAAAAGCGTCATTTGTCTATGCTTAGTTGTAGTAGAAGTTTTAAAAAAGGAAAAAACCTCTTCTGCAGTGTTTAGAGTTTTATAACCTTGTGCTCGCAGCTGAGAATAAAAAAGAAGATAGGTGTAGTTTTATTTAATTATCTTTTTAGTGAACATTAGCAAAAAGGGAACTCCCCCTTCCAATAGGAGAGCAGTTTATCTATGCATAGCTGTCTGTTTCCAACTCGCATTCCAGACATATGAATTGAAATGCCAACACTCTTGCTGCACGGTCCAGATAGTTCATTATGTGAACCCTCCTACTGTGACTGCACCAAGTGGTATTAGAGCGAAAGTTCAAATATTGGAAAGTGAAAGTTTGATTCTTTGGAGTGAATTAGTGAAGGGGATTCTGTAAGATATTGTTGTAAGCAGATCACCGATCTGAGGCAGGTTAGTTGTGCGCAACCAATCATCAATTGAGAGGTAGTTGTCACTTGTACCCCGATCACCGAACCTGAGGTAGTTTGTACTTGATCCTAGGAAGATGTCATCATGAAGAGTTCCTCCTCTTGGTACAATGGCTAGTAGAATGGATGAGATGATGGAATTGATGAGAACAATGCGAATTCATTTGGATGCTGTCGAAGAAGATAGGTGAAGAGGACTGACACCGAGACCTAATGTTGAAAGTGATGATGAGGAAGAATTTCAATATGTTGAACATACTGGCGAAACCCTAGAAGGCAATGAAGAAGAAGAATTAGATCAGATAAAGATGTTACGAGCTATTTCAAAGATTGGAAAGAGACCTAGAGTTGATATTTTGAACTATACTGGTAATTTGAACACTGAAGAGTTGATTGACTGGATAAATGACATGGAAGAATTTACTTTGAATATGAGGAGATTGAAGATCCAGAGAAGGTGAAATTTGCAAAGACAAAGTTGAAAGGACATGCTAATATATGGTGGAAAGAAGTTTAGTTGGAAAGAAATAGAAGAGGAAAAGAAAAGATTACAAAGTGGGACCAGATGGTGACAAAGTTGAAGAATCATTTCATACCTGATGACTATGAGTTGGAATTGTTGAAAAGGTTGCAAAACCTAAGACAAAAGGAGAAATCTGTGAAGGAGTACACTGAAGAATTTCATAAGATGATCATAAGAATAGGACATAGTGAAGCAAGCAAGGAGAAAGTGGCTAGATATATCAATGGGTGTAGATTGAACATTCAAGAAGAACTAAGTTTGGTAAGGATGACATCTTTTGGAGAAGCATATCAATTTGCCCTAAAAGTTGAAGAAAAGATGAATAAGAAGCATGATTAGAGACAAAGAGGTAGAGGAGGTAAGTTTTAGAAGGGAAGATCATTTTCCAGATATGATAAATCATTTGTGGAGCAGAATAAGTTTGACAACCTAGTTAGAAAGGATGACAAAGATAACAATGCTTACCAAAGAGATGACATAAATTTTTACCGGAGAGGAAACCCTAGTGCATACTGGAATGAAGGATACAGAAGAGAAGGAAGAGGATTTGATAAGAAAACATTCAGAGGTACTTGTTTCAAGTGTGGAGGTGAAGGACATAGAGCATTTGAATGTAATCAAGGTAGTACAAGCAAGAAGACAAAGAATAGTGGAGAGCAGCCTATGTTGAAGAACATGTTGGATCACCTTGTTCAGTTGGCAATCCGGAGAAAGGAGAATCATTGGTGATGAGGAGAGCACTATTTCAAGTAGAGGCAAATGAGGAACCGTCACAAAGGAAAAGTCTGTTCAGAACTAAATGCAAATCAGGAGGTAAGTGTTGTAAAGTTGTAATTGATAGTGGTAGTTAAGATAACCTAGTTTCAGAGGAGATGGTGACTAAGCTGAAGTTGGAAAGGTTGAAACACCCTAAGCCCTATCAGATAGCATAGATTCAGGATGATCATAAAGTACTAGTGAATGAACAATGTTTGGTGAAATTTTATATTGGATCTTAGCATGATGAAGTCTTGTGTGATATTATGCCTATGGATGTTTGTCATATCTTGTTGGGTAGACCTTGGTAGTATGATAGAAAAGCTATGCATGATGGAAGAAAGAATACATATACTATAACAACAAATGGGAAAAGAATTAATTTGATTCCTTTAGAAGATGATCCTAAAAATGTGGTATGTGGGAATACTAGAATCTGTTTGGTAGATGGAAGGAAATTTCTGGATGGTTTGAAACAAGAAGTATGTGTTATGTCTTGATTCCTAAAATGCCTAAAGTAGTGAAGAAAGAAACTGAACTAGATGAGATAAGAGAGTTGTTGACAGAATATGAAGACATCATTTCAGATAATGTGTCTGATGGATTACCACCTATAAGGATTATCAATCATCACATGGATCTTATACCAGGAGCAAGTTTGCCTAATAAAGTAGCACACCGGATGACACCGACAGAGAATGAAGAACTAAATAGATAGATACAAGGGTTGTTGAGGAAGGGTTTGATCAGAGAAAGCTTGAGTCCTTGTGCAGTACCTGCAGTTCTTGCACCAAAGAAGGATGGAGAATAGAGAATGTGTACTGACTCTAGAGCAATAAACAAGATCACAGTTAAGTATAGATTTCCTTTACCTAGAATGGATGATATCATGGATTGTTTGAGTGGAGCAAGATATTTCATAAAGATAGACTTGAAGAGTGGATACCATCAGATCAGAATCAGAGAAGGTGATGAATGGAAGATTGTTTTTAAGACAAATAAAGGATTATATGAGTGGTTAGTGATGCCTTTTGGATTGACAAATGCACCGAGTACTTTCATGAGGTTGATGAATGAAGTCTTGAAGAAATTCTTGGGTAAATTTGTAATTGTGTATTTGGATGATATTCTGATTTTCAGTAGGACAAAAGAGGAACATTTGTTGCATATTAGACAAGTTTTGTAGAGGTTGAGAGAAGAGAAATTGTTGATAAACATCAAGAAGTGTAGTTTCATGAAGGAAGAATTGGTATATCTGGGATTTGTGATTTCTGCGGAAGGATTGAAGATGGACCCTATGAAAGTGAAAGCAATTGTGGAATGGCCTACACCGGAGAGCATTGGATAGGTCAGATCATTTTATGGTTTGGCCAGTTTCTACTAGAAGTTCATCAGGAATTTTAGTTCACTTTGTAACCCTATGACAGAAACAATGAGAGGTGACAGAAAAGATTTCAAGTGGACATCAGGAGCAAATAAAAGTTTTGAGTTGTTGAAGCAGAAAGTAACAGAGCAACCTGTTTTGGCATTACCAGATTTCAATAAGGTATTTCAAGTTGATTGTGATGCTAGTGGAAATGTAATTGGAGCAGTGTTAAGTCAAGAAGGTAGACTTGTAGCATATTTTAGTGGGAAGTTGAATGATGCAAGGAGAAGATATTTAGTTTATGATCAAGAGTTCTATGCCATAATTAAAGCCTTAAAGAAGTGGAGATATTACTTGTTGCCTAAGGAGTTTGTATTGTATACGTATCATCAAGCTTTGTCGTATCTGAATATTTAGGGAAAGTTGAATCAGACATATGAGATGGGTAGAGTTCATGCAGAGTTATACTTTTGTGTTGAAGCATAGAAGTGGTAAATCAAACAAAGTTGCTGATGCCTTGAGTAGAAGAAGAAACTTGTTGACAGAGATGAGAGTTGAAGTGTTGGGTTTTGATGAATTGAAGAATATGTATGAGGGAGATATTAATTTTGCAGAACCTTGGAAAGCATGTAAGGAACCTATTGTGGCAAATAGGAGTAAGTGGTTGGATTATTTCATTCAAGAAGATATGTTGTTCAGAAGAAGTCAGTTGTGCATACCTAGAAGTTCAATGAGGGACAATTTGATCAAGGGGAAGCATAGTGGTGGATTGGCAGAACACTTTGGCATTGACAAGACAGTGGCTTTGGTAAGTGAAAATTACTTTTGGCCTTAGATACACAAGGATGTTCAGAGATTTGTGTAGAGTTGTAGAGTGTGTCAAGTTCCAAAAGGGAGTAGTCAGAACACTGGATTGTATAAACCTTTGACAATACCAGAGAGATCTTGGGAAGACATAAGCATGGATTTTGTAATGGGATTACCTAAGACACAGAGAGGATATGATTCAATATTTGTAGTAGTTGATAGATTTTCAAAAATGGCTCATTTCATACCTTGTAAGAAAACAAATGATGCAGTACATGTCGCTGAACTATTTTTCAAGAAGATTGTGAGATTGCATGGATTACCTAAGAGTATAGTTTCAGATAGAGACACAAAGTTTGTTGGTTACTTTTGGAAGACACTTTGGAAGAAAATGAAGATAGATTTGAAGTTTAGTTCAACTTTTCATCCACAGACAGATGGACAGACAGAGGTAGTGAATAAGAGTTTGGGAAACTTGTTGAGATGTTTGGTTGGAGACAAAGCCAGAAATTGGGATTTGATTCTTTCACAAGCAGAGTTTGCCTACAATAATTCAGTAAATAGGAGTATCGGAAGAACACCTTTTGAGATTGTTATTGGAGTGAATCCTAGAGGAGTTACAGAATTAAGAGTTATTAGTATAGAAGATAAGAGGAGTGCAGAAGCAGAAGAATTTGTAGATCGTATGAAGACAGTGCGTAATCAAGTGAAAAAGCATTTGGAGAACATGAACAATAAGTAAAAAGAGAAAGCAGATGAGAAGAGAAGACATAAGGAATTTGAAGTTGGAAATGAAGTAATGGTGTACTTAAGAAAATAAAGATTTCTAGTTGGGACTTATAACAAGTTGAAGATGAAGTTTGGACGTTGTAGGATACTTAGGAAATTTGATTTAGGAAATGCATATGAAGTGGAATTACTGGAGACATTGGGTATTTCACCTATTTTCAACATTACAGATCTTTATCAGTATCATCAAGCAGAGTTTAGTGATAGCATGGAAGATGACTTGAAGAAGTAGTTACCACAACAAGCACCAGAACAAATTGAAGACATTTTGGACAACAGAGTTGGACGCAACAGTAGAGGAAGACAATACAAAGAATATCTTGTGAAGTGGAAAGGCAGACTGGAAGAAGATTCAGCTTGGATTTCTCAGGCTGAGGTGGACTATCTTGGTTCTCCCCTAGCCCCAGCAAAGTGAGGGACTCACTTTTTCAATAACCCCGAATGTCTGATGCAGGAGCATCCCTGGTTGAAGAGTAATCTTGCATCAACCAACAAACATTTGCATTTCAATTTGTTTACATTTTTAGTTCTTTCATTTTCCAGTTCAGTCAGTAGCAGTTCTCATCTTGTGGTCTGGTTTTGGCATTTCACATCTTGCGGATCTGGACTTAGCATCTACATTCATTCATCTACATCATATCAAGAATTCAGAGCATTTGGATCAGTTACCAGAAAGATATCACTATCAGAAGTTGACTGTTTCTCAGAGCAGAGCATTCTAGTAGTTCCTGACAAGCAGCTAAAGGAGAAGGCTTGCGGATCATTCCTTGACTTGCGGATCTCATTGACACATTAGTCAATGTCCTGTGGTTCATGGCCAACCTTTCCCAAGGGTCCGCACATTGTTCCATTCATTTGAGGAAGTGTTCAATGCATTTAGGTCTGACCTATCTGTGAACATGTTACAACTCTTCATTGGAGTTTGTGACCTTCCTTGGCCAACGCGAAGGAATCTATTGGTTTGGAAATGGTATATAAAGATGTAATAGATCCTTAGGAAAGTAGTTATCAAGTTCATGATATAGTGATAGTTGATAATTTAGCTTTTGTGCGAAGGGAGCTTCAAAGCCTTATCTTGCCCATGTATGTAATCAGGCCTGTGAGCCCTAGTTGTAAGCTCGCATGTTGTCGACAGATCTCTATTTTGAATTCTATGATATACTGAATGACTAAATCTGCATTTGCTTTATTTCTTTGAGTTGTTTCCATTGTGTTTACTCTTGCTGCACGGTCTGGATAGTTCATTCTGTGAACCCTCCTACCGCGACTGCACCATATAAAGACATGGTTTAATTTGCAGGTTCTCTCTTTCCTAGTATATTGTCTTCTTCTTGAAGGTTCTTATGTTTATGGAGTTGAGGTTGTTGCAAGTATGAGGATAACCGGTGTTGTCATTGATGTCAACATACTCATATTGCGTTAATGAGAAGGATTGGATAAGCTGTGTGCTGAGGATATTGAGAGAATAAGTCTCAATCAGGAACAGTGAAGAATAGTGATGACAAGAAGGCAAAAGTCCTCAATAGGTTAAGGATCAGAGGATATGGTTTAAAGGGTTTGTAGATATGAGTCTTGAGATGTTCCAGTCAAGATTTTAGAGGTCCACATGAAGATCTGAAGAAGTTATGGTCGCTCAAGTAGAATAGGTTCTGGCAGGTGTTCAGAGGTGACAGAGGGTCACAGAAAGGTTTGGTAAGCTCCGGAATTGCATTATATCACTCTGCAGATTGGAGGGAGTGTTGAAGAAGTCTGTGTGAATTGATAACTAGATTTGTTCATGGTTTGGAGGTTTGAAAGCACCTTTTTCATTATGACAGTGATGACAGACTGTGTTCTTGAAGTTCTGGATGAAGAAGAGAAGAATTCCAGTAAGCTGATAAAGTGCGGATGTTCTTGATGACTCAGGAAATGTTTTGGTGATCTTTGGATCATGTACAATTCTTATTGGTGGTCCAAATTAAAGTTTGAGTTTGCATTTGAAGAATAACCACGGATATTGATGTTCTTCCTAAGACAGGCCGATTGGATGTATTACACGTCTTGCGAATGATCTTATAAGTGTTTGTCAACTTAGTTGAATGTGTCTCTTGTAGGCAGTGTGCCTCTTATGAGTAGTGTGCTCAGGCAGTGAGCCCTAATTGGCATGTGCCATCTATTTTTCTTATTCTTCTAACAGAGAATAATCCTTGGGTTAATCACCCCGTGGTTTTTCCCTTGACCGGGTTTTCCACGTCAAAATCTTGGTGTCTCATGTGTTGATGTGTATCTGCTCTGGTGTTTATGCTTTATGCTTTCATGAGTGATTAATTGATATGCTATTAAATAACAAAGAGGATTTAAGTGTTTGAATTGGAAGCAAGTTTTTGTACAACTGATTCACGTCCCCCTCTCAATTTGTGCCCTAGATCTAACAAAGGTTTTGAATGGAGTCAAACTTGTGTTGTTGTTTGTACTTTATTATTTTTGGGCAACAATTTGATAGCTCCTTGATCTCTTTCCTCATTGGCTTGGAGGACGTGGGAGAGTTATTTGGATTGTTAATTAGAGATGTATTTTGTATATCATAGTATGTTTCTTTGACACTATGAGAGGAGTTATCCACATCCTCTATGTGAAGTGCAATAGGAGGACTTGTTAAATATTGTGATCTTGTTTTTAGATTTGAGATTACCTATGCAGTGGGAGTTCCAAAAGATATGTGTTCTATATGAGAGGGGTACCTCTCTTGGACTGGTTACACTTTACTACCATGAGTTGCTTCAGAGGTTTTTTATCACGTCTATGTGTCTTGTTACCTTGGAGTCTTCTTTTGCAAGATGGTGGATATACAAGGACTTGTTTGTAGATTTGGGTTGTTATGTTGATAGGATGAAGTTCTACCTTAATTTGTTTACTCTAGTTTGAGGTATGAATAGTTTGTACGAGTTAGCAACTTGTTGTGGTTTCTATTCCAATTGGTATGAGTTTAGAAATCACTCAAAGTCATTTGTTATCATTTAAATTTGATTCTTGTGTTCATGTAGAGATTGGTGCAGGTTTCAGTGACAGTTGATATGTTTCACCTTGGCATTTTCCTTAGCTTATCATGGGTGACATGATGTGAGGAATTATTTCTTGAGATGGTGGTTATCATGGTTGCTTTTGTAGACATCTTGTTGGAGCACAAAAGCATGTTGAAGAAGCAATGGTACATTGTTGGCTAAGGGATGTTTTTCATTGTTGGTAAATTATTTTATATTTCCTCATGGATGTAATTGCAATGTATAATGTCAAGTGGGAGAATGTTAGGAAAAGGTTTCATTAACATTGTAGTCCTAAGTTATTTTATGTGTCTCCATGATTCTTGGAAAGTGTTCTTGAACACATAGGCACTTGAGGGACAAATTATTTATTAATTATTTCACTTGGACATGTTGTAGATACATTCTATGTGGTGGGACCCATTATGGGTGCCCACTTTGGAAGTGGAGTCCATGTTGACTTGAGTTGCTTTCTAGAAGTCCATGCTGACTTGGATATAACTTCTAGGAGGTGGGACCCATCAAGGGCGCCCACTTTGGAGGAGAATCTAATGTGGACTTGCAGTTAGATTTTTTGTTTGCATGAGTGGATAATGTTGTATGAGTGTTATGTCCAGGAGTTAACATTGAAGTTAGAGATGCATGATACTTGCATGATCTTGTATGAGCTTGCATGGACTTGCATGTTGTTGCATGTTACTTGCATGGAGTTGCATGTTGTTGCATGTCACTTGCATGTACTTGCATGTTGTTGCATGTCACTTGCATGTGAGTTTAATGTACTTACATGTGCTTGCATGTTGTTGCATGTCAGTTGCATGTACTTATATGGTGATGCATGTGTCTTGTTGTTATGTCAAAACTTGTTTTCCTACATGGAATGGCACAATTTTGCATATGTTAGCTCCTCTCCTTTGGTGTCCTCTTGCCCTGTTTGTTTCTGGCCTTCCTAAACCCTGATTAACCTATATCTAACTGAAGAAATGTCGTATTATGAAGCAACTGACGACTGAACTTGAGAATAGACTTTGGATTTTGGACATCCTGGACCTCCTAAATGTAGACCTGAGGGAAAAATTAGGGCCTGGACATGGGCGCCTGCACCCCTGTCCTACCCTATTTTTTTGGGTTTTGAATTTTGGTGGGGTGTCAGCTCCTGTCATGCATGTCAGGATTCCCATTTCAAATTTTAGTTGTCACACGATGTCGACACGTTATTTCAAATATTTGAATTTCTAAGTTTAGGTATTTAAAGAGAATTGAAACTCATTTTATCACACATAATCTACATGCAAGCTTTCCATCCTAAAACTCTGCCATTTTTGCTATTGAAAATCAACAACTTGTTGAAGCTCTTTGAAGATATTGGAAATTGCTATCATGGAGATATTCGATGGAGATTAGGAATCAAGATCTTGAGACTATCTTGCTCTTCCTAGGGTTTTGTCAAACCTTTTGTACAATTGGGAGAAGGGTTGAAGCCTCCAACTTGAGCTTGGGAATCCTCCACGGCTAACGGCTGCCTCACCTTCTTGTTCTACAAGTCTTCATTGCTCTCATCTCCGTGACTTGATGTTATTGTTATTTCCTTTAGTAAGGCAAGGTGTTGATCTTTCCTTATGCTTGAGTCATCTAGGGTTTTGCATTTTCTGCATACACATATGGTATATGAGCACACACATCTGTAGATCTTTATCATTGGCTATTGTTGAGGTAGGAATACCAAAGACAGGGCTTGACTGAGGCAAACTCCTATATAGCTAGAACCATCTTTCTCTTCCTTTTGTATGTGCAGGTCATATTTAAAAAGATCTGGCAGGAATGAGTGATAGATAGATTGATATTGGGGATACAGTCATCGTAGAACTTTGAATTTTGGCATCACAAAATATTTAGGACAAAAGAATGGGCACCTTAGTCTAACTAAGCATTTATTTCTAGATCTGGGAAGCTCTAAGGACCCTCTAATACCTGATACAACAAATTTCACTCATCAAAAACTTTCAGGACAAAAGAGCAGGTGCCCGTTTCTGACAGGCCCTCATTTTCTAGGTACAAACTCTTTGTGATCTCTGCTCTATGTTTCTATAATTTATTTGTCAGTACCTATGTCAGAAAATAGTCTATTATAGAATAATTAATAATTAGGGTTTTATGCTTTATGAATGACATAAACCTATAGAATCCTAATCAAAGAATCTGTTCAATCACTGCTAGCATAATAAGGAAGCCTAGGAATTTGTAGCGTGATACTTCATAGAGAGCAAGCTTGGTTCCTACTTCCTTAATGTTTAGAGGGTGAAAGAATGACTTGATTTGGTTTAGACAAACTATCATTATCCCACTTTTTCCTCTAAACATTTTGGTGAACCCGTACTTTAAAAGAATTTGCAACCTTTTAGACATCAAAACTAAAATAGTTTGCTGTCCTAAATAATATTGAGATTGCGAACCCTCTTTTATGAAAAGTACATACATTAAATCTTGATTGATATGTTTAGCCTTTCATTAAAAGAGTTTTAAATTACAACTTTGTGATTTGCATAGTGATATCTTGTTTCATTTTAACAAAGTTTATGCTATATTACTTTACATTTAAGTCTTGGGTTAATTAGAACATGTTATAATGTTGGATTACTTTATACAAGACTTTCATGTGTATGATGAGCCATTTACTTATGATGACTTCTAGTGTAGTCATGGTAGGAGGGTTCATAGAATGAACTATCTGAACTGTGCAGGAAGAGTAAACACAATGGAAACAACTCAAATAAATAAAGCAAATGTAGATTCAGTCATTCAGTATATCATAGAGTTCAAAATAGAGATCGACTGGCAACATGCGGGCTTACAATTAGGGCTCACATGCCTAATTACATACATGCATAAGATAAAGCTTTGAAGCTCCTTCACATAAAATCTAAACTGTCAAATCTTTCTTATGTCAATAGCTTCTTTCCTAAGGATCTATTACATAAATATATCATCTCCAGACTAATAGATTCCTCCGCGTCAACAAAGGAAGATCACAAACTCCAATGAAGAGCTGTAACGTGTTCACAGATAGGTCAGACCTAAATGCATAGAACACTTCCTCCAATGATTGGAACAACGTGTGGACCCTTGGGGAAGGTCAGCCACAAACCAAGATATTGACTAATGTGTCATTGAGATCTGCAAGTCAAGGAATGATCCACAAGCCTTCTCCTTCAGCTGATTATCAGGAACTATTAGAATGCTCTACTCTGAGAAAATAGTCAACTTTTGACAACGATATCTTTCTGGTAACTAATCCAATTGCTCTGAATTCTTGATATGATGTAGATGAATGAATGCAGATGCTAAGTCTAGATCCGCAAGATGTGAAATACCAAAACTAGACCACAAACTGAGAACTGTTATTGACTGAACTGCCTAAACTGTACTGGAAAAGGAAAGAACTGAAATGCAAACAAACTAAAATGCAAATGTTTTTGGTTCACGCAAGATTTCTCTTGAACCAGGGATGCTCCTACATTAGACATCTAGGGTTATTGAAAAAGTGAGTCCCTCACTTTGCTAGGGCTAGGAGAGAACCAAGACGGTCCACCTCAACTTGAGAAATCCAAGATGAGTCTTCTTCCAGTATGCCTTTCCACTTCACAAGATATTCTTTGTATTGTCTTCCTCTAGTTCTATGTCCAACTCTGCTATCCAAAATATCTTCTATCTGTTTCGGTGCTTGTTGTGGTAACTGCTTCTTCAAGTCTTCTTCCATGCTGTCACTGAACTCTACTTCATGATACTACTATAGATCTGTAATGTTGAAAATAGGTGATATACCCAAAGTCTCTGGTAACTCCACTTCATATGCATTTTTTGAATCAAATTTCCTAAGTATCCTACAAGGTCCAAACTTCTTCATCTTCAACTTGTTATATGTCTCAACTAGAAATCTTTCTTTTCTTAGGTACACCATCACTTCATCTCCAACTTCAAATTCCTTATGTCTTCTCTTCTCATCTGACTTCTCTTTGTACTTGCTGTTCATATCCTCCAAATGTTTCTTTATCTGATTATGCACTATCTTCATGTGATCTGCAAATTCTTCTACTTCTGCAGTCCTCTTTTCCTCTGTACTGATATCCCTCAATTTTGCAACTCCTCTAGGATTCACTCTGGTAACAATCTCAAAAGGTGTTCTTCTGGTACTCCTATTTAATGAATTATTGTATGCAAACTCTGCTTGTGAAAGAATCAAGTCCCAACTTCTATCTTTGGCTCCAACCAAACATCTCAACAAGTTTCCCAAGCTCCTATTCACTACCTCGGTTTGTCCATCTGTCTGTGGATGAAAGGTTGAACTGAACTTCAAGTCTATCTTCATCTTCTTCCAAAGTGTCTTCCAAAAGTAACCAACAAACTTTGTGTCTCAATCTGAAACTATACTCCTAGGTAATCCATGCAATCTCACAATCTCCTTGAAAAATAGGTTTGCTACATGAAATGCATCAGTTGTTTTCTTACAAGGTATGAAATGAGCCATTTTTGAAAATCTTTCAACCACTACAATATTGAATCATGTCCTCTCTGTGTCTTAGGTAATCCCATTACAAAATCCATGCTTATGTCTTCCCAAGGTCTCTCTGGTATTGCCAAAGGTTTATACAATCCAATGTTTTGACTACTCCCTTTTGCAACTTGACAAACTCTACAACTCTGCACAAATCTCCAAACATCCTTATGTATCTAAGGCCAAAAGAAATTCTCACTTACCAAAGCTACTGTCTTATCAATGCCAAAGTGTCCTACCAATCCACCACTATGCTTCTCGTTGATCAAATTATCTCTCATTGAACTTCTAGGTATGTACAACTGAATTCCTTTGAACAACATATCCTCTTGAATGAAATAGTCCAACCACTTACTTCTATCTGTCACAACAGGTTCCTTACATGCTTTCTAAGGTTCTACAAAATCAGTGTCTCCCTCATACATGTTCTTCAATTCATCAAAACCCAACACTTCAACTCTCATCTCTGTCAACAAGTTTCTTCTTCGACTCAAGGCATCAACAACTTTGTTTGATTTACCACTGCTATGCTTCAACACAAAAGTATAACTCTGCATGAACTCTACCCATCTCATATGTCTTTGATTCAACTTACCTTGACTGTTCAAATACTGCAAAGCTTGATGATCTGTATACAACACAAACTCCTTAGGCAAGTAATGTCTCCACTTCTTCAAGGCTTGAATTATGGCATAGAACTCTTGATCATAAATTGAATATCTTCTTCTTGCATCATTCAACGTTTCACTAAAATAAGCTATAGGTCTACCTTCTTGACTTAACACCGCTCCAATTGCATTTCCACTAGCATCACAATCAACCTTTTTGAAATCCAGTAATACCAAAATAGGTTGCTCTATTACTTTCTGCTTCAACAAATCAAAACTCTTATCTTCTCCTGATGTCCACTTAAAATCTTTTCTGTCACCTCTCATTGTCTTTGTCATAGGGTTACAAACTGAACTAAAATTTCTGATGAATTTCTGGTAGAAACTAGCCCATCCATGAAATGATCTAACTTCTCCAATGCTCTCTGGTGTAGGCCATTCAACAATTGCTCTCACTTTCTCAGGGTCCATCTTCAATCCTTCTGCAAAAATCACAAATCCCAAATATACCAACTCTTCCTTCATGAAACTACACTTCTTGATGTTTATCAACAATTTCTCTTCTCTCATTCTTTGCAAAACTTGTCTAATATGCAACAAATGTTCCTCTTTTGTCCTACTAAAAATTAGAATATCATCCAAGTACACAATCACAAACTTACCCAAGAATTTCTTCAAGACCTCATTCATCAATCTCATGAAAGTACTCAGTGCATTTGTCAGTCCAAAAGGCACCACTAACCACTCATACAATCCTTCATTTGTCTTAAAAGCAGTATTCCATTCATCTCCTTCTCTGATTATGATATGATGGTATCCACTCTTCAAATCTATCTTTGTGAAATATTTTGCTCCACTCAAACAATCCATAATATCATCCATCCTAGGCAAGGGAAATCTATATTTAAGTTTGATCTTGTTTATTGCTCTAGAATCAATACACATTCTCCATTCTCCATCCTTCTTCAGTGCAAGCACTATAGGTATTGCACAAGGACTCAAACTTTCTCTAATCAAACCTTTCCTCAACAACTCTTGTATCTATCTATTCAGTTCTTCATTCTCAGCTGGTGTCATCCAGTGTGCTTCTTTGTTAGGCAAACTTGCTCTCGGTATAAGATCCATGTGATGACTGATACTCCTTATAGGTGGTAATCCATCAGGTACATTATCTGATATGATGTCTTCATACTTTATCAGCAACTCTCTTATCTCATCCAATTCATTTTCTTTCTTCGCCACTTCAGGCTTCTTAGGAATCAAGGCATAACACATACTTTCCTATTTCAAACCATCCAAAAATTTCCTACCATCTACCAAATAGATTCTAGCATTCCCACACACCACATTTTTAGGATCATCTTCTAAAGGAATCAAAGTAATTCTTTTCCCATTTGTTGTTATAGCATATGTATTCTTTCTTCCATCATGCAGAGCTTTTCTATCATACTGCCAAGGTCTACCCAACAAGATATGACAAACATCCATAGGCATAATATCACACAAGACTTCATCATGATAAGATCCAACATGAAATTTCACCAAATATTGTTCATTCACTAGTACCTTATGATCATCCTGAATCTATTCTATCTGATAGGGCTTAGGGTGTTTCAACCTTTCCAACTTCATCTTAGTCACCATCTCCTCTGAAACTAGGTTATCTGAACTACCACTATCAATTACAACTTTACAACACTTACCTCTAGATTTGCATTTAGTTCTGAATAGACTTTTCCTCTGTGATGGTTCCTCATTTGTCTCTACTTGAAATAGTGCTCTCCTCATCACCAGTGATTCTCCTTTCTCCGAGTTGCCAACTTAACAAGGTGATCTAATAGGTTCTTCTTCAACATAGGCTGCTCTTTCATTGTTCTTTGTCTTCTTGCTTGTACTACCCTAATTACATTCAAATGCTCTATGTCCTTCACCTCCACACTTGAAACAAGTACCTCTGAATGTCTTATTATCAAATCCTCTTCCTTTTCCTCTATATCATTCATTTTGGTATGCACTAGGGTTTCCTCTCTGGTAAAAATTTCTATCATCTCTCTGGTAAGCGTTGTTATCTCTGTCATCCTTTCTAACTGGGCTGTCAAATTTGTTTTGCTCTGTAAATGATCTATCATATCTAGAAAATGATCTTCCCCTCTAAAATTTACCTCCTCTACCCCTCTGTCTCTGATCATGCTTCTCATTTAGCTTTTCTTCAACTTTTAGGGCAAATTGATATGCTTCTTCCAAAGATATCATCCTGTTCTTATGATCATCTTATGAAATTCTTCAGTGTACTTCTTCACAAATTTCTCCTTGCAATCTTTTCAACAATTCCAACTCATAGTCAACAAGTATGAACTAATTATTCAACTTTGTCACCATCCAGTGCCACTTTGTAATCTTTTCTTTTCCTCTTCTGTTTCTTTCTAACTGAACTTCTTTCCACCATATAGCAGCATGTCCTTTTAAATTTGTCTTTGCAAATTTCACCTTCTCCGGATCTTCAATCTCTTCATATTCAAAGTATTCTTCCATGTCATTTATCTAGTCAATCAATTCTTCAGGGTTCAAATTACCAGTGTAGTTTGGAACATCAACTCTGGGTCTCTTTCCAATATTTGAAATAGCTCGCAACATCTTTATCTGATCTGATTCTTCTTCTTCATCACCTTCTAGGGTTTTGCCAGTGTGTTCCATAGATTGAAATTCTTTCTCATCATCCCTTTCAACATTAGGTCTAGGTGTTAATCCTCTTTGCCTATCTTCTTCAATAGCATCCAAACAAATTTGCATTGTTCTAATCAATTCCATCATCTCATCCATTCTATTAGCCATAATAGGAGGAACTCTTCATGGTAGAATCTTCCTCGGATCAAGTACAAACTGCCTTAGGTTCGGCGATCGGGCTACAAGCGACAACTGCCTCTCAATAGGTGATCGGTTGCATACAAGTAATCTGTCTTGGATCGGCGATCTTCTTACAACAAGATCTTATGGAATCCCTTTTGGCAATTTTCTCCAAAGAATTGAACTTTCGCTCTCCAAGATTTGAACTTTCACTTTGATACCACTTGGTGCAGTTATGGTAGGAGGGTTCACATAATGAATTGTCCAGACCATGCAATAAGAGTAAACATAACCAAAACAACTGAAAGAAATAAAGAAAATGTAGATTTAGTCATTCATTATATCATATAATTCAAAATAGAGATCGACCGGCAACATGCGGGCTTACAATTAGGGCTCACAGGCCTGATTACATACATGTCCAAGATAAAGCTTTGAAGCTCCTTCGTACAAAATCTAAACTATCAGATCTTTCTTATGTTAATAGCTACTTTCCTAAGGATCTATTACATCAATATATATCATCTCCGGACCAATAGATTCCTCCGCGTCGGCCAAGGAAGATCGTGAAATCCAATGAACACTTCCTCCAATGATTG
The DNA here is from genome assembly GCA_027924645.1 of Cunninghamia lanceolata. Lineage (NCBI taxonomy): Eukaryota > Viridiplantae > Streptophyta > Pinopsida > Cupressales > Cupressaceae > Cunninghamia > Cunninghamia lanceolata. The sequence goes on along the minus strand of BSBN01000339.1, from coordinate 23,653,386 downwards.
GAACAATGTGTGGACCCTTGGGGAAGGTTAGCCATGAATCACAAGACATTGAATGATGTGCCATTGAGATCCACAAGTCATGGAATGATCAGTAAGCCTTTTCCTTTAGTTGATTATCAGGAACTGTTAGAATGCTTTGCTCTAAGAAAACAATCAACTTCTGACAGTGAATCTTTCTCCTAACTGATCCAATTGCTCTGAATTATTGATATGATGTTGATGAATGAATGTAGATGCTAAGTCCAGATCCGCAAGATATGAAATGCCAAAACTAGACCACAAACAGAGAACTGCTACTGACTGAACTGCCTGAACTAAACTGGAAAAGGAAAGAACTGAAATGAAAATAAACTAAAATGCAAATGTTTTTGGTTGATGGAAGATTCTCTTGAACTAAGGATGCTCCTGCATCAACTTCAATATGCTAGATAAACCCCTTGAGGACTTTATCTCGATTGAATATTCCACTATGATTCCCAAACTGTCATTATTTCAAAGAATAGTAAATGCAATCTATGTTCCTAAACCTCAAGAAGAACCTGTGAAGCTCAAAATAGTGGTCAACCTATGTTTAGATGTGGCTCAACTACAATCTAAACCAATGTTCACTATTGGAGGTCTTCTGCCTTCTTCTTGACCTTCTGATTACATCTATAACTATGCTAAACAAATAACACATCGAAGTTCACAACAACTTAGTCAAACTATGGTTGCTCATACATATAATACTCAGAATACAAACAAAGAAAACATCAATCGAGCATTCCAATATCTTTGCCAGATTCTCAACCTATGCTTCCTCAAGCACCTCATTTAACACATAAAGTTGGTCAAGATTATGATCTTGTTGAGCAGCTTTGTGCCACTCCTGCTAAGATTTATCTTTGGGAACTTATACAAACTTTGCCTACATACCATGGAATACTCCAAGAAGCTTTACAAAAGGTGATTGTACCACCTATTGTCAAACCAAATGATGTATCAGCTCTTTTAGATTGTATGTATGCAACAAAAATAGACATTATGTTTCAACAATATGAGTTGGCTTCTATTGAAATTCAAAATCAGTATGATCCTTTGATTATCTTCATCACAATAAACAAGAAATTGATCAAGCAAGTTATGATTGATAATGGATCGGCTCTTAATTTTTGTGGTATTAATTTGTTACATAAGATTAAGGTTGATACTTCTCTGATTAAATCGGATAGACTTAGTATCTGTGGCTTTGATAATTTTGGACGACAGTCTATAGGCAATATAACTTTACCTATACAAGTTGGGCATGTGACTCTATCTACCCTGATTCATGTCATGCCTGGTTCCTTATCATACAATATGATTCTTGGTAGACCTTGGATTCATGCATTGGGGGAAGTTCCATCTACCCTTCATTGTTCAATCGAGTTTATTTATAAAAATAAACTTCATACTATTGAAGTTGATCCTAAACCAGATAGTTGTTTACAAATTGAATTACAAAAGATAGTTGTTTTCTAAATAACTTGAAAGTTGATCTATTAAATCCTCTTGCCACAGATAATGTGGTGTAAGATTCTAAACCATCAAATGCATTCCTCAGTGATGATTGGGGTTCACTAGATTTTACTTCTACCTCTATAGGAGAGTACAAGCTCTACAACTCTAATCCTAACACATCAAATATTGCATCGATTTCATCTAAAAGGTCTATTCAAAAACCTAAGTTTGTTTGGTAACAAATGCAGATAACACTCTTACTTACACTATAGATTATGAGACCTATGAGGCTCCACCTTCTTCTAGAGAGATGGCCTCTCTTTACAGTCGAGGATTTCAAATTCTCTATAAGAATTGTGACTATGTAGGTAATTGTTGTAATATTAATCAACAAGGAATTTGAGTACCTATACAATCTGCTTCACAACATTACTCAAGCGGCATTGGGTATAATCCTTTCAAGGAAACCAAAGCCCGTAGACATCCTAATCTTAATGTGAACACAATAACAACACTAAATTTGATATATCCTGATATGATAGACAACATTTGTCCTCTAGGAGATATACCTTTAGACACTTTCTCAACAGATGAAACAATTATGAAATTCTTTGGAGCTTATGACAATGTTCCTCGTTATCATCATAAATGTGGATTACCTTATTGTTTAAACAATGATTCCTATTTTGGGAAGTCCACTTGCTTGGTGAACACTACTCTAAAATCTGATGAAGAATTGGAAGAACTACCACAATCACCCAACCTCCCAAACCATAATACTTTTCTTAATGGAAAGACTGTTGATGTCTTCATGGAGAAAGATAACAGTGAAAAGGTTATCCCTATAGGTGATTATTTGAGTACATAAGAAAAAGAATATATGACCAAGCTTTTACATGAGTTTTCAGATTTATTGCTTGGAATTATTCAAATATGCATGGTATTGATCCTTAGATTGTAACACATAATATTGTATTACAACCGGATGTGAAGCCATGTAAAGAAAAGATCCGTAAGATGAATCCTAAGGTTGCATTGTTAGTTAAGGCTGAGATAGAAAAGATGTTACAAGTCAGTTTTATCTGCCCTATTGATTACTCACCTTGGATTTTGAATATTGTGGTTGTCACTAAACCTGATGGCCATATTCAGATGTGTATTGATTTTAGGGATTTAAATCTTGCTTCTTTGAAAGATGATTTCCCTTTGCCAAACATTGATATGATCATTGACTCAATAGCTGGCCATGAATTACTTTCCTTCATGGATGGTTTTTCAAGATATAATCAAATTTTCATCAACCCTCTAAATCAATACAAAATAGCTTTTATAACACCTTGGGTTACATTTTTTTGGGTGGTCATGCCGTTTGTGTTAAATAATGCTAGAGCAACTTGCCAACAGGCTATGACTCTTATTTTTCATGATTACATGTATAACATCTTAGAGGATTATGTCGATGACATCCTTACGAAGTCTATTTGTCACCAGGAACACGTCACAATCCTCCGTCAAATCTTTGAGTGAATAAAGAAATATAACATGCACTTGAACCCTCATAAGTGTTTCTTTGACGTAGACAATGGAAAATTGTTGGGGTTTATAGTCTCACATCATGGTATTGAAGTAGATATGAAGAAGATTGATGCAATTGTTAATATGCCAGCACCTAAGAACATAACTTAACTTCATAGTTTGCAAGAGAAGATACAGGCCATTCACCAATTTGTCTCACAACTCACGGATAGGACTCACCCTTTTACTCAACTACTAAAGAAAGATTCAAAATTTTAATGGAATTCTGAGTGTTAGAAGGCTTTTGAAGATTTAAAGAGTTATCTAGCTAATCCTCCAGTTTTACAGCCCGCTACAGTTAATAAACCTTTTATTCTTTACACCTCAACATCTAGTAATGCTCTCGCAGTGTTATTAGCACAACATGATACTGATGGCAAAGAGCATGTTATATATTACATCAATCAAACTTTGCTTGATTATGAAGTGTGATATACTGTCATTGAGAAGTAGTGCCTAACTCTGGTCTTTGCAATGCATAAGCTTAGGTATTATATCTTAAATGTTGAAATACATGTCATGGTGAAATTTGATCCTCTGAAACATATTTTCACAAAAACAGATCTTTCAGGTCACCTCTCTAAATGGGTTATGTTATTAACGAAATTTGATCTTAAATTTATCTCTCAAAAAGTGATTAAAGGACAAGCATTAACTGACCATTTAACTGAAGCACCTTCACCCTTTGCTATACAAAATCAGGAGACATTTCTTGACAATCAAATCCTAAATATAGATACAGATGATAAATGGGAATTGTATTTTGATGGTTTACGATGTCAAACTGGCTCTGGTGATGGTGTCATACTAGTACCTCCTTCTGGTAAGTCGATTCCTATGTCTTACCATCTGGCTTCTCATGCATAAACAACATTGCCGAGTACAAAGATTTCATTGCGAGTCTTCATGCCGCTTTGGCTCTTAACATTAAAAACATCGCTATATATGGTGATTCATAATTAATTGTATGACAAATAACAGGATCATATCAAGCTAAACAAGATAAATTATCTCAATATCATGACTTAGCCCTATCTTTATTAAAATAGTTTACATCATTTTCAATTGATACTATTCCAAGGAAAGATAATTGACACATGGATGCTATGGAAAGCACAACTTCCCTTATAATCCCTCTTGATTCACCTAACAATTATCTCTTATTATCATTAATAATCTCAAAACACCTGCATTAGATGAGACTACATCTTTGGATACTAACCTCTATTGTAACACGAATTCTGATGAATGGTTCTCCCATATATTCTATTATTTGCATGATGGTACCATTCCTAACTCAAAATCTAAAAATGCACGAGTTTGCCTATGGAAACTCACAGCATGTTATATAATTCTATCTAATGCCTTATATAGACGAAGCTATAATGGTGTTCTTCTTCGATTTCTTAGTAATTTAGAAATCTCGATAGCTTAGAAGAAGCTCAATTTGATGCTTGTGGAGGGCACTTTGGAGGAAAATCATTAGTACAAAAGTTATTGAGTATGGGATACTATTGACAACACATGGAACAAGATTCCTTTGCATACGTCAAGAAATGTCAACAACATAAACATTTAATCCGAGAACCTAACCAGGAACTTTGTGCCCAAGTTTCACCTTGGCCATTTCCTATTTGGGGATTATATCTAATTGGAAAAATCTCTCCACCCTCTTCTCAAGGACATACTTTTATTATCACTACTACTGATTACTTCATGAAGTGGGTTGCAGCCGTTCCATTACGATCCACAACTGTTAAAGTAATTTGTCATTTTATATAGGATAATATCATCTCTTGATTTGGTATATCTTCCTCCTTAGTTTCTGACAATGGTACACCATTTAAGAACAAGGACATGAAGAAATTTCTTGAAAAATATCATATTCAACATTGCTTCTCTATGTCTTATTATCCTCAATCAAACGGCCAAGTAGAATCTTCAAATAAAATTATTGGACAAACTCTACAGAAAACTGTTAATAAACATAAAAAAGACTAGCATATGTGTTATGGGCTTACAGAACAAGAATTTGTACGGCTACTGGAAATATACCATATAATCTTGTCTATGGCACCGACACGATAAAGCCTCTAGAGTTAGAAATTCCTTCATTACGAGTTTCCCTAAAGGACATTATTGATGATGACACAGAACGAGAAAAGAGATTACAAGAACTTGAGATGTGTGATGAACAACATATCAACACTCTCGAGCACCTTAAAGCCCATCAGAAGAGCATCCAATAATCATACAATGAGCATGTTATACGTCATTCATTGGACATTGAAGATTTAGTACTATTTGAGAAATAACGTAACATGAATGCACCTCTTGGAGAAAAAGGAAAGTTTATCCCTAATTGACTTGGACCATATGTTGTTACTGAAGCCTTTGGATCAGGATTGTATAAATTAGTTGATTAACAAGGTATGCCGCTTAAAGAACTTATTAATGCTACGTATATCAAGAAATTCTATACTTAGGATTGTATGTTAGATGTATTTTATAAAGCAAGTTTATTAGTTTAGCTTCAATTTCAACAAGATAGATTATTTTGTCTTAATTCATTTAACATAACATCTTTTTTGGTTAATCATTGTTGTATCTTGTTTAAACATGCTTTATTAAGATCATCTTTGTATTAATTGAATATAGCATAGTATTTTGGTTGTGTGAAAATTCATTAATCATTGTGGATTTTTACTATATGTTCTACAAATGAATTGTTTAGTATGTACCACATTCGCATTAATTACATTTCTACATAATCATTAACATTTATCACTAGTTGCATTTTCTATAAATCACATGAGATAAATCAAAAACATTACAAACATCAATAGAAAACATCATATATAAACGTCAGTTTGAATATACATAAGAGTCGACTATCCCGTACATCAAACTAGGATGTCATAGTATATAACATACATCACATAGTGGAACCTCGATCATCAGTTCCCTTAGGACTTGGTGGTGTGCATGTGATGGAGGGCTACCAATGTGTGGCTATGGACTGTGAGTGACTCCAAGAGGCACTTCATGACCATAGACCACTGAGCTCACCTCTCAGACCCAACACCTCACCCTACAAATCGACACATGTCTGACGATACTGATCTCACTCTGCTTGAGGCTTGTCTCTCTCAGCTCTTACCTGAACTAACTAAGGAAGTAAGACCTCAGCTACGACAGGGTCTCTCTTAGATGGAGGAACTGATGCAACAAGTGATCTTGTAGCGTCTAGATCTCAGCCTTCACGTGCTCGGCTCTTTCAATAGCCTGATCTAAAGTGGACTCGATAACCACTCTATATCTCATAAATGGCATAAATATCTCCACATGCCACCCTACGGAAGGTTATGGAAAATATCCTATTCACACTCGCTGCTCAGCCGCATTGGCATGAATGATCTCCGCTATGACGTGACTCACAAAGTCGTGCCATGCGTTTGTGCCAATTGTAAAAATAAAAACAAAATTGACATCAATATCTCATATATGCATCATAAGTAATCATTAAAATAATACATCAACACAATAATAATGTCTCACCTAGATCTCCATCTCACCAAGATGGATCCCAAACTATTGTTGGTACAATAAGCTCTGCAACTAGCTCTACAGATGGGGGCATACAACTGCTCATCTCTCCTACTCAATATGGCTCGATCTCCTAACACTAGTAGGGGTTGGACCATGATCCCTCGACCATGGCCTCGACTCAGTCTCCTCCTCACTATCCACCTCCTACTGATCTTGTCATGGTCTCGCTATGAAGATGTACTACATCGAGATCTCCTCCTCCTCATCATCCTCATCCTCATCCTCATCTAGATCATAGTATCTAGCAAAATCACTAATGTCGTCCTCTACTCTCATGGCCCATGGTCGAGGATCACCTGTGGGGTGACTCAGAGAAAAGATAGGAGTGGGTCATGCTTTTTGCCACTAGGTCTGATATGCCTAGGTGACACCGACATTGTCTGCATTAGATAGTGGCTCTGCATCCTCTATAACATCATCATCATTCACTGCTATATTAGCTACCGTCGGTCATGGGGTGGAATCCACCCTGACTGCACTGCATATTGAGCGGGTGTAGCTCAGACGTATCTTAGGAACATCATGTCTGCATCCAAACTATTGCACTACTCTATCAAAGTAAAACCAAACAACTATGTGATCAAGGCGACCGGCCATTAATCGATCCCTCTACATCATGGCTAGATGTCTACACTGGCCCGTCCATGGTCTGTGGCCATGATAGGGTCTCCAAACAATGTCGCTATGCTACAACCTATCAAATATCACTCTCCAATATAAAATATCACCATGTCTCTAGCATCTGATGGGCAGATAAGCATGTACATGTGGATAGGTCCACCTCGGCTCTATAGGGAGACCTGTAGGCCATGTGCACCTAATATACTCGAATGCCCAAACCTATAGCAAGGTGCACACCATCAAGCTTTGTGACTCATAATGGAAATACCGTCCCAAACTATGGTAGAGGTGCGCAAGTATATTGCACCCCCACTCGTACACTATTCTATGCTACTCGATCAATCTGATAGAATGAACGAGGCCCCCGTGAACGTGAGTACCTCATCCATCCTGTACGACCGCCAAGGCAATAGTAGAGATCATGATCCTCCGCACCAAGGGAATGTTAGCGCATCCTTGCTCTAACAGTTAGAGATGGATGTGTCCTCACTCTGCCTGAGTGATGATACGACCTAAGCAATATAATTGGCTCTCTCAAGTGTACTCTACTGAGCGACGCTCTAGGATCCTCACTGTCTCTCCTCAGACAAGCAGTCGCAGAATATGGTAGACGTCCTCCACAGTAACTATCATCTCACCTATGGGTAGATGGAATGTAGATGTGGTTGCATTCTACCTCTCCATAAGTGCCATCAGTATGCTATAGTGGAATCTCATTGTGGATATAATAAACACCCACCAAAGACCCACTTCCTACAAGAATCCCCTCTCCTCATCTGACATAGTGCCGACGTGGTTTTGAAGTAGCATCATCAGGTGACTGCTTGTGTGCTCTCATGTCTCAGGAAGGTCCTATAGGTCAAACATTCAAAATTGAATCAGTTCACATCATCAAAGCATCAAGAAGCATCTAAGACATCATTATGTGCCTTGTTCCTAGGGCCCTTGTCCTTCCTAGACTTGGGTGCCCCAGGAGTACTTGGGTGCCCCAGGAGTATTTGGGTACCCTAGGAGTACTTGGGTTCCCTATGAGTACCTGGGCACCTAGAGGGGACACATGCGCCCTAAGTGGACTTGGGCACCCTGGTTGGGACCCCCTGTCCCAAAACTTGTACTTGGCATGCAAAACAAGAAAAACAAAAGAAATAGGAAAAAAAGTTGGCAGAAGTAAAGTGATGAAGGGGGTAAATCACAAAACACACAACAATAGAAATTGAACATAGAAAATAGAACTTTCTTTTATTGATCTGGTTAACTCATTACATTACAGAAGCTCAAATACAATCAGAGGATGAATCCCCTACAGGCTGCATCACATTACAGCTTCCTATCTCCAGACTCTGGAATCATCTGCCTTCTATAAACCCCAAATTAGCTAGGGTTTCTATTTTCCCACCTATTCTTGACTCTTCAATTTTCCCCCTTAACTCCATTACTACCTAGGGTTCCCAAACAAAAGTATAACTCTGCAAAAACTCAACCCATTTTAAATGCCTTTGGTTCAACTTTCTTTGACTATTAAGATACTGCAAAGCCTAATGATCAGTATATAAAAAAAACTCTTTTGGTAAAAAATAATGTCTCCATTTCTTCAAAGCCTGAACTATAGCATAAAATTCCTGATCATAAACATAATACTTTTTCTTGGCATCATTAAGATTCTCACTAAAATAGGCAATGGGCTTACCTTCTTGACTCAAAACAACTCCTATAGCACTACCACTAGCATCACAATCTACTTGAAATACCTTATTGATATCTGGAAGTGCCAAAACAAGTTGCTTTGTAACTTTCTGCTTCAATGTGTCAAAACTTTTGTCTGTTCCTTTAGTCCATCTAAACTCTTTTCTATCCCCTCTCATTGTCTTAGTCAGGGATTGACAAATGCTACTAAATTTTTTGATAAACTTTATGTAAAAACTTGCCAAACCATGAAAAGATCGTACCTTTGTGGTACTCCTTCGCATAGGCCATTCAATGATAGCTCTCACCTTCTCTAGGTCCATCTTAAAACCTTCCTCTAAGACAACAAATCCTAGGTATACCAACTCCTTTGCAAAACTACATTTCTTCAAATTAACCAACAACTTCTCCTCCCTCAGCTTCTCCAAAACTCTTCTAATATGCATCAGATGCTCATCCCAAGTCTTATTGAAAATCAAAATATCATCTAAATAAACAATAACAAAACTTCCCAAAAATTCTTTTAGTACCTCGTTCATGAGCTGCATGAATGTGCTCAGTGCATTGGTTAGCCCAAATGGCATGACTAACCACTCATACAAACCCTCTTTAGTTTTGAAGGCTGTCTTCCACTCTTCTCCTTCTCTGATATGGATCTGGTGATACCCACTCTTTAGGTCAATCTTCGTGAAGTACTTGACTCCACTCAAACAATCCATTATGTCATCCATTCTGGGTAATGGAAATTTGTACTTGATGGTGATCTTATTGATGGCTCAAGAGTCTGTACACATTCTCCACTCTCCATCTTTCTTTGGTGCTAGTACTGTAGGTACCACACAGGGACTTAGGCTCTCTCTTATCAATCCCTTCCTCAATAACTCTTCACTCTCAACTGGAGTCATTCTATGAGATGCCTTATTTGGCAAGCTAGCTATTGGTGTCAAATCCATTTGATGACTTATCTTCCTTACTGGTGGTAAACCTTCTAGTACATTATCAGAGATAATGTCCTAAAATTCTCCCAACATATTTGAAAATTTTAATGGTACATCTTCACATTTCTCTTGACTAATCTTAGGAATCTATGCAAAACAATGACGCTCATGTTTCATTCCCTCCAAGAATTTCCTACCATCTACCAAGCAAATTCTGGCAGTACTACATACCTTTTCTTCTACCTCCTTAAAGGGCTTCAACTTATGGCAAACTCCCTCCTTTGTTAGGGAATATGTGTTTGCATAGCCATCATGGATAGCGCTCCTATCATACTGCCACGGCCTCCCCAACAACATATGACATGCATCCATCGGTATGATATCACACAACACCTCATCATGGTAGTCCCCAATCTTAAACTTCACTAAACACTACTCATTGATCAAAGCTCTATGGTCCTTCTGCAACCATGCAATCCGATATGGATGTGGATGCTTCCTTCTTGTTAACTTCAACTTGTCAACCATCTCCTCTGCAACAAGATTGTCATTGCTTCCACTGTCAATAATAATATCACAACACTTACCTTCACATTTGCACCTTATGCGGAATAAACTCTTCCTCTGATTTGGTTCTTTCTCCTCATTCAACAAGGTTCTTCTGACAACTAGGGTTTCTCCCCTTTTAGCATCTTCAGAATGCTCAGAATGTGCATCTTCATCTACATGTGCAACTCGTGCATTACCTTCAGGTCTTCTATTTGTCCTTCCTTGATGTTGCAGACACTCGTATGCTCGATGCCCTTCTTCTCCACATTGGAAATAGGTTCCTTTGAAACCTCCTCTTTCTGGTCCTTGCCCATGTCGGCCTCTTCCTCTTCCTCTTTGCTCACCATTGTATTGGTCACAAGGGTGGTAGGTGATATCCCCTCTCTGATTTCTACTGGTGCCAGCTTCTTTAGTTTTATTTTGATCTTAATTATGGCCTCCATAGGGTCTTCCACTAGTCCTTCCACCTTGACCTCTTCCCCTTTGCTTGCTGTCGAATCTTTTATTCAACTTCTCTTCCACCTTCAGGGAAAACTAGTACGCATCTTCTATGGTGGTCATTCTGACCAGGCTCATCTCCTCTTGAATACTCAACCTCAACCCATTAATGTAACGAGCTACCTTCTCCTTGTTGGGCTCTGCATGGCCTATCCTGATAGTAATTTTATAAAACTCTTCTGTATACTCCTTAACAGACTTGTTACCTTGCTTTAGTCCTTGTAGCTTCTTCAGCAACTCCATCTCATAGTCCACAGGAATGAACTGCTTCTTCAGTTTCTCCACCATCTGATCCCATCTGGTGATCTTTCCTTTTCCTCTCCTATTCCTCTCTAACTAGACCTCCTTCCACGAAATACTGGTGTGGCCCTTCAACTTTGTTTTTGCAAACTTGACCCAATCTAGGTCCTCCACATCTTCATACTCGAAATACTCCTCCATGTCATTGATCCAATCAATAAGCTATTCTGGATTCAAATCTCTAGAATATGTAGAAACTTCAATCCTAGGTCTCTTTCCAATCTTTGAAATGGCCCTCAACAACCTAACTTCTACAGGGTCTCCTGCAACTTCTTGTTCTTCCTCGGATATCTCTTCTTCAGTGCCATCCTCGCTTTCTTCTCTTGTTCTTGGATCAAACCCTCTTCGCAGCTCCTCTTGCAATGCATCGATTTGTCTTTGCAGGGCTCTAAAACCCTCTTTTGTCAAAGCATTCCTCACAATACGATTTCTTCGTGGAGGCATCTTGATCTCCGTAGCAAACCCACAACCTCAGGTCCTCGTGTAAATTGCCTCATGGCCGGCAATCTATCCACACACTTAGGAACCCTTGCTCTGATACCACTTGAGATCACAAAACACACAACAATAGAAATTGAACACAGAAAATAGAACTTTCTTTTATTGATCTGGGCAACTCATTACATTACAGAAGCTCAAATACAATCAGAGGATGAATCCCCTACAGCCTGCATCACATTATAGCTTCCTATCTTACTCTGGAATCATTTGCCTTCTGTAAATCCCAAATCAGCTAGGGTTTTTGTTTTCCTACCTATTCTTGACTCTTCACTTTTCCCCCTTAACTCTACTACTACCTAGGGTTCCCAAAATAGTCATAAATAGCACTTTTTGGCAGCCTCCAGCTAAATTTTGAAATTTGCAACTCCCCCCAAAAGTAGGTCAACTTCTAGGAAGCATAACTTTTGATCTGGGTGTCCGATTGATGAACCGTTTTAAGCACCGAAAAGCTTGTGATGTGAACTATCATGATGGAAATTCATAAATGGATTTCCATCAACATTTTGGGACATTATTGGATGTTTTAGTGCCTCATATCTCATTTCAAAAAAATTTAGGGGCTTTTTAGAAAACAAAAACTTTAATATCTTTCAGCTCACAAATGATCTTTGTCTGATTCCTTCACTAAAGGTCTTATATTTCCATTATGTAACTTTCTACAAGTTTTCACTTCAATTTGTGCCCAAATGCAAACTTTCCTAAAATAGCAAGTAAACTTTCCAAAATTGGTAGTTTGCTATTTTTAGCAGTTTGAAAAAAAAATTGAAAGTCTTGCATCATTATTCAGGAGATTATGGAACCAAAAATACTAATTATGGAAAGAAATGAAAAAAAATGTAATGATTTTGAAGCAACATATTTTTGGGTGATGCAAGATTGCCCTTACACCACTGGATGCTCCTGCATCATAAAGTTTGAGACCCTACCTTGGGCTCGATCCGTCTCTCTGCCACTTGAGATCAAAGCATCTCCAATGTTGGAAGTTGGTATGGACGTCGTGTCAGCATGGCTAGTCTCTTTCTCCTTCTCCTTCTCTCCTCTACACAAGGAAAATAGGAATGAATGGTGAAAAGTGAAAACTCCCTTTACATATAGTAAATGGATGATAATTCCTATCACTATCTAGGTGCAAAATTGAACAGCTTTTACTCATGAGCCTCTACCTTGGGCTACAAAACTTGGATTCACACACTGTTTGTTGTGTTGGAATCCTGGTTCCGCCCTCCATCTAACTCAATGCTTTGTGCTTCAGTTTTGTTCACAAAATGACTCTCACAATGAATTTCTCATCACCTTCCCCTGAAATCTATGCGCATAGATAACCACCTTGTTTCTCCTTTTTAGACCAAGTAAGAGGAAATAAGGGGGCATATATCTCCCTCAATTTCCTCCCTCATCATGTCTCATTACTCAACCCCTTAGTGTTTATGACTGACCTATTTGTGTGTTGGTTGCAAGTTGATTTGATTTTGACTATCTGACAAAGTGTTCCTTTGCAGGATGCGGTTCCTAACTTTGTGGTTTTGCAGAATTACAAATTGGGGGCTTCTTCCTCTCGCATGATAGCACTTCCACTTCCTCTACAATATCCTTTTGGGTATCCTTTTCATGATTGATGTATTTATTTTCCTTTAGTTGCATATGCATGTAGTGTCATATGGCCACTAAAGTGGGGCTAAATGTTATGTCTAAAATTGTCCTCCTACATGGAATGGCACAATTTCACATATGTTAGCTCCTCTCCTTTGGTGTCCTCTTGCCCTATTTGTTTCTAGCCTTCCTAAACCTTGATTGACCTATATCTAACTGAATAAATGTTGTATTCTGAAGCAACTGACAACTGAACCTGAGAATAGACTTTAGATTTTGGACATCCTAGACCTCCTAAATACAGACTTGAGGGAAAAACTATGTCCTGGACACGGGTACCTGCGCCCCTATCTTGCCCTATTTTTTTGGGTTTTGAATTTTAGCTGGGTGTCGGCTCCTGTCATGCAGCTTGGGATTCTGATTTAAAATTTTAGTTTTCACACGATGTCGACATGTTATTTTAAATATTTAAATTTCTAAGGTTAGGTATTTAAAGAGAATTAAAAATAATTTCATCACACACAATCTACATGCAAGCTTTCCATGCTGAAACTCTTCCATTTTTTTTATTGAAGATAAACAACTTGTTGAAGCTCTTTGAAGATATTGGAAATTGCTATCATGGAGATATTTGATGGAGATTAGGAATCAATATCTTCAGACTATCTTGCTCTTCCTAGGGTTTTGTAAAACCTTTTGTACAATTAGGAGAAGGGTTGAAGCCTCCAACTTGAGCTTGGGAATCCTCTGCAGATAACAGTTACCTCACCTTCTTATTTTACAAGTCTTCATTTCTCTCATCTCCTTGAGGTGATGTTATTGTTCCTTGAGTGAAGCAAGTTGTTGATCTATCCTTGATGCTTGAGTCATCTAGGGTTTTGCATTTTTTGCATACACATATGGTATATGAGCACACACATCTGTAGATCTTTATCATTGGCTATTGTTGAGGTAGGAATACCAAAGATGGGGCTTGACTGAGACAAGCTCCTATATAGCCAAAACCATCTTTCTCCTCCTTTTGTATGTGTAGGTCGTATTCGAAAAGATCTGATGGAAAGGAGTGGCAGAAAGATGGATATTACGGATACAGTCATCGCAGAATATTCAGGACAAAAGAGCAGGTGCCCTAGTCTAACTGAGTATTTATTTCTAGATTCAGGAACCTCTAAGGACCCTATGATACCTAATACAATAGATTTCACTCATCAAAAACTTTCAAGTCAAAAGAGCGAGCACCCATGTCTAACAGGCCCTCATTTTTTAGGTACAAACTCTCTGTGATCTCTGCTCTATGTTTCTATAATTTATTTGTTGGTACCTATGTTAGAAAATAGTCTGTTACAACATAATTTATAATTAGGGTTTTATGCTTTGTGAATGACATAAACTTATAGAATCCTAATCAAAGAATTTGTTCAATCACTGCTAGCATAATAAGGAAGCCTAGGAATCTTTAGCTTGGTCCTTCATAGAGAGCGGGCTTGGTTCCTACTTCCTTAATGTTTAGAGGGTGAAAGGACTTGATTTGGTTTAGACAAACTATTATTATTCTAGTTTTTCCTCTAAACACTTGCATGTCACTCTAACTCAGGTTCCAAGATTTTCATGACACAAACAGGTTGTTCCAATCATTGGAGGAAGTGTTCTATGCATTTAGGTCTAACCTATCTATGAACATGTTACAGCTCTTCTTTGGAGTTTGTGATCTTCCTTGGCTGATGCAAAGGAATCTATTGGTCCGGAGATGATATATATTGATGTAATAGATCCTTAGGAAAGCAGCTATTGACATAAGAAAGATCTAATAGTTTAGATTTTGTGCGAAGGAGCTTCAAAGCTTTATCTTGCGCATGTATGTAATCAGGCCTGTGAGCCCTAATTGTAAGCCCGCATGTTGCCGGCTGATCTCTATTTTGAATTCTATGATATACTGAATGACTGAATCTGCATTTGCTTTATTTCTTTGAGTTGTTTCCATTGTTTTTACTCTTGTTGCATAGTCCAGACAGTTCATTCTGTGAACCCTCCTACCATGACTGCACCAAGTAGTATCAGATTGAAAGTTCAAATCTTGGAGAGCGAAAGTTCAATTCTTTGGAGTGAATTGGTGAAAGTGATTCCATAAGATCTTGTTGTAAGAATATCACCGATCCGAGGCAGGTTACTTGTGTGCAACTGATCACCTATTGAGAGGCAGTTGTCGCTTGTAGCCCGATCACCGAACCTGAGGCAGTTTGCACTTGATCCAAGGAAGATGCTGCTGCGAAGAGTTCCTCTTGTTGGTACAATGGCTAATAGAATGGATGAGATGATGGAATTGATTAGAACAATGTGAATTTGTTTGGATGTTGTTGAAGAAGATAGGTGAAGAGGATTGACACCGAGACCTAATGTTGAAAGTGATGATGAGGAATAATTTCAATCTGTGGAACAAACTGGTGAAACCCTAGAAGGTGATGAAGAAGAAGAATCAGATCAGATAAAGATGTTGTGAGCTATTTCAAATATTGGAAAGAGACCCAGAGTTGATATTCTAAACTACACTAGTAATTTGAACCCTGAAGAATTGATTGACTGGATAAATGACATGGAAGAATACTTTGAATATGAAGAGATTGAAGATCCAGAGAAGGTGAAATTTGCAAAGACAAAGTTAAAGGGACATGCTGCTATATGGTGGAAAGAAGTTCAGTTAGAAAGAAATAGAAGAGGAAAAGAAAAGATTACAAAGTGGCATCGGATGGTGACAAAGTTGAAGAATTAGTTCATACCTGCTGACTATGAGTTGGAATTGTTGAAAAGATTGTAAAACCTTAAACAAAAGGAGAAATTTGTGAAGGAGTACACTGAAGAATTTCATAAGATGATCATAAGAATAGGACATAGTGAAGCAAGAAAGGAGAAAGTAGCTAGATACATCAATGGATTGAGATTAAACATTCAAGAAGAACTAAGCTTGGTAAGGATGATATCTTTGGAAGAAGCATATCAATTTGCCCTGAAAGTTGAAGAAAAGCTAAATAAGAAGCATGATCAGAGACATAGGGGCAGAGGAGGTAAATTTTAGAGGGGAAGATCATTTTCTAGATATGATAGATCATTTACAGAGCAGAACAAATTTGACAGCCCAGTTAGAAAGGACGACAGAGATAACAACGCTTACCGGAGAGATGATAGAAATTTTTATCAGAGAGGAAACCCTAGTGCATATCAGAATGAAGGATACAAAGGAGAAGGAAGAGGATTTGATAAGAAGACATTCAGAGGTACTTGTTTCAAGTGTGGAGGTGAAGGACATAGAGCATTTGAATGTAATCAAGGTAGTACAAGCAAGAAGACGGAGAACAATGGAAGAGCAGCCTATGTTGAAGAAGAACCTGTTGGATCACCTTATGAAGTTGGCAACCCAGAGAAAGGAGAATCACTGGTGATGAGGAGAGCACTATTTCAAGTAGAGACAAATGAGGAACCCTCCTATGTAGCTAAAACCATCTTTCTCCTCCTTTTGTATGTGCAAGTCGTATTCAAAAAGATTCGGCGGAAAGGAGTGGTAGAAAGATGGATATTAAGGATACAGTCATCGCAGAACTTTGAATTTCGGCATCAAGAAATATTCAGGACAAAAGAGCAAGTGCCCTATTCTAACTAAGTATTTATTTCTAGATTTGGGAACCTCTAATGACCCTATGATACCTGATACAATTGATTTCACTCATAAAAAACTTTTGGGACAAAAGAGCAAGCATCCGTGTCTAACAGGCCCTCATTTTCTAGGTGCAAACTCTATGTGATCTCTACTCTGTGTTTCTATAATTTATTTGTTGGTACCTATGTCAAAAAATAGTCTGTTACAACATAATTGATAATTAGGGTTTTATGCTTTGTGAATGACATAAACTTGTAGAATCCTAATCAAAGAATTTGTTCAATCACTGCTAGCATAATAAGGAAGCCTAGGAATCTGTAGCTTGGTCCTTCATAGAGAGTGAGCATGTTTCCTACTTCCTTAATGTTTAGAGGGTGAAAGAAGGACTTGATTGGTTTAGACAAACTATTATTATTCCTGTTTTTCCTCTAAACACTTGCATGTCACTCTAACTTAGGTTCCAATATTTTCATGACACAAACAGGTTGTTACAGATCCATATTGGGGACACCAAGTAATGCATGTTGTTTTCATGACATTGATGTGAGTTTGAGTACTTCAGTTGACTAAGTTTAATTGGGAGTTGCTACGTGCTCATGAAGAGACATTTGGTTCTACATTGTTGTTGTCACTTAACACTTCTGTTGACTGAGTTTGATTGGGACTTCTTGGGCACTCATGTTGAGACTTTTAGTTCTACATTGTTGTTATCAATTAATCCTTGTTTTGATCACCAATTTTTGAGTTTTCCAAGGATGAAGGCATGTGGTTTTTTGCAAGTGAATGTTAAACTTGTTTTGGAGAAACCAAAGTTGTTTTTTTCTCCAATCCACAACTTCTATTTATTGGGTGCTTTTTTGGTGAAGAAAAAAAGAGAGGCTTTTATAGGTTGAAGGAGTAACAAAGTGTTGCCAAAATCTAGAGAGGAATTATTATATTGTTCAAACCATTTCAAAGTTAATACAATCATTGGATCTCTTTGGGTGTGGAGTTTTTCGTGAAAGGGTTTCTCCAGGTAAATCTTGGGTCATGTGTTATGCATAATTTCTTCATACCTTATTGATTAAATTTGTTAAACACTAATACATCTCAATTGGATAATCTTGAAAGTAATTTTTAGATTTTCAACACTACACATGATTAATTTTCAATTTTGGAAATAATTAAAAGAAAAATAGTTGTAAATTTACCTTGTTCACACTTTCTTTTTCCCAACATCCTTATGATCATCTATATCACCAATCATTTTCCTTTACATTCCTGAAAAGTTCAAATTGAATCTAGGCTCTTAGCTTCATAATGATCCTAGTCTTAATGACTCATAATGTTAAGTCCAAATGAATTTAGTTCTCAAAACTACAATACCCAATAGAAGCTTGCAAGTAGACCTTCCCCAATCCTCCTTAGCAAAAGGGAAGTTTGGCTGGATAGTGAAAACCCTTGGTGGTGCTTAGGCCCTTATCTTTCCTAGCGAAAAATGTTAGGGGGGTCATAAATCTGTAGGAAGCAATAAAAAAGAATAAGAGTGCAAAAAAGAGAGATAATCAAAAGTTACAAAAGGAGAAAAAATACAAAAAAATGAGATAATCAATAAAGATACTGCAACATACAAAAAAAGAGAAAAAAAAAAGGAACAAAAAGAAAGAGAGGAAAAAATGAAAAGAGAGGATAGCTAATGTTTGTACTCTCAGCTGAAGATAAGTCTATGATTGAATCTACAAGGGTGGCATCTATCAGAGAAAATAAAAATAGAGGTACAAAGTACACGCATGCACTAGCTAGGTAAAGTCCATAGTCTAACTATCTTTAGGATCATATTTTTCTCTAGAGCCTTTCCTTTACCCCATGTCTATCTTGTTGGCCATCTCTGCTATAAGTCTAGAAGGTACAAATACATTTTTTTACTTGCCTAAGTTGAAAGCTTACTAGAATGTTTTTCTAGACAATGATCAGTATCTAGCCTTTTGCAAAGCCAAAATCAAAAACTTTCCATCTACCTCCTATTCCCACTTGAGTTCTTCACAAAATCCCATTGCAAGGTTTAGAAGGTATGTTGAGTTAACTTACAATCCCAAATTGAAATTTATTGGAGTCATCATAATACATATCAAAATTCTAAGTTCATGAAACCTCACTAGTAAGGTTATAAGTGCTAAACAAAAGTGCACTCAAGCATACAAGTCTCCCCATGCAAGGGGGTAAAATCAAAACTTAAGACTAGAAACATAAAGGATGATTTTGACAAATGGAACCCTCAATGCTCCTACTTCGAGGTCTCCTCTGACTATCTACCACCTTAGAAGGTCTATAAGTCATGTGAGAATAAGAATGCATTTGACTAGGAGCTCATGAATGGGATGTGCCCGCTATCTGAACTTTGTTGAACCCCAAGGTTAGCCATCTCTCAAGGTAAGGCATTCTTAGCCTCAAGCACATTGATCCTAGCTCTCTAAGAAGCAACTTCCTGACCTGTATGATAAGTGGGATCTAGGATATCTATATGATGACCCACTGAGGATGGTAAATGAGCATCAACAAGGAGAGTTTCCCTTGATCGACCAGTAGCAGGGAGTAGCACGTCTAAGGAAGCATTACAAGAGAGTTCCTTGTTGGTGTAATTATATATTGCACCTTATATTAAGTTTACTTAGGTAAGTAATATTTATTTACTTAAGTAAATTAGGAAATAATTAAGCAAATGTGTCATATCCTTAATTTATGGGAGCACATGCCACCTCTACCTCATTCAACTCCATGACTAACGGTAGTTAGGCGCCACACCTCCCTCATCAAGATGAGTTATCTTGACACTACTACTCCTACATGTAGAGTTGATCCTTTAGATCACTAAGGCTTTCTGGGACACTTGTCATCTTGACTTATGCATCCCAAAGCCTATATATGTAGTCATTTCCTTCATTTAAGAATTGAATCTAGGAAATTAATCCAATAGATAGATTATGCTTCATTTCACATGGTATCAAAGCAGTTCTAGTATTTTTCTAGTTCATCTTCATTTGATCACAAGCCACTATTTGCAAGGTAGGAAGGTCATCATTTTCATATAAAAAATCTATCACCTTTTACTGCTTCACATACAAGGTTTTTCTTTGGTTAAAGTTCACATTTATGGTCATGAAACTTGGAGGTTATCATTTAGACTTAGGGCCACTCGTGTCTTGGTTGTTGGTGTTTGGTTTGAATTTGCATGTCACTTCAAATACAAGGTCACATGTTTTAATCTCAAAGCCAAGTCTACACTAGTCGTCACAGTTTCCTCACAGTCACCAAGTAGAAGATACATCAATGGTCACTATTGAAAGCTTGATTGTCTGCGGATCTCACCAACCTACCAACATTTGAAATCTTTGTTGACATCTTTTTCACACCTTTCAATTCACTTTAGATATAGTTGTCAACATTAAGTTCCCGATCTCCCATTTGGTCATGGTTTGATCCTCCCTCCACCACCATTCATTTGCAAGTTTGTTAGATTTGTTTTTGGTCATGAACCTACTCACAAGGCCATTGATTGAAAGAAAATTGTCTAATTGACTTTTTCAAATCCACCACCGATTCATTCTAGTCAAGCTTTTCATAGTTTGGAGGTCAAGGTTCTCTTTACAAAGAAGTCATGGTTAATTATTAAAGTCTAGTCCATTGGGAACGTTTATGCACTATCATTATAAAGTGCCTTTTTTTGTCCCATTGGAAATGTCAATGCACTAAAATTATAAAGTGACATTTTATGTATCGTTCTTGGGGGGGATTATACATAGGCATTTTGTAATCAATGAACTCACATAAAGTTCCAAATTTTCTAAGGGGGTAATCGATCTAAGTCAATAATGGGTATAACAAATTATCCCTCTATCATTACTTTGGAAGAAGGAAACTACAAGTCCTAGAGCGATGACATCTTAAAGCACTAACCATGGATTCATCTATTGCCACATTTGTATGGTCTTATTCCTAAACCAAGTACATGTTGGTAGAAATATACATGGGGAAATATAAATGATCATGTCTTTTGGGGACCACACATCATTGGATCTATCACATATTGAGTGCCCTTGCACTCTCTAGACCACACTATGGGAAATGTATGGAGATCCTAATGAACCTCCATTCCTAGATGATCCTATTATGGACATACTTCTTCCCCTTGATGATGTTGATAATCTTTTGTATGATGATGATACTAAAGAGGAACTTGCTTATTGGGAAAGTCTTGAATGTCCTAATGACACATATATCTCCTATTGCTTCTCCTCTTTCTACGCCTCTAGTATTGGTATCTACTCCACCACCTCCACCTGCCACTTTGATAGAGATCTTGGCTTCTCCACATGCTACTTCAAATTCTATCCAATAGGTTCACACTTGTCCTCTTGATCAGCGAGATATCATCTTATCAAAAATCCATCATTCATTTGTAGAATCTCTCATTCTTTATCTGAATGACAACATTGAGGACATACGTATTCTCTTTAATGATAGCTCCCATTGAGTTGCATCATATCTTGGTGTCGATCCTCTTGTTATCTCTCTACCACTTCATGCTACTATCTTGACACATCCTAATTCACATCAGTTCAAATCTCACACTTTAGTGGTCACTGTTCTCAAATCTTGCATAGCACAGTCACGGTTCAACATTAGCTTTAAGAAACATGAGCAGTTTCTAATACCATACATCCTAATTCCTTCATAAATTCTACTTGAGTGGGAATTTAGCAGATTGATAGCTCAACGTTTCTATCTTCTGAAAGGAAGAGCATCATTTGTTTCAAAGGGACCTACTACAACATTCACCATGTGACATTATGTGTTGACTTTCTTTCTCTTCTTTTTGGAGGCACACATGGGCCCTATCTCGCAGGGATTTTAGGACTATCACTTTTGGGGGACAAATATCTTGTCTTCCCTCACATACCATAGTTGGGATGGAGTTTTTTTCTACAAGTTTTCTCCTTTTCTTCCAGGGTTGTACACTCTCTTTTATATTGGGGTTCTTTCAGATTGTACATGGGTACCTAATATGACTTGTCTTGTTAGGATCCATTTCTTTATTACCTCAATTGTACTTAAGGGCCTAGTGTTGGTGTAATTAATTATTGCACCTTAAATTAAGTTTACTTAGGTAATTAATATTTACTTAAGTAAATTAGGAAATAATTGATAAAATGTGTCATCCCCTTAATTGATGGGAGCACATACCACCTCTACCTCATTCAACTCGTTAACTAATGGTAGTTAGGTGCCACATCTCCCTCATCAACATGAGTTATATTGACACCATTACTCCTACACATAGAGTTGATCCTTAGATCACTAAGGCTTTATGGGACACTTGTCATCTTGACTTATGCATCCCAAAGCCTATATATATGTAGTCATTTCCTTCATTTAAGAATTGAATCCAAACAATTAATCTAGTAGATCTTGTGCTTCATTTCACATTCCCTCCCTCCATCCATCATACCTATGAAAAGATAATGATTCAAGTGTCAATTCCACACCATTACTTCAAAATGATCAAAAGAAATAAGGAAAAAAGAGGAAGTCAATAGAATACTCAAGTGGATCATCTAGTTTCCAGGAGGGGTCACTATGCCTCATATCCTCCTTTGACAACTCTGAACGTAGACCATGCATATGTCTAGGGGGAGCTACCTCTGGTACTATGTCCTCCTCATCTACAAGTACCTTTGTGTCTCCTCCATCACATTCCTCCACATTAGGATCATAATCCTCATCCATAGAGTCGTCAATCTCTTCCTCAACAACAACAAGTCTACGAGATTAGGATATCTACACTTGCCTACAACTAGTCTTAGTAAAGGCCTAGTAATTAGAACCTCAGGAACTAGAGGAACCCACAAAAGTGCCCTATGTTGAGCATCAACCATCTCCTGCATAGACCTATAGCAAGTAGGTATTAGGTGAAAATCCTATAGAAAGTCCTCTTCAACTTGCTAAAGAACTCAAGTGACATGATGGGCCTCAACCAAGCCATTCTTGTCAATCAAATGGCTCACCTATCGACAATAATCACATACCACTCTATCACCTAGCTACAACCCCCATGTAAACATAAGGATAAAAAATGAAATCAAAATTTGTGAGCATAGCCATGACACAACTAGCAACATCATAAGGACTAGGACATCCCCATCACATGGCTCATGGCAATCTAGGATCTGAAAGAGCCACGCCTCTCTGAAATGGAGTTCAATGTGCTCTAGAATCCAAGTTATGATAAGAGAAGGATGACAAAAAGCAAGAGCTAGGTACTGAGGTTAGATGAACACCAATATGACCTTAAGGATAGTTAACCCCCATATAAGTAGCCCAAGATAATCTTTCCCTCTCTGATTCACTCTCAGGAAGAGCAAGTTGATCACCTCTAACAAGAACTCTTAGGTTACGATAAACATCATACAGAGTAATTATCCACTATCTAGATACTTGAGGAAATTGGAATGTGTTCCAACTAGAATCCTAGTACATCAAGATGTCACAACATATGTGAGAAGAAGGATGTATGATAAGAACATGAGCTATCTTGTCCAAACATGTCTTCTTCAAGATATAAAGATCTCCAGTAGATAAGGACTCAAGGGAATCTGCAAACCAAAATTTGTCATGATTCACATTCCATCTAATGTGTATCTCCTGTCAAGAATGAATAAACCACATGCTAGATAGTTGGTAAAAATGTAGAAAATCACAAAAAAAAGTATAAAGCATTCAAAAGTTTCACAAAAATCATATCGACTAAAAAATTGCAATAAATGAAGAAGTTAGTATTGAAAAGTAGAGAAAACTAAGTGACTAAACTATCATAGCATTCAAAATTTCCTTCTAGCAATGTTCTGGTGGGTTGCCCCTTTTACCAGGGCTGATCTCTAGTAGTAACCCAGAATTGTAGGTTGAATCTCCACAGGTGACTTTCCCTGGCAAAAGGGGTGACCCTACCCAATGCCCAAGCATGATAAAAATTTATTGAAAAATGTTAAAAATGACAACATTTAGACAAACATAAACTCACTAAAAGATAAAAGGAAAGAATATAGGTCATTACAATGAAGAAAATAAAAAAATAGTAGATTCTTAGCAAGAAATCAACAAAAGAAAAACCTAGGGTTTCAAAAGGGGGTTTTCTCATTTTTTTATACTTGATGACTAGTAGGAGAAGATTGGTAGACATAGAAATGATCTACTTATCAGTCTCTCTCTATCACCTGCTCACTCATACGATTATGTCACCATTTGATCACTCTATCTCTCTATTCACCTCTTTCTTCTTCTCTTAGTTTAGTTTGCATTTAGGAATTTGTTTTGTTTTAACTTTTGTAGTGCTTTCTATGTCTTCATTTTGTGTGAATTTCATTCCTACATGTCCTTAGGATAAAACACAATTACTCAAGTAAATCTCATGCATCAATGTTACATCTTTTTGTTTCTATTATAGTTACTTATTTTGAATACATCATGAAGTCGAGTTAATAATTGTTATTTCAAGTACGAATGAGATACAATGATAATAGGTAAAGAACTAGTTTAGGAACAATACCTACCCTTCATGTAGATTACCATCCCCAAGGGGGCAAATATGTAAGTATGAAAAAGATGCAAGGCCTACATGGTGGCTTGAGGATGAGTGATAGTCCTAATCACGTAATGTAAGCATGAATGTATATACCTCTCAATAATATTCCTCTTGGTGACATGTATTTGTTCATTTTTCATCTTGTTTGTGTTTTTCTAACCTCTAAACTAACCTTCTATGGTTCTGTACACCTTCTAGCTTGCCTTTTGACCAAAGTTTGACAAATCTTTTCTATCGCTTTCTAGCTTTGATCATCTCATCAATCCACTTCACAAGAGGGGAAATGCATGTCCCTAGGGGTATTTGCATCCTCTCATGCCTTTAGAATAATCTAATTAACCTTACCATTCCATCCTTGACTTTAATTTTTGTGATGCATCTTTCCTTTTTGGGTCACCCCATGTCACTTTAGGATCTCCCTAGGTGACCCTATAGCTAAATCAGGATCTCCAAGGGTGACTTACCCTGGTGAAAGGACAACCTACCTTGCAAAGAACCTATGGCTAGTTTTGGGATGCCAAAACCATTCTTACACCTCCTATATCATTCTCGATCCCAGAAACCACTTGGACAAAACCTCCTCTGTGGGTCACCCCCTATGACTTTAGAATCTCCCTAGGTGACCCAGCAACTCAAGAAGGATATCCAAGGGTGACTTGCCCTAGTGAAAGGGGTGACCCACTTCCCAAAAGGGGTGACCTTGTCAACTTTTAACATGTGTGTTTCCTTCTATTTTTGGCCTTAATTGCTTGAATCTTCTTCTCTAACTGATTTTCAACTCCTCCTACCTGATTCAACACTCCCAATCATCCCAATCTCATCTCCAAATCAATCTTAGTTATCTTTCAATCAATCAAGTGTTAACTTCATTTCTTCTCTTGTGATCTCCTCTGTAACCAGTGTTCACTCTCAATCAAAGTTAGATCACTCTCCAATCTATTTTTGTTAACTCCCCAGTCACCACCACATTTGGTGTTGGTTTCCCACTTATAAATACCCCCATCCTTTATGCATTTGGGGAGGCAAATTTATTAATTTTTCTCTTGCTCTTGCTCTTGGTTTGCTTTTCTAATTGTCTCCATAACATTTTTATGTTTGTTTAGGACCCTTTAGCCTTTCATTTTTGCATTTAGCTTCCATAGGTCTAAGCCATTATGCTTCATAGATATTCCAATGCCCAATTGTTTTCAAAAGATTCCATAGCTCCAAGCCATAGTGCTTCATAGGCATTATAATGCCTAATTGTTTTCAAAGCTTCAAAACTTCCATTTTATTCCATTTTCTTTCATCTTCATTTCTGTCACCAAGAGAAGGACCTCGCTAGTACAGAGGAAGAGAGGGTTTCCACGAGGATTTATGAGGGCTCAATCCAAGCACTATATCTTCTTCAATCCATGTTTTTCATGTTTTAGAATAGTAATTTGCTCACATTCTGGCTCTTGGAAAAGTAATCATTACTTTGCTTTTTCCTTGATAGGTTGTTTCTTTGTTTTCGTAGATTAGCATTGCTTTGATTCAATTAGATTAGATTTGTATTTTCTCATTAGATTACATTTATTTCCATGATAAGTATCAATTTGTTAGATTAGATTCAAAATTGTTCAATGAAAACTACAAAAACATAGGATAGATTGCATATTGAAAAACACATATAGACTACATGCATATTTCAATTCTTAGGTAATTAGAAAATATTTTAATTTAGAGAAAAGGAAACAAAAATTATTTTACATAAATTCAGATTGTATTCATAAGAAAATTATAAAAACATTAGGAAAACTTAGAGAGACAAACAAGAACAAAACCCTTGATCTCATCACGAGGTACACATCAAATCAAATCAAACATTCAAACAAGAACAAAACTCTCAATGTCATCATGAGATAAACATCAATTCAAACACATTCAATATGAAGCACAACACTTCTCCTATTTCCATGCATTCAATGTGCCCAAGCATTAGAGAATATTGGATATAATCCATCCTCGATGAGATTGGGTAGAATTCCCCCTATTCAATTCATAAAAAAAATATAGAACAAGCAAGGGAAGAATAAGAACATCAACAATGCATTAGAGATCAACACCCTTGATACATTAGGTCTTATGAGACAAAGAAAGGAGACAAGAACATTTCTGAATTATTAATAAACAAAACAACCTTCATGCTAGGTTTAGGAGACTTAGGACTCATGACTCTTTGGGTCATAAAATTATCACAACAACAAAAGTAATTGAACATATCCATAGGAATAATCATCAAAACATGCACATAGTACAAAACCCAACCACCATCCATGACATTCTACTCCCTCAAGAAAGAGAGCAAAACAACCCCTCATCCTACATTCGTTTGGATGGCTCTTGCCACATGAGAGGGAGTGACTAGGAGGACATCGATAGCAAGGAAGATGGTTCATGTGTCGCGTTGGAGTGTGACTCACCCACAAATTGTCTGGGTTACATTCTAAATGATACAGAATCTACCACTAAAAATCTAACATTGGTTAATTGGATCATCTTCAATACTTACTCTTCTCTTTACCGCCTTCTCAAAGTTTTAGCATTTATATTTAAAAATACACTTGTCTTACTTATCATTCTTTTGTTCAAAACTTATTTATTACTTAAAGCAGTTGTTATCACTTGTTGTGTTGGATTCCTATCTTTAGATCGATTCTTTTTCCATTAGAATCAATAGCTTAACAACACTAGACATAACTTGTTTCATTTATTCATCTTTCTTTTTGAGTTTTACAAATCTGCCTAATTTTTCTTACAATTTTTACAAAAAAATTATATTTTCACTCATATAAGGGATTTTAGTATCATTTTTTATTGTGCTATTTTTAATAGTATAATGTATATCAAAATATGTTATATTTATCTTCCTTTAAACAATTAATTATATCATTATCATTGAGTACTATTGAAGACTTACTTAGATATGTTTCTAAAATCACATTTTCAATATTCTTGAACTCTTCAACATTCACCATTTCCACATTTGCATATTTGACATTCAGTTCATCCATGTTGGTCTCTTCTATGATCCTCTTGAATCCTCAAATCATCAATAGTCATCAAATTGGATGCTTCAACATTGTTGATTTCTCAAATTCTCTCTCTCATCTTTTTGTCATTTTGCCTCCTCCTCTCGATGTGCTTCAATTTCTTTAGGTGTCATGAACTTTTTTCTTTTTCTTTTTTATGTTTATTTGATTCTATAATTACCAAACTATCTTGATAAAATTAAAACAAATGATCTTTAATTTACTCTAAGGTGGATCCCTCCTTGAGATTTTTGAATTATAAGTAGATGTAGATCATTTGTTCAAAATAACACGTGCTTGATTTCTCTAAAAATAATTCCTTTTCTTGATTCCTTTAAAAAATAGTTTGTGTGCTTGATTTTACTTGAAAATACAACTTATGATTGAATTCCTTTAAAAATTGAACATGATGGCTTGCTAAGAGATTGTAAGAGACACCTACATAAAAAATACAAAAATAGTTGTTGTTGGGCCGTACTTATAAAATAAAAAGTTTTAAAGATGTTGTCATAGTAAATTTACTAAAAATGGAATGATAATGAATATAATAGAAACAGGTATCCATTTATTTTTAGAATGTAGGTACCTATTTTAAAATGGGTACCTATTTCTATTTAGATCACATACCCATTCCTTTTCAAAATGGGTATACGTTTCAGAGTGGGTACGTATTCCATGAAATTTTAAATTTGAAACCTACAATTTTTCTTTGGTTTTAGGCTTGGAAGAGACTTGGAAACCTAACCCTTAGCCTTAGACCTACAAGTACAATACCATGTAAACAACAAGAGTAAAAACACTTTAGTAATATGGCTGACAATATTTTTTCAAAATTTTGGACTAAATTAATATTGCACATATGGTTGTGTGGTTGTCATTAATGTCAACACTTAGTGTTTGGTTGTCATTGATGTCAACACTAATGAGCATTGCACATATGTTACCTAAGTTTGTCACTGATGTGGTTGTGTGGTTGTCTTTGATGTCAACACTATGCTTGGATGCTTATGATGATGATATACTATGTTCATGATTGGTTGCTGATGTTCATGGTTGGTTGCTGATGTTCATGGTTGGATGTAATGTCTTGATTAATGTCAAGTAAAGTAGTATTGAGCATGTTTGTGGTGAGCAGAGATGAGTTCATGATGATATATTAAGATGAGAATTAGAAGCATTAAGATGAATGATGATATATTAATACGGGAATTAGAATCTATCCTGAGGTTGAGAAGATGTTGCTGATGACCTGAAGTATATTGTATGATCCTAAGAAAGTATGAGTCGCTACAAGAAGGTTCTGACCTCTAGATGTTAGTGAAGGTTTTTGTTACAGAAAGCCACCTTAAAGACTAGTTGGTAAAATGCTCCGCATTTGAAGATATGGTCATGCGGTTCAAAAGTTAAGTTCAATATGTTGTAAAGGTGCTAAATCCAAAGTTTTAGATTATTTTCTCCTCCGCAGTGAAATTTAAAAGTGACTGAGTTTCGGTCTATGCTATGGTAGTGTAATGTCATGATGAAGGCTAATTGGAATGCTCTGCATTCATCCGCAAGTGAAGATTTGCTCATGTGGTTTTGAGGATATGTTCAGAGTAGTGTATGAGTGCATCCATATGAGTTTCAGATGTTTTGGAGGTCCACAAGTTCAATTTTCAAATGACAAAAGTGATACAGATGGTTCCGGAAGGCTAATTATTCTCAGGATATATGTTTGGGCACTTGCTCTAGTGGAAGTGTATACATATCAGTCATATGAGTTTGTGTGGAAATTCTGTTGAAATGCACAGGATAATTGAGAGGGGGGGTGAATCAATTGTCACAAAACTTTAACCATTTATGAATATTAACACATCCACTTCTTAATCATTGTTATTAAGATTAATCATGAAAGCATAAAACAAGAAGCTCAACACAATAACACATACGACACCAAAATTTTTACGTGGAAAACCCTATAAGGGAAAAACCACAGTGGGTGTTAGCCCATAAAAATAAATAAGTTATAGCAATACCAAAAATCAGAGGCTCACTACCCAAAATGCTCAGTGCAAATGTTAGGGCTCATTTCCAAGATCGGCTCACTGCCAAGGGGTGGCTCACTGCCAAGATTGGTGAACTAATTTGATAGCATCTACTTCATGCTTGAGTTCAGTTCCATTGAAGCACAATATAACACCTCTGCTCTACTCTTCTTACACCTTCGCACTTATCTTTTCATTTTCGTACTTCCACACCTTTTTCACAACCACATTACATGCTTTTATACAATCCATCAACCTTGGAATGTACATCAAGGTTGGCATTACATTCATCAACCATTGGAACGATCTCCAAGGTTGGCATTACAAACATACATAGAAATAGGTCTGGACCTAAACAAAACTAGCTAAGGAAGAGATGTATGCAGATCATGTTACACCTTAGCTGGGACTCAAAAGCAATCTTCCAAGCCATAACATGATTCCACAATCTTCAATGCATCTCTGCAAGTAGTGAAAACAACCAAGTCAACCAAGACTATTGTTAACACTAAGTCTTCTAAGAATAGTCTTCATCCACGATCCAAATTTCTCTTTGCAGACCAATCGAAAGGTAGGAACACAATCAGGAGACATCCACAAGCACATTGTAATAACCAAGAACATCTGCACAACCTCTAACCAATTTTTCAAGAAGATTCTTCAAATCGGAGCACATAGATACCACTATTAGCTACTGTCATAAAGAAAAGATCGCTTGCAGACCACCAAAACATGAACCATTCTAGTTGAAGGCACTTATCATCATTACAAACTTGATTCCAGAACTATAGACTGAAATACTTAACTGCAGAGGAATGCGGAGCATAATACATTCTCCCTGTCACCACCAACTATACAAGAAAAATAGTTTTCATTCTGGTGAACATAACTCACTCAATTCTTCATACCGGAGGCTTAAACTTGGAACATAGCATCTTTAGATATGCCTCTAAATAACTTCCAATCTACAGTCAAAGATACTCATTCTACAGGAAATGCAGAGCAATCTACTGGACTGTTCTGTTGTATTAGGAATACTTATTATCTTCAATACTTAACTCATTACAAGCAAGCATCAAAACAAGAGTATAATTGACATCAATGGCAACACAGATATGTTGACATCAATGACAACACCGGTTAGGCACATACTTGCAACAATCTCCCCCTTTTTTATTGATGACAACATATGATGTGAAAAATGTAAAGACCATCAAGATAAGATTCTCCTCCTTTCTCTTTACACATCTGCACTCTTTCTTCTCTAAGTTTTTCACATGATTTCTCTCCCCCCTTGACATCAATGGAAAAGGGCACATACACTCTACTCCTCTGATTCATCTAAACTTTCATTGCTATCAACACTTTCTATATCAGGAACACATACCGGTAACATCTAGCTACTCCCCCTGAGAGGTAGCCCTCAAAACATCAATCCAGATCAAAGAATGAGACTTTGAGTACCATTGGACTGATGCATTCCTATGCATCTTAGTTCAAAGTAGGAGGGATAATAACCCCTGACTTTTCTCTGAGATACTCAAAAGTATCCTTGGATAGAGGCTTAGTGAAAATATCTGCAATATGATCCTTTGTGGACACATATTCCATCTTTACTTCATTCTCTGTCACCTTTTCTCTTAGAAAGTGATACCTTATAGATATATGCTTTGTTCTTGAGTGCATCACTAGATTCTTTGAAATGTTTAGAGGACTTGTTGATGCAGGAGCATCCTTGGTTCAAGAGAAATCTTGCATCAACCAAAAACATTTTCATTTGCATTTCAATTATTTTTCCAGTTCAGTTCAGGCAGTTCAATCAATAGTAGTTCTCAGCTGTGGTCTAGTTTTGGCATTTCACATCTTGCAGATCTAGACTTAACATCTACATTCATTCATCTACATCATATAAAGAATTCAAACCATTTGGATCAGTTACTGGAAAGTTATCGCTATCATAAGTTAATTGTTTTCTCAGTGCATAGTTCTTTGACAGTCATGAGCAATCAGCTGAAGGAGAAGGATTGGGAGCATTGGTTGACTTGCAAATCCTTGTGATTCATTCTACAATGTTCCTTGGCTTATGGATGACCTTCCTCATAGGTCCACACTTCATTGTATCCGTTGGAGAAGGATTTTCAAGCCGATAGGTCCGACCTATCCAAGAACACATGTTACACCTCTTCATCGGGATTCTGGATCTCTTGTGGCTGACGCAGAGGAATATATTGGTTAGGAAATGATATATAATGATGTAATAGATCCTTAGGAAACTAGCTATTCACATTAGAAAGATCTATAGTTTAGTTTTGTGTGAGGGAGCTTCAAAGCCTTATCTTGTGCATGTATGTAATCAGGCCTGTGAGCCCTAATCATAAGCCCACATGTTGCGGGTGGATCTCTATTTTGATTCTTTGATATACTAAATGACTGAACCTGCATTTGTTCTATATTCTTGTGTTGTTTCCATTGTGTTGACTCTTGCTGCATGGTCTGAATAGTTCATTCTGTGAACCCTCCTACCGTGACTGCACCAAGTGGTATCAAAGCAAAAGTTTGATTCTTTGGAGTGAATTGGTGAATAGGATTTCATAAGGTCTTGTCATAAGCAGATTGCTGATTTGAGGTAGGTTACTGGTGCACAACCGATCACTGATTGAGAGGCAGTTGTCGATTGTAGCCTGATCGCCGAACCTGAGGTAGTTTGCACTTGATCCTAGGAAGATGCCACCGCGAAGAGTTCCTCCTATTGGTACAATGGCTAATAGAATGGATGAGATGATGGAATTGATGAGAACAATGCAAATTCATTTGGATGTTGTTGAAGAAGATAGGTGAAGAGGATTGACACCTAGACCTAATGTTGAAAGTGATGATGAAGAAGAATTTCAATCTGTTGAACAAAGTGGCAAAACCCTAGAAGGTCATGAAGAAGAAGAATCAGATCAAATAAAGATGTTGCGAGCTATTTCAAAGATTGGAAAAAGACCTAGAGTTGATGTGCTGAACTACATTGGTAATTTGAATCCGGAAGAGTTGATTGACTAGATAAATGACATGGAAGAATACTTTGAATATGAGGAAATTGAAGATCCAGAGAAGGTGAAATTTGCAAAGACAAAGTTGAAAGGACATGCTGCTATATGGTGGAAATAAGTTTAGTTGGAAAGAAATAGGAGAGGAAAATAGAATATTACAAAGTGGGACCGGATGGTGACAAAGTTGAAGAATCAATTCATACCTGCTGACTATGAGTTGGAGCCGTTGAAGAGATTGCAAAATTTGAGACAAAAGGAAAAATCTGTGAAAGAATACACTGAAGAATTTCATAAGATGATCATCAGAATAGGACACAGTGAAGCAAGCAAGGAGAAAGTGGCTAGATACATCAATGGACTGAGATTGAATATTTAAGAAGAACTAAGCTTGGTAATAATGACATCTTTGGAAGAAGCATATCAATTTGCCCTGAAGGTTGAAGAGAAGCTGAATAAGAAGCATGATTAGAGGCAAAGAGGCAGAGGAGGTAAATTTTTGAGAGGTAGGACATTTTTCAGAGGAGACAGATCTTATCCAGAACAAAACAAGTTTGACAGCCTATTGTGGAAGGATGCTAGAGATAATAATGCTTACCAGAGAAATGACATAAATTTTTACCAAAAAGGAAACCCTAGTGCATACCGAAATGAAGGATATAGAAGAGAAGGAAGAGGATTTGATAAGAGAACATTTAGAGGTAATTGTTTTAAGTGTGGAGGTGAAGGACATAGAGCATTTGAATGCAATCAGGGTAGTACAAGCAAGAAGATAGAAAATAATGGAAGAGCAGCCTATGTTGAAGAAGAACCTATTGAATCACCTAGTTCAGTTGGCAATTCAGAGAAAGGAGAATCATTGGTAATGAGGAGAGCACTATTTCAAATAGAGACAAATGAAGAACCATCATAGAGGAAAAGTCTATTCAGAACAAGATGCAAATCCGAAGGTAAGTGTTGTAAGGTTGTGATTGATAGTGGTAGTTTAGATAATCTAGTTTCAGAGGAGATGGTGACCAAGTTGAAGTTGGAAAGATTGAAACACCCTAAGCCCTATCAGATAGCATGGATTCAGGATGATCATAAGGTATTGGTGAGTGAACAATGTTTGGTGAAATTTCATATTGGATCTTATCATGATGAAGTCTTGTGTGATATTATGCCTATGGATGTTTGTCATATCTTGTTGGGTAGACCTTGGCAATATGATAGAAAATCAATGCATGATGGGAGAAAGAATACATATACCATAACAACAAATGGAAAGAGAATTACCTTGATTCCTTTGGAGGATGACCCTAAGAGTGAAATATGTGGGAATGCTAGAATCTGTTTGGTAGATGGAAGGAAATTTCAGGATTGTTTGAGACATGAGAATATGTGTTTTGTCTTGATTCCTAAGAATGCTGAAATATTAAAGAAAGAAATTGAATCGGATGAGATAAGAGAGTTGCTGACAGAGTATGAAGATATCATATCATATAATGTACCTAAAGGATTACCACCTATAAGGAGTATTAGCCATCACATGGATCTTATACCGGGAGCAAGTTTGCCTAATAAATAGCACACTGGATGACACCGGTAGTGAATGAAGAATTGAATAGACAGATACAAGAATTGTTGAGGAAAGATTTGATCAGGGAAAACTTGAGTCCTTGTGCAGTACTTGCAATTTTGGCACCAAAGAAGGATGGAGAATGGAGAATGTGTACTGATTCTAGAGCAATAAACAAGATTACAGTTAAGTATAGATTTCCTTTACCTAGGATGGATGATATCATGGATTGTTTAAGTGGAGCAAGATATTTCACAAAGATAGACTTGAAGAGTGGAAACCATAAGATCAAAATCAAAGAAGGTGATGAATGGAAGACTTCTTTTAAGACAAATGAAGGCTTGTATGAGTGGTTAGTGATGTCTTTTGGATTGACAAATGCACCAAGTACTTTCATGAGGTTGATGAATGAAGTTCTGAAGAAATTCTTGGGTAAGTTTGTGATTGTGTATTTGGATGATATTCTAATTTTCAGTAAGACAAAAGAAGAACATTTGTGGCATATTAGACAAGTTTTTCAGAGGTTGAGAGAAGATGAATTTATGATAAACATTAAGAAATGTAGTTTCATGAAGGAAGAGTTTGTATATTTGGGATTTGTAATTTCTGCAGAAGGATTGAAGATGGACCCTAAGAAAGTGAAAGAAATTGTTGAATGGCCTACACCGAAGAGTATTGGAGAGGTTAGATCATTTCATGCTTTGGCTAGTTTCTACCGAAAGTTCATCAGAAGTTTCAGTTCAGTTTGTAACCCTATGACAAAGACAATGAGAGGTGACATAAAAGATTTCAAGTGGACATCTAGAATAGATAAAAGTTTTGAGTTGTTGAAGCAAAAAGTGATAGAACAACCTATTTTAGCATTACCAGATTTCAATAAGGTACTTCAAGTTGATTGTGATGCTAGTGGAAATACAATTGGAGTAGTGTTAAGTCAAGAAGGTAGACCAATAGCATATTTCAGTGAGAAGTTGAATGATGCAAGAAGAAGATATTTAGTTTATGATCAAGAGTTCTATGCCATAATTCAAGCCTTGAAGAAGTGGAGACATTATTTGTTGCCTAAGGAGTTTGTGTTGTATATAGATCATCAAGCTTTGCAATATTTGAATAGTCAAGGTAAGTTGAATCAGAGACACATGAGATGGGTAGAGTTCATGCAGAGTTATACTTTTTTATTGAAGCATAGGAGTGGAAAATCAATAAAGTTGCTGATGCCTTGAGTAGAAGAAGAAACATGTTGACAAAGATGAGAGTTGAAGTGTTGGGTTTTGATGAATTGAAGAACATGTATGAGGGAGACACTGATTTTGTAGAACCTTGCAAAGCATGTAAGGAATCTATTGTGGCAGATAGGAGTAAGTTGCTGGATTATTTCATTCAAGAAGGTATGTTATTCAAAGGAAGTCAGTTGTGCATACCTAGAAGTTCAATGAGGGATAACTTGATCAAGGAGAAGCATAGTGGTGGATTGGCAGGACATTTTGGCATTGATAAGACAGTGGCTTTGGTAAGTTAAAATTACTTTTGGCCTTAGATTCATAAGGATTTTGGAGATTTGTTTAGAGTTGTAGAGTTTGTCAAGTTGCAAAAGGGAGTAGTCAGAACACTTGATTGTATAAACCTTTAACAGTACTAGAGAGACCTTGGGAAGACATAAGCATGGATTTTGTAATGGGATTGACTAAGACATAGAGAGGACAGCACACAGTATTTGTAGTGGTTGATAGATTTTCAAAGATGGCTCATTTCATACCTTACAAAAAGACAATTGATGCAGTGCATGTGGGTAATCTATTTTTCAAAGAGATTGTGAGATTACATGGATTACCTAGGAGTATAGTTTCAGACAGAGATACAAAGTTTGTTGGATACTTTTGGAAGAAGATGAAAACTGATTTGAAAATCAGTTCAACTTTTCATCCATAGAAAGATGGACAAATAGAGTTAGTGAATAGGAGTTTCAGAAACTTGTCGAGATGTTTGGTTGGAGAGAAAGCTGGAAGTTGGGATTTGATTCTTTCACAAGAAGAATTTGCATACAATAATTCAGTCAACAAAAGTATCGAAAGAACACCTTTCAAGATTATTAC
Organism: Cunninghamia lanceolata; assembly: GCA_027924645.1. Taxonomy (NCBI): domain Eukaryota; kingdom Viridiplantae; phylum Streptophyta; class Pinopsida; order Cupressales; family Cupressaceae; genus Cunninghamia; species Cunninghamia lanceolata. The sequence goes on along the minus strand of BSBN01000339.1, from coordinate 23,617,016 downwards.
CAGAGTGAATCCTAGAGGAGTTGCAGAATTGAGAGATATCAGTATAGAAGACAGAAGGAGTACAGAAGTAGAAGAATTTGCAGATCATATGAAGACAGTGCATAATCAGGTAAGGAAGCATTTGGAAGACATGAAAAGTAAGTACAAAGAGAAAGCAGATGAGAAGAAACAACATAAGGAATTTGAAGTTGGAGATGAAGTAATGGTGTACTTAAGAAAAGAAAGATTTCCAGATGGGACATATAACAAGTTGAAGATGAAGAAGTTTGGACCTTGTAAGATACTCAGGAAATTTGATTCAGGAAATGTATATGAAGTGGAATTACCAGAGACATGGGGTATTTCACCTATTTTCAACATTGCAGACCTTTATCAGTATCATGAAGCAAAGTTTAGTGATAGCATGAAAGAAGACTTGAAGAAACAGTTACCACAACAAGCATTGGATCAAACTGAAGGCATTTTGGATAGCAGAGTTGGATGCAGCACCAGAGGAAGACAATACAAAGAATATCTTGTGAAGTGGAAAGGTAGACTGGAAGAAGATTCATCTTGGATTTCTCAGGCTAAGGTGGACCATCTTGGTTCTCCCCTAGCCCTAGGAAAGTGAGGGAATCACTTTTTCAATAACCCTGGATGTCTAATGTAGGAGCATCCCTGGTTCAAGAGAAATATTGCATCAACAAAAAAACATTTTCATTTACATTTTAGTTCTTTTTCTAGTTCAGTTCAGGTAATTCAGTCAGTAGAAGTTCTCAGCTATGGTCTAATTTTGGCATTTCACATCTTGTGGATCTAGACTTAGCATCTACATTCATTCATCTACACCATATCAAGAATTCAAAACATTTGTATTAGTTACCAGAAAGTTATCGCTATCAGAAGTTGATTGTTTTCTCAATGCAGAGTTCTTTGATAGTCATGAGCAATCAGCTGAAGGAGAAGGATTGGGAGCATTGGCCAACTTGTGGATCCTTGTGATTCATTCTACAATCTTCCTTGGTTTGTGGCTAGCCTTCCTCATAGGTCTGCACTTCATTATATCCGTTGGAGAAGGATTTTCAAGCCAATAGGTCTGACCTATCCAAGAACACACGTTACACCTCTTCATCAGGATTTTGGATCTCTTGTGGCTGACGCAGAGGAATCTATTGGTCCAAAAATGATATATAATGATGTAATAGAATCTTAGGAAAGCATCTATTCACATTAGAAAGGTCTGTAGTTTAGTTTTGTGCGAGGGAGCTTCAAAGCCTTATCTTGCACATGTATGTAATCAAGCTTGTGAGCCCTAATCATAAGCCCACATGTTGCCGACAGATCTCTATTTTGAATTCTTTGATATACTGAATGACTAAATCTACATTTGTTCTATATTCTTGTGTTGTTTCCATTATGTTGACTCTTGCTGCATGGTCCGGACAGTTCATTCTGTGAACCCTCCTACCATGACTTCACCACTTATATTGTCACAGAAGATTGCAATTGGATCTTCATACACAACTCTTATGTCCTTCAAAGTTTGCTTCATCCATAACACTTGAGTACAACATGTTGCTGCAATATACTTTGCTTCTGTAGTTAACAAAGAGATTGAATCTTGCTTCTTGCTTAGCCATGAAACTAATCTATTGCCCAAGAAGAAAGCACCTCCACTTGTACTTTTCTTGTCATCAACATCTACAGCCCAATCTACATTTGTATAAGCACTGATAGCGAAATCATTATCTTTTGGATACCATAAGCCATGATCTGATGTGCCTTTCAAATATCTCAGAATTCTCTTGACTGTCATCACATGGGATTCTCCAGGATCTTCTTGAAATCTTTCCACAAGACATACTACATTCATTATATCAAGTCTTCTTTGAGTTAGATAAAGTAATCCACCAATCATAGATCTATACCTCTTCTGATTAGTCTTAGATGATTCATCATTTTTGTTTAATTTGCAACTAGTCACCATGGGAGTACATACTGGTCTGGAGTCCTTCATCCCAAACTTCTTCAACAACTATTTCACATACTTAGATTGAGAAATGAAGATTCATTTATCTGATTGAGTAATTTGTAGACCTAAAAAGAAATTCATTTCACCAAACATAGACATCTCAAATTCATTTTGCATTTCTTCTGCAAACTTAATGCACATACCTTCATTTCCTCCAAAGATAATGTCATCAACAAAGACTTCAACAATTAGAATTTGATTATCATTGATTTTGAAATAGAGATTATCAGCAGTACCTTTATTGAATCCTAATTGCAAAAGATACTTGTCTAACCTTACATACCATGCTCTAGGGGCTTGCTTCAGTCCATACAATGCCTTTTTCAATCTACATACCATATCACCTTGGTTGGATATTTGAAATCCTTCTGGTTGCTCAATTTAAACTTCCTCTTCCAATTTACCATTCAAGAATGTAGACTTCACGTCCATCTGATACACTTTGAAATCTTTGTGAGCTGTGTTAGTACTCATTTATGTCTAGGGTTTTCAGCTTAAGTGTTTGTGGGTTTTCTATTTCAAACCCTATGTTTTATCGCTTCTTCCTGTTGCACCTGTGAAAAATGTTAAGTTTTTGTATGTACAATTGCAAATGTACATTGGCGGGCTTGTGAAATTTCCATCGCCCTTTAAAAAATTGAATTATATGCATTTTATATATGTATATCAGGCTCTAAAAGGTGCATGTACAAAGGGGGAATCTTTCACAAATTCCCAGGAATATTCCCGCTTTGTATATCGGGTTATATATAAAGCAAAATATACAAAGGTGCAAAGATGCATTTGCTACAGTGCAGCAGAGGTGATACAAGTGGCGGGGCCCACTTCACATACAAAGGCACTTGTATCTCATATACAAGTCACACATGCAAGTTTCCAAAAGGCAAAATGCAAGACCTCGGGCCCACCAATTGTGTACAAAGGTAGTTGTATGTATGCCGATGTACATTCAGAATATACAATTGAATGTACAAGCAAGAGATACAATGGAAATGTACAAGGTGAAATATTCATGGAAGATTCCTTGAAGATGCCGCCGTTGTATCTAGCAAGTAAGAATGAATGAATGTTCGACATACATTGAGTTTATACGTTGAGAAGGTGCATTTGATGGGGCCCGCCACTTGTAAAAGGTGATTGTATGTTCAAGCATACAAGTGAAATATGCATTTCAGAACTGAAGGAGAAGTCAGATGTGGCAGATAAAAGTTTGAAGTCCACCTTGAATGTATGAGGTGATGGATGCAGGCAAAGGGACATACAACCCGGACGCGATGGAGGAATAAAATGCAATGAATAAATATTTCAGGTCCTTGGGTTGTATAAAGCACTTGTATATGCCGATATACAAGCCAATGTGCAATCAAAAAGATACATGCTGGACTTCAAAAGGGGATACGTTCTGATGCATAGTGATTTGAGGTCTGCAACCTATATGAATGTATGTGTTGTATATCGTGGATATACAAAGGATGGAGATACAAGCCAGACCTGATTTGAACTTCAGTTTGCTCTATAATGGTTAGGGGTCCGCCTTGTATAACGGACAGTTGTATATGCATTTCCTTTTGCATATACAAGGGTTTTTGACAGGGTGAACAGTAGTGATTGTATATGCATTCAAACATGCATATACAATGAGTGAAAAGGTAAAATAAAGGAAGAAAAGGTTAGCGATAGAAAGTCAAGGTGCCTACATGGCACGATGTCACTGGCTGGCAGCTCTTCATAGATGTTTTGGGACCGTCGATCTCGGCGATGGGTTTTTGATTGACGGTCAGGTTTTGAACCTTCAGTGATGGTTTTTTCCTTACATCTGTAGTCATTTTTTGGGCAGGAAACCTCCATGGGTGTGCTGTTGCAATTTCCAAGAGGAGCTGCAAGTGGGTGAGCCATTAATAACAAGACTGCAGACAAGCATGGGTTGATAGTCAAGCAGTCAAGTACTTGGTTTATGACAGGGAGTCTTCCAGTGGAGGCACAGGGCTCGAGCTCAACCACTCCTCGCCCTTCTCTTGCTTCTTCCCATTTTGTCCCCTATTGCATTTATTATTTTGAGCACCATCTCTGGTGCATTATCTGGCGGGAATTTTTGACCTTGTCATGTAATTAATTTTGCTGAGTACACAGTTTTGGTATAAAGAAAACTGTGTTACTCTTTTGTTGTTGTTGAAAATTGGACACATTTTGGTGCTGCAATAGGAATAGAACTTTCTGGTGACTCTATTTCAGGTGTCTTTGTGAGTTTATGAGTTGTATGTTGTATGTATTATGCACAGAATTATCAATTTCATGTTGATTTAAATGAGTAATGCTTCATTTCATGTGTTTTGTTATTTGTCTCCAGATTGAATGTGTTCTTCTTCTGACTCTGAACATCTAAGGGGTGTTATAGATTCTAGAATATAGGTTTTATATATTGAATACTTAGTCTCTTACTTCTACTCAAGAAGTAGATTGAATGTTTTGGATTAAGTGTTGAGAAGAATACATTGCAGTAAGGATGTTTATAAGCAGAAATAACTAAATACTCTCTCCTGGGTATTGTCTGTAAGGCAGACATTTTAGAAACCCCTTGAAATCTGATTACTGTCTTAGGTCTGTGGTAAACATTCACATATATATGTCTACTGACTCCAAGCCCTAGATAGGCACCGGTCTGGTCTAGTATCTCTGTTGTAACCCAAAGTCCTAGTTTTGTATCCATACATAAAATCCAATTCAAACTTTAAATACAAACCTTTAGGATTTTAGAAGTAGTTTTAGGACCCAAAATCCTCTGTCTACAACTGAGCATAGGTCCAAAGCTAGCCCCTTTACACTTATTCCATAGTTTTGGTCTGCATCATAGAGGATTTATCTGCTTTGTTTCAACATCTGAGTAGTTTCATGTGCATATGTTGTAGATGTTGAGTAGGGAATACCCCCCTTGGTTCTGTAGAGCCTAAAGAAGAAGAGAAGATATTTATAGAGTCTATCTCCTATACTATTGGCCCTTGGCCCAGGAATCCTGTTGATCATTAATGGCTATTTTGTAGGGATTACTGGGAATAAGCATCCAGTCTAGAAAATAACCAACAGAAATTGGTGACTCTGCTAGGGATGAAGTGAAATCAAAGTGTGTCTTATTATCCCTAGTGTTAATTTGTGCCCATTTGAGTCGCAACAGAAATTGGTGACTCTGCTGGGGAAGGTCTTGTGAAAGTACCCTGATTTTAAAAGAAAACAATTCCTACTAATAGGTGGCAACTCCTAACTAATCTCCCAACTGGTAAAGTAAAAATTTGTATGCAAGGGAGAAGATCCTAGCGTAATACTCTGTTTGAAGAGTTACCCATAAAAATGATGTATAGGAAAAAAGGGACTGTTTGAGCTAGTCAAGATGGTTCTCCTAGCCCCAGGAAAAATGATTTTATTCAAGACAATCCAGGATCCTCAGAGCGAACAATACCTTATTTTTCAAACATTGAGGCTGAAATCTGGAATGTATATGAAAGACAGCAGGGTGGTGGTTTGAAAATAAGGTCAGAGGTGTTCCAAGAGCATCCTTTCCATGATTCCCCTTATAGATTTGAAGAAGCTAAATCCCTAAGGGATGATGATAATGATGATTAGAATATAACAAAACCATCCTCTTCTATGCCTAGAGATGAGGAACTAACTGATGAAATTAAGAGCTTAAGGGTAGAATTAGAATATCTACAAGCAATAAAGATTAGAGATGATATGAGACAGAAAGTGCAAGCCCTGAGAGTTTCTCAGAATGATTCAATCCCTACCCTTGAAAATGCAAATATATAGAGAAATCAACAAAGAAATGAAATACAGGGCCAGCATAATGATCAAAGACAAAATGCAAATAATGTTAGAGTACCATTAAATAATGTAAGAAATCAGAATGCAAATAGAAATGCAAATGCTAATCAATTTGGTAGACAGCCAATGCAGTTGGATAGATTCAGACAGCTAGTGTTTGATGGCATATCGGGTTATCCAAACCCTATTGACAAACATGTGAGGCTTCAAGTGCCTAAATTTTTAGGAAATAACACTGTGTCAGGTGAAGACCATTTAAAAGCTTTTCAGAATATCATGGACAACTTTGAGGTTGAGCATGAGGATGTTTTCATGAAATCATTTATGCAATCCTTAGTTGATGAAGCCAAGGAGTGGTACAAAGGTTTGCCTGACAGAAGCATTTCATCATGGAATGATTTCAGAAGAATATTCAAAGAATAGTATGGTGACAAAATTGATCCTAGTTTCTTCATTAATGAATTTACTGGCATTACCAAAGGATCAAATGAACAGGTTGCTGATTTCAATGCTAGATTCACTAAGGTATTGAACAAATTGCCATAGGACTTGAGGCCAAATGAACCTATGTGCATCGTGTTGTACATAAATGCTTTTGATGCCAAAATAGCTTATGGATTGAGAGATAAGGGTCTTGTTAGCCTCAGAGATGCCTTCAAGATTGCAACTAATATTGAAAATAATAGAAAGGCATCGGGTAAGACAAATAGAAGAGATAATGTGAAAATTTTGCAAAATCCCAATACTAAATCTCAAGCTGTTCAAAGTAGTGCATCTACTTCTAAGGATAAGTTAGACAAATTGACAACTATTGTCAGGGATCTAGGTTATAAAATGGCTAAAAATGAGAAGGGGATAGGCCCTGACAGACTAGTTTACCAAAGGCAAGAAAGAAGACCATCATTACATGACATCCCATATCATACCAATTGGCATAATGGTAAGCCTATTCTTCCAAATAGCAACACAGGTCAAAGGATTCAAAATGCAAAGGAAACACCTGACCCATTGAAGAAGGTTGTAAATATGGTTGATGACACTCCATGGTGTATAATATGTCAAATGCCTCACTCACAGTCACAATGTATGATTTCTCAGTCTCTATACAACAATGTTGTTGCCTGTGATGAGTGCAATGAGCCACATTGCATGGAAGATGATAATGTCAATATGTTGTCTGCAAACAGAGAATACTCTTTTCATGATGCTGATGCAAGTGCAGATAATGAAATTCAAGTCTGGCAGCAATTTCCTTATGATGAAGATGAGGAAGACAACTATGCCTATGCTCAGTACTCACATAATTTTCTGAATAACTTGAGGAGACCTTCTGATGAAGAAATTAGAGCCCTCATAGCTGCAGCAGTGGCTCAAGTCAAAAGCAATTACAACCTAAGAGGTATGGCTCAGGAAAGCAACTCACCTCAACCAGAGAACACTCTTGTGGGCCAACCAATGCAAAATCATAAGGGGACTGAACCATCTAAGAAACAATGGAACAATAATAAGCAAGGTTTTAAGCAAAAAATAGGTTATGATTCTCAAAAGGCAGAGAATATAGTTCCTCAGGCTAAGGATCAAAACAAAAAATTTTAGATCAAAGATGATAGTCAGGGAGCCATAAAAGCTAAAGCTAGATCATCTCAGGATGGAAGTAAAACCATGGAGCAAGCTACAATTGTCATACAAAATTATCCTCCATTTGATATCACTCAAGTCTTATCGCAGATAAAAGTCTCTGTTCCACTGATGGAGCTGATGAAAGTGGAAGAATTCAAAAATAAAGCAGTATTCTTAATTTTAGGAGTACCTTATCAAGCCAAGTTGAGCGATCAACCTCAGGGTAGGAAACAAACCTTGTGTATTGATGAAGATGAAGTTCCTGAGGTATATCTGGGGGTAACCATGACAAAATGCCCTTCAGAAGTGGAACCATTTTATGTCTCCCTTGTCGTAAATGGAAAGATAATTAAGAACTGTATGCTTGACTCAGGAGCATCAACAAACATCATGCCTTTAGCCATCATGCAACAAGCTGGGTTAAAGATAGATAAGGCATGTGGGAAGTACTATGCAATGGATGCTAGGGAAGTACCTGTCATTGGAATTATGAAAGATGTTGATTTCAGGCTGGCAACATATCCTAAGAAGACCTACAAAATGAACATAACAGTTGTTGATATCAAGCCACAATATGGCATGTTGCTGTCAAGAAGATGGGCAACATTAATTGGTGGGAGTATGCAATTAGATTTGTCATATGCTATGATCCCAATGAATGGCAAGGATGTCAAACTAATTAGAGAAGAAAGATCATCAGAGACAGTTGAGGACCAAGAGTCAGAAGAACAGATATGTTTTGTGAGCACTGACTGTGATAATTTCAGGGTTGTCTCAGATGATAAAGGAGATAAAGGAAAAAATATTTGCATTCAAGAATTGGATCAACAGGGTCTATGGACCATGTATTTTGATGGAGCTTGTTTGAAGGAAGGCTCTGGTGCCAGAGTTGTATTTCTGTCTCCATCTGGTAAATTTCTAAAATTCTCTTTCTTATTGAAGTTTGCCTATACAAATAATATTGCAGAGTATGAGGCTCTATTATTAGGACTGAATGTGGCCTTAAGGCATGGAATTAAGATGCTTGAGGTATTTGGTGATTCAGAGCTAACTGTTTCCCAAGTTAGGGATAAGTATGCATCAAAAAATAAAAGATTAAAGCAATATAAGCATGTTGTTTGGGATACAATTGAATTATTTGATGCATTTTCAATAAACTAGATAGAGAGATCAAAAAATGTTAAGCCAGATATTCTAGTAAGTGTTGCCATAAGGCTAGATGATATAACTCTATCAGATGTTACCAATGTTGAGATCAAACTCAGGCCTACAGTGCCAGATAATGTATGCAACTGGAAAGTATTTGATAATGATAATGATCTACTGAGATTTCTACATTGTATTGATGAGTATGAGAACCAGGAAATGGATTTTTAGAACTTTGTGGGGGTAGTAGATGGGAAAGAAACTCTCTTAGGGGAAGAAATAATTCAACTCAAGACAAATAAAATCCCTAGAGGGCTAGTTGCTTTAGAGAGAGCTTTTGATCATAGGGACCAATCTGTCACAAGGGCATCTCCAACAAACAAGAATGATTTGGAGGAGATAAACTTGGGGACATTTCATGCCCCCAAAAGGGTGTACATTGGCAAACAGCTCAAACCACATATCAGAAGTATGCTGATTGCATTACTTAAGAAATATAAACATGTTTTTGCTTGGTCATATGAGGACCTGAAAGCTTATAGAGAGGATTTATTTCAGCATGAAATCCCTTTGAAGCCTAGAGCTAAACCATTTAGACAAAAACAAAGACCTATCAACCCAACCTTAGCCCCTAAAATGCAAGAAGAACTTATGAAGCTTGGGGAGGCTGGAATAATTATGCCTATCAGACATTCAACTTGGGTGTCCAACCTTATCCCATTCAGAAAAAAAGAATGGTGATATAAGGCTGTGTATGGACTTTAGAAATCTAAATGTATCTTCTTTGAAGGACAATTATCCATTGCCAAACATGGAAGCCATGTTGCAGAAGGTGACTGGCTGTGAACTTTTATCCATGATGGATGGGTTTTCAAGGTACAATCAAGTGAAGGTAAAGGAATCAGAGCAATTCAAGATTGCTTTCACTACTCCATGGGGAACATATGTATATGTGAGGATGCCATTCGGATTGACAAATGCAGGTGCCACATTTCAAAGGGCAATGGATGTTGCTTTTGCAGGATTGATTGATTCAATCTTGGCTGTGTATCAAGATGACTTAACTGCCTTTTCAAAAAGGGAGGAGCAGCACTGTATGCATTTAGAGCAAATTTTTATTAGAGCATTAGAGTATGGCATCTCACTCAACCCAAAGAAGTGTGCCTTTGGGGTTGTGGAAGGAAAATTGCTTGGACACATTGTTTCCAAGGATGGAGTCAGGATTGATCCTGAAAGGGTAGCTGCAATTGATAAAATTTAGATCCCTAAAACAGTGAAAGGTGTTCAGTCCTTCTTTGGACAAATTAATTTTGTTAGGAGATTTGTGCCTAACTTTGCAGAGACCACAAAAGAAATCTCTAAGATGTTGAAGAAATATGCAATTGTCAAATGGGAAGATGAAGCAACCAAATCATTTCAAGACATAAAAGAAGCTATAAAGATGGCTCCCGTTTTAAAATCTCCTGATTTTTCTAAGCCATTTCAATTATTTTCATTTGCTTCTTTCCACACTATTGCTGCATGCTTATTGCAAAAAAATGAAGGTTTTGAACAACCTATAGCTTTCTTTAGTAGGTCATTGCAGGCTGTTGAATTAAAGTATGATATAATGGAGAAATAGGCATGTGCACTGGTTAGAGCAGTCAAGAGTTTCAGGCCCTATTTGGTTAGTTCTCAAGTAATTACGTATGTGCCTCATGCAGTAGTCAAGGACATCTTCACTCAGCAGGAGATAACTGGAAGAAGATGCAGATGGATAAATAAATTACAGGAATTCAACATTGAAATACAGATCACTAAGCTGGTAAGAGGACAAGGTTTGGCAAAATTGATGACACAGTCAAATCTAGAGGCATGCCAAGTGAATGTAGTGCATAATGAAGTTATAAATATGTTAGAATTTGAATGGTATAAGGACATAGTATACTACTTATAGAATTTAAGTTGTCCTTCCCACCTCAGTGATGTCTAGAGGAGAACTTTGAAGTTGCAGGCTATTAAATACATCATTGTTCATGGAGAGCTATATTGGAAAAATCCTGATGGTGTATTACTTAGATGTATTGATGAAAATCAGGCCAAGGATATTCTTAGTGACGTGCACAATGGAATATGTGGTGGACATTACGCTGCCAAGACAACAGCCCACAAAATTCTTAGAGCAGGATACTGGTGGCCAACTCTCTTCTCAGATACACACAAAATGGTAAGAAAATGTGAGTCTTGCCAAAGGTTCTCAGGAAAGATAAGATATCAAGGTGCATTACCCCTTAGGACTATGACTGTAGAAGCTCCATTTCAGCAATGGGGGATTGATTTTATAGGGGAAATCTCAGAAAAGCCAAGTGGAGGGCACAGTTGGATCCTGGTTGCTACTGATTATTTCACTAAATGGATTGAGGCCATTCCAACTAAAAAGGCTACAAGCAAAGTGGTGATGAATTTTATCCTGGAAAATATTATTATAAGATTTGGAGTACCAGCCAAATTGGTCGCAGATAATGCTATGTGCTTTAGGTCTAGTGAATTTATTGATTTTTGCAATAATTATGGAATTGATTTGTCTCATACATCACCATATCATCCACAAGGGAATGGTCAAGCAGAGTCAAGCAACAAAAGTCTCATGAAAATCATCAGAAGGGTGATAGATAAAAATAAGAGATCTTGGGATTCAAAGCTAAAGTTGGCATTATGGGCTGACAGGGTGATAGTGAAAAGAGCAACTGGAAAATCTCCTTTTGAATTGGTATATGGTACAACAGCTAGGTTACCTGTGAACAACTTCCTACCAGTTTATAAATTCATCCAGAGGAACGGTGAGGAGATTGGAGACCCAATGACTAAAAGAATAAATCAGTTGGTCACACTAGATGAGATAAGAAGGGAAGCACAGAAAACAAACATCAAGACACAGCAGAAAGTGAAATATTTGTTTGATAGAAGGGCTACAGAGAGGAAGTTTTAGATAGGTGATCTGGTCCTTATGTGGAATGCAAAGAGCCAGGATAAGGGAAAACACAGCAAATTTGAGCCTTTATGGACTAGCCCATACCAATTTGGCACTATTCATGGAGGTGATTCTTATTTTCTCTAGGCCCTCAATGGTGAACTACTGGAATTGCCTGTGCACGGTAAATTCCTTAAAGCCTTTTTCTCATAAATGAGTACCTTTTGTGCACACTGTAAATTAGTTGTAAGTATTTTGTACATATTTTGTATAGTCATCGTGTTTTGAGTTTTGGGTTTTGCCTGGTCTACCCTGCAGTCTCGCACCTGCACGTCCCCAATCGGAGCCTCTGTTAGTACTCATTTATGTCTAGCATTTTCAGCTTGAGTGTTTGTGGTTTTCTATTTCAAACCCTATGTTTTACCATTTCTTCCTGTTGCACCTATGAAAAATGTTAAGTTTTTGTATGTGCAATTGCAAATGTACATTGGTGGGCTTGTGAAATTTCCATCGCCCTTTGAAAAATTGAATTATATGCATTTTATATATGTATATTGGGCTCTAAAAGGTGCATGTACAAAGGGGGAATCTTTCACAGATTCCCAAGAATATTCCCGCTTTGTATATCAGGTTATATACAAAGATAAATATACAAAGGTGTAAAGATCCATTTGCTACAGTGCAGCGGAGGTGATACAAATGGCGGGGCCCACTTCACATACAAAGGCACTTGTATCTCATATACAAGTCGCACATGCAAGTTTCCAAAAGTCAAAATGCAAGACCTCGGGCCCACCAGTTGCGTACAAAGGCAGTTGTATGTATGCCGATGTACATTCAGAATATACAATTGAATGTACAAGCAAGAGATACAATGGAAATGTACAAGGCAGAATATACATGGAAAATTCCTTGAAGATGCCGCCGTTGTATCTAGCAAGTAAGAATGAATGAATGTCTGACATACATTGAGTTTATACGTTGAGAAGGTGCATTTGATGGGGCCCGCCACTTGTATAAGGTGATTTTATGTTTAAGCATACAAGTGAAATATGCATTCTGAAACTGAAGGAGAAGTCAGATGCGGCGGATAAAAGTTTGAAGTCCACCTTGTATCTATGAGGTGATGGATGCAGGCAAAGGGACATACAACCTGGATGCGATGGAGGAATAAAATGCAATGAATAAATATTTCAAGTCTGTGGGTTGTATAAACCACTTGTATATGCCGATATACAAGCCAATGTACAATAAAAAAGATACATGCTGGACTTCAAAAGGGGATACGTTCTGATGCATAGTGATTTGAGGTCCACGACCTATATGAATGTATGTGTTGTATATCACGGATATATAAAGGATGGAGATGCAAGCCGGACCCGATTTGAACTTCAATTTGCTCTATAATGGTTAGGGGTCCGCCTTGTATAACAGATAGTTGTATATGCATTTGCTTTTGCATATACAAGGGTTTTTGACAGGGTGAACAGTAGCAATTGTATATGCATTCAAACATGCATATACAATGAGCAAAAAGGCAAAATAAAGGAAGAAAAGGTCAGCGATAGAAAGTCAAGGTGCCTACATGGCACGATGTCACTGGCTAGAAGCTCTTCATATATGTTTTGGGACTGTCGATCTCGGCGATGGATTTTTGATTGATGGTCAGGTTTTGAACCTTCAGTGATGGTTTTTTCCTTGCATCTGTAGTCATTTTTTGAGTGGGAAACTTCCATGGGTGTGCTGTTACGATTTCCAAGAGGAGCTGCGGGTGGTTGAGCCATTAATAACAGGACTGCAAACAAGCATGGGTTGATGGTCAAGTAGTCAAGTACCTGGTTTATGACGGGGAGTCTTCCAGCGGCGGCACAGGGCTCGAGCTCAACCACTCCTTGCCCTTCTCTTACTTCTTCCTATTTTGTCCCCTGCTACATTTATTATTTTGAGCGCCATCTCTAGTGCATTGTCTGGCAGAAATTTTTGACCTTGTCATGTAATTAATTTTGTTGAGTACATAGTTTTGGTATAAAACAAATTGTGTTATTCTTTTGTTGTTGTTGAAAATTGGACACATTTTGGTACCGCAATAGGAGTACAACTTTCTGGTGACTCTATTTCAGGTGTCTTTACGAGTTTATGAGTTGTATGTTGTATGTATTATGCACAGAATTATCAATTTCATGTTGATTTAAATGAGTAATGCTTCATTGCATGTGTTTTGTTATTTGTCTCCAGACTAAATGTGTTCTTCTTCTGACTCTAAACATCTAAGGGGTGTTATAGATTCTAGAATATAGGTTTTCTATATTGAATACTTAGTCTCTTACTTCTACTCAAGGAGTAGATTGAATTTTTGGATTAAGTGTTGAGAAGAATACATTGCAGTAAGGATGTTTGTAAGAAGAAATAACTAAATACTCTCTCTTGGGTATTGTCTGTAAGGCAGACATTTTAGAAACCCATTGAAATCTGATTACTGTCTTAGGTCTGTGGTAAACATTCACATATATATGTCTACTGACTTCGAGCCTTGGATAGGCACCGGTCTGGTCTGGTATCTCTGTTGTAACCCAAAGTCCTAGTTTTACATCCATACATAAAATCCAATTAAAACTTTAAATACAAACCTTTAGGATTTTAGAAGTAGTTTTAGGACCCAAAATCCTCTGTCTACAACTGAGCATAGGTCCAAAGCTAGCCCCTTTGCACTTATTCCACAGTTTTTGGTCTGCATCATAGAGGATTTATCTGCTTTGTTTCAACATCTGAGTAGTTTCATGTGCATATGTTGTAGATGTTGAGTAGGGAATACCCCCCTTGGTTCTACAGAGCCTAAAGAAGAAGAGGAGATATTTATAGAGTCTATATCCTATACTGTTGGCCCCTGGCCCAGGAATCTTGTTGATCATTAATGGCTATTTTGTAGGGATTACAGGGAATAAGCATCCAGTCTGGAAAATAACCAACAAGCTACAAATGTCAAAAAAAATTTGATTGCTTCTATCCTAGCCACTAGAGCAAAAGTCTCTTCAAAATCTATTCCTTCAATTTGAGAATATCCTTTGCACACAAGCCTTGCTTTGTTTCTTACAACTTCTCTATTTTCATTCAGCTTGTTTCTGAAAACCCATTTAGTTCTAATGACATTCTTATCAGGGGGTCTAGTAACCAATTCCCAAATGTGATTCTTCTCAATCTACATTAGTTCTTCCATGGCTTTTACCCAATTTTCATCATTGCAAGCTTCATTCACAGTTTTTGGTTCAACTTTTGAAAGCAAACAGTAATTTACTTGTTCTTCTGTAGCTCTTTTTCTTGTCAGCACACCTTTGTTTTTGTCACCTATAATATGATCTTTAGAATGATTAATCCTTACATACCTGGGAGTCTTAGTAACATTTTCTAGAGCCTCTTCTTCATCCTGAATGTCTTCTTGCTCAACTTTTTCTTCATTTGCTATAATCACAGGTTCATCTAGTTCATAGCAACTTAGATATGATATTATTTCCTTGCCTTCATCCACCTTCACATTAGCACTCTCAACAATCTTATTCAGTCTCTTATTGTAGCACCGGTAGGCCTTACTCTTGGTAGAGTAACCATGAAAAATTCCTTCATCACATCTAGCATCAAACTTGCCTAGTTCTTTATCTCTTCTGATATAACATTTGCTTCCAAAAAATTTGAAATACAGGAATTATTCCATACCATATTTCAAAAGGAGTTTTAGAGCTGTTACCTTTGACTTGAACTCTATTTAGGATGTACACAACAGTATGTATGGCTTCTCTCCAGTATACTTCTAGTAGGTCAACTTCTTTTAACATGGTCCTGGTAGCTTCTTGAATTGTCTTATTTTTTTCTTTCAACAACTCCATTCTGTTGAGGAGTCCTAGGTGCAAACAACTATCTCTTTATCCCTTGTTCTTCATAGAAAATATTGAATTCATTTGATGTGAATTCACCTTCTCTATCAGACCTTAAGCATTTGATCCTCAATTCTAACTTATTCTCAACCATTGCTTTGAAAACTTTGAACTTATCTAGAGCTTTAGATTTTTCTTTAGAAAAGAGACCCAAGTCATTTTAGAATAGTCATCAATAAGAAGCATAAAGTATATGTCACCTTGCAGACTTCTTGTTCTTGTGGGACCACACAAATCTGCATGTACTAGCTCTAGTAATCTAGCAGAGAATTGTTCTTTTCTTTTGAAACTTGTTTTTGTTTGTTTCCCAAATTGACACTCCTTGTAAATGGTGTTGGCTAGCTTCACAAGTTTAGGTAGATCTCTTACAATCTGTGCAAAACTTATCTTCACCAAAATGTCAAAATTGATATAACACATCCTTCTATGCCACAACCAACTCTCATCTGTCTGAGCCAATAAACAATAATCATTAGTTCCTCTTAATTGGTAAATGTTACCTCTGGTCTTCTTACCGGTAGCAATCATTGTTTCAGAGCTTTCCATGATCTTGCACCCACTGTCTTTGAATCTCAAATCATAACCTTTGTCACACATATGACCAACACTCAAAATATTATGCTTCAAACCCTTCACATATAGGACATTATCAGTATTTTGCTTTCCATCAAAAGAAATAGATCCTTTTCCACAAATCTTACCAGCTGCATTATCTCCAAACCTAACCAGTCCTCCATCATACTTTTCCAAACTCACAAACTTACTTTTGTCACCAGTCATGTGATGAGAGCATCCACTGTCAATAATCCATTCATGCTTATCTTTCTCAACCTAAAGAGCCAAGGTACTTTCTTCCACTGGTTTTTCTTCCTTCACATAGCTAGTAAGATTAGTAGATACATGTTCTTTAATTGCAATAAACAAGTAATAATTGGAACTAGTACTAGCATCATCAGTGATGCAGAGTGAAACGCAACGGAGGCTACCTAACAGGAAGGAAGAGCCAATAATACAAACAGCATGATAAAAATCCTTATCGGCTCAGCATCATCATCATGTTTCCTAAAAACAACAACAGCATCATCATATTTCGGTCGGGCACAATTATCCTCCTGCCGACTACTGTTCACCTCCTCCGCCTCTCGCCTATCATCATCATCATGATAATCAACGGGCGCAAACATCCTCCGGTTGCACTGTTCATCGGGTGCCAAACACAAGCGGCATCATCATGATATTCAACACCACCTTCGTCAGCAGGATATCCAAATATCCGGTTGCTCCAAATATCTTGATGATGACAACTTAACACCTTCCCTTCGATGCCCCGCTACCCGACGATACAAGCAACAGCATCATGATCTAATTTATCCAGCTCCCTCGAAACCTCCTGATGATGTTTCACAACTTTCTGCCTGTGCCGATACCTAACCACTTAGCGACAACAGGATAAACTTGTATAGAAGGATATCTCAATATCCTGATAACGATGACGTCATATCCTGATGACGATGACGTCACACAATATCCTGATAAACTCTTCAACACTTAGTCAAAAAAACTGAACTTTCACACCCGCATCTGCTAGCGATATGCGGATGATGGGCACTCACCGAAGATGATCCTGATGGCGATATATACACTGAATATATATCTGACTTACAACATCCTGATGTACTTGCAACATGTGAACTTCAACAGTTTCATAACCCGATCTTCACCTTATGCCGATGCACTCTTCTTCGGTAACTCCTGACGATGATCACCCCGACGCACTTGCACTTCATGCAACTAACCGCATCATGCTCTCCTTCATTCATCCGGATGACGACGTCCAAAGTGACTGCAGGATATTCACCAAATTATCCTGATGATGGCGTCTTGACGAACTCCTAACCTTAGCGCAATCTCACTTCGCCGATCCTCCAGGGATGACCCGATCCACTCTCAGGGTGATCTTCCAACTCAATCAGCTCGACCTAGCACATGAGGATGCTAGGCTTGATTCACTGCATGCTCCTAACTGATCTCTTGAACAATGCAATGCATAAACAGAAAACACAAATGCAAACTAAGCTATGATACAGGACCATTCCACCGATGTGCAGGATCAACCGGTGGAAGGGTTGAAGGAACCCATCAACTTGCAAAACAGAAAAGAAATCAAAACAGATACGGCTGATAAACTCAGATACTGCAAATGATGAGATCTTATTCAAATGAAATTCAAAAGTTCTGAATACAGCTTCACAATGTCTGAACTGCTCTCCTGAATCTCAACTCAACACAACACCAATACATCTATCAATCTCAATCTCAATCTGTATGCTAAACCCTAACAGATCGAAGGTATATATAACAAAGTCCTTCGAGTACTACCAACTCACTTCCCAGCGGCTGGGAGCTTCCAAGCGGCTGGGAGAGAGTACAGCTCAGATAACCTTATCCCGATCTCTAACTGCCTACACATACTCCTATGCTGAACTAATACATAGCATCGGTCCAATGGACCTTATTACATGATAAAGTCAAACATACTAAAAATAGGCTATCCTGTCATCATGCTGATAATTATCCTATATCCTGATCATGTATGTCATCATGCGGACCTATATCCTGATCATGGACGGGTGCTCCTGCATCATACTCCCCAAAAGAAAATAACTCATGTCCCATGAGTTAGGATATGGAAGTCTTCCACCTCTATACTTTGCCTGTGCAATGTTCTGCCCTGTTCCAGCTTTGTCTGCTGCTGTCTCTTGGCTGCTCCAAGACTTCTGAACTGTAACTTGCTTTCTGGCAACTAAATCCTCATGCCTGTCAATGTAGGCTTTTCTCTCACATACCTTGTGTTTGTCAGGTTGCCTGACCAGAACCTCTGCCTCTTGAACTGCTGCAATGTTCAACTCTGGCTTCCTTTCAACTCTTATAGGACAAGCAATAGTCCCAACTATGACAACATCCCTGTCAGTCTTCTGAACTGGTTGCTGTGTGCAAATCTGTTTCTGCACCTGCTGCTGACCCCTGTCAGTCACAACTGAAACTTTCTTCAGCTTGTTGTCTTGAACAACTTCTTCCCCTGCAGTGTCCTAAACTGCCTTTATGCCTGCTCCGCTAGGCATCTGCACAAATTCCTTCTTTCCCATTAAAATGACTTTGGCTGCCTTCTGTGCTGCAGCTGCTTCCTGTAATGGCATCAACTTAATAGTCTTCCCATCCTTCTTGATGGTGTAGGTATTAGCATACCCATCATACAGTACTCTCCTATCAAATTGCCATGGTCTACCCAACAGTAGGTGACAACATTCCATGGGCAAAATATCACACAAAATTCTATCCTGATATGCTCCAATATGGAAATCCACATATGCCTGCTCAGAGACAAAAAGTGAATGACTATCACTCACCCAAGATGCCTTGTAAGGGTGTGGATGTGGAATCCTTTCCAAATTCAGTTTATCCACCATCTCCTGAGATACCATGTTGTCTGTTGACCCAGTATCAATGACAACCTTACATACCTTTCCTTTGCTTTTACATGTGGTTTTGAAAAGAGCTCTTCTTTGTGGGGATTCTTGGTCAGGTACCTTCATGGTAATCACTGTCTTTCTCATCAGCAGGGACTCTCCACTTTCTGGGTATCCACAATTCTCAGCCTCTTGATCCTTTTGATAAATGTTTGGACTCTGCACACTTTTCTCTTCTTTCTCTTCTTGCACAAGTTGTACTCTCTTGTCACTCGTTCTATCATTTCTGGATGATGAACCTTTGTTTTCTGGACATTTGAAAGATGGATGACCAAACTCACCACAGGTGTAACATTTCCCTGAAAATGTAGTAGAACCTCTACCACTTCCAAATCTTCCTTTATTACCTTTCCATCCACCTCTGAAATCAGACTGTCCCTGTCCTTTACCAGCGTCTTCTTGACTCTCATTGGTTTGCCTTGTTCTATGGGCTGATCCTCTTCCTCTATTGTTTTCTTGTTTTCTCTTCAACTTCTCTTCAACTTTCAATGCCAACTGGAAACATTTCTGGACTGTATCTGGGTTATGCAGACTTAGATCTTCCTGAATATTAAACCTCAATCCATTAAGGTATCTGGCTACCTTCTCTTCTTCACTTTCTTTCACCTTTGTCTTCATACAGAGTTTCATGAATTCTTCTGTATATGAGCTGACATCTAGCTCCTTCTGCTTCAGGTTTTGCTTCCTCTTGTGTAACTGGATACTGTAATCCAATGGAATATAAGCTTCCTTTACCAATTCCATCATCTTCTTCCATGTGGCAACTCTCCGTTTTCCTTCCTGTACTCTGTCATCCTGAACAAAATTCCACCATGTCAAGGCAGCTTCTTTCATCTTTGACTGTGCTATCTTCACTCTCTGTTGTTCTGGTATCTCCTCTGTTACAAAGAAATTATTCAAACAGTCTATCCATTCCATTACTGAATCAGGGTCCATCTTACCTGTAAACACTGGCAAATCCAGTTTCACATCCATGGTTCTCCTCTCCATGGCCTTGAGGGCGTTCAACAGTGGCCTCTGGTCTGCAGGAACGACCTCCTCGCTCCAATTAGGGATCTCTTCTTCTTCCCTATCATCTTCTCTACCAGAACCTACTCTGCTCCTCAACTTTGCTAACTCATCTTTCAACTCCTGATTCTGAGCCTTCACGGCCTTGCTTTCTGCAATCTGTTTCTTCACCAGAACTGCCAACTCAGCGTTGGTCATCCTTGCTGGAACCTCAGATGTTCCTTCTTCGTTTGACATCCTGCTTATCTTCTCCAGAAGATCCTAACCTTTGCTCTGATACCACTATGATGCAGAGTGAAACGCAACGGAGGCTACCTAACAGGAAGGAAGAGCCAATAATACAAACAGCATGATAAAAATCCTTATCGGCTCAGCATCATCATCATGTTTCCTAAAAACAACAACAGCATCATCATATTTCGGTCGGGCACAATTATCCTCCTGCCGACTACTGTTCACCTCCTCCGCCTCTCACCTATCATCATCATCATGATAATCAACGGGCGCAAACATCCTCCAGTTGCACTGTTCATCGGGCGCCAAACACAAGCGGCATCATCATGATATTCGACACCACCTTCGTCAGCAGGATATCCAAATATCCGGTTGCTCCAAATATCCTGATGACGACAACTTAACACCTTCCCTTCGATGCCCCGCTACCCGACGATACAAGCAACAGCATCATGATCTAATTTATCCGGCTCCCTCGAAACCTCCTGATGATGTTTCACAACTTTCTGCCTGTGCCGATACCTAACCACTTAGCGACAACAGGATAAACTCGTATAGAGGGATATCTCAATATCCTGATAACGATGACGTCATATCCTGATGACGATGACGTCACACAATATCCTGATAAACTCTTCAACACTTAGTCAAAAAAATTGAACTTTCACACCCGCATCTGCTAGCGATACGCGGATGATGGGCACTCACCGAAGATGATCCTGACGGTGATATATACACTGAATATATATCTGACTTACAACATCCTGATGTACTTGCAACATGTGAACTTCAACAGTTTCATAACCCGATCTTCACCTTATGCTGATGCACTCTTCTTCGGCAACTCCTGACGATGATCACCCTGACGCACTTGCACTTCATGCAACTAACCGCATCATGCTCTCCTTCATTCATCCGGATGACAACGTCCAAAGCGACTGCAGGATATTCACCAAATTATCCTGATGATGGCGTCTTGACGAACTCCTAACCTTAGCGCAATCTCACTTCGCCGATCCTCCAGGGATGACCCGATCCACTCTCAGGGTGATCTTCCAACTCAATCAGCTCGACCTAGCACATGAGGATGCTAGGCTTGATTCACAGCATGCTCCTAACTGATCTCTTGAACAATGCAATGCATAAACAGAAAACACAAATGCAAACTAAGCTATGATACAGGACCATTCCACCGATGTGCAGGATCAACCGGTGGAAGGGTTGAAGGAACCCATCAACTTGCAAAACAGAAAAGAAATCAAAACAGATACAGCTGATAAACTCAGATACTGCAAATGATGAGATCTTATTCAAATGAAATTCAAAAGTTCTGAATACAGCTTCACAATGTCTGAACTGCTCTCCTGAATCTCAACTCAACACAACACCAATACATCTATCAATCTCAATCTCAATCTGTATGCTAAACCCTAACAGATCGAAGGTATATATAACAAAGTCCTTCGAGTACTACCAACTCACTTCCCAGCGGCTGGGAGCTTCCAAGCGGCTGGGAGAGAGTACAGCTCAGATAACCTTATCCCGATCTCTAACTGCCTACACATACTCCTATGCTGAACTAATACATAGCATCGATCCAATGGACCTTATTACATGATAAAGTCAAACATACTAAAAATAGGCTATCCTGTCATCATGCTGATAATTATCCTATATCCTGATCATGTATGTCATCATGCGGACCTATATCCTGATCATGGACGGGTGCTCCTGCATCAATCAGATTCATCATCTATCACACCTTCATCATCAAGATCTCTAACATAGTAGCATTTCTTTGGAACCGTAGGTTTACTCTCAAATCTTTTTCTATTCCTTTCAATTCTCTCAAGACATCTAGAAGCATAGTGACCAACCTTACCACATGAAAAACATTTGAAAGGTAATTTGCCTTTGAACTTATCGAAACCTCTTTGCAGTATGTCAACAAAGTTGGCTTCAATTTCATCAAGCTCATCATCAGGTTCTACCTTGTACTTCTCTACTCTGGAGATCTTCTCTAAAGTACTGGATTTGAAAGCAGTTTCAACCTTTGGTAGAGCATCACCAAATTATCTCATCTCAAAAGTTGTAAGCTTTCCTAGCAACTGATCTTTAGTGACTCCTTGCACAGTCATTACTTCTTCAATTGCAGCTACCTTGTGACTATAGGACTTATGGAATGAGCTAAGAATTTTCATCACAACTTCCTTCTCATCAATGGTTCCTCCCATACCTTTTATTCCATTTACAAGTTCCTCAACCTTATGCATGAAGGTTGTTATGTTCTCATCTTCACTCATCTTTAAACCTTCATATTTTGCTTTCAGGCCCTGCAATTTGGCGCTCTTTATAGAATCATCTCCTTTATATAGTTTTTCTATCTTTTCCTAGACTTCATAAGCAAATTCCAGATCCATGACCTTTACCAACTCGGTGTTAGATAAAACACTTAAAAAAGCATCTCTCACTCTTATATTTAACTCATATTCTTTGATTTCATCTTCGGTTGTTAGACCATTCTAAGGCATGGTATACTTCATTTATGTCACTTTCAAGACTCTATAACCAAGACAAAGAAGATGACTTTTCATTCGCACTTTCCAAAGAGCATAATTTGTTCCATCAAACTGCGGTGCTTCCTTCTTGTAAAAAAACATCCTAGATCTTCCTCAAGTGGTTAGGCTTTCTTCCGAGGAACCTACTCTGATGCCAATTTTTGAAATTGATAGGACAACTGAGAGGGGGGGCGAATTAGTTGTCACAAAACTTTAACCTTAATGAATATCAACACATCCACTTCTTAATCATTGTTATTAAGATTAATAATGAAAGCATAAAACAAGAAGCTCAACATAATAACACATTAGACACCATAATTTTTACATGGAAAACCCTATAAGGGAAAAACCACAGTGGGTGTTATACCACAAAAATAAATAAGTTATAGTAATATAAAAAATTAGAGGCTCACTGCCCAAAATGATCACTACAAATGTTAGGGCTCACTGCCAAGATCGACTCACTGCCAAGGGTTGGCTCATTGCCAAGATTGGTGAACTAATTTGATAGCATCTACTTCATGCTTGAGTTCAGTTCCATTGAAGCACAATATAACACCTCTTCTATGCTCTTCTTACACCTTCACACTTATCTTTTCATTTTTGCACTTCCACACCTTTTTCGCAACCACATTACATGCTTTTATACAATTCATCAACCTTGGAATGTACATCAAGGTTGGCATTACATTCATAAACCATTGGAACAATCTCCAAGGTTAGCATTACAAACATACATAGAAATAGGTCTGGACCTAAACAAAACTAGCTAAGGAAGAGATGTATGTGGATCACGTTACACCTTAGCTGGGACTCAAAATCAATCTTCCATGCCACAACACGCTTCCATAATCTTCAATGCATCTCCACAAGTAGTGAAAACAACCAAGTCAGCCAAGACTTGTGTTAACACTAAGTCTTCTAAGAACAGTCTTCATCCATGATCTAATTTCTCTTTGCAGACCAATCCAAAGGTAGGAACACGGTTAGGAGACTTCCACAAGCACATTGTAATCACCAAGAACATCTGTACAACCTATAATCAATTTGTCAAGAAGATTCTTCAAACTAGAGCACATAAACACCACTGTCAACTACTGTCATAAAAAAAAGATCACTTCTAGACCACCAAAACATGAACCATTCTAGTTGAAGGCACTTATCATCATTTCAAACTTGATTCTAGAACCGTAGACTAAAATACTTAACTGTGGAGGAATGCAGAGCATAATAAGTTCTCCTTGTCACCACCAAATATACAAGAAAAGTAGTTTTCACTCTGGTGAACAAAACTCACTCAATTCTTCATACCAGAGGCTTAAACTTGGAACATAGCATCTTTAGATATGCCTCTAAATAACTTTTGATCCATAAACAAAGATACTCAT
Organism: Cunninghamia lanceolata; assembly: GCA_027924645.1. Lineage (NCBI taxonomy): Eukaryota > Viridiplantae > Streptophyta > Pinopsida > Cupressales > Cupressaceae > Cunninghamia > Cunninghamia lanceolata. The sequence goes on along the minus strand of BSBN01000339.1, from coordinate 23,592,829 downwards.
TCTATAGGAAATGCGGAGCAATCTACTAGACTATTCTGCTGTATCAGGAATACTTATTATCTTCAATACTTAACTCATTACAAGCAAGCATCAAAACAAGAGCACAATTGACACCAATGGCAACACAGATATGTTGACATCAATGACAACACTGGTTAGGCACATACTTGCAACACATTCTACATGTCTTAGAGTGTTTTAGGTTTGAAGAGCATGAAGATCTTTCTTGTTTCCTGTACCGCACAAAGTTTTCTAGTCTTTACGTGAAGAGTTATTGTTGGTGAGGCTGACTGAGGTATGTTGGTGATGGGTGCCACACATTTCTTGTTTTGTGGAGTTCAAGAAGTGTTTGGAGATGGTGTATAGGTCTTGTTGACTCATCTAGAAGAAGAACAAGTAATGTTTAATCATTCATGAGTACCGCCAAGATTGTAGAGACCGATGTGCTACATGCTTCATGTTTTTTGGCTTAAGGGCGGCCTAATTCAAATTTGTAAAGTGTGTGGATGTTGTTCCTTAAAGAAAGATGCTGTGAAGGATGTCTAGGACTGGGTTAAGCATGTTTTGGGGTCCACAAGGCATGTGTTTGTTTCTAGAGCGGTATGTAGTTCATTTTAGGGCTTGCCCTATGCATGTTTCATGATGTGTGATCTCTGGTCAACTTGTAAATTATAATATTCTTGTTGTATTGGCTGACTTGTAATGTAATCAATGTAATGTCATGTATATATTCTAAACCTAGTTGATCTAGGTGAGGTATGATTACAAAAATGAGAAAGAGTAGAACATGAATATGATATGCATTATGATGTGCAATTGAAGGAGAAAGAGCAGAAGCAATAAGGGTTGTCCTAATTCATCTTGAAGACATTTTTATGACAGGATGGAAGTGAAGAGTGTGCCTAATTGATCCAATCATCAAAAGAGGAAGAATTGCAATCATTCAAGGTGTGAACTTTAATGTCAGTTTTTAGGCAGTAGAAGGATTGTCATGCTGTAATCATTTCTGAGTTTATTCTCAGTTCAAGGAGTAGTTGCTTCCTTGGGTTGTAGCCCTAAAAAAAAGTTGTAATTTTTATAGTAGTGAGCTTCATATATTGTGAGTTAATCCTCACTGTGGTTTTTCCCCTCTTGGGGTTTTCAACGTATATCTATATGTGTTGATGTGCATTGTGTTGATCTTTCATGATTATGTTAATGTTGTAATGTTTAAGTTTTAATCTACTCAGAAGGATTTGAAGTTTGTTTGGATACTAATTCACCCCCCTCTCAGTATTTGGGTGTGTTCAACAATTGGTATTAGAGCCAAGTTACTCAGAAGAAGCTTAACCACTTGAGGAAGGTCTAGGATGGCTTAGAATGGATTTCACAAGGCACCTATGTTTGATGGAATAAATTATTCCTTTTGGAAGCTAGGGGTGGAAAACTATTTATCTTCTCTAGGGTATGGTATTTGGCAATCTGTCAAGAAGGGTTACACTACTCCTGCTAGTGATCCTACATATACAAATGAGATTAAGTTGTATGAGAATAGTGCCAAGGAAAAGAGTGCTATCATGAGTGGGCTGGCTGATTTAGAACTTGTGAAGGTAATGGGTTGCAAATCTGCTAAGGATGTCTAGGTAAAACTTGAAAGCATTTATGAAGGAGATAGTAAAGTGAATCAAGCCAAGATGCAAATCTTCAAGAGCAAATTTGAGACCCTGAGGATGATAGAAGATGAAGACATTGCTAGTTATATGCTCTGGCTGGATGAAATAGTTAATAGCATCAGAGGTCTTGGTGGAGAAGTGAAAGAAGATGAGATTGTGAAGAAGGTTTTGAGATATCTTCCTAAATCTTGCAGTCATAAGGTTTCTGCTATTGAGGAAACTCAAGATTTGGATAAATATATAGTAGATCAATTGTTTGGCTCTCTCACAACCCTTGAAATGAGATAATTTTACAAAGGTACTCCAAAAAAGGAAGCAACAATCAAAGCAAGTAATAAGATAGAAGATAAAGTAATTGATCAATATGATGACCTTGATGAGGTAGAGGCAAACTTTCTAAGAAGATTGAAGAAGGGCATGAGAAAATACAAAGGTAAGTTACCTTTCAAATGTTTCAATTATGGGAAAATTGGTCATTTTTCTTCTAAATGTCCTTTTAAAGAATTAAAAGGTAGTAAAAAAAGAGAGAAGCCCAAAAGAAGTTTGTATTCCATGGAGAACAATTGTTCTTCAGAAGATGAGGATCATGATGACTCAAATGATGAAAATTTTTTCATGACCCTGAATGTTGGTGACAAAAAAGGATGATATTAGAAAATGTGAAAAGTTTGATACCTTGCAAGCTAACCAAAATAATGATAAATCAATGGTTGTATGGACTGCCTTTCATGCAAAAGAAGAAGCCAAGGCTTGGGTAATTGATAGTGGTTGTTCTAACCACATGACTGGTGACAAGGAGAAGTTTATCATCCTTAAGAAGTGGAATGGTGGAGTTGTTAAGTTTGGTGGTGATGAGTCAGCACAAATATGTGGAAAGGGTGCTATAACTATTGATGGGAAGAACAGGACTAAGGATGTCCTCTATGTGAAAGGGCTAAAGCATAATCTTCTCAGTGTCAGTCAGTTGTACAGTAAAAAACACAATCTCACCTTTCATGCCAAAGGTTGTGAAATCAGGAAGGCAAGGTTTGAAAAACTAGTTGCAGAAGGTATCAAGTCATATGGAGATATCTATCATCTGAAGGAGGTAAATGGAAGAACATGCTTATTGGCTCAATCTAGTGAGTGTTGGTTGTGGCACAAGTGAATGTGACACATCAACTTTGATAATATGGTAAAGATTAGCTCTATTCATGTGGTGAGAGATATGCCTAAGATAACCAAGCCAACAAACACATTATGTAAGGAATGTCAAATGGGAAAGCAGACAAAGACAAATTTCAAGAGCAAGGATTATTCTTCTTCAATTCCATTGGAGCTGATTCACACTGACCTATGTGGCCCTACAAGAATAAAGAGTCAACAAGGTGAAAGGTATTTCATGTTTCTTATTGATGATAATTCTAGAATGACATGGGTTTCTTTCTTAAGAGAAAAATCAGAAGCCTTTGATAAGTTTAAGATTTTCAAATCAATAGTTGAGAATGAAATGGATGCTAAGATCAAATGTTTAGGATTTGAGATAGGAGGTGAGTTTACTTCAAATGAATTTGAAAAGTTTTGTGAAGATCATGGCATTAGGAGACATCTGTCTGCTCCTAAGACCCCTTAGCAGAATGGGGTAGTAGAAAGAAAGAATAGGACTATGCAAGAGATGGCTAAGAAAATATTGAAAGATGCAGATCTGTTTGACATGTACTAGAAGAAAGTAGTACACACTGTTGTCTATCTGATTAACAAAGTACAACTAAAGGTCAATATCACTAAGACCCCTTATGAGCTATGGTATGGAAGACCTCCCACTGTTAGATATTTCAGGATCTTTCACAGCAAATGCTATATCAGAAGAGATGAACAAGACCTAGGAAAGTTTGATTCAAGAAGTGATGAATGGATCTTTCTTTGTTACTCAACTAGAAGCAAGGCCTATAGATGCTACAATAAGAGATTGGGAAAGATGATTGAAAGCACAAATGTCAAGATAGATGAAGACTTGTATCAAATCTCACAAGAACTAGAGGACTGTGGATCTGATATTTTTTTCTGCATTGAAGAAGAAGAAGAGAAAGAAGAGAAGGAAAAAGAACTAGAGTAGATCCCTAAGACTCCAACAAAGAATGTTTAGATGAACCTGTATACGCCTAAAAATGACATGAATCATCCTAAATAAATATGCCAAATATTTATTCCCTTCTTCTATTAATTAAATAAATATTCTAAATTTATTTAATCAATTCATTGTTCCATAATTAAATAAATCCAATTTATTTAATTACAATTCTTCTAAATGTCCTACACAATTAAATAATCATAAATTATTTAATTAATCCAAATTCCTCTATCCTAAGTTCTAAATTCTAAAAATCCACATCACCTTTACACCTCACCTTTTCCACCTCACCTTGTCCACCTCATCGGGTTGCACATGTAATTAAATATATTTAATATTTAATTATCTTATTTTCCCTCACCCACATGGCCTATTTCTTCTCAAATCAGAGGTTAGTTAACTAATCAATCAAATCTGATAACTAACCTGTCAATTGAGTCAAATCCTCAATCAATTCAGTTAGTTCCACGATTTATTCTTCTAATTGATCAATCAAGTCTGTTAACAGACCAGTCAATGGAGTTAACTCTCCAATCAGTTTTGTCACATCCCCCCTTTCATGATGGAGCTGGGACACTTGTCACATTTCTACTGGTTGCACATTCCTCAACCATCCTTAGCCGTTGATCTTCATATCTCCTCTCAACCATTGATTCCCATTCTTCCGAGTCTATAAATGAAGCTTCATCCTTCCATTCTAATCATCCAGGCTTTTGACATCGTTACTCTACAGAAATATCATCAGCGTGCCTTTGGCACCCTTTTGTCATCTACAAGCTTGAGATCACCTACTTGCATTGGAGCTCATCTTCATTGCGTATCACCATAGCCGTTCACCGTCGACTTCCTACAAGTAGCTAAAAAGATTGCACTCTCTGAGGGCTCATCTCATCTGCAAAAGGACGATTTGTGATAGGCAAACAACAGAAGTTTCGAAACGGGAGAGGTTTGCACTGTGTTTGTTCATTGCTTTGTTTATTGAATCCTTCTTGTTTCACTATTCTGTTGATGTTTGGGTCTTGTTTAATTCATTTGATTGATCACCATTTTACCCTTACAGAACCATTCAATAGATCAGATCATTGGAGATAAGAATGAAGGTGTGCAGACCAAGAGAAGGTTTGCAAAGGAAAGTGAGCAAGTGAATTTGTCTTTACTATCAAAGGTAGAGCTCAAAACCTTTGCTGATACTAGAAAAGATGATGGATGGTTGAAGGTAATGGAAGAAGAATTGAATCCGATAGAGAAGAACTAAATGAAGATGGTGTAGTTGTGAGGAACAAAGCAAGATTGGTGTGTAAGGGTTACTCACAAGTTGAAGGAATTGATTTTGAGGAGACTTATGCTCCGGTATTCAGGATGGAGGAAATCAGAATGTTTCTTTCCCTTGCTACTCACAAGAACTTCAAGGTCTATTAGATGGATGCTAAGCTAGTATTCTTGAATGGTGATCTAGAGGAAGAGGTCTACATAGAGCAACTAGATGGTTTTCAGTTGTCAGAAGATCTGAACATGGTGTGTAGACTCAAAAAGGCTTTGTATGGACTCAAGAAGGCTTGGATAAATACTTACTTCAACAAGGCTTCAAGAAAGGTACCACAGATAGTAATCTTTACATTAAGGAAGAAGGAGACATGATTTTGATAGTGCAGTATATGTTGATGACATAATCTTTGGTAGAGATGATAGTATGAAATTTAAGTGGTTTACAGAAGAGATGCAGAAAGAGTTTGAGATGTCTATGATTGGTGAGATGCCTTTCTTCCTTGGGCTTCAAATTGCTTAGCTAGATGATGGTATCTTTATTTCTCAGGCTAAGTATGTTAGAGAGATGTTGAAGAAGCTTGGTATGGAGGACTCCAAACCAGTAAGTACTCCTATGGTTACTAGTTGTCACGTGAGCAAGAATGATGAGTCTTCAGAGGTTGATCAGACTTTTTATAGATCTATGATTGGAGGATTATTTTACTTGACTGCTTCTAGACCTGATATTATGTATGCAGTTTGTGTGGTTTCTAGATATCAAGCTAATCCTAAGAAAACTCATGAAAAGGCAGTGAAAAGAATATTTAGATATTTGAAGTGAACTCCAGATTATGGCTTATGGTATCCAAGAGGTAATGACTTTGATTTGAGTGCCTACACTAATGTTGATTGGGCTAGTTGTGTTGATGATAGAAGTACAAGTGGTGGTGCTTTCTTTTTAGGAAGTAGATTGGTTTCATGGTAGAGCAAGAAAAAAGATTCAATATCATTATCAACTGTAGAGGGAGAGTATATTGCTGCACACAAGTGTTGTGGATGAAGCAAACTTTGAAGGATATCAAGGTATTGTATGATGAGCCTATTCCTATCTTGTGTGACAATACTAGTGCTATCAATATTTCCAAAAATCTAGTGATGCATTCTAGAACCAAGCATATATCAATCAGGTATCACTTTTTGAGAGAGAAGGTTGCAAAGAAAGAAGTGAAGTTGGAATATGTTCCAACAAAGGATCGGATTGCAGACATTTTCATAAAGGCTCTTGCAAAGGACACTTTTGAGTATCTCCAACAGAAGTTAGGGGTAATTTCCCCTCCCTATTATTTATAGATTCATAGTTGGTGCATCTATCCAGGGGGAGTTCATGCTATATCTTTTTCCTAGACTGATGATGGCTACCTCTCAAGGGGATTAGGTAGTGGTTGTTGCTGACAGGGGGAGAAGGTTGAAAAGGAAAGTTTGTAATGTAAGGAGGAGGAAAAGTTGCCCTTTGTCCTTGATGTCAAAGGGGGACAATGAGTAGGTGTGTGTTGCCATCAATGCCAAAGGGGGAGATTGTTGCACATATGGTTGTGTGGTTGTCATTGATGTCAATACTTAGTGTTTGGTTTTCATTGATGTCAACACTAATGATCATTGCACATATGTTACCTAAGTTTGTCATTGATGTGGTTGTGTGGTTGTCTTTGATGTCAACACTATGCTTGGATACTTATGATGATGATATACTATGTTCATGATTGGTTGCTAATGTTCATGGTTGGATGTCATGCCTTGATTAATGTCAAGTAAAGTAGTATTGAGCATGTTTGTGGTGAGCAAAGATGATTTCATGATGATATATTAAGATGGGAATTAGAAGCATTAAGATGAATGATGATATATTAAGATGGGAATTAGAAGCTATGTTGAGGTTGATAAGATGTTTCTGATGACCTGAAGCATGTTATACGATCCTTCCTGATGATCCTGAGAAAGTATGAGTTGCTACAAGAAGGTTCTAACTTCCAGATATTAGTGAAGGTTTCTGTTGCAGAAAGCTACCTTGAAGACCAGTTGGTAAAATGCTCCGCATTCCTCCACATTTGAAGATATGGTCATGTGGTTCATAAGTTAAGTTCAGTATGTCGTAAAGGTGCTAAATCCAAAGTTTTAGATCATTTTCTCCTCCCCAGTGAAAGTTACAAGTGATTGAGTTCTGGTCTATGCTCTAGTAGTGTAATGTGATGATGAAGGTTGATTGGAATGCTTCACATTCCTCCAGAACTGAATATTTTCTCATGCAGTTTTGAGGATATGTTCAAAGTAGTGTATGAGTGCATCCATATGTGTTTCAGATGTTTTGGAGGTCTGCAAGTTTAGTTTTCAAATGATAGAAGTGATACAGATGATTCAAGAAGCCTAATTATTCTCAGGATTTATGTTTGGGCACTTGTGCTAGTGGAAGAGTATACAAATCAGTCATATGAGTTTGTGTGGACATTCTACATGTCTCAGAGTGTTTTAGGTTTGAAGAGCATGAAGATCTTTATTGTTTCCTATCTGCACAAAGTTTGCAAGCCAGTATGTGAAGAGTTATTGTTGCTGAGGCTGACTGAGGTATGTTGGTGATGTGTGCCACAAAGTTCTTGTTGTGTGGAGTTCAAAGAGTGTTTGGAGATGGTGTATATGTCCTACTGACTCATTTGGAAGAAGAACAAGTAATGTTTAATCAGTCATGAGTACCGCCAAGATTGTAAAGACTGATGTGCTACACGCTTCATGTTTTCTGGCTTAAGGGCAACCTAATTCAAATTTGTGAAGCATGCAGATGTTGTTCCTTAAAGAATGATGTCATGAAGGATGTTTAGGACTAGGTTAAGCATGTGTTTCTTTCTGGAGCGGCATGTAGTTCATGTTAGGGCTTGCCCTATGCATGTTTCATGATGTGTGATCTCTGGCCAACTTGTAAATTGTAATATTCTTGTTGTATTGGCTAACTTGTAATGTAATCAATATAATGTCATGTATATATTATAAACCTAGTTGATCTAGGTGAGGTATGATTGCAAAGATGAGACTATGAGTGTGTGAAGAGCAGAATATGAATATGATATGCATTATGATGTGTGACTGAAGGAGAAAGAGCATTGTTATGTGTTGATGTGCATTGTGTTGATCTTTTATGATTATGTTAATGTTGTAATGTTTAAGTTTTAATCTGCTCTGGAGGATTTGAAGTTTGTTTGGATACTAATCCAGCCCCCCTCTTAGTATCCAGGTGTGTTCAACAATTAAAACCCACTACAATTTTTAAAAATAAGATTTTTTACCATTGGACATATTTCTACTTATTACTTAATTTTTGAACAAAGGGACTCATAAACTTGAAATGACATGATTTTTTATAAATTTTGAAAAAAAGAATTATGTCTGACCAATTAGACATCATTCATTACATGATAAAAGAAAATTAATGTTACATTTAGTTTAGCTCAAATTATGTTGGCCATACACGAGGGGTTTTAAAAAAATTAATTATTCACTAAAAATTAATAAAAATATCTATTTATGAAAAAATATAAAAAATATCTTGGTCAAACTTTGGAATCATACACATCTTTCCACAAAAGGAATTAGAAAAATACTTTCATTTAGGTCAAATTATGTTGGTCATACACATGCATGTTTTGACCGAAAACATACTATTTTAAAAAGCTCACTTTTGTATATCTTATACAAAACCAACTTTTATCATTTGGATATTAAAATAAATTACTTATGTGAAAACTAGAAACAAAATCCTACATTTCATATTTTTTACACCATGTTAATATTCTATGAGTAAGTGCTCCAAATTTTTACTCCAACTATGACAAACTTTGATTTTCAAGAAAAAAATTCCACTCTTCTGCCAAAAAGTAGACCCAACTTCTTGTACTCATCCTTAGCATTTATTATATTTTATTCTAAGTTTTTTGCTTCTTTTGGGCTATGTGGTTGGTAATTACTTAAAGTATTTACTTGCTTAATCTAAAAATTGTCATTTTTATTTATATATGCATATATATGTATATAGTAATTCTCCTCTATGTTAGATTCTAGTACTTAAATCAATATTCCAAAATAATTATATATAAATATATTTATTTGATAGGATTTTTATAAGTGGGCTTTTACTTAACTAAAAAGTTGTCATGTCAGAAATTTTCTAAACTTGTTAGTTTTTCTCACGCTGGGGAAAAAATCGTGTTAGAAAAAATCTCATGTTGTTGAAATGTCCCTCGTCAGATACTCTGAAAATGGTTGAAAGCAAATAACTCATACGAGCATATCAAATTGCAAGATTTGAGGTGAGTTGAAGGGAGTGCAAACATAAAACAAAAGAATGGCCTTTCAGGAATCAATCCAAGGCCGTGGAGGAAATCTTTTTTTGAAGGTATTTGCATCGGTTCTTTGTTTTTCTAGCACAAAAACTAAAATTTGTTTGCTGCAATTTTATTAAACACAATTCAAGAAACCATGACTTTATTTTTTGATCTTTCCTCTTTTGCTTTGTCAATCAGACCATGTGCATTTATAATTAGTTATTATTGTGTATTACATAATTTTCCGTTTTAGTGAATTGGGTACCATCATTTTACATTTTGATGAATTGGGTTGTGTAATTATCACTAAATTTTCTATTTCACTGAATTGGGTCATGCTACATGTCTATTCACCATCAACAATTATTGTGTTAAACACATAATTTTCAAGTTTTGGTTAGTTGTGCATGCCTATTACTTATCATTAATTATTATACATATCACATTGTATTCCATTTTGAATAGTTGAGTTATATATGTTCATGGTTTTTCTAACTTAATCGAGTCTTGTAATTTTCATTTTAGTGAATTGGTGCATGCATATTCCTAATTAGATAAGCATATTTCTCATCAATAGTTTTTATTATGCTAATTATATTTATCTTCAATAGTTATTGTAGTCATTGTATATCACAATATTTCCCATTAAGAACAACTAAGTAATAAGTATTCATCATGAATAGCTACTATGCATACCACAAGATTTGCCATCATGGTGATTTTGTTATGGACATTTCTCATCAACAACTGTCGTATATGTATATCACATAATTTAATTCTCTCCAAATGGGTTTATCTATATTCCTCATCTCTGTATTTTCTTACATTCCTTTTTGGTTTGATGTGTATTTCTCATCAATAATTACTAAGTATTGCATAATTTTCCTTTTTGATAATTTGAATATGCATTTTCCCTTGTATCACATTTTCCCCCCTTTTAATCAACTGGGTTATGTATCAATAAGTGCAGTGTATGTTAAAAGTTTATCATTGTTACAGTCAAATTGCTCATGTATGTTCTCCACTACTTACTCAATATATCACATAATTTTCATTTTGCTCTTCTGGGTCATGCATATTCCTTTCCATTGATTTCTATTACATGATTTTCCATTTTGGTTAATTGGGTTGAAGAGAATCCATCGATGCAATTTATTAATAATAAAAGGCACCTTATATATTTTTAAAAATCTGACCAACTTTTTCTCATATGGGTTATCTAGATACCTGTAGTTATGCCCTTTAAAGTTCTAGGGCTGGTCAAATTTTTTGCACTTTCAAAATTTTAGTATCTATAGATAGATTCCTCTGTAATGATGTGTCACATTATATTTTTTATTTACATTTGGATTCAATCCATGGATTGGCCTTTTATTCATACCATTCCAAACTTCCCATATTTGAGAAAAAAAAGAAAAAGTGTACTTTTGTACACTTCAAAAACTATACCATTGTGTGAGAAGCACACTTGTGTTAGTGGAGAATGGGATCACTTTAGAAGCAGTAGATACTCATATATGGGTGATTTTTTTTTTTTTGAAATTTTTTTCATAATATAATTGTAAAAACAGAGGAAGTATTGTAAAAATGGCTTCAACAATAAGAACAGGAAGTACAAGTAAATGTTAAAACTAAAGAGTATTATTTAGAAGCTCCCAAATATGATAAAAGATATAATGACATTTATTGTCCTTGTTGTTATAGATAAAGAGTAAAGGCTGCTACATCCTATAACATATAGTTTAGAAGTTGAAAAATGTTATAACCCCAAATAAATATTTGGAGCTAATATTGTTATTGACCATAGTCTATAAACATTTTGAGACAGTGAACACCTCATTGTATACGATCACTTGTTACTTTTATAATCTGACTAGTAAAAGACCAAGAAATTGATCATAACTGTGGGTGTTTTGGTCATGTGCAGAAAATTCTCCTCTTGTGGGGCAATAATGACAAGGTTTTCAATCTTGAAGTTGCCAATCAAATGAGAGAGTAAGACCTTTTTAAAGCATATGAAATTCTTATTTCAATTTTTCATTTTTAATTTAGATTTTACAAATTAATTTGAATTTTAAAAAAATTAGTCCGGTTTTATTGGGGTTCTACTTTTGAAAAGAAAAAAAATCACATAATATAACTCAAGAAAACAATAACATTTGATTTACATTAGTTTAATGATGAACCTTGAATATGAGTTGATAGAAAACATAGTTTCAAACAAAACAAAAGAGTTACACTGATAAAACATGGAAACTTAAGCTACAAAATATATAATCATCTCTAATAAACAATAATTAATAATAAAAATTCAAATTTGGGTCCCCACAAACCTCATAGTGTGATGAGAACAAAGACTTGTTATAATCCATTACATCCCTCCTATTAATTTTCATAACCACTAACTTTTTTGTGCTATTTTAAATTCTTAAAAATTGGCTTCATAATTATAAGTTCTTAAGCTTCAATAGTTTAACATTAATTTATTTTTATGTGCAGGCGATTGGGTGAGAAGACAGAGTTTGTGGGAATTGAGAAAGCTGGGTATTTAGTCCATTTGGAAAGGCCATGCATGCATGCCAGTCATCTAGAATATCTTAAGAAAAACTATTCTAGTGAAAGTTGAAGTATCCAAGCATTATTAAGGAGGGTCAACTCTAGTGATATCATTACTATGAAAAATTGAATTTTTGCCAATTTGAAGAAATGTTAAAAGTATTGTATTTTAATGCCCTTTTCTCTTGTTATTTTTGTTTAGGTTTTTTACTTGATTAATTTCATTTGTTCAATAACATTTTTTCAAATTTGTTGAATAACATCTAGCTAAATATATGATAGAATGAATATTTACATACAAATCAAAATTCAATTTTGTAGCAAAGCCTATATAGATATATTGTTATATGACTAATTATAAATTTAAACATTACCTTCAATTTCCTATCGACGCATCCCTTGAACCTCCTATGGGTGCAAGTGGTAGTTATATTTAACTCATAACATTTCCTTTGAGCATGCTTATGCATTCACATTTTGTAAATACGATGTGTTAATATTATTAATACTAGCAATTGTGAGCATTAATATATAAATGTTGAGTATTTTAGATTCTTATATCCCTGCCTTTAGGTTGTGAATAATTCAAGTTTGAGTTATATGCTTTGTTAGAGATGGTAGGCTTAAGTCATTTTAAACCTAAATCTACTTATTGGTGTCTCCTCATCACTAATATTATGGCTAGCCTTAGATGGCAGTTGGCAATTAATAAACTGGTCCTTTGCAAAGCTAATGAGTGGTGTGAATTAGATTTTTCTAGCAATTTGAAGTGTTTATTTGTACATGCATTTATTGGTCATTACTTTCAAAGGCTCTCAAAGTATATAGGCATATTTGATCTTTAACTTTTTATTTTGCTTAGCATTCACACGAAAATGAGAGTTCTAGTTATCTATGTTCTTTTTTGGCTAAAAGAATCATCCAAAGGGTGAAGGTAGGGAGAGCTACTTTGTATCCACTATAGTGGGAATTAAAGAATTTTGAACTTTTATCTTTGTTGTGTTGTTGTGCCTAGGTTTTGCCTTCTAGTGGGACAACTATAGTGGTACCCACAAAGAACTTGCATCGGATTTGAAAGTATATGGTTATCTATGTTCTTTTTTGGCTAAAAGAATCATCCAAAGGGTGAAGGTAGAGAGAGCTACTTTGTATCCACTACAATGGGAATTAAAGAATTTTGGAGTTTTATCTTTGTTGTGTTGTTGCACATAGGTTTTGTCTTCTAGTGGGATGACTATAGTGGTACCCACAAAGAACTTGCATCAGATTTGAAAGTCTATGGTAACTCTCTATTCCATGGTATTTGGTAACTTTTTCTTATCATTTCTTCTAGTAATTACTACCATTATCCGCACCAAAAGAAAAATCTTGGTCTTAAATATTGTTTACTACCTATTATCCTTTTTATTAGTCATAATTGTGGAATTTTAGCTTTATTGACAGAGAATGACTAGTTAACCAAATTTTTAGCTGTTAATCTTGTTTTAATTAAGGTATTTGTTATCTAAAAACTAGCAATCGCACCAGTGCGAGAAAGGTTATAGAAAATTATTAATTGCATGTGTAAAGTCTAAATACTTGAAAATGACATACCTTACACCACCATTTTTAGGCATCTTCCTAACATCTCCTTCTGTCTAACGTATTCCATTCCTCATGATTAATTAACTAAACCATTTTATTTAATTAATTTATTCGATCCCCATTATCACCTACCCGCAATAAATTAAATATTTTATTTAATTAATTTCCTTAACCATTATCCAAAATTAATTAATTAAATAATATTTATTTAATTAATTATCCCTCTTTGCCATTAACACAAGTTAATTAAATAAAGTCCATTTATTTAATTAATTTAACCTTACCTATAGGCAAACCTTGGTTAGTTAAATAAATCTCATTTATTTTGTTAACTAACCTATCCCACCAAATCCCTACAACCAAATTAATTAATTAAACCTCTATTTAATTAATTTGGATCACTAATTAACCCATCCACTAATTTCCTACATCCTATTTAATTAATCTAACCCTTCATTAACCCATCTCCCCATAATTAATTAAAATTTCTACATTATTTAATTAATTAAACTTGCATGTGTATCCACCTCACCCTTCCCAATCCATGTACTTGTCCCATCTCATCCCACTCACCCATGTCTCCATCTTCATTAATGCAAAGCCTTCCCAAGACCAAATTAAATTTTTTTAAATATTGTGAGCCCTCCATCTTTGTTGATGAAACCCCATCCATTGATTTCACTATAAAATCTCATTCATTGGATCTCATCTTTGAATTCCAACCATTTATCTAAAATCCTCCAAAAATCCATAAATAAAGAGCCTTTGCAAGCATTTTGACTCTAACTAATACACTAAGCTCAAAGTATCCATAAGCTTGTGCTCTCATAATCTCATCACTATCATTGCCAAATATCCTCAAATCATTGCCAATTTATTGCCCCATTATGTTGGTTCATACTTGAACAATCCATATTCAATTTGTATTGGGTAAAGCTAGGACTTGTAGTTGGGTGCATGCATTTCCTCCACCTTATCAAGGAGACTAAAATGGAGTGAAGATTTGCAGGTATATCCTTTGTTTATGTTTATTTTGCATTCTAACATCTTCGCCACATTTTATCATCTTCATTTGGCACACTCGATGGGACTAATCTGTCCCTAAATTTAACTTTTTTGGGAAGAAATTTCCATGTGCTTTATGTGCAGGTGACAGGTTAGCGCTTTTGTCTATGGATCAATGCCTAAGCCAGAACGAATAGCGTCTACGACAGTCTGTTTAGCACCTTTGTCTATCAACTAACAGTCTATTTTGTAGGAATAATTTAGCACTTTAGAGTCATCTGTTAGCACCTAAGCTTAGTAAGTTAGCACCTATGAGTCTTGTATCGACGCTTGTGTGTCCTGCAATAACACCTCTATAGTATAGAATAGCACCTCTACCCTGTTGTTTGTTGTTTAGAAATTTTACACCTCTATGGACTAACAATGGTTTTTGCAGTTATTCTAACACCTTTTTGTAGGTCTAACAGTTTGTTTTGTAGGAAATTAAGGGTTTTTATCTAGGCTATTGAGTCAAATTTGGAAATCTTTTAGCTTACGATCATTTTTTATCTTTTAACATTGTATTTTGATTTAAAAATCTTCATATCCTACTATGATAACTGACCCTGTCTACAAGTAATAATCTAATTCATCTATTTTGCCAGAAAGATTAATATTTTTGCAGGGTCTCTAGTTTCTGTGTCAGGATAGCGCCTTCACTTTCAGGTATAGTGCCTTTGCTTGCAGGTTTAGTGCATTCAGATGTAGGTAAACATAAGGTATATCATTATGTTTTAGTGCCTCTGTGTCTTAGGTTAGCAATTAATTTCCTCTATTTAGTGCATTTGATGTCTGTCAGTGCTTCTAAATTTTTCTTTTAGCATTTGAGCTTTATTATTTAGCGCTTAAGTAGTGTTTGTTAGTGCTTTCATGTTTTCTTTCAGTGCTTTAGTAGCTTCTGTTAGTGCTTAAGTGTTTTGTGATAGTGCCTATGTGACCTCTATCATTGCTTTAGAGGTCTCTGCCAGTGCTTTTGTTTAATCAAAATTTTATCTTATCGTTTGAACACTAATATGGTCTTTTGCAACTCTTATACATTTGGCCAAGACATCATTTGCAAACTACTAACATTTTTTGCAGCCATGCAGTCAAAGTTTACTTCTTTTCTACTAGTTTTAGTTGCATATAATTAAAGTAGAAGAAAAAGAACTTGTCTGTCATGTCTTGATTTGCACTAGGACGTATGATCTCCTCTCACACCTTGATTTGCACTAGGATGTTTGTCATGTCTTGATTTCTGATCTATCCAAAGAAGCACTATGTTCAGGTATTCTCTCCCCTCACACATTGTGTGATCTTGGGTATAAAAAATGAGTAATGTTTTCTTCCCTAGGATGCCCACTTGGAGATAAACTCACTCCAATGGATGACCTCAACCCCATGTTTTAGCGGGATATATAAACATTGTGAGAATCGAAAGACTCACTTCAATAGGGACCCCATCCGGTCTAAATTAAGCCCTCAAGACCCTCGGTTCATTAAGATTGGAGTGGCGAAGTTCTTGGTTGGCTACTTGGAAATCCCTTATTCATAGATTTTTCCCCCGTACCTCATGTATATTGGGATGCCCCTGGAAGCTTGTAAAGCCTAGTTAAGACCATCGGCCATTTTCTATTGTGGTGTAAGGGACACAGACCATCCCCTGAAGTTACTCACCATCACACCTCCTTGAAGTAGAGATAGAAGTCTTCTTTGGGTAAGGCATAAAAGCCTCCAAGGACCTATTGGGTGCAACACCCTTATCCCTAGCTATCCTCTTAGGGTGAAGTGTTCTTAGTTATGTAAGAACATGGATAAGTATTCTATCATGTGGGCCCACATTACGAAATCACACCTACTTGAATAAATTTAGGGAATGTTCATGTGCTTGAAGTGTCTTCATGTGATAAACCCATAAAATCCTATCAACCTTATTCCCTAAAATAACAATCAATCATTGTGTTTTATTGTTTCTCAAATCTCTTGCTAAGAAATCCCTTGAACAAAAAACAAAATAAAACCTTTTAGCACCTAAGTCAACCCTATCAACACTTTTGTGGAATCTATCAGCACTTTCGTATTCTTTATTAATACTTTCACAATCTCTATTAGCGCTAGAGTCAGTCCTATTAGCGCCTCTACCAAATAGTTAAATGACCAATCATTTGAACCAGTCAACACATTCATAGTCCCTATCAACACATTGCAGTCTCTGTCAACTCTTGTGTTTGACATGTCTGCGCCTTAGCCAGACCTGTCAGTGCCTATGCCTAATCAATCAATGCCTGCACTTGCTCTGTCGGTGCTTGCGCTTCATCTATTAGTGCTTAAGCTCCCTCTGTCAATGCCTACACAGACTTTGACAATGCCTTCACCTGTAACCTTAGACAACCAAACATAACAACTTTCCAATCATAAATTTGATTGATCTAAGACCATCCATTTTTAATTTTACTAAACCATCCCTCCATAAAGTCACCCATTTCATCAAAATGCTCATCCCCCTAATCATCCCATTGACGACCTTAGAAACTTTGATCATATAAAAAATTTATTGACCCACTTTAGACCCATACCTTCATCCCATCAAAATAAACCATACCAAATCTTTATCAACATCAAATCCATCCTCTATCAAAACATAGTTTCCATCTCATTAAATCAAATCAGCTTTTAGCCAAAACTACCCCAAATCGAAATTTGGCTAATGTTAAATCTAGATCTTATCATCATCCCCTAATTTACATTAAGCTTAAGAACTTGTCTATCTTAAGTTTTCTCTAAATTAGCCCTTATTAACCTTGAATAAGTTAGCTTAGGAACTTAGACTAATCCTAAGTTAGTGAATTCCAAGAATCTCATTTTACTTGGTGCATCTTGTCTACCCCAAGTGAAATATCCTTATATCTTTTTTTGGTTGAGGCTCTTGTCTACCCTAAGTAGGAGAGGATAAATCTTTTGGTATCCACAAGATCTAGATTTTACCTAAGTCTCTTTTGATTTAAATCCAAAATCATCCCTTGATTAATCTTATCTAGGGTATCATCAAAATCACCCTTATCATCCTTTAATCACTTATCATCCAAGAACATCTTTGATCATACCAAAATCATCCTTCATCCACTAACTAATTTCACTTGGTCCAAACCTTTTGAAAATCAAATAAAATCAACAAAATTTTAAGATCCAACATCCTTCATATAATTTATCCATTCCAACATCAATTTTGGGTCATTTCTTTGTATGCCCCCAACCACAAGGTTATAAGATAAGAAAAAAAAAGCATGGAACCTGATAGAGAGTTTGGGGTGCCTCGTGAGTTTGGAATGAGGGACACAATTACTCAAATCATGGATGATCCTCCCCATCCTTCTCCTTCCCATAATCAAGAAAATCAAAATCAATATCAAGAAGTGATGACTTTACACAAGACCCCAACGCCATGGGACTATTAGATTGAGTTTTAAATCCAATCTTAAAAGATATCTAGAGTTCCTACTTTAAAATGGCTCCCAAGTATCAAGTAATCCTTCCAATAACACATCACAACCTTCCTCATTCAACACCACAACACAACTAACCTCAACATCAACTATTACAACATCAACATCAACCACAACAACATCTAATCCACAAATCAACCTCAACATCCTAAACAATCCAACTTATGCGAGCATCTCCACTAGCATCCCCCAACTCAATCAAAATACCATAGCATTCATATCCCAATTTCTTTCCCAATCATCGAATCCTACACTCAAAAATCTAGGAAACATGAAACAAACATCCACATCCACATCTCAAATCAATTTCCAATATGCCACATCAACACAACCCCCTTCTTCACAACTGTCGATATCCTCTTCCATCCAATACTTCCATCACACATTCCTTCAACAACTCCAACAATAACAACAACCATCGTCCAACTTCCTTCAACAAATCATCACCTAATAACAAAATAATCAACAACAATCAGCACCCAACTTCCTCCAACAATTCATCAACCAACAACAAGCTAATACACCTCAACCACTCGTAACCGACATAACACAATTAGTCCAACAATTGATGGAAAGGATGGATGACATACAACAAGGGAATAAAAGAAAACAATATTTCTTCATAGATATTTATCCCTATCCTTTTGATCACTCTCTTAACATGGCATCTTTGCCCAAGAATTTTATATTGCTTTCTTATAAGTCTACTTAGGTTAAGGAGATCCTCAAGAACACCTCAGGGAGTTTTACATTGGTTTCTTAGAAGTCTCTTACGAAGATACCTATCTCACAAGGTTTTTTCCCTCGAAACTTAGGAGGTCAAGCTATACAATGGTTCGCACATCTTACCCCTGGCATTAAAACATTCCATGAACTTGCAGATAAACTTGTCAATCACTTCTCCTATAACTTTGAACTTGAAGTGTCTATGACGAATCTTTATAACATGAAACAAAAGAATGGGGAAACCTTCACTGCCTTCTTGCAAAGATGGAGAAGCCTTGCAATAAATCTCCCTTGGCCCATCCCTCAAAATCAATTGGTTAATATGTTTGTAACAAATTTAAACCAAGAAATGGGCTTCCACCTTCAAATTCAATGTGCCTCAACCTTCAAAGAAGTGATTGACAAAGGCACCACTATCGAAAGAGACCTCACGAAAAAAGGGGCTAGCAAAATCTACAAAGAAAACAATGAAAATAAGAACAATAGCCACAAAGTTAACAACAACAACAATAACATAACAATAACAACAACAACCAATCCTATGAAAAACCCTGTTTTTGGGGAGAAAACAAGAACACTCTCAATGATAGTGTGACAGCTGTCAAAAACTTTCAAAATATACAATATCCACTACCATCCAACCCATCTACAAGAAATAAAAATAATTTCAGTATCCCTAAAGGACAACCAATACAAAATAATGTACCTAGAAGGAAGTTTACACCTTTAGGAGAACCCATCGAAAATGTTTTATATAATTTGGTTAAGGTTGACTTAATTCAATTACCTGCTATTCATCTCTACAAAAAAGAATCAATTTAAACCCTCATGGTTCAATGAAAATGTCTACTATGAATACCATAGGGTAAAAGGCCAAAAAACACTCGATTGCATGAGACTAAAGAGTTGTATACAAGACCTCATAGACTGTGGTGATAATTACAATTGATGATCCTCCTAAAAGGTCACCTAATTAGAGCTTAGGTGCATACAAATATCCACTTCCTAACAAAAAAAGGGAAGGCCTCTAGCTCAAATCAATCCTATACCATTGTTCCTCCCCTTCTTCTTTTGATTCCATCATGGGTTGAATAGAAAAACATGCCAACCGCATAGCCACTATCACCATAAAAGACAAGACTCCTAATTGTGTTGTCACCACTTGCCATGGGCACATCACCATTCAAGGAGCCTCATCTGAAGCCCCACCCACAACCACCACATCCTCAAACAAATACAACATCCTTGATCACGTTGGAAAAACTCCAACCCAAATCTCTATTTTGGAGTTTGCACTTCACCCATCCACAAAGAAGTCTTTGATAAAGCTTTACAAGAGACTCACATCCCTAATGATCTTAATGTAAATAAATTTCAATCTATGACCTGGGGCATATTTCCTCACCACATGACCTCACCTTTTCTAGAAAATATTTATCAACATCTGACCTATCCCATAACGGTGCCTTACACATCAAAGTTTGTATTCATAAGCATACCATTAAACCAGACTTGATAGATGGTCGGTCAGGCCTAAATTTGTGTACTCTAAAATTAATAAAACACTTGGGCTACTCTAATGAGGTCATACTCTTGCATAAAAGCATCAACGTTATGATGACAGAGCGCCAATCAGAAGGAACAATCAAGCTACCAATTCAAGTCAGACAAAATATTTTAGAAACAACATGTCAAGTACTGGACCTTGACCTCCTATATACATCATCCTCAATCATCCATGGATTCATGCTATGCACACCATTCCATCCACCTTCCATCAATGCCTAAAGTTTCTACACAATGGGACTGAAGTCACAATTTATGCCAATCCCCGTCTATTCCAATATTGTAGCTTCTTGGAAGGACATGATAAAAAATTTTGTCCCTTCAACAACGCCAAAAAACCATCTTCATCTTACATTGATCCATCCAACATTGCATCCACTTCCAAATCACAAATTACCATTCCTAAGGTCAAGGTTAAAGTAAGTGACATGGGATGTGGAGAGTATGAGTTACACGGTACCATTTGTGTGGGCCAACTTCCACTATCTCCTAAAGCATTCAGGAAGCCAAAATTTGACATGGTATCTACATTTGTCATCAAATGCAAGCCGTCACCTACCTTTAAATGCAAAAACCTAATGGAACAAGATGTTCTTGAAGATATATTTTCTTGGATTTATAGAGAAAAGGAAGATGAAGAAACTCTTGTTCTACCCACATAAAAATATGGAAATGATCTTCGCATTGTGAAAAACATGGACTATAAAGGATAGGAAGGCTGAGGCCTTCATGAATAATAAATCATTAAGCCCATCCAAGAAACAAGAAATCACTGATATCAAGGTCTAGGATATCGAAAACCTGTTCTTGTATCCTTAGAACTGGATTATATCTTAACTGAGGTTGCAAAGGCATTTCCCATTATCAAGAACACCAATGAAGGGGATTATCAACACTCTTTCAAGGACTTTGTCGATCTCCTCTATGAAACATCCATTTGTACCATATATGCCCTCTCTATTATGCCATCATCATCCAACGACCTTCCACTCGTATACCCCCAACTCATAGATTGGGACCAACAAGGGCCTTCTATACTTGATACTATTCAAAATGATGAGGCCATTACAGAATTCATGGGGGTAAGAGAACACATGCCCCTAGGGGACCATGAAATAGGATACATCATAGAGCTCAATGCATTTTCTTACTTCAAGGAGACCACTGATGAGGTATAAATAACCTCATTTCTACCATGAGACATATAACTTCTTTTTGTGTTACCAAATTACCCAAAGCATGCCAATTTATAAGTTTTATAAGAAATATTTATTTATTTTCGAAAGAATGATGTACAATCTATGTTTTTGAATTGATTGGAGTTTTTCACTAATGTTGACGTGATTGTGTGTAAAGATCTATGTATTTATGCAAGTTTTTGAGTATGGCTTAGTGGAAGGATCAAACTTGAATGCTGACTGGAATCAACAGTGCTGGAATACTAGGGCACCAAAAATTTAGGAGTTGCATGATCATGACTTTAGTCTATGATACATCTGACCACCTGGTAGTTTTATTGTTTGATGTTGATAAAGTTGACTTAAAACATTTTATAGCTCCACTCAGAGCCCTTAATATGTGATATTTAAAAGACAATTGGTTTAGTAAAAGTCTATTTTTCTTGTTAAAGACTTTTTCAGTGGCATTAATATGCCACCTGAAATCTAGGATTTTGGTAGTTTTTAGATTATCTTATGATTCCTCAAAAACATATATGTGATAGATAGTGAAGTTCAGTTCAATTATGTTATGTTATGATTAAACTATGAAGGAAAACAATCAAGTTCTATTCTGAGTAATGAGTATGCGAATGGAATTTTGGAGATGTTAAATGGTGAATGTAATTTGAGTCAATAGATGACTTCCAGAGATCTAGCCACTCAAAGGAATTAGGAATAGATAAGTATCTCAATGTTGTATGACTGTGTTGTTTAAATTTTGTTTTGTGAATGTTTTGTTTCAGATTAGTATAACCTTCTGTTTAATGGTGTTATGATAGGATAGTGTTGTTGTGACCCTGCAGGATATTGTGTTTTAGTTATTTCTCTTAAATTTGAAGTCTTTGAAGTTCTGTGTGTTATGTTGTAATTTCTAGAGCTCTTGCTTAAATGCATAAGTTCGTTACTAGTTGATAGTGCAAGTTTATATAAATTAAAGAATTTCTTTTTTTCTTAGATTAACCTGTTTCTTTCAGATTCTTAGTGTTTAGGTGAAAATTGGATTTGTTAATATTCTAGTGTTTAGATGCTTAAATCCTCCTTTCCACCTTACATTCAAGGATCTAGGGTCGAGTGATGAGCACTATCATACCCTAGGCCACTTGCAGATGTAGGGAAACTTGGATTATGGAATTTAATTATTAATTTTCCTTCTCTTATGTCCAATTAACCATTAAAACCCTAATTATGCAAATACAACAACAAATTGATGAAAGACAGAAAAAGCTCTTGTAGACAGGAATAAAATACCAAATCACATAATACCTTTTTTCAGGGTTTTGATGCGAAATAGTCGGGGACACTGGAGTGGGCGGCCAAGTCCAAGGTACCTACTTTTTTGTAGAATCTGGACCTCCTTCCGACACTGATCAGTCCTGTAACTTTTGTTTTCAGAGATCTATCTGTGGAGGACACTGGAGCGAGCGCCCAAGTCCTGGAAGTGCTCCTTTGTTTGACTTTTCTTCAGATCTTGAATCCTTGATACCTATCAATCCTTCCTGGAACTCCACTTTTCCCAAATGCGACACCTGTAACCTGTAATCACAAGACTTGGTTTGGGGGTTGTGGTGTTTAGAGGCTTGCCTCAGTCAAGCCGTGGAGGACACTTAAAACTCTGAACACCATTGTCAAATAAAAGAGTGCGTACCCTTGTGAGGCAAAGGCAAAAACCAAAGGAATCAATGATGAAAACACAATATTATGTCACCTTGTAGTGAAGCTCTCATGGAGGAAGACGCTCTTCATTCCATGAGGAAATTGATGCTCAAATCTACAAATATCAACACAAAAAACATACAAGTCTGCTCTTGCAACACAATAGAAGCCTTGAATCACCTTGAGAACACAATGATCATCTAATTGAAATCTAGTTTACAAATGAATGCCTAATCTTGCTTATATATGCAACTACAAGCATTCCCACCAAGATTTTAAAAATCAAAACTTACTGTGTCGGCAAAAGGACCTAATAACGGTCATAAACTAACACCTGGAAATTAGGTCTACCCCAAAATAGGGAAGGACTAGGGTGTGGGCGCCCAAGTCCTCCCCCCCTATTTTGGGCAGGGTATAGCTCAAGGGGTCCACCTAGGTCCAATTTGCCATGGAACCCAAGTCTCATTCCACCAGGATGCTAAAATATGAACTAAAATGTCCTAAATGCATACTAAAGACCCGAGAGCTAAACTTTATGAGGGAATAGCCCCCAAGAGGACATTTTTTGATGTTACTTTTAGTGCCCACTTTAATGTATGTATAAACGCGAGGCTAATACATGAATTAAAGTAAGGTCACAAACACAGCAAACACACCAAGCATGGAGAAGACACGCCAATCACATAGAAAGTAGTAACAGGCATGCAAAATATGGAGAAGACAGTTACAGTCACACAGAACACGGAGAATACAGTCAATGCATAGAAGACACATTAATGCATGGAAGACATAAATGATATCTTTTCTTTTCTTTTTCTCATATATATGAAATGCAAATGCAAGTACTGGAAAGTAAACAAACCTCCCATAATATAGGATGCACCACCTTAAGGTGTAGGTCTCTATATAAATGGGGCAACACACACGCAATACACGTAAAAATCTCCCAAAATGCAAGAAGAAGTACTTGAAGGCACTGGTCTCTGCATATGGGGCAACAAACACGCCAAAACACACACACACTTGAAGACATAGAGAAAACATGGTAGACAAGTGATGGAGTGTACCTATTTCTAGGTCCAACACCATCTCAGGCACATTATATGCACACATCGACGATTGGGCTTCACCACAACAATTGCTGAAGACACGCTTAAGGGTTGAGTTAGTCACAGAACCACTCCCCGCCTCCGCAGAGGACTTTTGAAAATGCAACCCCACCCGCATCACAGAGATGCCTTATAGTGAAAAGGAGGTATGAGCTCAAAAGTATACAACCCCACCTGTATCACAGAGATGCCTTACGGTGAAAAGGAGGTATACACAATAGATAGATTGACTGATTGCAAACAAACTCAAGATGCAGGAAGTACTCATCGTACTAGCCTACACCTAAGGACAAGCACATAACTCACATCTACAATAGATAGCTTACCTTATATATGCCCCCACCTTAAGGTGGTTGATATCAGTTATCGATATCACGTTAAGGTAGGAAGAAAACACACAAGGGAACACCAACTTTCAAAAGCCCATGCCCCCTGGAGGTGACATGTACTTTACGATCACCGAATGTTCCCACAAAAAAATCCCTGCAAGAAACATGTTAGTGTCTACAATATCATGATAAACAACAACATCAATGCATATGATTAACCACACAAAGAGCCAAGGTTATAGAATGAATTCAGAGTTTGAGGATAATTGTGGGGCTATACATGAAGCTCTCCGAATTGAGTACCGTCCAGGCCAGATTCAAAGGCAAGCAAAGGTGCATAGAGTAGCAAATTGTTAAGGTTTGTAAATGCAACAAAAACATCATCAAATTCACTACACAGAAAGCATGAGTGCTTCCACTAGCCAAGTGTTGGATAAAGTATACAACCCCATCATCATATTAGGAACTAAGTCCATTTTTTGATTGCTCTTGAAAGGGACACTAGGTTCGCATTAGTATAAATGTTTGTCATCATCCGCCCACTAGGTGGAAACACTAGAGGAAGGGAAACAATAAATAAGAGGAGAAACAAGTGTCTTAGGGACAGTCACATAGGAGGGTGCCCCCAAGTCACCAACCACGACACTATGTCCATAAGACACAACACTCAACAATAAAATCAGAGAGCAATATAGAAGAATGATGATACAAATAGAAGAAGGTCACAACAAAGGCGGTCTCCTAGTATCCCAAATCTTATGGGAGAATTCAAGGTCATTCCAAGAGTCCTAAACAACACATCACAGGGGAAGCACATCATGAGAGAGATAAAGGGTTAGAGATACTTCCCTGCAGGGTCTTCGTGCTAGAAGTCATCAACAATTAAATCATTCTCTTTCCATTTGCAAACATAAGGTACTATTGCCAAGTCTTTGTAATTATTCTTTTGTTCATTCTTAAATGCTTCTTGGTTTGACTCAATGTTATGTGGAATGTTTTCTTGTTGAAGTTTATTAGTACACATATTTGCTATCCTCTTAGGTGGTGGGAGAAGCAAATTATTTTGAGTGATCGCAACATCCATCTTGAGGGATTCAATGTGAGAGACTTCTCCTCATCCACTAGTGCTACATCCTTAGTAATGTCCAAATGACTTGAATATTCAATCAAAGGAGGGACATTAAAGGTCTTCTCTTCCTTAGCGATATCCAAGGTATATAAACAATCAACTAAAGGAGCAAGATTGGTAGGATGATCCATAGAGGTTTCATGCATAGGGTTTTAATTGATGTTAGGTGAAAGATCCTTGTCTACCCATGGAATGCTCTTTGCTGAAGGGATTTTTTCATTCACTAATGCTTCCTCTTGGCTAGGGAGAGCATTGGAATGGCAAAATAGTGATGGATCTTCATTTGCTAATTCTTCATCTTGGACAGAGTGAGCATTAGAATGAAGACTTGATGATGTGATGTTAATAGATGTGTCAATGAAATCATCCTCTTGCATCAAAGTGTCCTTATGAGGGGGAATAACCTTTGGAGAGGGATCATTAGGTAAAACAGAGTTATCATCACATGTTTTATCAATAGGCTCCATAGTAGAATTTCCCATAAAATCATCCAAGGCTTCATCTAACATTTTAAGATCATCACTAGTATATGTATTATTGATCATGAATTTAGTGAGATCATCCAATATCAAAGGATATATTCCCATGAGATTTTTGAAGCTATCAAAGTCACCTATATGACAAAGGATGTCATATGTGGAACACATAGAGAGATCAATATCATGAATGTGTGCTATTTGTTCCAAAACTTGAGGATGTTTATCAGTGAATTTAGAGAAATGATCAATGTCTATGATGCATGCAAACAACTCTTCCAAATAAGTAGCCATGATATATGCTTTAAAATTAATGCAATATCAAATTTTGAAAGTTTTTCAGAAGTATGCAAAAGATGAGCAAAAATAGCCCAGAATGCTTGATTTTTCAATACTTTTTCAATGCCAATGAATGAAACAAAGGATGTTGTAAGAATTTTGATCGAGGGAAGAAATTTATATGTTTGATATAAGTTCAAAACAGAAATATAATCACTCTCAACACACTCTTGATGCAAATCCAAGATAATGCCAAGTCAAAATATAGTGAAAATATGTCAAAATAGGCACTTTTTTCACCAAAATTCAATGTAAAAGAGCATAACAAAGGGTGTTGTGAGGAAAATGATGATGGAAAGAAAATAATATCAGAAATAACAGCCACTTGATGCAAAAAATACCCAACACAACACATTTTTTAGTGCCACTTAAGGTAAAAACCCTAGTGAAAATATAGCAAAATATGTAAATTTTCACGGTTTTTCAACTCCAAGACCTAGAAAAATGGGTGTTGTAAGAAATTTTAGGAGGTACAAAAAATAATATCAATAATATCAGTCACCTAAATCCATAAAATTTGTCACAACACGCTTGGAGTGCAAACTAGGTCAAACCTTAGGGCCAAAATAGCCAAAATGTCTAGTTTTTCACCAAATTTTCACTACAAGAGCTTGATAAAAGGGTGTTGTGAAGATTTTTATGAGGGAAATCAAATTATTACCCTGATAACAGAAAAATAATGCCAAAATACCTTTCACAACACACCTATGGTGCATGTTTACAAAGTCGATAAGACTAATTTTAGTGAAAATTGTTGTTTTTGAAGCCCTAGGTTTGAGATCTTGGGATAGAATTCTATGTGAATGATTTGAAGTCTCATTTATGATAAAATTGACTTACTCTCAGATCTGAAAATTATTTTCAATCCTTAACATGCAAAATGCCCATGCAAATTTAATGAAAATGCATCAAAATTGCTAGTTTTTGTTAAAATTTTCTATGCAAAAATGCAAATATTTTAAATCTAAATGCAAATTCACACTAAAATGCAAGACTACAGCCAAATTAAAAATTTGAATGATCCTCTAAAATCAGTAGAAATATCTGATAAGAGATTTTGCCTACTAACCCTAGATTTTGGAATTACTAGGTTATATAAAATTGTCAAAATTTCCACAAAACCCTAGCAATTAAATCATGAAAATGCAATGCAAAATTTAAAAAATTTGGATTTTTCTGTAGTTTATATCAGATCTGATGCAAAAATCATGAATTAGGAAAATTTAGGAAGAACTGATGCAATTTAGTAATCCAAACAATACAATTTTTTTGTATTTTTCAGAATTTTCAATTTTTTTTTGAATTTTTCTCAATGCAATGAAATGAATGACCAAATGAATGAATGAAATCAATCCAAATATGAAGACAAACACTCAGCAAGTTGTAATTTAAGTCCAAAAACATGGGTTCACTAAAATGTTTAGGTGAAAATTAGATTTGTTAATATTCTAGTGTTTAGATGCTTAAATCCTCCTTTCCACCTTACATTCAAGGATCTAGGGTCGAGTGACGAGTGCTATCATACCCTAGCCCACTTGCAGATGTAGTGAAACTTGGATTAGGGAATTTAATTATTAATTTTCCTTCTCTTATGTCCAATTAACCATTAAAACCCTAATTATGCAAATACAACAACAAATTGATGAATGATGGAAAAAGCTCTTGCAGACAGGAATAAAATACCAAATCACAGAATACCTTTTTTTGGGGTTCCGATGTGGAACAGTCAGAGACACTGGAGTGGGTGCCCAAGTCCAAGGTGTTAGATTTAGGGCACACAACTGAGAGGGGGGGTGAATTAGTTGTATGAAACTTGCTTTTAATTCAAACACTTAAATCCTCTTTGTTATTTAGTAGCATATCAATTAATCACTCATGAAAGCATAAAGCATAAACACCAAAGCAAATACACATCAATACATGAGACACCAAGATTTTGACGTGGAAAACCCGGTCAAGGGAAAAACCACAAGGTGATTAACCCAAGGATTATTCTCTATTAGAAGAATAAGAAAAATAGATGGCACATGCCAATTAGGGCTCACTGCCCGAGCACACTACTCACAAGAGGCACACTGCCTACAAGAAACACACTATCTACAAAGTAACAAGTATTACAAACTTGAACTGGAGATTGACATCTTTACCATGCCTAGATCAGTTCCATTTAAGCCTGAAAACTCCTGCTCTACCTTTCGCTCTTCTTCTTCGCTATGCCACACTCATCCACACCAAGACACTCTTCAAAATGAATTCACAATCCCTTATTTATACAAGACATTGACTTAGGAACAATCATTTAAGTCGGCAAACACCTATAAGATCATTTGCAAGACGTGTAATACATCCGGTCGCCCTGTCTTAGGAAGAACACCAATATTTGTGGTTATTCTTCAAATGCAAAATCAAACTTCAATGTGGACCACCAATAAGAATTGTACATGATCCAAAGATCACCAAAACCTTTCCTGAGTCATCAGGAACAACCGCACTTTATCAGCTTACTGGAATTCTTCTCTTCTTCATCTGAAACTTCAAGAACACAGTCTGTCATCACTGTTATAATGAAAAAGGTGCTTCTGGACCTCCAAACCATGAACAAATCTATTTGTTACTTCACACAGACTTCTTCAACATTCTCTCCAATCTGTAGAATGAGATAATGCAATTTCGGAGCTCACCGGACCAATCTGTGACACTCTGTCACCACTGAACATCTATCAGAACCGGTTCTACTTGAGTGACCATAACTTCTTCAGATCTTCATACGGACCTCTGAAATCTTGATTGGATCATCTAAATACTCATATCTACAAACCCTTTAAACCACATCCTCTGATCTTCACCTTATCTTGGACTTTTACCTTAATGTCATTACTGTTCTTCACTGTTCCTAATTGAGACTAATTTCCTTAATATCCTCAGCACACAGCTCATCCAATCCTTCTCATTAATGAAATATGAGTATGTTGACATCAATGACAACACTGGTTATCCTCATACTTGCAACAATCTCCCCCTTTGTCATTGATGGCAACATATGATGTGAAAAAACATCAAGACAAGAACTTCTCCTTTTTGTCATAGCTCCCCCTATCAGCAACAACTCTTCACATGTCTTCTCTTTCTTTACTGCTCCCCTTTGATCATCAACCACTTGTTTTTCACATGTCTTCTCTCCCTCTTTCACATCAATGGCAAAGGGCTTATACTTGCAACTTTAACACATTAGAATCATACCAACTGCTCCCCCTGAGTAGCAGCTCCCTATCACCAATCTAGATCACAAGATATGACTGTGATATCCACCGGACTGATGCACATCAGTGCATCCTAGTTCATCACCAGAGTTGCAATAACCCCTAACTTCTCCCTGAGATACTCAAAAGAGTCCTTGGGAAGAGGTTTAGTAAAAATATCTGCAAGCTGATCCTTGGAGGGCACATACTCCAATCTGACTTCACCCTTGTTCACTTGCTCTCTCAGAAAGTGAAACTTGATAGATATATGCTTAGTCTTAGAATGCAACACCGGATTCTTAGAAATATTTATTGCACTTGAATTATCATAAAAAATTGTGATAGGCTCCTCATATTCTACTTGAATATCTCTTAGCATTTGCTTCATCCACAAAAGTTGAGTGCAACTTCCTACTGCTACAATGTATTTTGCTTCAGTTGTAGACAGGGATATTGCCTCTTGTTTCTTGCTTAGCCAAAAAACCAACCTTTTTCCCAAAAAGAATGCTCCTCCACTTGTACTCTTCCTATCATCCACATCTCCTGCCCAATCTGCATCTATATATGCATGAAGAGAAAAATTATGATCTCTAGGATACCATAGACCATACTCAACTGTTCCTTTTAAGTACCTAAAAATTCTTTTGATTGCCATGACATGAGATTCTCTGGGATCAGCCTAGAATCTCGCCACAAGACCAACAGCCTACATTATATCTGGTCTAGTCTGAGTAAGATACAATAATCCTCTAATCATTGATCTGTACTTGGTCTGATCTGTCTTAGAAGAGTCATCATCTTTGCTCAACTTACATCCAATTGCCATGGGAGTATTCATTGGCTTTGAATCTTCCATCCCAAATTTCCTCAACAATTCTTTCACATATTTGGTCTGAGAAATAAAGATTCCTTTCTTTGATTGAGAAATTTGCAGACCCAAGAAGAAATTTATTTCACCGAGCATTGACATTTCAAACTCACTTTTCATTTGATTTGCAAAGGTTTTACACATACTGTCTCTTCCTCCAAAGATGATATCATCAACAAATACTTCAACAATCAAGATGTTTTCAAGATCAATTTTGAAATATAGGTTACTATCAGCAGTACCTTTGTTGAACCAATCTTCAAAAGATGTTTGTCCATCCTTTCATACCATGCCCTTAGAGCTTGCTTTAGACCATATAGTGCCTTCTTTAATTTGTAGACCATATCACCATGCTCAGACAACTAAAATCCATCCGATTGTTCAATGTACACTTCTTCTTCTAAGTCACCATTAAGGAAAGCAGATTTGACATCCATCTGATACACTTTGAAATCTTTGAAGGCAGCAAATGCAAGAAATAGTCTGACTGCTTCAATTCTTGCCACCGGAGAAAAGGTTTCTTCAAAATCAATCCCTTCTATTTGAGAGTAACCTTTGCAGACTAATCTGGCCTTATTTCTGATTACTTCACCAACTTCATTTAGTTTGTTCCGGAAGACCCATTTGGTTCCAATCACATTCTTGTTTCTAGGTCTAGAAACAAGATCCCAAGTGTGATTTTTCTCAATTTACATTAACTCTTCTTCCATTGCTTTGGTCCAATTTTCATCATTGCAGGCTTCATTTATTGTCTTAGGTTCAATCTTTGAAATCAGACAACATTCATCTGAATTTTAAGCAACATTCCTTCTAGTTTGCACACCTTTTCTTTTGTCACCTATGATCTAATCTTCAAAGTGGTTCAGTCTTACATACCTTGGAACTTTGGGAGTTTCTTGCACTTCTGCTTCTTGATCATGCTCATTCAGACCTGTCTCTTCTTCCTGATTTATCAGATCAGTTTGAATCTGACTTTCAGGAGAGGATTGAGCTCCTTGAACCAAAACATCATTCTGATCATCTTCATCATACTCATAAAACCTTGAGGGTTTCTCTATTCCCTCATCAACCTTCACAGTTGTACTTTCTATCATCTTTCTTAGTCTCTTGTTATACACCGGTATGCTTTGCTTTGAGCAGAGTAACCCAAGAATATTCCTTCATCACTTCTAGCATCAAACTTTCCTAGATCTTCATCTCTTTTAATGTAACATTTGCTACCAAATACTCTAAAATATCTCACAGTAGGAGTGATGCCAAACCAAAGTTCATAAGGAGTCTTACCAGTATTGCTTCTTATTTGAACTCGATTGAGAGTATAGACTGCAGTGCTGACAGCTTCTCTCCAAAACATCTGGGGAACATTTGCTTCCATCATCATTGTCCTGGATGCTTCCTGGATGGTCCGGTTCTTACTCTCTACTACTCCATTCTACTGTGGATTCCTAGGAGCAGATAACTATCTTTTTATACCATGCTTCTCACAAAAGTCTATGAATTCACCGGATGTGAATTCACCACCTCTATCAAACCTCAGACATTTCAGTTTTAATCCAGTTTGATTCTCTACCATAGCCTTGAATATTTTGAACTTCTCAAACGCTTCTGATTTCTCTTTCAGAAAGGTAACCCACATCATCCGGGAATGGTCATCAATCAGTAACATGAAGTATCTATCACCTTGCATACTCTTGATTCTTGTCGGACCACATAGATCAGTATGAACTAATTCCAATAATCCGGTAGAGGACTGATCCTTGCTTTTGAATGAGACTCTGCTCTATTTACCCAGCTGACATTCTTTGCACAAACTATTTGTAGGTTTTACCAATTTTGGAAGATCTCTTATAGCATGAGTATTGCTTATCTTGATGATGTTATCAAAATTTACATGACACATCCTTCTATGCCATAACCAACTCTGATCAACTTGAACAAACAGACAACTTTTATCAACACCAACCAAGTGGAAGATATTACCTTTAGTTTGAGTACCAGATGCAATCTCTGTTCCGGATCTTTCAAGGATTTTGCATTTTCCATCCTTGAATCAGAGATCATAGCCTTTGTCCACCAACTGTCCAACACTAAGAAGATTATGCTTCAAGCCTTCAACATATAGCACATTACTAGTTTTGTTTCTTCCATAAAAGAAATAGTTCCTCTTCCTCTGATTCTACCAGCAGAATTATCTCCAAACTTTACCACTCCTCCTTCATACCTTTCCAAATCTAAGAACTTGTTCTTGTCACCTGTCATATGGTGAGAGCATCCACTGTCAATAACCCAATCATCCTTTTCTTCAACTTGGGCAGCCAAAGCTCTTTCTACAACCTTATGATTGACAGATTTAGAGGATATTGGATCTTCTTCCTTGATGGCAATAAACACCCATTCATTTCTGGATTTGTTTCCTATCTCTGATTCATCATCTGTTACTCCTTCATTATCATCTTCTTCATGAACATAATAACAATTCCTTTGGAACCTTTGTCTGTTAGAATTTGACCTTGTAGATCTTTCTGGACATCTTGAGGCAAAATGACCAATCTTATTGCAGTTGAAGCACTTAAAGGGTAATTTTCCTTCATACTTACCAGATCCTCTTGGCAGTCTCTTTGCAATGAGGGCTTCAAGTTGAGCTATTTCTGCTTCTTCCACTTCCATGTCTCTTCTTGTTTGATCATACCATGATAGCTTCCTTCAAGAGTTTTCTCTTGGATCAAATCTTTGTTTACCTTTCATAGAGGCACTGGCTTTGAATGCAGATTTAGTCTTGGGGGGATCATCTCCAAACTCGGTCATTTCAAATGCAGCTAGTTTGCTAGCCAATTGGTCTCTTGTGATAGTTGTGTGGGCTCTGAATTCATCAATGGTAGCAACCTTGATTTTTTAGGCAGCAGGAAGGGATCTGAGAATTTTTTCAACAATCTCATTTTCATCCAAAACTCCACCAGCATTCCTAATTCCACACACCAGCTCATTTACTTTTGGCATAAAGGTAGTAATATTTTCATCATCTCTCATCTTCAGTCTTTCAAATTTCCCTTTGAGACTCTGTAACCTTGCACTCTTAACATACTCATCTCCTTCATGCAGAAGTTCCAGTTTAATCTAGATCTCATAGGCAGTTGGTAGGTCAATAACATTTGAGAGCTCTGAGTCAGTTAATGCACTTAGAAGAGCCTCTTTGGTCCGCAGATTATTTTCAGCATTTGTGATTTCATTTAGAGTTGTCAGACCACCCTGTGGAGGTGTATAAGCTTTTGAGACCATGGACCAGTATGCCTTTCCCATACACTGCAAGTGACATTTCATGCGACCTTTCCAAAGAGAGAAGTTGGTTCCATCAAACTTCGGACTATCCTTCTTGTGTGATGACATCCTGGATCTCCTCAAGCGGTTAATTTCTTTTTAGAGGAACTTGGCTTTGATACCAATTGTTAGATTTAGAGCACACAACTGAGAGGGGGGGTGAATCAGTTGTGTGAAACTTGCTTTTAATTCAAACACTTAAATCCTCTTTGTTATTTAGTAGCATATCAATTTATCACTCATGAAAGCATAAAGCATAAACACCAGAGCAGATACACATCAATACATGAGACACCAAGATTTTGACGTGGAAAACCTGGTCAAGGGAAAAACCATGAGGTGATTAACCCAAGGATTATTCTCTGTTAGAAGAATAAGAAAAATAGATGGCACATGCCAGTTAGGGCTCACTGCCCGAGCACACTACTCACAAGAGGCACACTGCCTACAAGAGACACACTATCTACAAAGTAACAAGTATTACAAACTTGAACTAGAGATTGACATCTTTACCATGCCTGGATCAGTTCCATTTAAGCCCGAAAACTCCTGCTCTGCCTTTCACTCTTCTTCTTCGCTATGCCACACTCATCCACACCAAGACACTCTTCAAAATGAATTCACAATCCCTTATTTATACAAGGCATCGACTTAGGAACAATCATCTAAGTCAGCAAACACCTATAAGATCATTCGCAAGACATGTAATACATCCGATCGGCCTGTCTTAGGAAGAACACCAATATCCATGGTTATTCTTCAAATGCAAACTCAAACTTCAATGTGGACCACCAATAAGAATTGTACATGATCCAAAGATCACCAAAACCTTTCCTGAGTCATCAGGAACAACTGCACTTTATCAGCTTACTGGAATTCTTCTCTTCTTCATCTGAAACTTCAAGAACATAATTTGTCATCACTGTCATAATGAAAAAGGTGCTTCCAGACCTCCAAACCATGAAAAAATCTATTTGTTACTTCACACGGACTTCTTCAACACTCTCTCCAATCCACAGAATGAGATAATGCAATTCTGGAGCTCACCGGACCAATCTGTGACACTCTGTCACCACTGAACATCTGTCGGAACCAGTTCTACTTGAGCGACCATAACTTCTTCAGATATTCATGGGAACCTCTGAAATCTTGACTGGATCATCTCAAGACTCATATCTACAAGCCCTTTAAACTGCATCCTCTGATCTTTACCTTATCTTGGACTTTTACCTTAATGTCATCATTGTTCTTCACTGTTCCTGATTGAGACTAATTTCCTCAATATCCTCAGCACACAGCTCATCCAATCCTTCTCATTAATGCAATATGAGTATGTTGACATCAATGACAACACTGGTTATCCTCATACTTGCAACACAAGGTACCTACTTTTTCGTGGAATCTAGACCTCCTTTCGACACTAATCAGGCTTGTAACTTCTATTTTCTAAGATCTATCTGCAGAGGACACTGGAGCGAGTGCCCAAGTCCTGGAAGTGCTCCTTTGTCTAAATTTTCTTCAAATCTTGAATCCTTGATGCCTACCAATCCTTCCTGCAACTCCACTTTTCCCAAATACAACACCTATAACCTACAATCACAAGACTTGGTTTGGGGGTTGTGGTGTTTAGAGGCTTGCCTCAGTCAAGTCCTGGAGGACATTTAAGTCTCCGAACACCATTGTTAGATAAAAGAGTGTGTGCCCTTATGAGGCAGAGGCAAAAACCAAAGTAATCAATGATGAAAACACAATATTATGTCACCTTGTAGTGAATCTCTCATAGAGGAAGATACTCTTCATGCCATGAGGAAATTGATGTTTAAATCTGCAAATATTAACACACAAAACATACAAGTCTGCTCTTGCAACACAATAGAAGCCTTGAATCACCTTGAGAACACAATGATCATCTAATTGAAAACCAATTTACAAATGAATGCCTAAGCTTTCTTATATATGCAACTACAAGCATTCCTGCCAAGATTTTAAAAATCAAAACTTACTGTGTTGGCAAAAGGACCTAATAACGGTCATAAACCAACACCCAGAAATTAGGGCTGCCCCAAAATAGGGAAGGACTAGGGCACATGTACCCAAGTCGTCCCCCCTATTTTGGGCAGGGTACAACTCAAGGGGTCCACCTAGGTCCAATTTGCCATGGAACCCAGGTCTCATTCCATCGGGATGCTAAAATATGAACTAAAATGTCCTAAATGCATACTAAAGACCCGTGAGCTAAACTTTATGAGGAAAAAGTCCCCAAGGGGACATTTTCCAATGTTACACTTAGTTAAAGAGTTTTTTTGTTGATTCCTAGTTTAGAATTCATATGCTTGATAGATTAAGTTCAAATGCTTTATAGATTAAGTTGTATGCTTTCTAGTTTAGATTTATTTTGTTAAAAGCTTTCTCAAAAATTTAGAAAACCATTACTAATTTGAGATGTCCAAACCAATCCCCCTATTGTATATAGCCTTGGACACTACCCAGTTGACATAACTAATATATTTTAAACTAAAGTGGGAGGACTTAATGACAACCTGTCACTTTTTGGCACCATTGTCGGGGAACCCTCTTTTCTAGTGTTAATAGGAGAATACTTGGATACGTCTTGTTAGTAAAAACAAAAATAGTTGTCAAACTTATTTTTCTGTATGGTCAGAAAATGAGGTCCACATGGAAGATTTGTACCCAAAACCCCCCAATAGTAGTTCCAACCGAAACTAGAGAGGAAGAAGTCTTAGCTGAAGAACTTTGTTACTAATTGATCGATCAGGATCAACCTAAGACTTCCCAACATACCTCAGATACTCAGCCACCATATCAAACCTTTGAGGAGGAAAATAGTCCTTTCAATATCATGGCTAATAACAATAATCACCCTTTTAATCCCCACAATGGAAGGAGAGCAAATAATGAAGATGATGATAACCCCAACCCATGAAGAGCAGGTCAAACATTCACCTATCCTATTTCTCTCAATGCGGATGATGACTCACCTATGAAAAACATTTGACCTTCCATCTTACCAACCTTCAGAGGATTGTCCACTGAAGACCCAGACTAGTTCTTTTTCAAGTTCAAAGTTCTGTGTCAGACATATGACTACAAAATAGATAATCAGAAACTGAAACTTTTTCCCTCTACTTTGAGAGACTTTGCAATGCGATGGTTCATGGGGTTGGTCTCGGGGTCAATAACCACTTGGGATGACATGGAAACTATCTTTTTGGGAAAATATCAGAGCTATTGTAGGGTCTGTGATAGGAAAGAAGAATTTTTCAAGTTAAGGCAAATAGAAGATGAAAGCCTAGGAGATTACCTGGATAGGTTTATCTTTCTAACCAAATGATGTGAGGAGGAAACAATGAGCCCAGAAATCCTGAAGACCATATTTCTCAAAGGGCTTGATGAGGATGCTAGGAGAAGCTTAGACTTGATGGGAAAAGGAGATGTGTCCCAACTTGAACTCGGTGATATTGCTGATTTATGCATAAATTTCTCCCAAACTCACGGAGGAATCCATAAATCTAGCCTATTGAGAGGCTCAAATGAAATTGGTAAACTATGAGAGGAAATAATGAATTTGAAAACTAATATCCTTAATCAGTTAAAAACCACCCCGGATGGAATATAGGTCAAAACACGCAATCCTGAACCTTATCCATCTACTATCCCAGATGTCGAAACAAACATTTGCGAAGGGAGTTTCCTTTAGACAAAGCTGACAATTGTCAAATTTGTGAGAAGAGTCATGCCACTAATCAATGTGAGATACTGAATACAATTAAGAATTCCAAGAACAAGTCGTCTCACACTGAGGAAGAGGTCAATTATGTAAGACAAAGACCAGGAGGGAAATTCTCCCATGGTCAGAATTCAAACTCATCTTGGTGCCCTCTGAATAATTGGAATAACAATCAATGGGTGGCACCTTAGCCTCCAACACCACCTAATTGGGGACCTTATCCTTGTGGACCACCTGAGTGGGTAAATCAGTCCTGGGGAAACCATCAATGAGCAAATCATACTCAACAACAATGGTACCTTCAAAATCTTGCCCCGCAATGGAATCAACCTCTAAACCCATTCTATCATGGTCCAAGGAAGATGCCAAATCCACAACAGAACCTCCTGTCAGCTCCCCAAAACACTCAACAAAATGAGTAGGTTAATCAACCCCAACTACCAATGCAACCTATTACTAATCCAAAGAATACCCATCAAACTGCACCAATGTATTCCACTAAATAGGAAAACATGGCTGGATTTAACACTATCTATTGTGGAAACTTACAGTTGAGGTCAGGCAAAATGCTCCAGCAACCTACCATCATTGAGATCCTAGAAGACCAAAATGAAGAAACCACTAAAGGAACAAAGATGCTTCCCATACATTCAGATCAAAACTTAGGAAGTAACCAAGAGAAGATTACCCAATCATCTCCTCAACAACCTCCACCTAAAGCTTCAGAAGTGCCTTTAGAAGAAATTGTCAATGATTCATCACGTCTTCTAGAGAATGACTCCAACTTGAAAAAGAGAACTCAAGCACCTTTTCTGGAGTGCCTTAAGGAGACTCTCCTAAAAAACCCTCTAGAAATGACCCTACCAACTAAAATTGTCTTAATATAGGAAATTAAATGACTCCATATTGAGATTCCAATATTACAAGAAATTAAAGAAATCCCTGAACTTAACCAATTAGTCAAACAGTTGTGCATAAAAACACTAGGGAGGAAAAGAAACAAATTAACATAGTGCAAATCAATGGATATTTGGCCAACCTTCTGACTAGAGAAATCTCAGCCCCAAAATATGTTGACCCAGGTAGCCCACTCATAATGGTGACAATCAATGATGTAGCAATACCCAATGCACTTGTGGACTTAGGGGCAGCTATTAACATCATGATTGTGGACGTTATGAAAAAGCTAGGGCTCACCGACTTACATCCCACAACCACCATATTGCAAATGGAAAACTAGTCTATATCTATTCCCAAAGGTATCCTGGAAAATGTCCCTATCAAGGTTAACAATTGGGAGTATCTAGTGGACTTCCAAGTGATCCAGTCCCACACACCTAAAGATAATTATTTGTTGATATTAGGTAGACCTTGGTTGGCAACTATTGCAGCCAAGATTTACTGTAGAGAAGGAGGGATGACCATTTCAAATGGCCTTAATAGAAAACACTTGTCCCTGTATTCCCTTGCTCAACTTGCGGTAAACAAGAAAGTTTGGGTTGATGAATCAAATTGATTTGACAAAAAGGAAAATCTGGCCGCACTTGCTATGGTAATCATTAAACAACATGGTGAAGAACTAGAAGATGAATTGGAAAATGATATGCAAGGTATTACCATAGATTCAAGTGATGAAATCTTGGAAGTTGAGGAAATTTTAGGACAACCAATCCACATCGACGATATCAAGCACATTTATGACAAATACATCTCCTTCACAACATTACCCTATCCTTTGGTTAGCATCATCCCAAAAACTAATAACTTCTTCGAAGATATTGCCAAATTCCATAAAATCATACCACATAGTTGTCCTCTCAAGACATTAACAAGACAAGTTCATACTGTCACCTCCAACTACCTAGGGACCAAAACTATCATGCTATTACCAAGGAAAACCTTAAATATCAATAGATGGTTAACAAAATAGATGAGCTCAAGCTATTTGATGTTTTGGTGAACAGATCTAAAGCTTTTGCTTGGGATTACATAGATATGAGAGGAATACATCCAAGTGTCTATACCCATCACATCTATACTTAAGATGTTAGACCTATTCATCAACCACAAAGTAGACTCAACCCTGCTCTCAAAGATATTGTCAAAACAAAAACTAAAAAACTCCTACAAGTAGGGTTTATCTATCCCATCTTTGACAACAAATGGGTCTCACCTTTGGTAGTAGTGCCAAAGAAAAATGGGAAATGGAGAGTGTGCGTCGATTATAGAGAACTCAATAAAGCAACCTATAGAGACTACTTTCCACTGCCCTTCATAGACCAAGTCTTGGATAACTTAGTAGGGATGAAGTATTTCTCAATCCTGGATAGATTCAACAGATATAACTAGATACAAGTAATAGTAGAGGACCAGGACAAAACAACTTTTACTTGTCCTTGGGGAACGCTCGCATATCAAGTTCTTCCCTTCATGCTATGTAATGCCCTTGCAACATTTAAGAGGGTTGTTCTGGCCATCTTTGTTGAACTTGTAAATGATTGTGTGGAAGTTTATATGGATGACTTCACAGTATATGGTTCCACTTTTGACGAAGCCCTTAAAAACATGGTCAGAGTATTGTAGTGATGTGAAGACCATCAGTTATCCCTGAGTCATGAAAAATGTTTAATAATGGTAGAACAAGGGATAGTGCTGGGACACCACATCTCAGCTGAGGGAATAAAGGTAGATCCTAAGAAAATTGAAGTGATACAACAACTTGAGACTCTGAAAAATCAAACTGATGTCAGAAGTTTCTTAGGCCATGCTGGGTATTACTAAAGATTCATACAAAAATTTAGTAAAATTGCAGCTCCTATGTTCTCCCTTCTTCAAAAAGATGTGGAATTGGCCTAGACAACAAAATGTCAAACATCGTTTGATATCATTAAAGAAAAACTCATTTCTTCTCCAGTTCTACATGGACCTAACTAGAACCTTCCCTTCCATATTTACGCAGATGCCTCCAATGATGCAATTGGAGCATTCTTAGGCCAGGAAGATGAGAATGGAGGGAAGTATGCTATATACTTCATAAGTAAGAATATGACTCCCACTGAATGAAACTACACCACCACTGAGAAAGAATTCTTAGCTATGGTTCATACAATTAAAAAATTTTAACATTACATTAAAGCGTATAACGTAACTATGTTCATAGACCATTCAACCATTAAATACCTAATGAACAAACCTATAGTGAATGGGAGAATAATCAGATGGTTATTAATTCTCCAAGAATTTAATGTAACCATCATTGATAAACCTGGGAAGTTTAACATAGTCGCAGACTTTTTATCCCAAATCAAACAAGACAATGGAGACGGTGCCCTTGTTCAAGATGAATTTCTAGATGAAAACTTATTCTCCATCTCCATTAAAACACCTTGGTTTGTAGACATCAACAACTATCTAGCCACCTCTGAGTTTCCACCAGATTTTACATCAAAACAAAAAAAACACCTCATTAGGGAGAGTGCCCAGTTTAAATGGATC
Organism: Cunninghamia lanceolata; assembly: GCA_027924645.1. Lineage (NCBI taxonomy): Eukaryota > Viridiplantae > Streptophyta > Pinopsida > Cupressales > Cupressaceae > Cunninghamia > Cunninghamia lanceolata. Next base: position 23,551,577 of record BSBN01000339.1, on the reverse strand, counting down.
AATGGTATGCTATTCAAGAGTGGACCTGATCTGGTTTTACACCGTTGCGTCAGATCAGATGAAACATACATCATACTAAGAGCCTTCCATGATGATCCCTCTAGAGGTCATTATTCAGCAAAAAGGACATCTGACAAAATCTTAGGCATAGGCTACTATTGGTCCTCCATGCATAAATATGTAAAAAAATATGTTCGTCATTGTGATGAATGCCAACGAGTAGGAAGACCTACCACATCTAGCGAGATACCTTTGTAGCCATAGGTAGTTTTTGAACCTTTTGAAAAATGGGGACTAGACTTCATAGGTCCTATAGATCCTCCTTCATAGGGTAAACAATACATCCTAGTCTGTACTAACTATGTAACTAAATAGGCAAAAGTCCAAGCACTAAAAGGGGCTAGGGAAGAACAAGTCACAGATTTCCTTTATTACAAAATCTTCCTCAAATTTGGAGCCCCTAGATCAATTGTCACAAATCAGGGACCCCAATTTATGTCTAAAGTTTTGTTAGCATTCAATAACCATTTCCAAGTAAGTCATAAGAAATCATCTCCTTACCACCCATAAGAAAATGGTCAAGTGGAAGTCATTAATAGAGAGATTGAAAACATCCTGACAAAAATAGTTTCATCAGGAAGGAAGGACTAGGCTAGGAAACTGCATGAGGCAGTTTGGGCCTATAACACAACCTGGAAATCAACCACCAGTCTCACTCCCTATGAATTAGTTTTTGGAAAGAAATCCTTCTACCCATTGAATTCAAGTTACAAACGCTCAGAACAGCAATGGAAGTAGGCTTGGACCTTAATCAAGCCCAAGTTGAATGAGTCCTATAACTTAGTGAACTAGATGAACTCCACTTGGAAGCCATTCACCAAACTAAGTTGGTCCAACAACAGCGAAAGGCTTCGCACGACAAGCATATAAAAGAAAGGGAGTTCCACAACAGTGATTGGGCATTGCTATTTGACTCCAAATATAAAGATAAAAAAGGTAAACTAAGAACTCATTGGTTGGGTCCATATGATATTTCCAAAGTATTTCCAAATGGAGTAGTGAAGCTTAAACCCATTGATGGTGATACTCAAACACTCCTAGTCAATAGTCATCGATTGCGGATCTATCACAAACCTATTAATAGAGAGGAATTTACAAGAATGGTAGAGATGCAGGGAGAGAACCAATGTATCAACTCTACCTTGGCAAATGAGATATGAGTATAAAAAGAGTGTGTGTGTGTATGTGTGTTCATTTTGAAGCCTTTGTCTAAATTGTTATGTATTTATCTTAGTTACTTATCTAAATTTTGTTATTGTTTTGTAGGAACTTACCTCTGGATAGCACAAAGTTTCATTAGCATCTTTATCGGTGCTCCAGAACTTCGTCCCTACCCATGTTAAGTTTTGTTAGCATCTTCACCGGTGCTCCAGAACTTCATTCTTGCCATGTTAAGTTTCGTTAGCATCTTCACCGGTGCTCCAAAACTTCATCTCTACGATGTTAAGTTTCATTAGCATCTTTCAGTGATGCTCTGGAACTTTGTTCTTGCATTCTGGTAGTATCTTTCAGTGATGCTCCAAAACTTTGTTCCTGCATTCCAGCAGCATCTTTCAGTGATACTTCGGAACTTTGTTCCTGCATTCTGGCTACATCTTTCAAGGATGCTCTAGAACTTTGTTCCTACATTCGAGTGGCATCTTTTAGCAATGCTCTAGAACTTTATTCCTACATTTCAGCAGCATCTTTCAATGATGCTTCAAAACTTTGTTCCTGTGTTCCGGTAGCATCTTTTAGCGATGCTTTGAAACTTTGTTCTTACGTTCCGGTGGCATGCGATGCTCTAAAACTTTGTTCCTACATTCTGGCGGCATCTTTCAGCAATGCTCTAGAACTTTGTTCGTACATTCCGCCAGCATCTTTCAGCGATGCTTCAAAACTTTTTTCCTGCATTCCAGTAGCAACTTTCAGTGATGCTCCGGAACTTTTGACCCCCTTGCAAATACTCTAGAATTTTTAGAGCATGCCCATTCATACCATTTCTGCCACCCTACTCTTTCGTACCGAGACAATCATTAAAACTCATTCCTTATGTCGCCACCCTCTATCATAATAAATAAATAATTATTATGATCAATTACCATCATAGTAATTAAACACTTCTAGCCACGTTGTCATCATCATTAATAAATCCACCGAACCCTTTTACCATTGCATCCAATCTTTGCATTGATGATTTGAAAATCGTAAATGTAGTCATTACGTCAACAAAGGTGAGGTGAATTGCAAATCAATTTTGGGACATAAGGTACATACACATTTTTTCTTAATTAAGCAATATATTGTAAATAAGATTTAATAGATTGGCACATTTTTCCCCTTGTTCCCAAAATTAGAAATCTGTGGGAACTGTACTTCAACTGGGGGATATGACGGCACATTAACTCCATACCATGCATGGTAATAATAAGCACAAAGTCCAGGTTAACTTGTTGAGTTGACGGCTATCACATCACCGCCAGTTCACTCCATAATTTTAATACAAATACAATTTGCTATGAAATTGGTTTTCATATTGATTCTTCAGTTAAGACAGCTTAAAGAGTTGGTCACGTTTGTTGTCATAGCAGTTAGTACAGAATTCAATAAAAATTATCAGAAAACTAGTTGGGGGCAAAGTGGAAATCAGAGCCTAGTTCTGCAGAGAAGTTGTTGGCCCTGCACAATATTTTAGGGCTATTTCAAAAAGTAGGGTGGCTAGATTTTATAAAGAAATTTGAAGGGCACAATGCGGAGCTGGTTAATGAATTTGTAGATAATTTCTCAGATGGGAACTCTATTGTACGAGGGAGAAAATTCAAGGTAAGTGCCCAAATCATTTCCAATTTGTCTGGTATTACACTAGTACAAAAAGAGTAATATATTACTAAAACACTACTAAAAACTGCTTATAAATGACCAAACATGGTCATGTGACCATTAGTAGTTTATTTCCAGTCATTTATAACATGACCAAATTGATGACTAAACCATTTTTAGTCATTTATTGGTTGTTTTGATTGATCAATTTGGTAGTATATTAGTCATTGATTGTTGTAATCTGGTCACTTATTTAGTCATTTTTTATTCACTGATATATTTAGTCATTAATTTAGTCATTGATTGTTGTTAACTGGGCACTTATTTAGTCATTTTTATTCACTAATTTTTGTCCATTGGTAGTGTATTTAGTTATTAATTTTAATCATCATTTTGATCAATTTGGTAGAATATTTAGTCATTTTTTATTAACTGATTTAACATTGGTCATATATTTAGTCATATTTATTCATTGTTCACTAATTTCTGTCAATTGGTAGTATATTTAGTCAATTTAATTATTAATTGATGTCAATTAGTAGTATATTTAGTCATTTTGAAGCTTGCATTTAGTCATTAGTATATTTAGTAGTATATTTTGAAGCTTGCACAATGAAACAACTTTGAGAAGGTAAAAAAAGCTTGTTGTATTGATAAAAAATGCTTACAAACAACATACAGATCTGAAAATAAGTTACAATGCTTTCTCTTTGCTAAAAAAACCTTCATGGTTACAATACATAGCTCAAAGAATGAGGAAGAATCTGATTTTCTAAGTATCACCAAGCATAGAAGCACAAAGACATTCATAGATGTCTTCTTCACAAATCCATGACTGTCCCATGAAGCTCAGTATCCTAGTTCAAGATCAAACTATCATCTCTATAGAGATCCTGTCTCGTGCACCCAACTTGCTCTAGTTCATAAGCTGCCACTGTGAATTGTTACCTGTAGCAATAAATTGTCCTTATCTCTAATAGCTATTGTTTTAGCCTTGTTAGGCCACTGTTACCATAAGGCAATTAGGATATTGTTAGAATTTGGAAACTAAAACAGGGGATAGGTAATTTGGATCTATTGTATTGATTCTCAGCATTAGAGATCCAATGACAGTGAATGCATATACTTGTGGTTACCAATGTCAAAAAGGCCCCTAAATAGTTTGACATGCATCTGTTATAAGCTTCTTAAGAGTCCAAAAGTCTAGACTATAGCATGGTGATTACTGTCAAGAGGAAGACAGTCTTAAGACTTCCTTAAACCCTTTGCTTAACTGATAACTCTTTCACAGAAGACAAGAAAAAGCATCAAATAACCCATGCATCGCCTCCTCATTGCCAACATATTCATCATCCATCTCCAACTGCTTCAACACCCAATGGGCTAACAAAAGACCAGTACAGTATGCTGTAAAAGCAAACGAGAGATGCATAAATATCCACTATAACAAACAGAAAGATTACTAGAAGCAGATAAGTCATCAATGCATGCATAGTAAAGTATACTAGATTTTAACAAATCTCCAAGATAAAAGCTCCAATATTCAAAATGGTTAGATTTTAACACAACTCCAAGATAAAAGCACAATTCATATTCAATTTCATAACATGATCTGTTTGAAAGCATTTTATTTAAATATCATCCATTTCAATAATTAAACAGTCATTAGCAATTTTACACCTCATTAAAAACAAAAATGATAAATATTTGTCCTACTTTTATTGTTCAAAATTGACCTATTGAAGTAATTGAAATAGTTAAAATCACAAATGTAAATGGAAAATTTTGAAATAACATATATAAATCAAACCATGTTTTCTTGAATGGTTTAGGCAGTTAATCTCAAGGGCTTGTTATATCACATATATTAAATATCTATACGACTTTTCTCATTCGTTTATTGTTCACATAATTTCACCTCTAACCTCTATGCTTAAGCAAAAGAGGTTTAAATCAATTCCAGACCAAAGCGAACAAGGAAGTTCAGATACAACCAATAGTTTTCTTGTTTCCAGTAGTTTCATTAATCTGTGCAGATGTTCAAATTTCATTATTTTCTTGTAGTTTGGTTTTTGAAACCTTTAAGCTATTCCAGTATTTCAGTAGCTACAGTTCTAATTGCAGGAGACTACCTTTTTGTTTTTGTGGAATTCACTTTTTTCCCTTATTTTTTCACTCCCAAATCTCAGAATGTTGCATGGCCACAACTCATTAATACTCAGCTCTTCTTAGTTTAAGAGCCACCCCATAAACCATGGCTTCTTCTAGATTGATATTGTCCTTTCCCACATCACCGCAGGGACTCTCAAGTTTATCTGCAGGCTTGCAGGAGGCAGTCTGAGTGAGCACTGAATCCCCTCAAGCAAACCCTAAATGTGGTGTGGGAGAGCGATACACTTACTTTTCTCCCTGTACTCCTGTAGAGACCAACCAAAGACCATGTGGGTGAGCAAAAAAGGGGGATTTATAGAATGCCTCAAAGAGATGTCATCTCATGGAATGCAATGGTTGTGGGATATTATTATGTCAAGTTCTAAAGCTAAAAGCCCATCTTTTCATCAATTTAAGTAGTCATATTTCAAATTTTTTTCTTGTTTGTTGGTGTCTTGTTTCTAGTTCATATCGTTTTAGGGGAAACAATATAGTTTTCCAATGCATTCCTAAAGATGAAGAATGGATTTCAAATGATAGCTAAAATTCACTAAGACCAGCATTTGCCAAAGAGGAGAACGTTTCATCAAGGATCTGACTTGAAAAGTTCATATTAAGTTTATGGCCATCCAGATTGTTAGGTAAAAGAAAAGTAGAAGGATGAGGATCTATGTAAGGAGTAGAGCATTCACCAAACAAAGATAAATTCAACAAATGTGCATTTAGGTGTGCACCTTTGAAGGGTTTTTGTTTCAAAATCAAAAAGTTGCTAAGGCTAATCAACAAGTGTGTACCTAAAAGAGGAAGACTGTCAAAGATCAAAATTTTGAGGTTGCATTGTTTGGTGCACGCTTCACCAATGGGTCTTTTCTTTCACAAAGCAAGTTCTGAATTGCTTATTCAGGTGTGTGCCTGAGAAGGGGAATTCAAAAGTGCAAGACCAAAACCTTGAAAGCCTTACTAAAATGTGAACCTATCATAAGGAGATTATGAAATCCTTGTTTTGAATCCCAAACACACTGTCAGGTATGCATGTAAAGGCAAAGGCATATATTTAAGGGGAAATTTCAACATATGGTGCATGTGCCTTGTTAAAAGAATGCAGATTTAGGTTGTGAAGATTAGAATCAAAGTATTGGCACACACTCAACTAGGGCAAAACCACATTTCAAATGAGATGTGAAATCCTATGTTAAGGGGCATGCCTAATAAAGGGGCTTTGATTTCAAAATTTGTAAGTAATTTTTCTATTGATAGGCCTGCGCTTGAATGAGCAGAATGAGAGTCAAAATTTTGAAATCAATTCATTGTTTTAGGGCATGCACCTATGTAAGGCATTGTTCAAGGTGTGAAATTAAAGAGTAGAATGTTTGTTGAGGGAAACACTTGATTAAGGGGATTGCAATTTCAAGTTGTTAGATCTAAATTGGAATATATAGGCACACACCTATTAGTGGGATTCAGTTGTGTATGAAAGGCATGCATATACAATGTACAGGGACACACCTATGAATGGTGGCTGACTAAACTCTAGCAAGGGGGTCATCTAATAATAGAGGGAGGCATGTTTATTATGAATAGTTGATCGGCAGAAAAAGGAAAAGTCTTTATAAAGTTGACGCCTATTTATAACTGTCATGATTTTTCAAACTAGAAGTAAGTCTGCTATAAATAAATGCAATGCCTAGGTTCATGATCAAGCAGATTCACACAAGGAGATCAGCTGGTATTTGGCACCTGATTTGAACCTTTCAAGCAAATGCAATTAGTAGGTGTAAAGCCAAATTCGACAACCTTTTCCAGCATACTCTCTGCCTGTGCCAAAATGGGATCTTTAGAACAGGGTATGGACATCCATCATAACATAGTGGAAGGGGGATTTTTGTCAGATATTATAGTTGGAAATGCTCTAGTAGACATGTATACAAAATTTGGAAGTATAGATAAGGCACATGAACTATTTGATGGAATGGCTCTAAGAGATGTCATCTCATGGACTACAATGATTGCAGGATATGCCCAAAATGGATTTGTTGAAAAGGCTTTAGAAATTTTAAAGCAAATGCAATTGGCTGATGTAAAGCCAAATTCCACAACATTTGCCAGCATCCTCCCTACTTTGGAATAGGGTATGGACATCCATCAAAACATAAAAGATAGAGGAATTTTGTCAGATGTAGTTGTAACTACCTTGTTAGACATGTATGCAAAATGTGGAAGCATAGACAAGGTACGTGAACTATTTGACAAAATGCCTCAAAGAAATGTGGTCTCATGGACTGCAATGATTGCAAGATATGCGCAAAATGGATTTGTTGAAAAGGCTTTAGAAAATTTAAAGCAAATGCAATTGGCTGGTGTAAAGCCAAATTCCACAACCTTTGCCAGCATCCTCCCTGCTTTGGAATAGGGTAAGGACATCCATCAAAACATAAAGGATAGAGGAATTTTGTCAGATGTTGTAGTTGCAACTTCCCTGTTAGACATGTATGCAAAATGTGGAAGCATAGACAAGGCACGTGAACTATTTGACAGAATGCCTCAAAGAAATGTGGTCTTATGGACTGCAATCATTGCAGGATATGCACAAAATGGATTTATTGAAAAGGATTTATAAAATATAAAGTAAATGCAATTGGCTGGTGTAAATCCAAATTCCACAACCTTTGCCAGCATCCTCCCTTCTTTGGAATAGGGTATGGACATCCATCAAAACATAAAGGATAGAGGAATTTTGTTAGATGTTGTAGTTGCAACTACCCTATTAGACATGTATGCAAAATGTGGAAGGATAGACAAGGCACGTGAACTATTTGACTGAATGCCTCAAAGAAATGTGGTCTCATGGATTGCAATGATTACAAGATATGCACAAAATGGATTTGTTGAAAAGGCTTTAGAAATTTTAAAGCAAATGCAATTGGCTGGTGTAAGGCCAAATTCCACAACCTTTTCTAGCATCCTCCCTGCCTGTGTCAAAATGGGAGCTTTGGAATAGGGTATGGACATCCATCAAGACATAGAGGATAGAGGAATTTTGTTAGATGTTGTAGTTGTAACTGCCCTGTTAGACATGTATGCAAAATGTGGAAGCATAGACAAGGCACGTGAATTGTTTAATAGAATACCTCAAAGAAATGTGGTCTCATGGACTGCAATGATTGTAGGATATGCACAAAATGGATTTGTTGAAAAGGCTTTAGAAATTTTAAAGAAAATGCAATTGGCTGGTGTAAAGCCAAATTCCACAACCTTTGCCAGCATCCTCCTTGCCTGTGTCAATATGGAAGCTTTGGAATAGGGTATGGACATCCATCAAAACATAAAGGATAGAGGAATTTTGTCAGATGTTGTAGTTGTAACTGCCCTAGACATGTATGCAAAATGTGCTCCTTAGATCTAAAAAGAAACCAATCATGTGATGCCACATCAATTCACCAACAAAACATGACTTAATACACAAGTATTGCTCCATCCTTTTTTTGGGTCTTTTTGGACACCTCAACAAAAAGCATGATGATATGGCATCATATTTGATGATGTGGACATGAAACCTTAGTTATAAGTAGAGGCCTTACCAAGTAAGCTATTGTAAAATTTTTGGAGCGATTCAAAATTGCCACGTATGATGTTGAGAGGCATGAAGTTAGGGTTCTCAATTACTGGGTCCTCTCCCCTACAATATGGAGTCTATCCTCAGTAATCTAAAGAGACCATAGGGGGAGAAAACATCAAAAAATAGCCCTGAGGCATTGTCCAGAACAACACATTTCCAACAGAGATTCAATATACTAATCTAATTAGGAAGAAACATTTAATAATAATAGAGACACAAAAAAGACTATGTCATGTGACTTTCTACTTAGCCCTCAAAGAAAACTTAGGTGCCACAAAGATAGACAAATTGAAACCACCAACAGGGCTGATCAAAAATAGAAAATTTAGGTGTAGTTTACAGCGAATCATTAACCTCTGTGAGGCATATGCTCTCCAGATCCACTGCTAGACCTTATGAGCAGTTTTATCCTTGATATAAAAGTCCATTATGAAGTTAGGGCATCTCATTGGGGCAGTGGATTTTGTGAGGATCTCTTCTCAATTCTGAGCTATTGAATTAGATTATAAAGACCAACATTTTGCCACTTTGGTGAGGTTGTCTCATGTTCTTTTTCTGGGATCAGTTCAGCATATCAACACTTTGTAGGTATATGTGTAAGACATCCATTGTGACCCCTATCTATGTTGGTGATATTGATTGCAGGCAACCAACAATTGCTTGCAACCAGATGGAGTATAGAATTGTATAGGACAGAAGCAACAGGACCACTCTCCTACATTTATCTGATCACTTCTTGTATGGTGGTTCAAAATTTTTGACAGCCTTAAAATGGTGATTGGGTGTTTGCAGTTTCAGTATGGCCTCAAAATGAAGAAGACACTACCTTGTTTAACTAAAATAGAACACTATGCTAGAGTGAAAATTTAGAGCAACTAGGATCTAATTTCTCCAAGAGAATCACAAATTTGTACCAAGGTGTTGGAAAGCTAAATCATCGCTAATGATTTATGTCCTTGATTTAGTTTTAAAATTTAATGCTTCCATATTTTTGAGTCTTGGATTATGTGTGGTATAAACAAATAGGTGTCCTTAAGACTACTATTTTAGCAAATATATGTACAGTGCAATACCATACACCTCAAAATGGTTCCTTTCTAAGTTGTAAAAATTATTTGTGCAAGAATATAGTCTCACATAAACACAACTACTCTATGATAATGTCCCACAGAATGTAGCCTAGAATCACAAAAAAATAGAAAGAAGTTCAAAACACTAAGAATACATAGAGTACATAATAGAGTTGGATTCAATTTTTTCAGTCATTTGTCTTAAAAATGACAATCTATTGGTTTCCTTATTTAATAACATTTTGTGTAAACTAATCTGGCAAAAGTAAAACAAAGACTAGGATCAAATATACTTACCATCAATGACTCGGTGATCACAACTAAGTGTTACTGACATGAATGAACCAACATCAAATTATTCATCAGCTGATCCTGGGATAAGTCATTTTTCAGTTGTTCAAACATATAAGGGTTCAATCAACAATCAATTTACCTCATCCAATAGTCAAAATTTTAAATTTCAAAATTTAACTAATCTTCACAGCAACCAATGATTTAAATTTGCATCATAGTCATCAATTTTTCTTATCTTCAATTGTCCCATCTGACTTATAACAACATAGAAAATGCTAGAAACCCTTCCCCACTCTCCCGTAGACATTTCAAGCCATGCCCGCAGTAATGCGGGGTGGGCATGGCTTGAAGTGTCTACGGGAGAGCGAGGAAGGTTGGGAGGATAATAAATAAGGCCCAAGGCATCATCATTGGAGTTAATCAATCAATTGGAGGCACACCAATCAGAAGACACTAGTGTATACAAGACAATTCCCATTAGCAATCAATTTAGACAACATATACCATTAAAATGTTTGACAAGAATATAGTAATGCTTACTACTTCCACACTTTATAAAGCAAGCATGGTATTCAAATACAAATGCACTTGAAAATCTCCTCTAGAAGTCTAGGCAAGAACACATTGATGTGTCCAACAAATTTCAATCTGATGATTTCTCTTGAGAAAAACTATTAACATAGAGGGTTAAGCATGGTTGTCCCTGATACAGAATGACATAACTTGCACATCAAAAATAAATGTTAGCAAAACACCTGAGTAAATGTATCCTTTTCAGGGTACAAATGCCTGAATATGTTAGAATGCAGTTAGCTATAGTTTCCTAGCTTTTGAATCATCCATTTAACAAAGCAATCTAAAAGTTACCTGAATTATAGTTAAATATGCTCTGGTAGACATATATGCAAGATGTGGAATCATAGACAAAACACCTGAATTGTTTGATAGAATGCCTCAAAGAGATGTAATCTCATGGAATGAAATGATATGATTGCAGAATGTGCACAAAATGGATTTTGCAAGGAAACTCTCAAAATCTCTTAATTAATGGATTTTGCAAGGTTTTTATGAGGGTTTAGTTAATAGCAAGGAAACTGCAATAATGTCGATGCATTCCTCAAAGGAAATAGATCAATGGATTGTTAGTGAATCTTTGACACTTAAAACCCACACTTTCTCCATCAAATGAGTGGAGTTGAAGAGATGAAAGATTCCAAGATTCTGTGTAATTTTATAAGATTCCAATCTAAAAAAAAAAATTATATGCATGAGATTATTAAGATAGAGGATCATAATGAAACCCCACAATAAATACACCACTAAACCTACACCACTCTCAAAGATGCTTTTGCTATTTTAAACCAAAATGCAAATATTCTAGTTGCCAGTAATTTATAAATGTCAAGAATAAGAAATATATTTAATGGGAAATGAAAGGCTTGCATTGTAGCTGCCAGTAATTTATTAAAAATAAAAAAATAAAAACCAAAAACCAAAAAAACAATGAAGATATCTCTGGACTACTATAGATATATTTTTTAAAATATAAATATACTAGTAATTATTTCATTTGTGTTAAGGACAAATATTGCTAGAAAGCCAAGAAGGGATAAGGTTCATGTGATTGTGATAAAAGAAAGAAAGTTGATCATATGTGGACTACAGAAGTCTAAAATATCTAACTTGGAAGATAGGAGGAAACATAAATATGTGAATACAAACACAGTAAGCAATTTTCAAGTTTTTTCGAACACTGTAACCATGTTGCAGTGTTGTAGGAAGTTCATAGATGGTTTATTGGGTATAAACTAACTCATCATGGATTAATGTCTGTAGATTCAATGAATGAAGACTTGTGCAATGAATTTTGATGCTACAGTAAATGGGTTATTCTGTAAAATACATATTACATAATCCTAAGGATATGGCTTCTTGTTGGGAATTAAGGTGTCTCAACCTTTGCAAATTCCTAATGTTGTATTTATTTATCCCATGTTGAGTTGGCATAGTCAGCACCTTGTGTATATGCAGCAGGGTAGATTTTGGTGACTTTGGCAGCTGAAATTTCCCCCTTGAATAATTAACGGGGGTTTGGGGGCAGCACCCCCAAGATAGGGTCAAGGGGCGTAGCCCCTTGTGGGGTCTAGGGGTAGCGCCCCTAGCGCTCTCCCTGTCGCGGTATAGGGTGGGGTCGAGGGGCAGTGCCCTCGTGGGGGCTCAGGGGTAACGCCCCCGAAACCTCAAATGATTTTTAATTAATGACAAGTGTCGGTGAGTATCTTTGCACGAGAGAAAGGCATCTTTGGGCGGTCAAGAGAGGTTATGACATGTAAGAGGAATATGATATTTTTAGTCAGTGTATGATGGATTCTATCATAGCTGTAAGGTGCGTAAGAGCATCTGTCGTAACCTATCTTGGGACCAGGCGCCCACTTCAGGATGGGATGTTGGACAAGTGTCCTTAGGCATGGGTTTTGGGGCATGAGTCCAAAATGGACGCCCATCTCTAGAAGGTTCCATATTTGCCTTGTAAACTCTATATAAACAGGTGCTTGGATGGGAGATAGATAACTTTGATACGAGTACTGTTATGCTGCTGGAATATCTCCAGATTAGACATTCGAAGACTCCTGAAAGAGCATTGGCTCTGAAACTGTATTGTAATATGTTATTGTTTACTGTAATACATTTGAGCTGTGTTTTGGAGCGTGGGGTTTTTCACCCGTAAGGGTTTTCCCCACGTATATCTTGTCTCTCTTCTATCTACTTTCTGTGTGTATGTGTATTGCTGCAATATCTCATGTTAATGGTTTAACATTGCTGTAATAGTTAGGATAAAGTTGAATTTGCATAGCCCTCTCCTCATTAGATTAGCGTAGGAAACGTTTTCCGCACACCTAGCTTGCTTTCACTTCTGCTGCTACTTGTTATCATTTTTCCCACACAATAATGGCCTCATGTGTATCCTTTGCCTCCTTGGGATTAAACCCCCATAGCCTACAATTGAAGTCCTCAGTTAAAACCTTAAATCCCATCTTCAATAAAACATCATTGCAGCTTTTCTCTAATTTGAGCACACTCAATCAATTGCAGCACTAGTAGGAAGATTAGTAGCAAATATGCATTGCCACCCACTTTGAAATCATGGGTTAAATTGGGACTTATACAGTGTAAATATATGAAGAGTCCTAATGGATTTGGCCAGGACCCAAAGAAGAGGAACAAAAGGAAAAAGATTAAGACAATTGAAATAGAAGAAAATGCTGAAGGTGATGGAGTGAATGCTAATATTGATGAAGATGATGAGATTCCTGAGGTTGTGTTCAATAGAATAATGAAAAGAATAGGGTTTCACGTGGTAGGACCCATGATCACTGGCTTCATTTTGTTCCCCTTTTTTATTTTCTCAAAACTAGTTTGAAGGTGGATGTTCCAACATGGATTCTGATTGTGACTATATTTTTCACATTTGGGACATCAGCTTTGGGTATAATGTATGGAGCAGTCTCTGCAAGCTGGGATCCTACTGAGGAAAGCTCTCTCCTTGGATGGACAGAAGCCCAAAAGAATTGGCTAGAGATTTGGAAATCAGATCAAGGTCAGCCTATAGATTGAAAACAATTGAGTGTTTGGAAAAACCAATTTCATATAATGTAAATGCATTTCCCCTAAAATAAAATAAATAGAAGGCCATTATATATCAATTGTTTTTCCACATCTAATAAATTATTTCTGGATTACATTGTGTTATTATTTTTATTTGAAGTTAGTGTGAGGTATTTTATTTATCATATGAGAAACTATTTTTCATGGTTCTAAATATTAGTATGTTATTTCATGCTAGTCAATCAATAAATCTAATTAATTCTGTAACAGAAAACTATTGGAATAGTTTTGAGTGTCACTGGCATAGGCTACTGGTCAATGGTTCTCCTTTTTAATTTTAAATCAAAGAAATAATTTCTCTATTCTTAAATAAAATGATCAAAGAGGTTTTTTCGTTGAAATAGTTTTTTAAATTGCTTCCATTTGATATTCTAGGTTTTAAGTTTAAGAGATTTAGCATCCAAAACTTAAAACCCACGCTTTCTCCATCAAATGGTTCTCAAAAAGAAAACTCCCTTCCTAAACTACTATGTTTTTTAGAACTCTAATACAGAGCTAAATTCAGCACACGACCAAACTTAGTAGAGGGTCAAAGTTAATCTAGAAAGTCTTCAAACCCACATCTGCTTCACAAATTATGCTTAGAAGCAACTTGTTCGATACCCAAATTTTTCAAAGACTCCAAGGAGCCCTTAAAATGCACAAACACAACCAAATTGGAGGGTGAAATTTTAGATTTAAAAAAGAGCAGAAATAGAGAAGCAAGGCTAAGAATCAGAACCTGCAGGGCCGTAGGGCATCGAAACAATCTAGAGCTAACTGGGAAAAAGAGAACTCCTCCAGCTACCCCTGCTCCTCTTGTTGCTCCCACCCCTGCCATTGCTACGGGTGCTCATGTTTTATGTGGTATCAACTGGTTTTGACTCCTGAATCAATTGGATAGGCGGGAAATGTTTTACATGATATTACTTTTAATTGTAATGAAATTTTTAAATGATAGGGAAGAGGGAAATTACCAATTCATGTGACTAATTAGTTAGTCATTTATTTAGTCATTTTTATTTGTGTGACTAATTATTTAGTTGTGTTTTTTACCCGACGATCAAATTAGTCATTTATTTAGTCATTTATAGTTATGTTGCAAAAAATTAGTAGAATTTAGTCATTTTTATTTGTTGTGGCTAAAAGTTTTAGTCATCTAGTCATTTATTTGCCAAAATTCTACTAGTGTTAAAAATGAAGGGGTAAATTTAGTACAAATAACCAACATTTCTTATGAAAAGATGCTATAGCTTTTCTTGAGGGAAGGGGAACCCCAGCCATTACTAGTTATAAGTTCTAAAGGAAAAAAAGATTTTCAAAGAATGTCAATAGCAGAACCATGGAGAATGATAGTTACATGGATTATCAAGTACTTTACCTATGACAGCTAGTATGCTACTGTTGTAGGTCCCCCTTTTCGCCTGCTCACTCATTTGCACCATGACACTGAAAACCCTAAGTTAAGAATTAACCTTCTTGCTTTCCTATATGATTCCCTCATTCATATGATTGAAAGATATACAATTGGGTCTAGGCCATTGAAACACCATGGCCTCATCTTGTTAATTTGTAAATACCAACTGCTGAAAAAGAGGAAAATAGATGAAAAATGGTAGAGATTTCTTAGAAAATTTGAAACCCCAGCACCCATAGGGCACTTTGAAAGGGGAGAATCATCTGGAATAGCGGTGGAAAACCCTAGGGAGCCTTCCCCTGAACCTCAACCTTACAGAGGGGCTCTCGAAGGTGAAGCATCAGAACTTGCACAAAACCCTTCAGAGACTGATGAACACCCTAGGCCACACAATATTTTAGAGACTCTGGAAAAACAAGAGAATGGGGAATATGTTGATTCTGATAATGAACCAGAAAGCCTACCTAGGACAAGAGAATAGAGGCCTAAAGAAAAATTGCAAAGTCCCCCTCATCCAAGAAGGAGCACAAGACTAGCTATGGATTTTAGTTGTTCTATTGCATGTGGTCAACCGCCTATCCCAAAAAAGAAGAGGCGGGATAGACAACCAAATGGAAATAAAACCCTAGAAAAAAATGACATTCATGAGTTTGAAAAAGAAATTCACCCACCTGAGAAGGAACAAGAGAAAATAGATGAACAAAACTTGAATTATATAATTATTGAAGAAACTTAAGCTCAAGAATAGGATTATGTAAAAATAATTTCAATGACCAAATAATCATTAGATAGAATTGAGCCTGAAACAACCCTACCAAATGAACAACCACCCTCACTGGAGGGTGATACCACAATAGTGGGTTACACTTTTTGGGCAAAGTTGACATTGAAATGAACATTTTGAAAAAAAACTTCACTTTCAGACACCTATAGTTGTTGAACCGTGAGGAATTTGAAGATGATGTAAACTAGTGATTTGTCACATTTTGTCTATAGATTCTAAGTATATATTTTTTTTATTTTTTGGAATCAAATTGCATTTCTTTTTCCATCTCCTTCAATAACTAGTTTTTAACAGTAAACACCATTTTTAAAGAGTGATGTGTATTGTGTAAAACATAACTTTTTTTCTATGAAGGATAAAATTCTAATTTTTTCAAATTTAGATTTTTAACTATGATATCTAGAGGATGCATTTGGTTTCATAATGTTTTATTGAATATTTTTCTTTTAATTAACTTTTGAAGTCAAACCAATTACAATTTAGACATAGGTGTACTGTGTAAAGCATAACTTTTTTTGTATGTATCAATTTTTTTTGTTGGATCAAGGACATGAATACCAAGAGGATAGATATTTTTTATAATTTTGTTTTGGTAATATACTATTTTTCCACATGTGCAGAACAGAGAGCTTGATTTTTGGTGAAAAACCTATGTTTAATTAAACTAAAAATAATAATTATAATAAAACCACAATATATTAAAATTATACTTGATAGAAAGCTTGTTTCGAGGACTACAATCCTCCATATGGGTTTGTCAAGTTGCTTCCATTTTGATCCGCAACCTTAGCTTCAAAACCCAAAAATCTGCATAAAATTGTAGTTAGAGAGGGGCAAGGGAAAAATAAGGGGGTTCGATCAAATGGGGGTTCGAACGAACCCCCCATGACCCATTTGACTGAACTGGGGTTCAATCAAACCCCCATTCAATTGAACCCCCTTATTTAAAAATAAAAAAAATCATACCAGGGGGGTTCGATCGAACCTAGTCGGTTAAAAAAATTTTAACCGCCGACATTCGTTCGAACCCTTGGCCCACCAAATTGTTATTATTTTTTTAAATAATGTTATATCCATATAAATAGGAACTCTTTTTTTTATTTTTTCATATATCATTGCAAGATTAATTCGCATTAGTATTCAAGAAGCTAGATTTTGGAGAAGAAAACTTTTGGTAGAGGATTTGAGAGAAGAAAACTTGGATGATGTAAATAACACAGAGAAAGGCCCTTTAGAGGAAAATGATGAAGGACATGTATCTAACCACAATACAGAGATTCTTGGCTCACCTCTTTCAATAGATATAGGAAATGAGAAACATGATCAAATGGAAATAGAGTTGAAAGAGTTGAGAGAAGAAATTGTACAATTAAGAGATAAACTGCAACAGAGTGATAGGTAGATTAGTGTACAGAAGCAAGAAATTGATACCCAGACAAAACTCCTACAAAAAAGAGATCATGAAATAAGAGATTTGGGAACCAAACTAGAGTAGAATGATAAACTCATTAGAGATTTGCATTCCTAGTTGAAACATTTTGAAGAGAAAAACAAGGAACATTCAACAAAACTGTCTAAAAAGGATGAGCAAATAAAGAATCTAACTAATAATTTTGAAGTGTTTCTTCAAACCTTTATGGATAGACAGGAAAAGCATAAATAGGAACTTAATGCAGCCCTTAGCCAAATTGTGGAATTGGAACAAGAATTGCAAGAAGTAAATGTTAAACCAACCATAGAGTATAAAGAAATATAAACTAAACCAATGAAGATGGAGTGGTTCCAAGTGCATATTCCTCCTCTATTGAGGAAATGGATGGAAAGATGCTATTTTTTAGACAAGCTGGAGTAAAAAATACTCAACTAAAGAAAGAATTAGTATTATTAAAAGAATCCTATGATAGAATGTACTAGGCTAAGACAGATGCATGTAAAATAGGAGAATTATTGCTGGCTTGTCAAAAACCATCCAAGTTGTATTCTATTTTCCTCAATGAGCAGGTGCTAAGATGGAAACTCCTTAGAATTTTCTATAATTTACCTCATGATCTTGATGATAAATAGTTCTTCGATATATTTAAAGAATGACCCCCTACTCAATAGAATCTATTATGTGAATTTTTTGTGCATAATCTTCTATTGGAAAAATATAATGATTTATTCATCAACCTCTTTGTAGGAGAGGTACAACTCGAAGCTTTTGTCTAATCTGCAAAATCAGCTCAATTGGGAGGATAGAACTAGGGAATATCATTAGCCAGAAAGAACTATAGGACTCCATATGAGGCATCCATAGCATAATCCATTTGCCTTCAAAAACCAATTCAAAAGAATTAATAAATATGAGGCTATACAAGAAAAATACAATGAAAGTTTGAGAATTTGTTTTGAAGACTTTAAAATTAAGGGGCCAGATTTGATAGACAGGGCATGGAGTGCCTATGAGGAGTGGTACACCCCTCTACCAATGTATCTGAAGAGAAGGGAGATGATCTTTCCAACTATTCTCAGATGGTCTTACAAATGGGCAGAAGCTTTGACAGAGATCATACAATAGATTAAAACTAAGTGGATATGCATGAGGTATAGACCTTCCTTGATCATTCAGCCCCCACCTGCAGTTTTTGTTACTGTAGAACAGGACCCTAGAGATCTTCATGCATGGAAAATGAGAATAAAATTACATAAGGGATTTCTCAAATATCCTGACCATCAGGATGAAGAAGCAGGGGACATATATGATCCTAGTTTAATGTTTGATGAACTTAATAGGAAAAGGGAAGCAAAGAGGTAGAGGATCCATTCTTAATAGAGAGCAAGAGGACCTATTCAATCTTAGAGAGGGGAGAGTGATGAGGTATAAATAACCTCATTTGTATCATGAACCATATAACCCCTTTCTGTGTTACCAAATTACCCAAACCATGCCAATTTATTAGTTTTATAAGCAATATTTGTTTATTTTCAAAAGAATGATGTACAATATTTTTTTTGAATTGATTGGAGTTTTTCACTAATGTTGACATGATTGTGTGTAAAGATCTATGTATTTATGTAGGTTTTTGAGTATGTCTTAGTGGAAGGATCAGACTTGAATGCCGACTAGAGTCAGCAGTGCCAAAATACTAGGGTATCAGAAATTTAGGAGCTGCATGATCGTGGACTTTAGTATGTGTTACATTTGACCACCTAGTAGTTTTATTGTCTTCTATTGTTAAAGTTCACTTAAGAGAATTTTTAGCTCCACTCGAAGCCCTTAATATGTGATATTTAAAAAGACGGCTGGTTTAGTAAAAGTCTATTTTTCTTGTTAAAGACTTTTTTAGTGGCATTAATATGCCACCTGAAATCTAGGATTTTGGTAGTTTTTAGATTATCTTATTATTCCTCAAAAATAGATATGTGATAGATAGTGAAGTTTAGTTGAGTTATGTTATGTTATGATTATACTATGAAGGAAAACAATCAAGTTCTATTCTGAGTAATTTTATTCTGAGTAATGAGTATGCAAATGGAATTTTGGAGTTGTTAAATGGTGAATTTGATTTGAGTTAGTAGATGACTTCCAGAGAGCTGGCCACTCTGAAGGAATTAGGAATAGGTAAGTATCTCAATTTTGTATGACTATTTTGTTTAAATTTTGTTCTGTGAATGTTTTGTTTCAGATTAGTATAACCTTCTGTTTAATGGTGTTATGATAGGATAGTGTTGTTGTGACTCTGTAGGATATTGTGTTTTAGTTATTTCTCTTAAAGTTGAAGTCTTTGAAGTTCTGTGTTATGTTGTAATTTCTGGAGCTCCTACTTAAATGCAGAAGTTCGTTATCAATTGATAGTGTAAGTTTATATTTAAGGAATTTCTTGTTTTCTTAGATTAACTTGTTTCTTTCAGATTCTTAGTTAAAGAGTTTTTGTGTTGATTCCTAGTTTAGAATTCATATGCTTCATAGATTAAGTTCAAATGCTTTATACATTAAGTTGTATGCTTTCTAGTTTAAATTTATTTTGTTAAAAGATTTCTCAAAAATTTAGAAAACCATTACTGATTTGAGATGTCCAAACCAATCTTCCTATTGCATACAACCTTAGACACTACCCGGTCAACATAATTGATATATTTTAAACTAAAGTGGGAGGACTTAATGACAACCTATCAACCACCAAGTCTCTTAGTCACAAAAACATGAAAATAAAAAACCCATCCCCTCGTGAAAACCACAATGTGGCACTTTCAGATGACAAAAAAGTAAAAATAAAGGATGTATCCCCTAGTGAAAACCTCCTAAAGGTGCTAGAGGATGGGAGAATTGACCTCCCCAAGGTACCAACATTATATCATGAAAGATCTCCTATTTTAGTAGAAGAATCACAAGAGATGAGTTTGGGTATAGAGGAGTCACCACGAATTACCTTTAGAGCTGCTTCACTCACCCAATATAACAAATAGAATTCTCAGCATTCTTCAAGAAAAGGGGAATTAACTTTGCATGGACATACATTGATATGCCTGGATTGGACCCTTCCTTGGTAGTACATCACTTGGTAGTATATCTTGATGCCAAGCTTGTCAAGCAAAAGCTCAAGAAAATGCATCCACAGATAGCACTTCTAGTGAAAGCTAAACCCAAAAGACTTCTAGATGTTAGATTCATTCAACCCATTGATTATCCTGAATGGGTCTCAAACATTGTCCTAGTAGTAAAAGTCACTAGGGGCATACGCATATGTATAGAATTTAGAGACCTGAACAAAGCATGTCCCAAGGATGACTTTCCTTTACCAAACATTGACATCATAGTGGACTTAACATCTAGACATCAGATTACCTCTTATGGATGGTTTTTTAGGATACAAACAAATCAGAATTGTTGAAGAAGACCAACACAAGACTGCCTTCATTTGTGCATGGGGTACTTACTATTGGGTAGTCATGCCCTTTGGCCTTAAGAATGCTAGGGCCACATATCAATGGGCTATAACTGTTATTTTCCATGACATGTTCCACAACATCCTGGAAGATTATGTAGATGATCTATTAGGAAAATAAAAACAAGAGCAGGGCACTTAGATGTATTAGCTAGATATTTGATCGACTTGGAGAATACAAAGTGTGCCTAAATCCAAAAAATGCATCTTTGGGGTCACATCTGGAAAACTTTTGGGTTACATCATATCCCAGTGAGGCATTGAGGTGGACCTAGCAAAAGTGAAAGCTATAGTTGAAATGCCTCCTCTAAGAAACTTGAAGCAGCTTCTTAGCCTCCAAGGAAAACTCCAGTCAATAAGATGCTTCATTGCATAGTTAGCAGATAAGTTCCACCATTCTAACATCTTCTCCGTAAAGGTGGCATTTACATGGGATACAAACTACCAGAGAGCCTTTGATCAGCTAAAGAAATATCTTATGACACCACCAGTGCTCATGCCACCACAACCAGATCAACCCCTATTATTATACATCTTAATGACATCTACAACAATAGGGGCCTTACTAGCACAACATGATGACAACGGAAAAGAAAGAGCTATATACTACATCAGTTGCACCTTAGTGGGATATGAGCTTAACTATACACCAATTGAATGAGCATGTTTAGAAATCATCTTTTCATCATAGAAATTGTGACATTACATGCTTAATCACAAAACCAAGCTCATTGCAAGAATAGACACACTCAAGTATCTTCTATCAAAAGCATCTCTTATTGGTTGCATGGCTAAATGGGTGATGATCCTAAGTGAATTTCATATTGAGTATACATAAATAAAAGCAATCAAAGGATAGATCATGGCAGATCAACTAGTTGAGGCCCCAATTCCAATTGATCATCTACTTCTTTCAAAATTTCTAGATGAATCCATCTTATTAGTTGCACCTATCCTGAACTAGAAAATGTATTTTGGTGGATCATACACACATCATGGCTCAAGAACAGAGATCTTGTTCATCACTCCCCAAGGAGATTGTATCCCTAAATCCTACAAAATCACATTCCCTTGTACCAATAATGTGGAAGAATATGAAGCACTCATCACAGGACTCTGCATGGCTATCCAATGGAGAATTGAGAAACTACTTGTTTATGATGAATCAAAAAAGTCTAAATTTTTTTTTAAAAAATTACAAAAAATAGAGTGCAATAAAGTTTTCCAATGGTGAAAACCACTTCGGTGGCACCTTGGATAAGTACCATGGTGAAACCTATCTTAGGTACCTTGATTAATG
Source organism: Cunninghamia lanceolata (assembly GCA_027924645.1). Lineage (NCBI taxonomy): Eukaryota > Viridiplantae > Streptophyta > Pinopsida > Cupressales > Cupressaceae > Cunninghamia > Cunninghamia lanceolata. Next base: position 23,529,516 of record BSBN01000339.1, on the reverse strand, counting down.
GCCTTATCTAGCATTTATTAAGTTCTTGTTCATTCACTTCATACCCCATCATTTTATACCCATATCCTATCATGGCTTGAACTTGTAAACATTAAGCGTCTCCATTTCCCTCCCATTATCATTCCACGTCGGGGGCAAAATCCCTGGGTTTAGAGAGGAATTAGATCTTTGTATGTATACTATGGATCATTATACAGTTTGGTTTCATGCATCTCTTGTGTATACATAACATCCAAAAATACCCAAAAAAAAAAGAAAATATCCAAAAATACCAAAAAATCAGAAAATATCCAAAAATACCAAAAAAATCAAAACATATCCAAAAATACTAGAAAAATTAGAAAATATCAAAAAATACCAAAAAAAATCAACAAACACTGAAAATACCAAAAAAATTTAGAAAACCTCCAAAAATATCAAAAAATCAGAAAATATCCAAAAATACCAAAAAAATCAGCAAACACCCAAAAATACCAAAAAAAAAAAAAAAACCTTCAAAATACCAAAAACTCCAAGCAATAAGTTTGTTGTGTCTCAATCAAGGACTAAAGACAAACACACTAAGCAAACAACGTATGCAAAAACAACATACCACAACGTCAATCATACACATTAGACCAAATCTCCAAAGGCCACATAACCATCATAGCTTGCGCCTATCTTGCAACATCTATCATCACAACCTATGCCTTAGGATATATCATTCCAACAATAGGCATAGCCCAATCACATTCAATCCACAATCTTGGCAAGAGATTCAATGGTTGTTTATCAATTAGTCTTTTGTTTTGATTTATCTTTTTATACTGCTTCTACACTTACTCAAAAACCACCTTGATCTTCCATATCTTGGTGTGTCATTGGATGGTATAGAATGAGGCAAGAGTCATTTTTTGTTGTATGTTGTGTTTGTTGGATGTTCTTATCACTCCATCTAGTATTCATATCTTGTATGTGTCAAAATAGCTTTTTGCATAATATATGTCCTTTGCATCTAAGGATTATACCTTTTGTGCACTAGGACTTCAATGCTCTTTAGTCTCATTCCCCACACGTCTAGACAAGGTTGTACTACATTGGGCATGTGTAAGCACACACTCTTGTTTGTATGTCAAGTCCATGCAAGTTTGGATATACATCATCACCTTGGTCTCCTATACCTTGGAGAAAAATATCCTTTTTGCTATATTAAAACTTAGGATTGCTCTAAAACATACCAGCATAATCCCAACCATTATCTATTCTATCATACTCACCCACACCTATCAAGATCCATATCCATCCATAACGCCCCCACCTTTGGCTTTACATTAACAAAGATGGTGACTCATCCTAATCTACTTTTCCCCCCAACTAATCAAACTTCCTCCCTTCCAACAAGTGTGTTCATGGCGCTTCCTAACTGATTTTCCATCCACTTTTCCCCTCCCAAAAAGTGTGTTCATGTTGCTTCCCAATCATTCCCCCAACTAATCCCCCATCCCCAATCCATCTAATTATCCCTCATCCGCATAAAAAAATTTTGTATCATGACCTACAAATCAATGCATCATCATCTCGATCATCCATTGTATACACCCGCACCAACACATTAGTACCACATCATTTTCATCATCATAATCATCACATCATTTACATAACCATCCATATAACCAAATTCACATCATAATTGAATAAACATAGTATTACAACACACAATATTCATCATACACATGCAAATTAAATGCAACAAAATTTCCACCAATCACAACCATAATTAAAACATCAAAAACATCTATCAACATACATATCTACCATCATCACATCCATATCATCAAAGAACATAGAAGTCTCATCGCTTATAAAAGGTATCCCTAACCATACATCACATCATCACATCTATATCATCCACATCATCATGACATATGCATAAAATATATCATAAACCTGCATAAATCATCCATACATAGGTCAAACATCAACCATAAACCATACTTCAATGCATCCATAAATCATACGCCACAAGGGCCATCAAAAGGTAGCAAGTGAGCTCTATTTTGTTGTGTACCTCTAAAACCTAATCACATAAACATAACATCATCATAATCCATCCATCAAATACATCCATACAACACAAGTGTTCATGTCAGATAAATGCAATTGAATTGATTTTCTAGTAAATCCCTGGATGGTCGCAAGTGAGCTTGCTAACTATTTCATTGTGTACCTCTGCATGTTACACCTCATAATACATAATCACATAAACGTATCCACATCATAATCTACATCATAATCCATCCATAAACACGTAAACAAAAATTTATGCATCATAACATGATCCATATATCCATAACATAAACCATAACATCATCCATCATATAATCCATCACATGTCCATCATATAAGCATCCATACATGACATAAACCATAAACCATATACCAAAATAACATCTAACATATATATCATAAAAAACATCATAAATAATCACATCACATCATCATATAGGCCTCCCACAAAATACTCATCATATATATACATAAAAATGGTCATAACACAAAATATGCCCAAAGGCTTAGTACATCAATGTCTAATACATAATACAAAACACCACTAGGTGGTACTATCACTGGACTTTGCTGGACCTTGAGGTGTTGGTCTCAAGGGACCTACCCCTGTAGCATGTGGTGGCACTACTGGCCCCTATCCTAATGGAGGCATCACTCGAGGTGGTAGCATAATTGGCCCTGTAATAGAATGTGTCCTTGTCCTCCCAGACCTACTAGCCCTTGACTGACTTTGTACATTGAAACTAGGTTGTCTCTGATCCGTAGGTACCGCTACACGATACAGGGTACAATAATGTTGTGCCCTCTGTAAAGCCTCTACTAGCTCACCCTGCACCTGCACCAATTCCTACCACATATCAGATAGTCTAGCTCTTGCTACTACTCATTGCATTGTGTCCCACTCCAGACAGAGTTGTACCTCCTACTACTCAGCCCTCTTCTACAACACTCTAGCTGCATCCCTCTCTTGATGGCCGTATCCCACTCCTGGATAAAGTGGGCTAGCTCTGCTGCATCCACACCACTACCTCCAGTTGTAGTCAACTCCACAATCTACCCTTGGGCAGCCCTCAACTCTCCCTATAACCTGTCCACCTCTGCCTCTGCAATAGATTTCTCGGCCTCCCTTGTGTCCCACTCCACTCGCATAGTGGCCAAGTCATCCATCAGGCTCCTAATCATAGCCTGTAGAACATCAACATCAACCTCCTCTTCATCCCCTCTTCCTCCTACTACCACCTCCACTATTTGGTGTACTCACCCTTCCCCACTAGCCCCACCATCACCACCATCTCCTCCATCCTCCTCCTTGCTGCTCTCTACCAGCACCACCTGGCCAACTGGAATAGTCAACCTCATTGGTTGTTTCTTCTGTCATCATATGTCATAATTTGGGGTGGTCCCAACATCAATAAAATTTGATCTCTAGTCCCAGATGACTAACACTAAACCTTGAAATGCTACAATCACACTGGTAGGATCAATCGAGACATCCCAATCAGGTGTCTCCCTAGTAACTTGCAGAAACACTACCTCCACCTACGGCTCTCCCTTTCTAAGCCTGAACTGTCGCAGTACACACTCAGGCATGTACCAACCAATGATGTTCTCTGTGCGGCCCATCAAATATCTTCCCTGCTGAGTATAAGGTAGATGATCTCCATCATCCACCCACGGCTCACACTCCTATCATAGCCACCAAACAACTGTGTCAATCTCATCAAAAAATTGCCACTAGTATGCCAAAGCACCCAACCAAAGATGTTGCAGAATCCCAATGTAAGCAAAGACAAATGGAACCCTGCTGGCCTCTATGCACATACTGGTCATGTCACGGCGATGTGCTCAAGCCTAGATGTGTAGCAATGTGACACCACACCCTAGGCTAGCTCCCTGCCAATATACTACAAAATGTATATCATGATATAATTGCGCTAACATGCATGACCCCCAGGAATACATTGTGCCCTCCTCATACATCTACTCTAGCACTTCTCCCCATCCTATGGAGAATCCATGCAACCTCCTATCTGACATCAGCAACCCTCCAATCAAACCTGCTATATATAATGGCAACCCCTCCAAAGACTCCATAGCAGAGGACCATCTCATCTTTGTACTCATTGCATCTAGCAGTGGGATATTTGGTGCAAAAACATGCCTCAATGCTACCACACCCCTCACTTAATCATACACAACTAACTTCCCATGAATGGGGATCTATAAGATCCTCTAGACATCCTCAAGGGTGATGGTCATCTCTCCCGTTGGTAGCAGAAAGGCACATTGCTCACTCTGCCACCTCTCCACTAACACTGTCATCATGGCCCTATGGGCCCGAATCTCTGGCATATATGAAAGATGCCTCAAACCAATCCGCTCCAAAAGAAAAACATTTGTAGGTCCAAATCTCTCCCTAAAGACCAACAAAGGTGGCCTATGCTCCCTCGATTGAAGCAATAACAAATCCTCTTGCATCCATCACACTACCTCATTAGCCTTTTGTTAAAAACTACGCAAAGTGCTAAATCCCTTTGCACACAAGCCAAAAGGAATGCAAGTGCTACAGAACTTGTGCAAGAGTCAAAAGGCATGAAAGCACTAACATAACCAACACAAGTATTGAAAGGCACACAAGCACTAGTAGACCCTACACAAGCATTGAAAGACCTGCAAATGCTAACCAACCTTATGCTTGCACCGAAAGACATGCAAGTGCTACCTGACCTCGTATTGGTGCCAAAAGGCATGCAAGTGCTAACTGACCTCGTGCATGCATTGAAAGGCATAAAAGTGCTAACCTACCTCACACAAGCATCGAAAGGCACGTAAGCACCAATCCACCTAACGGATGCGCTAACAGAGTATGAACAATTAGCCATTTTCCATGCAACATAAGCACTAATCTACTTCACATGCACTAAATCAAGATGAAGGTGCTAATCACCTCGTCAGAGGTGCTATGCATGACTTGGTACTATCCTAATGCTTCAATGCATTTCTACTCCTAACCTACCCCCGCATTGATTACGTATTAATTACCCAAAATCCAAAGCATGAGATAAGACACATATCGACTCGCCAATCTCTGGAGGTTGTTGATACTCCCGAACTTCCTTTGCTCGATGCTTATGACATGGAATATGGGCCATAGCTTTCGCACTCTAATGCTCTCTTATCTCCAACTCACTCAATCTTAGGTATGCAGTTGAGGAATATGGGCCCCCATAGCCTTTTATAGCCTCCACCTAAGCCCTAACCATAAATTTTTCTAGCCTAGCCCTAATTTTTCATCCCTGAGCCTCATATCATATCCATTTTTCCCCGTTTCTTTTTCTTCTAACCCCATTTTTATCCTAAATCCCATTTTCACCACCATTTCCTTCTTTTTGAGAGTTCATCCAAATTTTTTTTTTCTATCTGATCTCTCGAGGGGCATATCCCATTTATTCTTCCGATTCCCTTTGGTCAGCTAAGGAATTTTTAATTCTCTTAAATGTGATGCCACTCTCACTCGGTCGCGATGCCACATCAAAGAGGGGCAAAATGTAGACACCTAAAAATGACATACCTTACACTACCATTTTCCAACATCTCCCTAACATCTCCTTTTGCGCTAATTTATCCCCTTCCTCATGATTATTTAAATAAACCATTTTATTTAATTAATTTATCCGATCCCCATTATCACCTACCTGCAATTAATTAAATATTTTATTTAATTAATTTCCTTAACCATTACCCAAAATTAATTAAATAAATAATATTTATTTAATGAATTGACCCTCTTTTCCATTAACACAAATTAATTAATAAAGTCCATTTATTTAATTAATTTAACCTTACCTATAGCCAAACCTTGGTTAATTAAATAAATCTCATTTATTTTATTAACTAACCTATCCCACCAAATCCCTACAACTAAATTAATTAAATAAACCTCTCTTTAATTAATTTGGATCACTAATTGGGTAGTCACGAGGTCCAATCCCTTGGCCCACATGGTACCGAAGGGCATGTCGTGCCAGCACCACCGGTCATGTTAAAAAGTTTGCTCAGTTTAGGTTATAGGGGGGCTATGCCAACTCTTGCAGTCTAAAAAAAATTAGATCACTAATTAACCCATCCACTAATTTCCTACAGCCAGATTAATTAAATTAATCCCCTATTTAATTAATCTAACCTTTCATTAACCCATCTCCTCATAATTAATTAAATAATCTACATTATTTAATTAATTAAGCTCACATGTGTCTCCACCTCACCCTTCCCAATCCATGCATTTGTCCCATCTCATCCCACTCACCCATAAAATGAATTTTTAATTCATTCCCATGTCTCCATCTTCATTAATGCAAAGCCTTCCCAAGACCAAATTAAAAATTAAAAAATATTGTGAGCCCTCCATCTTTGTTGATGAAACTCCATCCATTGATTTCACTATGAAATCTCATCCATTGGATCTCATCTTTGAATTCCAACCACTGATCTAAAATCCTCCAAAAATTATAAATAAAGAGCCTCTCTAAGCATTTTGACTCTAACTAATACACTAAGCTCCAAGTATCCTTAAGCTTACGCTCTCATAATCTCATCACTATCATAGCCAAATTATCCCCAAATCATTGCCAAATTATTGTCCTCATTATGTTGGTTCATACTTGAGCAACCCACATTCAATTTGTATTGGGTAAAGCTAGGACTTGTAGTTGGGTGCATGCATTTCCTCCACCTTATCAAGGAGACTAAAATGGAGTGAAGATTTGAAGGTATATCCTTTGTTTATGTTTATTTTGCATTCTAACATCTTCACCACATTTTATCATCTTCATAAAGTATATTAATTCTTGTAAAAAAATGTACAATGAAAATTGAGAAGCTCTTATAATTGGGAAAAAAAATAGTAAAAGAGTGTAATTTGTTTTGCATAGAAAAAAGAAATAAAAGTGATGCAAGAAATAAAATCAAAGAAAAGTGTGCAATGGGTACGCGAGGATTGCATGGAGTGAAAAGCAAATGGTTGTTGCTTTACAAGTCTATCCAAACATTGGAAGAATGTAGCATGTAGTAGGTTAATGCATGAGGTCAATTGTGAGGCCATTAAGCAAGTGGCATTTTGTGTGAAACCTATGTATAATTTGGTAGCATATTTGAATTGATTATCATGTTTTTTGCAGATAAAAATATGACATATAAATTTAAGGTAGAGTAATGCTTGTATTCTATCTCAGCAAATATTGAATAATTTGAGTACCCATTTATCTACTTATATTTTTTTCTAAGTAGATAAATGTACAATGTAATAAATATAGTGATAGTAATGATAATGCTTATAAGGGACAATAATTCATCATGACTACACCAGTGAATTTGTGTGATTTATTAACCTTCACAATCAATAAATTTTATTCCAGAAGATAAAGCAGTTGATGATACCTTAAATTTCATCATATTTAAATATATTGTTTTACTCCAATTTTTGTTAGTGTGCAATGGCTATGCCGAGATATCATGTAGGTAAAAGTAATTACTGATTTCTTGAGAAGTGAGCATACAGTCTTGTTGCTGGTGAATGGTTGGTGTCCATCTATCATTTGAACATTGAAAGAATGTAGTGATATATGTTGTCGGCCTGCATTAGAAAATAAATGGAGTAGCTTTCAATTGTATTGGTTGTGCCATTTATGAACTAATTAATCTTAGAGACGGGATGTTGCTACTATTAGAGATAGCTACACTTTAGTGTGTAATAGGTTCACTAAGGAGGTCTTAAAGGTGAATTACCAGGTCCTTAAGCAAATGCTGTGTTTCCCTAATTGTATTTCCCAATGGACACATGTCATCTTGGGATTGTTGGTATGAAATGACTAATTGAAAAGCATGCTCTCTCTCTCTCTCTCTCTCTCTCTCTATTTTATAAAAAATTACACTTGAATGCATTGCAAACCCTAAACCCATCCCTTGTGTTCCTGTTGTTGCTTATCAAATTATTATAGGGTCTTCCACCTATTATTAGATCAAAACTCTAATTGAATCTATCATTTCATCAAGTCTTTCTTTTGTCAAATTTTGCACATATTTCACCTCAATCAATTTACCCTTTTCATGTGTTTTTTCCACCCAATTTTTGAGGATTATCTAGTTTTCTTTACATTTTTTTGCGGATACAACATAATTGAGTGCTATACCCAAATGATGCAAAGAAACTTCTATAACCTAAGTTCTAGAAAACAAACAAAGTATATTGTTCCCCTTTAGATAAATAGGCTTCAAAACAGAAAGATGGTATCCTATAATGAACAAATTATCAAAGTGATGCATTTTTTTCTTCTTCAATTTTTACATCTATGGAAACTAGTTGACTCACTACTACATGAAAACCATTTAAATGTTTAGTTACAAAGTCTCCTTCCTAAATCTTTAAAGAATACAAATTTATTTTCAAAAAAAAGTTATTTACAAGACACTTAATTTGATATAATACAATAATTTTCTCATAAACTCTTATCAATGTTTTGAACTAAAATATTCATCAAGGCTGAATTAGAAAGACACAACCCAATAGTAGATCTATCTATTCTATCCAAATTTTGTTGCTTGGCATCTTTGTTGCCTTGTAATTGATGTCAAAAAGGTTGGCATCATGCCTTGTCATGCCTTGTTTGTGTCTTGGTGGCAGTTTGAAGGTTTAAAGTTGTTGAGAATATGCATTATCATTGTGAGCTTTGTAGGACGTCATTGTGTTGCAGAGACTATTGACTAGACGATTCAGGACTTATGTTCCTTTTAGGGCTTTGATCAATGTTTGCTTCACATTTGTAGTTGATCAGTGTTTGCTTCACATTCCCATGGTGGTATGCTCATTCTTGCAGGTGGTGGGTATCCTCAGGGGCATCAGTTGTTATATTTAAACATGTCACTTTATGTTATATTTAGATGGTGATTGTCGATTGTAGGTTGTAACTTAAAGTGACTGTCTAGAGGGGTTTTAAGTTGTAATTAAACCAGCCTCTTTACCTTGTATTATTGACATCATCGGTCATTCTTTTTGAGTGGGGCGTGAAAGGCAAAATCCAAGGTTATCTTTAAAAGTTTGAAGCCCGCAAAGCCCATGATCAACGACTATGATTTAAAGTCATTTTGGCTTCCAACATTCCTGTTTCTAAATTAATTTTGACGGACAAATAGTTGAAAAGGCTAAAAAGCCTATCTTTTTGGTTTTTCTAATGCATCCGAATGTAGAAAGAGTATGTGTGATGAGGTTAGATGGTGATTCGACATGAAAAAACTTTTATTCTATATTGAGAAGAAATTCTGTTGTGGCAACAACAAGTTTTAGAAGGCAAAAAGTGTGTGTTGCAATGAAGACAGAGATGAAACATTTGTAGAGATTTATTTGTAAGCAGAGATGAGAGGCTTATATATCTACACTGATAAATTTGTTTATTTGTTTTGTAGAAGCTAATCTTATGAGTAAGTTTGCAGAGTTTATAAAGAAGATAACTCATTGATGTTTGATTTTAGAAGGCTTTATGTGTATTAGGAGCATATACAGAGATGATTGATTTGTGTAGAGAAAAATTTCAGAGATGGTAAATTAATAAAATCATTTGTTACAGGTGTTGATCACATCAAATTGCAGAGGCTTTTGTATCAAAGATATTGAAGAATTTGTATAAAATTGAAGGAGAATGGTTGTTGTTGATAATGGCAATATTCAAGGTGTTGTGTACTTTAGTGAATTAGGGTAACCATGTCAAAAAGATTGGCATCATGCCTTGTCATGCCTTTCTTGTGTCTTGGTGGTAGTTTGAAGGTTTAAAGTTGTTGGGAATATGTATTATCATTGTGAGCTTTGTAGGACTTCATTGTGTTGCAGAGACTATTGACTAGACCATTCAGGACTTATGTTCCTTTTAGGGGCTTTGATCAATGTTTGCTTCACATTTGTAGTTGATCATTCTTTGCTTCACATTCCCATGGTGGTATGCTCATTCTTGCAGGTGGTGGGTATCCTCAGGTGCATCAGTTGTTATATTTAGACATGTCACTTTATGTTATATTTAGATGGTGACTATCGATTGTAGGTTGTAACTTAAAGTGACTGTCTAGAGGGGTTTTAAGTCATAATTAAACCAGCCTCTTTACCTTGTATTACTGACATCATCGGTCATTCTTTTTGAGCGGGGCGTGAAAGGCAAAATCCAAGGTTGTCTTTAAAAGTTTGAAGCCCGTGAAGCCCATGATCCAACGACTATGATTTAAAGTCGTTTTGGCTTTCAACATTCCTGTTTCTAAATTAATTTTGACAGACAAACAGTTGAAAAGGCTAAAAAAGCCTATCTTTTTGGTTTTTCTAATGCATCCAAATGTAGAAAGAGTATGTGTGATGAGGTCAGATTGGTGATTCGACATGAAAAAAACTTTTATTCTATATTGAGAAGAAATTTTGTTGTGGCAACAACAAGTTTTAGAAGGCAAAAAGTGTGTGTTGCAATGAAGACAGAGATGAAACATTTGTAGAGATTTATTTGTAAGCAGAGATGAGAGGCTTATATATCTACACTGATAAATTTGTTTATTTATTTGGTAGAAGCTAATCTTATGATTAAGTTTGCAGAGTTTTATAAAGAAGATAACCTCATTGATGTTTGATTTTTGAAATCTTTATGTGTATCAGGAGCATATATAGAGATGATTGATTTGTGCAGAGGAAAATTTTAGAGATGGTAATTAATAAAATCATTTGTTACAGGTGTTGATCACATCAAATTGGAGAGGCTTTTGTATCGAAGATATTGAAGAATTTGTATAAAATTGAAGGAGAATGGTTGTTGTTGATAATGGCAATATTCAAGGTGTTGGTGTACTTTAGTGAATTAGGGTAACCCCATGAATTGAAATTATTCTTGTCATCTGATTTGTGATTAGCCAGTGAGGCTTGTAGGTCAGTAAGACACATCTATTAGCCAATGAGGCCTTGTAAAGAAGTTTTTCAAAGTTAAGCCAGTGAGGCAGGTTCATGAGTGGTTTTTCTACCCCTAGAGGGTTTTTCCACTCCTAATTCTTTGTGTCCTTGTTTCATAAATTGTGTGTTGTTGATTGTCTTTCAAGTCTAAACATTCAATGTTTATCTCCTTGATGCAAAAATATGATAATTGATTGTTAACATATTCTCCCTCAATTTAGATAAGTTTTAGATTGTCCTTTTTTGGTACAACACTAATTCACCCCCCCTCTCAATGTTGCTCATACTTCAACAACTTTTCCCATTTCATCTTGATCATTGTTGATGGTAGAAATTTGAGTGCAACAATTATTATGAGACATTGATCTCTCTCCACTAAAAGATCTTCAACCTTCAAGTTCCACAACTCAAGTTTTACCTACTGAACTTCTCAATCTCAATTGTTACTTAGTTGTTGGCGGTGACTTTTTGATTTTAAAATCTTATTTCAAATCCACATGAATTATCCAACAACAAAAATAGAAAGAAACATAAATGTATTATATGTTAACACTTAATAGCATGTTGATACTTAGACCTAAACTAAAAGGACTAAAAAATCCCTACAATACAATTCAAATGATATCAAAACACTATGCCACTTGGGTTATATATATAAAGTTTTGCCATCCTATAAACCACTTGGCTAATTTTGACACCCCTCATGAGAAGTCAACAGTCCCAAAATAGAATATAACACTTAATGTGTTCTACACTTATATATAATAATGTTGTTATTTTCAAAAAATATTAATAATTAATTATTCATTCATTTAACATTAATAATTTATTTAATAAATAATTTTTTTATTTTTGAAAGTGTAAAAATTATGTAATTTAAATTTAATATATTTGATTTTTAAAAATTATAACTTATTAAATAGGTGGTGTTTTTTTGCAATGTATTAAATTATATAATATTTATTTAGGATTCAATGTATAGTTTTTGAGTTGAACTCATTAACGTAATATTTCATTTATGAGTAGTGGTTTAGAGGAACTCTCTCTCTCTCCTCTCTCTCTCTCTCTCTCTCTCCTCTGCTCCTCTCTCATCTCTCTCCTCTCTCTCTCTCTCTCTCTCTCTCTCTCTCTCTCTCTCTCTCTCTCTCTCTCTCTCTCTCTCTCTCTCTCTCTCTCTCTCTCTCTCTCTCTCTCTCTCTCTCTCTCTCTCTCTCTCTCTCTCTCTCTCTCTCTCTCTCTCTCTCTCTCTCCTCTCTCTCTCTCTCTCTCTCTCTCTCTCTCTCTCTCTCTCTCTCTCTCTCTCTCTCTCTCTGTTTTTGGTTAATAAACACAAGAAAGGAATGGATCTGGCGGCACCCATCATTTCTATTGTCTTGCATCATTATAAGATGATGTCAAAACAATTAATATTTCTATTACATAGTTTATATATTTTAATTTTGTATATTAAAACACATAAATAATATAAAACTATATTTTAATATTGAAAAAAAATTAAATAAATGTTTCTATTAAATAGTTTATATATATACATATATATTAAAAAAATTTATATAAGAATACATAAATAATATAAAATTAAATTTTAATATTGAAGGGTGGGTGCAAAAAGTTGGGGGGCCAAAAAGTGGCCATTTTTTTTTAAAGTTGTAAGACATAACGCGAGCGCATTTTGTTTTAGTATTAAAAAAAAACCTGCGTTGAGGCTCATTTCTTCATTTAATTTTCTTGCACCCGTGGTCTGCAAACCCTAAGGAGCGCACTCGTATTATTGGAGACTACTTTCAACACCAAATTATTGCCGATTCATCGCCAAAATACTGCCACGACGTCGGAGAGACCAAAGGAGTGAGTTGTATTTATTTTTTTGTGTGAATTTGTTTCTAAATAGGTAGGTTTAAGTTGATTTTTGATGTAAATTTCCTCAATTGATAGGAATTGATAATGCACCTCCTCCTCCTCCTCTTCCTCCTCCTGAAAATCCACAAAATCCTGAATCACCTGAACATGAAATATCTGCTGAAGAACAACCCTAATAACAAACACCTCCATTCATTCCTCAACATGCTCTTGGAACACAAGAAAATCTAATGGGGCAAATTGAAAACAATAAAAAATAAATTGAGGACATAATTGCAAGGTTGAAAGATCCTGCAACTTTAACCTCACGTAGATCCATGCTTGCTCAATCTCTTGAATTTATGTTATCAAATGTAGATTCAATTAGCAAGCAAATATCTAGTTGGGTAGAAAAGAGGAGAGAATTTAGAGAGTACTATGCATACAAGTTGTCATATGAGAAAGTAAAAAATGAACAAATTACAAAATTGGACTTGTGTTCCATTTTTACAGACCCACGAACAAATCAACCTCTACCCCTTACATGCAAGAGGTTCCCTATCCATTGGTGCAACAACCAAGCAATAAGGGACAATTTTGGGTAGAGGTGTTGGATGGTTTTTGACCATCCTCCATGCAACAATAACGAGGTCCTGCAATACTTTTTGAGGAAACTCTACTGCGAGTTTGTAAAAAAAAAGTGCTAAACTATTTTGATATGCGGGACTTCCAGGGTAGAGGTGGGGGGTCAGCACATGATAGACCAGGGGCATGTGTTGACCAACAGTGACCAGTGAGATGAGTAATCACTAGACCAGCCCATGAGCATGTGTCTATCCCTTCCCTTGTGAAGGAGAGTACTGAGGTCGAGACACTTCATTCCATTAGTTCCTTGACCCAAAGCATTATAGAGCATGCCAGTCCTGCATCACAGTGTGGGATGGTGGAGATTTCGAGTAGGGTTCCACCCCATACTTGTCAGGCTTGCGGGTCAACCTGTGGTTATGACCCCATGGATAGTCAGGATGCAGGTGTGTAGGTTACATCTACAACTGAGTAGATGGTGATGATAGATGCCCTCCTGACTGAGACTTTCGCCCTTGATACTTAGGTAAATGTTTGCAAGTTCATTGAATTTAATTTATTAAATTTCATTTTTAAAATGCAAGATTAACTAATTTAGTTTGATTATTTTAATGAAATTTCAGGGTCATAGCTTTGATGCAGTTTTCAGTGGTTCTCCACCTGCATATTACACTACAATATCTACTAGCAGGGTATGTAACTAGTAAACAGTTATAAATATTACATGTAAATAGCATCATTATATGAATGATATTCTAATATATGATTTTGGATGTTAAATAGGTTAATATTGGAGATTTCACGACAACCCCTGCCAGTGGTGGTGGACTTCAAAGCTTCACAGAGGTAATAAAATAAATAGTTTAATTAATGAATTGTACTTACTAGATTTTTGTATTTTATATTCATATCATTGATTACATTTCATTGCACGTCTTTCAAACTCAAAGCATTACTAAACATTGCATAACTAATAACTAGATGTTGATAGATAACAAAATTTCAATTACAATATAGTTATTTGAAAAAATGCCTCAAAGAAATGTGGTCTCATGGAATGCCATGACAAGCAGATGCATAGACAAGGACATCACCATGAGACCACATTTCTTTGAGGCATCTTTTCAAACAGCTCACTGCCTTGTCTATGCTACCAAATTTTCCATACATGTCCACCAAATCTTGTTGATCCCCTCCACACTATTCTTCAACAAATTCTCTCTAATAAACTCATCCAATTACCACCAATTAGACCCCAAGACATGACACCAGAGAGGGGTATGAGCTTATGACATATTATATAGCATATGATTGAATCCAACATCATCTAGGTTTTAGGTATTAATTATGGGGGCAACAAGTCACCCCTAACCAAAATCTTCAAATCTACACTAACCCATTCCCCTATAAACTATGTCAATCCTATTGGCTCAATTTCTTCCATCCCTACTTCTGATCCTACATCTAACCCACCTAAGTCTAATGAGGACCATTCATTTAATACTACTATATTCTTTGAGATGAAAGAGAGCACAAATTCCTCCAAGAACTCACATAAACATGTACCAAAAGAGCACAACAGCAATGGAGACTTGAGGAAGCATAAGAAAGAGCTATAGTATATCACCAAGAGAGCCAAATCTTCACAAGAGTTCACAACTAGTTGAAGAGCCAAGAGAGTTCACCATAGAATGCATGAGACTGAAAAGTGAAATTTAAAAATCCACCACATGAGATGGAAAACCTAGAGATAGAGTCAAAACAGAGACATCTTGAGTTGCAAAGAGGTGTTACTAGAATCTTGAATCATGAGCCTAATATATTCTAACAATGGACCATGACCATTTCCATTCCTACAACCTGATAATGTTTCATTAGTTTGATATGTTTATAAATGAAACTTGACTATTTTGACACAAATATCTTCACCAATGAACCTCCATTGTTTCGAGCCTATCATTTAATAATTGCTTAATAGGTTGATAACTTCACCAATGAACCATGATTATTAGAAACTTGCACTCTAATAAAGGTCCATGTAATTTATGTCTAAACAAAAATAAACCATGTAGCCCTTTTACATTTATCTGCTTGGTTGGAGTCCTTTCCGCATAGTCAGTGTTTTTATCACTTTTAGTAATAGGTGGAATCTCTCATCCTACTATTTTTTTAATTTTTTTTAAACAATTTAGCAAGTCATGGTTATGCTACCCCACAACCCTACCCCACCCTACCACCAACCTAAACCTAAACTAACACCTTCACTCCCTCTTTGACTTCTTAAACCTAAAATTTGATGCTACTATGGTCCCTCCTTTGTTGACCCTTATACCACACAATAGTCATGAATCTTCATCTAATTTGTATATATGCATGTGACTTGTGTACTTCCATGTTTAGGTGAATGTGTGTGTATGTTAGGAGCCATGACTTGCATCACTATTATAGTTTTCATAATTGAATAATGTTGTTTTATTTTCAGATGATGCAGGCTGTGGAGACACCTCCTGACGTTCATAGGGCAATAGAGCATGGTGTGTCCTCTGCAATTCATAGCTCCATGCCTTTGATGGGGGTATGAGGCAGATTAGTTGATGAAGGGGGTAAATCACAAAACACACAACAATAGAAATTAAACATAGAAAATAGAGCTTTCTTTTATTGATCTAGGTAAATCATTACATTACAGAAGCTCAATTACAATCAGAGGAATCAATCCTCCACAGGCTGCACCACACTACAGCTACACATCACCAGGCTCTGGAATCATCTTCTTTCTGTAACCCCAAATCAGCTAGGGTTTCTATTTTCCCACCTATTCTTGACTCTACACTTTCCCCCCTTAACTCTACTACCACCCAAGGTTCCCAAAATAGTCATAAATAGCACTTTTTGGTGACCTCCAGCTAAATTTCAAAATTTGCAACTCCCTCCAAAAGTAGGTCAACTTCCAAGAAGCATAACTTTTGATCCAGGTGTCCGATTGACGAACTGTTTTAAGCACCAAAAATCTCACAATGTGAACTATCACAGTAGAAATACATAAACAGATTTCTGTTAACTTTTTGGGATGTTATGGGATGTTTTAGTGCCTCATATCTTGTTTCAAAAATTTTCAAGGGCTTTTCAGAAAATAAAAACTTTAATATCTTTCAGCTCACAAATGATCTTTTCCTGATTCCTTCACCAAAGGTCTTATATTTACGTTATGTAACTTTTTTGCAAGTTTTCGCTTCAATCCATGCCCAAATGCAAACTTTCCTAAAATAGCAGGTAAACTTTCCAAAATTGGCAGTTTGCTATTTTTAGCAGTTTGAAAAAAAAATTGAAAGTCCTACTTCATTATTCAGGAGATTATGGAACCAGAAATACTAATTATGGAAAGAAATGAAAACAACTGTAATGATTTTGAAGCAACATATTTTTGTGTGATGCAAGATTGCCCTTACACCACTGGATGCTCCTGCATCATTAGTAAATTTCAAATTACATTTATTGTTATAGTTATTTATTTTTGAAATATCAAATGATTATTGATTTGAAGTTTAATTTCTATCTAGATGGTTTCTATAGGACATTACATCACCACAGCCTGATCCTGGTACTAAGACAAATGAGGAGACAGATTATATGGTAGCGGTAAGTGATTATTTTGTTAAATGTTTCATTTGTTATAATGTAATTTCTATATATTAATGTCTATACTTTTTATTGTAATATCTATAGATCCATGGACAACTAAATAGGAGGAGCAGCCCTCAGGTTCATAGTAGACTACCCTCATACGCGTCTCCATCCCCTCAAAGATCAAAGGCTTCCCGTGATCTATTCTCTTCACCGGACAGAGGTGAATGACTTTTTATCGTGTTCCTTTGTTGTATGCCTGTATGGCATTTGTGGACATATATTTTGTATTGCATATAGTTGACATTGTATGCCTATATGGCATTTTTGTAAGCCTATATGGCTATTTTGTATATATGTTATACTTATATCGATAGATATTGATGTATGCCTATATGGATATTTGGTTAATACAAATCTTTTTTGTTGATGGCGTCCATATTTGCATTATAAATCCACGTTTCAATGGATATTTGTAGATGGTTAACTTCAAATATTTAAATTCCAATTGTCTTAATAGGATGTTTGTTGATCCAATAAGCCAACTATTGTTATTCAAGTATCACCTAAACCTCATTTTGGAACTAAAAGATAAAAGTTGTATTTAAAATAAAAATGAATCATCATGTTGAATATCAACACGAGATTATATATTAAAGTCATAAAAACTTGGGTTGTGTGTGGTGAATTTAATATAGTGGAAGTGGCATTAAACAACTATGGTAATTTCTCCCCATGTAATAGACAACTAGTGAGATGGAAGCTTAGTCCTACATGCACAATAGATTAGGGCTTTCTTATCTCAATATTGTATGATGTCACAATCACTCTCCATGGTATATGTGGAATAATCTCTACTTAGAATATGTAAGGGTTTTCAAAGGGCTTGAATACCATTTATGACATGTATACTAGAATTTGGAGCCACATCATCCTCATTAGACTAGCTAGATTGAATGGTGAAATAATTACATGCGTGTGAGGCCTCTTAGAGAGTTAATGATGTTGATTTTATGCCTATCTCAAATAAAATGTACGCAAATCAAACTCTCACACAAGTGTAATCTGATCGCCTCGATAATACTTGAGATTCTTCAGAGAATTCTGTGTAGAATTTTTTTACCCTGGTTTGGGCTGAAACTCTACGCCATCAAATCAACTTTGCAGCAATAACTAAATTGAAATAATGATAAAAAGAAAACCTAAAAATAAACGTATTAGAGCAATAAAGGAAGGAAAAATTAAAAAATATAGAAAAATAAATAATAAGAAACACAAAAGTCACAGAGATGAGAAATAAAACCAATGATAAAAATGGAACCAGATGTGACATAAGCAGAGTAAAAATATATAAAAGGGGCAAAAAATAAAAAGAAATGAAAAGATTAAAAGGTAGACTAAAAAAGAGAAAAAGAAAAAGAAAAATAATATATATATATTATATATATATATACATACATATATATAGAGATATACATATATATGTATATGTATATAGACATGAGGCCTCTTCAAGAGTTAATGATGATGATTTTATGCCTATCTCAAATAAAATGTATGCAAATCAAACTCTCACACAAGTGTAATCTGATCGCCTCGATAATACTTGAGATTCTTCAGAGAATTCTGTGCAGGATTTTTTTACCCTGGTTTGGGCTGAAACTCTGTGCCATCAAATCAACTTTGTAGGTATTATTTTTTCAAATTATTTTTGTACAATTTTTATCCAAGGAAATGTGCAATTGAAAAAAAAGAAGCAGCTATTTTCATCACTAGTTCATGGTTGAAACAAAAGATTTTTACAGATTCTCTTAAGTGTATTCTTGGGTGATTCCTTAGTCTATTCTTGGTCTGTCCAACATGTCTCAGTTCCTTTTTCAAACAAGGTCAATAAGGTGGCGTTTCAAGGGTTTGATAATCAACACACAGCTGGTTAATAGATTTGATTAAAAAAATTAGTAGCACCAGAAAAATCTAAAATTTTTTACATTAGTAAATATTGAAGGTAGGAACAATCTGTTGGCAAGAAACATTGTGTGGCTTCATGAGTGTTGTCATTGATGGCAACAAAGTCTATTCCACACATCCGCAGTACATAGTATCCCTATACCGGAAGTCAGATTGAAGATTATTTTGGTACGGTGAACAAGAATAGAATATGCAACAAGGTTTGACAATCAGGTCTGGATCTCTCAGATGGTGTAACTCAGTAAGTTGCGGACTTGGACAATTCAAGAGGGGTATCATGACTACTCTATTCCAAAGATTTAGCCCCCGGTAGTAAAGCATGGAAAAGATATGAGCATCTAAGTGTTGGGTTCCAGTCAGGCAGAGAAGACAGAGAAAGAATTGACTGGCAGAGTATCAGACTTCAATCCAAATGAGTAAAAGGTGTTGATCAAGCAACTTATGGGATTATACATTGTTGGCTGACATGATTAATGACTTCTATGCCTATGTTTTTGTTACGCATCACAAATCAAGCATGGATTCAGCTGATAGATCAATAACTTGCAAATATCTTGAGTGTTCTTGTTGCTGACTAGAAAGTTGATGAAATCCTTAATGCGGATATATATACCAAATGGATTCCAGTATGTAGGTGTGTGTGGTGTGGATAAGTGATGAAATAAAGTGCGAAGAAAAGAAGGAAGAAGTGTAAGGGCTGCAATTGAAGTCCAGTATGTGACAGAGCAACAACATTAAAACAGAGGAAGAATGAAGTGCATCAGATCAGTGTATTGTGCCTAACCGGAACTGAACTCTTGCATTTGTAGATGCTCCTCATCAGTTCAAACACCTGATTACCTTCTGTAAGTTTTGTAGACAGTGAGTCTCTTGTAGGCAGTGTGCCTCTTGTGAGCAGTGTGCTCAGGCAGTGAGCCCTAATTGGCAAGTGTCATTTTATACTCCTTTATTCTTTTAACAGAGAATACAATCTTGGGTTAATCACCTCGTGGTTTTTCCCTTAACAGGGTTTTCCACATAAAAATCCTTGTGTTATGTGTGTTGATTTTATTTCTATTATTATGATCACATATGCTTATATGTTTTGATGCTACACTGATTATTAAGATAACAAAAAGAAAAGAAAGTTAAGGAAATTTTGAGATAACTGATTCACCCCCCCTCTCAGTTATTTGCCTTGTTTCCAACAATTGGTATTAGAGATAAGTTCCTCTAAACAAAGCCTAACAACTTGAGGAAGATCTGGGAATCTCAATGGATATATATGGTATGAAGGAACAACTTCAGTTTGCCCTAGATGATCTTGAACAATCCCATTCT